>OU426892.1:2779764-4163396 GCA_911387775.1 Thymelicus sylvestris
ATTTTCGGTCGGCCCCGGGCGGCGGAAGCCCTCGCAACGCCACTGCACTGTACCATGTCTGATATAGTGCGTCCGTTAAATGTGAATACATGTCAAATAATAAACATTAATGAATCAGATAGTTCAATACTTATCTGTAGTGGGGGGGGATAAAAAATCACATCGACACCATAAAACATACGCTATCAAACTAGAAAAGGCTAGGCAATATGATTACCATTACCATGGTATTATTTTTTATTTTATGGAAATAGCCGGCAAATAAGCTGACGATCCACCGGTAAGTGGCTATCTTCGCCCATGGACATCAGCGACACCAAAGGCATCACCGAAGCGTTGCCGGCCAAGAAAGGAGAAGAAAAATGAAGAACTGGCTCTCAAACCCTACATTGCATAGTACCAAAAGAATTAATGAGTGAATCTGATTAGAAGTATTTATTTAATAAAAAATAATTTAATTGTATTCCAGACAAAACCCAAGCTACCCGTACCTCTTGCCCAAATCGTACGTCAACATCAAGCCGCTGCAAGGTCTGGAAGAGGTCCTCAACGTTGACATTTCCAACGTCTCCTGTCAGGTATTTTCATGATTTTTAACCCCCGACGAAAAAAGAGGAGTATTATAAGTTTGACGTGTCTATGTATCCGTGTATCTGTATGTCAGTCTGTGGCATCGTAGCTCCCAAACTGATAAACCGATTTTGATGCAGTTTTTTTGTCTGAAATGTAATCCAGAGTGTTCTTAGCTTATGTTTCGTGTAAATAAAACTGTTGGGGGTTTTTTTAAATTTTAACTTAAGATTATTTATTAATCACTATTTGAAGTACTGATTCCTGAAACTTCAGAAAAGTGATATTTTAAGGTGCACTTCGGATAATTTTAAGTCTGGCAAAGCCTAAACACGGTTTATAAATCTCACCTTAAGTCTACTCTAATAGCCCCCCCCCCCCCCGTACACAAGTATTAAGTAGTTAAATAAATTTTAAGTGAATAATTTTTAGTGTGCGTCCACACGTAATAATTTAGTAAAGCTCTTTAGTTCATACAATTCTACTTAACTACTTAAGCATTTTACTAAATTACTTAAATACTTAAGCATTTTACTAAATTTTAACTAAACTTTAAGTAAAAAGTGCCTGTCCAAACGTGTTAAGTGATAAGCCCCGCCCACCTACTTAACTGAAAATAGAAAAAAATTTAAATTACTTGTCTACTTGATTACTTAACTACTAAATTACTAAACTTATAAATTGTCCGTTTACACGTATTAATTTACTTAAAATTTAGTTAACTACTTAATACGTGTAAACCGAACATAACACCATTCCACCATTTACCAAGACCGCCAACCATAACCATCAACCTCCAACCAGGTCCTCCGCAGCGTGTCAATGTGGTCGTGCGGGTTCCTGGACCCCGACACGGTGGAGCAGAGCATCCACGAGGCGTACGTCGACACCATCACGCGCGCGCAGCACTACGTCTACATCGAGAACCAGTTCTACATCACGCTGTCTCGCTCTAGCGTCAGCGTCAGGAACCAGGTGAGAACGAGATGGCTTTATACCTCCCCAGTGACGGATTAACCCTTAATCAAATTAAGCAATTGCCTAGGGCATCACGTCTGGGGGGGCACTAGAAGAAGCACAAAAAAGCACAAAAAAATCACGTTAACATACGGATAGGGGGGCCCGCAGGCGTGAATTGCTTAGGGCATCAAGTAGTCTTAATCCGTCACTGTACCTCCCGCTTATGTCTGGGATTATCTGTGATGCGTGGTCTTATAAAAACACTAGCTTTTGCCCGTAGCTTCGCCCGCGGTAGAGATCGTTTTTTTTACAAATCCTACTTACTTTTACTTAGTTAGATTTAGTTGCCTATGACTTAACTAATTTACATGTTTCATTTGATAGTGTGATTCAGAACTTGCAAATGAATTTTACTAACGCCATCTATTAACAGCATTCGGAACTAAGTATCTAGCAAATAACAAAATGTTGATCTTCCCATGGGGATGTTTTACCGCGGTAAAAAGTAGCCCACGTTACTCTCCACCTTCCTCACTATCTCCACACACAAAAACTATACCATATAACAGCTTCAATGCGACGTGAAAGACGGACAAACAAACAAATAAACACACTTTCCCATTTATAATATTAGTATGGATATAATCATTCATGACATCTAGACATTGCCTCTCTTTCTAATCGTAACTCTTATCCTCTCTTATAACGTCAGGGTTGTATTCTTTTTTGTGATGACGTTTGATAGATTACGAACGTATGACACGGCGTGGCAGCCCTTCTGAAATTGGCCCGACACGTCGAACGCGGCACGTAGCCACGTACTTGTAACATCATACCAAAAGTGCGGAGTACGCCAAGCCTGCTAATGCTATATCATTCATTTTATCCATAACAGATTGACATCACTCACATCAAAATTTTATTTAAATCATTATTCGAATAAAAAGTTACAATTACAATACTTTAAATATTTTCATGCTTGGACAAGCTAAATGTGTGAAAACCATAATTAAAATACCACCACTGTAGTACCACATTTATAGCAAATAAATGATTATGATTTGTGTAACGGTCAGATAGGCGAAGCGCTGTTCAACCGCGTGATGCGCGCGCACCGCGCGGGGGAGAGGTTCCGCGTGTTGGTGGTGATGCCGCTGCTGCCGGGGTTCGAGGGCGAGGTGGGCGCGCCGTCCGGGACCTCGCTGCACGCCGTCACGCACTGGAACTACCAGAGCATCTGCAGGTCACACTCACACCATACTTACACAGCGAAACAGTTCTGCAGCAGAGCATCTGCAGATTAGACTTACACAGAGCGAAAGAGTGAGGTAGCACAAAAGATTTAAAATGTTTTTTTTTATGAAAATAGCTGGCAGTCAAGCTGACGAGCCACCTGATAGTGAGTGGTTATCGTCGCCCATGAACATCAGCGACATAAAAGGCATTACTGATGCAATGCCGGCCAAGAAAGAGAGAAGAAAAAGAAAGAAGAACTGGCTCTCAAGCCTCCAGACGTAGCGTACACCAGAGCATCTGCAGGTTACACTTACACCCAATGCAAACGTAACGGGTTTTTCCCCGTACGGGACGGGGCGGGGCATAAATATACGTGGGTTCCGCTGCGTATGCACTATCGTTTACATTTTCTATGAAACGATGTTTCCAAAACTGCACGTCCCGTCCCGTACGGGAAAAAACACGTTACGTATGCATTGGGCTTTACACAGAGCGAAAGAGTGAGGTAGCACAAAAGATTTAAAAAAAATTTTTTTGATGGGGTGACAAGACTAGTCGCGAGCCGCGAATGCAAATGAAAGAATTTCCATTTGGCTTCATGAATAATTGAATAATTTACACTCCACCACGCTGCTCCAGTACAGATTGGTGGATGAACTTTCCACAAATAAAAAGAAACAACTTCATTATTATTTTCCTCTCAGGAGTCGCGAAGCAATAATCACGCGTCTCTACGAAGCCGGGGTATCGGACCCGTCGCAGTACATAACATTCCACGGTCTGCGCACGCACTCCGTCCTGGAGGGCGAGCCGGTCACGGAGCTGGTGTACGTCCACTCGAAGCTGCTCATCGCCGATGACAAGATCATCATCTGTGGCAGTGCGAACATCAACGATCGGTCCATGATCGGGAAACGGGACTCGGAGATCGCTGTGTTGTTGCAGGTTCGTTTGATTTGTACTTGAATTGACAGATTTTTGAGATTGATTGGTGTCTTTCGCCCCAACTCAAGAGTCACTAATGGTTATTTAAAATGCTCCTTAGTAAAGAATCACCATACAAATTATGTACTAAGGAGTGATTTAAGTAACCATTAGTGTCTCTGAGTTGGGGCGTTTGACTATTTACCGGATTGATAGTTTGTTATTTTTCCTCGTTGAAAAAAATTTAAGAGAGTTGATCATTGACTTAAAATCCAAAAATTAAATGTGTCACAAAGCACAAAAACAAATTTACTAAAAATTGCAGAAAAATAATAATTAAATTACTTAAAAGATCCTTAGAAACTTTTCAAGTAAAAAAATGGTATTTTAATATTGTGAATGGGTATGGTAAATAAGTAGGTAAGTAAAAAGACTCCTAGACGATTAGATAGCCGCACAATATAAAATTGTGCTATAGTTTTGTCACGGATGTACATGCCTATGAAATTATCAAATATCCGGTTAATCACATTCATGAAATGGATAGACTAGTTGCATCACAAAAGGCCGTAGATGAATGGATCTAATTAAAAGCTGATGATGCATTTTTGTGATAAGCATGACCTGATTCTACTCTTGCTCCAGACGAGCCAACTCCTTAACTATTAACAGCACGATCACCAAATATATTGCTTTATTACATTGACACCATGAAAGCGCGAATTTAGCTTTTCCAATCGGGTTATCAACTCATTTCCGTTTAGGACGAACAATTCGACGACGGCGTAATGAACGGCAAGCCGTTCCCGTGCGGGCGCGTCGCGGGGGCGCTGCGGAAACGACTGTTCAGGGAACACCTGGGGCTGATGGAGGAAGATCTACCGAGACTGGGCATCGACATCGACGACCCTTGCTCCGACCAGTTCTACAGGAACCTCTGGCAGGCCACCTCCAAACGGAACACTGATGTGTATGAGGAGGTGAGTGGAATGGGGCGATTCTTGCATTCTTTGGGTTAGTTGCGTTATTAAGTTTCAAAATGGAACACGTTTTTATCGTATCTATGATAAATAATCTATGTCTGTATGTTTTTTCATTTTAAATTTTTTAAACCTTACCTTATATACAGGTAATAATTTTTTTACCTAATAAAATCATACCAACAATAGTTATTTTGATACCACAAACGGACACATTACATTTTTTTATATGTATAAATTCTACGCCTCTATGCGCCTGGCACTACGCGTACCAATGCCAAGTTGCACGTTAATAATAGGCGTAAACAAACATTAATATAAACTACTTTGACAGGTATTCCACAGTATACCCACAAACTCAGTGCACACTTTCGCCGAACTGAAGAAGTATCAAGAGGAACACTCACAGACGTTATGGCATAAGGACCCGGCGCTCGCCAATAGGAAAATAGACCTTATTCAAGGCTATGTGGTCGACTTGCCGTTGGATTTCCTTTGTAACGAGGTGCTTACTCCGAGAAACGCGTCTGTCGAAGGTATGCTACCGACGTCATTGTGGACGTAACTTGGTATCATAACTGTTACAGTCTATAATTATTTATAGCTTTCGGCAATTGTCAATATTCGAAAATTTAAAGGTTTCTATTTTTTTTATATTGTGGAATATTGTGGAATGTGGAATATGTGGATATAATATTATAAATGTGAAAGTGTGTTTGTTTGTTTGTCCGTCTTTCACGTCGCAAAGAAGCTGTAATATGGTATGGTTTTTGTGTGTGGAGATAGTGAGGTGGATGGAGAGTAACGTAGGCTACTTTTTACCGCGGTAAAACATCCCAATGGGGAGATCGATATTTTGTTAGTTGCTAGATATTTAGTTCCGGATGTTCTTAATAGATGGCGTTAGTAAAATTCATTTGCAAGTTCTGAATCACGCTACCAAATTGTACATCTAAGTAAAAGTAAGTAAGTAGGATTTGTAAAAAGTCGATCGCTATCGCGGGCGAAGCTGCGGGCAAAAGCTAGTTGTGGAATAATTCTTCCTGTCTTAGCCCATGTCGGTGTAGGGAGGTTGAAAGCTATTAATAATATAGATGTAGTAATATACAGTCTCAGGCTTTTATACAGTCTCATATTAGTATAATGTATAAATATCAAATATAACTAATATGTAAATATATATGTAACGTAAATAAAATTACAACGAATTAAGGTATCCTGAACATTAATAAGTAATAATTGTAAAGGCATTTTTAACTTTATAGTTTGTGTAAGGTATGTAGATAGGTGCTTATCAGAATATAATATTAATATTATAAAGCCGTTGGGTACTAAACAAGAACAGTGGAGTAGTGTGACGGTATATGCTCCAATATTGCTATGACTGATTTTCTGTCATGTCGTTCAATGTCTCTCCATTTTCTTCATTCTCGTTATCAGAAATTTCACTTCCAATCAGATAAAATTAAGTCAACAAGACTGACTTCAATACACAAGTCAACTTGTTTTTTTGTTCATATTAGTTCAGCAAAATACGTTAAAATATTCACAGTTAACTATGGAATAGTATTTCGCGAATCATGATGTACCTATGAGGCCGTAGCATTGCAGTTCGAATGAAGTATACATGTGTTGTAAATATAAATTTGTGGTGTACGTTAGATGTAAATTATGTTATCCAATGGACGTCATAAGAAAAATCACGGGTTATATAGACTTGCCTATTACGTAATATTATGACGATAACAGTTCTGAGGGCGGATTCGACCAAATATGTCATGAAATCCCTCGATTAGTTGACGAATGAATGATAAAAACACATGTTAGCTAATAAAAATATAATACAACGTTTATAAAACGCAACTAAATTAATTTTACCGGATTAAGATGTCAGCCGACGTTAACGTGACTACATAATTATTATATTTCGAACCAGTTATATGAATCATGGTCTCTCGGTGAAAATGTTTAGTGTTAAGTTAACAAGTTTCGTCGAATCCGCTCTTAAAATCTTATATAATTGATAAAGTTTATTATTATATTTCTATTTTTGAGATTACTTAATTTATTTGCTATAGAAGGGTTAGGTTATTTGTAATGTTATGTATAAAGTGTTGTCAGAGACATAATTAATGACGTGGTTACATAAAAAACTTTATTTTTTGGTGTTGAGATTAATTATGTTAAATAATTATCAAATATTAATATATACTTGTAGTTATATTGTTAAAAATTACTTATATTGACATTAGGTAGGTATTAACAATGTTGTATGTAACGTTTTGTCCTGTCCTTTATTAATATGATAAAAAATCCTTCCATTTTAGGCGCATTTATTTTATCAGTGTCAAACTTCAGTCACTTGAGCGATGAACAATTTCAAAGTTATAAAAAAAAGATTTCAATAAAAAAATTGTTTAATTTACATATTGAAATATAGTCCAATATTCAACTTATTAATGCTTTACACTAAGAAACAAGACAGTATTAGCAACATAAATATTTTGTTACACTATGATTATAATAAATCATTGATATTAATCTTAATCCGCGATGGACTCCTAAACTACTTAACCGATTTTAATCAAATTTGCACACAATGTGCAGTTTGATTCAACTTGAAAGATAGGATAGCTTACATCTCAAAATAAAAAAAAAACTTGACAGAACGAAGTCTGTCCGGGTAGCTAGTCTTAATATACATATATAAATTACGTGTCACGTTGTTTGTCCGCGATGGACTCCTAAACTACTTAACCGATTTTAATCAAATTTGCACGCCGTGTGCAGTTTGATCTAACTTGATTGAAAGATAGGATAGCTTACATCTCAAAATGAAAAAACTATTGACGGAAGGAAGTCTGTCCGGCTAGCTAGTAGAATAATAATATAGACTTGTGAATCTTGTGATTGATAAATTCCATATTACATGAATTTTACACAGCAGACAGTCTGCATATCATGAAAAAATATTCCAATAATATTTTACTTATTAATTATTGCAAATCCTGTAATAATAATTCCTCTATAATCTCTATATCCATTCCATAACGAACTACCTCGAGCAACTAATGTAAGCTAACTGAACTGATTCTTATTGTAAGAAAAATAGTATTTATAAACTTTAAAGTACTTACATTGTTAAAAATGAATAAATAGTATCTCTGAATTCATTGAGGTACATATATACATAGGGTAGACATCTCAAACAAAGGCTGCGTTCCAGTAGACGCTCACATCGCTCACAACGATCAAAACGCGTTCCACATGGCGACCACGGTCGTCATGGTCGCGGTGAAAACGTCATTGATGACGTCATTAATTTCGCTCACGGCAGTTCACGGCACGCTCAAAACAACCCACCTCACGGGGTGGGTCGAAGTGCCCGTTCCACTTGGGTGTATGATTGTAACGCTCACAAGCTAGTGGAACAGGAAAAACCGCGGTCGTGAGCGTGATCGTTGTGATCGTCTAGTGGAACGTAGGGAAAATGTGTGTCCTCGCCGGGAGGTTCTATTTTCAAAATTGAGCCCCTGTTCTCCTTTCAAAATCGAACGAATCCTTTGGATATTGAAGCCGCGCGGCGTCAATTCATTGGAACATACATTGTGTTCGCGGTGTCTGTTCTATACGCTAGTAATAATACTTCAATGTCTGAATTATATATTTTTATCTTACCTGTGACAACCTCTTATAAAATTGTGTATTTATTTTTACCTTCTTGTTAAATGTTTGGAGATTGTTTATTTTGATTCAAGCTATTTGTTTCCAATAAAGATTTTGTAATTGTGATCTTTTTTTAAATATTTACTGGATAAAGTTGACATTATATGTATTATTTGTGTGTTTCACTGAATATTTTGCTGTCTGGTATGGAATAAATGAATATGAATTATTTAAGGACTTTTATTACTTAACCAGCCAATTTGAGTTATATTAATTTTAATTTATAACGGAACCTAACTTAATTAAATCATAAACCAAAATTTTAATGGTGACCAAATTTCTTTGAAGAGAATACAACACTGATCAGAGCAGGTAATTTTTTATCTGATGCTCATGGAATTTATTCGTTGAAGAAGGAAGATGTTGGCTGTTAGATCAAACGATTCTCAGAATTAAAAACTTTATCCATGAGATTGCGGGTCTCAAGTAGTAACACGTCAATGTTAATGACGAATCTTGATCTATTATAGGTTACTTGCCTTAATCATATTCCTAGAGCATGGAGGATCTAAATGTCCTAGAGATTGCAGTGACCATTTCGTCTATAGAACTCTTGGTAAAAAAAAACACAGAAAACTTAATAGTACTAAACTTTTAATAGGTAAGACTGCATGTCAGTCATGAATACAAGCGCCATCTATAGGCACCGGATCAAGTATTTTATATTTGTAACTTTAAAAAGATGCACTAGATGGCAGCTGTGTTCATGTCTGTCTATTCTAATTCGCAGTAGAGTTTTGAGAGTTTTCGATAGGTATTTAGGGTATTTATAACGGACTTCAAAAAAAGGAGGAGGTTCTCAATTCGACTGTATTTTTTTTAATGTGCGTTACCTCAGAACTTTCGACTGGGCGAAACGATTTTGATGATTCTTTTTTTAATCGAAAGCTGGTGGCTGTCATGTGGTCCCACAATGGCATCCTAAAACATAGTGATTAAGTACTCTGTGGAGAAAACCATAAAGTCTTAAAGTAATAAGAATGTGCGCGACAAATGGATGAATAACTCAATATCTCGCCTATCGATTTCGATGATTCTTTTTTAATCGAAAGCAGGTGCTTGTCATGTGGGACCACATAAATTTGAACGAGATCAGACAACTAGTTTTTGAGTAACTTTGAAGACGGTTATTTTTTGTTAGTAAAATTTAGATTATTTTTATTTTAAACTGGATACCCTGCGTGTTTCACTAAGCTAAAAACTTTTGTATGGGGAAAATCGAAAACGTAACGACCTAATGCATTGTTTTAGTGGTCTCAAACCATCTTCACATTATTGCCTTTCGATTCAAATGAAACCAGTTTGGGAAATGAACTACCTAATATACTAACTGAGATTGGGGCACCGGTTGGATGATTTCAAAGTCTATAGAGGACACTTAGAGCATAAATAAAAAATTCATCTCATAAACAGGTAAACTACCAACACAATAAATGTTGATGACTCAGTAGTCCAGTTATTACGACCCTGTACCTGTCTGCGAAGACCCCATGGTATAAAGCCCATGCCACCAAAGCATCAGAGAAGCGGGAGTTAACGTAGGACATATAAATTCAGAAGTGAAACTTCAAAATCGATGTAGAGAGCTACCTAAAAAATTAAAAGTTTGCTTTTAACATTAAAACCACAACAACAAAGTTGCGATTGAGGTTAAACCACAGAAGAAATAATAGTACTTATAAATAAGTAGTTAAACTAGAAGTTGGAGTTAAGCTAAAGTTAAAAATAACAGGTTTTTTCTATATAATACAGCAAAAATAATGTAACGAATAATAAGTTTCAGCTCGTTGCCATTGTCTGCAGGTATGCTATAGCCAGAAACAGATTTTAGGGTCTGATGATGGAGTCAGAATGAAGGTACTGGATCTCCTCTACGGAGCAACGTATTGTAATGCTTCGTCTGGTTCTCATTGTCTGGAGGTTAACTATGTTCAGAGATAGTTTCCAGGGTCTGATGATGGAACCAAAATGGAGGCACTGGATCTCTTCAAGGGAACAACACAGTACGATGTGTTGGGTCTCATTGCCATTGTCTGGAGGTGTACCATGGTCAGAGATAGTACCCAGGGTGTGATGATGGAACCAGAATGGAGGCACTAGCATCTAAACCAGTCCAATGCTTACATGAAAGAGCCTAGCAATCAGCTGACGACCATAACCCGTCCGTCTTATTTTAAGCACGGTAGAGATTTCCATCTTAATACATAACATATTTTAGGTAAAATTTCCTCTTTTCTGGCAGTAAATAGCTTATTGTGCCGTTATGTAGAACCAGTGTATTGCGCTAATTAATTATAACTTTATTTATATCTACATACCAAGTAGTGTTGCCAGATGGCAAGACATAAATATCCGGACAAAACTTCAAAAAGTCGGGATTTGTCGGGACAATTTTTTTTTTTTGGAAATAGCCGGCAAACGAGCTGACGACGAAAAAAACGGCAAGAGCGCGTGCGGCAAACGCGTTATCAAGTGAATTGTCGGGACATTTTGGATTTTGTCGGGACTGGACATCATGTAAAATGTCGGGACAATCCAGACGAATCCCGACTATCTGGCAACCCTAATACCAAGGTAGGCCGTACTATTTTATTAGTTTTGGGTATATTTACAACTCCATTCCTTAAAATATAAATGTGGATTAAACTGTCGACGTTTATTCCTTATTCTAAGCTATCGACAATGAAAGTGTAAAGTCAACAGAAAATACTGGTAGGTATTAAATTAATCGAGTTGTTTTAAAGTAGGTTTTGTATTTTGTAGGACGCAGCAGCGAACCCTCCTCAACCCTCTCTATCTCGCTTGCTCTTGTACTGAGCTCCTTGTCTCCATGAAGTACGGAATGTCATACATATACACGTCTCTTTCTAATGGTCCAAGCACTGTCCATTTCTGTATTCCAAATCCAATGCCCTTGGCACACGTCATAAATTATCATACGTAGCTTGCTTAGGTAGGTACATATTTACGAAAATTAAATAACATTTTAATTAACACATATCAATATCACAATATAGGTACCTTCTTAATAATGTAATGGTTCTTAATAATATGTATGGTAATTGGTAAAGCCCTTGACCTGCGACATAGAGTAACTGCACGATAATGATAACAGATTTAGCCTAGGCTCTGTCATTGTTGACCAGGTTGACCTACAATGATAATAATTATGTCACGATAAACAAATGCATATTAATAATAATGTGATAAAGTAACACATTTAACATCATTGCCTACAAAAACAAAAAAATAAAGTCAAGAAGCAGTTTTCAAAAGGGTGTAACGTCATGTTAATTTCTCTGCACTTGTCCGGTCTCTTGGTTCGGGACTACCGGTATCCGGGAGCCAGGACCAGTCTGTCTGTGCGCGTATTCCCGGACATTACGGCGAATTATTTGTTACGATTGGGGCTGGGAATGCTGGGATCGGGATGGGCCCGTCCTTATCGGCGCGGTCCTACGCTCCCTTCGGTGGCTATTTGAATAGGCCTGCGAGTTGCGTAACGCGCGGCCAATGACAGCGGCGCTGCACATGCACGGGGCGGAGTCGTTACGTCACCGCGCTCTGCCTCCGAGCCGCGCAGCCGCCGTGACGTCACGCAGCCTTCGTCCCGCGCGCCTGCAGCGACGCTAGCGCCCAAGCTGCCGGCGGCGCTGCGGTTAAACTCCCGACAAAACACTCGTGCGCTCAAAGATGGCGGATGGGTCGGCCGAGGATCGCGCCGGTCCGATGCAAATGAACGATTTAACTTTTTCCGCGTCTGACCCATCACACGGTGACACAAAAAAGTGCAGTGGACAAACTTTCGACGTCGATAGAGTGAAGTTATCTTTCTACAATGAACTAGAATCGAGTGAATCGTGTGAGAAAAGTGAAGCGAGCGGCGTGGCCGCCGACCGTTCCGCGGCGATCGCTGCTACAGATTTCCGAAAATCACTGGGTACGACCGCGGACAACGGAGACGAAAGGAAGAAGCGATGTTTCGACAGATACGACAGCTCCGAATCTTCTGACAGGTTAGTATAACTTTACTACGAAGCTGGGCGCCGATGTGCTATTATCGAATAGTTTTGGCGGTGTCGAAATGTAGAGTCAATGCTCCAGTGACCGAAACTGTTGTGTTGATTTCGATGTCATGGCCATCGCGAGTACATAACTTGTGTTGCTAGGCCTATGCTCGGTTGAATGCCCTCTGAATGGTCGGTGGGCCGCGATGCGATCCGGAGCGGAGCTCTAATCGCGTCAAATTGCGCTCGTAGCCATGTACCTAATTATTTTAGCCCAACTTGGTGTCAGGTTAAAATGTTATGTCCTCACCACACTCACTATCATTGTCATGCATGTTCTTGTAGTAATGTTACTTCACAAAGTTACATTTGCGATAAAAACTATATATTCAATATAGTTCAGCTAAAGTCTCAAAAGTATAATTTTTCGCAATAAATTATCCACGTATACTTATTTATAAGTACTTTTGTGTCTTCTGTGATTATGATACAGATAATAAGAACGACCGTGACAATGACCACTGAATTGGACGAAAAAGACTTGTCAACATTGTCACGTAATGAATACAAAGTCATACACAGCTGTATTTACATTGTGTAGTATATCGTATCGTTTTAGTTTTTTATAGATATTATACATGCGAATATTGGTAGCAAAAGTATAAAGTAATATCTTCATCCATACTGTTATTCTGTTCAGTCACATGGTTATTATTTGTGAACAAGTGTAATTGCTTGCAAACAATGCAAGCATTAACATCTCATTGTAACAGTCCAGTCTGCCATAGATGATAGATATAAGGTCTTTTACACTCTGGTATTATACATTTCTAACTTCTTAGGTTTTCCCAATCAGTTATACTAATATTCAATCAATGTTTCTTCCATAGTCATTGGTTGTTCATCATATTGAATTAGCCGAATATAAAGTGACACATAATCCATGATCATACTGTCATACTCAATGTCATACATCAAATGTTGTCAAATGACCTAGAACTTTTACAGATCTATAATTTTTTTTTTGTGTAATTTGTGTGGTGGTCACAATGTGAGGGGTTTTTAGGCCATAGTCTACCACGCTGGCCAAGTGCGAATTGGTAGAATTCACACACCATTGAGAACTTTATGGAGAACTCTCCGGTGTGCAGGTTTCCTCACGATGTTTTCCTTCACTGAAGCAAGTGATAATTAACTTCTAATACGCACATAATATTTGAAAATTCTCTCATATATCTCAACTTTTAGGCAAAGGCTACTATACTGTAGATGAGTACATAAATGACAAAGACGCATGGAAATGACCAGATCTGCAACCAGTTCCGTACAGGCTATTGATACTTCTTTGTAAGAAATATACCAATGTATTTTATTTTTAAAAGATGTGCTGAGGAGTTTCTTTCGGCTTTTCTTCTCCTCCATGACAAAGCACCTTTCCGAAAAGCTGGTAAATTAAAGTAAATTAAAAAAATGACGTGCATAAGTGTATCAATGATACCTACATGAATAAATGATTTTGAATTTGAATTTGAATTAGAGGTGCGTGCCAGGATTTGAACTCTGGCCCCTTCGTTCGGGAGACCAACGTTCTAACCGCTAGGCTATCACTGCTTTTTTTACAACTAATGTGACTCAAAGGACTATAGTGAGAAGATATGGACAAAAGGATAAAATTCTTACTCTAACTAATAAGAAAATGTATGTTACATAATTATTATAAGTAGGTATTATGTTGCAACATTCTGAGCAAGTAAACCTGTCAGTTGGTCGTTGATGTTGCATTTTCCTCATTTTCAATCTTAATTAATGGACAATTGTCATACCACATTCCCAAATTATTATGGATTTTGTACATATCTAAAGTGTATTCAGTTTCAAGGTTACTGAACTTGACTTGATTTTAATATCTACTTGTCCTTATCAAAGTGACGTAAAATAATTTGATAATAATTATGATAAAAATTATCTCTTTGTCTTGCATGTTAAGATGATATCACACCATATCTCTTGGAAGTCAGCAAGCATTTATGTCAGGTTATCATATTATTGAGTTGCTTAAAATGGTTAGGTACTTTAGGGCATAATGTGAAATAGTGGAATACTATAAGTCTAGCAACCAATGAAATCAAATCAAATGTTTTTGTCAAATCAATTGTGTTAAAATGTAGAATAGTTAAATTATTATTAGGGATATCGGACTTGAGACAGCTATTCCAAGGGCTACTGCGACCAGGTTATATTTATTGTAGCCTATAAGTTATAAAATAGAATACTCTTGTGCTTAAAAGGAGGATCTGGCCACTTACTGTTGTAATAATCTGTTTGAAGCAATAATGAGTTATTATTATTATTATAGTTTGTAGGCTGCAGAACCATGATTTCTTAACACTATAATGTAAGTAGTGATCCAGAAGGCTGAAGTAATAGATTTGTTAATAGTAAAAACCCTTTATTTAATTCTATTTTCCTTACCCACAACACAAAGTACAGCGAACTTGTTAGCTATTACTAATTACAGACCAACTAGTATATCACGTAGTGATTAAGTGCTCTGTGTAGTATATATCTGTTGTTAACTGCATTATTCCATTTTAATAAGTAGACACATATTTCTCCATGAAATATATTATTTATCTATTACTGCACGGGTATCAAAGATACGTAAGGATATGTAAGTTAATCCAGTAGTCAGGTTAAAACATGTAATCACAGTACACCATATTAAGTAATTAAATTACTCCTGCAGGCAAAAGTTTTTATCAAAGGTAGGTAGGTATTCTTTTTAAATTAATCAAACTCAACAAAGTCCATCAAATGATGTTATCGAAACAAACTATTCCCTAATTACAGCTTAACATTTATACAGACACCCTTTATATGTACAGATAAAATTTGTTTCAGTATTTACCTCCTGTAAAGTTAATAGTTCAGGCATAAATGAAAATTATAATATTAAAATATTATATTTTATTAAGTAAGTATTTCGGAAATCCTTCATATTATAATCATTCAACAGGAAAAAAAATATTATATTAAATACACCATTCTATTGTATCCAATAAATTTGAAGTAAAATTATGAAAGTTACGTCAGCTGCAATGATAATTATTATTTATTTATTAGATAGTAACCACCCTCACTTTGCTAAGGTTTTCGTATAGAACCCCAATTTTTTATTAATATAGCCTATGTTACTCAGGAAGAAAAGAGATTTCTGTTAAGTAATGAAAGAATTTTTGAAATCGATGTTTTTGGGTTTCTCAAAAAATCAAACCTTTCCTCTTTATATTAGTATAGATACTAGCGTGTGACGTCACACGTGTCATAAACCGCCGAAATTACAGAAATAGCGTTTTTAGCGCGCTTTTGGAAATTTAAACTTTAAACATTGATTTTTACTAACAATAATAAAGAATAATTTAAAATTAGTCAAATATACTTTTGTAGTTAATTAATTTAAATTACCAGCTTCCCAAGAAACAATTTAACATAAAATATTTCAAGATTAGGAACCTTATTTTGTAGCAAAAAAGTGTGAAAGTCGATGATCACCTTAAACGGCCAAACATTGTATTGCTTACCCTACTCATAATAATGTTGGTATAATAAATGATGACAAACTTAACATTTTTTTATATTTGTACCGCTTTAAACATTTTTTATTGTATAGAAAGCTTGGGTTAAAGTACTTAAAGTTTGGAACATTTGATTTCATTTTATACTTTGCCTTAGTCTTTTAGGCATTCTATTAACCAAATACCAAATACAGATTACTGGTAACATACACCACACCACTTCCTTGGGTATGTTACTTCCATGTCGATAATAACAAACTAAGTGTATGCAGCAATCAGTACGTGTCTGGAGGTACGGTCGCGTGTGAAGGGCACTTCACTGATGTTGACATAAAAATTACCTGAGGTCACTAAACCGAGATGCACTTGTTCCGTCGGTTCGGTTTCGTGACTACTCCGAGCCGTTCAATTTGCATACATTATACACGTACCTACCTACCGCTTATGTATGTTGCAGTAGTTGGTTGGTTTCGATGGTAGTCTCCTGCTTGCTACATTTCGCTTCGATTACAATCTACTATTTCCTTGTTTTTAAAATTTTGCTGTTTAAGTATCTTCTTCGGTTCGGTGTTGGAAAAGTTCGAAAATCTGCACAGCTGATAGTTTTTTTTATCAATAGTATTTTAATTCTATTGGATCGAGCTAAAGTAATCAACGTGAAGAAATGTCAGACTTTCAGGTTTATCAGGATTTTTTATTTCCATAAATATTTGACCAAAGTAAGGTTGATCGGCATTTCCGACTAGTTTTAGATTAGATTAGTCGGCAATTTTATCACCAATTAGTCGGCTGATCGGTAAAACCCATAGTCGGCCCATCAGGCCATCACCAGTGTAAACGCTTTTGGTCGGATTACTATTTTGCTTCTGTTTGCTCGACATTAGACGATAAGAAGCATTTCATTTTATTAAAAATAAATAAAATATTATGTCTACATGAAGAACACAGATTACATATTATGACAACCCTTTTATTTCCTTACACATAACACAACCTAACAATAAAATCATAAACTAACAACGAACATACACCTAACATTAAAAATCACTATTTAAATACTGCTGCAGTGCTGCCCTTTGTCTAAGAGGGACGTTTTCAGATGTTTAAAATTTGTAGAGTTCGTAGAATCGCGGCCGTAGTTATCGTTGGTGGAGGATGATAAGGTAAAGACACACTTGATCCACTTGCAGCGACCGCGCTTATCGTCCAACATGAACACCATAGTTAATCATTGGTGTTAGATATCTGTGTGACTTTCAGCTGTTTGGATTCGCTGTTGTGATCACTATAGCCGTAATTGAAAATCACTGTTTTCCACATTTTTTTATAATTTTTTCATTCAGGCACAAAATCTTAGCGCGAAGTTTCCTTTTGTGGGTGATCTGCTGTCATTAATTTGACGTGTTGTCGTTGTAATAAATACTTTAACATAGCAAAAAGTTGTACAGGAATACAAATTATTCCTACCTACTTGTTTTACTTTTTATGCTATGAATTTAGTTTTATGAAAATATTACCATCGTGCGTCTAATAGCTGATTTGGTTATTTAAATGAATTCTAAGACGTGAAATTCAAACTCGAACTGCATACCATAAAGGTTAACAACCACACATTAACTACGAACCCCAATAATTTAACTTTGAAGGTTAAGTTTAACATAAGCTTTACAATCGTCTTAACTGCACGATGTCGCTGTTGAATCTCAAATTATATTACAATAATATACCCTTTTAAATCACTCCAAAGTTTAAGGTAGGAACATACTTACATACGTACAATTACTCACATGTTACCAACCATTGGGTTGTATTCTTGGTTTTAAAAATATTTCAGCTTATAAACCGGACCATAAAGATACTACTACCCTGTTATGTTTAGTACATTTAATAGTATAAGGAGTAAATTCCAAACCGATCTAATTGGTAGCAAGACGAGCACTAAGTCAGCGGGGTACTGTGGGGTAGCCGCGTTGTAACTGCGAGGCGCGCCGGGCGGAGGGTGAGCGGAAAATAAAAAGTTAGGAGCTAACCGGGCGCGACGGGGACAACGGACGGGTTCCCGGCCGCCCTGTGGTACGTAACTGACGCAACGACAACCTGTTAGCTTCCCAGTAGTTCCTAGACTTCACACAGTCGCACTGCTTCGGTCACCTTTGAAATTCTGGACGCCTGTCCAGAATTATGACATTCTGCGGTACGTAATCGACTCGACAACAACCTGTTAGCTTCCTAGTAGTTCCCAGTCTTGTCACAGTCGCTCTGCTTCGGTCTTCTTAGAAAATCTCGACAGGCTAATGCGGTAGTCTGTGGTAGGTAATCGACTCAACGTCAATCTGTTAGCTTCGCAGTAGTTCCCAGTCTTTCCCTAGTCTCAATGGTTTGAGTGCCATTGAAAATCGAAAATCGTGAAAACCACTTTGAAAAAACCCAACCTATAAAAGTAAATTTATCGAGATTTTATAGTCTTTCCGCACATTTTATTTCTCACGTTTTATTATAAACTAAATATAACGAGTAACTCTAAATTACCAACTAAATATTGTATAAAATGTAAAGCAAAAAGGTTAGATGGGCTTTGCGTCTCACGCAAAATCTACCCGACCGTGAAGCTTCTTATTTGAAACGTTCTATTTTTATAATAAATTAAAATGGATAGAATCAATTGATACCTCTTTAAATATGCTTGAAATTTGGGGAATTAAGTTTTACTATGTATATTTATTTAATGTCACTTTAAAGTTTAAACCAGTAGTCACTGAACTATGTAGTGACGTAGAAGTCTTGTTTTACTTTTGCGGTTTACAAAAATAAGTATAAAGATTTTTTTTTACAAACCGACGCCTGAGTTGTTTTGTGTGAAGGCGCAAATTACACTTTTTTCCGACAGAAGATGGAGTTTGGTGCAAAAATATTTTTAATGTTTATGAGCAAATTAAATAGAACTTTGTTTCACTCAAGTTATTGCTTCTATTACATTTTTAATTTATAGCAGAACCAAAGCAGTGTTCCTTAATTATTTCAACTCGTACAGTTTGCGCAATCTTGAAGCTATACTTTAAAAGTTTCTTACAAAAATGTACTTTAAAATGATATCCAAGCGAGCATATCAAACAGTTTCATACCCGAGTGCGCATCTGACCGGTCGGCTCCCCCTCCTCCCGCCCTGTCATTAGAAGCGTGCGCGGGCGCATTGGCCCTCAGCCGTGTTGCCCCACGCCGCCGCCGCCCGGAAAACGCATTCGACGTGACTTGATTTTGGAATACCAATGTTTTTTCGCTTGTTAGAACTGAGGTAGACGTAGTGTTCAAGTGACAATGATAATTTATTTATTTATTTAATCGTTTATTAGGCAATCCAACAGCGTTTTTACAATTTTACAGTCGAATAATATAAGGATATACATATCAACTAAGGCCAAAAATGGATTACACAGTTACTTAAGGGCTATTTTACATTATAAACATTTATATTTTATACTAATCTAAACGGTTGTTTTGTACATTTAATATGCGTGTGTGTGTGTGTGTGTGTGTGCGTAATGCCAGGAGGTATACTGTAAATACCTATCACGATAACTCATCGCTTCTCACATGGTTTCTCCAATCAAGGTTTTACTAAGTAGTCAGCTTCGAGGCCACACCACTACTTATCATGAGGTGGGATTTTTGTGAGATAAATAAATTGAAACAAAGCACTGTTTGTTGATCCATGAAAATAAATAAATAAAATAAAATAAATAAATAAACAACTGAGGTCATAAACAGAAGCAGGTATTAAATTGTGTCCGGAATGGACAAAGTTATTGTTACAAATGTATGGTATGTATGTACGGGATTGTTATATTATACCACAGAAGAAATAATAGTATTTATAATAATAAGTAGTTAAATACATATACGTAAAAAAATATTTGATAGGACTCCCCTTTTGTACACGGATTTGGCAAGCTACTGTCTATCTAACAATATTGGTAATTAATTATTTTTTTCATCCATGGCATATCATAATATCATAGCAGTGATAGCCTAGCGGTTAGAACGTTGGTCTCCTGAATGGAGGGGCCCGAGTTCAAATCCTGGCACGCACCTCTGATTTTCATATATTATGTGCGTATTAGAAGTTAATTATCACTTGCTTGGGTGAAGGAAAACATCGTGAGAAAACCTGCACACCGGAGAGTTCTCCATAAAGTTTTGAAAGGAGTGTTAAGTTCACTAATCCCCACTTGCCAGCGTGGTAGACTATGGCCTATACCCCTCACATTGTGAGAGGAGACCCCGAGCCCAGCAGTGGGACAATTATGGGTTGTTGCTTTGCTTTGATTCATCCATGGACACCTTCCACCACCTTTGATGCATCTCCGACCGAGAGCGAAGAAAGAAGAATAACGTCTCGGGCTAATAGCGCTACCGTTCTACACTTAACAGCAAATTAATATATTTAATATATATTAATATATACTTTACCCTAAGATATTTAATATACTTTAACCTAGCATAATCTCACATAGATTGTTTATCCGGTAACAGATAGAAGCCGATATTAGGTCGCTCAGCTCAAAGTTTGCAATAAACTTTGTAACCCTGAACTACAGATATTGTCCGCGAACAACAGACTACTGGCAATTTGCAGTGAATTTCAAACAAAAACTTTGTTTCGCACACATTCATGTTGATCTACAGATGTGACCGTGTTAAAATATTGTATTAATATGTTTAGTAGTCAACGGTGCGCCTGTTAGTGGAATGATTTGATCGAGTTAGGTCTTGTTCACATAGATTGATCCAGGACTGACTGACTGATTGATAGAGAACCTAGTCTGCCTTTTAAGTGATCCGACTTGTCAGCTGTCGATGTAATACTTCAATAAGCAGCAGCAGCTATTATGTGTTATTTTACGTGTTTATTCTCGATTATTTTTATGATACCTACAAGTTCTTCAATGTCTACAGAGTGTGCAAACTATGCTTTGGATACGGGGAATCCCAGGTCCCAGTGATACAAGTGTGATATTTTATTGGTTAAGTATGTAAATGTAAAGTTTAGTCTGTAAATCCGGTCAGTACAAGATTAATGCTGTCGGTTTCCGTTGATTCCTTCTAACTTTGAAGGTCCAATATGTCTCCGATTGTTGGCGGTGATTTGTGACGAGCAGTACACTTGGTGCATTGTATAGTCAATTCGTTAAGCCGAAGCCAGGTCAGGTAGAGGCTGAGTCATCAGTTCCAGTGGTCGTTCAACTTTCATTATTGTTTGTTTATTTTTTACTGTCGGACCTTGAGCTGACGCGCGGGTCGCACTCGTAAGGCACCGGAGCCTGTTCTGTTTGGCAGATGCATAGCAATTGTTATATAAGCCACTCTGACCAATATATCAGTAATATTAATGAATGTACGCGAATAATCTTCACTTGGAGTCACTAACTTTTACGTGTATGTTTCGCATGTGCACTTCAACTTCTTTCTTCTTCTATGGCTTAGTAAAATTCCTTGTAGTAACATAGAAAAAGACATGAGCGAATAGTTTTTTACAGTTTTAGTGCACACACCATCTTAAAATCTCCACTTGCTATCTAATCTGCCTTCTGTGTGTATTAAAGTAAAATTCAAAAAAGTTACAGAGACGTTTCAATTAATTTATTCGTTTATTTCCGAGTTGATTTAATGTTTTCATCGATTCGATTACCCATAATGAGGTTAGAGTCTTAGGTCTCCTAGTTTATCCTGCCAGGTTACAGAACTTTGACGCGCTTATTAAACGTTATTTTACCACAAGAAACAATAGTACTTATAAATAAGTATTTACTAAGAATTTTAATATTAAACCAAGCAGGTAATCATATTATTATTAAGGTATTATAATCAAATCTGTGAAATCAGAAACAAATTTCACAGGACGGCAATCTCGGTGGAACATTTCGTGGTTAACTGGTTTCGTAAAAGATGAATTAATTAAATTACTAGTAGTTAGCATTTAAATGATCTCACAGTCGTGCGAGGCTTGCGGAAATTAATATTTTACAGTAAACTAGTTGGTCCATCAGATGTGCAAAATATGTTTAAGTTTCATTACTCACATGCGGTAACTGGAAACAATATTATGTAAGTACGTAATAATACCTGTTCTATAGTAATAGTTAAAATCAAATTCTGTCATAGTACATACCATAAAATACATTTTGGTAATATCAGTAAAGTCACAGGATCACTGACAGACACACTGACGAAGACAGAAAAGTGAATCCACGATGTCAAAAACGATAATGAATGGAATTTCCAACAAATAGTCCAATGCCGATAGCTCCAAAAACGGTAAAAAGTGGAAGAAAATTATAGTAGAATGAAACCTATTGCAAAAGGAAGAGAACATAACGAAGATTATAGGAAAAATAAATTACGGGCGATCTGAGGTCGGGAAGGGGGGGGAGGGGGGGTTTAAGGGAAAAAAATGGTTTATCTCAATTTCCGGAAAAACTACAAGTCCTATTGAAAAATATTAAATGGCAAAGTTGTAGGTAATAAAAAGATCTACAACTTTTGTATTTACACTTTTTTACATAACCTCAAAATTTATGTGAAAAATTAAAAAAAACACGTTTTTGGTTTTTTATTTTTATCTTTAACAAAAAATATATTTTTTTCACGAAATTTGCTGAAAACTTACCTTTGTATGTCCTTAATATACTGTAATTTTTTTGATTCAAAAAAATATTTTTTTTCACCTTATTTTGACCTTATATCGAAAAAGCACCCTTATTTTCAGTCGAAAAATCTCACGTTAAAATATCAGATTTTTTTAAAAAGTCGGTAGTCCTTTTGTTTGTTGGAATCTCTACTTTCTAATGGTATATAAAAACCTATACACTACTGTGGTAAATGTTTTCAGAAAATGCAATGAAACGACTACTATTTTCGCATGTTTTTTGCAATCTCATATGCAATCAATGGAATCCGAAATTTTTTTGCAATAGGTTTCATTCTACTATAATTTTTTTTCGTTTCAAAAATTATCGGCACTAGACTAAAAACAAAATTTGCTCTAAAAAAGTTGGTTTCGCTATTATTCTTTCATCTGAGTTTCGCTAGTGTTATGTTCAAGTTCTGAAAAGTAGTTTTGGGGTTTTTTGGCTAAATAAATGCATAACTAGTATGTTTATGTTTACAAAATTAAAATAAAACCCAACAAACATGTTAAAAAACTACTCTACGACCACAGAGTACTTAATCACTACGGACTAGATAAAAGTCCTTCGTCATAATTATTAGATACGACGTCAACGTCACTGGACGTCGTGTCACATGCGACTATCTCTAGTTAATCTGATCATACCCACGGACCATTTTATATCACGTCAGAGAGATCGATGCAAAGAGCGAAATAATGAAATGCATTTGGCACGGCACGAGGAGAAACGATAGTCTTTGTTGACGTTCAGCTGTTTAGCTAAACCCTGCAGAGATCAAGACTACCTATAGTCCAGTATTTTGATCACGTTTAAAACATCACAGTAATGGACACCACTGCAGTATAGGTGCGAAGTGGTTCAACGCTGTACGTTAAAGAATCAGGGCAAAGGGCAAAAGGAGCGAACTAGTTGTGCTAATGCAATTATCGGCTTCGCGCTCAGGAACTAAGTAGGAGAAAAACTTTGCTGTTACTATAGCTGTATAATACCCACCTTATAGATCTGCCCTGGTAACTTGGACTGATTCTTGATTAAGTAATGTTTGTACTTTGTAGGCTAACTTTAAGTTGTGTTGAATACAATCTTTGTCCACTGGATGAATTAACGTCAACTGGTCTTTGTTCGCTGGCTGTGTGTTGAGCGCGTAAGAGGTCACGCACAGCCGTACTGCCTGGGACGCTGTTTGCCTATGCGGTTTTATTTTGGTAGGCACAAGGGTCAAACAAGTTGGATTGCTTATACCTTCTCACGGTTCGTATGGGTCTAGAGTTAGACCACCATCACGCAAATTTTGCTGTTGCTTAACAAAATTGTGTTTCTGTAGTGTTGACGAACTCATACTTGATAGTATTGCGACTTATATCAATCGTAAATGATCGAGTTAATTAGAACACTCCGGACACAATCGATAGGAGCCTAGAAGGGAATGTTGAGGGTATGACGGATGTTACGAATGCAGTGGATAGCTATTGGTTTGAAGCCAGACTAAATGCGAGGAAGATTTTCGGATCAGCAACAATTAATGTCAATTCCATCTCATCTCAGTATCAAGAGAGATAAGAGATTCTTTGGTGATCGACTGCGGAGACATATTGTATACAATTATTCATTTATCCTTACATTCCTTAATTCCCCTTATCTTCGCCTGGTTCAGTTGGCGTAGCGTATGTTACGCACGTATCCGCTCTTCTGGAAGCCAGTCCGAACGCTAGAAGGACCCCCTTTCCTGCTTGCATTTCAACAAAAAGTCAAGAAGATGGCTAGATGTACATCGGTATGGGGTACAGAGTAACAATGTGGTACGCAGTTGTGTTGTGTGTGACTTAGTGCAATTGGCGTCCGGCAATATCGTAATTTATGGAGCTTGCAGCTGGTGGCGCACCTGCCTCGCGTATCAAGCTATCACCTTTGACATTCGAATAGCACAGTTTATGGGACGCGTGCGCATTCGCCGCGTATAAATTCCAATTATCATCCGTAAACTATAGCCTCCTGTTTTATATAGCCTTCGCACTTAGCTTTCTCTAGTTGTGGTTGTTGTTTTTTTTTTAACATTTGCAACGCTGGTTATCTTTTTTTTTGTTTTTTAATGAAGAATTAAAATGTGTGGACATTCAATTAGAGGCGACACCTGTTGCACAAAGTATTGTTATTTTAAGTATGTAATTATTCCATTGAATAAAATGATAATTTATTCTTTTTTTTGTTCCATTGTTTAAGGTATCGGATCCGATTTAATATAATAATTGGTGCGTCGTACTTTAATGTACATTTTCACTTTACAAATGCAGTAACACCTGTTATGATTCATTTCACATTGTAGTTAATAACAAATTATGAGTTACACGACTATGTTTTCTACGTTATTCTTCTTTATTATACAATTTTACATATTATTTCCCATAGCTCATAATAATGATGTAAAAAGAAAAAAGCAAAGAACATTACTGAAAATATCGTTTTCGGTAGATATGTATTTTTATAACCAATTTATAAATGGGCAAGTTGTATGTATGTATGTATGTGTGTATTAGATATCCGACAAATCGCTGCAGGCTACAGGTTTAAATGCAGATTATACTATAGATGTATAATTAGCGTATGGCTGGGTGGTTTTGCATCGACCTATTGTGTTGCATTTGGCGAATAAAAAATTCAAAATGGCGGCGGTCGTATTAAGTGGTGGGTTCCGTGTAAATGTCAAGTTTTTCGGTCGAGATATAAAGGCGATTAGTTATTCGTTCCGATAAAGTGGAATAGTTATCGGTGAGTTAGTGGAGTTAAGTAAATAAAAATTTTTGGAAATTTTCTTATTGAGATCCTATCATTTTATTCCACCTATAGCAATTCGTAAGAGTTGCTCTATTGGTCAACAATTTAGGATCAAATTACCATACGCGCATAGTCCGTAGTGTAGTAAGGTGGGAGTGTACCTCTTAACACCACGTCAGCTGCAGGCTGTGTCAAATAGTAAAAAAATGCCTCGTTTAACATTTTAGGTAACATACACCTTTTCTTAGGCAATATAAGGACAGATTGCTACACAAACCGTATAACGACATGTGACAATGTTTAATTAACGATAGAAGATAAAAACTCAAAAGTCATCCAACATCAAATAGCATGTTGCACATCTGTTATCGATGCTGTCGGCTTAGAATGCTTTCAGTACCAGTACCCTAATTAAAATGATTATCCGGGCGAACGATCGCCGCGGGCGGTATCACGCCTCTGACGTCATCAAACACCGAGGCGCACTGCAAATTGCATGTTCCTATACATTTGAAGTTTTTTGTCCCAAGCCAAAGGTCGGACAAGGACGTCCCCGAAGTTAATCACCCGTGGGCTTCAACTGCTAGGTTATAATGTTATGCGAGGCCAATCATATCTGTTTTTATAGTTTTTTTTCATTACTGTAGTACATATTCACATTTTTATTCCTTTATGAAACTGTTAACAACGGACAATATGCAACGTATTTGTCCGTTTTTAACGCTACAATTATTTTTTATACACTCCTCTTTGCATATTTTAAAAATGACATTATTAACTTACTATACACCTCACTCTTGGTGGTCACATCGGCTATCCATTCGTAATTCTTGAGGCATCCTCGACAGTCTTAACAAGACTCAGAAGCCGGAAAGCCATGACAGATTGTAAATGATTAACAAGATCATCTCCATAACACGCACAGTTCAATATGATACTATCGATAAGCTTATTCCGAATTCCATAGCATCGGCAATTCAGACGGAATTGCTATTGGGCGGTCCGTATTCATGCTTGGATAGACAGACGCCGCGCCTGGAAATTCATCTACATTAGACGGACAGACGGACAGCCGACAGATTAATTTGTTTGAAGATTAAGCTATGCTTCAACCAAGGCACTATCATTACTCTTGAACCATTCCACTTTCTAGATACAAATAGAAGTACTATGAGGGTGAAACATTCCCACGGGTTGTTATGAATCTAGCATTTTCTTAGTGCATAATGTAGATGTTTTAATGCGGAATTTAATAGATTTATAATGTTAAACTCATAGACAACTCTCAGTTTCATCGGCGAACTCGTTTTCGTGCAGTTTTCCCTGTTTCCATGAATTTCATAGTTATAATATGCCATCTGTAATATAAGTTAATGGTCTATGATAAATAATTTATTTATTGATTACTTTAATAAAATTGTGCACCTAGAATAGGACAATAACAATCTAATTAACAAAATATATCTATTGTTGAGGGCTGATGTATGAATCTATTGTCAATGTGTAGGGGAGAGTGTGTATGAAAGAGCCAGTTTTAGAGAGTGTAAAAAAAAAGCATCTTGGACTCTTTGTTTTTGAAGAAAACTACTTTTTTTTAATAATCACGTTAATAATTAATGTTATCAATTTTAAATCCAATCGATAACAATTTTAATAATGTGAAATATGTCTACTTAAAAAAAATTGGGAAATCGGCTCTTTCATGACAGCATGTCAATGAAAGAGCCACGGGGTGTTATGAAAGAGCCGATACCTATTTAATACAAACAAAACAGTTATATCAACAACCAAATTCTTTTAATAAACTTAAAAAAATCAAATTGAAATTAAACTTGTATAACTCTATGAAAATTACAATTTTTGAATAGCCTCAATAATAATTTACTTAATCTAAATCAGTAATATCCTCATAAAAATCAGTCTCAAAAAATTTAATAAATCTTTGATATAAAGTATAAAATCGGTAGTTGGATGGGTGACCGCTAGTGGCAAAAATTTCTTGAGCGTTTCCGTGCTTCGGAGGGCACGTAAAGCCGTCGGTCCCGGTTGTTATCATAAGATAATCTGAAAAAAATTAATAAATCTTTGATATGAAATATAAAATCGGTAGTTGGATGAGTGACCGCTAGTGGCAAAAATTTCTTGAGCGTTTCCGTGCTTCGGAGGGCACGTAAAGCCGTCGGTCCCGGTTGTTATCATAAAATAAACCATGCTGTTAATCCATGTCGGAGGCCCTCGGGCGGTTTGAAAACTTCCGACACTCGGGTTGGCCACTAATCCCTCCACCAAACCGCACTGGAGCAGCATGGTGGAGTATGCTGTAGGCCACCTCAGAAGGAGAGACCCGTGTCCAGTAGTGGGCCATTAATGGGTTGAAGCCACGGTATAAAAAACAAGAATGTTAAACTAAAACTTATTGGTGTATTGAAAGAGCCACCATTTGTTTCATGAAAAAGCCGGCTCTTTCAAAGCATTGATCGCTGGCTCTTTCAAAACATTGCGTGATCAAAAATATAACCTTACATTAAAGTTTTTCACCAAAACGGAAGTCCAATATTTTTTGTGCATAAGAAAACCATGTATATGCATAACAACACAGCATAATCATCTTGTCAGTTTATGCAACACTCTTATTTTTAAAAATATATAAGTAAATGCAAATAAACTTACTTTTTGGCTTCCAAATTTTTGCTGTAATCCTACGACGCCATTTATTTTCATAGAACTGTTAAATTTTTGTGGGTAACAGATATCCACTGTTGCTATATAAAAAGTAAAATGAATCTATGGTAAAATATCGGTAAGTTAGTTAAAATGACATCGGCTCTTTCAAAGCCTGGCTCTTTCATACACACTCTCCATGAGCAAGTTGAATGAGAGTTCTAACTAACGATCAAAAATGTTTTACATTGTTTTATCTTTCTTTCAGGTATTTGGGGATATTACGATCATGTTTGAGTAAATAGGCACACTGTACGTCTGTTATCCGGTAAGATGAAATATTAAAATATTTTAAAGGTCATATTAATGTTGATAATAACGATAAATCGATCGATGATCTTTTTGCATGCATACCTAAATCGGTGAAATCGAATCGTCGACAACAATATTATTGCGGCATAATTACAGCAATTTTAATTCGATCCGCGCATCCAATCTGACCGCTCTTGTCATTGAGATGCTATTGTTATGAAATAAGTTTTATAAATATGTCGTGCTATGTATGCTATGTATATTTTATTTGTACTCTGGTAATGTCCAGCTGTGGACTTCTAAAGGTGTAATGAATGGATTTCATACGCGTACTCGATGGATAGTGGATAGGGTTTTCGCGTACCCAACTTTTTTTAATATCCGGATATCGGGTATTATTTTTTTATATACCCGGGTATTTACAATTTTTTCAGAAAAAGCGTAAATTTTCTTATAACATGTTATATTTTATTACGAAAGAGTGAAATAAGTCTCCATAACGTATAGTACAATCATCACACATTCAAAGTCTTGTTCTAATAATCTAATTAGGAACTAAAATGACTTTTTACTGGAATAAATTCTGTTATACTCTAAAATAACAAAAATATAAACAAATAAACTTTCTTCTCTGATACAGTTGAAAATTAAAAATCACACACAGTTCAACAGTCTTATTTTCATAAACTGATTAAGAAGTAAAAATACATTTTATCACAAAAACCGTTTTGTTATAAACTTAATAATCTTTCTTTAAGAATAAACAATTTTTAAAATAAATCTACTTAACCTAAACCACATAGTTCAAATTAAACTTATTATAGATTTGAGGTAAGGGGCTCTTTTTCTTCTTGATAGAAAAGTTCTTTCAAGAACACTATTATATTGCATGCAATGAGCGGTCCGGAAGCTGGTTTCTGCTTTTTGTTACAAAGTTTTAAAGTTATTTTAATTATTTGTGGTGTTAATATTATATTATTTGTAAGGCGCTACTTATTAATAATCTTCCGAGATTTTGATGATTTGTTTGATCAAAGTGGGTACCCGGGTACTCATGTCTGACAATGAAATAGTCCCCGGGTACAAAAAATTTAATATACCGGGTATACCCGGATGTACCCGGGTAGAAATGCATCAGCTTACACCATCCTAACCTAACTCGATGAAGCGATCCATATCGCCGTCTTCACCACGTCAAATACGGATTGAGAGCCTGAGCGCACTTTAAACTAATATAAAGCGTGTAAAAACTCAACAATGTTGTCCTTTCCCGAAACTATATCGATTGCTATTCATAACATCGTAGATTTTTTAGGTTTCCAAATTTTTTGAATGCTCTTTTCCATCTCTTATTTGGTCACTGATTCGGCTCCAAAGATATGCCGATAAAATATACTGGCGCGTCATTTGGTTTATAAATTTTATAAACGATCGGTTATTCGTGAAGGAATCCTCGGGCCGAGGGCCGAAAGCCTCGTAGGTAGCAGAGTCAACAATTTATCGGACCCCATCTCTCACTCAAGGCGGTATTGTCCAATTGTACGCCACGTATTCCGACAGATGGAATTTGGTGAGGCATTGACTGTTCACTTTATTGAACTACATATTTTGGATTATCATTTTACCTACTATTGCCCGTAGGCAAACAAAAATCATATTTTCTTTATGATAACAGTCTCATACTTTTGTATTTGCTTATTCTTTTTCCTTTTACATTTTCCAATAGATACTTGCTTCATGAACTTCAGAGTTCAGCAATGGGGCAGATGACCAGATGACCGTAATAGCAATAAAGGAAATATTACATCGTAAATAAGATGACTTATAAAATTGTGCGGTGTTTAATTACCTTTATAAATTACAATTGCGGCATGAACTTTATGTAAATTAGACTTGCTAAATTTACATTTATCAAAAGAATTCTGAATACATTGAGTATCCATGGTCGCCTCACGACCGCAAATTGTAGGTAGATATGACGTTGCTGGCGTTATTAATTTGGCATTACAACCGTTTCTAATTTTGCGTGATATTATTATTGGGGACTACGGCTAAGAACCCCGGAGTCCGGGGCAAACGCCAATTAATCTGGCAACACGATATTCGAGGGGGCTCCCCCTGGCAGATTGCTGCATAATCCCGATGCACTTCTACCGCTTCCGTGATCGACGCTAGAGGGCGTTTGATAGCCCCTGCGAATTCGTTGAAATTTGCAATGTCCTCGGGGTTAATATTGGTTTGTTGGATTTTTATTTGTCACTTATTGGCACACTATAAAATATAAAAATAGTATGATTGCTTATGGAAGTTACGCTTACATCTCATTATATAATGCAAGTTGTTTATAGAATATAATATACTTTGTCTTCCGGTATTTAATAAATTTCATTAGAAATAGAAATAAACTGAAATAGAACTTACCAGTATCTAATTGATGTCCCTTGCGGGATGCAAGGGGGCCGGATAGTTTTAAAAGGCTTATTTTAAAGACGCAGTTCTCATACGATTTTAAACGAAAGATGCATTAAAATAAAACCAATATCGCGCTTAATTTTAATAGGTAGGTACACTATAATATGTTGTGATACTTTATAAAGATATTATGATTTGTTATACTCTAAACTATGCTTACGATTATAATATTACTCATGTAAACTGTCCAAGTTATTGACTGTTACGTTATAAAGTGTTAACTGTTATTCAAATGTGATTTAACGATCGATCGTTATCTATCGCAGATATGATGCTGCTTGTATCTTAACTGTCTGTTAAAATAACTGATATTTCAAAAAAATTCAATAACGTGTGATAGTTTTTTGTAGGGGCCATTTTTGTTATTCTGTGTTTATTATTTAACAAAGTCTTAGTTAACCTCGAACTTATTTTTAGAAAAGTAAAAAGAAGAGGTCGTTTAATGAATGCGTTATCAAACGATGCATACTCAAACATCATCAAATCGAATCATGCGTAAGAAAGCTGTCCTAAAACTTGCCCCAGGAAAGAAACCATCCCACTAATGGTACATTTTTTTATAAAAAACGAGGGATCCTCCACTCCAACCTTGGTCCTGCGTGCCACATTTCGTAATACATACATATCATCTGCCTCATATATGCTGGGAAACTGTAAACTTTCCTGCATTCAACTTAAGTGATATATTAGCGTATCAGGTATGATAATGCGAGTGCTATTTCGTTGTTTAATTTTGCTTCTTCACGTTCATTGTCATTTATAAGCTGACTTGACAGTTCGCGTTGGATAGTTTTAAAGTGCTCAGTGCACTCGGTATACTCTTAGCTTGATAGTGTAATCATGTAATGTATGGTTTTGTATGAAGTTTGGGGTGAGTCCATCATCTATCTATGTCATAAAGATAGTTTTAAGCAATAATTTCCATATTGCTTGCATTTTATGTTTGTGACTTTTTGTAAGAGTGCTGTATGAGGCTTATATTTATCCTAATGTGGTTATATAAAAATGCACTAAACTTGTATGATAGTTTTAGCACCATGAGATTCGACAATAATGTATCTTTAGTTCATAAGAAAGATATGTTGATAATTACTTCTACTGCTGTAGTTAAACGTGAAAGTTTACAAGTTTAATTGCGAAGTGTTTAATGACGCTGTTAGAATTTCGATGATACCGGAGCGGAGCAATTAAGGAGTAACTTCGGTTCATCGAGTGCCGGCGAGGGACGAGGGGAGCGTGCTTACCGTCCTCCTGTTATTTAGACAGGAACGGTTTACACGCGTTTGGAGTTTAGACCAAAGAATACTTGAGTACAAGAATATAATACGAATAGGAATTATAAGAAATATGTGTACAGTGTCAGTCTGCCATATTAATTTAATAGCATGAAGTTTTCATAGAACTAAATTATAGGCAATTCTTATGTGAGCTTTACACGTCAGCGTCTTTTATTTAGCACCTTATTTAGGTAAAGTTACCTAGGCTCATGGAAATATATTTCCTAGGAATGCACTGTAATGTTGACGTAGTATTTTTAATTTACTCTGATAATAAAGTACATAAATTAATAGCGCTAATATATCAACGTGCTTGCGTGAATATTAGCTACTCTCCCCTCAGACAACCGTGGCACAGATTAAATAATATTAAGCAGGCTCACAAAAAGTTTTCACCTAAGCCGAGTTCAGCACCTGAAAGTTATGTAAAATCATCGTTTAGTTATTTTCGTGATCGCGTGCGTAAGTAAATTTCGCCTCCAAGTCATAAACGCTGAACTAATATTGTAGCATAGTTCCAGCTCCGAGAATTGTGACCGAGTTACGTCACTAAGGTTGTGGTAAGGTAGGGTTGCCATCCGTCCTGTTTTCCCAGGACATGTCCTGGTTTTTGTAGTGTCCTGGGACGTCCTGGATAGTTTTTAAGCAGCGTCCTGGGTTTTTAAATTTTAAAATTCACGGCTCGCAAGTAGGGCATGGAGACCGGAATTCCGAGATTTTGCAATTCCGGAATTTCAGACAATTTTTCAGTTCCAGAACTGAGTGTTACAATATCGTAACTCCGGTATTCATTGTTATTAAACAAAATAGATATTTCGAGTGTTTATTTATTTCTGAACGAACCCAATTATCCAATTTTTTTTTATATATCTTATAAGTTAATGCTTGACTACTATCCCACCTGATGGTAAGCCTCTCTATACCTTCTGTACCCCTCGCGCTACCATTATTGCCTTTATAGATTAGCTGACTAAGAAATTTTGATAATTGTATGAAATCAATCTTTTTAACCGACTTCAAAAAAGGAGGAGGTTCTCAATTCGACTGTATTTTTTTTATGTTTGTTATCTCAGAACTTTGGACTGGGCGAACCGATTTTGATGATTCTTTTTTTAATCGAAAGCTGGTGACTGTCATGTGGTCCCACATAAATTTTATTGAGATTTGACAATGGCATCCATGAGAAAACCACATAAGTCGTAAATTTGTGCTAAGATGTTCGTGACAAATTGACGAATAACTCAATATCACGCCAACCGATTTCGATGATTCTTTTTTTAATCGAAAGCAGGAGCTTGTCATGTGGTCTCACATAAATTTAAACGAGATCTGACAACTATGTAGTTTTTGAGACTTTGAAGTCGGTTATTTTTTGTTAGTAAAATTTAGATTATTGTCGTGTTCAAAAGCAGCATTTGATTCAGAAAGATATAGTTGTAATCCGTAAATATTCAAAAATATGCTATAATGAACATATCTGATGAAACTTTAATCAAATAATATTTTATTATGCATCCATCCGTCCATCCAGCGGTCCAGAGGTCAACTGCTGGTCATAGGCTCCCTCTAACTTGCACCGCTATGACCGATCCTGAGCCTTCTGAGTCCAGCGGATGCCCACTGTTCTTCAGGCCGTCAGTCCATCTGGTCGGGAGGCGTCCAGATACTTCGTTTTCCGAGACGTGGGTGCCATTCGAGGACCTTTCTTCCCCAACGGTTATCGGTCTTTTTAGCTATGTGGCCAGACCATTGACAATTCAGCCGGTTTTATTCTTTAGAAATACCGAGCATAGCCCTCTCCATAGCATACTCTGTGATTTTGAGCTTGTGGATTCGGACGACAGTAAAGCACCACGTCTCGGGAGCCGTATGTCATCACTGGTAACACACACTGCCCGAATACCTTCGACTTCAGGCACTGAGGTAGTGTTATGACGCAGTTTCCCGAACGCAGCCCGATTTGGATTCTATGAGTGACTTATTTCTCGAAGTTCGAATTACCCATTTATATCATAATATCCCAGGTAAATGTATTCGTCTGTAACTTTGAGAGTAGCGCCATTAACAACAATCGGTACGCGTGTGACATGGACATTCGACGTATTCGCCATTGATGTTAATTCCACGTCGTTTCCACTCCATCAGCTTGAACACGTATTCCATCGCAGCGGTGAATAGTTTTAGGGATATAACCGTCCCCTTGCCTGAAACCGAGGTAGTTCCAGTATGGATGACGGCTTCAAACAGTTTTTGGAGCGCCACTAGGAGGGGTTTTCCTCAGCTCTCAGCAACTCAGTAGTGGTCCCGTCATCTCCCGATGCCTTGTTTTTTAAAGCTGTTTGAAAGCCTCTCTAATGTCATACAGGCGGACGTCCGGGATGTAAATTGTTTAGTCTCTATCAAGTCAGTTAATTTCGCTCGAAGCTTGAAAGGAGGCATACTACCGTCCGTAGTATCTCTCAGAACTTAGGGTTTGAAAACAAATGTGGTGGCTGTGAGATTTGAGCAAATAAATTCATTCATTCATTCATCCATTGTTTGAATTATCAAAAAATAAAAAATAAATAGAATAATGCAATATGGATATCAAATTAAAGAGCTCTTCATAAGGTTTTCAAAAAAGTGTATCATAATCATTGAGGTAGTATACATAGAGAGGCTATCTCAAACAAAATGTGTGTTCCACCGCCGGCTTGCCCTCCGTTCTCTTTTCAAACTAGAAGCCTCGTTTGCACACTTGCCATAGAGTAACTTTGTACATGACACTTGTCGAACCAAGACAAGCAGTCACCGACTCCAAATCTTTACAAGCTCTTACTCCAACTTTATTTAACGTGCAAAAGCGTTTAAACGATTTCAAACGTAATTACCATTGATTCGTGTCAAAAAATCCAACACTTTGAATTGGTCACAAGCGTCGCGTCGGCAAGCTTATTTAGTCCATTAACACGCTAGTGGCTTGCCAAGTTCAAACGCTCCTTATGATTTTTTCATTCAAAATGGCGGGAACATTGCTCAATAATTTAATTAAATTCGTTTTAGTTGATTTAAGTTAAGATTTTGTTTTCTTACTGATGATAAAGTGATAATATTATCTTTTTTGTTTTTTGTCGTGCAATTGTGACACATTCTTATTATGCACGACGGCATTTTTTCAGTTTTTTCGTAAACAATTTTGACATGCGGCCGTAATGAGCGCAGCCGAGTGACACCTGAGTGACAGAATGAAATGCAGCCGGCCGGCTGCAATGCACACCCCCGTACCCGATGTTCGCGGTGTCCCTTCTATACGCTAGTAATAGTAATTCTATGATCATAATAGCTTTTTTTGATAGCAGGTGGGTTTTTTTTTTTTAATTTTTAAATTCAACTCTATTACTGCGTCCTGTTTTCAAACTGAGTTGTCCTGGTTTCTACAACTTCAAATCCTGGTTTTTTAAATTTGAGGTTGGCAACCCTATGGTAAGGTCGTGTGAAAACTGATGTTATCTCCCGGCTCTGCTTGTCATGCGAGCTGTGTTGCGTGATTTTATTGCGCTCATTTTTAGGAATTGCTGCGATCCTTGATGTAATAAAATTTCATGGGCACAATGGTGGAATTCCGAGCATTGCCCTTTATAGTGTAACGAGAATGTTCGTATTAACTGCCTGATAACTTTCGTTAAGCTTTTTTCACTTAAACGTAATTAAATCAACTAGCGCAGTAAATTCTGTAAATTGTATTATTGTCCATTTCATAACTATGTATGTTTATTACCCTGAACTTCGGCTTCACAAATCATGTGGAATTGTTGATGAATCGTTAAGTTATCCAAAATTGTTAATGCAAAATCAACGGTAATACAAAGTACGTGTAGTTTAGAAAAGTACAATGCACATTGTCTCGGTCAACACATTGCTGAAGATGTGCAGAATCATGCGATGTGAATGATGTTTGGCTAATTTAAAATTAATGTAAGGGCTTTGAATTTTTTATGCTTGCTCATTATTTTTAAGTGTTTCGTTGTAGTGAAAATGCAATTTAATACATGAGTACACATCAAACATTGAACATGATTTCGATAAAATAATGTTTATTAGGATTTGGTATTAAGGCCGTGATCTATTTGGGCGGTAGGTGTACCCTCATGGTATTAGTTGTCCCTGGTTGAAAAATATCTTTTTAACCGACTTCAAAAAAGTAGATTGTGTGTTCGAGCCGTATGCATGTATGTTTATACGAGTATGTCCACGATTTTCGATGAAACAGATTTTTTTGAATTTACAACTTCAAAAGTTATTATATTGATAAACCATTTCCCACGCGACTCACGTGAGTCCTAACTCCTATTTGTAATAGTACCTGTTTTCTAAAACTGTGTTTGTAGAAAAATAAAATACAATGCTAGTGAGCCACCTGGTGTTACCCGACTTGAAGAAGTACAAAAGTCCTTGATAGTATCAAAATATATTTGAAATACATACTTTAGATGAGTTTTTAAGTTAATCCTCGTGAGGACTGAAGTTTCGTTTGTAAGTTTGCGTATTAGCCTTGTTGGCATGTGCATGCCATCACGCAGAATTACAGAACTATTATACAATTTAATATGACAATTGTATCAGATATAGTTGTGAGAATAGTACGGTGTGTTGGAACAAATATTTATTGCTGAGTAGTATCGAATGTTCATTACACCTGTTACAATAGTATGCCAAAGGTGAGAGTGGAGGTGAATGACAATGTTCATTTATGTATTCATTTATTGATAGGTAACTTATTGGCATGTTTAGACAGACTGAAATGTTAACGCCTGTCAACTTTAATATTAATAAATGATAATAGAGCGTCTTGTTTTGTTAAAAGGTTGAGGACACCATAGCTGTGCTATTTTACCTTTTTCTTCGTAAATTTCAACTTCACTACTCGTGGATTTCTTTACTATGAAAATTGTCATCGGGATGTCCGTTATTGAATATTTTACTGGCATGTAAATGGCGAGGCGTTTTCGATACATATTCAGCGCCTACTCGCGCCCCTCCATTCGAAAATCAATGAGACACCTGCATTATCTTCGTAGAAAATCCTTGAGCCCCTTCGGAATCACAAAGTTTTATTTGCTTTGAAGTTTCGTAAGATATTTATGCGATCGAGACACGTGCCCGTCTCGTCAGCGTCCGTGAGTCGTAATGCCACCATCAATATTTCATGCGCTCCTAAATCCCGCTCGTAACGCTGCCTAAACGGGATGCTAATCTGTCTGCCTCGTGTAAATCATCGCTCTCCTTGCCCCTTTCCCTTCCACCCCTTCCACCGCTCCCCTTTTTGCGCCGACCATTGAAATGAATTAATTACCTCTTGAAAACACCACGTACCGAATACTTCAGCCTTTCCAGGCTTCAGGGCCTTCGATACAAAATATTGATGGGTCCAGCCGTTACGCCTCAGAAATAACGTCTCGTCTTTTCGCGGAACATGTCGCATGTTTTTCTTCAGGAAAATGCAATTGTATGCTAAGAATGTGATGTTACTTAAGGAAGGAGATCGATTACAATGCAATGACGACTGACGACCCTCTTGTGTCGCGTGTGCCATGTACCTGCCTTGTCAGGTTTCCGTTGCAACTTCAATCAAATTAAATTTTAATAGCTTTTGTTGACATACTTTCATGTGACTTTATCTAGCTGTTGTTTTGAGTACCACTTACGTATAAATATTTTATAGGTGTCTTGAATATGTTGAATTGTCAAGTTAACACTTTTGTTAAAAGTGTGCAGAGTCTAAAAAACGGAAATTGACTACGTGTAATTAAGGAATGTTTGATATAACCCATTATTTCATAGTAAATAGTTTCAAGGGTTTCAAGTCTTATAAGTTTTAACCCAAATCCAATATCAAAAGTGACATCAGTCGAGGTAGATGTTCTTTCGAAGCTTACCTTTACATAATTATGCGAATTGGATAAGTGTTCGCGATCCTGGCAATAAATCTGTTGACAAAAGGGTACGCACGCGGCTTGAACGTCTCGATTAAATAACTGTCGGTACGGACGGACAAGAATTAAGAATATTTCTTTATCGATACGATCGCGATACCTCGACACTTTATCGGCTCAACCTTCTCCGAGGGCGCGATCGGCTTCGTAAAGTCCACTGAGAACTTATTAATCTGTAATTTTGTCGAATCCTTATACTAAATATATATTTTTATTGGATCAGCTGATACTTTGCAGCAAAGAAAGCAATAGTGTTTCTTGAAAAAGTTAACGGTTCGTTAATATTTTCGGGTGTCGAGTATGTTCTCGATAAATGTTTTAAATACAAAATTAATTATAGAATTGAGTTACAATTTCTTGGGGTGTCTGCACACTTATTGTTACTGCCAATGCTTATTGTTCCTACGGATAAAGTTTTAGAAACAAAGCAAGGGCAGTTTATTAGATATAAATTTATAAATCCAAAGTTACAACTCTGTGGAATATCTATAACGTTCAGGGAATCGCCAGTTGCTCGTTAAACTTGGCGATGGAAGAATTTTATTGATTAGTTACGGATTTTTTATTACGTTCCGCTGTTCGTTTGAGTTCGTTAGACGTTTCAAATTTTTTACCATCGGGACACGACGAGAATGTATAATCAATGACATGAAATAGATAGTTATCAATTGTGAAGTGAAGAAATTTAAACCTTTGTTTGGTCCGGTTACGGAAATCTAATATTTTCATCGGTTGTTTGGGTGGAATATCTTGCTTTAATTTTTAACTAGCTTTTGCCCGCAGCTTCGCCCGCGGTAGAGATTGATTTTTTACAAATCCTACTTACTTACTTTTACTTAGTTTGACTTAGTTGCCTATGAGTTAAGTAATTTACATGCATCATTTGATAGCGTGAAATGCAAATGAATTTTACTAACGCCATCTATTAACAACATCCGGAACTAAATATCTAGCAACTAACAAAATATCGATCTTCCCATGGGGATGTTTTACCGCGGTAAAAACTAGCCAACGTTACTCTCCACCCTCCTCACTATCTCCACACACAAAAACCATACCATATAACAGCTTCGTTGCGACGTGAACGACGGACAAACAAACAAATAAACACACTTTCACATTTATGATATTAGTATGGATTTAAATAATGTAGCAAATTAGTGATGTTATTCTCTAAACATAAAGTACTCCCCCAGGAAATGTATGACGATTTTCCGACAAAAGGAATGCCGTACGAACAGTTCCAAACAATTTCACAGCAGAGCGTCTTCGCATTTTCGCGCGGTTATAATACAACAAAGACACCTTAAAATTACACATCAACCCCCATCTGAATTCTGAAGTACAAAGTTTATAGCATACATTTTTTAATCAAGCATTGACGATAATGCAAAAACAACATGATACCTACTGGAAACTTGCGTTTATGTTTAAAAGCTCGCCTATAATTTTTTATCCACGCTACAACGAACGATCGATTTCCTTTGACCTGCGGTAAATAATTTGTTTTGCTGCAATGTGATAAGCGGCTTGACAGCGAGTGCGTAAGCTGGTTTAGTGCTGAGTGTCAGTTTCGCAGTGGTCGTAAAAAAGGAGAGCGCTGACAATGAGTGGCGGCGACTCACGGCGCAGGCATGTGGCGTCTAATAATAAATTAATAGCCACCGTGTGCGTTGCGGGGCACGCGACAAGATGGAAAGGTCTAACGTCGACGACCTCGAACATCTGCCCCGATGCCTGAACATCCTCCTTTTCTCCAATGAGAAAAATTACACCAATACTTGCAGCGGTCGCTTCAAGCGGTAATACTTCAGCGAATTAATGGGCTGGAGTAACCTGTCTAGTAACAGGAATTGTTCTGTTCTTACATCGATTGGCGTTCAAATGCTTATAAATTTACGAACGAATTCCTCGACATATTTCAATTTACGATTTGTAGCAATCAGCACGTTTACGAATTTACGAGGTTTTCTACGACCATTAATTTAGCCATAATTGTCGTCTGTTAGTTGAATATTGAGGTGATTAGAGCCTTATAATCCAAATTAATTGACAACTTTGATAGAGTGCCTGATGCGGTCTTGCTAAAGGGCTACAATTATCTGTCTATCCTGTCAAATGCTACTCAATAAGGACCGATTCAATCAAACATTGATTTAATTTGAGACGAAAAGGCAAAACTGTCTAGAGTCTTATAACCCATAGGTACCCATAGCTTTACCTCATCGAATTTAAACTTATAAGAAAAAATAAAAATTACTTCAGCTGCCGTGGAGAGTATGTTGCGCTCAATTAAACTTGTCGATGTCGTTGATGAATGATCCCACAACCTTATCGAATTATCGGAAGGTGTACCAGCTAATAGAGATAGATAAAGCAAGAGTCTTATCCGGCCGAAGTGCCCGTAGTCAACAGCTGTTGGTTAACAAGAACTGTTCTATTTCTGAACTATTTATATGGAATATATTTGCAGCCCACACATGTAACATTCGAAAGTATGTAAATTGAAGAAAAACATAACGTAAATTAAGTTTATCTATGTAGATGGTCACGTATGAAGGTTTAAGCACTTTGAGCGATAAATTGATGTGGTAAGAACTTGATATTAAACACTTCTTTTATATTGACACACTTAAACATTACTAATGAGCTATAAACATTTACGAGGGGAAATATTTAATCGGAATAGATAATGGCCTTTCGTTTGTATTAAAAGTACTCTTAATTGTCCATTATATGCCTTTTCATTTATTATAGTTATAGATAGTTGATTTAGTTTTATGTGATGTTGGAGAAACGAGGGACAACAGGAACGCAGTTAGGGCGTCGGGTGAGGGGTCACAAATGCAGCAGTCCGGTTGTTTGAAGACAATGAGATCCCTCCAATGGACTCATTGTTCAAATCTCATGTGTGTCAGGGCGGATGCTTTACTGGCAGCTCTTGTCTGCTATTGATCCACAATAAATACCAGAATAAACCAACGCTAGAAATAAGCCCGGCTTTACAAAGCTTAGTATGAACAATAACTTTCTACCGAGTATCAACAGAGAGGCAATTAAATAAAGCTTCAATGTTCACATGAAGTAAAACACTTATATGGAATTGGAGAAAAAACTGTAAGGGCGTTGAATAACATCAATTGATTATCCTATTACGAGCGTTCAAGCTGAAGTTCACTTTAGATTTATAGTAGGTACATTCGATACGATGTTCGCACGACGATTGCATAATTGAGGCGCCTGCACTTCAAACTGGTTCGATATTTAATGGTAGCATTTCGATTTTATGCGATGTTTTTGCCGCGGGTGCGACATTAATATGCATCGGGGCGCGTGCCGGCGGTCAGCTGTTTCTTCTATGCGGTCGCAAGCTGCGCGCGCCGTATAAGGAAACCAGACCCATACGCGGATGGATTACGACGATTACATCGCAATTATCCGCGAGAGCCGTGCCGAGCGTCAACGAGCGGCACCGAGCGGCGCCGAGCCGCGGCGAGCCTGACGCGCGAGATAGCTGGCCCGCGGAGTCGGTGGACCACTTTCGCGATCTTTGTTGCGCGTGACATTGACCTCGTCGATGGAACGCGACCACTTATGTAATTTTCGGCTTCCTGTCGGCTCCATGTCAATGCCAACGGCCTTCGGCTCCTGCTGAACATAGAGTGCAGCGTTTTTAACAGTTATTTCCAACAGCTCATTGCATACATTTTGGGTTAAGTTAGCTTTGAATCAAGGACTTCGACCGCTATTCTTCGATTTTGATAACAGAAAAATACGTAACAGTACGTATTATATCAATAAGTACTACAAGAATCGTACATAAATACTCGTAAATAAATAGTTCCTGATATTCGCGATAAGTTTTGACACGTAGTGCAAGAACGATCGATGGCGCATCGCTATCGTAAGTGTGCTTTTCCAATAAGAGATGTGCTATGCAGCTAAGCTGCGAAAATGTAAAGCTAAGCTACGAAACTATGTGACCGTTTCCACTGATGATGCGATGTATTGACAATATAGTCCAAGAGCTACTGAACCATCTGACTGACTAACCCGTTCCCACAGAGCTAGATTTTTTTAAATGATGTTTTATTATCGGTCAATTAAGAAAGTACTGTAGGTACACTGTTCTGCACACAGCTACATCACTCGCGACCATCCATAGCACGCATCTTCAACACGCATAGGTACTTCCTTCCATATAAAAAACGTAGCTTGGTTGAATTCGTTTCCACCAGTGCTATGGCAATGTGGAGCAAAGAATATGATTGGTTGATAACAAACGCATCCATAGCAACGTAGCATAGCACATCTTTAGTGGAGAAGCACCCTTATGCGCGTTGCGATCGTTTTTGTCGCCACTCGCCGCCCTCCGGCTTGCTACTCTACTATACATGGTGTTCGCGATGTATAAGATTTTTTATCGACCCCCGCTTCCAGCTTGTTCATCACAACTGTTATGTCGATCGATCTGTTTAAAGTTGCGTCATTTTACTTGTTTAACGTTCACTTAACTTATATTTCTAAGTGGTAACATAGAGCAGTTGTTCGCGTTTTACCACGTTACCGATTAAGTTCATAAGTAAGGGAAATATGCATAGCTTTAGGAAATGCAATTTCCTCAAGCAAATTTAGCACCCCATTTCACCCTCATGGGGGATGTATTAAAAGAAGCGAGATACCTCTTTAATTACTTTGTTTGCTCTCGAGGGTCTCAATATCAAGTGTCGAGGTAAATAATGCCGCAAAATGCGGTCTGTTCGTTCAAAATGTAACTCCCTTCTTCATGTAAGCAAACAACGAATCAGCGAAATAATAATTAGTATTTATATGTATTTTTTTTATTACTAGCCACACTGTTGAGCGGGCAACATTATATTTGGAAAAACTGCTGTCTGCGTCGTACTGCGTACTTGCGTAATAAGAACAGTTGTTTGTAAACAAAGCAAAATTGATATTATGAAAAGTTATTATATTGTGAGGAAAAATATTGTAAAACAAATATTAAGTTCAACAGTGAATGTTCTGGTTACATTTAAAAGTGTGTCGGAAACTTTTTAAAAGATCTATGTACAAAGCCAAGATAAGTGTAATATGGTGTAATGTGAAAAACATTAAAGTGTTGATGACCTAATGTGTTGGTGTTTTAGTGAATTAATATCCATCCGCATAGGTGAAAGCTTTTAGTTCAGAAGTGTGAAGAACCACGGCCGGAGATGAACAAAACTGTGAGTTGTTAAGATCATTTGTGGAAAACGATTGCTGCTATTGCACCTATTCAAATTATTACTAACGAGGAACAGTCAATAATTACTGCGCAGCTGCTGCCTGCTACCGGATAGTTGCAATGAACGACTCATAACATTTACTTGAAGAATATATTGGGGATACCTATTAATAACTATAAAGTTAAAAAAAAGTGTTCTTCAGATAAAGTGAATTGTGCTGTGACAAACATTTTGACAATAGTTATTTCATGTGTTGATTAGTTCAATTATTATAGGATATAATTGTAATTAAATTGTTTTGCTTTATGGACATTAATATAGTTAGTAGGTAGGTACATATTGTCAAAGTAGATTTTTATTGTATAGAAGTAAGTATACATGTGTTAGATAAGTATAGGAAATATTTAATATTATGGTTTGTTAGAATTTCACTGTGTTTGTAAGAGATTCAATAATAAGAAGTTAATCATTAATGTACAAATTCAAAATTGGGTATTTTAGCAATGGGATCCAATAAACAGAAAAGGAGGAAAGATGATAATCGTCATAGGGGTCGTTCCACTGACAGCAGTGTATCTTCATCTTCAAGTGAATATTCACACAGACATAGTAAAAAGTCTAAGTCTCACCGTAGAAAAGCAAAAGAAGGTCATAAGTCACATAAGAGGAGGAGGAAGTCTAGGTCTGTTAGTATTAATAGGTCACAGGTTCGTACACCTTCACAAACACCAGTACCCCAATCTTACAATTTAGTGGGTTGTAGTAATAATAATTCCATATCTCAACCGGAACTAAATAATTTTCAGACATCCAGTAGCAATGTACATAATACACACCAAGGGTTGACGTCACAGACTTTTATGACACATACAAATGTTATACCAGAGTTTGATCCTAGCGATGGTAGCCAAAATATTGAATCATGGATTCATAAAGTTAACGAATGTGCACAAATATATTCTTGGAACGAAATACAGATTTGCCATTATGCATTGTCAAAATTAACTGGTCTTGCAAAGCGTTGGTACCAGGGTTTACCTTCATTGCTTTTTACCTGGGAACAGTGGACAGAAAAATTAAAATCAGCTTTTCCGTCCACTGAAAATTATGGAGACCTACTTCAGCGTATGTTACAACTTCGATGTAAAATTAGTCAACCGTTAGATGTTTATTATTATGAAAAGATGATTTTAATTAATAAATGTGAAATATATGGACCTAAAGCTGTGGGCTGCCTAGTTCATGGTATTGATGATAAGTTTGTCAGAATGAGTGCTAATGCCTGTAGATTTAAAGAACCAGAACAATTGTTTTCATATTTAAAAACATTAACACACAGTGACAATTATATTGCTAATACTCGTAAAATACCACACAATAAAGGTATAGCTCGGGTACAAGAATTTCCAAATTATGTTACAGATGTATCTAAACCTGGAATTGTGTGTTATAATTGTGGTGAAATAGGGCATATTCGAACCAAATGTACGAAACCTATGAAAAGGTGTCAGAATTGTCACAGAGTTGGCCATATAACCAAGGATTGTCGTTTCAAAAATTCTTTTATCAACAACCAAGATAATATTCAACAATCAAATAATATAGTGCAACAAAATATCTCCAGTGTTGATAAAAATGTAATGGGAATTCAACTTTATAATAATTGTAATACAAATATTCAATCAAGCAAAGTTGAAAGTGCTAAATATTATAAAGATATAAAAATAGGTGGCTATATAAAGAGAGCATTTATTGATTTTGGGAGTAGCTGTTCATTAATAAAAGAAAGTACTGCTGTACAAGTCTATAAAACATATATGCATAATGATAACCTTCCTTTGCTTCGAGGTTTTGGTAATTCACAAGTAAAAGCTTTAGGAATCGTTAATGCTTTTATAAGTATTGATGATGCCTCAGGTCCAGTTCAATTAATGGTTGTGTCAGACTGTTATATGCCATCTGATATCATAATAGGACAAACTTTTACAGAACTTCCTAACATAATTATGTATAAGACTGCTAATGATTTAATATTTTATCAGGCACCAAATTTTACATCTATGGACAAGGATATTAAAGTTAAACTTAATTCGTTAGAATGTATAGTAATTGAATCGTGTACCACATCACCAGTACAGGTAGAAACATCCATAGAATACTCCGGTTCTTTATATGTGCCTTCAAGACTTTGTGATTATAATAGTATAAAATATTTGATTTTACCTGGTTTATATAAGTTTCATAATAACAAAGGCTTTTTAATAATATCAAATATGTCAAATAGTAATTTAAACATCGAAAAAGGTTATACTTTAGCCAGAGGAGTTCAATATGAAGAAATTAATAAAATAATTCATCCATCCACTTCATCTAATAAGAGTTTATCTCAGATGAAGCCAATATCATCAGAGAACATCAATATTGGCACAAAACTTTCATTTGAAGAGAAAAATAAATTTGATAACTTACTAGTTGATTACAGAGATTGCTTTGCATTAGATTTATCTGAATTGGGAAAAACAAATTTAACGGAAATGGAAATTAAGTTAAAGGATGAGACACCAATAGTATACAACCCGTATCGAATGTCATTGAAAGAAAAAGAACAATTAACCAACATTATCGAAGATCTATTAAAGAACGGAATAATCCAAGAAAGTTCGTCATCGTATGCGAGTCCCGTTCTTTTGGTTAATAAAAAGAATGGTGATAAACGGCTTTGCGTGGATTACCGCGCTTTAAATAGAAAGACGTTAAAAGATAAATATCCCTTACCTCGTATCGAGGATAAATTAGATTGCCTCGGAGGTAATAGTTTTTTTACAAGTCTTGATCTTGCTTCAGGATATTATCAAGTACCTGTAGCAGAACACAGCAAACATATAACAGCGTTCATCACTCCGGATGGGCTGTACGAATTTAACCGTATGCCATTCGGATTGGCCAATGCTCCTAGCGTTTTTCAAAGAGCAATTAATACAATGATCAATGGAGTAGGACAAAAGCTCGTTCTTGCGTATATGGATGATCTGTTAATCCCATCTAAAAGTGTACTAGAAGGTATAATAAAATTTGAACAGGTCTTAAAACTCTTAAGAAATGCTAAATTAACATTAAATATAAAAAAGTGTTCTTTTTTTCAGGAAAAAATTGATTATTTAGGGTACGAAATTAGTAGTGAAGGAGTCCGACCGGGGACTCTCAAGATAGAAGCAGTAAAATTTTTCCCAATACCCAAAAATGTACATGAGGTGCGACAATTTATTGGCCTGGCCAGTTACTTCCGAAAGTTTGTTCAGAATTTTTCAATAATTGCTCGTCCTTTAACAAGGCTCACCAAGAAAAATGAACCGTGGCAATTTGGTCCTGAGCAAATAGCCGCATACGAAAGTCTTAAAGAAAAATTAATAAGCCGACCAATTCTTGCGTTGTATGACCCTAGAGCCAAGTTAGAGGTTCACACAGATGCTAGCAAGTTAGGAATAGGAGCAATTCTATTACAAGATGGAGGTAAAGGTTTGCAGCCCATTGCTTATTATAGTAGACAGACTTCACCAGAGGAACAAAAATTTCATTCATATGAATTAGAAACTCTGGCTGTTATCACCGCTCTAAAGAGATTTCGTGTATATTTACTGGGTAATACATTTAAAGTAGTGACTGATTGCATTGCAATAAAAAGTACAATGACAAAAAAGGACTTAATTCCCCGTGTTGCAAGATGGTGGATGGCAATGCAAGAATTTGACTTTATTATAGAATATCGAGTAGGGGTTAAAATGGCTCACGTGGATGCTCTAAGTAGGAATCCAATCATGGCTGAGGATCCACCATCGAGAGATGACGATAGTCACGTGTTTAAAATATGTTTAGACGTAAATAATATTGATGTAAATGATGAAAGATGGCTGCAAACAGTGCAGCAGGCTGATTCAGAATTGCAGCGTATTGTACAGATTTTACAGGACCCAGAAATGAGAAATGTTCTCGAGTTAAAAAATAATTTCATTGTTAAGAATAATAAATTATATAAAATTTTTAAAAAAGATGATATTGTTCAATTACTTTGGGTTGTACCCAAATCAGTAAGATGGCAAATTGTAAGGAGTAACCACGACGAAGTAGGGCATTTTGGTTTTGACAAAACATACCACAGGATAAGAAAAGTATATTGGTTCAAAGGTATGCGTCGTTTTATTAAAAAATATTGTCAATCATGTCTGCATTGCGCGTATAATAAAATACCTGGTGGACCTAAGGAAGGCATGCTACATCCTATACCCAAAGCAAACAAACCCTTTGAAGTATTACATGCGGATCATTGTGGACCGTTCCCGTTAAGCAAAAAACGGAATTGCTATATATTAGCAATAATTGATTCTTTTACTAAATTTATTTACATTAAACCGGTAAAAAATTGTAAAAGTAAAACATCAATAGCCATTTTTGAAGAATACTTTTCCATTTTTGGTGTACCCCGTCGTCTTATTACGGATCGAGGAACAAGTTTTACAAGTAAGGATTTCGCTAGTTTTACTAAAGAAAAAGGGATTTGTCATGTACTGAACGCTGTTGCCACACCTCGCGCTAATGGACAGATCGAGCGGTATAATCGATCTATTGTTGATTCCCTCACAGCGCTTAATAACAATCGACCTGATAATGAGTGGGATTTAATGATCCCAAGAGTCCAATGGGGTCTAAATAACACTGTAAACAAATCTACGGGAAGAACACCTGCTGAAGTACTGTTTGGATTTACACCCACCGGTATTTCTGACGGTTCATTAAACTCATTAGTCTCAGAAATGCATGAACGGGAAAATCTGGAAGGAATTAGGAATGATGTTACTAAACGGATCATTTCTGAACAAAATAAACAAAAAGAAAGATTTGATAAAAGTCGAAAGATAGCTCGCAAATACAAAATAGGTGATCTTGTACGTATTGAAAAAGAAATCAATACAGCAGCAGGACAATCAAAAAAATTGAATCCTAAATGTAGTGGTCCCTATCGTATTGTAGATATTCTTGAAAACGACAGATATGTTATTGAAGACACACCTATAACAAAAAAAAATGGTAAACCTTTGTACAAAGCAGTATATGCTGTTGATAAAATATACCCGTGGTTAGTGTTCTCAAATGACACGGTAGAGAGTGATTCGGATAATGCTGATTAGAGAGAAGTGCATGTTTTAATTTAATTTATATAACATACATTTTGTCATGGTTTTGTTTATACTAGTTACTAGCCCGTAGTGGCGTTACTAGCCCGTAGTGGCGTTACTAGCCCCTAGTGGCGTTATCAGCCCATAGTGGCGTTACTAGCCCGTAGTGGCGTTACTAGCCCGTAGTGGCGTTACCAGCCCCTAGTGGCGTTATCAGCCCATAGTGGCGTTACTAGCCCGTAGTGGCGTTACCAGCCCCTAGTGGCGTTATCAGCCCCTAGTGGCGTTACCAGCTCCTAGTAGCGTTACCAGCCGCTAGTGGCGTTATCAGCCCCTAGTGGCGTACCAGCCCTAGTGGCGTACTAGCCCTAATGGCGTAACAGCCCTACCAGTTTTTAGAGAGAGATCACTTTCATATACTAATATTAACTGAGAAAATTTTATTTTGTGGTATGAGTACTTTATTATTAAATTGTTGTTCCTGTATTTTAACTTGCGTGATTATGATAATAATACTACTTAATTGTTGTTTAATTTTTGTATGATTATTGTACATATATTTATTTTTTTGACTTTTGTTTGGTGTCAATTTATTAAAATAATGTAAAAAAAAAGTAAAAAAAAATAATAATAAATACATAGTTTAAAATTATATCAACAAACACGCGGGGTCGCGTGTATAATCAGAATGGCCGAATGTAAGCAAACAACGAATCAGCGAAATAATAATTAGTATTTATATGTATTTTTTTTATTACTAGCCACACTGTTGAGCGGGCAACATTATATTTGGAAAAACTGCTGTCTGCGTCGTACTGCGTACTTGCGTAATAAGAACAGTTGTTTGTAAACAAAGCAAAATTGATATTATGAAAAGTTATTATATTGTGAGGAAAAATATTGTAAAACAAATATTAAGTTCAACAGTGAATGTTCTGGTTACATTTAAAAGTGTGTCGGAAACTTTTTAAAAGATCTATGTACAAAGCCAAGATAAGTGTAATATGGTGTAATGTGAAAAACATTAAAGTGTTGATGACCTAATGTGTTGGTGTTTTAGTGAATTAATATCCATCCGCATAGGTGAAAGCTTTTATTCATATTAACTAAGTGACAACACAACTATTGTATTAAAAGTGTAAGAAAGTAAGAAAAAGTTATACTTAACACGCACATAACCATCATCATCATCATCATCATCATCCTGCCCATTTCCCAATTTTATTTGGGGTCGGCACATAACCAAAAAAAAAAAAACAAGTAGTAAATATTATGATGATTCAGAATTCAGAATCAGACGAACAATTTAATTTAGGTACAAAGTCTTGGCTATCATTTCCTTTTTACTGCCGACAACCAACTTGCATTCTGTTGATGGAGTTTCACTTTAATATAGGTACCTACATTTTCATTATGTTATAAGTGTACATAATGTTCGCTTCACGTGATATTCCCATATAAAGGCAGCTTACAGTTAAACCACACGGTAGCCAAACGTTTCTTTGATCGTCAGATAATCCGACACGGTAACGTTTAGTTTGAATATAAACTGACCGTAATCGTACCATTGTTGCCACGTCGCCGTCGCTTCGTTCAGTTCAGATACACTAGGGCGATAAATTGAACGTGACATATTTGGTTAATTACATCAACGACCGGTTAAAAAAGGTAAACGGAGCATTTTATCATTTATGTATGACGGGAACGCTTTGAGCGGGTAATATCTAACCATAGTCAAATATGCATAGAGGCCTGTTGCCTATTCATTCCATTCCTGTTGAAAATGCGAAAAAATTCTGACACGTATTTTTTATTTTTAGGTTGTCGTAGTTGTTATAGTAGATAAAAAATAAAACAAATACATATTTTAGTATTAACTACACCTATACTCTGCCTGCACTTTGCATGTATTCAGTTTACCAAGGACACTTTTCATTTCGAGAAATTCGCGGAATAGTAAATTCAGCAACACACTTACAAACTGTTCTGCAAACCAATTAGGGGAAGTAGGGGCATGACGGGGTCGCGAGGTAAGACGGGGTACGCAAATATACAAGAAACTAGACGTTTGTGAATAGAAAGAAATAAGCCAATAGGAAGCCTCATTCGACCAACGGTCAGTGCCAGAGAAACAATGAGTGGGATTGCAAGCGTCTTTTGTTTACAAACGGAAAACTGTTTTAACGTTATGTCGATCTAATTTTGAGTGAGGACAAACGTCATAATTTTAAGGTAATTATGAGCCCCCCATTTATGTTTTTGTGATTTTTGTTTACTAATGTTGTTTATTTTAATATGCTATGTTGTTTCTATGAATCCGTGAAACATTTTATTGGTGAAATTTTTTTTTGGTCAAAGTTACCTTTTGAGGTAAGATGGGGTATTGGGTGTGGGGTATGATGGGGCATTGGGGCAAAATGGGGTCGTAGGTCTGGGTTCATTTTAATTTATAAATAAATAATATTGGTTTATTATTTTTAGGTAAAATCATGGTACGTACTTACAAGAATAAACAAAACAGGAGAGTGGTCGACAGATGCTATGAAAACAGCTATAGATAAAGTTTTAAGCAAAGAGATGGGATACAAAAAACTGCTTCTGCATATATACAGTGCCTTAGACTACTTTAGAACGATATGTTAAGAAAATGAAGCGGTGAAGTTACTATTGGTTTACCTTTAGGCCCGAAAAAAACTATATTTACACCTGAAGAAGAAGACGAAATAGAAGCATATCTGAAATATTTAAAAAAACGACTTTTTGGACTAACAACTATCGAACTGAGGCGTTTAGCATATCAGTTGGCAGTTAAAAATAGAAAAGCACAAAATTTTAATACTGATAAGGAAATGGCAGGCATTGATTGGCTCTAAAGTTTTTTAAAATATGCCCCAATTTCATTACCCCATCATACCCCGTAGTATGGGGCAAGATGGTTTTTCATAATGTTCCTATTAATGATTAAATATAAAAAAAATGTGATAAGTTAACTTTCCAAAGACTGTACCAAATCATAGTTAGATTAATGACATAACGTGCCATAAATTAATAACAGTAATAAACATAGTGATTATGCTGTATTTTTGTTATTTCCCTTAGCTACCCCATCATGCCCCCCTTTCCCTATACATAGAATTGTTTCAACGAGTAAGCTTCCACGATTCGTAGATTTGTTCGCCTTTAAGACCACCGCCACCCCGGCTTTGTCGAAACAACGCCAAACTAGCAGCTGCCGGTCGAACAGAAACCGTTCTAAAGATCAGTTATCTGGTTACAGACATAGACGTTAATTGCTTTTGAGCGCAGTTATGCGAGTTCCTCCACGAATTGTATTAAGGAACATTGGCGTGCAATGAGGATACCTGAAACTTTAATTATGTGTGCCGAAGGTGAACTTGGCCACTCGAGACGTCTGGCCGTCGAACGGCTTGGTTATTGTTGACGGATCAGTGGCTTGGATACTGAGTAGAACCTATTTGGATTGATCAATATTTCACCGAAATTGCCCTCAATTTGACCTCGAAAATTTTTCTATATTCCTTTTATAATTAGAACGGGACCGGTTTTCTTTCAAGACATAAAAGGCTGAATTGGAATTTATCTTTATTGGTTTCTCTTTCTATTATGCGTTTGCACTTTGCACTTTGGTGTTGGGGTCCGGGTCACAGCGGCCATTAATCGCCAGATGAATCGTCATCCTGTTTGTCGGATAGTTACACAAAAAAACAATGATTGTTGCAAAAAAAACCATTAATATTGCCGAATAGACTATGACTCTTAAGGTAATTTACATTAATTTAGTTGGATATTCAAAATTACCTTTATTCATTTACATCTCAATCAACGTACATCAAAATCTTTTCTTTAGATTCATAAATTAATTAGTTATACATTTTAATGAGCACGAAATCTCAAAGTCGACACGCCCGTAGCCCGTAGTTACATTTAAATAATTGCGCTCTCTCATGCCTCGTTTGATTTCTGAGCATAAATATCTTTTAAGGTCGGATTTCAATTACCTCGTTCGGTATTAACGTCGTAATTCATCACTGCTAAAACGAGTAAATCTAAGTGCAATAAAATTTGTACGTCCACCGCGACAGATAAAAGCCGGCGGATGAATAATCGCCTTCTATAACAATGTAGAACATCTCGCACCTGCCGGATCGTATCGTGGCCGCAAATCATATCGAACTGGCTTCGAAAAGGACTAAAAACGAAGCAGTCGAAACGCGATAATGAGTCTTGAGGACAGCTAAACAGATTTTACATGTCAACGATTGGTAAACTGGTCGCGTCGCGGCCGACAGGTGCAAAAAGTGCGCGCGCGACCTATAATATCTTGTTTAATTACCCGATAATTAAACCGTCCCGTGCATTCGGAACCTTGCCATCGGATGTCAGAGGACACGGGACACGGGCGAACATTGCTTTTGTCTCACGTCTGCACGTTACCGATAATGTACCCTGTGGTCGAGCAAATACACTTGAGATTCGTCTGATTTGTCGCCGCTCAGTTAAATGTATAGTCACTGCATATTATCACGCGATTAGTAAGCATACGGAGTGTAAAAGTAATCCAAGCATGTAGGAAGGTAGCCAGGTACCAGCGCGTGGGAATATTCAAACACATTCGTATGTGTTACTTATGTCGTCATAAGCAGTAAGTACTTACACATACCTAATGTTTATGAAATGAACTGTTAACTGATTATTATTACTTCTATCGAGGAAGGAAGGACGATACTAATTCTTCCATGTCGAAATTGTCGAAGAATAGTTGTTAGAAATATTTTCCTTGATACCAATAAGTAAATAAAATATTGTAAATTATGTTTTATTGTTATTAAATAACATAAATGATCGTTGGTTAAGTGTAAAAAAACGCAAAAATATTTGTTTTTCATATTCACTTAGGCAGCTCTAATTGGATGAAGCAAATTAATTGTGAAATAAATTGTTTCATGTTATAAAAAATATCGGTAGTAGAATAGATTTAATAACATATGATATGACACATATATAAATGGCATTAAAATATAGATCAGATACGTTATGCCCTTACAAATATATAAAATTCTCGTGTCACGCTTTTTTGAACTCCTCCGAAACGGCTCGACTGATTTTCGTGAATCTTTGCGTGCATATCGGCTAGGGTGGAGAATCGGACAACATCCCCCTACCCCTAAAATTTTTTTGGCAGAACAACGTTTGCCCGGTCAGCTAGTATATGTATAAGAATATTAATATATCTCTGAGCATCTGATCAATTGGCAAGTCTGTCGAACGACTGTGAGTACTGTGACACGAGATTGTATTTGTTTTTTATTTTGTATTTACCGTGGTAGGTTGACGTTGTATTCGAACGACTTTATCTGCCTTTTATTATTTCATATTTATCGAAGTGTTAGATTTATAAATATCAATTTGTAATTTGTGTTATAATATTTCACCGTTTCAGCCAACTGGTTCCGTGGTGTAGTGGTTATCACATCTGCTTTACACGCAGAAGGCCGCCAGTTCGATCCTGGCCGGAATCATCTTTTTAACTTTCTTTACTTTTTATCTTCATGATGATTAATGATTTTGAAATAATATATTTTTTCATTAAAATGAAAAAGTGTTACTTTTTTAAATTTTTCCGTAGATGTCAAAACTAAGTATCAAAAAACGAAATAGATATATTCTTCTAGCTATGATTATTTTTAAAGTGATAATGAAATATGTATTTTTGTGATCAAGAGTTATTATTTATCATTAAATCGAAGTAAATTAAAAATAATAAGCGAATATAAACATTGTTACATAGTGTTCAGTTTAGTAAGTAATAATCTATGGTCGTAAAGTATCATTTTTTTTTTGTAATACTTTTTTAGACTACAGAGTAGGTACAGACTGAACCCTCGCGTCGCGTCGTGATAGCATTATATCCATCTGATTGAGGATTGACACGACAACGCTGTATAGGTACACTGTATAGACTATAGATAGAGTAACATATAGGAAAAGTAAGCTGTAAGTATATCGTCGAATGTTCACTTAAAATTGTTAATTTATTTTTATTTAATACTTTTTAGGGGTCTGAACAAAAAACGGAACCCTTATAGGCTCACTCGTGTGTTTGGGCGACCGCCCTTCACACTTCTACTGGACCAAATGAGTTGAGGTATTCATGTGCTTTATGTGACCCAAAGTCGAAGGTATAAATATAAAGAAAACAAATGAATTTTTGGAATAATAGTTTTTAACGAAATCAATATTAAAAAGAAACTGTTTATCAAACAGTATCGTGTGGCATGTCATATAAAAGGGCTTATTATCAGGATCTCAAATATATTTTTGATATAATTCTACAATGGATAGTTTTAGAATTATTCAAGAAAGTACGAAAATTGAAGACGAACATTTACCATCCCCCCTTGTTTCCGTAACTATTCAAGCGATTTAATTTTCAATTCGACTAATAATATCCTACACTTATTTCTAGATACAAAAAACAATATTTGTATACCTAATCTTTATAACAAAAATTTTAAGTCGGTAATTAGATTTCTATTATACGTCCATTGTCGTTCCCTTTGGACTTAAGATTTAACTTTGAGGAAGCAACAAAACAAAATGGTCATTATTGAACAGATAATAATAAGAATATAGGTTTGATACTGGCTCAGTTTACACGTAAGTGCGCTGCCGAGGGCGAAGCCCTAGGGCTGCGTATCCAGTTCGTTGCTCCTGTTGCGAATGTGAATAAATTATAGGAGATTGGACGCAGTCATCCGTAGCTCTCCATGTAATGAATGAGATAAAAAGTTTGAATACTCAGTAGTTGGAATTAAATGACCAACGGAAATTGTGTAAAAATTGTGCATCGTAATCGCGGACGCAGACGTTGAGGTCAATAGAAAGAAGCCACTGATGTAGCCATCAAAAATCAGTTACATGCTGTAAACTTCTTTAAATGAACATTGATTTAAAGGTTGAATCTCCCTATTACGGCCGATGAAAAAGCAGTTTTATAGATTTCGATATGTGGCAAAGTCTGCAAACTGTAACATCTCCTGCCGATTGTATTTTCCCGGCGGACCAATTCGACTGAATTAAGTGCACTTAATCGGTCCAAGCGAGTCGCCCCGGGACCACAATTTGCCCGCAGAGCCCACATGCACAACGCACTCTTTATAATACCCTCTTGCCAAATTTCACTCGAGCCTCACTACAGAATTCGCTGCGAGCAAAAATTCAACATCAAACGAAGACAACGCAGCGTCTTTAATTACTTCCAGACATCGCCGACCGTTTGATCTCGACGTCTTCTCAAAACAATGACAAATTGTGCGTATCGTATCAAAGGACATTGTATTTTAATCAGCGCTTCTAACTACGTCAAAATTTATGACAAAGTAAATTTGGATTGGTGTGCGAAGTGAAATATTTCGTGCGTGGGATCACTGCTGGTGAATCGGAGGATACATTTAATGCATTCGCCGTTGCAATTATTTGTGCGGTGTTTGTATAAAGGAACGCCAGTTGGTTTATCAATGGCAGGCTGTCCGAATGGTGTCGACTGATTGTTTCTGTGGTTTAGTAATAACGCCTGTTATAATGGATATGTAATAATATGTACATTTAAACGAGCAATTCTTGTACATATATAATCTGAGTCTCGGAAACGGCTCCAACGATTTTCATGAAAAGTATGCAGGGAGTTTTGGGGCGATAAATCGATCTAGCTAGAATTCATTTTCAAAAAATGTCGATTTATCCGTGTTTTTAGGCAATGACTCTTTCTGACATCTATTGGCGAGTAGCAACACTAAAGCTACTTCAGTAGATGGCGTTGTTAAGCAACACTAAGCCAATTCGTATCTAAATATAATTTCCAATAAACTGGATTTACCAAAAAAAAAATACCGAGCAAAGCTTCAGTGAAATGGTAATTTTTAATTACAAACAAAATTAATGTTTACTGCTAAATATTCTTATAAGCAAGTTTATAGACCTTTTATTTTGAGGTAACTCAGAAGCTGCAAGAAGTTATGACTAAGCCCATCTCTATAAATAATTCTGAGATTATTGATATGAATGAGTTGCAATTGCCACTTCCATTATAATAAAGCCATAGGTATGTCACTATAAAATTATACTACATATATGTAATACGTATTACACATCTCTCAAAATCAAATACATTTCTAACGTGCAAAATTTCCCGCGTCACGTCACGTCGTCGGCGCGGTCGCGTCGGGTCGCGCCCGCGAGGCCGCGAGCGCTCCGTATTTTCGGCTTTCGACACGCGAATTGGCTTCGTTTGGCGAAGCGCGGGCCGTTGTTTATTTTCAATAACACTTAACGAACCGCGTATGTCATAACAGTTGCACCGACTTTCTCATTTCCGACAGCGTCGCCGCCCACCTCTTAGGCCCAGAGGCTTCGTGTTTTTTTTTTTATAAAATGTCGGAGAAGTGCGTGTTCCTTTGTGGACGTTTCCCTCACAATGGGCCGGTTTCATTATGCAGGGCGAGGCAAAAGGAACGAAACAGATGTACGGTGACGGCGCGGCGGCGGCGCGGCGGCGGTGCATTCGCGGCCCGAATAATAGTCACGAACGGCGCTCACCGATCGATAGCTGTCGTCTTTTGTGCGCCCGTGCGGTGGTGCGGCCCTTGACATCTGGGCTGTCATTAGGTTATTGCATTAGTTGGTTCGCGTTTTACGTTAATACGAATCGTGACTGGACGATCGCGACAGTAATTCGAGCAGTACCGCAGACGATTTACTATTTATTGGGCTGGGATTGTCTCGTATCAATAAATATAGCAGTCATTTTAATACAATTTTAAACTTTTAGCAATATAAAAGCTCGCTAAACTGCGATAGTTCAACTAATGACTATTTTTATTTTCGCCGCTTGAATAGAATAGATAATAAGAGACCTCCCTATATCATAGTCGTTCTACTTTTTTAATTCAGTGTTCAGGGTCTTCGGGTTTCTTCTCGTCGCAATTTTGATTGAACTTATTGTGAAATAATATGAATATACCTGCCCTATAAATGCACAGCCAAATCGACGGCCTAATACACATCACGGTCCTTCAAATGGCCTTTTAAGTTTCAGTCTCGAGGTATACAAAAACTCCAAACATATGTACCAGCATAGGAAGTCGTTACCATAACGGTATAGGAATTAGTGACAAGAACACAAAGAAGTTCGCCTGTCCATCATTATTGCCTGCCGCCGCATTGTCAGCATAACATGGCTCGTATCACGTGGACGATACTGCATATATTCGAGTGCGCGAGTTCGACTTGGGGTGAAAACACCGTGAGACCGGTTACCGGTTCGGTGTCGATAGCGATGCGGTGGTCGGTGACATATCTAGCTGCGGCATGTTCCAATGATAGCACTCCGGTCATACTTGCTGCAGTGTATCTATGACAATTTGTCAGACAAACTAATGTCTCAATATCAGTTACTCATTAAATGGAACTACATGGCAATGGGATACACTTATAATATTTAATATGTATTAAAGATTTACAACCTGCTGTAACACCAACTTATCTAAATAAAATAAATCTCGCAAATTATTACGAGGACACGTATAGGAACACTACTGGTAATGTTAATATTCATTAAACAGTACACTTTCTGCTCTTCAAAAAATTTGGAGGCAGTTGGCACCTATACAAAGAAAACTAGAAAATGTTATACCTACCATCAGACATCAGTAGTATTTGGTGGTCCCATGAGCACAGCCTTGGTTAAGTCGCGGCTCCCTGGCGACGCGAGCGCGGGTCGCGTGCGTGCGCGCCCGCGGCCAAACGGATGCGGCCAAATTACCGCCACTTATCTTCTCCATACTTGCAATACGCGCCTCCACCGCTGCACCGCACCCCGCTTAGACCGACGAATTTGGTTTCAATAAACACAACGATTTTGTTGACGACGCGTTTTGGTAACTTTGCTTTGCGGTTCTTGCTCCGTGCCTGACTTATTTTAGAACGCTTTATTACAAGAAATATATTTCTAAATGTACCACTTCATTAGGGACACAGTAAGAATCGCTTATAGATTAGATATCTAGTCGGTACAAATAAGTTGCATTGTTAGTTCCAGCTGTCGTACGATGAACGCATTTTTGCACTTATTGTTAGTTCAATCGATACATCGTATTTGATACAATCGCTGGCGTAAAACGGTTAGCCTGAAAGAGAACATGGTGTTTAAGCAATTAAGGTTAATAACAGCAGCAAAAAATACAAGCCTGTCAATGATGATCGAGTCGATACAGCTACCGGGCTTTCGGATCCAATTCACTGTATGATCGGTTGGATTGCTTTGATCTCAATACGTCGTACAAAATAACAACGTCAAAAGACCTAACGTAAATGGAGATGTGTATGAGAGAGTATGAAAGCTTCCGCGCGCTTGATCTTAAATGAAAGTGTGCGGAAAGTGAATTATAAGGCAAGACCTTTCAGTTTACGGAGCACCGCATGTAAATACAATTAGCATCAGTGCGAGGATAATGGGTCGTTAGCGTCGAGACGCGGCTGCGTCACCGTACGCGACATCAACGAGCTCAATTCATTTACAATCCATGATTATATTTGAGCGCCGACGAAGTTTCGTTTTAATATAAAATCCCCAAACGAATGCCGTTCACGAATACCTTCGGGCGATCGCCGAACGATGGTTTAATTATAAAACATTCCCCGCCGCGAAAAGTTCATCCTAACTCGGGAAGAAAAAGACTAACGGCGAAAGAAGGAAAAAATCCGTGCCCCACCCGTTCCACCCCTAATCCGGTAATTGTTGGGTGCTTTTTTGCTGCTATGAATGAAAAAATTGAACCCTTTGTGGATTTACCCTCGCACGTGTTCGGGCCAGCGAAATCTCTTTAACACATCGCAAACTTGGAACATGAATAATTGTGCTCGACGAAAGCTCAGATTGCTATCTGCCGGTTCGGCCGCTCGCTCTCAAAAAACTCTGTATCCGTGCGATCTTCGCGAAGGAGGAAGTGCGAATTATTAAACGTTTATCGTTCGATGTATGATACGGCTCCTGAGAGTATTTATACAGGATCGTAATTAAACTAGACGGGGAGTTGACATCGCGGGCAACGCAGGTGCAAGGATAACGCGTGTAACCTTTGAAACAGCTGTTCGCAAGGAAATGGCTCTGGTCGATCGACCCGCCTAGAACAGGACGACGTAAATGTATTTCTCTAAGTTATAAATTACTTTTAGATTAGAGCACAGATGATAGGGGTGATTCTTTAAAGAGCATCGCGTTTTATTAGTGCATGTGAAATTAGTTTTAAACTGCAGCTGCGCGTTGTAATTCGATTGATTGTTTTTATTTGGTTTACGAAGATAGAGCACGGTGGGTCGGATGTTTACTCTCGCTGACCAACCGCCGGTAATGGGACGAATACCGTTGGGATATGAGCCCCGCTCGCCTAAAGCCATTTGAATATTAATACCTCGGTGTGTATTCATTTAGTAGTATCGCACTCCGCATACATTATCTGTAAAAAGCTTTTATAATTATGGTACAGGTATGTAGGTAGTGTGAATATAATCAATAGTGCTGTTGTTATCGCTACAGTTATAATGTAATTTTCCGTTGAATAAATATTATGAATGACTTTGAATACAATAGTTACATCGAACCGATACAAGGTACAGAAAACGCGGACCACTCGAAGCCGGCGGCAATTGGCTATTAGACAATGTTTTGAAAAATATTTTAAAATTTTCGTAGTTTTATTTTATACCTCTTACAATATTTATTTTTCTCATAAAAGTGTTATTTAGTAGGAAAAAAATAACTTTTAATCCATTAATTTTAAATTCGCGCGAAAATAGTCCGCCATCTGTCATTTGCTGGCTGTGACGTCACATTTCAATTAACAAAAGTTTACGCTCTAACTTTGAAGATATTTTAAGTGAAAAACTTACACCTTTTTTACTGGAATTGTGAAAATTACAAGCTACAAGACGTGTGCAGTGCCTATGTGTAGAAGTACTACAATTAAACCTGACAAATTGTTTATACCTACACGTTTCTAAATGCCCTCAACGTCGAAAGCAGTGGTTACAATTAGCACGTCGAGACCCAGAGTTAACATCTGTTATATCAGCAATATTCTTTTGTGAGGACCACTTTGATGTAAGTATTTAGAAGTAATCAACTTAGCCTCTGATTTACTAAAAAAACAAATTAAACCTAACCTAATATTGTTCATAAACATAACCTATAAGTAATTTTAAATCATTAGTAATATGGTATCGTTAAGGGGACGTTGAGGAAAAACTTACAAAAAAATCCCCCTGTGACCACTTAGCAAGACTGACCAATTTTACTTTATTAATTTCAGTAGGTACTTACAAGGAGGTTTTTGCATTCCAAAACTCGGTATAGCAAAAGTCAGGGTTACACGCAAAGAAATTTGCGACCATAAATGAATCAACTTGAGGCAAATTCGCACTGTCAGCTTTTGTATAGCCTGACTCCATTTTACAAAACCTCTCAAAAGCAGAAATCAAAATATATCTTATTAATTTTCTCAGTAAATTGCACAGTGCACACGATATAGTTAGTAGTACACGACGCTTATTTTTTGAATTGTGACGTCATAACATGCTCAATCATGGCCGCCCGCGTTTCGGTTCTCGTATCCACAGGTAAAAAAACTCAAATCTATTTTTCAAAAGTAAAAATATTTACAATTTATTTTCATGCAAGAAACGTATTGTATAATTATTGTTAAACATTATGCAACCATATTTAACACATTTCATATTTTACCGTGATAACTGTCAAATAGCCAATTGTTTCGCTTGGACAGTTTTCCCTGCGACCGGAATTTTCGATAAGCACACGTCTGCAATTTACGATAACGGGAGCCCATCCTTCACTTCCGCTCCTTGGGAGTTTCAAAATCCTTTGATAAATTACTATTTCATCTCTGGATTTGGAGTTTTGCGCAAAAGTTTACGAATCGCCCCCATCGATAGGGTCGGTAACTCGGTGTTGGGTGCGAGGCTGCGAGGTCGTGGGAGCGGTAATCCACGGCGCTGCCGGACTGTTGTTGGGGGTTTTTAATTTGGAGACCGCCCGCTGCGGACGGATTACCCGCCGTCCCCGGAGCCCCGGGACCGACCGACTCGCAATTAGTCGCCAGCTCGTGAGGTCGTCTTGTAGTAGACTTTTCCCGGATTATCACCGCATAGATTATTCACAGACGGATTTTGTTTAGAGCGACACGCACGACGATAAGTCATTTACTGTTGCCGCGCTCGTCTTAACTAGTACTGCAGCTGAAGGTTTTCTGAAGTTATGTTTAATTCCTCGGATCTCAGTTCTAGGAAAAAATCAAGTTGTCCTAATATCTTAAGGTTTTGGTAATATCTTAAAACTTCGCAACGCAAATTATAAGACACCGCATTCTGAAGTTGTCAATATCTTAAATTAAGGAATGGATAAAATGATGTATTGGCTTGTAATGTGACTTTTCAGTTAGATCAAACGAAACGCAAGGGTACGGTTTAATCGGCACATATTTTTGTTTAACCCTCGCGGGTTGTGAAACATGAAAGGCTGAACGTCGCCTCGTGGGAATGTCGGATCGGCTCGCCTTTTTTGTTCGTTTGCGACCATCGACGCCGCTAGATTATGAGATTATTGTTGCACTTACCACTCCGTTATCGAATCACGGAATTTTAAGTGGCGCGTTTTTTACAGCAGGTTACTGTATTAGTACCTATCTAGATTACTGTTATTGAATATTGACAATTGCTTGGAGACACTGTAACGAGATGTACTAATACCTCGTTCAATACTCCTTGGCTGGCAGATGCATTGTACTTATAAATTTTTAAATATTGACATTTTGGCTTTAAAATAAAAATCATCTGTCAGCTGGGTTCCCTTCGAGAATGATGTAAATATGTACGATATTTTTATTTTGGATATTTTTATTACTTTTATAAACTTTGTAACAGTGCCTTCATATTATTATTAATTCGGATGTTGTGTTTTAAAAATACAATACATTAAAAATCGGAATTGTGCAATATATTACGTACCCCGCCCTGAGACCCTACCTATTACTGTGGAGGTGTGTGGTCTACACCCTCGCAACACCTAGTGAATTCGATAGGTAAAATACTTGTCAAGTAGATATGTATGTTTGCTAGGTTTAATCGCAATCTAAATTAATGAGTTGTAATAGCGATAGAGCCGGTAGACGCAATCTAATAGCAGTCATAATAAACAATACATACGTCCGTTTACTCGCGACAAATGGGTGTACAATTTTTCATTCGTAGTAGTAGTTTCGACGTCACCGGCCATTCATTAAAAGATAACATGTGTAGTGGCGTTGGCGAGCGGCGCGGCGCGGCGGTCGGCGACGCAGCCAGCGAGCCGGCTCGGCCGCGGAACAATGGATATGCTAATCGCGAATCGAGATTGCGATTAAATAATAATACCGGCCGCGCGTCGATAACTGTCGTCCGCGTCAGCGACATCTGGCCGTTCCCGAGATGCTACAGATAAAACGTTCACTCATCGCCCTCACAGCCCTCGCCGTCATTAACCGATGCAGGAGTAGCGTGCAGGACGCAGGACGTTGGACGCGTGCATCCAACTCGCGTTTTAGACCCTAATGTCTCGCTACTCCCAAGGGTCTATAGCTCGCCTGCTGGCTGCTATCAAATTCATGCACTAACAAATAGTATCCAAACACAAGATCATGTTTTCGTATGTTTTTGTTGTTTCTTTTACTTGTAATAATCTTTTTTTGTACATCCAGTATCACGATGAATTTCTAATCAGATGAGTACTACGCTAAGTAGGTGACTCATGTTTTCAGAATTCCTATTGCAGATGTTTTAATAATTTAGCAATTTACCAGACGGTCGCTAGACAGGTGCCAATGAAACACGTTTTCAATCCGTTCAATCTCCTCACACACTACTATGATGTAAACAGATTCACATATGCAGACAGTGTGTCATTTGTCAATTTCACACCTTACGAAATATATGGCTAGGAAAAGTTTTACTTGAATATTTTGCCTTTTTTCACATTTAATTTCGCCACTGATATAGTTCTATACTATAGTTATAGCTATATAGTTTCTATAAAATTTGCATAGGTTAGCAAAATTAATGATGTTTATGATTAAACCGGTTTAAATATACCTAAGTAGTTAAGTAATCTAAAACCTTAACTCGACCGCTACGCTGTTGCAAGAAAATGTGCATTAATTTTTCATGCATGCGTAATGTTTCGCTAGTCGCGTAATATTAAATTTCTACATGCTTCTAAAGCGGTTGACAGGTTTGTGTTCTATCTAAATACGTACGAAACATACTGCCGTATCTAGATCTAGTCTAAGAACACTTTTGTCTAGTGGTCTTTCTACCTTGTAGAAGTTGTAGACAAGTTACATTAGAACTCTACCAGTTAAAACTCTACTACGAGTTAAAACTCTCCAGTCTTTGGATTGCTTGAAGAAACATAAGAAATTAGCGGTACCTTTGTACCATCTTTACTACATTTTACAACTTTTTGATGTATGTGTGCATAGACTATTAATTAAATAAATAAACATATATTCAGGCCCTTCCCGTCTTTGACGCTCGTACACTTGAAATACACAGCTTTGATAACATTTAGGTTTTTAAATTTGGCGTGTAAATAACATAAAACGATTATACAGGGTGTCCCGTAAGTAGTGGATCAACCGAAGCTGGCAGATAGCTTGAAGATTGACCTATCATATGTCAAAAAATTACCTCAGTAACAGTGTCACCGTTTTTGAGATATTGACCACTTTTTAAAATTTAGAAAATTCGGCTCCTTTATCCTACTTTTTGTTGTTGTATATTAATCTCAAAGCGAACAAACTTGTATGTTACGCTCCGGCCGGAAATCAAACTCTGGACTCAGCGGGCAGAATCACTAAACTGGACTATCCTGCTACAGTTCACTTTTCAATGACAAAAATATAACGTAAATGTGATTTTATTTTGTCGTTGCTTTATTTGTTAAATTCGTATCGCTAAAGTTGTTAAGATGGTGCATTTGTGGGAACGAACGGCTACTTTTCCAAAGAGACTAATAAAGTTTACACACTTAATGCGCAACTCTCGTGGATGCTTAATAAATTTCGCACACAATAAATTCGTCCCTCCGATTCCGCTCGCGGGCTCAATATTGCATTAATGAGGGACCCGAACAATGCTATTTAATTTTCAACTAAAAGAGTAGAGTTTATTCATCTACCAACATATCTGCGTCGGTCCAATAGCACCTTATTACCGGGCAGTAAAGTCGAAGTTGCTCCAACTCGGGTTTTAAATTTTACTCGGTGTTATTACAAATGACAAGGGTAGCTTGCAAGTCGGGGGTGGCACGTGCGCACGCATTTTGCGTAGGACCTAAATAAATAGGAGCAAGCAACTTGCCTCAACCCTGTGACTGTTTGACGGTTCTCACGATTGTTTTTTCAATGAATACTTTTGAGGGATTGAAATTGTTACAGATTCTTGACTGGGTCATTGAAGTTATTGAGTGCGGTCAAGTTCAAAATGTTAAGGTTTCGTTTTAAGGATGACCATAGGAGAGTTCTAAGGGTGAATTTGTAATGACGGTAGTTATGTTTTTCTAAATAATTTAAGTAAAATTAAGTTTCATATTTGCCATTTGGATCCGAGTCACCAGGTAATTAATTACTAATAGATACATGTATGAACTATACAAGATTTTGTTAGTGCGTTAGGTAATCAGTTTCGCTTTTGCTTAAAAGTAACTTCAGTCTCCAAATTATCTTTAGTAACATAACGATGCAACACTTATCCATTTTCGAATTTAAAACCGCGTTAGAACTTTTTCAGTACTTTTTATGTAATGCTCATACAAACGGGCAATGAAAATCAAAAAATAATGAGAAGACATCCCCAAATTAGGTACATGACATCCCAATCAAAATAAATAATCAGCTATACAACAACAATAATTTTATTGTGATCGTAGCACAGAATAAAATGCCATGGATATTGGATAGTCGATATAAATTGTGTTTAACGTCTTAACCCGTTGTTGTTTGTTTAAATGAAATGTTGTTAGATCGATCCCGGCCCAGGAACATGGAAACTTACTCATCTTAATGAGTGAGAAGCTGTTCACACTGTTCACAGGCCGCTCACGATTGCTGCGGGTAAACATCCAATAATAATGTGAACTGAACCAGCATTTACTGTGAGTAGTCATTAAAATTATTTTACAACAAATCTTCACTTATTGTATCGACTGCATTTTGTAATGCTATTGAAGTGTACTCGTATATTACTGATCCTTTATAAATTGTAACAAAAATACTTACCTATGTAGATTTTGATGTGACTACTCTATTATAGAAGCGTAATCATTATTTATATTAGTAGATAATAGTAGGTACTTTTATCAATTGCCATGAATTATTAAAAACATGAAAATAATACGTCTGACACTCGATGTTACAATCACAAATTAATGTTATTGTTCGGAACTTAATTATTTGAATTGAAGTCTGTTGATTCAGTAATTTTGCTATCTAAATTGCAGCATGATCCAAATGAAAGATAAAATCGTATTTAGCTTTACAATGAGCAATCTTTAAAGAAAACATTACCAACACATTGATGGACTACAATTAGCATAATCCGAACGGGACACACGTGCGTCACACACGCGATATTATTATATTGTTTTTTTGTACACGCTAAGCAACCCTTTGAATTCATTGTTCGGTTGCATGAATTGAGATTTGATTCTCCCCGTTGTTGTCAGATCACGAGGATGGTAGCGGGGTCCAGGATCGATCCGTGTTTAATGTGACGGACTCGATAATGTGCTTCGTTTAGTAATGATTTGAAGTGTTGGTGCGGCAGTGCCGAGAAAGGGTGAACCTTGACGTGGGCCACGAATTGTTATACTAGGGTTCCTTGTATGTTTTCTTGTTGTGGTCTTACAGCTTAATCCATTGTTATTTTAAATGTCCGCGTCCGTTAGGGGTTGAACTGGTTGGGATTATAATAGACAATTATAATAGCGAGACATTCTATTTGTGATATAGTGGTTATGCAGTCATAACTCAGTTTAAAAAATGTTAAGTGATTTAAAAAATATATTTTAGCAGCTATGCAACAGTTATTAAGATGTTCATCAGAGCTTAATTTTATTACACGCGATTTGATTTAAAAGCAGCATATTTAAGCAATTTCAAAGCTAAAATGCTCTTTTATATCCCAGTCTGCAACAATGCAGCCTTACTCAGGTGAACATAAACATTACGACTCAAATTCGAAAGCGATAAATTAACAGCGACTACAACCAATTAATTCGTACAAATTGTGATATAAATTACAGAGGAGTTGAAGAAGCTCTGAAGCTTCTAGAAGATGTAAGAATGTAAAACAATGGAACTTTACCAATCCATTTGCTATCTTTCATTATATTCGATTATGGAAACTGCGGTGTTTGTGTAAAATGGTGAATGTCGAACGTGTTTCGCATAGATTGCGGTGCGGTATTAGAGCTGAGAGCGCGGGTGCTCTCTTGTGCTCGCGCTACGATTTACGAGAATGTCCTTGCTTGGATGTAAAGTTGGAGCCATATCGAAATCTACCTGGGTACGTTTAAGGCACTAGACCTCTCAAAGAGACAATTTGTGGATTATGGGTTTTCTATTCGCTATAGAGGTATGAAAATCTAAGATTTATGGAAATGGTATTTCATAGGATCTCAAGATCTCAACATTTAATTAAATCTTTTTTTAAATAACATATTATGTGGGCAAGCTTAAGTCTTGAAGCTCTTGAAGGAACTGAAGGTTAGAAACGTTAAAAAGTCATCGAGGAAGCTAAGTTCCATATAATTTGTTACAGACCCGTCAGAACAGAAGTGTGTGCCAATAAAAGCAGCATAATAATATAGTCCAGAAACATCCAATCTGATCAATCTTCATAAAGCAGGTGTATTACATGCCCATGTATAAACATGATTAATATGTTAACATTCGAATCTCCGTAAGCAAACTAAAATAACTGTTATTTCCACAGCCCATGTACTATGTGAAAATCGTGTTCGACATAACCACGCCATCTATTGCCATACGAAATAGGTATGTACAAGATTCCCACTTCGTGTAAAGAATTTACGCGACTATCCGCACTTGTTTATGCTTAGTCGTAGTCGCAATGAAATAGCGCATTTGTAACACTTCGCGCGCTCGTCGTGTAAGTTTAACGGTGTACCTGCGCGGCGGTCACGCGCGCACATTATTTTGTTACATTGCGTTACGTAACCATTGCCATTTCCGATTTCCATTCCATTCCTTCCGATTCCATTTTTTGTTTACATGCTAATGTGATTAAATTATCTACTGTGACAATCCTCCTTTACACGCTTTTTATATAAACTTATCTAAAAAATTCGTAGGAATCTTTTTATCTTTTTAACCTACTTCAAAAAAGGTAAGAAGTAAGAATAACTCCTGTTATTCAATTCGACTGTAGTTTTTCTTTGTTACCTCAGAACTTTCGAGTCTGTGAACCGATTTTGATGATTCTTTTTTTAATCGAAAGCTGGTGCTTGTCATGTGGTCCCATTAAAATTTGAGCTAGATCAAACAAGTAGTTTTTGAGTTATCCCTAATTTTGAAGTCTGTTATTTTTGTCAAGAATTATTGTTTTTAATTGTTTCATTTTACTGAGTAATCTGTTTTAAAGCTTTTTCTTAGGGATGGACTATTTTGTTGTTATTATACAATCCTCGTTAGTTTGGTAAAGTTTTAAACAAATCATAATTTTGGATATAATACGTACGTATATCTATTATCTACACACGAACATAGAACACTGCTATATACCGCTATTTGTAAACATGTTTACAAAAAGCGTTAAAAAATTGTTGACCGAGATGTCCTTCACGCAAATACCCCGAGCCCCACACGCAATCGCCCGTGGCGGTTACTGTGACGCAGGGTCGATCGGACCCCGCACACCGGCTCCAATCACCCCACATTCCGCCGAGCGCTGGATGTGACAGCTTAGAAAAATTGTGATTTATCGCTCAAATGGTAGCACCAGAACCTATGTTTGATATTGAATTTTTTTCATTAATTGTTATTGAAATTGGAATACTTTTCTCTTTGATCTTTTCGTCGATGAAATGAAAATTGGTCTTGTTAGGCGAAGGGTCAAACTGTCACATGTAAATTTTGCAACAGTTTTAATACTAATCAACGTGAATAGATTGGTAAGATTTGTTAGCACTTAACTCAAAATTCCAACTGTTTAATCTTGACGGTAGTTGTGAGACGTGAACGGTGGTAGGGACTTTTTGACCTCTGAAATATTTTTGTACGTGTTTCGTTATTAATCCGATCTAAGCCGGGTCCGTGCTTCGCTAGTCTCCAGCAATTTAAGCTGCTCAAAAACATGACAATGTTAGTATAAACTAATTATTATCAATAACTGGTGTGAACTGGATTATGGCCTTATCCAGTGTTTCCAATAGATCGGTGTGTTCGCCCAAAACAGTTGCATTAGGTTACGGGGGCCCTATGTCGCCGGGGCACATCGACCGGGGCGGGGCACTACCATCCAATATATGTAGTTATGCCTACAGTTATTGATCATTTGTTGCTTGATTGATTGTTCTTCATTAACTCACTACAATAATGGCATATGGCGTTATTGTTGTGTTTTTGTGTTCAGTTTTTTATATTAGACGTTTGATAGAAGTTTTTTTGACTGAAGAAGAAACGATCATAATGGGTAATTTTTTCGTTGCAATTTTTTTACTTTAATTGCATTGTTTAATCATTATTAAAATTGTGATGCACTTTTATCTAAACGGCATCTATTTTGCCAAATTTTCAAAATAATGACGCGCACTGTTTTTGTTTAACTGTACAGAGTCTGTATTCTTAAACGTAAATTCCAATAAACATTTTCAAGTTAGTACATTAATCAGTTCGGACTCAGCTGTTGAAGGAACACTCTCGAGTCCAAACTTTGAAACTGACGCGGTGACAACAGGCTTAACTGTTTCTAAGCAGTTCTCTGTCAACGTGCAATAACTCTAATTCCGGATGCAATAAGGTGTTTTATTGCGTAATCGTCTATCACAATGAATATTACAAAATAGGAACCTTAGGGCTGACAAGATAAATGTTTATAGGCAATTTTAAACAGGTAAAAAATGGTTTTTGTAACGCTTCTTGTGTGCCTCCGGGCTATTAGGGGATTAGTTTAGCTTTACCAATTCCATAATAGGTACTTTAAACCGAAATGAAATTTAGAACAAAAACAAGAGTTCAGTTCTGAGTATTAGGCGAGGATTCGTAAATAAAATAATTTCTACTGTTTATTAAAAAAAATATTTACCTACTTTGTAGATTAAAATGTGCAGTCCAACAAAAAACAAATAGGTAAGATAGGTAAACCTACTTTTGTGGATATTTATAGAATAATAAAAAAATTACCCCTCGTAATATATCTTTCAAACAATTCAACCCTAAAGATGCTCCACAAAACAATCGTTTTTACACAAGAGAAAAGCAAACAATTAGATGCTCGTTCGCGGCAGCCCTATCGTGAATCGATAGCTCATTAATCACGGGTGTGGTAATTGCCGACGGAGCCCTAATTTGATTTCGGAGGCTAGCAGCAATGCAACTGTGACCTTTGCGCGCCCTCCAGGTTGTTGCTGCCTCGGCCTGCCTCACTCTGCCTCACTCGTCTCCACGCAGTGGTGCGACGGTCGGGAAGGGGTGTTTTTGTGTAACGATTTTACTTACGTACAATATCTTTTCCGAAGGTTATCCACCCCTGTTCGTACGCATAGAATATTTAAGTATGCGTTACGTAATTAAAAAAGTAAAAGCAAAGACGTCCTTACTGTTTCATAATAACGTTACTCAAATAAATGCGACATTCTTAATAAAATTGTTATTTTACATCTCTTCTTTCTTTTTTATCATATCTTACCCAAAGGTTCTCTGGTAGAGATTTCTACCAAGCTATAAGCTATTTTAACTTTGCTCACTTATAAACTTTCTAAATATAGTAGGTAGGTAAAACATGATAGAAAAAAATGTATATCTAGATAATTATTTCTAGATTGGTTTGAACATTAATTACGCTCGTTTTGTGACTGTTTAGAAAAATTCAAACCAATAATGTCGTTCTGAAAGCTGTATTTGTAAATTTACTTTCATACTAAATCTATGTGACATGACAACTATTGTTTGATTTGATAATACAATACAAAGTATCACGAGAATTGCGAGATAAACGTGATCTTTGGCTTAAACCGCTTGGTAAATTCTATCAAAACGAATACCTAACATCTACCCACGTAGAGCATTGAAGGGAACATTACCAATAGAATTGACCAGAATCTGATCCAACGTTTACAACATTGCAGTGATAAATGTACCTCGATGTTAATGATCTCTGTAGTACGTTCCATTGCACTGATGGTACATGGTACTAATAAAGGACCCGATTGCCTTGAAGTCGGTGCAACACGGGGAGACCTTTCGAATGGCACAAAGAAACTTAGACACCATTCGTGCAGCTGAGCTGTATGCAGTATGCTCTGAGTCAGAAGTGATGCCTATAATATTGTAAACTCCTTGGTTTGACCGTTTAGTGTGAAACTGTGTGCTTGTGAAAACGATTTGTCGTTACAGAACCCTTTATCCCATTTCAGAGACGGTTGTAGTGGGTGGATGAGTAGATGTGGAGGCAAAATTAGTCTTTAAGTTAACTATACATATTCTAATACAATTTCTTCCCCCATAATGTCCAGTATAACGCAATTTATCATACTTTTGAAAGATCCCCGCTCGCCACCTGCCTCAAAAACCGGACACAATAAATAATGGAAAAACGAAACCAGTTTGGACCCTTTAGGATTTAGGGGAAAGTGTCTTGTGTCAGGAGGTGCACAGAAACACTGATGCTCTAATCGACAAAAACTGACAGACGTTATAAGCACCCCTTCTAAGCAGTGGTACGGTAAAAATACGAGTAATTCTGACAAGCTCTGAAAATTTAAATGTGTACTTCGAGTTTTGATCGGTAATACCTGTCTATTTAGATGTATGAGTAGATGGATGACCGGTTTTGCATTTTCACTATTAAAAAAACAATTGAGTCTGCAGCCACAGATATTGGAATTCTAAAAAATCCCGGCACGGTTGAACGCGTCTAAAATAAAACACCGTATTTTATCGCCGCTTTAGGTTTTACCTCGTCTATTTTCAATCAAATATTCGGGATATGTCAGTTACAAATACCGAGGGTATTATCGTGCATAGCAGGGAATACGATTTTTTGTTGTAATTCGAGAACGAATGGCTTCCTCCCTCGCGTTTGATGATAGTTAGGCGACCAGAATTAGCTCGGAACCTAATGAACTTGTTACTGCCATATATCAGGCAGCGAGCGCGGTATTTGATCGCACCAACAAGAAAGGTTGGGTAATAAATATCTGCCGGCCAACACCCGTCGACAAGACAAATGTGAGGTGTAAGTTTTCCTGCGCCTTCTCAGCCCAGTTCACTCTACAGGAAGCTAACTTCTTTGCTTGAACTCGTTTTTGTCAATTTATGTGTCGCACATAAAATCGTTTGCACATCATTGGTTTATCATATTTTTTAGAATTGTCTACAGAATAATTTTCTTGTAGATATTAACTACATAAGATGTTTTACGAGCAGTTATTATTTTTAGCCTTTGAGTCATTTATTGACTAAAATTAGGTGAAATCAAACCACTTCGTCAGCGATATCTTATTTTCAAGTGAAAAGATACGTAGGTACTTATGTCAATTGTTATACTACACCCTTTATACCCTTTTATACTACACATTGTAAATACACCCTCATTACAATTCTCATCATCGCAGTTATTTTGCGGTACAGATTTCAGCTCTTACTTTTTATAATTTGGAAAAAAAACCCCGTTTTGTAGATTGGTTCATTAAAATTGTAATCAGCGAGTATTTCTTATGTAAATACGATAAATAAGTACCTACATATTGACCATTCTATCAGCCACAAGTATGGCAAATTATTTGCCATATTTTTTTCGTGAAAAGTTTCAGTAGTAGTAAAGGTAGGTATGCTTCCTTTGCAATGAGCTCAATCAACTGGCGGAATTCGGCGGAATTGAATTTACTTATATCAATCGAACAATTGTGTATGCGACCGATGTATCGCTGTAGGCAGTCGTTACGGGTTACGGTACATCACTAATGAGCATCGAGTTAATTAGCCCCATTTGTACGAGTACTGTGTTCTTTGGATTATATTATTCCGCTTTAAAAAAATTAAACAGCCAAATACATACATAGGTACATATGTCACAAATTTTTTAGTGAGACCAGTGAGAATCTGAAATGGAGGAACCTGTAAGTCACAAAATTTGAGATAATTTTTGATAACTTTAAATACTAGTTTAACAACTTTTTCAAAACTTTTCAGAATTTGTCAAAAGTAAATAAAAGTTTGCAAAGCATCTAACTGGTTTGATACTCTTAAAAGGATTTCGTACTTACCAATGTTCTTATCAATGATGTACTAAAACTATACGGATCCAAGGAGCTATATCGCTACACTGATTGGCACGCACACGAGTACATGAGCTCGAACGCTGCACGAATCTTAAACAGTTTGTACAACAACCCCGCTCGCGCTCCCTCCAGCATCCCATGGTAATTGCATTGTTGCCTCCCGATTGAAAACATCACCAATCATATTACACAGTGCACTAGACATTCTGAATTCTTAACTAATAACATTATACATGTAGATGCTATCTACACTTAAAAATCAAATAACTGTAAGCTCCTAGGATTAATCAAGAAGATACTTGATTTAAATGTTATGAAATGTTATTGACATTTGCGATATAATATGGTCACTGCACTATAGCGCTTTGATACGCTGCGTTAGTAACAGGTATTACAAATTGTAATATTGAAACGGACATGTACGTTAGGTAGGACAATGACATCTAAGTAAGGTAGGACAGTAGGACTTAAGGAGAGCCAAAGAATCGTAAGTAACCAATCTTTAATTCCATATAACGCTAGGCGTAGACAAAAACGATAAAGTGTATGTTGTCCATGTTTGATATCGTCGCAAGATGAAAGTACCAGGACAACATAAACAGCTAGATAAAATGTACAGGGTATGTGTACCTATGCACGCAGGACACAGCAGGACGCACGCGCGGAACGCCGGCCGAATGCTAAACAGATACAACAACATCCCGCTAGGCACTCCCGTTGTCCATGGTAATTCGATGATGCTAAGCAATGGAGAATAGAATGGACGTTTTCACCTTTATCATTCAAATTTGTAAGTCCACTATATACCTACTCGTAGCTGCAGAGTGTTTAAAGTGCTGTGAACGTTGTTAGTCTTTGATTTTTATTTTTTACTAGCTTTTGCCCGCAGCTTCGCCCGCGGTAGAGATCGATTTTTTACAAATTTAGATTTAGTTGCCTCTGACTTATGTAAACATGTATCATTTGATAGCGTGATTCAGAATTCATGAAGAAATCGGAAAACCAGGTTAATACCTTTAACTGTACTTCCGACAGAATCGATACTGCTGTCGAAACTTAGTTTTCACTGTAGATTTAGATTCCGAAGAGAAGCTGTGACTTGACTGACTGATAAAATAGTACCACAATATTTTCCACAGCTGCACGGGTAATAATACTTTGTGGTAATACCGAATGAGTCCGCTGTTGAGCATGGTACAGCACGAGAAGAAGTTGGTTTGGATTTGATAGGTTTTTTCTCAGTGTTAGCACATTTTATAGCTATTGAATGTTTATTCTAAGGTTTATTTTTATTATTTACAGGTAAGGGGTCGACCACAAATAAAATTCGCAATCAGAAAATTCAGATGGTAAGTAAATTAAAAAGTAGACATCTACCGATTATCTTTCTCTTAATATTTTTTTTATATTTATTATAATTTGAGCACTGTGTAAAATATCTATACTTTCTCCAAAATAAAACATATAAAACGTAAGAACCAGAATATAACTTTGGAAAATCAATAAAAGTCGACATTCAAAATATACGTACAATCTTGACTGGCTTAAATGGAAATTTAATTATTATTCCGGTCGCGCGAGTTTCTAAGCTTTGTACGGCTGTTTAAATCTGAAATTAATTTACGCACTACACCGATTGCTAAGCGGTGCGGTGCCGCGATGGTGGTAAAAAGTGGGGATTAGATTAGGTGTCCGCGGCTTGCATCGATGCATGCGGCGAGGTCAATGGCAGGCAGGTATCGTCCCGAGGTTTTTGTGTGCCGGCCCCCGCCGCATTCCTGCACTGGGCAACCGCGGCACCCTCGCTACCGAATCTAATGCGTCCTCTATATAGAACATAGTGACTATACTGCTCGGTGAAGTTCCTTGCCGAAGTATGTCAAGTTTGTCGGTACCATATTCGCTTACCTTAGGGATGAACCTCACGTTATTCCATCTCTAAGCTCGTACAAAAATCTAGAATGATCGGAAGCCGCCCGACCCTACGCGAAGCATCGGAAGCATAGATATGCAAAGTGACTCTCTAAACTCTTGTCTTCGCCCACCGTCCTTCAACTTCGCGAGTAGTGTAAAAATTGTAATGCCATGAAACGGCCGGAGATGACTAGTTCGATAAACACCCAATAAATATTAGTAGATAAGTTATAATTTGGGTTTAATTGTGTTTGTGTCGCGCATTACCTCACTCTTAAAAATTAACACTTGTGTTTGCTATTCTACTAAAAACTAATGTAGTTAAATAATTTTTAACGAATTTGTACATTAATGTATTTAGAACTTATAGAAGTTCGGCTGATCAGTTACCTCTCCAGACCTATCAAACTACTAGTTCTATTTTAAAATGGGTCAGTGAGTCTTCTTTCAGATCAAAAGGGTCGTCTCGTTTTTGAGCTACTTTAAAAAAATAATTTATGTGCATCGCAGTTTCGCTTTGCTATTATTATAAACGAACGCAAAGTAAACAAAAATGATTTTCCCTAATAATAATAGAGATAATGCAAACAAAATAGAGTCATAATAATATATACAATGTACAAAATGTACATCACGAATGAAATATAAAAATTAATTAACTTATGTCAATTTATTTATCAAAATATTGTTTCTGATGTATTCATTTTCTAAATAAAAACCTGCTTTATGATAGTTATTTAACTTAATTACCCGCTTTTTGCTGAAGTTAAATGTAAATTATTTAAGTTAATTATACTACAAAAATACTTGCTTCTTACAGAAAAAATACTTAATCATGGATAATAACTTCAATGTGGTTTAATGATCTAACTTTGCGTTTTAAAGACGACTTAAAAATTAAATAATACCATCTCACTGCTCTGGCTCGGCGTTCCCACGGGTTTTAACAGATTAATTTGTTTTTGCTCTAAACGATTATTAATGTCTTTAAATTTTAAAAGTAATTCTGATCATCAGTAGTGATACATCAATCACTATAATCGCCGGTAACTGTTTTAATGTATGTAACTTGAGAACCATTTCAGTGTTAATTAAGATGCGACTTCGGAGTGTATAATACATTCGCGAATCAAATCCGCGTAACGTTACGTGTAACTTACTCTAGTGCTCTAGTGGTCATCGTCGCGGAACTCCTTGACACAGGTTGCGATGGTTGCGTCACGCTTCGCGATAATCGCGAGTAAAGAGGTCAGAGAACCGCGATCGCCATCGCCACTACCACTCGGGCCGATAGCCGATGGTTCCCACCGAGCCGGACGGAAATACTGCTCGGTGCTCATAGACGATTCACCGACTCACCGGCCCACACCGCGCCATTATGCACGGTTACTCTGCGCCAATGGCCGAATTCCAAGTATCCTTTTGGCGTTTGACAACACTAATACATTCATTCAAATAAAATTGTTTTTTCGTCGATTTAATAACTCATCTATTAACAGTATATAAAATTCCAGTACAAGTAAATTGAGTACTATCAACCACTTTAAATTGAATTAACACATTCAATTCGGAACGATAGAACCGATACAGGTGAAACAAAAACAAAAGTTTGATAAATATCGTGACTTTGTAACAATGTAATCGATGTCTCAATTGACAAGCGTTAAAACATTCACTGGTAATTACAAGTGCTTAAGGAAAATAATGTGAAACGGAATATGATTATTCATTGTATACATTTCTTTTATTTTTAAGTATTGCAAACGTATCTTAAATGCTTTAATTACTAAAGTACGATTCAGTGTTTAAAGTTGATGACTTTATGATATATAATCTAAATTTTACTAACAAAAAATAACCGACTTCAAAGTCTCAAAAACGACTTGTCAGTCAGATCTCGTTCAAATTTATGTGGGACCACATGACAAGCACCTGCTTTCGATTAAAAAAAGAATCATCGAAATCGGTTGGCGTGATATTGAGTTATTCGTCAATTTGTTGCGCACATCTTAACACAAATTTACGACTTATGTGGTTTTATCATGGATGCCATTGTCAGATCTCAATAAAATTTATATGGGACCACATGACAGCCACCAGCTTTCGATTAAAAAAAGAATCATCAAAATCGGTTCGTCCAGTCCAAAGTTCTGAGGTAACAAACATAAAAAAAAAAAAAAAAAAAAAAAAAAAAATACAGTCGAATTGAGAACCTCCTCCTTTTTTTGAAGTCGGTTAAAAATAACTGGTTGGGCAGGGTGGGGACGGCTGTCGCGTAAATTTTATCTCTTTTAATTATGATACTTTATTAAGGGCCGATTTGTCAAGTGTCCGTTAAACAGTCCGTTTGCTAACGACTGCTTTCAGTAAATTATCAATTGAGGACTCGTTTATTCGAGATCGATGCAGTTGCACTTGTATTTGAAACCTTTGCTAGAATTGCTACAAAAATTGTAGGTACCTTATTTGTAATTTCATAATTTTGACTTTCCTTTTTTTTGGAGTCTATTAATATTTTTTTTGTTGCCATACTTTTTTCCACATTGAGATTGGTTCTAAATGCCTTAAATCAGTGAAAGTATATGATATATAACTTACAAATAAAGTACTACCTTCAAACGTACCTACATATTATGTACTACGTTTGAAGGAACAACATTAATAGCGCAAATTAATACTTAATTAATATTAATTACTATTAATTTGCGGAATAACATCAAAACAGCAATCGTAGGGTAACGCAGTTCTTAAACTGGGTATTAATTGTATATTGTATAATTAACATTTCAACAACTGCAACCGGTTCTGCGGTAAATTACAGGCCACTTAACGTATAGGATTATTACACACAGGTACTAAATACAAGCTGTAAAATTGCACTTTATACAGATCCATAAAATTCAGTATAAAAAGCCTTTCGTTGGCCGATCAAAATAAAATGTCACATATGCTAGCAGCTTACCGTAAGCCTTAAAGCCGATCAGAGCTCAACCTGCCCGTCTCCTGGCATTAAATCCGCCCAATAATTGTTACGAAATTTCACATGCACAACCATGTATTACATCCGCCAATTCCACCGTACCTACACGTCTCCTTCGGGGATATGAATTTTGATCAGTGGGTACTTTAAATCCCTTAGCATATTTTGTATCAAGCAAATGGAGTTCTTATCGACCCAAACGCGGTACCTTGCCGATTAATGACATTCTTATTCCTTAGTACTCGGTGTTAATTGGAACCTAGATGAAATATAGTATCTGAATCTGATGTATATTGCATGCAGACTGCAGTTCTAAACAAGATTGAACTTGGCTTAAAGTTAACAAGCGAGTCACCACCAAATTACCGCCGGCTTTACAGATGCATTCATTTCAATACGAATCTATATCTATATCTATCAACATAAATTTTGGAATATACCGCATTCAGAAAGATGTGTTTTATATTGTGTAAATGTAATGAGTCATTGACCAAACTTTGCCAACAACTTCGTACAAGTTCAATTTTTTTGTTACTAACTCTGCCTGTGGCTTTGCGCGCGTTTACCGTAATAATAAGAAGTAGGTACCTTATGTGCTAAATTTCATGAATATCAGTAGATGAATATCAGGAGTTCAGTAGTTTTAAGAGTAACAAACAAGCATACTAACAAACTTTCACATTTAATTTTATAATATTCTCGACCGATATTTTACAATTATGGGCTTTTAAATAACATAGTGGATTGCGAAATTGGTACCCTCTGGTACTCGACAAACTAGTAAACTAAATTACTTGCCTATTTAGATTCTGAAATACACATTATTACCCAAGTAACTTATCCCAAATGTAGAGACCCATTCGGGTTACAATTATATCGTTCATAATATTTTATTAGAATGGATTTAACGTTGCCTTGAGGAACGCAACCAGAATATCTCGCACAATCAAGACCAAAATGCTGTACCAACGCTGTGTCGAATTAACTTATCTAAAATCAGAAACCGGGTTGCTGTTCTATCGCCAGACTAATTAATTATTATCTATGGGATCGATGGTGAATTCTTGTATCGGTATGTATTTCAATTTCGTGGTGATATTTTTTTAGCATTAATCATCGACATTTTCCTGTTTTATATAGGGTTGTTACAACTTAAAAATTGTAAATATATTGTACTAGCTGTTGCCCGCAGCTTCGCACGTGGAAATTATGCTTATCATATTATTTATTATCCCTTACAAAAGAAAATTTAAAAACAGGTTCATTTATATTGAAGTACTTATATTTAGGACTTTACATACTGAAACTTACGATACAATCACAGATTATTCCTCTTGGAGCGGGTTTGGAATAGTAAACAACATTAACTTTTTTTCTTTTCCCTCTCCCTCTCCCTCTCCATCTCCCTCTCTCCCCTTGCCCTCTTCCTCTCCCGCTCCCTGTCCCTTTTCCTCTGCCGCTCCCTGTCTCACTCCCCTCGCTCTCCCTCTTCCTGTCCCACTCCCTGTCCCTTTCCCGCTTGAGGTCCTTCTCCCACCACATATATCCCTCTCCCTTTCCCACTCGAGGTCTTTCTCCCACTTCATATCCCTCTCCCTCTTCCTCTATCGCTCCCAGTCCCTCTCCCGCCCACACCCGCGCCCTCTCCCGATTTCTGTCCCGCTCCCACTCCCTCTCCCGCTCCCTGTCCCTCTCTCTCTTCCGCTCCTTCTCCCTCTCCTTCTCCCTGTCCATTCTTAACTTAAAAACTGACGAAGTTGCTTACTAAGTTCATTCCCCTAAATTAACTATTTAAGGGATGATTTTCCGAAAAAAATAAAATCTAAGTTAACTTTTGTTTATTATTATAAACTTAAATAAAAAAATTCATATATTTTATAACTCTAAAACTGGCGAAGTTGATTTGTAAGTAGTTGACTACAAACCCCTATTTTTAGGGGATGAATTTTGAGAAATCAGTGATACAGTTATTTTTTGTGTCTAACTATAAGCTTATATACAAATTTTCGCCCTTCGTACTTCAAAACTGACGAAGTGTCCATACTAACTTTCGCACTCTTATTTAACCCTTTAGGGGATGACTTTCCAAAAAAAACGTAATATGTACTTCCAAATTTTGTTTCTAATCTGGAGCTAATATATAAATTTTCATGTTTTTAACTTTAAAAATGACGAAGTTGCGTACTAAATGAAATCCTCTAAATTAACCCTTTAAGGGATGATTTTCCAAAAAACCGTGTTAAAATAAACTTTTGTTCACAACTATAAACTAACATAAAATTTTTCATATTTATAAGTCTAAAACTGACGAAGTTGATTTATACGTAAATGGCTTCCTACCCCTATTTTTATGGGATGAATTTCGAGAAAACAGTGATACAGTTATTTTTTGTGTCTAACTATAAGCTTATATACAAAATTTCACCCTTCTTACTTTAAAAATGACGAAGTTGCATATCAAACTAAATTCACTAAATTAACCCTTTAAGGGATGATTTTCCAAAAAAAATGTTAGTTAACTTTTGTTTATTACTATAAACTTACATAAAAAAAATCATTTTTATAACTCTAAAATTGGCGAAGTTGTTTTGTATGTAGTTGACTACCAACCCCTATTTTTAGGGGATGAATTTCGAGAAAACAGTGATACAGTTATTTTCTGTGTCTTACTATAAGCTTATATACAAATTTTCGCCCTTCGTACTTCAAAACTGACGAAGTGTCCATACTAACTTTCGCACTCTTAATTAACCCTTTAGGGGATGATTTTCCAAAAAAACATAATACTTACAAATTTTGTTTCTAGTCTGGAGCTAATATGTAAATTTTCATGTTTTTAACTTCAAAAATGACGAAGTTGCCTACTAAGTTGAATTCAGTAAATTAACCCTTTAAGGGATGATTTTCCAAAAAAATATATTAAAGTTAACTTTTGTTTATTACTATAAACCTACATAGAAATTTTCAAATTTATAAATCTAAAACTGACGAAGTTGGTTTGTATGAAAATGACCTCTATCCCGTATTTTTACCCCTTAGGGGATGAATTTCCAAAAATCCGTTCTTAGCTGACGTCTCCTTGGCATAAGCTATCTCCCTGCCAAATTTCATCATAATCGGTTCGGTAGTTTCTGAGATTTTTTGTTTAATCAGTGTATCTCTTTTCAATTTTATATATATAGATTATAAATATTATTAAAACTGATCACAAGTAGTTTTTTCACTAGATTACTTTATGAATAGCAATTGATGAATAGAAGAGTTTTAGAATATTCTTTTGTTTGCTTTTGTTCGCTGTTTTAACTATCTTGTTGTTGCATTTGTAGTTTCAGCACTTCTTTTTTGTTGCTTAGGTGTACAAATTATAGTAATAAATACGTGCATTACTTTATTTCACCATCATTCTAAATTGGCACAATTACGTCGGATCGCACATCGGATCAAACAACAAATATTCCAGCGCTTTCATTAACTATATATTGTTCAAGTCTTTTGTCCGCTGCAAGAATAGGGATGTAGATTGCGTAGGGTATACCTTACAGGGTTTCTTAGCTATCGTTATACTCGCGGTAGGTACAGTCACCTGCAGAGAAAGTAACCCATCTGTTTACAATGTAACAGGCTACGGAAACGTTGCTGTTCGTATATTTATAAACAGATGGGTTACTTTTCTCTGCAGGTGACTGTACATGCATGCGCCCCTGTGAGTCCTGTGGCGATGACCCTCGTTTTGTTTGCCGTCCAGTTAACTCGCAGGTCCCGTCTAACGTCTACTATTCAAGCTCGTTGTAAGTCAACAATATGCCGTCGTACTGTACGTAGTCAGTAATTTTCTCGGTCTCGAATGTCTCGATAGCTAAATGGTTCCAATTGTCCTGATTTACCGCCGCTAGCCGCGTTACTTACATAATTATCAGCGACAGTACACTGTTCAGATAATGAAGTGCTATTAAGTGCTTCGAAATTATCGCGTTTATATTCAAAGTAGGCTACTCGTTGGGGGCTATGTAATGTTTTGTTTATTGCTGTTGTTCGAGGATTTATGCAGCGAAATGATATCACTACGGCTGTGTTGACAGTGAATTATACCGCACATCGTCGGTCGGTGCTATAATATGTTGTGGTTTTTTTTAATTTTTGTTGATAAAAGTTTAAAGGTAATTAATAAAAGATTTGGATAACGCATCAGGAAATAAATATTATTTTATGAAAATACAATAATAAGGAGTTCAGGTCCTCACCGAGGTACTTTTTATGGTCTATTAGCACTGCTTCTAGGTGGAAATTGGTGCTATTATAAGAATCCAAGCTCCCGTCCCTTACCAGTAAATCCTGTCCTTAGAGTATTAAAAAAATATTAATCATTCTATCTGATGAACATTTACAGTGACTTATAAATATTTATCAAAACGTGTGAAATAATAGTGTAAACCATTTAACCACCAGTTTACACTCTACATCAATATTCCCAGTGAGTAAAACCTCACCATAACATTTAGTTTTAAGATACACAGAGTCGTGGTTTATTAGGAATGTTAAGGTTAACAATAATATTACGATGCACGCGATACGTTTATTTAAATCGGTGCTTCTACACGTGTCGTGTAACATCGAATGATCGAGCTACCGTCCATAGCAGCGGCTGTTTGACGTGACGTTTGACCAGTCACGCACTTCAGAAAATAACTTGGAAAGAATAAACAAGCGGGTGCCCCGGCGAACGGGCGCGCGGTGCAATGGTGGCACTAGACGCAAAATAAGTGCCGGCTAAGCAGGAAGTCCACCATGCTGGGTGATTGTTAAGCACTCAACTGTACTGTATAGCTTTTTTAACGAACTTCAAATAGGAGCAGTTTCTATGTAGCTTCAAAATATTGTTGTTTTGATTGTAATAGTTCTGTTATAGTAGCTTGTTCAAATACACTGTAGGTATATCGTACATAAACATTTTCGTCATGATCTCAATCCTCGGTACTTCTCGGTGTTATATCAACATTCGCAGCCAGGTCGCTTTGCTACGGCTACATGTAGAACCCATAGCAAACTCTAAGCACCACAGGTATGTCCTTTTGAGGAGGTCTACAGCAGACTCCACCACGCTGCTTAAGATTTATTACTGTATTTTTATTTCTGTAGCAAGAAATAATCTCGTAACTAATAACCATTGCGAGTATGATGGTCATATGTTATGTTACCTACAGGATTTAAACCCAGACAATTCATAGGCGCGGTTTTGCTTTCCAACTGTTCTGCTATCACTACCAAGCCAAAATAAATAGTCTCAAAGAATTCTGTGAACGAATTTGATTAAACGAAGAAAATAGGATATTGGACACTTGTACGTATTTATTACATCAGGGGGGTTGCTAGGCGGGTGTGCGGGTGTCGTTGAACGAGCCGGCTTTCTTTTATCCCTCCACGTCTAACAAAAACTCGCTGAATCACCATCGCGATGTTCGTTAGTGCATTTGTTAGATTTTATGACGTAGTCGTACGAGTAACTATTAAAGCCATTTATGGCTCTAAGTTTGATGTAAGTTACTCTGTTCTGTATCCAGCGGAGATTTAATTAGTATTTTCGACTTATTACTATTGGATTTATTTTTAACAATATCAGTTTCGCATCTGTAAACCATTGTAATGATGTCGACACTCGACACACCTTTGACTTGCGATATTTGTGCACCCAGACTGCTAAATCATTGATAACAATTATCTTTTATTAGTTTCAAAGGTGACTGGTATAAAATACAAATACATTGGGGTCACCGGTCATTGCAAAAGTCGTTGCATTCTTCGGTCACGTTTTGTAAAGCTACATGAGTCACATTTATTATTATTATTATTAATGACGTGTATTTTATGATCTTGACGTGTTATTATTAAAATATGTTATTATGTTGCTAAACAGCATAACTGTCACCTCGGGTAGGAGGTAGGATCTATGATCTACCATCAGGACCTTCTAGAGTGCTGCTGCATGCCATACCATATGGTATACCAGTAATGGAATTTTTATTTCACAGTTGTTGGATGCTTCCATTCAGATGATGTTGATGGAATTTGTATTTTGCGAGTGGTTTTGCAGCGTATATCTAACGAGAATCGTTCGGTTTTTTCTGACCTGTCATGTGTGCCTACCTTTGAAAAGTCAACATCATTGCTCAAGGCACCATTTTAGGTCAAATTTCATATTCATAAACTTGAAGATCCTAGGATCTGAAATGTGGTAGGGCCGATTTCAGTAATGGTTCTTCGAAGCAAAGGCAAACGTCGGAAACAAAGAGTCGTCGATAAAGAGTGTAGTTTATGATGCACGGCGGAGCCTTGGCGATAGCTCTGCCAGTCGTATTGCATTGTTCGTGTCGTATTTATCAGCGGTTTAGCCCTTATTGGTACTTACTGCACGCTCGGATCGTAAACGAGATGGATATTTCCAATCGTATACGAAGATCAGTTCACGTTAAGTCTTTGAAGATTTACAACTGTTTTGTGATCGCTGTTTCTGTCTAGAGACTCATCGCTTTGTTATAGAACAAGTTAGATGATTCAATTTGAATGTGCTATCGATACGAGTACATGCTAATGTTTAAATGACAAAAGTATTGTGTTGGAAGATATAAGAGGCACATTATATTGGTACAGTGAGAAACGTTGAAAACGATTGCAGTCAGAAACAGTTCATTATGTAGGTTAGACGGCTTGTTCGCAGCGTGGTGTGGCGGATGGTAGTAAAAAGCGCGGTTTATGCACCGTCCAAGGTTTTCACTGCATGATACCAGTGAGTACAATGAAGCGGTTTTACTATAAAATAACAATCTGTAAATAACAGGTTTTCAATAAAAGATAATAAAACTCAAAGGTTGCGTATTCGGGAATCCATGATTGCCATTGCTAGTGTATGATAATTTGTTTTTTAAGAATATTGAAATTAATTAATGCCAACATGGGAAGTTGTAGTTGTGTTAAACTTAAGAAAGTTTGCAAACGCTATAGGGTGCTTTAGGATCAATAGTTTAGAGTGATTGTTGAGATGACGGTTAATCGGATAATTAAATAATACGAAATAAAGTCAACACGATTTACTTGTCATTGTTATTTACGCACTTGTTTCCCTTCGTGAAATAAAATCAAATATGTATATGTAATATGTAGTTCTTCAGAAATTCACTGTTATAATATTATCACCAGTTAAAGTTTTTCGTTATACGGAGATAATTCTGAAAACTACCGCCTTTTATTATTCGCCTACATTGATTTACAGCGCCCCCCCTCATGCACACTTTTGTCGAAACGTCCTTTTGTTTCGGACGACCAAGTTTTTGTAAAGAGCTTTGTCTTAACGCTTCTATTGTTGGAGTTCTGTCGGGCTGTAAAATAAATATTTTGGCTTCACTACCCTCCGGCTATTGTGTGTCGATATTTAGAATCTATTATGCAGTTAATGTTAGAATAGCTTGCAAGTCGAAACAATTATACGAGAATATTTTTTGTAACGTTTACAACGTATAGAATCTATCTATTTTTACGACTATATTCTGGGCAATTAACTTTTAATTTGAAAAGTTACGCCATTTTAAATTCCAACGTTTGTCATCATAAATATTCTAGCGTTTCAAGTTATAGCATTCTTGCAACCAATATTTATTAATGCTTATGGCTTTATTAAGATCACCCGTTTAGGGATTGGAATGAATAAATGTACACACTCAATTAATTATGTAAAGGCAGCGCATACTTACTAGATTCAAAGTTTTGTTCTAATCGTTAGTTGAGTTGAGTGTACAAAAGTCAGTGTGTATAAAAATTCTCTAACTTTTGTGATCTCATTGTCAGTCACATAACTTGTTGCTTGCGTTTCAATTGAATAGTCTAACGTATTTTATTCATAGAACATTATTCAACGTAGCTCGGCGCTACAACGGGGACAATTGAGCCGTGCAATAATATTTATTACATATTTTATGAAGTGGTTCGGGTACAAACTAAACAACCATTGGGTGCAGAGTTGCAGGCTCGCTTACAATACACTTTTGGCTTAATGTTTATTGAAACTTGTAATTAATTAACCGGTTATCTCTAATTCTCTATCTCACCCAAGAACGATATATCGATGTGGTAATTGCCTAGAAATTATTTGTCTGTTTAACTTGGTACTTATCGGACCTACGTAGGAATCGACGCGAGCAGGGCATCATCACGACGAATTTTTTTTGAAGATGTACCTATGTGTTGGAATAATGTTCGTATAACTTGTACCTATAACTGATAAAATTCCTGACAAAAAATAACCGACTTCAAAATTAGGGATAATTCAAAAACTACTCGTCGGATCTCGCTCAATTTATGTGGGACCACATGACAAACACCAGCTTTCGATTAAAAAAGAACCATCAAAATCGGTTCACCCAGTCGAAAGTTCTGAGGTAACAAACATAAAAAAAATACAGTCGAATTAGAATTTAGATACCTCCTCCTTTTTGAAGTGAAAACTTCTTTAGTACGGGGGTGACTTGAAATTTTATGAAACGAAACTGTCCAGTAAAAAGAGACAAACACATAAATTCTAAAGTGAGATAGTAAGCATTGTACGGGGGTAGGGTAGAGGAGTGAGGGGTAGGGGAGCGGAGCGGAGTAGTCAACACTGAACACTACATTTATCATCTTCCCGAAATTTTACATTCAATTTTGAAGGTGCAATTCACACGTGGTAGAAGTGAATTCTACCACGTGTGAATTGCACACATTTTAATTTTTTTTTAACTCGGTTAGTAAAAAAGTAGAAAGTGTCATTCACCAATCTTCATTTAAATACCTGCAATCAATCATTCATTTCGAGCTTGCTTCCATGAATGTGTTCAGTCCTTCATGAGAACGAAATATTATAGTGCGGGATTTGCACCAGTACAGTGGCACGTATCAAATCACCATATAGGTCAGGTGGGTGTCGGAATGCCAACGGAGGCAACCCTGTGTTGCACTTTGCGCCCCGTGGCCTGCGGTATAGCAGACCAGCTATGGTCGCTTCTAAGGTGATCTACTCGAGAACGATGTGTGTATTGTATGTGTACCAACACTTGCCATGTATCCGTGGGGTTACCACACCCGTAAATGTTATAGTATTAAATAATGTTTTACATTTTAAAACTGCGGCGTGACAGCACCACTAGATGACAACAAAGTGTCGGTGTCGCGTCATCTGATGAAATAGTATTTCGGCGCTCGGGATTTCGTTTCGGCGACGTGAATTTCATACTCGAACAATACTCGAAAAATAGAAATTTTAATCACATCATGTATTAGATACTTGAATGTGCTGTTTTAATGATTTGCAGATAATAAATGTTTTAAAAAATGCAGCGTGTATAGACAAAGATCGTGATGATGCAGTCTGTTTTTCTATTTACTCGCAGGTAGCAGACAATCAAACTTTAATTAGTTTATTTACAATGATAACTCGTGGTATTTAATCTTTCAATTTGTAAAGATCACATTACAAGGTGCCAATTAATGCGCTTATTATAATTTTATTTGTTGATTATAAGAAGAGATAATTACTTAATTGCTATTTTTATCACAACTATTTATTTGTCGGCAATACAATAGCGAACTTCAGTACGGTTAGAGGTTCACTATTCACCTTATTACCGTCTTGCCATTCCCTTCGGGTCGTTAAGGATTATCTAAAACTGTATGAATTATGTATTAATGCAGAGTAGATCTACAGCGGGCATTCGGGCGAGACATGAAGTCGCTGGTTTTCATAACGTCATCGTGATATTCATGAGTTTCGTGACCAAACCGAGATATTATGCCCTAAATCAGCCTTCAAAGCGAGCTTAGACGTTATCGAGTGTTTATGTCATGTGGATTGAATGAGATGTAAATTGATCATAAATGCTAAATAGGGTCACAATCGGATATCAGTAATGTTTTTGAGCTAAGAGAATGATTTATCTCTGTGAGTATAATTACATAGTTTCTCACGCAGGTATTTTGTTTGTAACTTTCGGTAAATTTAATGATTTATGGTAGGTACTAATTGATATACCTACTCGTAGATAAATACGTAAGCTCAATCAATCTAAGAACATTACTTGACTTTGTTTTAATTTGACGGATCTGTTACCATGAAAGTTTGAAAAAAATAGAGTAAAATATAACGCATATTGTAGTTATTTTTTGTTAGATACTAATTTAGTTTTTTCAGTCACGCAAGATTTAAGTTGAAGAGTAGGTACAATTACATAACAAAATTTTGCGTGGGAGTTCAGTTAGTGCGCGAAAGCGGGTATTTCGGTCCATGGCCGACGCCGCGCCGTAGGTCGGCGAATGCAAGGCCTGCGTACTGTTGCAATAACTGCAGTTGCACTCTAATGCAGCGCAAGCGGTGCGGTGTTCGGTTTAGAATGTTCTCGGGCCGCAGCGATTACAAGGCCTCGCTTTGCATAACGCAGGGGATTACTTCCACCGGCTGAGTCCTTGTTGCGAGTAATTGCTTGTGCTGTACCGACTGTACCGTGCCAACGTTTGCCTACCGCTTTGTTATAATAACTAACTGCATTGATACTTTACATACACGCACGTAAAATAATGTCAGTCAAATTTAAACCATCCACCAACAATAGATTCAATAAAAAATTTAATATCTACCATCTAACCCGGTTTAAAATAAAACAATTAATAACAACACATTTAATAGAATTAAATTATGAGGAAACTGAAAGATCTGTATGTCTCTCTCTAATATAGCAGGTAAAATTAGCACACGCACATACGAACTCACACATACACACACAAGCACACACACACACACACACACACACACACACATTTGAAATATCAAAATGTTAATGTTTGTATTTTTATTGATTAAAACTGTATACTGTCTAGGTGGATGAGCGGGGTACCTGTAACACAGGTGATGAACCAAGTGCAGGGCCCTTGCGACTTGTGAATGTAAAGTGTTTTTATCAATAAAATATTTTGAAAAATATTTTGAATTTGAATTTGAATCGTGAAAATGAAAAAAGTTTAGAAAGGGCGATTGCAGATGTTATAATTTCCGAAATAATTATATGATTTTTTGTTAAATCTATCTTAATATATCTTAATACTAGCTGCCCGGACAGACTTCGTTCTGTCAAAAGTTTTTTTTATTTTGAGATGTAAACTATCCTATCTTTCAAGTTGGATCAAACTGCATACGGTGTCCAAATTTGATTAAAATCGGTTCAGTAGTTTAGGAGTCTACGATGGACTGCCTAATGCATTGGCATTAGGCACATTTTCGATTTTCGACTTTTCCCATACAAAAATTTTAGATTAGTGGAACACGCCGGGTATCCACTAGTTTTCAATATTTTTTAAGTAGGTCGTTTGGTATTGATTGACTATGATTGTACTGTAGGTACCTAGGTACTTGTTATCAAATCCATATGCTAACACTGAATAGATACATCCTTATCATATTTTATGTTTAATGCGCACCTTATGGTATTGGTAACTTATACTAAAATATAGTAAGGTACGAAACGTACATAGTTGTTAAACTTGTAAGTTTACCATGTTGCTGTGTTGTAATGCTAACTAAAATATTACATTGCATCTAAGTGAAGCGTATAGCTATCCATGATCTATGTAAATTAGTTTTAGTATGGTTTAAGTTTGTAATTCGTGTCGGTTACTATATCTCTAGTTTATCTAGTTACGATTGATCAATCGTAACGACGGTACATGACGGCACAATGATACGAATGGAACATAATATGTATGTGCATTGGTTGGTAATACAGCTGTAGACTCTGTAGTTATCTTTGGTGCTGCCACTATTGAAGGGATTATACACATTAAGTTTGATAAGATCGAAGTATTCACGAGGTCGAGGATCATTTCGCTTCTCCACAAGTTTGTCAATAAATTGGGTACCTAAGTACATTCTTATCCGTTGAGTTGCTTGCATTCTTTTACCTGAAAAATATCAATTTACATTTACATATTTCACACTTTTTCCTGATTTAAGTATTACGTCTTTACGTTTAGATGAGGTCAAGGAATATCGCAGCCAACTTTTTATTTATTGTATTTATAATAAGTAATTGCATATCTACAATTTTACGTGATGGTAAGTGAGGATGTAGTTTTGGGATGTACATATGTGCACGATGTGCACTAACTTAGCTAACGCCGATACAAGCTTGCGTGTACATAATATGTATTTTATTATAAATTGATTTATTGTCGTGTGATATCATCGTTGGACAAAGAAATATCAGCCGAGTTGGGTAAGGCTCGGGGCTGACTCCCACGTCGCCTTGACTTTTATTGCCGTATTTATGAGTATTGTATTAGCGATATATGTAGCTATCTCGCAGCGCAACCATCGACAATGTTCTCCCAACAGACGGGTACTAGTCGAGTAATCATGTCTTATAAATAAAATTATAATCGTAAAGTTGCCTATGATACTGCTAATAATCGGCTTATGTTTAAAACTCCTCGTCATAGACCATACCGCAAGTAATGTAAGCTTCTGTTGTTGCAGGTACGAACTACGAAGAATAAATACCCCATACGCGGTGGCTGTGTATGGATCATTTCGCTTTGTATTTTTGACATCTATGATGGAAGTATCTTAATTATGGACTGTGCTGGCAGTTTATCTGATAGTAAGTGTACCTACACATAGCCAGCTGTAGAAATGATAGATTTCAGAATAATTTCGATCGAGAATTTGGGTAACACCTTATGTTCGTATCGTATGTCATAGCCGCTAAGTAAAATTAAGATGCATTGCCGTTCAATACGTTGGTAGGTATTCAAAGTAATTATTGTAAATGTAAAAACTGTGAAGCAACACTTTAGCAGAATGCAATTAAAATCAATATGAATGTTAAGTTTAGGAACAACATTCTTAAAACCAGTACTAATAAAGCCTTTGTTAGTGGTGTCCATATGTGATATGGTTGTTAACATTATTATAATTTGACCATAAAGCATTAATGACTGCAGCGATGTTTTATTTATAAGCGGTTGTATCAAACGCGCGACCTTCGCTTAAGCGTTGTACATATTTCTTATTTAAGAGTTAATGTATAACTCCTTACCCGAGTTTCCTTATAAATCTAATCACGAGCTTCAGTTACCGAATCAGATATGTATCTCAGTAAAACATGACTTTCTCAGCGTTTGAAATTGCCTATTAAATCATTCGTGTGGCGAATTTACAGTTAATTTTATGCCTACCTGGTATACTGTCAGCGGGTGGGTGAGTTAATAATCTGTGGTCTTGTACCAGTAAGAACGAGTAGCGAGATGAGCGACGTACTACAAACAACAACACAATATCTCAACGGAGTCTCTACTGTTATTATACCGTTCGAGATGTCCAGATTCCAGGGTTCGATTTCTGAGTGAAGCATTTTTTTGTGACAGATTTATATTTATATTATACAAGCTTATTTTTTTAGTTTGTCAACACTTAGCATGGTTTCAGATTTTGACTAGGGAACTCTGCGAAGGATAACATTATAGATATAACATATGTAATTATACGCTCGGATAAAATATGATAGTTCTTTCTATAAGCAACAGCATATATATATATATATATAGCTACCTGCCGCTTTCAATAAAAAAAAAATTTTGTACAAACTTTTATTTGGACCACAGTCTATATCTGTGATTTGGACGCATTTAGATTGCTTGTTATGTCGTGCATGTGCAATATAAACATATTCCCTGCAATGACCAGGAAGTGAAACTTTTTCATTTTCATATTCAACGCAATATTCTACTGAGTTCAAGAAGTTAATAGCTTATTTATGTCCATGTTAATTGCATGCGTTAATTACATGGACAGTAACATCTTAATACCGAGTGATGTAAAGCTCGAGCCTGAAAAATGCTTCTACATTTCTTCTACATTTGCATACAGAAACCGGTCTTCTAGCAGTCAGTCTTTGCCATTAATCGCTGCTCGTCCACCGTACACCCGTGAAACAGCTGTTTGAGTTGTGTTAATTAAATACGATAGTGCAGCGATATCTCTAAACTGAACCACGTCTAGTTCTATAGATCTCTGGCTAGGCTGAGTAGCTCACTGTGCCGCTGATAACGCTGCTTACGAACTGCGCGGGCGTTCCCTTGTTGTTACTTAAGTAGGTCGTCACGTAAAACTTTGCATAAACTGCTATTACTTATGTTGAGAACAATTTATTCAGGATTTAAAGGCAGTCCGCTTCGGCTGCGTGCGGTTGGGTGGATAACTTACACACGTAGGCTCAGGATGGCAGGTACATCTACCGAAATAACTCATGTTCCCCGGCGAAATACCTAATTAAAAAATCATGTGAGGGTCGTCTAACAATTTATCTATGCGTTGAGAATCAGCAGATAAGACTACCAACGGAAATACGAAGCAGCTCGAATCACGTAGCCCCACGTTAGACTATATTTTTATTTAAATTTATTTATATCATGTGTAGTTTAGTGTTTAGAATAATATTATTATTTAAAGTAATAGTAGTAATGTGCTTACTGAGTGAGACATGCTCGAATTATACTAAGTAATATGTTAATTGAAATGCAAAGCTCAAAGCTTACGACCGCTTATATTAAAATCAAACGCGTTTTAAGCAACGGGAACGACTTGAAAGTTACATAAAGTTAAGTTGTGTCACTTTATGTAATTTTATGTGAAGACAGAAAATACATTTTTTTCAATAAAAAATTTCACTGGAATATACTTAAACCAAACACGAGTTAACAATAAAACACCACTGACCATGCATTGTTTGTTTTTCAGTCTCCACACCACATGAATCTCCACACAGTACGCAACGCACACACTCGAAACGTTAATGTGCAAAATTTTAAGTTTATTCCTACAAAACGTAACATAACCGCACCAATTCACCTTTGTGTATCCAGCTGTAATCCCGGGCAACACCATAAATGTACAGTGCATACAAATAAAGCTTGAGTATGAACCGGCCAAATAAATTCTGATCGAGAACAATAAAGCACTTAACTCTAAAATATCACAACTACATAGGTAATTTCAGAACTGAGTGCCACTCCAATTTGTTATTTATAGAGTTTCATTGACGTGAACGTTACATGTACAAGTGTGGTGGAAAAAACTCTCACAATAATTCCCAAGAGTATTTATTGCTTAGGTATGTACGGTGTCGACAAGTGGAACCATAAAGTTCGGAAATCATCTTGTTTTCAACAATATTTCAACGTTAGTTCAGTTTCTAAGCTTGTTTTAAAGTTCACCATGACAGTTATGATGACTAATAGATTTTATTTGATTCTTGATAATAATCACATACCATAAGGCTACGTCCGCACAGACAGGTGGCTTGCTTAGCGCCTAGAGCCTAATTAGTCACCTAGCGAGTAGCTTCTTATAACGAACGCTCTAGAGTATTCGCGACTGGCCGCACTGCGCGCTTGGTGCCTAAATAGTTGCTTAACGAGTATCGAAGTAAACAAACGTGTTGGTTTTTTGTCACTAGGCGCTAGGCATTTTTGAAGCAAAAATGACATTGACGGTCGGGTTGTCATGGATATAATATTATTGATGAATGTCAATGGCATAAACTAAAAGCTGAAACGAGAAATTGTTGCATTTATTTCATTAATTTTGTAAGATATTTTTGAGAGTGACATTTCGTCAACGTGCCGCAAGCAAAATGACCAAGGCACCTAGTGACCCACCACGCAAACCACCTCTCAGTGCGGCCACCTTGTATCCTAGCAAGTAGTCAGAATGCAAACCACTAGGCTCTAGGCGCTAAGCAAGCCGCCTGTCTTTGCGGACGTAGCCTAAAGGTTACACATGCAATGTAGAACTTAAGGACTTTTAAGGAGTTTTATTTTTATACGCTTCACACTCATAACCCCACACTAGGATTCCCTGTGTCGTGGGTACCATGGACAACACACAAAGACAAGGACATTTACACCCAGACCGAGAACAGAAGTTACTCACAATTTAAATTTCCGCCTCGCCGGGAATCGAACCCAGGACCCTTAGCGCGGTGATCCGGCATGGTAACCATTACGCCACACGGGTCGTCAAACTTACATCTAACCTTATGACATTTTAGAATTCAATATTCTTTATTGCACTTACTATTGTCGCAATATTTTTCAGTCACTGTTCTTTGTCACCTACTGAGTTTTTATTTTTATTTGCTTATACAAGAAATGTTGGATGTTAACAGTTCTATTGATCCTATCGTGTGTCACACCCAATCGCGTCACAACTATTGATGTAAACGTTATCCTGAATACCATTAATCAACGTTATGTGTTATCCGGGGTCAACAAGAGAGCCCGAGTCACGTGACATTTCGTGAACATAACTTATCTCATATTTGGTCAAGCGGCGTCATTATTAGAAAAAAATATCTAATCATTATAAATAATCCTCCTGGACTCTATTCTATTCGCAATAAAAAAGTTGTGCCTAAGGATTATACCTACCCTGGAATAAAAACATTTTAAAGTACAAACAACTTTTTAGACACCTATTTTTTACTCATTAAAACAAATCTTCCCCTCCGCATATCGTGTTTCATTATCCATTTAAAAATCCTTACCTGGTATTTCAGTGGTTTCTACGTATAACTACTGCGTCTCCCTTTGATCCGGCAGTCAAATAACGAGAAACATGTGCATTAACAGACGTTATGATGCGCGTTTCCGTGAAGGAAAATACAATTAATATAATGTTATCAAACTTTAAGCCCAGAACTATTCGACCTCGTTAGTAGCTGTCGTTATTACACAAAGTATAATAAATAAAAGTTTTACTATTAAATTAATTTAATAAAGTTGTAGATGATTTTTGGCTCTAAAACGAACTGTGTGTGTAATACAACTCTTGCAACTCAATAGAGTACCTACTATAAGAGATATAGAGAACTATAGGAAGCGTTTTAACTTTAACTTTCTAGTGTAAACAGCACGGCACGAAGTTCGTGTATGAAGTTGCACCGAAAGTTCCAGAACGACTGCGGGTGTGGGCGGAGAGTAAATTTATGAAACGAACCTGCTTATGAAGAGCTTGTGATTGGAACTGCCCATATTTAAAGTTTTATGAAGCCAATGCATTTTCTTATTTGAATTCAGAACATGTCATATTTATTTTTAAGCGCTGTCTGTACACAATTTTTATGGCCAGCAGGTCTCAGTTGTTCATTAATATGTTGGTTTGTTGGATTCAATATATGTGTATTGATGCAATAGGAATATTTCGTGTAGCTGTGTTAAAGCAAGCGCACGAGTATTTATCTATCTAATATGTACTTTTATAGATATCTACATACTTAGGCATTGAGGATACCATACGACAGAGACGTGTAGGTTTTGCGAGCAGACAGAGCAAATACAGATATCGCCGGGTAGTGAGCAGTTAACGTATCAGTAATTTCATTTAACTATTGTCCCAACATACTAAGTTTTAACAACTGCCATCCAAACTTTGATATCAGACGGAACTCGTCCCCAGATGTTTGTTGCCGAACTCGTCGCCACCTATCGCGAAACAAAGGATATTGAAACGTTTACCTCAGACCACTGCGGTTTGCGAAACAATGTTTTATGCAAGTATCCTACTGCTGGTAAGTTTCTACATCACAACCACGTCCAATGAGCTCCGCCGACTCTATATTTCCATACTACCAACCATCGTCGAAAGCTCACACCGAACTGGTACCGACTTGGTCAACAGTTCGAGGTAAACTTGGGTCTTGAAACTTGCTTCCGAGGTATTTAAAGGTCTATTCTAAATCGAATGTCTATTTCCACATAGATACGAACTCCGTCAATCTTGGCTGATCCACGATACAGTCCCATTATCATTATTGTAATTTGTGCCGAATCTATTTGCTCCGCATCGGAAACTTCTTAAATGAACCGACGATATCGTATACTCGCGTAAGCACAACCTTGGCTGAACAATGGCTCGCTTCGACATAATAGGGACGTAATTATAAAATAAAACAGTGAATGAACCGAGTGAATTCATTTAGGGTCGAACCGGTCATCGTACCTTACTCGGTGCGGAGGTGTCGCGCTCCGATGACGTCGATCCTTATCAGCCGACAATTAAAATGTTGTTTCGCGACCTGTTGCTTCGGACCCTCCTCGCTCCTCGCCCTTCGCCTCTCCGATAACTCCCATAAAGTTCGGGTTAAGAATTTATCGACTAACAAAGTTCAAGTCGATTTTGTTACTCGAAATTCTCGAATTAGGGTCGTGCAACTCTCCCGTAGCTCCGCTCTAAATACGTAACGTGACGCCCATAGTAGTAACGACCCACGATCGCATTAGATCATAGCTATGAAATGACGTATGTTTTTATAAATAGCGGCAGTCGTAAAGTCGAACAATCTACGTGCAATTACCGCGTCACTTATGCAACGGAACTACATTGTTTACAACGAACGATCTCGATAGTGGCACGTGCTTTCCAATAAAAACTTTGGAGGTCAAGTGTAGTAGGCGTATTTATATCGGAACGAGGCTATGTGCCGCGTCTGCGGGGGCGGTCATTAACTGGGTCGCGCGGGGACAAAGACCTCAGCCCCCACAGAGGGGGAAAACGGGGTGGTTTCGCTTTCCTCGGCGTCGCTCGGCTTTCATCTCGCCTCCGTTTCTGCGAAACACCCCGATCTTTCCACGAGCCACGAACAGAACCGGGTGCTCCCACGTTGCCGATGCTCCGCGACTGTGCGGCGTTCCCGATAAATGTTTACTCTTCGCGCTCTCGATGTGGGCGCGGGCGTCCACCTCAAGGGGATTAATTTAGAAGTTCTCAAGCGAACATTAATTCTCGTACTTCCAGTTCCCTTTTCGCGGGTAAGTAGGCAAACGCGTTGAGATTGAACTGTCAGAGCGATTACGTAGAGATTTTTGCCGTGTTGTTGAAATTTCTTCGTAACGGCTCGTCTCTTGCGTTTGCAGAGGAAATAATTAAATTTAAATCCGGTCAAAGCCACGCTCGAGACCTTTTTAGTTAAGGATTATACTAAAATTTATGTTAGTAGTCTGAGCCATGTCTATAGTAAAGTCTTAATCTCTAGGAGGATGTTACTCAGACATGAAATAGCATGGAAAAGGATGTCTTGACCCGGTTGCGATCTGTTACACGCGGTGACAAATCTAGGACGGTCTGGCTTGGTTGCAAGACACAGACACCGAGCTTGCAAGGAACTGGAAGTAGGCACTTAGATAATATTAGATAATAATCATTGTCAAAGAACATCCATCTACTAAATAAGTTTTTATATCGTGTTGAATCAATGAGGACGATGAGTAATTCGAGCAAAGTATTAAGTGAGCATTAATTTCCCAGTTCACTCTAATCTGGTCATACATTTTATTTTCATACATAGTGTTTTTCAAGTAGGTACCTACTTCTTCATTGCAAAAAAGAAATATATTAGATATGTAACTGAGTAGGAATACTTTTTACAAGGTACCTTGAGTATCAAATTTCCTGCATAAAATAAACGTTAATGACCTTGAAGAAAATAACATGAAGCTTCCTTCCACAAGCGCATCAATATAATGGAATGTAACCCCATAAACGGGAAAAAAGTCTTTTAATTGAGTTGTTTCCTACAATTTTTTTTTGTTATAAATGGAAAGTTCATATATAAGTTTTATAATAAAGTTATTTTAGTTTTTTTATATTCGCTATAATTTAAAAGTTACATCAAATCAAAAATACGTTTTTGAATCCAGTGCCGAAAACACGCCGACAGTTCCCGAATAGACCCGAGCGCGCGTGTGACGTCACTTTGTTAATTGCTATTCATTGCAGCATACAGCTGATACTGTGATTTGACTTTAAACTGATAAAATCTTGATATTATCGTCAATATATTGATAAACATATTAAAAATGCTAAACCTTAAAAGTTATCGTGCTTGTTTTGTACCATTACGTGTGAATACTACAAAAAAGATAATGTTAAATGTGTACATTTATTCGGAACCTGTACATTTAATCCTACTTTCCTACTTAATGTTATAAATCTGAAATTTTGGATGTTTGTGACTCCATCACGCAAAAACGGCTGAACGGATATAGATGAAAGGCACACAGATAGTTTTTGACCTAACTTACCAGATAGGATACTTTTTATCCCGGAAATAGACCTTTTCCCGAGGAATAAGAGGTTAAATTTTAGTTTTCGTTCATAGATTCATTTTTAGGGTTCCGAAGTAAAATCAGAATTCTTATAGTTTCGTCATGTCATGTCCGTCCGTCCGTCCGTCTGTCCGTCTGTCCGTCTGTCCGTCTGTCCGTCTGTCCGACTGTCCGTCCGTCCGTCTGTCCAAAACAAAGCGCCGAAACCCTTAGTGCTAGAAAGCTGTAATTTGGCATGGATATATACATATATTTATTAAAAAAATTTAAAAGCTCTTCCAAAAATATTATGGGAAGACCATTTTTGGAATTTTGGGTCCGTTTGCGAAATATTTGCTTTAAAGTGCTAATTCTGGTTGGAGTCAAGTGTCCAGGGGGGACAGTTGGCTAAACGGTTGGAGTTGGACAAGTGTAAAAAATCTCAAAAATAGGTTATAATATGATGAATTTACAAGGAAAACTATCACGGCTATGTTAACATGAGTAGTTAATGAATAATAGTCGATAAACTTACTACTTCGGAACTCTACATTGCGCGTGGCCTGACACGCACTTGCCCGTTTCTTTTATGAAACAACTGATGGTTTTATTTTATTAGGTTAGGAATTTTGCCACGTTGATCCTACTTCAATTCAATGAGGATTTGATGATGGGTTCTGGGGCTACAAAGTGGAACTCCTCAATGGTAGAGTAAAACGGAGCCGTGTTTAAAGATAACTACTACTACTATTACTATCATTAACATTGTAAAATCAGTAGGAACATCATTAAATAAATAAACGCTTCACACTCCTATGAGTGTGAAGCCCCTTACTAGGATACCCTGAGTCGTGGGTGCCATAGACAATACAAGGACACACACCCAGACCCAGAACAGAAATTCAAACTAATCATTCAAACCACCTCGCATCGTATCGAACCCAGGACCCTTGACTCAGCGATGTGGCGTGGTATCCATTCGCCACACGGGTCATTGACCAAGTTGGTGTATTTCGGAGACAAAAAAAATTATATATTGTACCAGTTTTATGTATAAAGCGCGTACAAACCCATAACGCCGCAGTAGGTTTCCCTGTCGCGGGTGATATGGACAACACGTCACTATAACACCCAAGACCCGAGTACAAATATTTATTAGATATGGCCGGGAATTGAACCTGGGACCTTCGCTTCGCAGGTTGGATCGAATCGCTATCAACTAGGCTATAGGGTCATCGTATGTATGTACCTACTACTAGCATAGAATTTCTGTAGCATTGCATTGTGCATTTTTTTTATTAATCACATTCTTCATTTCTCTAAGGATCCATATCTGAAATTTACGCAGACGAAGTCGCGGATAGAAGCTAGTTGTATGATAAATGAAATATAATTTATCATACACCCCTGATTTCATACCCCTAACACCTTGCCCTGATTCCTCCCAGACACGATTTACTAGTAAACAGTGTAACCTTTTCTTTTGGTGTAAGTATATAATCAATGGAGAGTTTTATTATATTTAATGAAGAATAAATCATTTAACGTTTAAATTTACAATAAAATTACGTGGAATATCTTTTTGCACTAAATTTCGGATGTTTTTAGTTAATTTACGTGTAGGAGCCGTTGAGACCGTACTATCGTGAAATTTCTTTAACAAAGTGACGTCACAAATATGGCGGTCAAATTTGGCGCGTTCGTAGCCACGTGATTTTTTTTCAACTTTTATTTCGTTATTATTAATATTAAAAATAGTTTTTAAGCGTTTTTAACAATGCCAATCAATATAATTTGTGTTTAAGATTTAAAATACATTTAAAAAAAAAATATTTTTTTTAAAATGAACAACTCAATTCTGTCGCGATAGTTGTCAGGAGGGACAGGGGAGCGAGGGAATGCATAATATTATTCAATTATGCAAATCGGGATACAATTACGCGTCCGCGGCGACCTCGCTGCAGGAAATCGGTGTCGTGTTCAACGCGTGTAGCGCTTACGACCTTTCGCGATTGAGCTGTCAGGAGACATGTCAAAATGTTCAATGGCGGAATCGTAAGTGAGATCTTTTAAAAACGATAAGCCGTAACTACATGTCTTCGACAGAATTCCCGTGTAAATAAGTTGTATTGCTTACGAGTGGTGAATCGTTTCTGATATTATCGGCAGTTTATTATTGCTATCTCAATATTGATTTCTCATGCTCATCTCCTCATCTCGTTATTTTTTGTTTAAATCTAGTTAAACTCGAATTTTTGGAATGTCCAATATTTTTGCGTACAAAGTCGGGATCAACTAGCTAAGCAGCTGTTCAATAAACGTCATTCTTCTATTTTCATTACTCGTGCCCTATGTATCTAATACTTATACAATAATTTACATCGCATCGTTATGTTATCTGTATTTTAAATCATTATTAAATAAATATATGGATTGTTTTATGGGACAGTTGTATCACCTTCTTTTTTCTACTAACATTTTTGTAACAGGGGTGATTTGCTAATGTAGCTTGATGTGCGTTGTTACATAATGAATTGAAGGGGAACTGTATATATTTAATGATTTGTTAAGTTAATAAGATCAAAGGTTCGTTCTCAAGTCAGGAATAAACAGGGGCAAAAAGGCATGAAATGGGAATAGAAGAAACCGAAACGCTAAGAGCGCACTGCTAGTAATCACATCTCTGTTAGAAGTCGTTATGAAAATGAAGGGGGATTTTAAAATGTAAATAAGGATTAAACGAAGTGAGAATCATCAAATCGGTCAACACGTTTGGTCTCTACAACGTCACATAGGAACAAACATACATACATAGACTGATAAACATATTACCCTTGCGTTGCCCAGTCGGGTAAAAATGTGATTTCTCAATCTCCATTCTCGATAGCTTCAACATGACAACGATCTGATGCGTTGCGAAGCCGGCGGATCAAATGCGGACTCTGGAGTGTCGTTCGCAATTTGCACTCGTCTCTGTAAACTGCAAAATCTAGAATAACGAGATGTTGGTGCGATCCATCAACAGTCGCCGGTCGCCCTGCCGCACCGCACTCGACTCGCACTGTGTAATCACGGAACGCAACGCAAATGGATGTGTCGTCGGTAATAGAGATAGTTTAATTAGTGCGACTGTGGACCGTGTGGACGGCGTAGTTGCGTTGTGATTGATGATATCGGGCAAAAAGTGCCGCGAGATGCTTACTTACATGTTTATCGACGGTGCACTTTTTGTATCTGTTAGCTTTTTGTTGTCACTGCGGAATTTTTCTCAGCCTGTCAGTTTGGATTGTCAACGGTAATTATTTTACATATTCTTGATGTATATTTACGAATTGGTTTTGCGAATTTTTGGTTGAAGCAATCAATGTTTCTTTGTTTTAATGTCGTATTTTCTGTGCCAAGGTTGCATATTCAATAACGTTAATTTAGTTGAATAAACATTTTGTTTACGTCAGATCGTCGCGCGATAATGCGACGTGGCCACAATACGTTCGGTTGAGTGACCTTCCAAGCAAATGTATACGTAGGTTCTTTTCACGTGTTCTCTAGTGCATTTATCTCGAGCTCTGCCTACCTCGGATGACGCATTCGGCCAATACTAGCAAGTTGCGGTAGGTCAGTGATTGCGAAGACGTACGTGAGTGCCAGCCGACTAGCCGGCCGTTTTGAATACATCACTTAGTGCGACTGTGCATCTGCGTGTCTATTACTTAATGTTTGGCTATGTACGTCGAACAACGGTTGGCATTGAGCGTGTCAACCTCTCAGCGGTTATGAGTACACGCTCAAACAAAAGTAATCGAATGTTGGTTTTTGCACAGGGCATTCAATTTACGAATATTTTGAATACATTTTCTTTTAAATCGTTTTAAGTTATGTTTGTTAATTTAGGAACCTTTTAGGATGTCACGATAATTCGATCATCTAGGTATACGGGAGACCTACATTCAGTGGACGTAGTAGAGTAGAGTAGAGTAGAGGTGTATTGGATCTGCTGTCGCGTTCAGTGCGGTCGCGTCACGTTGCGGTGGGTCAGTTATCACCGCACGCCGCTCGCCGCGCCGCGCCGCGCCGGCCGCATGGATGCAAATTGCAACCTCCTCCGTTCAGCCACTCTATACGTGTCTACGAATTTTGTATACTGAACTGACAGACTTGTTTAATATACATAATGTCGATTGTTTACAACGTCGGACATTTCTATCGCGAAACACTTCTTTTTTGGCTTGACAGAATTTTGAGTTATTAAAAACCTCAGAACAATGACTACGTTTTGCATCTGCAGTCATGATTGCTTTGGTCGCAATTTTATGATGCAACTGCAATGATTTTATTGTTTGTAACTTCTTTGTTGATGGTATTACAGCATTTAAAGCCCAAATAGCTAAGTAGGCGGGTCTGAGTAGGTATATCATGTTGTTTATGATCTACATATGCTAGAACTACTTTGTGAGGAACATCTACTTACGTACTGTCCGTGTTTACCTGTAAACTGGAACTAGTTGGCATTTGCAGGAATGTCAACAAGAGTTGCTTTGGCAACGTCTGGAAATCATCTTCCGGTGGTACGGCGACCCGACGCGACGCAACTGGTCCTCGTGACTTGTGACTGACGGGAAAATTGCCCAGTCACAAACGACTTAATTTTCTTGACATTTATAAGATAACTTGCTGATGCCACTGATGGCTTGTTCGACATTGCTCTCTAAAAACTTAACAGTAGTATTACAAAACTACAAAAGATGACTGGACCCTCGTTATTTATTAGCAACTGTCCTTCAATCTGGTAGAATATTATGATGTAACTAACTTGCTTTGCTTTGGAAAACTTATGACACCCACTCCCGGAAAAATATTGACATTGGATTCTATAAACTAACAATGATCTTATTATTGGTAAACCGATAGAAATATAAGATTGGAAACCTTACTACATCACATGAGCTAAAACTGCATTCAAATCAGTTTAGGCATTTCTACAATAAGGGAAGACAAAAACTCAGACAAAGTGACAAAAAATTAAAACATCATCGTTACGGGATCAATAAAGATAATAAATAAATATCCCCACTAATAGTTTTTTTCAAATATGTTTTCATACGAACATAGATCAGTTACAGTTTTTGAAGTGAAAACTTCTTTAGTACGGGGGTGACTTGAAATTTTATGAAACGAAACTGTCCAGTGGAGACTAGAAATGAGTGGAGAGTGGAGACTGACTTGAGTTGAGTTGAGTTGAGTGGAGTGGAGTGGAGTGGAGTAGTAAAACCTACAATTATCATCTTCCCGAAATTTTACATTCGTCTCATTATCTTGAAAACAAAATTTTTGAAGGTTTCACTTTTAACACGTGTGAATTGCACACATTTTAATTTTTTTATTATGTAGATTTTAGTTCCAAACACGTTTCAAATAATATAGTATTACACGACGCGACCAACGACCGGCACAGACCACCTGTATGCCGTAATGCCGATAGAGTAGGTGTAGGTTGTAGCGTTGTAGGATGATTTTACGACCTGTAAAAGCTGTTTAGTGTTTAATTTAAGAACCAGTTCCTGCTTCTGATTAAGATTTATTATCTGTAATATATTAGCCGTATTGGGGCGGCTTAGAATACTAATAACTCCAACCCCACGCCGGATGGATGTCGTAAGAGGCGACTAAATCCGGCACGCTGGTGGTAATCCCTTCGAGACCAATATAACAATATTGGTAATAATGATTTTAATTGTTAATAAATACCACTATTACTATTATTATTTCTCCATAGGGTTCGCCTGGATAGCTACCACGCTTGAGCATGAGTCAGTTGCCAAACGACTCGTCCTGTTCCGGCTGGGGGCTTGAGAGCCAGTTCTTTCTTTCTTTTTCTTCTCTCTTTCTTGGCCGGCAACGCATCAGTGATGCCTTTGGTGTTGCTGATGTCTATGGGTGACGATAGCCACTTACCAGTTACCATCAGGTGGATCGTCAGTTAATTTGCCGGCTATTTCCATAAAAAAAAATTCAGGTAATAAATTAATTATTTAAAGTGTGACCCCGCTCTGATACTTTTTAATACGGTAACACATTGTCAACGTGTGTGACTATGATGCGTTAGTATAAAATAAATATTATCTTTTCTTTTAAAATAGTTTGTAGTTAATAGTAGTTATTGATACTTTGGAAAAATATTTGGCAATTTTGTAACTCCTAGAGATATTAGTACCTACCTGTTATAGTGTTATAGAGTATCAGGCATCTTCGGTTGTGTAGATAGGTACTTATTCTCTGGAATATGCCACAATAAAATAGCATGTTTTTTCAATGGCAAACGCAAATCCCCATTGGCCAGCAGCGATGGTGGTGTTTTAGATTGATTGCGTCGATAACGTGGCAATTTGTAATTACGAATGCGATTCATTTGTTTAATGTGTGATTATTTGCTGACGGCGTTGTACCTATAGGTATGTGTGTTGCTTTCAATGTGTCAATTATCTCTACTTGCATGTATTGCTTGATTTGCTTGTTATTTTTTAATTTCAGCACCAGTGTCTCCTTGGGGAAGGGAAACTCTTCTTGAATATTAAGAGCAAGCTTGCCAAATACTTCTGTATTCACACACTACAATTTATTAATACATTACTATTCATTATTTGTTAATATACGTATGTACATACATAGGCACATAGGATATGATTTGCGGGCTTAATTTTTTATTCATTGACCTATTTATGTGGTTTTCAAATTGTAGTGTATCGGTAGGGTAGGTGGCAGAATAAGCAACAACCGGTCTGGAGGAACGCAACTTTATTACTCGTGTTTGACAATGCGCATACACATCACTCCTCCCTTTCTAATTTATTGCACCTGAATACAAAAAGAAGCTTCATTAGTTTTAAAATTTATAATTAACCTTTTTAGTCCTAGGCCTTAACGTAGGTCGTCGGGGTACAGGCGGTACAGGCAGTGCAGGCGCCGCGGGCGCCGCAGACGACGCAGGCGGCGCGCTAGTGACGCTAGTGTTATCGACGTCGGAGGACGTTACCGACTCAACAGTGGGTTTTGTCATACCGCGCCTTTCTTCAGGCTCGGTCTCAATGTCAGGAGAAGGCATTGCGACCGTCTGAGACGTCTGCGGCCCCTCTGGTTCCATTCCTTCCTCCCCTGATATTTGGACACTTGTTGGATTTTGACACTGGGTGTCATCACTCTGTTCTGGGATAGTTGAAACCGGATTTGATGGCGGCGCAGGTGCCGGACATGGTAAAGTTGATGGTACCCAGGTGTCCAAGTCAATATTTTCACAATTTTTTTTATTTTCCACTCCTGTATATTTTATTATTTGGTCCGCGTGACGAATACAAGTAACATTATGATCGGTAACAAATATTTTGTACATTCGATTCCCAAATTTTTTCCTTATTGTACCCAGCGTCCATAATTGTTTTCGTGACGTGAACCATTTTACCCATACTTTTTCACCTACTGTAAATAATCTCCGGTGTTCTACTACACCCTGAGAGCTACTGGTTTGTGGCAGGATGAGATCTAGTCGGGAACGCAAGGTGCGACCCACCATCAGTTCAGCGGGAGTCACCCCCGTAGCGCAATGTGGTGTATTCCGATATTCAAATAAATATCCCAATAATTTTTCATTTATGCTGCTTTGTGATTTATTATCGTCAAGAATGCATTTTATCATTTTTTTGCATGTCCTAACCGAGTTCTCAGCCTGCCCATTGCTCTCCGGGTGATAAATGGGAGATGTGACATACCGAATGCCGTTCATATCACAAAATACATGAAATTCCATTGAGTTAATTTTAACATCGTTATCCGATACAATAATATTCGGCAAGCCAAACCTCGAGAACAACTCCTTAAGTTTGTTTATCAGCGCGCGAGTGGAGGTACCGCTATTCATTAACAAACACTCGAGCCATTTGCTATATGCATCTATAACTATTAAATACACCTTCTGATCTATTGACATGTAATCGATGTGTATCCTATGCCAGGCGGCCGGCGGGCGCGGCCAGGGCGCGGGGGGCGCGCGCGGCGGGGCGCTGCGGGTGCGCACGCACGCGCTGCACGACCCGATCCACCGCTCGATGTCGGCGTCGATGTTTGGCCACCACATTTTACTTCGCGCAATACTTTTAGTTTTCACTACTCCTCGTGGCTCGAATGTAACTCCTGTAACATTTGACTGCGAAATACACTCGGAATAACCACTCGATGACCACGAAGGAGACAACCGTTCTCTAATTGTAAGTCCAATTTACAGTTGAAGTAAGGCAAAATTGAAGTGCAATTTATTTTTCGCGGCCATCCATACTTCATATATTTTATAACAGTTTGTACAGTCTGATCCTCCTCAGTAGCCTTCCTAATTTTGTCAAACGTTACCGGAGCCACACTTGTATCCAAAAATTTTAAAAACGATATATCTTCCTCCTCACTACTATCCGATTTGAATTCAACCGGAGCACGAGAAAAGTAATCCGCGACTACATTGTTTGAACTACTTATATATTGGACGTCATAATTATAAGCCGACAGGATAATCGCATAACGCTGCAACCGCGACGCTGCCATCACTGATATTCCTGCTTTAGTACCAAAAATAGACAATAAAGGTCTGTGGTCCGTTTTTAAAATGAAAGGATCCTGTCGCCCGTACAAATATTGATGAAAACGTTTCACTCCAAATATGATGGCGGTGGCCTCCTTCTGTATCTGACTATAGTTGCGCTCACTAGCAGACAACGAGCGTGACGCGAACGCGAGAGGGCGCTCGCAGCCGGAGCGCGCGTCGCGCTGCGACAGCACGGCGCCCAGCCCCGTCGGGCTCGCGTCCACCGCCAGCACCAGCTGCGCCTCCGGGTCGAAATGGGCCAGCACGCGCTCCGAACATAACTCCGTCTTTACCCCTTCGAACGCTTCCCGCTGCTTCGGTCCCCACTCCCATTTTGCGCCCGAGCGCAGCAGATCGTGAAGAGGACTCAACATGCTAGAAGCGTTTGGTATAAAGCTGCGATAGTAGTTAACTACACCCAAAAATCTTTTTACATCCATGATGTTTGTCGGATGTGGAGCATTGGATATAGCATTCATTTTTTTTGGACACGTTTTTAAACCATTTTTATCGATTACATAACCTAGATATGTAACACTGCTTTGAAAGAAAACACATTTTTCCTTTTGTAAACGCAACCCGGCATCCATTAGTCTCCGTAAGACTTCGCGTAGTCGTTTCAGATGCTCCTGAGTAGTCGGTCCCGTTATACAAATGTCATCGAGCCAACAGCTGACTCCGTCTATACCTATTAACAATGTTTCCATAGTGCGCTGAAAGATAGCGGGCGCGTTAGCGAGCCCGTACACTAACCGAGTATATTTATATAAGCCTTTAGTAGTGCTAATTGTTGTGAGGTCCTGTGAAGCTTCTGTTAATTCAAATTGGTTATAGGCGTTACTGAGATCCAGTTTGGAATAATACTGACCACCGCCGAGTTTAGCAAAAACTTCCTCTATCCGTGGCATAGGATACTTATCAATAATCATGTCTTTATTTAAAGTTACCGAAAAATCTCCTGCTATTTTTATTTTACCGTTTTCTTTTAAAACTGGAACTATAGGGGTGGCGTATTCAGAAAAATTTACCGGTACTAATATTCCTAACCCGACAAGCCGGTTTATTTCCTCATCCAATCTGTCTTTTAAGGCAAAGGGGACAGTACGAGGCTTAAAATATTTTGGCTTTGTGTTTTGTTTTAATTTTAATTCTATTTTAAATTTATTAAATTTACCTAAACCATCTTTGAATAGACTTGGAAATTCACTTAATAACAGCGGTAACTCCCTCGGGAACGGATCGACATGTACAAAATTATTATTAACATTTAAGCTTATATTAAACTTAGACATAAAATCACGTCCTAATAGGGGCGGACCACCATTATAAATTACATAAATATTTAAATTATGTGACCGGTTTAAATATGTAACTTTTGCAGAGAAATAACCCAAGGGCGTTATTTTATGTCCATTATAAAGACACATTTTTAAATTACTCTTAATCAACTGATGATTTTTGAACGACGCATTGTAAAGTTTGTCACATATTATAGTAGTACCCGAGCCCGAGTCGAGTTCCATATTTATTGTTTTGCTATCAACAGAAACGTTAAGTAGAATAGGTGCATAGTTCACATACCTCACACTATAGACTTCGCATTCCCTGCAATTATTACACTCACTCGCACTCGACACAAACGAATCCGCCTCCAGGTTATGTAGACGGCAACTAGAACGATTTCTGCTCGATTTGCACATCTTCTTGAGATGACCCTTCTCTCCACAAACCTGGCAGCGATAGTTTTTATATCGACACTTGGCTTCGTCGTGGCTCTTCAGACCGCACACGGAACAGGGGCGCACCTCTGCGTTGCGCCCGGCCGCGGGGGCGCTCGGCCGCGGCCGCCCCGCGCTCACCCGGTACACCGGCTCCTGCTTGACGTGCACGGCGGCAGGCACGGTGAGGGCGCGCGCCCTCCTCGCACACTCGGCCTGCTGCGCCACCTCCACGGCCTTCGCGAACGTCAGCGTGGCGGCGTCCTGCTCGAACAAACGGTCGCGCTCGGGCCCGACGCTCAGTCCCAGCACGAATTTGTCCCTCAGCATCATGTCCAGGGCGGTTCCGAACTCGCAATGCACGGCGAGTCCACGTACTCGAGCCGCCCACACCTCGACACTCTCAGCCACGTCACGTGTCGCCTCGTAGAATTTCGCCCTATCGGCGAACGTACATCGTTTGGGCGTGAAATGTGAATCCAATTTTGTCACCAGCTCGTCGAATCCAACATCTTCGACCTCCTTAGGGTGCACTAAATTCCTCACCAGACGGTATGTTTCATCGGATAAATGCGTTAACAATAATGGCGCTTTAGTATCCGTTTGCACTTTATTTAGTTTGATGAACTGCACTAACCTACTTTTAAATATCTCCCACTCTTGGGAATTATGATCAAAACTGTTTAGGTTACCGGAAAAATTAGCCATGACTGTTAATTTGATCAATTACAAACAACACGCGTTATGTAATTTTCCATTCGTCCGCGACGCCAGTGTAGTGTATCGGTAGGGTAGGTGGCAGAATAAGCAACAACCGGTCTGGAGGAACGCAACTTTATTACTCGTGTTTGACAATGCGCATACACATCACAAATACTGGTAGATACACTACTCTGTGAGTTCCGTAACGGTTTCTCACCCTAATTTTACGAGTTGTGTAGCTGTGCTAGTTCTTGATTGTGTCAAGAATTAAAGAAATATGATTTGATTTTCGATATCTTAGAAGATCGATGTGAATCGTTAACAAGCTTGCATTGAAGTAACAGAAAGAAATACCCGCGAGCGCGTCAGTGTCGTCCGGATCCAGGGGCGTAGCTACCGCCGTATCAGCCGTATCAATTATACGGGGCCCCCACTAACACTCCCAAAAAAAGCTCGCCAGCGGCCTATGACCGCTACAGTTGGCACTCTTTTAAATTTGACAGCTGACGTTGAGGAGGCCCCACAACAAATATTGATATGGAGGCCACCTAAAGCCCCTTGGGCTAGCTACGCCACTGTCCGGATCGCTAGTGTTAAGCACATTAATAAAACAGCAAGGTGTCGCCGTGCACTCAGAAAAAGCAGTGTAATTACAAGACGGCAAGATGAAAAATTCATAAACATTGTTTATTAATAATGTGAATGTGCACTTGTTACTTGCAATTGTAAACATTTATGACAGTTAACGTTTAAACGTTTATTAACTCATTCCAGGAATTTTGATGAGACACATTATGTTTTTATTTGGAATCTTTTGTTTTGACAGCTTGTAATTTTTTTTAATAATGTTTTATGGCCCCGATTATAGAATCGCCTATTGTTTAGGACCAGTTTCTTTCTTATCTCTTTGCTTATTTCTTTAGGGTGCACAAAACAGTTTTTATGTTCTATTCATTCTATTGCATTGTTTACCTGGAAGTATTTATTTCAACACAGAATTACCATCAGGCGTAATATTATTATAAATTATTATTACGAACGGTACTATCAGTCATACATACAAGCTCTTTCTGCATTTTAGGCGTTATCAGTTACGGAGAAGATAATTTATTAAACATCATAACATTCATAACGTAATATCGCAGCTTGAGTGCTGATAGCATTTCACCCTGGTTCAGTGGCATTCAAAGAACAGGCGCACATAAATATGTTTGTCTACAATTTATAGCGATATAAATTACCGCCTTATTAATTAGCCGTGAGTGCTGTGAAAACTAACCATGATGCGAACAATGAACATATTGAGCGAAATATCGATGTACTAATAAAATGTACTCGTACTAACAAAATACGTAATAGTGTAGGTGTACCTACCCGTACTGTAAAACGCCGACACAGTCCAGGATGGGTTAAGTTTAAAGTTATTTTTTGTTTATATAATTTGTTTTATTTAAATCCATGATTATCATGATACAATTGCATAAATATACCAGGAGTAAATAACATCGAAGCGGTTGCGGCGCGACGACTCTCGTAATACGCTCGGGGTCAAGCACTGAACTGTGCGTTATCATATCGTCTCGTGTGAATTGTTTATAGGTCGTTTTTCGATAATGTATCTCTAGTGAGCTAGTTTCGGGGCCTCTGCAATCAACTCAATACGTATATAATATGTACTACACAGTCTGGCTGGATAAACTTCCATGGGTTTCAAGGAAAGTGTGAGCACCATTAGTGAAATGAGAAACGATGCAATGGATCTACCATGATTTAGTACCTACTTATCAAATTTACAAAGCCATTTCCTTAGTGGAAACAACATACACATTCTACGTACATATAAGAAGGGACTGCGTCATTTAATTGTTTAATTAATTAGCAATATAAAATTAGCTCTTCGCCTTGACGTTCCTGTTTTTACAATCACCGCGTATTCATAAAGTTCGACTTTTGTTCGTCGATATTGTTCAGTTGTTTGTGTTACCGAATACTGCTCGGCTTAGATTTAGCTTTCTATCATGTGATCAATTGTATATCATCGTGAAAGAATATTAAATTATGAATTAAAACAATGACGTTGTATGTTTTATCTCCTTGATTGTGTGAGCTAGACGCCATGAGCGTATATATATTTATTGTAGAGAATTACAAATGAGCTGATGAGGGCTGTATAATATTGGCTATGAGTCTATGAGAACAACATTCCCATTGTCACAGTGACACCTGAGCGGCGGTCACGATATAATATGAGCTGCATGATATTTTGATAATAAATCTAGATTGTTTTGAAACAAACACTGTCCATTGTTACACGTTGTATATATCTACATGGTATTTGGTACGTGTTATGTTATAACTTATATGTAATATTTACTAACTTTATGTGACTCTAATTCTATAAATCTTGTATTAACAAATTAAAAAATGTAGTAACAAAAGCAGCCTATCGGTTAGAATGTTGGTCTTCCGAACGGAGGAGCCCGGATTCAATTCCGGGATTCAAAACCTCTAATTTTCAGATATTATGTGCGTATTAGAAGTTAATTATTATCACTTCCTTCGGTGAAGGAAAACATCGTGAGGAAATCTGCACACCAGAGAATTCTCCATAAAGTTCTCCAAGTGGAAAAACTTCCATTGGTAGACATCAATCCGCACTTGGCCAGCGTGGTAGAGTATGGCCTGTAACCCTCACATCGTGAGAGGAGACCCTGAGCCCAGCAGTGGAACAATTATGGGTAGTTGCTTTGGTTTGCTTTGCTTGTATATTTAACTCTATGTGAAACTGTGTAATGCCTAAATAAATAAATAATAATTTAATTTTGTTGCAGTAATTATGTTAGGGGTCCTTGTTAATTACACATACCTAAAATTAAACACGCCGAAGACATTGTACTTAATTCACTCAATTTACATCTCCGGCGTCATTATTTGTTCGTAGGATGCACATATCTCCCGGTTAATGATAACAATCATTAACGGCACCGCTTCAAACGTAATTGCATACGTTATCGTGCGGTGGATCGTTAGCGAATATGATTACAACTATTTATTTACGAGCGGAGTCGTAACTAGCTAATGGAATACACGAATATATCGGAGGCGGCGACTACCGTTAGATATATGTTACCGCTCACGTGGGCGCGGAGGGTCACACTTACCACTTGCCAGCTACGAGCTAGTCACTGGATGAATAGTTGAAATCAGTTGAATCGAAGATAACTCGGAGGTTAAAAGTCACAACAGTTTGTAACTGTTGCTCATCATAGTTGCACCAAGTCACCGAGTCGAGTCATTATGTTTTTGCAAGACTGATTACATATAAGGATCATTAATAAAAGCATTTATTTTATCAAATAAATAATAATTCATTTCATTCATTTCATATAATATAAATAACCAAGTTTCTATTTCCAATAATGGTACGACAATCGAATACTAAATTGGTAATTGACTACCGCTCTTACGCTTACGACGTACGATTGGTTGCGATTTACGGTTACTGGATAGAAAATAATTGTCATTCTATTTGCGGTACATTAAACCTGGATGGCTTTAAGAGGCACTATTGCCACTGTAGGCCAGTTTGCCCTGGGCGACCTACGAGAGGTACTAATTATGGAAACATAGACAGGCCAGTAATCGAATGTTTATAAATTATAATGAGACGTAACAGACTCGATACAACACTATTGCTGAAAATTCATTATAAGATTTAGAGTAATTTAAGAATTATTTAAAGTTTCGCGGCGAGCGGAAATTTGATTCATCTAATTTTAACAAGGACTTTGCCGCTGAGTTTGCCTTTGTTTTTTTTTTACTTTTTGGCTTACAATTAGTACTCATTATTAACATTTTCTGCAGCGGTCATACAATTCTACAACACAAATATCATTCAATGAATATTGTTAAAACATTGCCACGCCCTAGCAGGGTTCATGCCCAGACAAAGTACATACCGACTTTAAGACCTTATTGTTTTGAAGCATGCTGCATGATGCAATAAAATCCTTATTATGACTTATGATGTCGGTCGCACACTAAGTCCTTTAGCTGATTACGAAGTGCCCAATGACCAATCGGTCATGTTATATTTCGCAGCAAACCACACATACGCACGTATTGTAATGCAGTATACGAGTGAATTTATTGCGCGTCTCCCGAAGGGTCGAGGTTTAATGACGCTCGGTTTCGGTTTATTAGCGAGGTGTGGATAGCGGTGTAAAGCTAATGTAAGTTTCCACTTCGCCATCGTGCGTATTAGCATCGTATCTAATGGAATACCTAATATACTGTTTGTTGTCATTGCCATACTTACTGATTTTAGATTTGCTTTTAGTGAGTTGCTTATGTTTATATAGTTACAATGCTTATCATTATTGCCACTTTTACGTCGTCATTGTCGTCAACCATTAGCTTATAACTAAAATATCCGGACAAGTGCGAGTTAAACTCGCGTGGAGAGGGTTCCGTAGGTTGATTATGTATTTACCGTTATTTTTCTATCTTATTTATTTTTGCCGTTTTTTTAAGACCTTAATAAAAACGTGTTATACTTAGGTTTTCCTGTAATAATTATTAATTATATGTAAAGAACTATTTTCTGTATATTGTTGAAAATTCTTGCCTCGGTAGTTACGGAGATCAGAGAAGGAATGGTCAATTTTCGTTCTATCCTGAATAATTTTAAAACTATCCATTGTAAAACTATAACAAATATACTTGAAATCCTTACAAGCCCTTTCATCTGACATGCCAGTTGCCACACGCACGATACGGTATGCGAAACATTTTTTAACCGACTTCAAAAAAGGAGGAGGTTCTCAATTCGACTGTATTTTTTTTTTTTTTTTATGTTTGTTACCTCAGAACTTTGGACTGGGCGAACCGATTTTGATGATTCTTTTTGTAATCGAAAGCTGGTGGCTGTCATGTGGTCCCACATAAATTTTATTGTGATCTGACAATGGCATCCATGAGAAAATCACATAAGTCGTAAATTTGTGTTAAGATGTGCGCGACAAATTGACGAATAACTCAATATCACGCCAACTGATTTCGATGATTCTTTTTTTAATCGAAAGCAGGCGCTTGTCATGTGGTCTCACATAAATTTGAACGAGATCTGACAACTATGTAGTTTTTGAGACTTTGAAGTCGGTTATTTTTTGTTAGTAAAATTTAGATTATTTTTAATTTTGATTTCGTTAAAATCTTTTTTCAAAATTCATTTGTTTACTTTATACCTTCGTATTTAGTTCACAATAAAAGCACATGAGTACAAAATTTCAACTCTGAGTAAATTCTCTGTAAAAGGCAGTAAAAGCTCTGTAAAAGTATTCGAAGTAAATTGGCTGTAAAAGGCGGACAAATACACGAGTTATATCTCCTATAGGGGTTCCGTTTTTCGTTTTTTTCGTACGGAACCATAAAAATGTTTTAAAAACCTACCTAAAGACGTACGAGCATTTTATGATACAAGAAATTCACACTTAATATTTTTTGCTTTTTGCTTTAATAAAATGTTATAGAACAGCTTGAGCTTTTAACGTTAAGTTTGTTTACCTTAACAGCGAAACTATGGCGTCCCTATCAACATTTACCTATATCGCAATTTAATAGCTGTTCATTATATTTTTACGCCTTCGCGGTTGGTATCTACGTCTGTGACATAATCTATGTTTCACAGCTTCGCAGCCAATTGAGCGCGGAACAGATAAGATACCAGAGGACAACTGCCCACTCGGTGATAATTCGACGAATGTCCTATCGAACGATCGCGATCGTAACACCATAGCGGGCGCGTTCCGCACGTTGGAATCGATCGTAATGACCATTGCGGGCGTGTTGTTAGAATTGCTTCCTCGTTTACAAGCATTCGCCTTTGTTACGAGAAGACAGAAGACGTCTTTGGACAATGGTCGGATATATAGTATAGATGATATATTAGATCTACCGCTGTATTGAGTGCGGCTTGTTTCACGACAGATGAAGAGAAATATACTCTTTGGTGCTGTTTTAACAACGCTGTTTTAAAAGCTTCTTTATTGGGTATCCGAGCTTCATTTTATTACATGACAATTATCTTCTCTAAGGCACTTATTTTTATTTTATTTCATTAAGAAGAGGTCGATATTTTTTAACAAAAGTACGCCTTGTTTCCCCTTTAACTCCAAACTTTAGTCGACTCAATAAAATATTTACTATAAATTGTGATGTAGCTTTATTATAAACAATTTCCTCAATTTCAAGTTGGAACCCTTTTGTTTTTATGAGCTGCTAATTAAGATATTATGCGTAAAATACAAATATGAATAGTACATAAAAAGCTTCAGTTTTTAGTCAATTTATGATAAAGATAATAATTAAAAACTTAAATGGCCCTTCCAACTTGTATGTAAATTTTCGATTAGGTATACGAACTCGGTGAGTGCTGATAGTGTTGTAATGAGTAATTTCATTGGATTAAACGTCGCGCAGTGATGGTTTGCGTTTTGAGAGGGTGATGTTTAGTTATCTTATCGTTAAAAAAAATTAAAAATATTATCATACAATGCTATAAATATATAACGTGTTAACCTTTTATGTACTGACACAAGGAACTTTAACAATAATTGTTCTTAATCATAGATCATGTAAATGTACTAACACCAGCGTCCAGAATGCGATATATAGTGCAGCAAATGAGGCACGTGTGCAATGCAACAGATAACGCATTCGAGCGATATCCCTTTGTATATCGCTATTCGCTCCTTAGCCGGCCGCTGCATTGGTGCAACAGAAATGGTTTGGTACCGTCGGGGATCGAACGGGGCGAGTTTGGGCGCGGGCGGCGCGCGGGGGCGAGGGGGCGGCGCGGCGCGGGACGGTGCGGTAACAATGCGGCCGTATCGATCCGGCATCCGCCTCCGCGCCGTCTATACTCGACACGCACGCCTACGCTCTATGAGAGCCTGGTACTTTTGCTTTCAAGCACGCTGCGCTATACGCGTGCTGACGGCGTACTGCGTAACACTCGACTCGCGATTCTTGCGTGATCTTCGTTGTTAATTAGAATGATTAAGGAATGTTTAGTAAATCCATTAACCGGCAATAGTATTCATGGTAAATATTTATGCTAGTAATCAGTATAAAGCAAAGATCAGATAAGAATTACAGCTTATAAAATTAATTGCATGATTTGCGACATTTATCAATTTTGTTCATCATTGGTTTTATTGCAGGTATAATTAATATGAATATTTAATGACTGTGCATTCTGTGATCTTCAGTATTAACTATTAACATCAAATTAATGTAACATAACATTTCTGAATAGATCCTTTCCAAGCAACCAATAAGTTCCACATACCCGCGTCGTTCGGGATCAGAATCTCAATAAGTGTTCGTATCAATTACGTACGCCAAGGGCAGTTAGGGCAGTCTTCGGACCTCGTCTGGGGAGTGCGGTGGCAGTTGGCATTTTGGCACACTCCAACTTAAACGAGAGTTCATGTCAAGTTGAAAAGCTCATCAAAATGTAGCGTGTACGCAAGAAGTTTCAGAAAACATACACGGATACGTTAGATAGGTACCCGATAACTAAATGAACACGACAGCAAAGTGTCGTTACATTAGTGGTTACGGTAGTGAATAAAGTGTCCATAACTTAATAAAATGATTGTCTGTAAAGTCGGCTTACGGACGGTAGTTTAACGTGACAACGTCATGACAAAGCTCCGCTCCGCCCCGCTCCGCTCCACTCAACTACGATCGCCTATGGCATCGGCTACGATACGCCGATCGTAGCCGATAGTGCCTCTCTCTCGCTTTTGCCGCTCTCTCGCTCGCGGAACGCTACATTTTTTCGTGGGTGCGCCCGGCGCTCATCGTTTTAATAGACGTTATCACGTCAAAAAATATGTAAACGTGACAGTAGGTACAATTGGCTCGGATAGGTGTAAGTTTGTCACCATTCTCCGGTCGGTATCGCCTCACTATTCAATATTTCAGTCACATGTCACGTTATACCAGCAGACCGTATAACCAGAATTACATTAAAGTAGTGTTCACAAGACCGATACACTCGCCGAATCATGTAGAATGCCAATTTACAATCAATTTTATACGTTACGTACGTATTACATACATACATTACGAACTCATTAAGTATGTATGATGCGTAATGTATGTATAAAGTTTGTAATTTTCATCAAAAGTGACCTTGTAAAATGTGTAAAGTTTTAATTAACGACAAAACAACGCAATGCTGTGACATGATTACTAAAGTGTATAATTGCCATTACAAAAACTCTTTGTTTTAGTTAAGCATTACGCATAAATTATGCTCTATTCAAAAACAAAGGAAGTTTGCTTTATAGGTTATTTCTGGAATGACCCTGTACCCAATGTCTTTGTCTATCTAGTTTGTATTGTAGAGCATACGAGGCAAGCTTTATTTGTCGACTTGTTTTCTTACACTTTCTAAATATAACAAGAATAGCTCTCGGCCATTGCCACTGCATACTGCGTTATTTATCCATCCATTGCACAAACAGAGGATAAGTCGATAGATAAGCAGACGGGGGTAACGGGTAACCTAGTAGTAAATTAGTGCTAAAATAGTTATCGTCGCCCATGGACATTAGTAACGCCAAAGCCCAAAAGCATCACTGATGCATTGCCGGCCAAAAACACGTGGAAGATTCTCATTATCTATCATACGAGTATTCATACTTCGAGAACTAATACAAATTCCTGTAACCCAATGGGCTTCTTACAGGGTCTTTATTAGTATTTTTCGGCTTCCCAATGTATGACTTAACGCCGTTTAAAGCGAACCTAAAGCAACGTGACAATAAATCTTTTACATTTAATTTGAATAATTACACAATTAGCTCTTTGTTCGCGCGCGTTGATTTATTGTTTGTGCCGCTTGAAGTTTCCACGTCGCGGCTCGGTGCGGCTCGGCGCGGTGCGGCGCGGAGCGACACGACCGCGACAGTTCAACTTCAACCACGCGGTTTATTTACATTGGAACTTTAACTGTGCCAATGTACATCCAAAAACTTTATAGACGAATGACATCTGCCTAGCTTTTGCATTAATGGTGCTACATAACCTATTTATTTATACAATTTGTAGTCTACAGACTACAGCTGCAGTCCATACTGCCCGTAGCCGCAATCGCATCAATGTGCTTGCTCTGACCGTGGGCGTCTGCGAAGTACTGCTCTACCGTCCGCGTCGAGTCGTCGAGTCGCGGCACTCGCGGGACGGGCACAGGACGGGAACGAGACGGGACGTGAAACCTAATAAAACCGGTTATGGACCCTACGTGACGCGTGCTCGTATAACTAATGAGATTTCGGTGAAAGCGATTAGAGATGTACGAAACAATATCGATGTATATTATATTATTCTGTTACATTGACTTTCAGATATGTCAGTCACGTTAGCGACGTTAATCGATTAGCTACCATTAAACGAACAACGTTCGATCAATCAGTGTGTTTTACTTTCAATGAGCATTAGATGAAAAAAGTCGTGCAATAAAAAGCGGAACATTAAAGGAGGGGCTGATTGATAGAAGACGAGAGAGATTGAGAGAAGTGAGGCGATTAAGCAGTTTTTATTTTGTTTTACGTGACGTAATAATTTAATTTCATGTTACTATCGATGTGTTATCGTAACGTCACTAGCACTTTTCGATACAATAATGTTCGACGTAGTTAATTGAATGAAAACATGAACTTATAAGTGATAGCTATTAGGTTCATTATTCAGACAAAGGTCTCTATCAAAGAGGAATCCTGAATTTGAATCATCGACTGGATTGTTTGCTGACTTTGCTGTTACGATGGTTGTAATTTATAATTATTTGAAATGAACTGTGTAATCGAAAGTGTATACGTGTTAAGTTACAATCACTAGCAGAGTATTCAGGCGAATAGTGCGATTGATTAAACACACTCACTTGACAGCTAAACCCCACCGCAGTGTGTTCTAACACTAAAATAAATCGTACAATCATCTAAACCAATGCGTGCAAACCAACTCCGTTTCTAAGCAGATAACATGTGGTACAATATTTATGACACAGCAGTAGGTAGGTATTGCTAACAGAAAGGGTAATCTATCTTCAATCCGGTGGTACAGTCGGCCGCTGAAGTAGCTTAACATTATAGTACTTTGTAATAGTAACTGTTTCGACGGTTTCCTAGCAACATCTATGACAAATTCAAGAAATGTAATGTGACTGCGGCCGACTGTACAAGGGCACTGAGAGCGTTCCGGACATAATTGACGATCTACGCGAGTTCCAAACACATTTTTTTTCTTGCCTTCGATTTTAATCTGTGCTCCGAAGAGTGAACGCGTCTCGTGATACTTCGGTGCTATGTGGGCGTGGAATGTTTGTGGTTTTTATGGTTTGTATAACAAATTGTTAATCAAACTTTCTACGACGAACTACGACAAAGAAACAAGTACGACTTGCGCAAGTCGGTGTTGAAGAACAAGTTAAGTTTAATTGAATATTGAAACAATTATACAATCAGACGCAAGTTATCGAAGAACAGTAACCAGCCGCCGAGCAGACTAACTTGTCCCGCGGTAAAACTGAACTTTTCACTAGATGTATACTGTTGGACTAACTTTCAAGGCGAGGTAAAATTATTGGTACCATGAATTTGTGGACTTTCATAGGTAGGTACATGAAATGTGTTTAATTTAAAAGTAATTCAGAAGTGGGATTATTAAAGACCTTATCCTTATGAAAATTCCTAGAAAATCCACCAGCACTTACCAGAGTCCAGAGGCATATAGGCCTTCTAAGTTGTCTGTTATATCATAACAACGGGCAAGAATAATGCGTTCGAAGCTTTCACTGTACTGTTTGCAGTTGGAAACCTTTCAATTACCACGTCGCGGCACCGGGCCGGTGTGTTTGTCGTTTCAATTTTAAAAGGCCCTCTAAACCCTTTGACGGGCTAGAGTTAACATTCCCGGCGTGCCGCGGACGTGTGACCGACCACAGCGCGGCGCGGTGCGGTGCGGTGCTCTCTCGCTCTGCCCAGTTGTTCCCCGATTAACTCATTTTGGTTATTGTTTTCTCTTTGTTTTCATAGAACAATGCACCGGGTATTGTTTTGACCGTCAGCGGAATTGTAGGTCGAGTAAGTCGAGTTGCGGAACCTTTTACACGTAGCTATTCGGTAAAGATTGTCTATTTAGGATATTCTAAAATGTTACGTTACCCGTCGTAATTTAGGCATTGAATACCACATGGGAATTTCCTCTGTAGGTATACACTAAGCACATTCCACAGGGGTATTCGAAGCCCTCTTTATTTAAGGTGTTCCTTATTATTATAAGGAACGCCATTGCTTTAAAAAATATTTCTTTAAGTTTACAATATGTAGGTTAGTTTTCTAATCTACCTTGCTATGCTTCATACCGCATTTAATATGTTAGAGTTGGTACTGGGTAGGTAACAACAGGTCAATCCGAGCGCACCCCACACTGCCCCACACACGATAGAGATTGGACTCTGCAACCCTTTGAGTACGCGCCCAGCGAATCCCTAATAGCTTTCCGCCCAATTAGCTGCGTCGGATCGTGTGGCAGATGCGAGTTCTTCCGCTTTGATTAAACCTTGATTGTGGTCTGTCACTCCGAATGTCGTCACACTCGTCACTCGGCGCGCGCGGTGGTGTTGGCTGCCTCACTGTCTGCTCTCCTGCTAAATGTTTATTTTCGTCCCTGTCTTTAGGGATGTGCTTACTTGCATATATTATTTTATTTAAACTTCTGAACCTTACAACAATGAAACTCAATCACAAACGATCATTAGTTTTCATAGTCAGTGTCATTCGCTTAAGTATTTGTTCAACCCTTTTTTTCTTGGTTCTTTTAGTGTGTTTCTTGAATGTGGCTTTGTTTTACGGATTTGACGATTTCTGCTCTTGCGAACGACGAATACCTCCTAGGAAACTGAATTCATTCAACGATTGAATGATGAATTGGCTTAGTTACAGAATCGCAAAGCAGAAATAGTAGACTCTGCAGTACTTAACAGTATAAACCATAATTAACCATTACTATTATTATTTCCCTCTAACCCGAGGTGTATGAGATTTTGGTGATCTCCTTTACGATTTTGATTGAGTTTGTTGAATTAATAATAAGTCAGTTCTATTTTTGTTCGACAGTACCTACCCGATAGTTGAAATAGTCGATACAGAGGGAATTGAATTCCTCCCTCGCAATCGATGTGTTTTCTTCCCATATCGGTGTCAAATCGAGGGCATCCTAATTGACGTTTGATGCTCCTCGCCCCGAGCGACACCGGAGCGCCGTTTTATTTGTACTGTATCTAACCAATAATTCTGATTTTTCATGAATTTTATTCGATCCAATTGGATGTTTGTTGAAGTCTAGTTTGAAGAAAAAATATTTTTTTTAACTAATGTTTAAGCCAACTAATGAGCTGACTGCGACCGACTTTCCCTATTTCCCTTTGATTCAGTTTTCGCATAGGTCCCTAATTTTTTTTAATATATTCCGTGTTACTCAGAAATAATAGAGCATTCTATTGGTGAAAAAAATTTTTGAAATCGGTCCAGTAGTTTTTGAGTTTATTCATCACAAACAAACAAACAAACGAAAAAGCGAAACTCTCCTTTTTATAATATTAGTATAGATAGGTATTACTGAACACTATAAACAGCTACAAAACCTTAAAACATTTCATAAGTCAGAATTAAGTAAAAGTTAACTAAAGTTTGGAATCTGAAGAAAATCGTTCGTGACATTTGAAGTTTCGCTCAAAGGAAAAGAAAATCAAAATAATAATTACCCAATCCAAGCAAAATGTCATCAGGGTTGCGCAACTCGCGGCCGGGGGAGGGGTCGACAACAGTCGGCTACAGGCTATAGTACAGCATCGCCGCTCGCAACTTTTTATAACTTCCTCCGACATTAGATTATGTCGCCGTGTTAGGTAATTCCGACCCTCGGTTTCGATCCTTGACAACTATTACGATTTATAAATTCGTATCGCCATATTACGACAATTTTTCAACAAACTTTGAAGTTACTCCACTCAGTAAAAGTTAAGAACATAAAGTCACGTCATTTAATTACAATAGTAATATCTATTTTTGAAACGGTTACGACTTACGACACTTACGACGAAGTAAAAATCTCAAGTTACAGAGTTGCACGTTTGAAATAACGTACATAAAACATTCGCGAGACTCACCTCAACAAAAATATTTAATTTCTCAAAATACTCAAAATTATGTATGATAACTGCGCAATAAAACAGTCATAATAAAAATTAACGTCTCGGAAATGATACATCGTGGAGTATCGGCGCCCTATAACTACCAATACATTAATTAAATCGTCGCAGCGACGTCCATTAAAATAGTTTAAATTATAAACACATCCAATGTTAAATTTGTCGAAATATCAGTGTTTTTACAATTAAGTTATTCCAAGTACGTGGTGCGGTGAATTTTGTTGTTTGTTTTGACATATTCACCGACAACGATGGCGCGGAACTCATTTTAATATTTTTGTAGTTATTTCAAAATGGAGGCATCTCCCCCTCTTTCTGCGATGTTATTTTAAACTATTTAACCTGTTTAGTTTTTTATAGTTTTACTATTTTTACAGCTTAACTATTTTTATTGAATTTCATTTTCAATTTCAAATTCAATTTCAATTTCAAATATACATTGAATGAATCAATTAATGTTCGGGCCGGTGATGAATTTTTATAAAAATTCAGCGAGTAAATTATAGAAGCAAGATATGCGATGAACCTGTTATTTGACTACCGTATTTGCTGACGCCGTTCTGTCAAACCAATAAGTATGGTTATCGGCACGACACTTTCTTGCTGATGGCCATGCATGGTGCACGACATTTTCGAACACCCGGCTAATGACGAAGACAGTGCCGGCGTTAGTGTAGGGCGCGGTTGGGAGACCGCCCAGGGCGCCAGATTTGAAGGGGCGCCGTAGGGTAGTCGTAACGAAACCCTTATAATTTCGTCATGTCTGTCCGACCGTCCGTCCGTCCGCAGCATAGGCAGCATAGCACCTTAGTGGTGGAAAGCTGTAACTTGGCATGGATTTACATAATATTTATTATTTTCGTATGGGTTTCAATGGCAGATAGGGGGGCGCCGTAGAAATCTCGCCCAGGGCGCTGGTAGTGCTAAAACCAGCACTGGACGAAGAAACACAATCTGAAGCGGAATAGAGAAGCTAAGTTTGCTTATATGTTCCTTATATGTGTAGGGACTAGGGATCCATATAAATTTTGGCATACGCAAACGAATATTATTTGAGCTCACGACTCGACAAATGGACCACTTGAAAGTTTTGTAGCATCGTCGGTTGCCCGCACTTCACCGGATAAATGTTGGGAACGAATTGATGTATCACTGGAAAACTGTGTTTCGGTATGTTTATTATATCCGTTTTGTTGTTATGACAGATGGTAGCCGACTATTGATAAATTCATAGCATTTAATGCCACAGTAATCTCGGGAATAATAGTGATGTTCATTGGAAAATGATCCTTATGCATTTGTCTTAAGGGGCATGCTGTTAAAAGTTGACTGTGCTTTAATGTTTTGTGTCGTTGAAAGCTTAGTATGGTATGGAGTCTATTTTTATATTTTACGGGTTCAGTTCTCTTATCCCGGCGATCGCCCTGCGAGCGTTCGTCTCATGTACACCATATTGCATCGTGGTAACTCGTAACTGCTCCGTAGATAAAAGTTTTTGATTAAATTAGATAGACACAGTGTAGCGGAAGCGGAAGTTTGTCGATTGAGGAAAGATTAATTTTATGGGCTAGGTTTACTTATGTACTTAATAATCACAAATCACAAATAATGTGAATTCGTATTTACGAGCTTATTATTCTGCCTTTAAAATTACTCGCTCTTAATAGAACCTAAGAATTTTCATTCATTGCCTTTCATAAAATAACAAATTTATTAATGTTCTTTTTATTTTTTGTATAATTATACAAACTTATTTCCATTGGATGCTTGTTAGTTGTAAGATAATAATTGATTGTCAATATTGTCATGCTGAAAGTTTCTGAACCGCCAAAGTTTGGGTTACGGACCTTACGGTTTATCTACCTGAAGTCGCTACCTAAGTCTTAAAATTGAACGTACAACCCGCTGTAAAAACAACAAAAGCACTGGCTTTTGTTAACAGATTATTTACACTGAATGATGAAAAAATGTAAAAGTTTTACACGTGCGTCTTTTTGTGAGGCGATCCAATGAATAATTCAAATGTGTTTCACGGGGGTTCCGTGATCCGTCTGACGGTAATTCGGACCGACAAATGACGTGCTTGTTTCAGTTCCGTCAAGTGTCTGTTATCCGCCGTGATGGCCGTGTTGCGCGACTCGCGAGTCCGACCGATGTTATCACCCCGTTCGAAGAAAACTGCTGGTGTTCGCTGATACATATTGCAATTTTTACGAAATGATTTGAATTGTGACGGCCGACATTACAAGCTTGCATTTTTAATTTTTTGTGTTGTTTATTGGTTCTGTCTGTCTGTGGTGTCTGTGCTTACAATCATTTAGTAAAATAAAATAGAATAGGATTAAAACGCAACAAAACTTGCTAGGCGCCGTATTAAGAAAACTTCAATACAAATATTTCTTACTTGCACATTCCTAGCAAAACTCGCCCTCATCTAAACTATATACATATAACTATACATATAGCTTAGTCGATATGTTATTGTTTAACATTCACTGATACGATACGTAACAACGAGGGCGCGGGCATCGAGTGCGTGGCTGCGTGCAACCGAACCTAATACCAATGGTTAATCGAGCCAATCAAACGCGATCTTAACCCTATAGCGCTCTGGACCGCGCAACGGGGACGGACGATCAGCTTATTAATATCACAGTACCTATAAGGAGATTTAATATCGTAGTGGATTTAAAGTTAGACATTGCTTAATTAAATGAGCAACAAAATTTCATATATTCGTGTAGCACTTTGTAAAGAATTAAGTTTAACTATTTATAGAAAATCACGATGTTCGATGAACAACAAGCAGAAATGGTCAAAAAAGAACGCGACGTCCTAATGTATTCGTTTGTCAATTATTTATTATTCGTGAATACAGAGGGTGGGGTATTGTTTCTGTAACATTAACTATGAGATTGTGTTTCTAGTTACATAAGGTCTAAAATTTTAAATAAATAAATAAATTTGTGGGTCCCATGGCGGCTGTGTAGACGGTACAGTGGCGCTGGTCCCCCACGAGTTCTAGCACAACCCACGACGTGGCGCGTAATGGACAATTATTTCGGCAGTGGCCGCTCACACGCACCGCGCACGGCTCGTGACACGCGCCCGCTATTATTACGTACGGCCGAAGACGCATGTGTCAGTCGGTGACGGAGTGGTACAAGCGAGGACCTTACAGCGTCCGTGATTGTTTAGATTTTAATTTAGTTGCATATTTATTCTGGTTTTATTAAAGATATTATATTTTTATCAGAGAAAATTATTTACACACGGCTGAGTGCTACTTGCAATATTTTTATAGCAAAATGTGACCTAAATTACCTAAATAAATAAATAGTATAATTATGTGTTAAACTTAGTTAATTAAGTTGTACTACACAACAAAGCATTTATTCGTTCCCACTCATTCTTTTGTAGGTAGATACTAGATACCTAATATTAACTTATTAAAAGTGTCAAAAGTACAATCGAAACACGTTAAAAATATTTTACTGTTCAATTCAAAACCTTAATCCACAGCAGTTTCGAATGTATCGCCCGATCTTAACCCTTGCGCTGGCCCACGGCCGGTCGATAGGGCCATATGTGCAGCCTCCGCGGGAGATCGCCCCCCTCGCTGACTATTTTCATTTATCACTCGTGAGACACTTAACCTTTTTTGGTGCGTCCATTTTATTCAATATTGAGACGTACCATTCCACGTTTATTTAAAAAAATTAGGTTACTGCAAGATGATACGTGCAATTATAAAATCAACTGTGACCGTATTTTTTAGCAGGTTTACTTTGAATCTGGTGCTCAAAGTTAAAAATAATTGTGATCTACTTATTAAACATCCTTTAATATCTGCATTATTTTAATAAAAATACATTTGTAATTGGTTATCTACAAATTTCTTGAAGTGGGAATGATAGATAGTTAATTATCTTTCGAGACTCAAACTTGATAACATTGTAGTACTTACCAACACACAGTCACACACACACACACATTAAAATCCAAATAGGATTTTCATACAATCACGACATTAAAAAGTTAATAGTTTTAAATACGGATATAATTAAAAAAAATATCAAGTTTTTGACCATTTTTATGAATTTGGTTAGCAATGTTGGATACAATAACTGAAACCCAACACACGTGATTGAGTTTTGGTTGTATTTTGGTGCGCTCGTTTATTTTTATATAGCTTTTACCGGAGTTCCATTATATCAATTAAGTTTATTGTTTATGAGGTACCTAAAATAACGTTGAAAATCTTTCTATTTAAAATAAGTAAAAACCGGCCAAGTGCGAGTCAGACCACGCGCAATGAAGAGTTCCGTAGTTCATGGACTATTATTCATTAACTACTTAAGTACCCTAGCAGCCATAGTTTTCCTTCTATTTTCCGTCATATTATTATATGCAACTGCTGCGAATCTTTTCACATGTTCAACACCTACCATTTAGCTGGCAGGGTGTGTACACTCAACTTCAACCATAATTGGCACTTCAAAGCCGAATATTTCGCAAACTGACCGAAACGAAAAATATATTTTTGAAAGACCTGTCTTGATATAACTTTAATTTACTTATATTTTGATGAAGTATCTGACAATCGATCAATGATTGCAGATGCGAAAATATGTACGATTGGGTGTTTTATAAATTGGTGTTTATTAAAATTGTGACATAATAACAATAAAATTATTAAATTCATTCGAATACAAATCCAAAATCGACCGAAATTTGTCCGTCCATCAATGTAACATACATTTCAGTTATCGAAAATATATGATGACCTAGCACTATTGCACCCGAAATGTCAAATCAAAGCACAATACGCAGTTTATTGATCGGGAGAGTAAAATTGTAAATCTAATAAGTTTTTTGTTGGACGCGAAACGAATGAGGTAAAACGTGTTTGAAATAGACAGGGGATTAAGTATCCCCTCGCGGCTCCCACTAGGGGGAGCGCTGTGTGCGCAGCGATAGGGTTGGTGGGCTGTGTGAAAATAATATAATACGCACCAAGTGAAATAAAAACGATTTAATGGAATTTATATTTAATATGCAACGTTTATGAAATTTTAAAGAAAATAATAAAACAAGGGAACCTGTAAATCAAATACCGTTTTAATGTCGGAACTCTGATGGAAGATATTAAATTCCTATGATTCACTTTTGATTCTTTATTTTGATGGGCATAGGTTTAACTTTAGGTGTTCAATGTTTAATGGACTTATATGTAGCGTACTTTATATACCTACTGTATAAGCCATCATATACTGTATCAATGTAAATATGTTCGAGTGTCGAGTACAATAACCACAGGTCAACACACCTGTCGATCTTCACATGACCTATTTGTCAAATTGCAACGCAGCACATGCGAATCAATATGCAGGTAATTAACCTGTCCATGGAGGATAACGACCGTAAGGGACAATGGTACACCCAACTGACCGATTACAATTACATTTTAAATTAACATAATCTTGCGTAATCGTTATATGTATCGCTTTAGATTAGTAATAGGCAGCAGTTATCGATTAACTTTTTAAATTTTTTATGCTATCGATTATTATTACATACATCTGATAAGTTAATGCTTGACTGCAATCCCACGTGATGGTACCTACTGCTATCAGATGTGTGCCAGTTGTGGTTGTGAACGTTTTAATGGATTAGATAAGACAATGATATTTTTAAAACAAGGGAACCCTGCCCATGTTTGTGATAACCCTGTAACCCTGGACAGTGCGTGCGTCCGCGTCAAACTCTTCCAAGTTGGGACGGCTCAGTTTCACACTGTGTCGTTCGTTGCTTTGCTTCTGTTGAAATACATACATAATTGAAATACTACTATATTTTTATTTTATAAGAGAATCTCTAGCAACGAAAACAGTTGTATCACGATCACGAACGAATAGTGAAACCTAGTTTAGGTAGGTAGGTACAAATTAGCTGATTCCCAAATAGTATCTCTTTCCATTAATCTTGACGAAGACAAGTAAATCAGATAATCTTTTCATATAGCTACATATGGTTGTATTGAAGTACAAAACAACAGCCAGTGCGTGCCTCGGCCGAGTTCTCGGAGATTGCAGCGGATCAGTTTCACCCGATCGAATTCAATCCCTGGAATAAAAACAGAAAATCCTCGTAGCTCCATAACTTTTTACGATAGCTAAAATTTAAAACTAGTAAGATGAATAAATAAGGTATTGGTATGGATCATGGATCACTTTCAATATAAACGTGGTAAAATCATTTGGAAATTGCCCCGGAAAACAATGGAAAACTGAGTCAACAACTGAGAATCGTTACCGTATTGTGTCGCGTAAACATTCACATTCAAGTGCTAACACATTTTTGTAACGCCAGCTTCGCTTGAGGCGTTATTATTGTAAGTTCGATCCTTAGAAAAACCAAAACCCCTAATAACAGTCGACAACTCGGCAAACAGTTCCAGGTACGGACTACGGACTAAACAGCTGGTCGGTCGGAGCGGCAACGTCGCGCGGGGGCGGGTCTACTCTCTCGTCTCTCGTCCTCGTCTCTCGCGGGTGCGTCGAGCTCCGAAATTGGAGCCAACTTGTGAACTCGAGAGGCGGCAGTGCAGGGGACCGCGGTGGAACTTTTCTAGCACAAAAAGTTTGTTCGTCAAATAGTCTTGAGGGCTTTACTTTTCGGCGTGTTTCGTTGGCGTGGGATTTTGGAAAAGTGTTAAGATTTTGTCATAGAATCGTTTTTGTTTTATGGAATTAAATGTTCTGGGGTATAGGTATGCGACACATAAAAACTTACACTTGCAGTAGTATTAAGGACAGTTATTGCTAGGAAGGAGGAAGCTATCCCTCCTGCTCTTATCCGCGCCAAAGCACAGCAGTAAAATAAGCTTTAATCTCCTTAATTATGAGGAGAAGGAGGAGTAGATCTGTGCCCTGTAGTAATCATTATAAAACACCTAGAGGACTCCTCGGCTGTACATCAAGAGACAATTTGCAATGTTGCAATATGCTCAATTGCTCATAATAATTAATTATGGCAATAACCACTAAACGTTAACTGGTAGCAGTGTGCACAGTCTGCTCGTTATCTCGACAAAAACTAAGCTTAACATTATACTTTGTCGACTGAAAAACAATTCACTGCGGGACAAAAACAACATGTATATGTATGTATCGCCTACAAAGCAAAATGAATGCGGAATGTGAGCTGTAATAAGACGAGCATAAGGCCGGAATGAATAATGCACAACTATTCATTTGCATAGCATAATCAGCGAATGCTACCCCGCCCCGCCCCGCCCTACCCCGCGCCTCTTCCCGGGCACAACACAACACATTGCCGTTGCTATTCATGTGATCAGTTCAGAGTCATTAGGCCCTTTTTCGCTTTAAGTGTTAATGATTTAGGAAGAGATGTATTATTTTACCTCTGATCTATAGAACGAGATTTAAAGAAAGAGTTATTTTTATGATAGGTGTCGTCGAACTGTGTTCATTCTTGGACCGTCTAAATATTTTATTCAGTAAATCAGTAGTAAGTAGATGCGTAATTGCAGCTCCCAAAGAAAATATTACAACACAACACCGTCAACACCACATCACAAAATAATCACGTTTGTTGTGCATTAGTCACTTATTTTACAAAAGGTCATCTCGCCCCCGTAAACTCAAACTCCGGTCGTTTCTGAACAATCACCATTGACATCGCCGTGTAATTAAAAGCAATCAAAACAGTAACGCACCCTGCAGCCGATCCCCCCGCCGCGGAGTCGCCAATAAAGGGGGCTCGACGATTGATTCTGGAATAACATTGCTGGCATAGATTTTCCAGTTTACCCTTACAATTGGGTCAACAAAATAGTGGCAAAAAAATTAATGGAGCAGCTATTATCTTGCGTTTTTAGATGACGTTGTTTCCCAATTAGTTGTAACAGCGCCAGCCAAACAGATTTGATTCTTCTGGAGTTTTATGTAACAGAATATATAACCATTCGCTGGTCTTGGCAGTCCGTGGAAGTTTAATTGGATTTAGTTCCATCCGGCTCGGTTTGGTCCGACAAAGGGGCTGACTTGAATTTGTTAGGGACACCGAGAAACCTAATGTGAGTGAACCTACTAATGTATTCATTATTTTATTCTTAAAAGCAAATTAATATCAGATTTGGTGATAGATTGATTACGTATTAGGAAGTTCTTTATTAAACATTTTGGACTATCTTTTTATGGTATCTGTTGTTGTCGTCGGTAAATTTTCTACGAATAGATTCGCCTATTGATAAATTCTACATTACGTGGCGTGGCTCTATCAAATGCTCTTCACATGGCACATTCTGCATACGATATAGTTTGACGTCGGTCACTTAAGCAAATCTTTGGCACTGTGCCAATCCATCAGAATCTAATGACTCTTGGATCACTGGCTGAAAAGTGCAGCTGTACAAGAAAAGCCAAAGTCTGACTACGTACAATCTCGCGTGCACTCAGCTGATGACGGTGCAATCTCCGGTACCAGTTTGGCACCGGATTCGGGACTCGCTTCCGAATCTAGCAGGGCGTGCTGCTGTGTGAAATGGATGCGAATAATGTGTCTGGAACTAGAGTTATGATGGTGCATTCTCTCAGAACACTTTTAAATTGCTGCGCTAAGCGTCCACGCCCTCGCATAAATTATATTATACTAGCTGTCCGGACAGACTTCGTTCTGTCAAAAGTTTTTTATTTTAAGATTTAAGCTATCCTACCTTTCAAGTTGGATCAAACTGCACACGGTGTGCAAATTTGATTAAAATCGGTTTAGTAGTTTAGGAGTCCATCGCGGACAAACAACGTGACACGTAATTTATATATATTAAGATTTTGTTGACCAATGAATATTATTAATGTAAGAAGTGCTAAAGAATTTTTGGCACAGCGGTCACTTTGCCACTAACGGTCACGGTCAATAATTAAATTATTAAAATTTAAGAAAAAATTAGGCACAGTCACCTGCAGAGAAAAGTAACCCATCTGTTTATAAATATACCAACAGCAGCGTTTCCGTTGCCTGTTGCGTTGTAAACAGATGGGTTACTTTTCTCTGCAGGTGACTGTCCTATTTCTATAGAGTTAACGTTTAGTGTTACGTGATTTGCTTTTAAAACGGATTTGCGCTATGCCCGAGTGTTTAGTTATAAAATAAATGATAGATAACATTTAAACTGATAAGTCTTCACGCTAAAAGGTCTATAATCACGATTATCACTTGAGTGACAATCTGATAGTAAATTCCTGTATTCCTCTGATAAACCTACGATAGATTACGAAATACTTTGCTAAATACGTAACACCACTGTTACCATTTGAGTATTACAATGATTACATTTATCATAACTTTGATAGCGTGAATAACATTTTGTTTTATCACCTGATAAAATGGAAGTGATAGAGCATTTTGTAACTTGGCCTCTATTCACCACTTGACCAAACGATTCATCAAAATGATTGTTACTTTACGGAAATATTATAATTATATCAGTAGTGCGTTAAATCTTAAGCACAATTCTTACTATACGATATTTAAAATATCAAAGTGTGTGTGGGAAGCAATGACAATCTAGAAGAAAATTTTCCGTTCAATCCACAGACTTCATTTGAATCCATGATCATTTCAGACTTCATGTGATGCTGACCATGAGACTTCCAGCGTAAAATGTGCTTTTCAGTTTTTCCGATAACTGCGAAATCAATTGTTCGTTTAATTTTAGTTTAGTTCAATATGAGCAATATTTATATCTATTCTTTGACTGGAATTGAAAGGGAATCTTTCTTTTCTGACTCCAAGTTACAAGGTTTAACCTGTTTTGCGTTTATGAGGTTTTGCACCCAAATAGACTGTAAATTCAGATCGTAAACTGTGACTATTTTCAATCGTACGGTTTGATAATCTGCTCTAACTTCTAATATGTTATGATTGTACACATGTATGACTGAAGCCTTTGTCCGTTGTCCACAGGTACGTAGACTACGTAGCGTGTCGAGTGTGTGCAACTGTGCACCGTGCAGTCGGTCGTCGGTCAAGTATCTGCGGCCGGCGCGAGACCCGTGGGACCGCGCGCTTCCTCGTCGCCAAGCCGCGTGCCCCGGTAGAGTTACACCGGTGACTCTGTGCCCCGCGTCACAGAATATATTCATGTGCCCGCGTGCCCCGCGTGCCCCGCGCCCCGGTGCAACCTTGGTGTGCGTGACGACCGCGAGACAACTCTGTACTACCTGCTACTGCTGGCCTTAAGGTTGATACTGCATGAACGATATGACGACGTCGTCAGATACTCTAGCCAAATGTTTGTTTGACGACGACGTATCGATCACGTATACATACCTATAATAATATGACCAACGGATGGGTGTGACGGATCCGTCGTTAGATCCAGCCATATCTATCTACACAGCGAACTCCTCCCGCCACTCCCGATTTTATTTTGATTTAATGAATGACTTGATATTCTGAATTTTGTCGGGACAAAAGGCTCAATAACGGTGATACAAAAGATAAGCCGGTTAGGTTAGGAATCTAACCGGCTTATCTTTTGTCGTTTACGGGCGTTTACACCTAAATAGCGCAGGCATGATAAATTGTTCAGTAACCTGACTGATACTCATATGGGTAAGCATAACCGTGAAGTTATTTGAGTTGTTGTCATACAGCCAATCGTTATTCTGTTATAAATGGCTCTTAAATATGACATGAGTCACATAGTGCTTTGGTCCGTTGCAGAAGTCTAAAGAAATACTCAGCTTACTAATCAGATATCAGTCATTATCAATTTACAATAGACAATATTAAGACCTCTATCCTAGGAGTAATGTTAATTAGACATCTATTGAGTTGCATCTTGATTCTTGACCACAATATTTTGTGAAGGGATATTCTGCGGTTTATCGATTTACGACCGCAGGCCTCTTCTCGGAACGATATGAAAACCGAGACGATGCTGTCCCTAGAATGACGTCTTATGTGATGTTTTACGCAGTTCACGTGTTGATACACTTGAAAGACCCCGAGACCGGTGACCCGATGACCGCTGGTAGATGTCATTTTTGTTTTTATAGATAAGTGGAAGCCTGGAAGTCTATTGGTTCATGCTCAATTAATCCTTACTGACCATTTATTGGACTACTTGCGAGTTACGATACGTCCATTTATTACTTAGTTATTTTAGTACAGAGCATAACCTTCCCCTGATTGTGTTGTAAACAACAATCGCAAAGTGAAGCAAACGATAACAACTCGCCTACAATTGTCATAATACGATATTCTCACTCGATATTCGTTTGAATATCCCAACTGTGATTGTTTACAGTTCGAGCCACAGTGTAAGACGAACACGTTTACGATCTCGGCTTGTGTATCTCCCTCATATGACATTTTTACACCTGCGCGCGTTACTCAATAGTTTACTTGAACGAACTGTCGTATGTAAAATTTACTATTCTACTACAAATAAAAAATAAAAAATTCAAAACTCGGATGGCGAGTGAAATTCTTAACAGTAAATTTAAATTAAGTAAATTTAAATCTTTAACCGTAATCCAAAAGCTGAATCGATTCCGATAACATCATCTTAGATGCGGTAGGTAGTACGCATAATGAGTTTCACTTCGTATAGTGTACTCGTATGTTTGAAAAAAGGGACCAACATTTTTATACACTTTTTGATTTCGGATTAAGTAATGGTGGTGCACTGCAATAACTTGCATTTAGATCTAATTAGATGCAAAAATTTGCATACATTAAAATTTTGCTCTCTGATCTATATTATACTTCATATTAGTCTAGTATCGGCATCTCGTGAGCCTGTGAAGATCAAAGGTGCATTGTTCGTGCTTATGCACTGGCAGTATACATGAGCCGTGCAACGCTTTGTCCCAGAATCACTTGACTTCATGATAGCCTTACAGCGATAGGTACTAGAGAGTATGTAGACATTACCGTCTGCATATTAATTTATCAAATAATGTGTATAGAAAAAGTTATCTAAATCTAAAATTATAAATCGTCGAAGAGATCTCTTGGATTAGTTGCATAATTTATTAATTCCAAAAGTGTATCGAGTATCGACTTCGCTTTAATTATTTCTGAATAAAAGTAAATAACTACATACTCTATGTCCTAATCAAACTGGTATCCGTTAGCTATTAACCTCCGACGAAAAAGTATATTTTATAAGTTTGACGTGTCTGTGTATCTGTGGATCTATATGTCTGTCTGTAGCATCGTAGCTCCCAAACGGATGAAATAATTTTGTTTTTTTTTGACAGGTGACTTAATCGAGTGTTCTTATGAATAGTGTAAATAAAACTGTTGGAGGTTTTTTAAATTTTAATTTAAGGTTACTGTTATTTATTTTTTAAATTGAGTGTGCAATTTTTAAAGATCCTTGAAGATACATAAAACCCTTTGAATTTTTAGTATAAAGCAAGTGTTACGGGGTGAAACTAGCAACACTGTTCGTGCCTCCTTATAGGCTATTAGACGGAGTTCCTTTTAAGACGCCATACTTGACGCAGCTAAGCGCTCCTTTGAAGTTACTCGCACCTTTTTCACGTAGAAAGAACTCTGTAGGTTCGTGCTTCACACATTGTGTTCAGTCGTATACTTACGTCAACTCAGCGCACCTAAACTTTTGAAAGCTACGTTTTATTGAGCGTGTTAAAGAAATGAGCAAGAGAAATAAAACTGTAAAGAATTAGGATAATGTGTGTGAATGTGAAAGGCAACTCAAGACTTACTCTTGCTTATTACGTTGAACTACGAATTACTTTTTTCTTTCTTCATGTCTCTTTTATTCTAATTAAAAAATAATAATACCATAACTTTAAATGTTCAGTATATTGACTATTAGGTATACCTACTTATTATTCAATACCTTTCATCTATTGATTATGTTATGTTATGATTACGTTATTACCAATCGTTAATTATTATCAGATTCAAATGTTTGTTTCAGACAAATAGGGCATTGATGTTATTTGAAATAACATACCTCTATGCATACCCCTGAGCTATTCTGGTAGTTACCTAACTGGAAAAGATTTCAAATATCCGTAAAGTTTCTGACGCCGTCAACCCTTCGTCGAAGGGAAAAGAAAGGTGTGTTTCTATCTATGAATGCGGGAATAATGGCTTTGTCAACACGTAACTCTACGCTGGTGCATTGAATAACAGCAGCCTGCGGCCGCCCGGGCGCCGCACCCGCCGCCCGCCGTCCGCTCTGGTCGCGCCCCATAAATATGTATTTTATAATTGGATATCTCGGCAGGCGCTAGTCGGGGACTCGGGAGTCGGGAGTCGGGTCGGGGTGCTTCTCAATACGCACATTGTTTGTTTTTACGCAACCGTCTATTGTTACTTGATGGGAAATTAAATATCTTTGCGCGGGCGTTGGCTACGAAAATCTAAAGACTTATTAATTTTTAGGACTCCGAAAGAAAAACGTTACAAGATAACTCGTGTACACACGACCGCCCTTCACAGCCAATGTTCTCCGAAACTACTGCACCAAATGAGTTGAAATTTGGTACTTATGATGCTACTTATGTTTTTAAAAAAGGGCATAAATTAATAAAACAGAAAAATACAGATAAGTACATAATCAACGCACGGAACCCTCTCCAAGCGAGTTTAACTCGCATTTGTCAAGTTTATTATAATTAGGAATTCCTATGTCGCGGGTGGCAACTTAAATACTTAAATGTCACATAAAAGTGTTTGTCCTGTCCGGGGTTGAAACTCGGGACCCCTCGCTTTTCAGGCAGGAACCAACTGAGCTATGTATATGGTCGTCAGTGATATTAACATAAACGTACTTTTGTAGTTTTCATATCTAATTTACTCCGTTTGTTAGTTAATCCTGCTCGAAGGATCAAATAGACTATTTTTATACTTAGTCGGCTTGTCGTTGGCTCGTTGGTCGTTAATGAGAGTGCAGCGTGTAGCGGTACAGTTGCATCGTATAAATAGGGCAGTGGATGAAAGAACATTTCCGGAGCCCGCAGCTTTGTGACGCCGACACTGTTATCTGCGCGCCGACAAACGTACGTACGTGGTGTAACTACGATGTACGGTGTATGGTGTACGGTAATTATAGCTGATGAGCATTTTGCGTTTCAACTGCCACAATGACGCTGTGACAGCTGCGCGTGTATGACCTCTTACGTTGGAGAACTTAGATCGCTTGGAATACTAGGGGATTTTTGACATAATGCTTAAAGTATAGAATATACATGAAAATTCAAAATATTCACAGTGAGTACCTAAGACTATTGCTTTATGGAGATTACGACTATGTTTCCTGTAGGAATTTGAATTATTGATTGAAAGCAAAATCTGGATCAATCCACGTATTAGTTATTAATGGGTAGACTAGACATACATACATTGAAAATGCCTAATTGCAAGCAAGTGTAATTTCACATTAGTTTACGACAGTTGATAGATGGAAAAACGATTGCACTGGCTTTTTGTGACTGTCAAATTAAGCTGTTTTAGACCACTGAATTACATCATACAATCGTTAATTGAGATGGAAATTAAATACGAAGTAGAAGTATCCATCAGCTTCTATCTATGGCTCTACCCACATTAGTACCCTCGCTGACTGCTTAGTTGTAAGATAAAATGAGGTTACATCAAGAATTCATTAATAAACCGTACATTTATAAGATTAATTTGTATTTTATCTTGCCTTTAAAACGGTTGCACGACCGTATAAAAAATGTAGCCGAGTAATAGAGACGTTAAAGCGGCACGCGGCGAGACATTTAATTCCTATTTTAGTTAGCGGCTAGCACCGGATGGTGGGGACTGGGAGACGGAGAGCTTGCTCGAAAGATGACAGTGTGCAGTGTACTTATAAATATACTATGTATTACATACATATAGTAATGCTTGTGCTGTGTCTTTAAATCCATTAAAAAAATATTGTGAATGCAAACGGATACTCACGTATTTTATATTTTAAACCGATATTTCGATTCAGTTACATGGATCATTATTGTCACGGTGGGACCTAATAAAAAATGTTTAATGAAACTGGTGTACAAACAATCCAAAAATATTTATTAAAATGTCATTGAATAAGATATGAAACACAATTCGCCGTGTTCCGGCTGGGGGCTTGGGAGCCAGTTTTTCTTTCTTTTTCTCTCTTTCTTTTCAGCATAGTATCGGTGATGCTTTAAGTGTTGCTGATTACCATGGACGATGCTGGCCACAGTGGTCACTTATCATCAAGGAGATCGTTAGCTTGTTCGTTACATAAAAAATCCAATTTGTCAGCTGCCAGTAACCCCTTTTGTTAAATAGTGAGTAAATACAAAACCGGAGTCAAAAATTATTTTAACTTTGGAGTTTTAATCAACTTAGAATGATGTTTTACCTTCTTTACATAGTGAAGTAATAGAAAGAGATCGAGTTCACGACGACGAACGGAGCCTAAATAAACATGTAAGTACGAGTATTGCACCAATAAATACCTTTATTAAACCAAACAAAAAGAACCCCCGGGCCACGGTAAGATGGAACTACTTGATAGGGTTGTGGAGAATGTAGAGCCCTTAGAAAAAATGTCTGTCAAAAACATTCCAAAAGTCTTATTGTTCAAAAACATTAAAAAGACCTGCATCAACTCTAAGTTGAGTGAACTTAGTGGAGCTGAAATGTAAGTTGACGAACATCTGTGTCAGAAAGTTAAAAAGGTGTCTACCTCCTAAAGAACACCTGCATTTTACTATTTTATGTTTACTTCATGACTAAAACATGAAATATATATTATTTTGATTAATTTATTAATAATTTATCAATTCATTACTGCAGTTAGTGCTGAAGACAATTTGATCTAATGTTTATTTTGTATATTAAAAAAAAGCTAAGTTTGCTCACCTCATGAGAAGTAAGTACAATGGACGACAATATTCTATAATGTGTATAACGCACCGCAATATCATACCATTACTTCATTGAATTGAGTTAAGCAGCTAACCGTAACCCTACTGAGTCCAAGACTCCCAGTCAATATTCCGAGCCGTGTGTAGTCTGTACGCAGCGCAACGCAACTACGCATCTCTGTCAAAGACTCGTCTAAAAAACGACAAAATGGCGCTGCGCTGGTTTTTCTCCTTTTGTGCGTTCGGTGTTAATGGCTGTCACAATTTTTTCCTCCCTTTGCAGCTGTGCGAGAGTGATCTAGTCGCCGATAATTGAATTACACAGCTCCTTTAACACGACTATATGAATAGATTATATCGCGATTAGCATTGCAGACTGCAGTCTCTGATGTGGTGACATTTGAAGGTCTAGAATACAAAATTATTGCTTGTCAGTCATTTACGTCAAGCGACATGTCTTGATTATTGCGATTAATGATGTAACGATTCAATACTTAAATCTATCGTTTAACTTTGATATTTTGCTCAAGTTAATTCATAAGTAGTTTGGTATATAATAAGTTAAAATATCTCCGTTTAAAAGGAGACCCGAAACCAGTTTAAGTGATAGGGATAAACTATAGGTACAGAGGTTATCACATCGAAACGAATGGCATCGCGTCGAATTGAAATTTTAAATGTCATAATAAAATTATATTTACTTCCAATGATATTGTATGTATAGGGAGGATTTACTTCCTAAGTTCCTACTGATATCGCACTTCTGATTATATTTTTATTTTAATACAGCTGTTGATCAATGTTTGTTAGTTAAGGAAACTAACAGGTCCTGTGAATGTCAGTATATTAGGCATGGGCGAAAGGCGACTAAATACGGCGTTAGAAGCATGAAACTTCATTCAACTGAGCGTAAAATGTTGGTTATTCTCGAATCTGGGTCACGGCGCGCCACCGCCACCGCCGCGCCGCCCGAGTGCGGGGATCCGAGCCTAAACTACACATAGGGAAATAAGGATTTTCGATTATAAATTGAGCGTTGAGCGTTGTTTGTCCCTGAAACACAAGGGTTGGGTAATCTTATTGCTATCTGTATAGATGGATGTTATTATGTGTTGGAATGTTATTGTAATGAATGATTTTAGACTAGAGAATTTTGCTATCCACGATCAAAGGCCAGTACTGGAACTTGGGACTTTTCTTGATGTTGGAAGAACTGTTCATAAAATACTTATGCTTTCTCTTAGTAACTTGTTACTTGGTTGATTGAATGGATAATTACTTTGGGTAACAATACCTGTGGGTGACAAGTAGATAATTATGAATGTTCCCTATGCAGAGTACCTAACCAGAGTGTCCTAGTTAGGCCGAACTAACGACCTAACGACGCATATCAACGCGTGTCCGCCGACGGCCGATTGATTGGCAAATTGTAGCGTCGGACGCTGTGGACGCTGTCCACGCTGGTACTGGTACAGACTGCCAAAGCCTTCCGCACTTCACTCGCTTGCTCTGCTCCACGCTCTTTTGTACGCCCGGCGTCATAATTATTAGTAGGTACCTACATCTACAACGATTTACCTAAGTAGGTATTTACGAAAAGTGAACGTAGCGTTTTTTGGAAAAATTTGCAAGATCTTTTAACCTAAGCCTAACCACGTTTGACTAGTAAATTTTTCCTAGTAAATACTATGACTTAATGACTGGTTTAGTTGTGTTTGCTAGATGGTGGAATTAACGATTCTCCTTGATAGATGGTTGCCTAGTGCCTACTAAAGATCTTATTGTGAAGTATCAACCAAATAAAATAAACCCGAATTTCAATTTTTCAGCTAATAATCCACCCCGTTTGATGTTCCTGTTTCCTTGCACCCCGACTTTGCCTCATAAAATATACATCATTCCATATGGAGCGAACGAAGTAAGCTAGTGAAGCCATCAATATTGTAAAGAAACGGCATTCTAATCGCTACGGAGGTCCCGGCGCCATAAATATTCTAAGCGGAGAGCGTAAAAAGATATCTGTACGGATATGAAGACGAGCGACGCAGTAGGAGCGCGGTCGTTTGCACGCTTTGTATGTCATAGTTGGAGAGGCGTCTCGCTCCAGCCTAGTGTCGCCGTCCGTCGCGACGGCCGCGCGCGTCGCGCCCTCGCGTCGCTCGTTCGCAAATCCGAAGACTACGTCCTTACGACACTCGGGGTAAGAAATTGCCGCGGGTTATTTGGTTATTATCCACCCCCTCGATCCCTAACTGCTTCCAAACAAACATCAAAGTGTAAAATATTATTACTGTTTTTACCTGCAAACGAGTACCTACCTACTTCGCGACGTTTCTGCTACTGCCCACCGGCACAGATTCAATCTCCCGACGACGTTGCTCCGTTTCATTATAGCAAGGCGGAATTAAAATTGCCGTCGATGTCAATTTATTAAATCTCACTTTGGCATCGGTATCTTGCCGCCTTTAATGAGTTCCTTTTCCACTTTAACCAACCTGTGTCCGATGCGTTAGAGTGGAAACATTTTAATGATCGCCGATCTGAAATCGTAATTACGGATCATAAACCGAGTCACAATTAACCAAACTCCGAGGCTGTTGGCGATTTCTTTTAAACTGTTGAGAATTTTACAGCCATTGTTCAAACGAGTTTCAACACGAAAGCTTATGGATACGACAATAAAGAAACTTAAACGTTAGTAGAAGTTACGCAGATAGAACAACAAATGGACGTTAATGAGCGGAAGGCGCGGACGCTCGACGCAGCGCTCGCTCGTGTGTCAACGCGTGGCGTCGCCGACCGCTGGCTCGCCGTCGACCAGAGCCAAGAGGGCAAGTAAGGACGACGCGGTCTTTCCTCCCGCGATGCGATTGTGTTGCGAGATAAGCTCCACTGACGGATAGCGGCTCACTGTGACTGTTGCGGATTAACATATGTCCTGCACGACTATTCTCACCTATCCTTCAATCGTCGGTGCCACTTATCTTTCTGCCTTCTCGTTACTATCTATCTCACTCCTATTTATCTTCCCCTTCGGCTCGTGTCCTGATAAATTCTGTTACGTGACTTTCTGTGCTCGTTTTGGTTCTCTCAGCGACATTATTTAATTTCGCGATTGCATGCAAATTCTAATTAAACCCCATACCCAAGTGAAACGGGAAAAATGATATCGTCCAAGACTTAATAAACGTAAAAGCCGGCTCTCATTCGCTCAGAGATGTACGATTGTCAATTAGAATTAATGACACGAACTTCTCAAATGAATTCCATTCGGAGCAGACGTGGACGAAGTAACACGTGTAAACAAAATAAACGAGCCGGACGTACTCGTACATGGCCGGCCAGACGTACATAGAAACATACTCAGAGCTGGCCACTGGCGGCACTGGCCGAGTATGATAAATGGACAGCTTGCCGACGAACCCCGCGCTAATACTTCTCTTTACTGCACTCCTCACGCGAGGGAGGACCCCGTGGGTGGAAATATGACAGTAATGGAAACATGTGACACACGAGAAACCGCAGGGGAAATTGATCCAGCAATTCTAATTTCTGATTTTAGTACTTATTATATATTACATTCAATGATTTAAAAACGGCGTAAACAGAGATTAAACAGCTTATTATGCGGTTATAAGCGATGTAATACAACAATCTCCTGCAATGTACCTATAAGCAGCGGCATTAAGCGACATATTTTATTCTAATGCCAGCCTTTGTTTACTGACATCGACAAGGCACAAACGTCTTGGAAAATTTATAGCATTTTGATGGATTCAGACTTTAGTGATAAATATTTACAATAGGTATATTTGTTTATTTTATTTACAAATGTTCATTTTTATTATTGACATTTGCGTAAATTCTAGTTCTTTGGGCTGTTCCAGATGAATTGTTATTTATAAAAGATAATTTAAAGACTCAAGGTTAAAGACTGCATCGACATGCGAATAAATGTAAAACACCTGACCTGTTCAAGTTTAATATCAATGGGTAAATGTGTATAATGTGTGTACTTAGTGTTGAGTAGGTAATTTGAATATCGTAATGTTTTCCAAAGGAATAAGAATGAAATTTGAAGAGGTAATGGTACAGGTCACAAGGATGTTGTTTGAATGCAGTACCTATATGTTAACTTAAAGGATATCGAAGACATAGTAGCCACTAAGCGACGGCGCGGCGCGGAGAGCGCGGAGAATACGCAAACAGGTGTCGACTACGAGGTTATATTTGCATATAAATAGAGTTCCTGCTTAACTGTAACACTGGCGCGTCTCTTTCTCTCTTATTTAACGCTTGTTACGTTGGAAGAGTGCGCGGTATTACGCCTCCTTGCGTGCTCAGTACGCTAGCTACTCCAGGAGATTCTATTTATGAACGGTGATGTAACTTGGCCAATGGGCTGGACGAGTAACTGCAACCGAGCAGACTTCTATTGTCTCGAGCGTCGCCTCGACCGAAGACAATCGATTGCGTCAATTGTCAATACCCTTTCATGATCGTACTCGTCGAGATGCATTCAGTGCCGAGACGTTTTTTTGATTGCTTCGATAATAATCTCCAACCGGTACCATATACGTCGTTAGGATTCCTCGAGCCGTGTCGCCTAGTGCAACTTTTTCTTGCAGGGAAGTTATTACAATGCGCCACGGGAACCGGTCCGGACGGGCTCGCTAGGAAATGCTTGTATTTTATAGTTCACTCTTCCTCTGCTTCTCGTTTTAGTTCAGAAAAAGGTAAACGCACGATGACTATAAATATGCATGATGCGACTTGCGAAAGGATAAAATTCTGTCAAGAATGTGTGCCATATTGTATTACACAACATTTCGGAGCTAGTAGATTAGTCAGCTGTTGCCGACGACAGTTCCGCACCTCTTCCGTTTGTGTTGTTTTATTTCATTAGCCATTACATCATAGGAACGCGGACCGAACGCTAGACCCGGTGCGTGGGCGCGGGCGCGGGTGACATGCAAACTGTACATTTTTCTACAGCGGACGAGAGAACGACGCAACTAACTAGTTCTGTTATCTGAGACCCCTTATATTTGTATTCCTTGTTTTTTTCGAGCCGAGCGTTTTCTATTTGTTCCGTCAGGCCCTTTTTTTGCTGGGTTGCACCGCCCGCGCCCGTCTTCGAAGGTTCTGAGCGTTTTTACACAAGCGGGGGGCGGGCGCGGTGGAGGGGGGATTCAGCCCCTCCCCTCCCCTCCCCCGGGCCGGGCCGTCCTTGGCCCGAACGTTCACCTTGGCGCGTTGCGCTCCCGCCGCACCACAGGTAACAAAGTTCCGCGAACTACGTGATTTCTATGGCTGTCCGCCGAAAGTGGATCCCGGAGTAGGTATCTCGCAGGCCGCTCGCCCGACGCTAATGTTACTGGGAACCGTGTAATGGAACACTGCACCCTACCAGCTCCAAGCTCACCGTCCGGCCGGTCTGGTCTGGAACTGAGTTTAGTCGAACGATTGTGCACTTTTCACGTGTTTCGTGCTCTAAGGCATTAGATTTATTTTATAGAACACGATCCGCGCAGCACGATAGGAACGGTACCCGGTAGCGGGTAGCGGGCAGCGGGTAGCGTGTAACCAGTAGCCGCCGTCGCGGTGGTCCTGCCTCTCAGTCGCTGCTCGTTTCACTTGTTCTAATTACAAAAAATTCAATTTCCAACACCCGCGTAGATTTTATTACTGTTGCCATTATTGTGTGTTGTAACTTGTAATGTGACGTCGCGTCGCGTCGTTGTTATTAATGTGAACTTAATTGTCGCTAGCAGGGGAACTACTTTTTGTAAGAATAAATTTACTTAGTGTTGACTAGCTGATTAATTGTATTATACCTACGTATTGTTTTATTTTAATACTAGCTGTTGCCCGCAGCTTCGCATACGGAAATTATGTTTTACCTTATTTGTACCTCTTGCAGAAGGAAATTTAAAAAAACGGTGAATTTATATTGAAGTACTTATATATAGTAATTTATATACTGAAACCCACGATAAAATCACAAAGTATTCCTCCAGGAGCGGGTTTTGAAAAATAAGCAGTATTCACATTAATTTGTATTTTTTTTTCTTTTTTTTTGCAAAATTTTGAAAAACTGAAAAATATATGTTCCATAAATTTAAGCAAGGAACATTTGTTGCAAATTTGAAGCAAACCAGTTGATTTTTAAAAAATATTCCATACAAACTTTCATCCCGTGTCCCGGGGAAACCTTTTAATTTTGCGGGATATAAAGTATCCTAAAATATGACCCGTAGTATTAGTAACAACTTTACCAATTTCCATCGAAATCCGTTCAAGGGTTTTCATGTGATGCCTGGACAGACAAACAGACAGACAGACAGACGGACAGACAGACAGACAGACAGACAGACGGACAGACAGACACAGACAGACGGACAGACAGACGGACAGACAGACAGACGGACAATAATTCTAAAAAAAATATTTTGTGCTCTAACACGTTATTGAAGTGCTCCCGAGTGCTCCCTAATCAAAATTTTAAAAAAATATTCAATGTACAGAAAATTTGGAGTTTTATTATACACCGTGTTCCTGACTTTATGCACAAACTTCGGCCTGATATTCAGCCCATTAAATTGGTCATCTTTCGTTATGGATTCATTATTGAAATTTTCATTTTTTTTTATTTTTCATTTTCATACAAACTAAATACTTGAACGTAAATTGCCTAATGTGTAATCTCTTTACGTAAGCTGGCAACGTCGCATTATGATTGATATGAAACTTTGACATGAGTAAACTTTTCTTGACGTTAACAATAATTATTTCTCATCGACTTCGTTCTGTGCGGCCAGTGATCTTTTGAAAACCAAATAGGTAATAATACGGGTTCAAAAAGTTTTACCATGTTTGTTTACTTTAAGGCCCATTTAGACGGAGACTTTCTAGTATCTATCGTACACTACTATCACTAGTAATAATCGCCATAATATAATGTTTACATACAGGTAAGAACTAAATTCTCACCTACGATTATCTCATATGACATGCGTAACTTATCGATCAAGGCGATAATTTCTTAAGTCTATTTAGGTACACATTGTACGTAAGATTACTTACGACAATCTTGACTTGTATTCGACTTACATTTTTCAAATTCATACGTGTATCATACAAGACGGTTGAAAAAGTTTTGAGTGCGAGATTTGTCATTGGAGTTAAGTTTACAATCAATATTCCATTGCGAGGAAATTGTCGTCAAATAGCGAGAGGTGTAAATGTAAGAAAGATTTTTTTATTAATTCGATCGTGGCTTCTTCGAGACGAGAAGCTCTCCGTCTAAATGGGCCTTTATTGACAAGTCAAGCCAATAATGACATGACATTTAAAATGAAATAAGTATAGTTTGAATGATTATGACCGTACTGAGCGGCAACATAGCACAAATAAAGACCCTTTTACAATGTACACCCATATTAAATGGAATTACCAATAACTTAAAAACTAAGCTTTATAATGCACTAGTACCTGTATAAGACATGTTTAGTAAATGCTATAGAATCATTTGGTAAAGTTTGTGCACCACCTCAAAAAATCCCTGTATAGTACCTACTTATAGATTTCTTAAGTAACTACGTAACAATTATTTATTTATGTCAATCAGCAAGTTTTGATCCAGTCCAATCAGTAAAAATCTTTATCGTTATAGGTACCTCTATGTCTAGCTATGTTTTTTAAGCTTTCTAACAGAATATTCAAGGGTGTTTGTTTTCATAACTTTATGTAAGCTCTTTTTGTTTCATGAAAAACCCACTTAGGGCCGCATTTACATTAGGTAATAAATTTTACTCACGTAAGAAACTTACGTAATTAACTTACCGTAAATTTTCAAAGTATGTTTTCACTTTGTAACTCATTGTAATTTCTTCATAGACTTCCGAAAAATACCTGCGTAAATTTTACGGAAGCATCTTACAAATCGGAAAAGTTAATCTGAGATAGTTGATTCGCTTTGGAAGTTTTTATATTATAACTCGCACGGTGTGAAGTACGTAGTACCTATCTGCATTACCTACTTACTGTTAAGTGCAAGTGAGGATTGAAGTTAACAGTCTCAGCAAAGAGCTAATATTTCTTTTTCAATTCTATTTTTACAGCGTTTTTATGGCCGGTACTCTGATTTACTGCCAGAGGACTGTGTTTGTGGCATACAACAGAATATTTCACTCGTGTTATAGGCGTTTTAGTGCTTTCAGTACCAGCCGCTGCCTGCTGGAAGGTCGTTCACCTGCGCCGCTGTCATATCAATCACGCCTTGACTCATATTTAACGATGGCCGAATGGGTTTACGCGGACGCGTACACGAGGAACGCGCAATGCAGTCAATGATAACAGCGTTACGGATCACGGTGGAAGTGCCGTCGTCGCCGCTGGCGTCCCAAAACTCCGACAACCGTAATCTTATCGCATTAGAGGCCGGACATAGGAAGGGCATTAAATTTGAACGATCGTCGTGAAGCGGCGGGCAGAGCGAACGCGCCTGAAACCGGTCGGCCGTCCGTAAATAATGGATTAGAGGTGGTGCGGGGGGTGTGGCGCACGCACCGGCTGCGCGCGCGGGAGCGAGGGGCGAGGGGCGGCTGGGGGGAGCGCGGGGGGAGCGCCGCTCCCGTCAGCTGTTGCGCGCCCGGGACCGCGGCGCACGGGCGCAGTGCCGCCAATGCATCGGCGTTCATAGCGCACGACGGCTGTCTCGCCGCCGCCCGCTAGCCCTTCCGTGTGACAGTGACATAGTGTGTGCACAGTGACGACATAGTGTGTGCGCAGTGTTCAGCGACAGTGTGATCGATCGTGTGTGTGTGTGATGGCGAGGATGTGCAGTGCGCGACCAGCGAGCTGACCGCGGCACCGCGCCGGCCGATGCTAAGTTATGTTACGCCACCGAGCGAGGTGATTATCCACGAAGCCTAAAACACCATGCATGTGTGGGAAACGGGCACGTCGATCCGGTGACGGTCCTTGTCCGATATGTCGGTTATCTTGGGTAAGCAACGCCAGCAGTACACTACAGTACGGTGGATTTTTGGCGGTTTTTTGGGATTAGCGCAAAAAATTACCCACTTCTTTCGTCGGGGCGCATACGAAAAGTTTTTTTCTCGCGTTACAACAATAACGTCGCCCTCTAGCTTGGGGGACCCATTGTGTTGATTTTGGTGCAGACAGACAGACCCGTTTTTTTAATCTTTGTAGATTTTTTTGTTGTATGTAGAAATTTAACAGTTGAGAATTTTTACCAAAAAAGCTACCTGAAAATTAAAAATCCCACGGGCCACGGTACAGCGACAGTATCACAATGGCATGTATGTGTAATGGATGCAGCTCATGTCATACGCAAAGTTTTCATTCTTGCTGAATTAGTTAATTTCGTCGCAAGTTAACATCAACATGTTAATAATATTTCGATAACTCAGAAATCGATATGAGTCACGCGATTAATTTGCTATAATTGACCAGCATCACACCGATGAAGATTATTACAAATTTTAATTTATTCATTAATATCGGTAATGCAATTTTTAAGTCGGTGATTTTATAAGATACTTTAACGGTGAATTAATTTAATATAACAAATCGAGTGAGCATCGGTGTATTCCTATTTAATTGTGTTAAATATGATAAGGAAATACGTTAAAATTAAACAGAATAGGTAGGTTTGTAGCATAGGAAGTGTAGTGCCGCGGCCGCTTTCGTAACGAATGAATTGGATCTAATTAATAACTAGCTCGCGCTCGTTTCCTATCATTAATTGTTGCTGAAATAGCTTCGTTTAGTTCATGTGGAGTCATGCTGGACGGCTGCCTGACTTTTTCTTCATAACAATGTTTCTTAACAAGGTTTCCTCAAGACAGAACTTCTCCAATAATGTATTATGTAGAGACTGAAGCTATATTCTATGTTTTACTTAAAACATTTGTACATTATCTAAGTTTTCTAATTAAAGATTACATTTAAAAATATAACTAGTGTACTCGTAGTAGGTACTTACTCATAGGTACTTTAATGATGATTCGACGATTACTTAATGGTATTCATTATGAAAGGATTCACAACCAAAATTCACCAAATTGCGAAATTATAATTTAAATTACTAGCAAAGTTTTAAGGCAAAAAGTAGTATTTTCAGTTTCTTAGTTATTAATGTACCTACCTGCGCATGTACATAAAATATAAGAACAATTAAAATACGCTACGCATAATACGCATTATCCTCAGCATCAGCATAGTCTTCAGTAACATTTACTTTTTTATAAAGTGTAGTATCTAAAATACCTATTTTACTTATTGTAATATAATTATATATTTGTTCGAATTGCATCTGGCTTTTATAAAATTTCTCGTTAAATCTTCATGTTGCACGAGTAGGTAGGTACGTTAAAGGTCTTAGAATCACGCAGGTGTCCCAGCACCTTGTACTCAACCTTCCGGTTTTGTTCACTGAATAATTTATCTGCAACTTATCATTATTCACCTAACTCCAAGATGGTGACTGGTGTTAATGTGAGGTATTACAAATGCCATTGTTCATACTGTACTGAGGTGAAACTCGCAAGGAAGTCATTGGAATTCTCGATGGTTTCTAAAAAGGACATTGTTCGTCACGGCATCCTCATGTCGTCATACCGTGTCCATGTCCATATCCTGTAGAGGTTTTGCATGACGCATTAGCGGTAGTGATTTTATATTAGCAGTAATTGCTGTTAGTAATTGTTTCCCACAATAGAATGATTGCAATAGTTGAGTATTGACGTTCGCATTATCAGCGTAACACGTGAGAAAAGGATTTCTGTTCTCGGACTTCATATCTTCAACAAGTTCTAAATCATCTAAAGCAGGTTGAGAAAATTCAAACAAGTTTATTTGCGTTGGAATTTGTTCCAGGAAATCCTCGTCTCTCGGACGCTTAGCTTCTCCTAGCGCGAGCTGTTACAACAGCCACCGGTTCACTGCGATGGTCCAACGCCTTAAAAGGCTTATATTATTTTATTTACAGATCTGAACTGGTTTACCGACTTCTTACCGATTTTTCTTATAATTTCCTTTGTAAAAACCGGGCAAGTGCTTGTCATGTGTATACTAATACGTGTATGCTAACATAGCCGTGATAGTTTTCCTTGTAAATTCATCATATAACCTATTTTCACCACCGGGGCACAGGAGGGGGAGACACTTGACATTTGAAAAAATACAGTTGAATTGGATATCTCCTCCTTATAGCGGCTCATAGCGGCTTCTTGTGGTTAGTCAGTTTTGGTTTTGGTACTGCATTGATATCTGCATTCTGCATTGCGTTTGAAGTTTTATACTTTTCTCGAAGGTATTTTGACACCAGTGTAATCTTTAATCATCTAGTTTATAGGGGACAGTTTTTGGAAGCTTTTTTAGCTATTGTAGCCGACTGTACCGTTTTTGTTTCAAAACGATATCTATCAAATTAAACTTTCAGATATCCCTTTTTAAACTGATAAATTTAGGATACTGTTAGGTCAAACTGTAAATAATTTCACCATCAGATTTATTGGTATTTAAAGCATTATCAATAACTGTTGACAAAATGGAAGCAAAATTTAGACCATGATTTATGTAATTAGGTGTAAAATCCTTCTTTCTGTGTCGAACAACACTGCTGGTTTCTTATCTGTATTGATTCAAATTTATTCTCTCACAAGAATTATAATAATCGTTCTTACAGTTTTAATAATTTACGTTGTTAATTGTTAATCAATCCAGACACAATTAAAATTAGTTGTGCAAAACGTGTTTGTAAATTCGAGTTCCTCCCATGATTGCGAACACTGAATGTACATAGGTTTTTACTACGAGTATTACAGCAATTACGTGGTTAGAATAATGACAGTTCGTTGTTAGCACAGTACTGGATACATATAACAAAATAATATTTCTTAAATCACCTTATTCTATACGTTAGACAGCTGATAGGTCTCGTTTTCAATTTATCAGCCATCCGTGACCGGGTGCAGCAGCGATGCATCAAGTAATACGATTTAAAAGCAATCTCGCCGCCTCACGCTCAATTTCCGCGCCAAATGTCAGCCATTCAGGGTTTTCGTTACTTCTGCTACTTATTCCAGATCTACGTTATGATGCTCTATATCAGATGCATTTTGTATTTCTGTTTCGTTTTCGTTTCGGACATCTTCGTTGTCTTTTCTTTTGGATTTGTTCATTTGAAAGTGCAGTTTCTTCAGTAATTTAATGTTTAACGCTTTTCTTTGTGGAAACCAACATTGTTCTAATTTAATTTACATATCTTATTTAAAAAAAATACCTTATTCAATTTACAGGGTTAGTTGGCATTGGCTTTTACCCAAATTAGTTTTGTAACGCTTTCATAACATGTACATCTGCTTTAATTCTACTGATCTGTGTCAGTCTGCATGCCTACCTTGTTTTAATTTTTTCTGTCTCTGTTTTTTCTTTATTAACTTTTTAACTTTTTTGCTGTTATGTTTTTTGTGTTCTTTATCTGGATTAGTGTTGTTCTTGTTTTAAATCCGCATCATTGTAATTAAGGTTAGATGCTTTGTTTGTGTGTAATACATACTTCTGATAACTAATTGGGTGTGTTCTCATAATTACACTTAACTTTACTATATTACACTGTATTCCTATTAATTTGTTAATATAATGTCGACGCAGGTATCAGATGCGAATGTCTGGGAATGCGTTAATCCCCCCAACTAACATCAAACGCTAATTCACGGTAAAAATAAGTGTCGCGGCGGATAAGTTGCACCGCGAGCTAAAGTGAAATGAATGGAAACCAAATATTTATGTATATTCATTCGTTAATCCGGAACGCAGATAACAATGGGCGACGCAATCAATACACTCCGTAAGGTCCGATTCTAGAACCGGCTTAACTGGCATGTCGGGACCACAATTTGTCGGAGCGTCCTATAAAACGTTGACCGTTCAATCTGGTGCTATTAATAGTTTATTTTTTAAATCGTGCTTATCGGAATTTCTTATAGTTGCATAGAGATAATACGCGTATAAAATGTTAAGTAAAATTGTAGATAACTAACAGCATTGGACATTAAATTTCGAACGCGCTATGGAGAGATGGCCCGAGTGACCGGATTTTGGCGTCATATCGTGACCCGGTATGATAAGTTGTCGGGTTACACGTGTCGATTTTTTGTGTCCGTTTGTAATACGATACGTTCATGGATCGTTTATAATTCGTTTAGTTGTTTGTTAACTCGTATAATGTCTAGCGAGAAAGTTGAACTGACTTTTACCCATTATACTTTTCTAACTCTAGCACCTGTTGATTATACATATACTTGTAAATTAATCACACTCCACACTCGAGTTTCTATAGTGAAGTAAATTTAAGTTTTTAAATACTGAGTGCGGTCTTCGGATCCTAACTCAGACTCATCCTGTAGCGCCCATTTGAGATGGACTATGAGAATCAATACACAGACTTCGGCTATAGGTTGACTATGACTCCAGTGTTCACATTATCATAACTAAATTTGTTTATACAAAAAGAAACTATCAATCAATCGTATTCACTTTTGAATATTTTTCTGCTTTTTTCTGAATTCCATTTTTTCCAATTTGAAGTATTAGCAATTCTATAAAAAAATACATAATACCTACTCACAAGTAGTAAGATTGAAAATACAACAGATAACACACAAGCTAGGTAGGCAAATCATTAAGCAATCGACTTATTGTGAAAGTTACCTTGACCTTAAAATATCGGTCGTACAAGTTCGTTCACTTCGTATGATACGCGATACGTATCGTACAAAAACATATTTATAGGTAGGTATTTATGTGACGCGATTGTTTTGCGTATTATTCTATTTATATAGTATTGTAACGTATAATTTTCATTGCTTTTTACCTGACTGCGCGAAGCAAGGGAGGGTAATGTGTTTATCAGTCTTTGTATGTATGTTTGTTCTTAAGTGGCGCTGTAGGGAACTACGTGTTGACCGATTTTCATGATTATACGTCAATCGATTCGTCTTAACCTTGCGAGTGTCACTAAATACATGACAATAATCAAAATTCATCACGGCGCTAACCAAATGCCATATTGTTAAAATTAAAAAATAATATGATAAAAAATAAATAATCACAGCTTCATAAGTATTGGCATATTTCTATAACATACAAATTCACTGTTTCTTAATTCAATTTTGTAGCAACTATAGTTTGAAATTAGTTTTGAATATGAAGTTATTTTGGTTATCAATATTTGGTTATCAAAGCTAGTATACTGGGGGATTGGTAAATCTTATCGTGCGGCATTAAATCATTCACCTTATTATTCGTAATGTAAACAATGCGCGCCGGTAATGGGCGGGTAGTAAAACATGTTGTTCGTTACAACAATTACATGCTGTAGGTTGCTTTGAAGGAGTTCGACACGCTAGTGAAACTTGCTGGTTGAAAGGAATAGCAATAATAATAAAAAATATATAAAAAAACAAGAAGGGTTCTTAAAGTTAGCCTTGATGAGATTCACAATATATTTCTGACTTCGTGATTTCCTAATACTCGACTGACAATTCCGCTTGTTTATTTGTCTATCACATCACAGCCTACGGATCTGATGAAAAATGCTATCTGCAAAAATTATGAAATTCTAAGATATTCAAATCGGTTGTGATCGTTGATATCATGCGATGTAATACGATTAGCAAGTTAGGAAAGAAAAATTGCAACATTGTACTCGTATTATGTTATTCAATACAGATGATAAATTATTGAACTGAAAACCTCTCTATTTGTGGCTCTACCCTGAAACGTTGACAAAAAAATGTCTGCATTGAAGGAGTCAAATCTTTTTTAACGTACGAAATGGAATGTGTTACCTCCTCTTTCTGTCAGTTGTGTTGATTTATTTGACCTACGTAGTACGTAGTAAATATAACATGTTTGTTTATTTACATGACTATTTTACGTCCGCTTCATTGGATTTAGGTGAGATTGTAGTTTTTTTCTACTATCTCTCAATACTTGTTTATTTTTCAGGTAGGTTACGTTAGGTTAGTTTAGTTAGGGATAGAAAGAGAGGAAAATTTATTTATTGTGATTTAAGCTAAAGCAGCACCAATTGTTTTAATAAATATCTCTTATAAACGGACCACGAGGTCAACACAGTCACGCAGACAGACGTAAGACCGCGAACAACAACCAGAATATCATTGAGCGTCTCACAGGAGATCGTACGTAAGAGAGGCGGGCGTTCACCTCGCGTTGAATAGCTCGCGTGGGACATTCGCTAAAAATATGTGCGGCGACGCGCGACACGGCGTGCATCGCAATGCGACTAGTTGTGCCCGTACTGCCCGTGGCAACTATTATTTAATCCAGGATGTGGTGTGAGCGCGGCGCCTACCCTGCTAGCTCCGCCTACCTTGGGTATCGGGGTCAGGAAACGAGGAAACGCATCGGTGATGCCTTTAGTGTTACTTATGTCCATGCGATGATGGCCACTTACCAACAGGTGGATCTTCAACTCATCGTCGTCGTAGCGTCGGCTAGTTACACAAAAAATGTTCTTAAAAAAATATAACTTGTCTGTGTGTCCTAGACACGACCGTGGGAGTCGACGTCGAGTCATACGATACGATGAATGAAATGAAAATGGTTTTACAATGGGTAGATTAGATATGAAAGTGTCTTTTTGGATTTGATTGTATAAAACTTTGTCGAAACTAATTTAATTTTTAAAATCCTGAGAGTTGCTTGTCCACACAAAAAATATAATTACATTTTTCGCAAATTGCCAATGAGAGTTCCATCCTTTTTAACCGACTTCAAAAAAAGGAGGAGGTTCTCAATTCGACTGTATTTTTTTTTTTTTTATGTTTGTTACCTCAGAACTTTGGACTGGGCGAACCGATTTTGATGATTCTTTTTTTAATCAAAAGCTGGTGGCTGTCATGTGGTCCCACATAAATTTTATTGAGATCTGACAATGGCATCCATTAGAAAACCACATAAGTCGTAAATTTGTGTTAAGATGTGCGCGACAAATTGACGAATAACTCAATATCACGCCAACCGATTTCGATGATTCTTTTTTTAATCGAAAGCAGGTGCTTGTCATGTGGTCCCACATAAATTTGAACGAGATCTGACAAGTAGTTTTCGAGAATTTGAAGTCGGTTATTTTTTGTTAGTAAAATTTAGATTATACATATTAACAACAATAACAAAGTACGTACATTATCAATGGATCGTTAATTTTCGAGTTACTTTAGATGGTTCGGTTACTGCGGCGCGGGCCGCGGCGCTTTGTTGGAAGAAACATTGTGGCTTTTAGAGAAGTTGTTCCAAGTTATAGAAGGATTTAAAAATGCAGACTTTTCTACTGCATTAGGTTACAGGTGTTTTCTCAACGGTATTCAATTGATCGTAATATTTATATACGAATGTGGTTGGTTATGGTATACCATCGCCCTTTCAAACGTTCGTTTTCAATTCTCAGACTAGGTAGGTAATATAAACTAGGTAATATCTTAACAATTTCAAGTAGAGGTAGGTATATATGATAAGACGCACATTAAAAAAAATCTAAAGAAATATTAATGAAAAAACGAAGACAGTTAACAGTTGTTACTAAAACAACTTGTCTCATGAATATACCTTTGTTATAATACTATAAACATAATTACACGACGTGAAGTGTAATTTTATTTTTACTGGTAATTTCGAATGAATATTTTTAAATTGTCATTCCCGTTTTAATGAAATAATTATTAGTATAACTGAATGTTTATGACCAAGAAGCTGGTGAAAAATTAATACACGGACAAAAAAATAATTTTAAGTTGCTCGCTAGTAGTTAAGTAGAATTCATTAATGGGATATTTACTTAATATCCAATTAACTAGTCGGTGAGTGGAGATTTTATTTTTATTAAAGAATTATGTTCTTCAGTTAATTACGAATTAAGATGTACCTATTCCTATTAAATGTTTTCGTAACCTTCGATTAATCGTTGTTTGTGTGACTTTAGTGAGAAATTATTTTAGTTTATATAAAAAAGACAAAAATCCCACCGTGAAGATTGCTTTATCTGTTTTATTTTTTATGAGATGGTCCGCACGGAGCTTGATTCGTAAATAATTTGGATATTAATAAACCATTTAGGAATTCTTAGGGTCGTTAAAACGCACGGACCAGTTTTGTAAAGAGGAAAATAAAAGTTCACAAAAACCCAGCGTGATTAATTCCAAACCCTACCCAAAGAGAACAATGACCGTTCTGCAGCCCGGTGTAGGTGGAGACTATAAATGAAATAATCACAGGGTCATCACACCTGCATTATAATAATAATAATATAATGTATACCTAATAAACAACCGAGCAAAATAACACCCTGTACTTTGTCTCATACAGAACTTTGTCCTTGATGGTCTATTTAAACTTTACGTTATTCATGTAATTACTCAACAAACAAGGGTAAGTGATCATCGTCACCCCTACACATCAGTAACATGAAACAAATCTACTACGCGTTGCCGGTCGAAAAAGAATTGCGGGACCACTATGCTAAAAAATACTTTAAAATTTTACGTGAAATGGTAAGTTTTGTTTTACCTTAATTTCTCTCATTAAAAATTATCTTGACAACCCTAAATATTAGGTACGTATTGAAGTTAAAACTAAAGCGCGTATAAAATTGTAACTGTAATAAAATGATAAGTAGACGCCATCTACGACCGCGGCGTACAGCGTAAAGCGAGTCTATAATGAAATGCATTTTATGATACAACTGATACTTGATACAGCCAGCAATGTTTTTCTCAAAATATTAATACCTGGTAGTATCACAACATGCTGGCCTACGAGCTAAGACACGACGCGATTCTGAAATTATTACAGAACATTTTGTTTTAGTACATGTATTAAATAAATGTATGTAAAGTACGAGAATGAAGGGAATCGGTTACGCAACGCGAACAATAATATAATTACGAGTATTACTAGCTGTACCGGCGACTTCATTCGCGTGGGAGTTTTTTAGCAGCCTATATTATGTTGCCATATCTCCTATATCTTCTAGTAAAGTCCTATTAAAATATTTATGTTCTGCCGTTCGTTCCAGTGATTAGCCTGGACAAACAGAAAGACAGATAGTCAAAAATTAAAAATAATTTGTTTAAGTATCGTGTAAATAACTAGGTATAAGCACTAGAGAAAACACAGTTATTTTGAAATCACTGACAGACACTTCAGTTTTTACCCGACTGCCAAGAAGTTATGTTTTTCGCGCGTATCTTGTATTATATGTAGATATGCATGCAATATTCTTTATTACCTCATATCTTCCAAATCGTTGAATTTATGTAATTAAGATATCGTTAGACGAATCTAACGATATCTTAATCTAAGAATACTTAGGTTATCAAGACGAATCTTGATAACCTAAGTACTCTTAGATAAGTGAAATTAAAAAAAAACAAATATCGTGGCTGTGAGATGCCATTGTTTGAAATTCAAAAAATAAAAATAAATCGTAATACTGCAATATGTTTCTTAAATTAAAGAACTCATCATAAGGCTTTCAAAAAGGTATACATATCTGAAATCTTTTTTAATAGCAGGCAGGTTTATTTTTTTATTTTTAAATTTATACTTGTACATATATCAAAATTTGATTACCGTGATCGTTTTATCTTGAACATAATACTGGCTACGGAGCTGTAGAACACAGTAAGTAAATAAGTTGTTTAAACTTATTGTTAAATTAATATTTAAAAGTATTTCTTAAGATGTAAATTTTCATGAAGGTCATATTTAATTTAGAGGATGTTCAAATCCTTCATACATATAAAGTTACGCAAATTGTTATCCATACCTTTCCTTTTATGAATGTAATTTAGCAGTGGAAATATAGTTTTTGGGTCACACACCTGTGTCGTCCGAACGGGTCGCAGTCTAGACGGCATGTTTTCATGTATCATACATTATCTTTGTTGTCGTTGGATGCTCAGATGAGTCGGCAACTAGAAGCGGTAAACATGAGGTATTCGATTGTAATTATTACGATCACCTCGTAGCTAACGTCTGAGTGTTATGTCATCTTTTCGATATATTGATTCAAATAAGTGACGCTATACATATAGGTATGACGGAAGCTGAAATGTAGTGTAGTGTAGAACCGCGTCTTCATGTATAAATGTATTACAGCCATAGAACAGAAGATATTACACGTGTATAGCATTGGCTATTAAATAATTTAACAGCCTAGTTAGAGTTATAGAGACAGGATGGACGGACGGATAGCGGAGTCACAAAGCCTTAGGGTCTTGGTGGTGTACCCTTTAGTACGAAACCCGAAGAAGAAAACCGACAATTTGTACCATTATTATTAGGTAATAATTATGTTATTGCAGTAGTTAATTAAAACCCACAGGCACGTACATTTACCTACCTTGTAATTCTTGATTGATAATGGGCAATGGTCCATAAATATAAATTTAAATTTACAAATATGCCGTTGTCACTGAAACCGTAAAGAGTAATTTACACAAAAATGTTAAAACTGCGTTTACAATGTAACACACTTATGTTAGGCAGTCGGGCATAAGGATAAGAATGTAACCATAGAGGTATTATTATTAGTATAGAGGGAGTGTATCGAAGTGGGAACAGTAGGCACGGGTGAGAACAAAACGACGTTCCCGTCGCGAGCGCTTGTAGTCGTGGTTGATTGCTAGCGGTGTGCGGTTCTAGAGAGATTTTTAAATATTTACGTATCAAAATGGTCAAATGTGCAGTTCTATCTTGCAAAAACGATAGTAGGAAACACACAAAACTGAAATCCAGTATCACATTTCATCGGTAAGTTGATTTTTATATTTATTTTTAAGAAAACAAATCACGCATCGCGGGTGTGAAGGAGACGTGAGGGGCGGGCACGGAAAGACCGCCCGCGCGCCGCGCTCTCCTCGCGAGACTGTGGTGATGTGATGCGACCAACGCTGTAGTCGATATTTAAAATATGTTTTGAAATGTTTGCTATGAGAACAACGTATTATGTTTATATAACTTTAATAAAAAAATCTTATAAATATTTATTATAAATCATTGTAATGTGTGTTTTGTATGATATACTTTGTAATATTTATAATGCGAAAGTATTTTAACGTTAGCTAGGAATGTAAATATAAGGGCGTATTCACGTAGAAAGCTGGCTACCGGCGCCGATCTGCCAGCGCTTATCGGGACCGGTTCGCCCAGGTAGTCGGCGCAGGTAGTCTATAGTCCATTTTTTTGGTAGAGTCTAAAGTCGTAAACAAATATGGCCGACTTCTAATGTCAATTTGCCATAGACAGTATATATAATGAAACTTGGAGTCGGTTCATATGATACAGCGACTAAATTTCATTATATGTTATAGAAAATGACTATGGTAATTGATAAGTACCTACTTAAATATTTCTGTTTAAAATTATTTGCCATGATGCGAACGAAAAATCATTGTCATTGTAACCTTGAGTAATAGAAAAAGACAAAAATAACAATTCACAGTTTTAAAAATATGTCTAATTTTCAAGCGTAAAGTTAAAATATTATTATATCGATCAAGAAATCATTCAAACGATTTAGAATATCGATTTGTCTTTCAATACTTATGAATCAACGACAATCTTAAGTTCCTAGCTGTCAAATTGTCATCGATATATTGTCGCTGTGCAAAGAAGTTTTGACAATGTTTCGTGATAAATAGAAGTTTAAGTGAAATTAAATTAAATTAAAACAAGATTAATATTAAAATGGATGATTTATTTAATTGAGTCTATGTCTATATTTTCTTCGGTTGTTTGTACCATAAACATTTACTATCTAAATAACAAGAATACTCGTGTAAAACTAAAAAACTGAGTGACTTTCGTATTTTAAATAACCAACAATATAGATCACACTAACAGCTCCATCACTAGGAGAATCTGCTATTATGGGTGCCATAGGTACAATTAATGTACTGTAGTACAACAAATGGTGTAATAAGTACCTGGGCAAATGAGCTTGCTCAAGTGAAAATAGAGAAAACAAATTTTCCCAGATATGAGAACTAGCTAGATCGATTAGTCGCCCTCGTAAACCATAACATTCTAAATTTCATCGAAATCGTTAGTGCTGTTATCGAGAACGTGGTAACAAACAAATATATAAATAAATATACATACCTATTTATATAAAAAAATTCTCGTTTAATAGTAGGAAATAAGATAAGTTATCGAAATAACTTATCGATACCTCGTTGCCGATCGGCACGTAATTGATACATCCCTATCCGTCATACACGTATCGATATACGTATCTATAGATCATCTGCCTACGATGCGTACCGTACCATTTGTGTGATACCCGCACTCTATACTAATAAATATACCTCTATGAATGTAACTTATTTTCTTGCCACTCACAATCTCGTAGTAGATATAAAAGGCGCAGAATGTACAATTTCGCTACAAAACAAAGCATTAAGTCGAGATATCAAAAGAACCGCTGATAGGGGCCTGCAGTGAAATTATTTTAATCATGTGGGTCGGGCGTAGGCCTCTCGTGCGGGAGGCTCATTTAGGGCCCACCGGTGCCCTAACGAGGATTTTATGTTTTTATTGCCGCCATAGGAAATGTTAATGTGTCGCGATCATCAGCGCCCATAAAACCATTGTCGTAAACGCTTCCAGGGCGTTCCAAGTTCCAAGGTTTGTTTGTTGAATGTTCAACTACTTTGTGTGTGTTGTATGTAGTTGTATGTGTGGTTGTATTGTCTTTTTCGGTACGCTCACTGATGTATAAAATAGTTACAATTTGTAGCCTCGCAGGGCTGGCAGGTATGGGTACCGAATGTTTATTACTGTGTAGTAACTTCAGCGTAATATAAACTTTCGGTGAAATATGACAGTTTGGATATTGGAGAATATTGTAAAACTTTCTCTTCTATCATAAATCACAACGTAACCTGCATTGGGAGATAACTTGAAAAATAAAACTACGAATGAAGTCCATCGCGCGGAAACTTATTTGAAGGAATTCAATGGAAAAAAATCTTCATCATAACTAATACCACTTGGAAGTTGCCACAACATTAGCTTTTGCATGTGAAGAAAATGTTGCATTATTAGTTTAATGGGCGAGATGGTATCGGTGTGTGAGCGTGTCCGATCATGGGGGTAATTTGTGGAGGGGCAACGACCCTCGCTCCTCGCCCGCATGCCCATTGTCCGAGGCACAATGCCCACCGCATGCGACCGCATTGATTTAACTCACAAGTTTAGAATCTTCGCTGCAACTTTGTCCAGATGCGGTGCACCAGTTGGAACTTGGAATTAACTTGGGGTTGAGTTGGACTTTTAAATTAGAGTACCTACTTTTGTATGATTCGACGCAGTGGTTGCCCTGTGTTTTGAACACTGGACTTCTGCCCCCCGAACTTCTTATCGAACCTTTGAATCTATTTCTCAATTGCTTGTGTGTGTGACACATACATTTTGTTTTCGTGCCTGTGCGTTTGTGAAAGCCATGCAATTTAGTATGTTACCAGATTGAGCGTTGACTCTATGCCCAACGAGATCTATAGAGTAGTATAGAGTACAGATTGTAACGCAGCGTGTAAACGATTGCAATTGCAACAAAAGCATGCGCATTGGCATTGCGTTGCGCAAGTCACCGCATCGCTGCATTCGGCCATGTTCGAGCAAGACGCGTTTACTTTCGCCCATCGAGCTGTTATATACGTTTTGCACACTCCTAGACTGGTGCTGGTTAGATGGTTCGGTCTGCTGTCTTGATGGAGCTTAGCTTTTGCTAACATTTTTACTTTGACTTAAAGGTATGCCACATATCATAAACATCGGTTCACGAAGACGTTCAGACGAATGAATATTGTGCGACTTGTGACGTGGTGATAATTATTGTGATCCAAAAGTCAAACCTTGATAACATTAAACCATAAGTTACAATATCAGTAACTGTTTTCTGTAATCCCTAAAAAACCAATCTCCTTTAGAGTTTCTTGTCGTTACTTCTTCCAAGACTGCTCATGTTTCCTATGATCTCATAATTGAAATTTAATCTTCATATGTATATCTGTCTCCAGGACTTCAAAAAGTTTTATCGTCCTATTATCTATGCACGTATTTCTAAGGTCGTAAACTTTTACATGAGCTTTTAAGAGCTGCAGATCTGACAACTGGAGTTCCGTAAGTTGCACTGTTCTCGAATCTCACGAATTTAGTAGTTCGTTTAAAATATTTCAATAGTTGTTCAATCTGAATTCCATACGCAGCTGGCGCAGCATGGAAACGAAGAAGTGACTTTATTTTAAGTTTTTCTTATTTTTAGTACATTAGGTAAGTTAATGAGGCGATCATTTAAGTTCAACTAACTACTTAAAGTAAATTTATAATCTGTGTATACTGCGTGCCAGCTGCAGGGCAATATAGTGAATATTTATATTGGAGTTTTCGATTTTAAATCGTATGTTTGTGATCCGGTTCCTTAAATACCTTGTTTATAGTCCGGTTTTGTGCATAATGTGCCTGTCGTTAGTGTTATTTTATTTATTGCTTTGGGTGCGGAAATAACAAAATTGTTATCGATTGTTAATTTGTTACTAATTATAATTCAAAAACTATTTTTAAGTATTAGGCTGTTACGCATCATTACATCATTTAACCTTTGAACTTGATTAGGAGTGACCCTACCGAAAGGACTTACTTAGGATATTTCTAAATTTCTTACCTGTAATGTCAGTACCTTATTACGATTTTAGCATTGATTGTAATATTCTTGACGTGATGGGCATATCTCTATTTCGAACGCTTTATTTACTTTGGATTGGACGGCTGTGTTTGTCTGCGCCTTAAATAGCGCGACACTTGTCAGTTGTCCGTAATCAATATACCTACACGGATCACGTGTGTATTGTACCTACACCTACCTACATGCTAACACTGGGCATGGTGGGTCGTTGACCCGGCTGAGACCTCTGCTAAGTTAGTTTCAGTGCGGAGAGAGTAGAGTGTGTTTAAATGGAATCTGTACATGAGGCGAGGCGCACCGTAACGAGTTTAACGTTGGTCGGGTGCACGGCGCGGTGGTTAGAGTAAACCGTGGGCCACGTCGCGTCGCCACGTGAGCGACACTAGCTTTATGTTAATTATACACCGGATGCGCACTTCCTCTAATTCAGCGGCGGTGGCCGCGGCGGCATCCCGATGTGTCGTATCGCGGGCACGCCCGGCTTGTGTGGATGGGACTTTACGAAAGTGTTCCAAAATTAAGGTTTTTTTTTTTAATATCTTGAAAATCCTTTGTAACTCTGAAACCAGTATTTGATCCACATAGTTTGTTTCTCGCTAAAGCACAGATTATCTGTACATGTACGAAAAGGAGAACCCCATCTTCCATAGAGACATCGGCCCAGAATAGACAAGAATGAAAATTGGTGGTCAATTAGATCATTGTAAAAGCTTTAATTTCTCCAATTTTCAAGTCTGCTAGCAATGGCCAACTAATGAAATCCTAATGAATCACCTTAAATATGGGTTATGATTATGTCACACTCGTGTCACAGTGCTGATGAAAAAAATATGTTTTTGATAAAGTTCTCGTTTATTAAGGGTAACGTAAGGTCAGTTGGTCACCGTTTGGTGAGTACCTATCTACTGAATATTATGCGTTTTACTAGGCACTTACTACCTCAAACACCTACGAGTATATAGACAATGTCAGGAATATAATGAAGACCATAAATAAATAAATACTACTTAAACCATAATGGTTAAAACTGAGTAGGTGGGTATAATACTACCTATTACCTACCCACTTTAATGGGTTTTACCCAAAAAAATGTCAAAAAGGTTGTGTAATTTTTTAAAGATATTTTATTCATTATCATCAAAATATATCAATATTTCGTCAAGAAATTGTGCAGGAGGCGCTATACTCCTATTTCCAATATTCAGGCAGTGGTAGTAAGAAAAGCAAATCTAGAAATTGTATCAAAAACACATTCACCAACGCACGAAACGAAAAGCGAATGCAATAGAACATAGTGATTAAGTACTCTGTGCAAAAATTAAATTGTCATAAATGTCATCATAATATTCTTTTACTTTTTTTACACAGATAAGTTAAACTCAAAATGTCTTATAATAAGCGTAACGATGTCGTTAAAGGATTTAATGGTAATTATTATATATTAAATAGTTTAGCTTTATATAGAACATGAAAACATATCAGAAAGGAATAAATATTGTTTTTATAATTAATAAATAGTTAATTTATTCCATATGTTCCTTAATCAATCGATTATAAAATCGTTTGTAATGAGGTAAATACAATGAGAACTTCTTTCTTTATTTTGTTCATTTGGCGATTGCAAATGAGGCTAAGATTTAAATATGTTTATTTAGTAAATACGACGAATTTTTATGTATATAGTTTACTCTTGTTCAGTCTTATGTGCTAGCACAGATTACATATAATTCGTGGCCGGAAACCGGGGTTCTCCTTTACCTTGTAATTTTTGTGACGTTGACCGGTCTCTATCAGCGAGGATTAGCTTGAATCCAATAATGTTGAGTTAATTTAAGTTAGCGTTTCTATATTATATATTATTACCTCGTCCCTTCCGACCCAAAAACAGGGTTCTGTTTGAAGCGCTTTAAGCGTGCTGGTTTCCAAGTAGCTTATCATTTTATAACTTACTGCGGGCCCGACACTAGCGCCACCGCGGTCAAAATGGAAGCTGTTCCAAACTGGTCGATAGTGTGAGTATAACACTATCGCTGAGTAGTTTATGGTGTGTTCCCACTTACAAGGCAATTATTTTGAAGCAGAATTAAGTAAGTAGGGATGTAGTATTTTTCTGATGCCCACCACTCGTACTGTTTTTAAACGACTTTAAATATTAATAAAATAACAGATTTCAACTATTTAAAAAGTACGTAGTCAACTGCTGTATCTATCTATTCTTATGTAAATAATACAAATACATATAGGTAGGTAAAATATCACAAGTAAATGTATAGTGCTCTTCAACTATATCTGCACTTGGGCGTAATGTTATGCATATTTAGTTGAAGAGCACTATAGGTAGTCTATACCTGTTGTTTCTTTGAGTAGAGTACCTACATAAATGTAAAAATAATCGCTAATGTACCTAATGTGTTTGACTATTAAGAGAGACGTTGAGCCTGGTATGTGTTCTTGTTGCCAATACAGCCAATACTAACTATCGATCTTGAGTTAGTCTCGCAATGTCAAACATTTTCATAATGGATAGTTTGCAGCAAACTCCGCGAATCTCCCGGTGAAATCTGTAATCGGGTTTCCGCCGTTGCCGAGTTGGCATTTAGATTTAAATCCGAATGCTCTGTGAGAGGTCAGTGAAATAGAAAGTAGAACATTGCGAAATAGATATGCAGGTATTATGTTTGTATTATAAGTGTTTGCGGCGAACATTAGTCAAGGACAGCTTTGTTTTTGTATAGTCTATGCGTGGGAATCGTTGGAGTAAGACTGGATAGACTAGACCAGACGTTGGCATTGTAAAAAATATATCGCATTTCATGATGCTTACATGTTTAGTTTGTGTTACCGAGCGGTTGTATTAGCATTTTAGTAATGAAAACGTTAGATTAAAATTAAAGGAATATTTTAGCAAGTATGTAACTAAATTTTGAATACATCAAAGGTTTTAATTGAAGGTTGAAAAGGTTGTAATTGTTTTGTTAAATGGCCTGAAAATTAACTGGCTTGACTAACGTAACTGCGTCCTTATATAGCGTTTTTTATTGTCACATTATGAGGCACTTGTCAGTAATCATATTATTTGCAGCAAACTTCTTATTGGAATTGTGTTACAGATCTGATGGTCACACTGGCAATTCCGTTGAGATAATTTGGTACAATTATCGCCAGCGTTTTAAAAAATATCCTAGTACGTACTAATTGTTTCTTGAAACAGGTGCACTTCTAACTGTAACTGTATGTTTTCATAATACATAATAAAATTAACTGAATAATTATACCTATCTTATGTAATAGGTGGTAATTGTATTGTAGCTTTTTGATAAAACAATGTAAGGCCTCGGGGCGTAGACGTAGACGGTCGGGAGATAATGAACCGTTGGAATCGGCGGTATGCTAATGTCGGATTAAAAATTCACTGCGTAGGACTTATTAGTAACTAACCCATGTTTCGTGTCGCTGTGAGCTGTTTCGTTCGTGTTCGAGGTTTTTTCGTACGATGTTTTTATAGTTGTCATCTGAGAGTTTGACAGATTAAAATAAAAGCACAGATAGAATACATCGGCAATTAACATCAGTTGAGATAAAAAAAAAATCATAGATGGAATTTGCGCTGATAATGTTATTTTAGTTTTAGTTCATATTGTAAGTCATAATTATTATGACATTTGCGTTCTAACTACTAACAGCTTGGTTAATCGACAGTGCAGCTTAGCCGAGGTCGCTCGGTCAGACGACCAAGGTAACCGATGCAGTTACCGTGTGACATCCTCATTGTATTGACTTCGTTAGTATGCGCTATATTGTTGTAAAATTCAAATGTATAGATAGCTATTCAACTTATTCACGCTTGTTACAAAGGTTTAGGAATGTCAGAAAAACAAAACGACAAATTCGCAAATTGACAGAGCATATCTCACTATAATATCACACCTATTAATATAGGATAGGAATAAGGCTTCCTGAAAGCTTCTGGTTAGGCTCTACGATAAGTATCTAACGAAATCGAAACAGAAATCGTGTTTTCGGGAGCACTAAAGCCTTCACAAAGCTACGACAGGTACGAATACCTGCAGTTAACCATCTAAATCCTGACTGCGTTTGAAGTTAATCCCTGAAGATAATTGTATAAATTGATTCTGCTGCAATCATTATATTCATCATAGGGTTTACGCTACACCCTCTCGATAGACTGCACTTGAGGTGTCGCCGCCGCTGCGCCGGCCGTCGCCGTATACTTCAAGGTGACAGTTACAATTACCGTGTGTCCTTTGCATAGGTTTTGTTATGCATTCGATACATAATAATAATAATCTTTAAAAATATGTAGCTCTAACCTAAATAGTTAACACCTAGTTATTCTGTAAAATGCTATTTGGTTAGGTATATCTATTGTACTTCCAATCCAATACAAATCTGTAAATTTTATTGATATTTGACCATGTACCTGGCTCAAAATCACGAAGGTGGCGAATTTCAGGTTTGCAATTTGAGCATAAAATGTTAAAAGCAATAGCCAATTAAAGAAGTATAAATGATTGGTTTGTTATTAATCTTAACATATTTAAAAGGGGCGCGCTTAGATTTCAAAATTTTTCAAATTACAGCGATTTTAAGGTAACTCGACAGCAAAAATCGTCATTTCGGGAACGTAGCTAAATATTTATTTTTAAATATAATGTTTATAGAAAACAATAAAATAATATTATTTTTAATAGCAGTCTACTATATTTTTTTAAATACAAATGGAAATTTGGTGAATATACATGGATATTTATAAAAATCATCAAATTGAAAATTAAAAAGTAACTAAGTTTCAAATTTCAAGCACAAGATTCAAAATATAACAAAATATAGATGACCTAATAAGTAAATTTAGATATTTCTATATTAATAACTTTATTATGTTTGTATGTGCATATTTACATGTTCAATAATATTTGAAATTAGTATATAAAGGCAAATAAAAGTAGAGTTCCCGGAATGACTATGGTGATTTTCTTACAGGTAAAGGTATTTTTGAGTAATAAATGCGACAATTAACTTTTGTAATTTCTATAATCTTGCTAAGAAATATTATTTGTTGTAATATTATAATCAATATTAATAATAATAGCCACAAGAAAATACAATAATTAACATTTCTCAAATATATCAACATTAGACTTAAAATAAGATAATACTTGTACTACACGAGGTACTGGAACTGGTATATCTTTGATTAAGTCATTCACTTTACTTTTTGGAGTCATCTGATCACTGTTCTTCTTGTTTTCTGTCTTTTCCTTTCTGCTTATTATTTTACTCAATTACGTCTCATTTCTGTTATTATATCTTGTTGTTCTTTTATATATCTGTATGCTTTTGCCTGGTCTTTTTTCACACTTTTTCTTCCGCGCTGTCTTCTCACCGAGTTTTGCGTTTTTGTGTTTTTAAGGTTTTTTTAGTTTTCTTCTTTATTTCACCTGCGTTTGGTTCCATTTTTACTGAAAACAAAAGAAGATCTTTTAATTTAAACAAACATTTACTAAACATTAATTCACCATCAATAAGTCATGTCAGAAACCACTACGTTAATCTGGAACCGCGTCATCATGTCCGGGAACGTCCTCTTAATGACTGTTCCCGAAATGACGTTTTTGAAATTTCACGCCTACAATTTCGATGGTCGCCATATTAGACATATGATTTCTAGGTTATTGTGAAGTAAACAATGATAGTTTTACAGAATACTTATTAACTAATTGTTATTTTAATATTATTTACTATTACACCCGTTCCCGGGATGACGTATAGTTCATGTACGGTGAAAAATACATGAACATAACAGTACTTACCACTTAAATTGTTATTTATTTCCGCACAAAACAAATGACGCCCACTTCACACCACTATTGCTCGTCACTAAAACACACTAGCGCCTTAAGTTGCGTTTAAGGATAAAAGTTTTCACTGCCTAATGCTGAGTTCACGGATATGACGTTTGATTTCTCGGACAAACTTTTGACAAATGCCGTGTTTAAAATGATTTTATTTTCTATATTCTGGCTTAGAATAATAATTGTTTAGGAAACAAGCAAACTCTAATGAAAATTGAGAATATAAAAAGTATGATTTTACTATTTTTTAACGCAAGTTGAAGTTTGAAGTTTTTGTTTGGGACGCGTTCCCGAACTGACTTTTTACACATATTTCTTGTAAAATTATTTAAAATTACTTATTTTTCAAATAATTAATTTTAGGTATAAATACGTCTAATTGATCTCGATAGTATTGAATTCTTATTTACTGTTATTTATTCGTATATTTTATTTTACGAGCTTCCAAACCGAATTCGCCACCTTCGTGATTTTAAGCCACCTACCTTACCTACCTACCTGCATATCTAGTCATAAATAAGACATTTATCTAGATTTTAAATTAATTCATTCATTCAATGAATAAATTTACTAACAACACGTTATTTGAAACTGAAACGCAAAACGCTTGTCCACAAGCTGTCTGAAAGTGTTATGGAAAAATTGCAGCTACTACACGCTTTTCCTTTTACTCCCCACTAAAAGATTAATGGATTGTGCGTCTAACGTACTAGGTATGTAATTTAATATCCAATGCATCCTCGATAGCGAGTCTGAGAGCCTGAGCGTTGCAGGATGCACTTGACACAGTTCGGAGACAAAGAAACCGACGGATTTATCGACAGTACAGCGTAGTAGGGTTGCCTTGGTACGAGGACGGTTGAGGAAGGACCTTAGAGATACTTGATGCATCTTCCGGTTCGATGATTACTAGTGGATGACGTGGAAAAATTAAAGCATCTTCATAACTTCTTACCGCTGCAGTCTCGAAATAAGATACTTGCCACATAAATCTCATCTCATCTCACCGCAGCGTTTGCGTTTCTTCACTGTACCTACCAACTTCTCTTACCGTTAGACTATGGCAACTTATCCTTGTCAATCATCAGAGCGGAGCTGCAAACTAGTATTTCCAAAATTACTGGCAGAATAAAATTCTTGCAATTCAAATATTAAGTAATTGCCAACCCTATCCAGAACCAATGCATTAGGCTGACGTCACCGGCGACGGAGTAGAATGTCAAGACTCGTGACTGCAACACATCAAAATTATTACGCTTGTGTAACTTTATAACACGTTATTATCAGCGAGTTATTGTTATTTGCCGAGAATTATTAAAGTTTCAAACGTATTATTTATTACATTTATAAATGAACAGCTTCAAAAAGTCACACGTCTGCACTAGCCGCACCAGGCTTTCCATAATGCGGGTGCTATGGTATACAGATACATACATACCAATCAATCCAGTCCAGAGAATAGATCAGTGTCGTATATAAATCGCCGGCCAGGCCCAAGGCCCTTCTTTTAGATAATATCTAATCAATATACTTAAACTAAACAGTAGGATGACAGAAACAAGCACACAAGTATCTTCAAAAATTCATTCATTCACGTAGCTTTATAACCAGAAAATATGGTATCGTATGTCTATCTATACATACATACCGATAACATTCCTAAATGAAATGAAATAGAGTACGAGTTCGTAATAATAATTTGCCCTACATTAATCGGCCACCAACAGCCAACAGGTGACGAATGTGTAACTTGAATTTGGAACCACTTTTATACGATTCGAAAGGGGAGGACCCTCTACCTTGTCGCCCTATGATGTATTGACGTAACTAAGTTATAGGCTCGGCCAGTGCAATGTCCCTGCGTAATTGTTTGTATAACACTCCATAACTATCTACATTGCTGGGTAATCGTTGCGAATGAAAATAAACCTTACGGTGACATTATAAGAATGCAAGTTGAGCACAAGAGCGTGTGACATACGCCGTTTCGGAAAGATAACAAAGATAAGGCACTCCGTGTCGATCATATCGACGCGGTTTTGTGTAGCTGTAGAGCGCGTTTATTTTTTTTATGTGCAAATATCGGATGCTATCGGAAGCTTTATCTAGACTTTTTATGTGATAATATTGTGATGTTCTTTTAACGCTGAATAACTTTAACGTTTACGGCAATCTAAACTGAGATAGACAGACTGCTAACTTTGTAATTAGAAGTAACTATTAAATAGAAATTTTGTAGATATGCAATTTTACAATTCTTCTTAACACGGCAGGAGGCGCTACCGGGTAAAATTTACCACATAGTGCAAAAATTCGTAAATATTTATTTTTCTGCTTAATTTTTAGCCGCGCCGCTTTAGGTACCTTTTGAGAAACGTGCAATAGTCTGCTATTTTGAAAAAGCAGCCAATGTACGCGCGGTGTTCAGCCACAACAGATGTGTAAGGTGCGTACGGGTATTTTTTACCCAGTAGCGACTATTTGTGTCTTATTATTTTTATTAGTCTAGATTTTTTTTTAGTTGTTTCAGACCATCAAGATGCCTTAATTTTCTCTTAATGACGAACAAATGGAAGAGTGCATGCTTTTAGAATATAGTGACGAAGATAACATTTTTAAAATTGAAGGCAATGAAGATTTTAGTTTGCATGACATATGGGCATCCTCAGCTATGTCGTCATCTAGTGAAGAGGATAATAATAGTACCTCAGCCTCGTATAAATATACAAAATTGTCAGTATCTAGATGACGTGCCCTTGCTTTATAAGTATAAAACGTGGAAAATTTACCGGAAGAGATAAAACCCATTGGCAAGTTTTAGAACCCCAACAGAATGTTCGAACGCGATCACATGACCAGGTCCAGATCTACTATCTCAAACCTGTATCTAGGTATTAAACGTAAAATAATGTTTTTACTTGGTGGCGGTAATGAACAAAATGACAATCTGAGTCGCGCTCATCAAAAAAAGGCGTGAATCCGCGCTCGCAAATGTCTGCATCACGATGTGCAGTGTGTCCTTGGAAAAAGGATCGAAAAACTAAGCCTGATTGCAATTTATGCCATAAAAAGATTATAAGAGAGCATACCGTTCCGATTTGCGAAGAATGTGATCAAAAATTATAGTTATATGGAACATTATCGATTGATTGGGTGATTATTTTTAGGTTATACTTTGAACAATTTTTTTTCAAAAAAATGCCAAATTAATACATGTTACAATTATTATTTTAAGTAAGAATATATTATGTTCAATTGATATTGATCTCATTTTTTAAATTTTTTTATATGTTTAGAGTCTAATTTTTGTTTCTTTATAAGCCATGTGCAAAAAACATTTAATTTTATGCTGTGATTTTATTTAAAAAAATAAAAGATTACATTAACAAATAAATACTTTTTTCACATATTGTTTCGTGACAAATATATTAAAATTTATCATAAAAATTTGTTTCATTGAAATACCGTTAAGAAACCCCCATTTTTACAATAAATCCATTGTGGTATTTTTTACCCGGTAGCGACAGTTCGTGTTGCATTATGGGGTGCGCCTCCCGCCGAGTTAAACATATTAATTTATAAATGTGATAGTTAGTGAAGATAAGTATTTGGAAGTTTTCCTTCTAATCAATTGCTAACAGCACACACTATGTCCAGGATTAGAAAATAGGATAGATTTTATCCCGTTTGTACCTATGATCCCCTGGGATTATTTAGGAATTTATCAATCAATCAAACAATCAATCAAACTAGACTTCGCTGGGCGAAACCGCTCGCGGAAACTAGCATAATAATAAAAGTTTGATACCTAATTTACTACAGGAAATCGAATTATGAATAACCTTTACGAAGAGACGTTGACATAAGTGTTACCTAAGTAATGCATTATTAATGAACACTGTTAACCATTGCATGCTAGCATCAGACTACAGACTTAATTACCATCACTCTTATTGTTCTGTTCTACTATGGACACTTCATGTTGGTTCACAGTGCATAATATTAAAAAGTAAATATTTATTCTATTGACAAATGTAATAATGCAAATTTTCTGCCGAACATATTTATGGCATGGTAGAAAAGTAGATATTTAAGTCGTAACAATGATCAGAAGTAGGTTATTTTAAGAAGATTTATATCTGCTGATGGTAAAATTGTCGGGAATAAATCATGTGTCGATACAGCTGGTATAGGCAAACGAGGAGAAACGGAATCTATATCTAAAAGTTATCTAAATAGAAGCCAACGATTCGCTTGTTGTATTAAAAGTAGACAAACCAGCAGAAATTCTCCCCACCGGTAGCGGTATCAAATGAAACAATTCCTCAGAACATTCCCGATTATCCAGACATTAAAATACGCATAGAGACCCTGGAATGCTTCCGCAATTCTAGGAATTCTAATCCGTCTGTAAGCTTGGCAATGAAGTCGAATGTTTATTACTTTATACCAGACTAACTCTAAACGCTGCTCAATTATTTGAAGCAATATAAAGATATTTAGGTAATTCATGTTTGGAACATTTTAAAACGATTTAGGAAAAAAAAGCACAATTGTTGTCAAAACATTCAGTAAAAAATTACAAGACTTTTGACAGAATCTCTGCATCAAATCACAACAAATCCTCTGTTCACAAATTCGTTATGAAATCTTTAAAATCTTAATCCCAAACATAAACCAATATAAATAAAAAAAAACTCTTATTTTTATCGAGTATCAAATAAAACCTCAATATTAAAAAAATTCACATCAATTCTGGTTCTTTGTAAGTAGATTATGACAGTCTGTTTAATTGGCGCTTTTTTCACCGACCCTTCGCGTGTGGGGCATTACCCTCTCGTGGGGCACCATGTGGTGCGATCTATCAGGACAACATGAGGACTCGACGGAGGATAATAAAAATCTTTATTGGATTATTCTTTGTACATATTATTCATAAACACAATGGACTCAATTATTTTTCGCTCGAGATATCGTAGACGATAAACTTTAAACTTATCGCCCAGTTTATCTTAATTATATTTGAAACACTGATAAACTTGAACTTGAGAACGTTTTAATTAATACCAGTATTCATGAATTTAATAAACATTTTTCCGCTGGTGATACAATTAAATTGTAATTTATTAACGACCATTTAAAATAGTAGGTAGGTACTTAAAATAATTAATGCGTGTAACAGTTGTAGGATAAGGGTCAACGCACATTTATTAGGCGCCATTCGCGTTTCGCCGAATGATTTGGTACGTACGGCGTCGTAAGAATGCGAACGGCTGCGTACGGCGCTGAATACGCTGCGAAGTCCGTCCGAAGCAGGGTTGGATTTAAGTACGTTCAAAAATATAGTACAAAACAATTAAAAGTATAGTATTTATAAAAAAAATATAGTACACTCAGTGTTGCAAGCAAAAAATCGGTAGATCAACTGCTTTTGCACCCCCCTCCCCCCAATTTGTTGAAATGTCAAAATACTTTTACTTTCAAGTCAAGAAGTAGGAAGAATTTCGTAAATAAACGTTAATACGTAAAATAATTTTTACACGTTAATTAACACATTAAATTAAATTAATTAATAAATATCGCAAGCGATTGTTATCGCTTTGATTGAATTTCGTATGGAATGGAAGGAATCAGGGAATGACATTAGTTACTTTTAGTGGAAAGGAACAAAAGAAATCTACTGCTGAGGACATCGAGACAGGAAACGCAAGAAGAATTTGGTCGGATCGGATACAGGCACTGTCGAAATATTCATAATATTATGACGTAAAACTAAACATTCGGGACCAAATAAAATTATAGTATTTTAGTGTACTATACTTAGATGTGGATAGTACATAGTACAAAGGGCGAAATTATAGAATAAATACTATAATTATAGTACAAAATCCAACCCTGGTCCGAAGACGTTAGTACGTATAATCTATACGGGAACCACAATATAGGAATCTAACAGTATTCGCTCTTCATACAAACGGTCGAAACGCGCGTCATACCTACGCACATAGGAATAAGTGTAGTAAAAGGCAGAAATTGGGTGTTATAATACGACATTAAGTCACCCAGGAATATCATTGTTTAAATTACCTGGAGACTCCCAAAGGTAAGACTATTTTTATATACGTACCTACAAATACGTATTATATAGCATATATAATACTATACAATATAATATAATATGTAATACGTACTTGTAGGTAGATATACATATATAATTATTGTAGGTAAGTAACTTGTAGGTAAGTAGGTATTGTATAATTTATTGCGTCATTGATTAATATCAACTTTATTATTGTATTGTAATTATTAATAAGAAATCAAATTTTAATATTCAAGGTCTTCGGTCCTGCCGAAGGAGATCAGTGCATGTAGGATAAATAAATAAAAACAAGTTAGTACGTATTGCAATATTAAGTAGGTACCTAAATTGTTTATTTTTCATAAGTCCACCGAGTAAAATGCCTAGACTTATAAATAAGGGGCTAAAAAAATCAAATGGTTGATTATTATTACTTTTGCCGTATTGGGGTGGCTTAGAATACTAACCCCAGTCCCACGCCAGATGGGTGTCGTAAAAGGCGACTAAATCCGGCCCGCTGGTGGTAGGGCCCCTCGACGGATTATACTGGTAATATTGATTTTAATAAAAGTAGCCTAAGTTACTCCTTGTTACATCAGCTATCTGCCAGTGAAAGTCCCGTCAAAATCGGTCCAACCATTTCAGAGATTAGCCGGAACAAACAGACAGACAGACAAAAATTGTGAAAAATGTTGTTTTGGTATATGTACCATTTGGATGTATATCCAAATGCACTTGGTAAAAAGCGGTTATTTTAATATTACAAACAGACACTCCAATTTTATTTATTTGTATAGATATAGATGAATTGCATTTATTAAAATAGAAAATATAACATTTTTAAATACAAAACTACTAAGAAACTCAAGTCGTTTGATAAAATTAAAATACTGTCGGCGGACAGCCCTAGCGCGCGGCTACTGTCCGCGCGGCCGTAGGCATGTTTTTCGAGAATCGGCCCTAGTTACGTTACTGTTAGATTCCTATATTGTGCGGGAACTATGAAGGTCGCAACCTGTCGACAAGGCCAAGGAGTCAAAAATCTTCCATGTACCTACCTACAGCGCGGCGCTGTTCCGCCGCGTTCGGCGTCGTACGCGGCCGTACAGCGCTGAACGCGGCCGAACGCGGCAGTACAGCGCCGAACGCGCCGAACGCGGCACTACAGCGCTGCCGTCCTAACGAAGAGTGCAATAAGTCGAGTTTTTGGGCAAATTGATTTAAGACCTTATGTAGTTAAGGATATGGTCTAAAGTCCTAACGGCAGAGCGCTGAACGCGGCGGATAGCACTCGACTGATAAAACACATTTGTCGTCGTTTTCTACTTGTTTACCGCGAAAGCGGAATCGGCGCCGAAAAGCCGAAAGAATGCGTACGCGTCTCCATACAAAATCGTTGTTTACTATGGACAAAAGCCGAATGAAGCCGAATAAATGTGTTTTGACCCTAAAACTGTGTGAGTTTCTTCTCATATTTGTACAAAAAATGTAGTGAAATAATATTTTTATTCCTATTTTCTTTTTTCCAATATGACTCCAAAGCATATTAGGCAAATTAAACAATATAAATGTATTAAGTACATTAGTAAGAATGCACATAGTACCTATAGTCTGTCCAGTCTATTCGGTACAAAGTACCTTCGGTGTAAGCCTAAAAAATCTTATTTGCGTATAAATACACCTAATTAGTAGTGATGGGCCGACTATGGGTTTTGCCGATCAGCCGACTAGCCGACTAGTCGGCAATGCCGATCATCCTTACTTCGATCAAATTTTTACTCTTTACCACCATAATTCATCCTATTGTACGAGATAACGGTAGAAATGTTTCAAAAGCTATCGATGACTCCTGTTTTAAAGTAGCACCCTGTTTTATACATACACTAGCTGTTGCCCGCAGCTTCGCATACGGAAATTGTTTTACCTTATTTGTACCTCTTGCAGAAGGAAATTTAAAAAACGGTGAATTTATATTGAAGTAGGTACTTATATTTAGTAATTTATATACTGAAACCCACGATAAAATTACAAAGGATTCCTCCAGGAACGGGTTTTGAAAAATAAGCAATATTCACATTAATTTGTATTTTTTTTCTATTGTTTTCAAAATTTTGAACAACTGAAAAATATGTGTTCCATAAATTTAAGCAAGGAACATTTGTTGCTTTGAAGCAAATCGGTTGATGTTTTAAAACTATTCCATACAAACTTTCATCACGTTTTAATTTTAATTTTCCGGGATAAAAAGTATCTTAAAATATGACCCGGAGTATTAGTAACATCTTTACCAATTTTCATCGAAATCCGTTCAAGGGTTTTCATGTGATGCCTGGACAGACAAACAGACAGACAGACAATAATTCTGAAAAATATATTTTTGTGCTCTACCACGTTATTGAAGTGCCCCCTAATCAAAATTTAAAAAAAATATATTCAGTGTACAGAAAATTTGCCCTTTGAGTTTTATTATAGTATAGATTGGAATTATCGATCAAAGAGGCGTTGAAGCAAAATCAAGGCGCATTGTCACTCACTTCAATATTTTTTTTTATTATCTGATTTATTAAAATAATAAATCTAGTTAACTATGTTGATTTTATAATTTTGGGAGTTTTCTTTAACTTTATTTTTAGTAGCGAAAATAAATGCCGACTATTCGGCCTTTTTTGCCGACTATTCGGCGAATAGTCGGCGACTAGAAAACATGCCGAATAGTCGGTTTTCCCGACTAGTCGGTTGTAGTCGGCCCATCACTACTAATTAGAGTTATTATGATGTCATTGAACTCGTGATAATTATTCAATTTAGTATTATTTCAATTATAGCTATGGGATTACAATTTAATTGAGGAATAATTAAATTTTAATTGTATTATTATAAATGCGTAGAGGTCGCTAACTTCTAAATTAGTAACCTCGATCTGACAGCTATTATGTGACATGTTGAAACATGTCCTACACGTTTAATATTTGTGGTAAGTGTAACATGTGAAATATTTGGTCGGGTTACGACGCGATACTAGTGTTGGCTGTTGCCAACGACTACGTAGCTTATTGAGATGATGGACAGCCTACTTTACCTTTATTATGATACCATCAGAGTCTTTAGTTTGTATTGTTTGACTCTGATACTTGTTATTGTATACTGCGTGACGGAAGGAGTAACGGACGCAAGGGATCGTTATTGTAATCAGTATCAAAATATATGAATAAAATATCTACTGAAACATTACTGTCCTAATTTATAAATGTCTCCACTATCTCGGCTCGTGCAATTCACACACGTGGGGATAAGTGGCTATCCAAAAGTTTCACATTAGAGTACAATACAAGGAGGGTAGTTTACTAAATAAAGTTTAGTAAAGAATCCTTTCAATCTACTCAACCTCCAATGGAAGGAAACTAGCATCGTTGCCTTGCCCTGTTCTGACGTTCTTGAGTTCTTGACTTTCGACGATGGAACCAATCGTCACGATGTGATGGATGCATTATTTTATTAGATGGGTATGTTGGACTTTGGCCACCATACCCCTAACAACCAAGTGAACTAAATCTTAGTTCACGTTACATTTAACAGCAACGTGATCTATTTAGATCGATACAAAGTTTATCGCCTACCGCAACGGCCGGGCGACCGGCCGGCTCATAGGGACCGCTTCTAGTAATCTAATATGACATGCACGGCACATGGCGCTTATTTATATTTTGTAGAACTGTGTGAGGTTATCGATGCCACACAGGCGCGGAACTCACGCGCCAGCCAGACGCAATGTACGACGCATTACCAAGTATCAAGAATCATCGCTGGGGAATCTTCAGTTCGAATGTGAGGATAAGAATAATCTAAACTTGTTCAGTTTTTGAAATTGAAGATTATTCAGATTTGTGTTGGATTGGTGTAGTGAGCGTCGCGTCGGCAAAATTTTGGGCAGTATTTCGATTGTTGACGTACATACGTCTTGGCTATTATTTAATTGAAACAATATTCTACAACAACAATGGAGTTCTTTATGGCTTCCCATTTCCCATCAGAGTGAACTTAAGATGGTTATTTGATCAAGGATCTTACTGGTTTATGATATCTTATTAACCCTCGGTGAATGACGAATTGGAACTGCCATTAGTGTTAGCAGTTGTTGTAATCAATTTGTATACCTGAAATAAAACGTTTCACAGGCTTCTCATTCTATATTAGTATCTACGCTATCAAATACTGGATAATCCAAGTTATAATCGCCAAGTCCAGATAAGTCATGGGAAATAATTATAACATCTTTAAGTTATCTGCCCTTAGTCCTGTTCTCTTTTCTGCGGTTCTGAACTACAGTTACACTGCAATGAATTCTAATGGCTATGCCATGCCGGTGCAAAGGAACTAGTCGCGGCCGGGGGCGCTGCGATCGGCTATAATTATAAGGCACGTTCCCACATTCAATGTCGTTGCGTTATTAGTTTACTTAACGGGTCACAAGGTTGCGGGCAACTCGAATGGTTTCTTTATGGTAATGAAATGGCAAACGATCATGCGACCGCTTAATGGGATTCACTTCCTTTGGTTGGTTAGAAAGAAATATTGGCTACGTACGCACACACACAGTAGAAAAATAAGGATTTTCACAAAGTAATGTGTGACACTTCAGTAATATTAACAATATGTCATTTAAACAAAGTAAACGTAATTTTACAGTTCTATTGTGTTTTTCAAGCTTGTCGTTGAATAAAATTTTCCCTAGAGAAAATATAATTTTATCAACGATAAAGCAACATTTCGCATTGTCGGATATAGACTGAAGTAGCGGTTTGACACAAAGGGCCGCCACGTAGATTCGCCTATTTCCTGCTCAGACGCAGCAGGAACTACCGCCGTCTTTGTACAACCGACCACCCAAGTGGAAGCACCCACCGTTTCAACTGCAAAGGAATCTACTCCCTAATACCTTTTGATTGCGATCCATTTAGAATAAAATTTTAGAAACTGTTGATCTCTGTATACGGCGTCTCCTCGGTTGTTGACTCGTCTGATTAAGAGACGCTCTTTATGGATTGCATTAAATTCAATCTATTTGCGGTGCTACGTTTTATGTGTAAGATTTCGAAATTGCATCGCGGCATTCGAACAAAATGGCTTTTCACGGCAAAATGCGCTGTGAGACTGGACACAAAGGGTGGCATATAAACTTATAGCGGCAAGTTGCATGTTCGTCCGCTTGAAGCCGCTAAACTATCGCGCATATCGGCTAGACAGCGATTTGAGAAGGAAATTGAGTTTCCCAGCCTTCGAGTTGAGGCACGGGCCGCACGGGCATTCCGACAACTGGTCTTATCTGACGCTAGCTCGCTACGATGTCTTATTCGTGTTTCACTCTTGCTACGTCTGATTGTTAATCAGCTGTTTCATTATTTTATTACTTGCTTTACGTTCGATCAGTAGTCTGGTTTTGATTTTAGATTTTAGTTCACTTAAAGTTATCCTTTTGATATAAAGATATCCTTTGAGGGCTAAATCTGACCCAAAGAACAACCAGCTTCCTTATATGATGGAAGATTGTTAACTTAGTGTAGTTCTATCTGTTGTGGAAAGAAATTGTGTCATCATTCCGAATGACTAGAAAATGAGAAGTAATTTCTTAACGTGTCGTAGTACGAAGTAGAACGTCATTTGACATACATTTAAAATATCATATCCAAAATACCAAAAGTGAAGGTTATTTCATATTCTGCGTGAAGTTAATGATAAAACAAATGGTTTAACATTTAATTATGTCCACATAAAGTTAATAATATAACAACCGATAAAAAATATTTTTCTATTTTAAGGAGGCTTTACGTAAAGCGCTTTTCTTTTTCTTTTTTGTTATTGGATACTAAGTGCAATGTCAAATAGCACTTTCGCAACAAATTCAATCGAGCAACGTTCGACAGGAGCGTCACGCCAGGCGCGCTCTCTAACCTATATTTTTACGTCACTCGAACTGTTCGTTATTCCAAATGCATAGAAGCTAGAATTGCGTGTGCGATCGCACGTGAACATTGCAAGTGTGCGTAATGAACTGTAAGTCAGTCGCCTTGCTACGGTCGAGTTGCCTTACGCAATCCCATGAATATAAAGCGCGTAAATAAATAGCAGATGCGCGAAAAACTCACCCCGCCGATAACCGTCAGACACTTAGCATAATAATCGCGGGGGCGCCCGGTGGGGTGGCGGCGGGAGGAGGGGCCGGGGCGCCTCCCTCGCTGTGACACGATTCTCACGGACGCGACTTCCTTTCAGATTAATGAATGGGCGCCGCCGTAAAATGTTACGCCGATGACATAACGCTCCGTGCGCTATGTTATGTTACAATGCCGGTGACCTGTTGTTACTAGGTGTAGAGTGTACGTATCATTTGTTTGATGTTTTTGTTTCATTCGAATCTGTTTCAGGATCGTGTCACAACCAGGACTTGCAGTCTTGCACGATCTTTACGATTAGAGATGAAACGGATAGTGGTTTGGCCGGATACCGGATATTTGGCAAGCTGCAAGGCCAGTGCTACGGGATATTCGGCCCTTCAGCAGTGATTGTCGCGATAAAAAAAAAAACAAAATCCAATTGCTAACTAGATTGACTTTTCTTAAAGACAAGACATCTCGGATCGATCGCAAGCAATCCTAATCAAATACTTTTGGTGGTCAGCTTAGAATGGTCAGTTAATTAGAATCAGTTCCCGCAGTTGTCAAGGTTTGCTAGAATTTATCTTTCAGCAACTGACAGTAGCGAACATACAGCGAAACTCTATTTTCAGAAGCCAGTCTGGTATACAAAGCTAAGCGGAGTTGCCTCTTACCAACAAATGTAGAAAATTTGGAATTCATTCACCACACTTTGCCACTTGTTAATTTTGAGTACTAAACTAATTAATAAAACAAACATTTTTGACGTGCGATTATACAAATAAACGGAGTCATATAACTATATATCAGCCGCAATCTATGCCTATAACCTTTTGTGGTATGATTTGCCTTGTGTAAAATAATTTTTTGAATTTTACTATCCGGTATCCGGCCGGATAGGGAAAACAAGGCCGGATAGGCCGGATACTGGATAGTTACCTGGTATCCGTTTCATCTCTATTTACGATCACTGGTGAACTTGAGCTCGACGGTTCAAGTCTAATTTTTTAAAACCTCCTAATTTGGTCAATTCCGGTTCTCGTTGATTAGGCTTGTATCCAGGAGTATGTTCCGTTTTTATACGCTTTACATTACATATTAGCTTCACCTGTATGTTTGTAACTTGTACCTAACAGACTCTTTTGGACTTGATTTTTACCCACTTCAAATGGTCAAATTTCTTTCAAACTTCGTAGACTTATCGAGGATCGATGACAATTCAATATTTGAAGAAAAAAAGAAAGAAAGAGAAACCTAAATTTTATTTTAAAAAATCAAACTAAAAAATGAAAATTTTTTTTAAAAAAAAAACTAATAAACATGCTCTTATAGAAAATACAACAAAAAAATAGAAAATTTTGAATTAAGAATCGTGTAATTGTAATAAAAGCGTGTAATTCAAATTTATTTTCTATTTTTAGTTGAATTTTCTGTTAAAGCTCGTGTTTTCTTAACTATTAAATTATTTATTTGCGCCTAGTACGTAGCTTCTTCTATAGTAAGTTAAAATCGTTTAGTTGCGATTAAAAAATATTTTTCACACAGTGAGACCAAAATCATCATACCTATAGGATCACTTATTATTATCCCTTAATAAAGTCAATAAAAAAATCGATTATTTACGATAACAATTTAATTTTTACCAAATTTATGAGCCACTCAAGTATCATGTACCCGTTCACGTGCTAATAACTTAATTAGTAAAGTCAATTAAATTATTCAGGGCCGTATAATTGAAAGGTGTTGATTAAACGTGATTGTTGCAAAGTTATACGCGATTGTTGCATTCGCAGTGTTTTGAGGTTGCATTCATGCGAAGTATTTTAGTGGAAACCGGTTCGTTATGAGCGAAATTAAGTAGCGACGCTCCCCGCGGGGCCCATATGTGCGCCGCGGGGCTGCCACATGGATGTAGGCGGAGCACACGTTCATTATGTTTTTGATGGACGTGACACTGGTGATAATGATTACATAGTACATACCTACATGTTAGTTTCATAAACGTTATATTGATTCCCGCGGTCTATTATGAACTCTTAATTCCAGCCATAATCCAGTGTAAACGTCAAATTCGTATTACTAAAGCGGTCACGTGACACTTTTTAGCCAATCATACGGTCGTTCAAAGCTCGATAAATGAATTGCCTGGAACATGATTGGTTTTATAAAAGTTCATAATAGGCCCGCTGTACTCTGGTTGGTGGTGATTGGTGACACTGTCCGCGTGATAGATTAATGTGTTCTCGGATTGTAGGTGTTTGTGATGGCTCGTTTGTTTCCTCGCTACAACCTAGTGTGGAGGTGTGATTGTTTTGTAAGAAAGTACCTATTGTGTTTTAAAATTTGCTACGAAAATATAGAAGTTACGAAGTAAACAAAATAAAAAAGGAATTGCAAGCATATTGTAATATTTTTAATAGGTTTCTGAGATGATGATAGCTAAAACGCTTAAGAACGCGGAGAAACAAAACAAAAAGTTTTCCATTGTTAGGCTTATAAAGGCAGCTTCAGCGTTGTGTCCCTTTTGTTTTGACTGTTATTCTCTTTCTTTCATTGTAACCAAGAAAACGGAACATCGTTTTTGAATTGTTGTCAGATGTCAGTTTGTGGTGTTGTGCTTTGCGTATTTTTTATGTTTTCTCATTTATAAATGTAATGACACGCAGGCCCTCGATAAGTATGATACAAGAGTTCGCGTAGTAATGTAGTGGATTGTGTTAGTTACTTATGTCCTGTTAAAAATTGGAATGTCCTGATAATTATATCCATGTTCATAGTTTCCTTAGCCGCAACGAAGCCCTATGCGATATTTGACAAGAATTACAGTCCTCTGCTCCCTCGATGATCAATTTCCAGTACAAAACTAAATAATAATAAATAATGCTCCATTTTGTGAACCCCTCGTGTCAGGTTTTGGGGCTCGCATTGTCAGCGTGGAATTCTAATTAGGTGGTTTTGAAGGTTTTCTGCGGTTGCTTGTCTTTGGAGATATGAGAACTTGTTAATGAGTAAGCGTGTTGGAGATTGTAGTTTAATACAAAAATATGTACATGTATGAGTATTATTATTAAAATTAAAGTTTGTTTATCATGATAGTCGTATATCTAGCGTTACCTGATCAGTTCGTATTATTGATCTTATCGAAGTTTATAATCGAATTCGTAAAGGTAATTAAATTACGAATTAATTACTATACAATCAAGCTTGTAATTAATGTACACATAGGGTATACGCTGTTGCGTTGTAGTTGCCTTTACCTTTTGCTCTGCTTTGTCACATGTATGTAGCTCAAAATAAATCTTACTAATCCAACAAACAAATTACTTTGGCTGCAAATTGTCCATCACTTTTATTGCGTTCCATTGTTGAAATTGTTTATTTTTCATCTCACAATTGAAGCATGCTTCATTAGTTGATTGACATTTTGTTGTTGTTAATAATCCCGGCTGAATGGGAGCAGGTATATCCTGCTCTCATAATGATTGGTTTGATACTTTCCGCTCCCTGCCAATATCCTTTGATGTTACATTAAAATCTATAAGCTGAGATCAAAGAACTAGTTGGATGTAATAATAACGCTTTCGTCACTGCATCAAATGCGCTGAAATTACTAAAGCGCCCCTACAGTATACCCCGCGGGTAAGTCGCGTTAGGGATGTTAACACTGTCGGGTAAAATAGAAAACCAATATGTATTGGAGTTTAGGTTATGCAGTGCTTGCTATAAAGCATTATAATTTTTGTGGTAAATCATGCTTTAGTTAAATTGTAAGGTATCGTTTCATATGTTTTTTGTTGTTTTTTTTCAAAAAAGTATTTTTTTTTTCAAATTATTTACTCCACTGTTAAACAGTCCAATTCTGACGCTCGTTTCTGCAGTGCGATAACATGAGATTCTTAAAGATTAGATTTAATAGGTTGGATTTAATAATTCAGGGTCGGCAATGCAGATTCAGATTTTGCACGTATCCATAAGCTACGATAAATACATGAGGTGGTCCGTTCGCCTTTCTCCCTCTGTCTGTAAAAAGGAAAAAATGTAATAATCTAATTTGGTGTAGGAGTGTATGTGACGTGAACGTGAAGCAACCCTAAGCGTGACCGTAGTAACGAGTGGGCGTGGAGCTCCGATGATACGTCACGCACACATGTCGCGCTCGCATGCTCCGCCCGGTTTGATAACAAATTATAAGCATTACGAGTAAAAATCATGAGCCCCCTCACTACAGAAGTTTTTTTTGTGCACTAGTTTTGGATGCCAAGATTGAGTGTCAATTGGTAGACTTCAGCTTTCAGAGCGTTAAGGAGATATTGTGCAGATTTTCTATGGTAGCATAGCAGCTACATTAATTCTAGGTCGAACGAATATTGATGCTTTTTACACCTCCTAATATTGCAGGACTTTAGATTATATTGCGGAAATAAACTATTAAAGATGACAAAGTACCGCCTCCGCGTTCCGCATTATTAAAAATTCAATATTTAGCATAGATTTAAATTATGCCGGTACAACATAATGTTATAAATCAAAGTATCGTTACACGTGTTTACAATCGTAGTCAGCGCGACTCGGTTTACGGTGGAGATATATCGCTGCACTTAAAGTAACGGGAAAGTACGATCTGGGAGCTCATCATTATTATTCATGTAGTACATACCGCGCGTAGTGAACGGTGACGTAGACATGGAGCGTCTCGCAAGAAAAACTACCGACTGCTCTTGCAATTACAACGCGAACGTAAGTATCGTGTAATTGCTCCTGGCGTAGTGTTGCATAATGTTTTCCTAGAACGGTTGGTGACGCGGCCTGGACGGTATAATGTGGCTTTCCCGATCGACATCAACGGCTGATATGAGCGCCGCGATTAGCGGGACGTATAGGAACACGTGGATGATAAATTATTAATAATAAATGCAATCAATTAATAATAGATGCAATGCAACGAGTCAGTCGTGCAAAGCTGCAAACCCCACTTGGGTTGGTGATTTTCCAAATTATTGATATAATATTAGCGAGCGTTTTATTTTATTTTATTTTATTTTACCTATTGTTCATTAACGAACTATAAGATTTATTTATTTTTACTATAAGATTTATTTATTTATGTTGTTTTTTTTGTTAAGTGGATACCTTCCTATCTTTTTTCTAATTGCATATAATTTCTTTATTTGTGCTGTAATTGCTGATACCCTCGAATAAATGCATTTCATTTATTCATTCATTCATACTTAAGGAAAAATAAAAAGGATTGACACTTAAGTAGACCTTCCTTTATAATTAATTGTACATACGTATTGATAAATGAACAATATTATAGCATGTAGAATGGCAATAAATCACAATGTGCATAATTTACACGTCACGCATGCAGTAATGCGTCATCCTTAGATCACACTTGTATTTGCGAGCGTAACGGAGATCAATGCTCAATGCTCAACTAGTGGTTTACGCGCTATTAACGTGGGAATCTATCGTAATTACTCTGATCGGAGCCAAATAGCGAGGCTTTGGGTTTCTCCCGGGCGCTCGTGTCGAACTCTGATCCGTAACAATTCGATACCTCTACGATACGATAGGCCAGTGTTTCCCAAATATTATTCTGCCATGGCCCGCTAATTTTCACACTGCCCCATCGTGACCCGCATAATATAATTAAAACCCAAGCTGGTTTTACATTAAGTAAAATAATCTTTTTACTAACAAAAAATAACCGACTTCAAAAGTAACTCAAAAACTACTTGTCAGATCTCGTTCAAATTTATGTGGGAAAACATGACAAGCACCAGCTTTCGATTAAAAAAAGAATCATCGAAATCGGTTGGCGTAATATTGAGTTATTCGTCCATTTGTCGCGCACATACTTAATACAAATTTAAGACTTATATGATTTTCTCATGGACGCCAGTGTCAGATCTCAATAAAATTTATGTGGGCCCACATGCCAGGCACCAGCTTTCGATTAAAAAAAGAATCATCAAGATCGGTTCACCCAGTCCAAAGTTCTGAGGTAACAAACATAAAAAAAAATACAGTCGAATTGAGAACCTCCTCCTTTTTTTGAAGTCTGTTAATAATGCACATTTATAGTTAGTAAAAATGTTTTACTAATATTATTTCGGTATCGTCTATTTAGTGGCATGGAGCCGCAGTTTATTTTTAACTAAAAAATGCAAGAAAAGCGGAAATTACGAGCGTCTGGGCCCAGTATTTTATTTTGATGGCCCGGTATAGAGCTGCGACATTCGCGATCCACCAAATGGAAAACACTGGCATAGGCCCCTTCGAGGTACGGCCTCTATACGTACGACGAGATCGCGGGCCAACTGACGTAATTAGAGACGGTGATTCCGATCCCGTTCCTTGTTTCTAATTTAATTACAAACTGAAAAGCCACTCTCGTGCTTGTCTCAATGGATTAAGGTTAAAAGTTTGTTTGTATCGTTTTAACCAACGCTTACGGGTTTGATCTAGTCTGGATACGTCTCGGTTTCATCTGATTCGTAATTAATAATTTGGTTGTTAAGACATGGGAAATGCGAATGGGAAAGTCTGGTCTATGTGGGTATTAGATATTACCTGATCTTCACGATCATTATTCTTCAAGATCATTGGAGTGTCCAAGTATGTTCAGCTCTTGTTTCGCTTAAAGGTTTTCGACTAGGCTTACAATTTACATTTGAATGGTATTAATTAAGAATTAAAATCAATATTACCAATATAATCCCTCGAGTATAAGTATATCAGTGTAATGATAAGTGTATGTACCAAATAATGTTTAAAAAAATTGTTTTTTATCCACTTCGTTAATTATGTATAATGTATTTGTGAGATAGCTTTAAACAATGAGATATCGGTTAAATTAAAACATTTCGTTGTGGAGGTGTCACGGCCGTCATTGCCGTCACCGTCAGCTGGCGTGGGACGCACTGGGCGTTTCGGACGCGGCGTTAATTTGTCGTCGCGATACGATCGTCACTCGTCACTCGTCAACTTCACGCGTGCATTGTTTCCACAGTTCCACTGCGCAGCGGATATGCATGTTATCCAATGTTATGTTATAAATGTTATAATATAAATGATAAAATATTCCCTTTTTGTTCTTGATTCAATTTTGTTTATAATAGCGTTGATTGGCTGGTTATTGGGGTTGGGAATTTGTAATAATGAAATTTATAAGTTTTTCGATTTGAATGATTTTTGGACCTTGACCATTAACTACTTAGGTACAAAAAATTAAGACTACTTATGAGTTATCCATTTACAGTTATAATAAGGTTTGAGTGTTTTTATGACGGTAACTATAATTCTTAGTAAGGATTCGACCAAACTTGGGTAAGGCTTTTCCTGCGAATAAAAAGAGCAAATCAGCTAGCAGTAAACTAAGCACTAACTAGTTGTTGTGATTGTATCTGCGTATATAAAACCGATCGAACGCTACACGCATATAGTTCCTATAGTTAGAATCCTGCGTCAATAACAATGCGCGAGTAGCATCGCGGGCGCGCGGCGAGATGCGGCGGCGCGGGGGGCGCGGGGCGCGCGGGGTCGTCGACCGAAATCGGCGCGGGCGCGACCTTGCATCGACGCCGCCTCACCTACATACGCTTCCACTTTTGCTTTCGGCCAATTCGCAAAAACACGGACATTGCGAATGATCGACTTGGCATCTACGATCGTTCGCCGGTTCGCTAGAACAAGGAGGTTGCGTACGCGCAGCTTGCGGACCCCTTTTTATGAAATTACAGATCAATGAAGCGTATACTCACTCGGTCAGCGGTTGATTGAAGATGATTGAAGTTGGACAAGTGAAAAAAATCACAAAAATATGATGAATTTGCAAGGAAAACTATCACGGCTATGTTATCATAAGTAGACACCTAATGAGTAGTAATCGATAAACTTATTACTTCGGAACCCTACATCAGGTCGCGGTCGTGATGATTCTTATAAAACATTTTCGCTTGACGTATGAACGACGAGGTCTTAAGAAACAACTAAACAAGCTATTTACGTCCTTCGTTTTCACGTCGATACAGAGACGCGCTGCTGTGCGTAGATGTAGAAGTAGATGGTATTGGTCCATTAAACTTTACATTTCCGTCCATTAACGTTTTATACCGTATGATGGATGACTCATGTTTGTATAACGAGGGATGAGCTAAATTAATAATGTAATCATTGAATTATCGAACTTTAATATTCGAAGGTTTTCGACGCCCAATTAAGGGCTCCTTATTAATAGCCAGGACGGGCTCTTGAATTTTCATAACAAAGATTCTAAAAAAATTAGGTCAATTATTAGAGGATGCTCATTGCTAAGCGCGAAAAGGAAGGGGAGAGGTTCTAGTTATAATATGTACGTTGTGGCTTCGCTAAGGGCGAGGGTGCACCCTTGTCGCGTTCAGACACCGCACGCCCCGGCCACCCCCGCCATTGGGATCGACCGACTACCCCTAACACCCAAAAAACCGCCTATTTACCCCGAACATAGAACTCATTTTCATACGTAACCATAAATTTCGGGGCATACGTGTCAAAATTGTATTTTTGGATGCTTACCTGTGGATCTCGTTCTACAAAAGAGTTCTAAAACGAGTTATGCGAGAGAATATATGTCACCGGAATACATTATTTGATATTGTTTATTCCATTTTGCTTTATGTGTGACAACACTTGTCTTATTAGGATAAAGCGAGAGGGCTCATTATGCTATAGGACCAACATAGCGAGTAACAATTTATGACTGATACGAATCCTATGAATAGTAACAAGCGAAATCAAAGAAAAACGTTACAACAATAAAGAAGTTAAATTGTTCCCTCATTCGTCACAGTGCACGACTTTACCGCCTCCACCATACGTGCGGTGAATGTCACGCGGCCGAAAATAATAATCGTAAGGGTGGCGTCACATCGCAGGTCAAAACCTTCAAGGCCTTTACTAACTTAATAATATTGAATTGTCTGTCTGTACTTGGGAATTTCAAAGAAAAGAAAAGAGATGCGATAGTACCTACCTAGTGAAGATGTATGTGCAGATGTCTGCTTAACACCGTTGTTTAGTAATAGTTTTAGTAGTATTTATATTTATCGAACTTCATATATTTTCAATGGGCCTGTCGAAAGTTCAGCGATACGATCATAGCGCGTCGTAAGTTTCGTCAGGTGTGGCGCTAGACTAACATGCACGTCGGGCGGTCGGGCGCTCGGTCAGTGCAGCGGCGCGTCTCATTGCGTCACTGCACTGGACCGACAGGGCATTGCACCTTGTGCCGCTCTCTGCCGCCTCCGACCGCCGCGCGCCGTCCCACTCTAGCACCCGCCCATCCTCGCGTGCTATCGATCGCGACTATTCAACAGCTGATTGTCATTACTATCAACACGACCGCTCCCCATCTGACGTAAACTTTGACGACACCGCGTAGGTCTGAAAGCGACTAGATTATTTACGATGTCTAACGGCAATTTCTGTATGTTTCAGCGGCGTGGCGGTGCTGAGTCCGACGGACAGCGGCGGCTCCAGTGGTAGCGACATCACCGAGCCGCGTTCCCCGCCGAGCCCCGATTCGGGTCACAGCGCCGCGGAGGAGGCTGCGAGCGCGCGCATGCCGCCGTGGGCGACCGACCCGGCGCCGGGACCGCGACGCCTCGCGGCCCAACTCGCGCCCGTCCGCCGACCTAACCCCCCCATGCACCGCCGCATCACCGAATACTTCAATCACAAGATGAAGCCCCAGAACGGCCTCAAGCGCGACTCGAGCTCCGTTGGCAACGACGACAGCAAGAAGCGGTGCCTCCCCAAGAACGGCGTCACGGACGAACTCGAGAAGTACATCTCTTATTTGTCGAAAACGCTCAGTCCAAAAGTACTGTTCGACGTCGGGAAGCAGGCGGAAGCACTCCGCAACCCAGGGAACGATGGCGTTACGGCGACAGATCTCAGCAAATCCACCTTGCCTAATGCTAATGGAATACTTGAGTACTGTAAACCGAAAGACAACAACCACAGCAAGATTCATTCATATAATGGGTTTGTAGAAGTTCGTCACGGGCCTGAACCGTGTAATAAAGATAAAATCGGTCATTTAAATGGGTTTGTTGACGGCAAAAAGTTAAGTCACGAAGCGAACACCTTGAAGGACCCATTTGCCAATGGAATAACAACGAATAAGCATAACCTAAACGTTGCTCCATCGAAAGTAGCTATACGAAAATCGACTGAAATAACATCATTACGGGCAACTTCAACATCAATTACATATAAGTCCAAAAAGGTTACTGTGACTAAAACTGAAAATAATTCCGCAAAATCCATCGGTGTTGTAAGTTCGACTACTAAACTTGATAGCAGAATGAATGGCGTCATGTGCGGCTCTAACAACTTAAGTCTTAATACGAACATCAATAAGAAAACGCCAATTAAAAGGGAACCAGCAAAAAGAAATACCCAATCCAAAAGGACAAACCGTAAATCATCTGCATGTATAGCTAATAGTAAAAACATGACGTGGTCGAAAGCTAATAATCTTAAACAAGTACAGCTTCAGAAGCAAAACTGTATGAATCCTGTCCAAACATCTACAGTGCAAGGCATTCCAGGAGAAGCAACACCAACGACGCCGCAACATAATATACCGAATGGTGTCCGACAAATTCCTCTTCCGATTAATGGAAGTCTTAATAACCATCTAAATATTCCTGCTACAAATTTTCAAAATTGTCATCAAATAAATATTCCTCAACCTTGTACTGGGACAGTTACGACAACAAATTTGCCTTCATTCGTCGCAGTTCCCCAAAATGTAATGCTCACAGCACTGAGAATACCACAAAATGGAATTCCTGCTCATACATTCAACCGACAAAATGTCAACGTCTCCAGTCCTACAAAACTTAACGGTCAATTTGTGTTCCCACTCGTACAAAATCTGAACGGTACAGTCGTTCAAATCCCCAATCTAATGACGAAGATGCCAAACTATGTTCTTCCTCAAACGCAACATGCAGCCGCACCAAGGCAGGATTTTTTACAAAGTCAGCAGGCCGCACAATTCCTTATAAATGGAACACTCTTAAAACTCGCAAGTACGTTAACATCAGCGTATCAAAATATTAATAAACCTGGTCCAGTTACAAGTCAGTCAATTCCGGTCATGAACAAAAATGTTCCGGGGTTATCAGCAGTAGGTATGACGGTTCAACCGAAACCAAATTACAATGTGAACCTAAGTCATCCTCTCTTGGTACCTTCGCCCGGTTACATCGTTACTTCAGTGCCAAATATGAACGTGAAGGAAACTTGGAGTTATACGAATACAAATATGGTAACGTCTTCAGAACCCACGTGCTCAAATCCATTAATAAATCACCCTCCGCCTATAGTTGCGAATTTCGCTACCCAAGCGCTCCATACGAGTAGTATACCAATAGCGCCTGTAAAACCACCTGATAATCCTATTCAAGGCACCGAGCCACCTAGTAGCACAGTAAAAGAAGAAATAAGTGAAGTAACAAGTTCAAAATGTGATATTCCATGGCTGTCCAAAACTGTTAACAATAACATCGTTCCATTAGATTCTAATAAAATTACATCGAGGCCTTTTGCACAAATAAGTAGTTTATCAGGACAGTTACAAGATTTTGCAGGAGAGAAAATGGCAGAAGTTGATTCGATGAAAGAAGAGTTAATAGAACCAAAAGAAGAAATATTAGACGAAGATGTTAGGAAAGTAGAAGAGGTAGCGAGGAGAGAAGACACAATCTTCACGCAAATAACTGTACTGAAGGATGTTTCATCGAATGTTCAAAACACTGTGATAGAAGCAAATTTCTGTAATGCGACATCCGAATCTTCTGAATCGGGTATAGGAACCGATAAATCAATCGATTCGCCGAGTGATTCACAAATTAGCAAGGAGGGTGATGAAGATTCCTCTTTGTCGCTAAGTATAAGCGTTAGCTCTGTAGAAGGGCCGAGTTGTCAGAAAAGTCCTATTCTAAAGCAACCCAAGACGTTGAGGTTTCCACCTAAAAGTATGTTACAAACCGATAGCGACCAAAGGACGTCTAGTACAGATTCAACAACTACAAGCACAGTGACATTGTGTCTATGGGAAAATTGCAAGAGAGAATGTGAGAGTGACACAGAGCTCATAGATCATTTATTGGTGAGTTTTTAGTATCTTTTTTTTATTGTTTGACTTCAGTTAAACTATTTTATATAAATTACGTGTTATTACGTTATTTTCCCGCGATGAACTCCTAAACGACTTAACCGATTTTAATCAAATTTGCACACCGTGTGCAGTTTGATCCAACTTGAAAGATAGGATAGCTTACATCTCCCTTAAAGCACACGAAAGGTTTTAATGAAAAAAAGCTTTTGACAGAACGAAGTCCGTGCGGGCAGCTAGTATATATATATGTATAATACATATAATGCAAAATTTAATAAATATTTTAATGTTTAATTGGTGTAATTTCAGTTGGAGCATGTGAAACAGCAGGTGGGCAAGACGAATTACGTGTGTCTATGGCAGCAGTGCAAGGTCCGCGGGAAGCCGTCGTGTTCCCGGCACTGGCTCGAGCGGCACGCGGCCTCGCACGGCGGCAACAAGCCCTTCAAGTGCATCGTCGACGGCTGCGACAGGAGATTCTCCACTCAGGTACAATTACGTTCCTTGTTGTTCCATGTTTCCATAGTTTTAGCCTACTTTGACTTCATAGGAGCCAGGTCACACATCGTCAAAACGAATCCACAATAACGCGCTCGTATCGCCTTTGGAATTCCAAATTCGGAATGGGTTATTGTCTTTATCGTTCTGACGGTATGTTATGTTGGTTTTTATTGATTCGTCTAATTTTTTATTGCTCGAGAAGCCGTATTCATTAATTTGGAGTTATTGTATTTTTGTATATGTCTGTATTGTCTTCAACATTTGAATTTTGAAATTTACTCATGTATATATTTTGTTATAATTTCGAATTTTTGAAAACGGATTTATTCTTCGTCATTAAATAAGCTTCTATGTTAAATATAAAGCTTTGTAGTCGTTGCTGACAAATCATGACCAATCCAATAGTGATTGGATCATGTATTTTGATAATCGATTCTTCTATTATTCATTAATTTTTCAATCTTCGTCTCTTCTTCAACACAAGTTTGAATCATCACTAATTCGTCTGTTTATGTAATATTTACTTCGTGACGTGATTCAATCACTATTTGATCACGTGGCAACATCATCACCTACTTCTACCTTCTGAATTATGTGTTGGAATTAATTTGTTCAGTTTCATCTTTTAAAACAAATAACTAATATTTTGTCGTTCGTCTCGTTATTGGTTATTTATGCCATTATTAATTTGTTTGTAGTCGTCACTCGTCATTGTGTGATGGTGCCATTTTGGTACTGATTTAACTCCCGTTTTGTACTCAAATATATTTTAAATATTGAACATAATCTGGTGTAATGTTTTCTTTCCCAAGGGCAGAGGAGCGGCTACATCTATAGCAAATTCTTCTTGAGGATCTACTTTTTAATGTCTTATTTTTTATATCATTCAATAAATTTATACAAATGTCTGAATGTTTATTTAAATTTATTGCAAGATATATATTTATTTTCATTTCCTCCATACCGATGACTGATGACAATGATGATAATAGTAATACCAAATGAGAGGACCCATCCAAGTATTGTTATAGGAATAAGAAATAATTTGTACTTATATTAATTCATAAATTATTCATAATGTATTTTAGATTTATATCACTGATGTGTTGTATGAAACTTGAAGTTTTAAAATATACAAAGAGATTTTGGAACATAATATACATTTTGAGTTGATATTTATTATATTTAATGGTAAAATTTACACCAAAATAAATTTAAATTCAGATATTACAAACATATTTTCCTGACAGTTTATCATCGATAAACGGATAAAAGTTTAAAATCATACAAACGTACATACATATAGTCTACAATAATAAATAAGCCATTAACCCAATCGCTTGTACCAACGACCAACGCCACGGACGAACGAGGTATCATCCTTCCAATGGAACGTTACAGACGATGTTGGAGCGTCACGTGAACCACCACTTCAACGAGTCGTCTACGAGCTCTGGGTCGGGCAAGAAGACGGCGGACAGCAGCGCCAAGCTCATCCGACGGAACGGCAAGAAGCTGAGATACAGGCGACAGCCGTGGTCGGGTATGTTACCACACTCTACTCTTACTATTCAAGCTAGTCTAAGGCCGCCTTTACATTAAGTTTTACTCACGTAAGACATGATAAACTTGGAGTAAATTTGCTAATGTAAAAACACTTTGCAAGTGCCAAGCTTTAAGCCGTATTGGGGCGGCTTAGAATACTAACCCCAATCCTATGCCCCAATCCCACGCCGGATGGGTGTCGTAAGAGGCGGCTAAATCCGGCTTGCTGGTGGTTGGGCCCCTCGAGGGATTATATTGGTAATATTGATTTTAATTGTTAATTAATATAATTTATTATTATTATTTCTCCATGGGTTTTGCCTGTATAACTACCACCCTTGAGAATGAGTCAGTCGCCAAACGACTCTTGGTGTTCCGGCTGGGGGCTTGAGAGCCAGTTCTTTCTTTCTTTTTCTTCACACTTCCTTGGCCGGCAACGCATCAGTGATGCCTTTGGTGTTGTTGATGTTCATGAGCGACGATAGCCACTTATCATCAGGTGGATCGTCAGCTCGTTTGCCAGCTACGTCCGTAAAAAAAGTCGCTTATAGCTTATCGTCGCCCTTTCAACATTTACTCGAAATTTACTTTTCAACATTTGCTTCCGTGTAAATATTGAAAACTCACCTGTATGCAATGGAACACAATATGAAGTTCATAATTATTTTCATGGTTTCATGAGTCCAGTTGGAATTGGAGTTGAAGTGGAGTAGTGTATTGTCCGAAGGTCTGTCCTCAACAGTATCGGCTTAGGGCTCTCAATAAACTCTCTCTACGTCGATATTTGAAATAAGGTACTCATTATAACTAGTAATAGATGAGTCGGGTTCGATTCACGACTGAGGCAATTTTAACGTTTATACATACTTTATCGCCACGATTCAGTGATGTTTCGTTTGTAATTTTATGGATAGCAGCCAATTGTGATTCAACAATATTTATGTGTCCGTCGGCCCTGTCTGTCTATCAGTTTAGATTGGTCGTCCATTGCTGCTCCAATTTTACGATCATTGGCGGAAGCAGTTGATTTAATGTTCAGATTTCATGGTGTACAATGTTGATGACGTAATTGTTGCCATGACATTTTTATAAAGGAAATAGACGTGACGAAAGCAATTCTCTATCTGTGGATTTTAAATTACGAGTACCACGATCGTGAGTTTCTTCATCAGACAATATGACAACGATACTGCTATATAATTCAAGTGTAGAATAGCTATATCTTAATATATATAAATTACGTGTCACGTTGTTTGTCCGCAATGGACTCCTAAACTACTTTACCGATTTTAATCAAATTTCCACACCTTGTGGAGTTTGATTCAACTTGAAAGATTGGATAGCTTACATCTCAAAATAAATAAATAAACTTTTGACAGAACGAAGTCTGTCCGGCAGCTAGTAGTGTATAAAATGTTTTAAAACATTACTAAGGCGCTCCACCCACTGCACCGCGCCCCGTCGCGGTGCGCGGGATGGCAGATTTTACCATTGTATGCAATTATGTCAATTTGTATAGAAATCACGCCTAGCACAACACACTGCCGACGCGGCACCGCGCGGGAAATTGCCCCGCGCGCAGTTGTGTTATCCGTCGCTCTGCGCACCGCGGCGGGACGCGTCTTCAGTGGGTGGAGCGCCTAACACTGTAGCATTTACTGATAGACACTACACCACTCGCACGCACGCTAACATTTTCGTATGTAAACAATACATCTGTAAAATTTAGTTGCCGTGTCGTCGTCTATCCGTGTGCAACTAAGATGAACTATTAGCCTGTAAGCCGGTACTAGTACCTAAAGCTAATCTTCCAATCCATTGCCTCTCCAGCGCGCATGTTCGACTACTTCGACGCGGGTACGATGGAGGGTCTCGCGTGGCGCCTCTCCCGCTGCACGCGGTGGCGACTTGGCGGGTCCTGTCCACTGCGCGAGCCGCCCGGTCGGCACACGCTGACGCTACACACAGCCCTCACCGCCACCAGATACAACGCCACCGAGTGCAGGCGAGAGGCGCTCGTCACCTACTACCCGCCGCACGTGTGAGTACAGCTTTATGTTTTGGTAATTGGTGACCACGAGATTGGTGACCCCGGATGTTTATGACTTGGTTGGTCTCTGGTTTGTGTGTTGGGTATGTTATAGAAACAAATCATTAGTGCTAATAATATTGGCTATTCAAAAGTCACCAACCCCAGAAGTTTGTACTGGATGAGTGTGATGAAGTAAGATTCGTACAAGGCTACTGCTTTGCATAAGTGTTGTTTGAATTGGTTAAGAGAATTAGCTCCGAAGAGCTATACAGATGTGTAGCTTAAACATTGGTATGATTGTCTATTTCAAAAGTTCTCCAGTGAAGGAAACTCGATAATATTCTAAAATTGTTGAGAATATCGGAGGTCTCCTTTTCTCACCGGAGTTTATTAATATTTTATATGCAATATAATTATTAATGTGTTGGTTTTATACCTGTATTCACCTAAAAATATATTTCTTGAAATCTATTTGTCTTATGCAATTGGACTTAGTAGCTTTTATTTCCAATGTCAGAAGATACATAGTTAAGTTGTGTTACTCGTAAATATTTGTATATTTGTTAAAAATTTAATCTAAAATATATAAGCGATAAACGATATGATAATTTTATTATCTGTTCTGTTACAAATGTTATAACGAAATGTATTTTTCAGGTAAGCATTATTTTTGGAGTGATATTGGGAGAGCGATTAGTAGATGGGAGTGTCGTTATGTGCACCAAAGACATGCTTTTGCCTTGATCTAAGAAATTTACCTAAGAGCCATGAACATAACTGGCGATCTTGCCAGTTGCCCTAAAATATTACATAATTTGCGTTCAAACTTGAGGGTGAGACACTATAGTGACATGTATATAAAGTTTTAAATTTGTATTAATCAAGTAACTAACATTTACAGCTCTGACTTTGTCGGGTAAACAATCGTATTAATATAAATATCAGGTAAAGTCAGGTGGGTGTATCGGTGTATCTTCTATCTTGGCGGCATCGAGCGCTTGTTAGGTTTTAAATTTTCATACTCGTGTTCGTTCAAAGTTTGTTTTAAATTATTCCTATTTAGATTCATTGTCCGTGTTTTAGATTAACTGTTTAGATATTTAGTTTGAACGCATCTTGTTTGTGTTGTTATTTTGCGATAACACATTAAATTTTTAGCATATCACATTATTATCAGCCATTATCTAGCTGTTCATCGTGTAGTCTGTCACCGATCACCGTAAGTTACCAGAGCGAGAGGATCACGCGTAATATGAACGTACAAAGTTAATTATACAACGATTACGTCTACATATGAATACTATAACTATTACAATTTAATTTATATTTTGTATTCCGCTATCGATCCTCTGCGTTTTACAAAGCAGCCTATTTTTGTTTATGTCACAAATGGAGGGTCACATGCATAATATGTTTAGTAGTTCCAATACGCTGAGTTATATTATGTAATTAATTTTTGTTTGAAAAAATAAAAATACCTATTATTAATACAAAAATATGTAAACGTGAAATACATGATAATGTTTCAAAGCAAAAAAGTCATGCAGTGGTCCTTCAAAGCTTCTTTTAACATAGTATTATCCTGTATCCTACTGGATCACTTGCAACGATCTAATAATTGGCATTTTGAAATAATATCCAAGGCAGACTATTTGTATAATAACAAAGTCAGACTTTACAGGTCATTACAAAATACGTTTTACAGTATCGAAATCAAAAGCAATTGGTCCACAATCCACATTGTATGTGACGCTTGGCATGCACGATCATGCGTATTGCAACGACAACAAGAAGTGCCACACAGATGGATTTTAAAAGTTGCTAGCACAATACGCATTTTTGTTCGTGATTTGGCATTATTTCCATTATTCTTATTTTTTTTTGTTGCTAGCAACTTAGTGAGGGTTGCCAGTCCTATTTCAAAAATGTTTACGTTATTGCGCATTCACTTAGTGTAGAAGAATTTACATCTTTGGTATGCCCTATCCATAGCAAAGATGTATCATTACATGCATCTAACTCCTAGCTTTATTATAAATCTAGAGGTTTAACTCCCTGTCTGAATGTCTGTCCATCGCTCTGGAGTCATTATAGCTCTGGATGCTTGCAGTCAGTTTATCCCTATACAATTAACTGGCTACTACAGATCTTGCACGGTGTGAAGGCTAAATGAATCCGATGTTCATTATTTTATTTCGTTCATTATATTATGTATAGTAATTTAATCGTGTTTTCATTCTATTAGTACTCAAGTCATAAAACTCCTCGAGTTCGGAGAGGGAGTTAAGGCTCCAATAACTTAAATTAATTGTGGTCATAATGCAGTGGTAGTTATTAGTGATGTTATAAAACTAGTGTACAACAAAGTTATACCAATCTGCGATTCTGTCGTTCGATTATGATGGCACAGAGTACTTAATCACTACGTTACAAATAGGATAAGCGCGTACACATAACATTTGAGTATTTCCTCAATTAGGTAAAATTTTCAACATTTCCCAAAACGGTGTTATTTTGATAAAACTCCAACAGATAACGCCGTGTACTTAAGCTAGTACACATTACTGACATTATAATAAATGACATCTCAAACTATATAGTGTTTGGAATTAAACTTTCATTAAGCTTTGATCCTTCAAGCCGATAAGAATCTGTAGACAGCTTCGGAAAAATATTTTTTAATAAAGCAAACATTTTCAGCGAGAAATGATTCTGGACGGATATGCATGTGTATTAGCGATGGGCGATTGTTGCAAAAAAAACAATCGACTGAATCGAAAATTATGCCATTGCGCATTCGATTGTCGATTTAGTAGTTCCTTGCGATGATTATTCGAATAACAATCGACAAACTACTAACTGAACTACTAAATACTAGCTGTAGTTATACTCAATCAACATTCAATTGCCTTGCGCTGTGTGTAGTGCGTAGGTATAGGTATCTACTGCGTACGGCGAGACGGTGTTGCGTTGATTGTTTACAAGTACCTATTACCACAGAAGAAACAATAGGTAGTACTTATAAATACTACATATTACTTCAATTTGTTGTTAGTTGGTTTTTGACTTTATTAGAGCAAGGTCACACGCGCGGGTTATAACCGTTTGACACGATGCCTAAAAGATCGTTAGTGTGGGATTTTTTCGAAAAAATCAAAGAAGGAAATATCGAAAAAGTTAAGTGTAATTTGTGTTCACATTCTGTAACATATCATAAAAATACAACTAACTTAGGACCAAACTCAGGACTAGTTTAAGTATATTGTTAAAAACGAATGATTATAACTTTTTTACTTTTTTTATCCAGTCTTTTAGTCTCCTTACTTACGCACGATCTTTTTAACTGACGATTTGTCGCGCAGCGCCATCGCCGACGCGACACCTTTTGTAATTATTATACTACTAATTTAGTAGTACGAATATAGTAATAACTGCGCTGCGCTACGAATCAGTAGTTCCCATAAGTGCGCGGCGCTGCGCTACGAATTAGTATTTAGTAGTTCGCACACACTAGTAGTTACACGCGTGTCAGTTATCATTGTCGCCGCACCGCACCGCGCGCCATTCAGTCGATGACAATCGACTAGCATCAATTGTTATCGACTTTTATCGACTAAACTGAACAATCGACTAATTCGATTAATTTAAGTAATAATCGCCCATCGCTAATGTGTATCTTATATGTATATTTTCCAGAAGAATATAATCGAGTTAACCTATAATCGAAAAACTGTGTTGACTAAATTTCAAACATCACAGATAAACATCAGACTTCAAGAAGTCGAAAAGTATCATAATAAATGAAATAATGATTATCTAAAGCATTAAGTACGCAACGCAATAAAATGCGTTTATTACATCAAATTGCTTTCACTATAAATTGGATTTACAGTTGCACTTACACTAATTTTATAACAATGTAGCCTTAACGTTTCATATTCATCATAGCTCATCCATATCTAACTTGTTTTAGACTAAGGGACTTGATATAGCGGACAGGGCGCGCGGCCGTGGCGCTGTGAGACAAAAATATATGGCGTTCTATAGAAAATATTTACGTGAACGTTTCTTTTTAGTTTGCTTAAAAATAATATAAATAATATGAGTACTGTCTCGCTTACCAACATGTTGACTATTCGGTAATTCGGATAAGAATGGGGCTAGTAAAGTCCCGACGCCATGCAGGAAGAATTTCGTACATTGACCTGTTATTATCTGTCTCTGTCACTCCTGCGTGAATATAATGCGTGCAATGGCTGCCGTTCTATGCGAGCGAGATGCATTATATTTACGCGGGAATGACAAGACAGGTAATAACAGGTCAACGTACGAATATCTTCCTGCTTCGCGTCCATAAACTACATATAGTAGTTACGTAAAACGTTACGCAAAACGCGCGACTAGGACTCGTCAGCAGCGGTCGAGGTGCGCGTACAGGCCGAGCGTCCGGACGCGCGCCCCGGCCGCTTGCTATATCAAGTCCCTAATAATTCATTTCTAGCTCGGTGAAAGCTTGTCTCGCTTGCATGGTCGAGCATTTAACGTTGCACCGTGTATAGGATTGCAACCCGTTAGGCTGCAAACACACTCCCACGATGGCTCGAAAACGAGGCATACAAAGCAATATTGAGTAACTCTTGTGTAACATTTTCAGATGTGATCAGCACAAATGTGTTTGCAGTTCTACTGTGTGGCACTAGTGGGGCAGCGTGGTGATCGTTGTGTTGTGTTGCAGGCTCGAGGACGAATGGGTGCCGGAGAAGGAGGTGAGACGGATCAAGCGAGTGGAGATCTCGGACCTGCCCGCGCATTCCAAGGTGTTGCTGTATGAGCAGTTCTGCAACTCGTATAGGTAAATTGATTTATATAACTTACTAGCTGCCCTGACAGACTTCGTTCTGTGTAAAGTTTTTTATTTATTTTGAGATCTATAATCTTCCTAGATTCCCGATAGACGCTTTACAAATGGCCACAAAAGTAAGACCACGAACAAACTGTGTGGTCTTATTTCAAATTAGTACGCTCCAACTTTAAATCTTGCGCATAAGGTTGAACTTGTTATGATGGATGTTGACCAGCTAGCTAGCTACTATGAGAATACGATTAGTCACGATATTTATATTGTACTCCGATATTGTGTGAGAATGTGTTCAGTCCACGTTGAGTTAGCTTAAAATCTTGTCCATTACATTGTTCCAGGAAAACCCCGTCCCCGCCGCCGGTGCGCAAGCCACCGCCGACGCCGCCGCAGCCGTCCCGCTTGCTCCCAACACGCTCTTGCACCTCATCGCGTCTCCTCAACAAATTGATAGCCAAGAAGAAGGCCGAGGTTCGCAGCGACTGCAGCGCCACCAACCTGCCCATGCTGATAAACGACACTCCGGATCGTGTGGAGGTGTCCGGCGCTAAGAAGAGGAAGCTCGGTAGAAGGTACGGCGGGAACGCGTTCTGGCCGTCCGGTCGGTAACTTGTAGTCGCGAGTTAGGGTGGTTACACACGGTCCGGTTACATTTCGTTGACGGATCGGCGTCCGGTGTCTTTGTTGTTCGTTGTCGATGCGGTTATGTTAGATGACGTGGAAGTGAATAGATGTTCAATTATTATTAAAGTTGCAAATAGAATAGCATGGCGTCGTTTAACTATCCGATGTCGATAGCGGACTATGAATGGTAATTGCATATTTTTTATGTACGAACTGGATGTCTTAATGAAAACGATATCGTATCGGTTAATGTATAAACGCTCTTATAGTGCGAACCATTGAATTAGACGATGCGAGTGAGTATAACAAGGAATTCAGTCGTCAACTTCACTTGTACTTTGAAAGGCAACTGTCATAGATCTTGCTAGTCAATTCTTTGAATTTACTATCGATTTTTCACAATATTGCAATAGTAGGGATCGTCTTCTTTAAAAATGAACATGCCCCAATTAAATATATATTAATATTATTCTTACAACTCATGAATTATATTGATATATTCAATATTCATTCAATACAGCGTTGAAGTGGAAATATTTATTTATATGAATTTAATATAAAATGTTACCTAAATATTGCTACTTACACGTCATAACGTTCATTTTTAAGTAGACACTGGATTACCAGCGTAATTATCAAATTACAATAGTAACAAAGATCGAATTAAGACAGATTCATTAGTATTTTATCACTTGCATCGTCTAGTTAATGATGGATAGGTCGTGCGATCTCGTGGTCGAGCTTGGAACGTGTCGGAACATGTCGCTGATATTTGTGTGTGATTTTAGAACGGGATCAAATAAAAAATGTAACTGATTCTATTTTAAATTGAAAAGTTTTTATATACCACAAGAATTTAACAGCAGAAGTAAGTAAACATTATTCCATCGGTTCAAGTAATTCGATCTTCCATTAGCACTTACTGCTAGTCTAAGTTAAATAAAACTCATTTCATTGCCGTTTGCGGACATGTAAGTATGGTGACGTGACGGCTCGTTCCATCTCGCTCGCTCGCGCCGCGTCACGCCGCCGCGTGTGGGAGCAGGACCGTTATGTGTTCATCGCTATATTTCGATGTGCCCGCCCCTATTGGCCGTATTTTAAACGATGTTTGGTGTACTTTTGTTCATTTTATTTAATTCACGTCGTAGTGTGGGAAGTAGCTTTGCATTTGTAGGCATTTTATAAATAATTTATTTCACTTTAAGCACTTGTATGAAGTCAAACGTAAAAAAACGTAAATTCACATCATATTGATCATAAAATATTACGGTAGAAACATTTTCAATGTGTATAAAGTGTTTAATTGAAATGCAAAGCTGCGTGCACGCACTGCGCACGTGCGGCGCGCGGCGCGGCGCGGCCCGGCGCACGTTGATTCTCGCCGCCAAAGAGAACATGGATATACTCACAAGACTGATTCTTACTTTTTATATGATATTGAACGACGTTTAGCTCTAGTTCTAGAGTGTTTGTATATAGTTAGCGCGAAGTGTAAAAAGAATGGTTCGGTTGACGTGTAAATTAGGCGATTTAGTTTAAAATTGTATCGATTAAATATCGATATCGATAGGCTCTAAGATAGAAGCGACCGGCGATAACGGATCACTGCCAATGTGTACATAGTATAGTTATATTTTATTAGCGAGTAGCGACCTAGCGACGGTGTAGCTTGACGAACGGCGGTCGGTTGGTTTCGTTGTGTCGGCTTTAGCTTTTTGTGGTGCCAATTGCGGTCGGTGACGCGTTGACGACCGATGTCCTCGGAATAGGTCGCCTCTCAGTAATGACGACTTTTAACGAAGAAAAAGTTTTTATTATTAGTAGCAAGCATTTCGCGAGTGCGTTCGCGTGATTAGAGTAATGATGTAAGTTTTAATTTTTTTTACATTTTCTCCAGTACCAAAGTCTGTTAAATTCACGTTGCTACTGAGAAGCGCACTTTATACATTGCGTAGACGAGAACTTTAATATCGGATATGTGTTTTTATTATTAAACGATAGGGTGCGTGAATTTTATGTTTTTTATAATTTGACCAGAACGTTACCTTTCGTGTCGAAAGTTACGTTACGAGTGAACGTCGTGTTTTGCTGTTTTGGATGTCTACTTGTAAGAGAGAGAGATATATATATATTTCTTTTTCTTTTTTATGCCTTAATTTGTCACCAAGTGCCTCAGCCCATCACAGATCTACCGTACAGTGTTCACTTTATATCGTAATATACCGCGTAGTCATATCAAACGAAACTCGATGTTAGTACTAAGGCGTTAGAGTTCAATTTTGATAACTTTAGTCCAATGAAGCAATTTCGATGACGCTTTAAGGATCAGCATCGGTCTGTATGTTTGTTTGTGCGTGAGTTTATCCATTGCATGTGTAATGTAATGTGTAATAGTCACTGCCATTGAAGTTGTGTTTAATGTACTGTTAGCAATAACACTATGTGATAAGAGACTTAATAGGTGAATAACAGAATAATTTCCACGCACAAGTTTTTAGTAATTTTTGTATATTAAATATTACATGCTTGCTGTGTTCGAACGGAATATTGGAATAGATTGGATTTGGATGGAATAGATAAATCGGTTGTCTATTGTGAGGAACAAATGATGTCTGGTATTGCGATTCATTTACCTATTATTGATACGATGTTTTGTAATTTTAACAAAAATAGTTATTTACATTTTAATTTGACTTTTTAATCTGACAAGAGCAAGATTCTGCTCGCACATTTATTTTAATAATTTTGCATGTTTGTTTTGTATTATGTCTCGTGAAATATAGCAATGCTTCATAATCATTTGTTCCAACAAGACGTTAGAATATGTATAAATGCGAAGACTTGGGTGTCGACAGAAACTGCACCTTTGATGGAATCAATAATAGAATACATATTTTGTATAGGTTGTCAAGTTATATGTGCCTGTAATATTTTGTTAAGTATTCAAATATAAAGTATTTGAAGAGAAACAAAATTTTTACATTAATGTACCCGCGTAAGAGTCTTGAGTCTTACAAATAAAATTGTTAAAGGAAATGAAACATTCATTGAATTACATATTCACATCAATGGACATACGAGTATAACCCTTTCAAGATTTGAATCACGGTCGAAATTCGAGTGCAGAGTTATTAAAAAGTGCAATGAACTAACAATTTCTGTCGCCACCCGGTTTTCGCTGAGCGCTGACGATGAGATCAGCAGTTCAGCACCGGTGTTTGTGTCCGTAGAATTTGTTCAGTAGCCGGTAATTTTAATGTGAACTTTTCGATGACCGCTGACGTCACGTTTTAATGCCTTTCTAGTACGTAAGGTATATACAAGTGGATATATAAAATGAATTAAAACATTGTGTTCTGTGCTCCTGCGATCTCGCTAGTATTTTTAGTTAGTGCCTGTAATAATAAGTTAGGTGGAATTGCGTGCGAGGAGACGTTAGTCGAATGTGGCGCCTTGCTAGGGTTTCGGGGAGGGGACCTTGTATCGCCCTAGGGTTTTACAGTTGGTAGGTTACGTAAAGAAATTGAACGTACGGAAGGCGAGCCAGGTGCCGCGCGCATTAGGAGATTGTAAAGGACGTTTGCGTCATAGAAAATGTTACTCGAATACGTTTGGCCCCATGTATGTAGCCCCGTCTCTTTCCATCGCCCAGCGATGACAGAGACGGAAGCATGCAGTCCGAACGTAATCTCAGTAGGTGTGGACCCAAAGACGTGTAATAGGTAAATTTCTCTCGTAGTCAAGTTGGTGCCTGAATGAAAACGATGGTGTGTGGGATTGTACGATGCAGATACTAGGCTTCTTTTATACTTGTAACCGAATGGGTTCCAATGTACTGATTATTTTTTAAAAGTAAAATTAAAACTAGACTAATTTTTTTCAGCACTGAGGGTAGTGCCATATTTTATTGGCTCACTTTTTAAATTAATTTAATAGTCAAATTCGACACCAAAATCAGAAAGACAAAATTTTGTTTTTTTAAATCTCGTTAATCGAGATACTGTGGACTTGATTTATGATCTCAAATTATTCGGATGTGGAACAATAACTAATGGTTTTTTCAATAAAACGGATTGTCTTTCGCTTTAGTTTCTTTTCTATTTAGCAAATTTTTTTGGTCTGCTCAAATATTTTTTTCTAATGCTATTTTGGCCTACACGGTGTACAAAATTCACTCGGTTGATACTGATCGACGAAATATAAATATTAGTGTTTGGAGACATTTTTCTACGATTCGAAATTTGTAAGTAATCTAGCTCCCGTAGGTTAGGTAGCCGATTGTAGGCAGAGAAATGATAAATATTTTGTGAACGTGAAAAATTATCGATGAAGTAAGAATTATTAATATAAACTCAAACACTAAATAAAGGGAGATTTGTCGAGATGGTCTCAGCTGAAATGTTGCGCCAATTGATTAAAAATCTCAATAATATAATAGAATAACAATAGCTCACCTTGAATACTACGAATCTGAATCTTACAAGATTTAACAGAACATATCGATTACTTGATAAATCTGCGTTCTTAAACGAATAATAGTATAAAGCGCATTCGGTAGGGGGCGCACTTTCGGCTGAGACGATCTCTTACGATATATTTTTGTCACTGCCACAATAGTCATAATGTATTTTGAATGTGAGCCGGCTGTGTAGCCTGTCGAGTGGTGGCCCGCGTGCCTTGTACACTTGCTCATCAGTTAAGGTGTTAAGTTGTAATTTAATTTCATTTATCGAAATTGTATAAAGAAAACAAGTATTTGACGGGAACAATGGTGGTTCTGTAGGCGTAATGTTTTGGTAGTTCCCACTTTAAACTGAGATTTTGTAAATTTCAATCCTACCCGCATTTTTGGATATGTGACTTTCGCATTTGTTTTTTTGCGGACCGTTCGGAGAGAGAGTGAGAGAAGAGATGTGAAGGCGTGAAACATATTACGGCTGCAGCGCGCCTCGAATGTACAAATGGTGGACCGCTGACCGCAAACGCAGGGGCGTAATGGGCGGGGCTACCCGTTGACTTGCCAATACATTGTTATGCGAACTTTTTTGACGAAGTGTTGCTATGTATAATGTGGGCATTCGCCAAAATCTAGTATTAATGGATTAGATTGGAGCATATGGTCGGTAAAGCCAATTAACAGCCAACCATTTGCATAAAACCAATAAGTTCAACCATCTATTGAGTAACAGACCACAATAAAATTATATTTAGTGTAGAAAAACAGATAATATTACAGTATAGACATATCATTGGTGAGAAAATAACTGTTACTTTACAGTTTTACACCTTTATAATACATGTGTACGATGTAGCAACATTGTATATATTGGGGAGTCAAACTAGTTCGCGTAATGTTGTATAGTAATGTAGCAGTAGTAGTAAATTGGTTGTTGTGGGCGTCGTTTCCGGTCAGGTTTCACTGGTCCGGAGTGTAAATAGTTAAGTATTTATTACTAAGTATTACTCGGCAGATGTAATTTGCTTCGCGCCTCGGTGGGATGCTAGCCTAGTGTAGCGCGCGAATTATTTCAACATGTTTCCTATATTATGCGTTTATTATATGAATGTTCTCCTTTATTGTAAATGTTTGACGAGATCCATAGTAACTATATGTGGACTGTATCCCGAATAGTGTGCACTAATTATTCAATTTGTAGATATTTAATTATATATAGTATAATGTTTAATGCGTTGTCTTATTTGCTTGACCCCCGATGGTGGAATCCGAAAATTAATTATAATTTGACCCGCGCGCCCCGAGCGCTAGGGAGATCTACCTCAATTAATTTATCACACATTTGGGCATAATAATAGTAAATGTTACTTTAATCTCGAACCTTGAAATTTGTTCAATGTAGTGATTATTAAGATTTTTTTAACACAATGATTTGTCCACATGTCACAAGTACTGTATCTTATATTAAATACATATTGTATGATTGATTATAATTTGTTTCATTTCCTTCTTGAACACTTCTCGTACATATAGCTGAATACTTCTAGACCCATCAGTTTGATATTCGACACTTGGTACTGTGTTATTAACTTCAAGAAAAGGAGGCCACAGTTCGGTTTTCACGTAATTTCCTGCCACGGACGTGTAAACTGTGGAACGAACTTCCTGCATCGGTGTTCCCGCTAAGCTATGACATGGGCTCCTTCAAGAAGCGGATCTTTTCTTTTCTTCGTGGCCGGCAACGCATTGGTGACGCCCCTGGTGTTGCTAGTGTCCATGGGCGACGGTGATCACTTACCATCAGGTAACCCGTCTGCTCGTTTGCCTGCTTAAGGCATAAAAAAGGCCAACTTTAAGAACTTAAGGTCAATGCATAGAAATTGTATACGATAGTGCATACGTAGCGGAATTCCGTACGGGACAGAAACGTGGCACGTACGGGAAAAATGATCGACGATGTTTTTCCGTTCGGCCCCGTACGTCCTACGTCCCGTACGTGATTCCGCAGCGCATGCACATTCACCCGGTTTCCTACGGAGCTAAAGTAAAGAAGAGTTAAAGTAGTGATGCACGTGTATTATTTACCTACTGTATATGCTAATCACCTTGTACAAATAATCTAAATTTTACTAACAAAAAATAACCGACTTCAAAGTCTCAAAAACTACTTGTCAGATCTCGTTCAAATTTATGTGGGACCACATGACAAGCGCCTGCTTTCGATTAAAAAAAGAATCATCGAAATCGGTTGGCGTGATATCGAGTTATTCGTCAATTTGTCGCGCTCATCTTAACACAAATTTACGACTTATGTGGTTTTCTCATGGATGTCATTGTCAGATCTCAATAAAATGTATGTGGGACCACATGACAGCCACCGGCTTTCGATTAAAAAAAGAATCATCAAAATCGGTTGGCCCAGTCCAAAGTTCTGAGGTATCAAACATAAAAAAAAAATAGAGTCGAATTGAGAACCTCCTCCTTTTTTGAAGTGGGTTAAAAATATCTCAATCCAGATGCATACCTGGCGACGACAATCACTTACATCAGGTGTGTCTTCTAGTTTTTCAACTATTACAAAAAATAATTGTAAGTATTGCAAGTTTTGCCACACATTATTGAAGTTGGCATAATGTTTGTTACGGAAAGTACGTATTTCATTACAAACGAGCCGTAGTAAGTGCTCACATTTTGCATACGACTGCATCACTGCATACCTGCTGCATGCAACCCGCGGCTGCGTCTTACCGCGTATTAGGTATCATCTATCGACTATCGTATCAGCATTTCCTTTGTTTCCATGCACATTCAGTTGATTATACGAATCATAGGTATATGAATAGATAATATTATTATGATATAGGTAAGAAAGAAAGAAACATTTATTCCATCATAAGGATAGCAACAACGTTAAAAAAGGTAAATGCTAAGGTTATTGTAAGGGTCGTAGAATCGTAGGGCAAAAATAAATATGATAAAATAACAAAGCCAATGAGTAATAAAATTTATCTCGAGAATTTCACTGTTTTCATTGGATCCCTAAACTGGTTTACTGCAATGATGAATTATAATCAAGTTTGCTATAATAGACCAGTGCTGAAGCCTTTGACAATGGTATAAAGTAAAAAAAATAGTATGAAGCCTTTGACAATGGTATAAAGTAAAAAAAATAGTAGGATGAAACCCATTGGATAAGAAAGAAAATATACTTAACAAAAATGAAAGGAAAAATAATTTACGGGCGATCTGATGTTGGGAACTGGAGGGGGGGGGGGGGGGGGGGGGGGTGAGTTTTTAAGCTTAAAAACGGTTTATCTCAATTTCCGGCAAAACTACAAAAAACTACAAGTCCTATGGATAAATTAATCCATCCATCCATCCATCCATCAGCCTTTGTGGGTCCACTGCTGGACATAGGCCTCCCCTAACTTCCGCCACTCTGACCGGTCCGGATAAATTAATAGATAGATAAATTTGGTGAGATATCTGCTTTTTTAACCGACTTCAAAAAAAGGAGGAGGTTCTCAATTCGGCTGTATTTTTTTAAAAAAGTCGGTGGGCTTTTTGTTTTTCGATATTTCTACTTTCTGATGGTATAAAAATACACTACTGTGGTAAATGTTCTCTGAAAATGCAAAGAAACAACTATTTCATCCTAGGTTTCATCCTACTATTATTTTTTTGGTTTCAAACATTATCGACCCTGGTTTATAATGCCGAGTCAGTTGAAAGCTTCTGTGTGAAATTCTGATTGGTCAGAATCAAAGTTTTTAGGAGCAGCCCCTTTACATTTATGAAATACACGTGAATAGCGAGACTAAAATTACACATATACATATCTATAATCTACCCATAACCCCAGAGTCAGTCATAAATAACCAGGCGCTTGGTTTTTTACTAGAGGGGACGCTATTAAGGTGTTAGGCAGGCCTGTAGGCTGGGGGCCCCGTATAATTGATACGGCGGTAGCTACGCCCCTGCCCAGAGGAGTCCCAAACTAGGGGCTCCTGTGTCGTCGTCTGGGCTATGGACAACACACAATAACAAGAGCACACACACCCAGACTGAGAACACAAATTCAAACTCATCATTCAAATTTTTGATGGGGATCGATCGAACCCTGCAGCGTTGGCGCGGCGCGGCGCGGCATGGTAACCTACGCCGCACGTGGCGTCATCCGCATTATCAACTGGTGCTCTGCACGCGGCTTTGCCCGCCGTTTCCGGGATAATAAGTACCCTTTACGTTATTCCAGATCATGGTCTATCAACGTGCTAAATTTTATGAAAATCCGTTCAGTAGTTTTTGATTGAGCAAGTTACGAACATCCATAAATGTTCACAAAGAAACTTTTAGATGTATAATATTAGACAATATTAGTAGTATGAATTATTGGGTATGTATAATTATTAATTTTGAAATTAAAAAGAGAATTATGGCTTATAGAGTAGGTACCTCCATGTGCATTGTGCACTAAACATTGTCGTAGGCATTTTTGTGTCAGTTTCCAATTTCTATGAACAGCCACTATTGTGTTATTGTCGAGCGGATTATAATAATACGCTATGCATTACTATATCCACAATCTGTAGAATACTTGGGATTTTTATAATAATGATTAATGATTCTTTTTTAAAACAAAAACTTGAGTCCATTTTTTGGTTCTGCTTTTGGTGCGCGCTATTCTGACGGTAATTATTCGTTTATTCGTGAATGGTGTTAAATCACCGGCTAGATACAGTTCTCTTGGTAGATTATAACTAATATATACATATGTATACCTACCCTTTTTGGTCGGCTTACTGAGAAACTGATCATGCTTATTCATGCTCATAATAAATAACACAAGTACCAGGCAGTAGTTTGATGTACGTCACGACTGACAAACACTTCCTACAATTTTTTTTTTTAACGCTTCACACTCATAGCCCCACACTAGGATCCCCTGTGTCGTGGGTGCCATGGACAACACACAACATAGACAAGGACATTCACACCCAGACCTAGAACAGAAATTCAAACTCGTCATTCAAATTTCCGCCTCGCTGGGAATCGAACCCAGGACCCTCGGTGCGGCGATCCGGCATGGTAACCATTGCGCCACACGGGTCGTCACAACAATTACACACACACAACTAATAAAACCTATGTGTAAATATAGGTATGTTACATAAGGTGGAATTTCATAATTTCTAGCTTTCGGCAGACGCCAGCAGATGCAGGACAGTCTCACGGCATGCTGAAAAAGGGTATACCATAATTCCGATACTGGGTTTTGATTTGCACAGGGAACGTCAGTGATAACTGTTTCACAGGCAACCCGATACCGCCAGGTATACTCAACTGCGGTCCCCAATTATAATTGCTAATTACTAATTATTTTATGTCTCAAAAAAAATCTTTTTTAGTCCGGAACTATTATAAACACGAAAAGGCAGCAAGCTGGCAGCGTCTCTAGCAACTTCAATGGGTTGTAACGAAGCCTCGTCGTGTAGTTAAGATGGTGTTACGTTTGGTATCTCAACCTGAACCTAGCTATTTTCAATCTGGACTATTCATCATGGTTTCGTTAGTTGTGCAGTAGGGTGCACTAAGATCAAGAGAGGTTGGCTTGTACTCAAAGATCGATGCTGTCATTTATACACTCCAAAATTATTATTTGAAAGTTGTTACCTAGCAGTAAACACTCTCATGAATTTTCTGTGCCATTGTATAATATAAAAACAGTGAAATTCACACCAATTCCACTTTAACTTTTCGAACACCATTAGATATTCGGGCGTTACCTCGAAAGCCTCGTTCAAAGGCGATGGAATTCTGAGTAAAGGGGTTCTTGAAGTATCTGATTGCTTACGTAATAGGAGCTGAGATACCGTAAATCGGTACCTACAGTAAATTTTACCGATTTTACAAAGAGGAATGGTATGACGGTAGAATCTTCTAATGTGTTACTTTTACTAACTCGTAATTTACATCTTTCTGACTTCTTGGTTCTTTTTCCACTAAAACCGGGTCTCCGGGAAGAAGCAAAAACACCAATTCCAAGACCAACTCTTTACATACGGATTTTTTAGTAAAGTTTCGACACATATAACACATCACAATCACACCCATGATCCGAGTACAAATATTTATCTGTCACATATATATCTGTCCCGGCCGGGAATCGAACCCGGGACCCCTCGCATCTCAGGCAGGGTCCCTACCAACTAGGCTACAGGGTCGTCATAATAGTAAATATACACTATTTAAATGTAGGATGAGCTTTAGTTGTGCGACCACAATGCAAGTGACTGGACTGGTGTGGGGCGATACATCGGCTCGCGTGACCATGGGCCGTCACTGTGGTATTCACCAAGAGCTAAAAGAATTGATTGAAATTATAACGAATAATGTACATTTTGTTGAATTTTATTACAATTTAAGTACAATTAACCTAACTTCCACATTCCTCTTACTATGAAATAACAAATAACTGATTTTCTTAATAACACTTAAAACTTACAAATAGGACTAGTCAGGATTAATTAATTCGAGGATTGTCACAGATGTTCAGGGCGGTAGGGGATGGTGACATTGCAAGCTCGTTTGCTATCCTTGTGACATAAAATAAACCAGCCAAGTGCGAGTCGGAGGGTTTGGTACAAACTTGATGAACCAAACATTGTTTTTTTATAAACGGGAATAAACAAAGTTAACTTTGCCGTTAGTAAATTGTCGTCGTAGTAGGTTGTGAATGTCGCGATCAATTTATGTACAACCACTGCATGGTGTGGTCTTTACTAGACTGATCTTTACTAGACTGACACGATTAAAATACCCGATTATACACTGTTTGTCAGATCTGATACTGTTGGAAACATAGGAAATTATTGGTCACTGAATTGGAATAAGTTACTATTGGTATCCATTTCCGTTTCCTCAATATCTATTTGTAATTTCATTAACAGCAACTGACATTAATTTTGGTACAGCACCAGTGTACTCAGGTAATGTGGCTTATCGGCAGTTGATGTCGCAGTGCGGAAATAACTAGATAGCTAATACGCTATTATGGTTTGGCATTTGCAACGCCGATTATGATTCTCGACTTTACAACTCATAAAATATATTCCACTGCTAGGTTCGGCTTCACAATGTAAGCGGAAGTATGGATACTACAAGGTAGCTTTTAAGGTAGGAAACAAGTCATAGTTGCTTCAGAAAATATGGCGTGCAAGCAGGATTCCAACTCGGGCTCTCCCGTTCGTTAGACCAACATTCCACCAACTAGGCTGACAGCTGTCACTGCACTCTCATAGGTTCCCTGTATCGCGGGTGGCAAGGACAACAAAACACAAAACCATCACAAAAACCCAAGGCCCATGAACAACTTGGTTTTGGCTTGAGAGCCAGTTCTTTCTTTCTTTTTCTTCTCTCTTTCTTGGCCGGCAACGCATCAGTGATGCCTTTGGTGTTGCTGATGTCCATGGGCGACGATAGCAACTTACCGTCAGGTCGATCGTCAACTCGTTTGCCGGCTATTTCCATAAAAAAATATTCATACATGTCATGTGTAACATACAGTATTCGAACGTTATTTCAAGGGTCTGCCAACAACAGGCAAAAGTTACAACGACGAGTCTTTGGTGGTTGATTCAAGCACAGGGTGGTAGCTGCAAGCCAGCCAGGCTTCAGAGATAATAATACCTACCAGTAATAATATACGTAACGTGGACGGGACGGGGACGGGACGTGGACGGGGCATAAATACCTATACGTGCGTGCCAAAAGTTCCCGTCCCCGTCCCGTCCCCGTCCCGTCTACGTTACGTATGTATCGACCTTTAATAACAATATTGATATTAATAATACATGTTATAATCATTTGTGTGAAGTCTTATGTGAAGTCAAGCGCCGCCGCCCCAATACGGCTATTTGTTTGTCCATTATTAACTACTGCTTTGCCTGTGGATTTTCCCGCGTTTTCCGGGATAATAAATACCCCATGTCTTATTCCAGATCATGGTCTATCTGTGTGCTAAGTTCCATGAAAATCTGTTCAGTCGAAAGAGTAACAAACATTCATACAAGCTTTCTCTGTGTTAGAACGATTAGAACAGTACAATGTACGTACCAGTTAAACTAACATTCACAATAAATACAGGCAATACATTTAGAAGCCCTGGACACAAACTGCTGCGTCAGGAGAGCGCCGGCAGCCGGCAGCCGCCTGCAGGCCCCTGCAGTCTGCACCCACTCCTGCGCCGCGCGCCTCCCCGACCAGGTGAGCTCACAGCCATTACCAATAAATATTTAATAAAAACTTTTAATTTAATAATTAAATTTTAATTCTGTATACTGCCTACAATTTCGTAACCTTAACTGCCACTGAAATCGCAGTAAAAAATTAATTGTAGTTTAATGAAGATGTATTTTTTTGTATTTTTATGTCACACTTAAGCAACATAGTAATTAGGGATATTAATATTAATAAATTGTGTTAAAACTTTTGTAAATAATTCAAAACAAGTTGAGCACGAGTCAGCCGCCAAACGACGCGTCGTGTTCCGGCTGGGGGCTTGAGAGCCAGTTCTTTCTTTCTTTTTTTCTCTCTTTCTTGGCCGGCAACGCATCAGTGATGCCTTTGATGTTGCTGATGTCCATGGGCGACGATAGCCACTTACCATCAGAACGTGGAACGCCTCGTTTGCCGACTTTTTCCATAAAAAAATAAGTTATTTAATTTCTTCTTCAGCATGAAATTGATTGTTTGAATTACTACCGTAAAAATTAAAGTATGTATGTATCACTTAATTATTTCTTTTATCAATTCAAGGATGGCGACACAACGAGTCGAGTGATTGCGGTCGGATCTTGGTGTTGGGAGCCACTATTAGAAGCCAACGCAGGGTAAGTTTTATGTATCATTGTTGTACCATTATATAACATTGACAAAATAAATGAGAGAAGTCTCGTAAACTTTTAAATGCTATTAAAGTAGCAACTAAAAGCAGTCAAATATAGTCCTCCAATAAGTCTTTATTTAGAGTATTTTAGAAGCAGAAACTACCCCCGTGGGAAAATATCAGAGATATAACGTGATTTCTTAAACATTTTTGCCTCAATATCCTTCTTACTAATATATCAAAATCCTTCTGAATATAGGTATATCTTTACAGTGATATAGTTGTTCTTTTATTTCTAAAGGAATAAATTCATACTTTCTATCAAAATTATTTCGTTATCACTATGTTAAAGTCCCATCCATCAGATAATGGGCTCTTCATTTGTTAAATGTAATAATAATAGTACTCCGAAATATTTTTAACTTTTTCCCCATTACATAATTACTGCAGCCTATCGGTAGCCATGCAGTGTAGGCTGTAGACTGTAGAGGTGTGGGAACAATGCAGTATTGTAAAGATCCGAGTGCTTTTGGTCGCCAGCCAACGAAAAAAACTCTTTGAGATCGTCGTGACTTACCTACTGCCTCTTTTAGTGAACATTACTTCTACACAGATAATACAGTTGAATTTTTAGCAAACAATATATCGTACTATACCTGATCGCCGAGTATCAAATTAAATTATCATGAAAATTGCTTCCAATATAACATTCCTGAACAACTTTTCAAATTTTATGTTAGTTAACAGCAAGAACTACCTACATAACTAATTTTAAATTTTATCCTAAATTAGTATTTGTCCTATAACTTTTGTCACTTACTCTTACCACTGTGTGTGAGATAAACGAACATAAGTACATAAGAGGAAGAAAAAAGAAGAAACAAGATTATAAAAGAAGACAGAAGAATTCCAGGGTTGAAATGGCCATTACCTCACAGTCACGTGGTCTAGTTGGTACAACGTGTGATGTGACGTAGTGGAAGTCTCGACCCGGAACTCAACACTAGAAGAAAGAAGAAACTCAAATTCAGCATCCAATATCCATTCTGAAATCGAAGCTCTTTTTGCTTAATTTATGTGCTTGTTTATTTTTTTTAGGAAATGTTATGTAGCGGTTTTAGATCATAATTAATAAGAAGTAATAATCATCATATCCTTCTCTAATAATCTCGTGGTATTGGCAGTAGAATTTATCGATTTTATACTCATTACTCACTTATGTTCATGTTATGTGTTGCATTCGCTTCTGTTTATTTCAGTCATTTTTGCCCAAAGAGGTTTCTTAGCGCAATTTGTTAGTTTTTTGTTGAAAGCCATCCCTAAATAATAGAGTTTATCAACTCTATTATCAACTTTATTATCTCTTTACTCGCCCATTAATAGGATTTGTATTCCGTGGATTAAACCTAAAAGACTTGTCATCAATCAATCAAAGTCAAAGTTTCAAAAGATGACCATATTCATACATATTATTTTTATCATTTAAAATCAGTCAAGTGAATTATCAAACTCCGAATGCATAAAATGTAAATTTCCCGAGTATTGTAACAAAAGGCGTGTATTATTACAAGAAGCTTCCTGTACGTGCCGCCGTGTAGAATTACGCTCACTGCGATATTCTGTCCATTGTGACATCTAAAAACAAAATGTGTGCGATATTTGATACTTAATCCATCATACGGTACAATAAATACAACTTTAGCCCCTATTTTAATTGCATTAAGTCGAAATTCCTTTCGTTAAAAACTGCTGAGTGCAACGTTGTATGAATTGCAATTCATGTTAAAGTTATGTTATTGATTTCATTAATGTTTTGTCGTAGCAAGTTTTAGTTCGAGGAATGGAATTGATTCTTTGAATTACCTATTACTATTTGTGGGCACTGGGTAACGGGCTGTGGGTTCTTAACAGCTGAGGGGACATGGAATATTATATATAGAGATTAGAAGATGTCCTTTTAGCGAGCTTTCACTTAAACTTTTCTGTAAAAAACCCGCCAATAATATCGCGCGCCCGTGTACCCTACAGTTGCCAGTATAAGCGCCCCTTGTATGTCTATAATATCTATCTATATCAAAGGCTTGAATTCGAGACACTAACGTGAAAACACTGGAATATTTTGAATTTACAATGAACTTCAACCTTACTTTAAACTATAACAGCAATATTTCTTCGTCTTACATCTCGTCTTCTCTACCCAAATTAGATAGATTTTGATGTGATAGACATTCAGGTTACTAATTTAAAACGGACTAATTAAAAAGTTATTTTTATTCAACTGTGTCAGTAGAAGGATTATTTAATTTATCAAATAAGTAGTATGAAACAATGGTATAATTCTTGGTTCTGATCCTAATTCATGTTTGTTTTATTTAAAGTCTTAACTCTGTACCCATGCCAACAGCACCAGTAAACCAATTTAAAAAACAAAGCCTTAAGAACATTCTCTTGTTTCGAATTTAAAACTGAAGACTTCTCGCACGAGGTGTCTAGTTATCGCGCCATCGGCCCTTACACACGCTTGCTCGGCGTCTCTCGGCGTATTGCTAATGGGGTGGGCGTGTTCCGTCCAACAGCTTCATAAATACACATCGACCAGACAAAAGAAACTTCATCCGAGTTAATAGTGGACATAAATGAGCTCATTTTAAGCTGGTCTGAATAAGAGACGGATGAAACGAAGCGGTTTTAAATAGTGGACTTTACTTCATTGTAATAGCGTAGAATTGTCTATTAACAGGAATACAATATCAAGCGGTATAATAATGCGTGAAAAATTGAATTAAGCGCGCAAAGATGTTATCGAGCGCCTACCCGCATCAGCTGCCAGCGTGCGAGTGACTCGATCGTTTATTGCCCGCTGGCGCCATCTGCGTTGGCGCTGCGCAGGCGCAGGCAAGTGCTTTTTCTTCTTTCGAGATTCATTGATAGGTTATGTAAGGTATGGATAATGTAATCTGAGTAAGAATTGAGACTGACCAGGGCCCAGGCTGAGGCTGTCCGCGTGAAGCTGTAAAGGCCGCTAGGACTACGAATTACAACTGAATTCTCTTCTCTTCTAATGACGACCCTGTAGTGTAGACTTGTATACAGATAAATGTTTGTTTTCGGGTGGTGACTGTTTGTCCCATAATTATATGTTCCATTATGTGTTTAGTTTTCGTCATGTCATAGTGACAGACAGCATTGGCATACCCCGAGCGTTGAAGAAAAAAAAGAGTTTTCCTTTATTAAATATGATAAATCAGTAAGTACCTACTACGTATTCACTCTTTAAAAATTAAATAAAAATTCACTCTTAAAAAAAACAACAAACAAGCAAATTAGTTGTTTACAAAAGCTTATACAGTGACTTCTTAATTCCCAACAAATTAACAGAGCGAACAAATTGTAATAGAAACCTAGTTCAACGTGAGTTATTAAATTATTTTCGAAGCCCCAACTCAGTACAATAGACATTGTAACTACGCGACTATTCCAAAGCAGACAGTACCTGCTAACTAATTCCGTGGAAATGAGCCCCCGGAGGCAAGTTCTGCCTCAATAGCTACCTCTAGCCCCAAGCCTCAAGCCACCCCCGGCGACCTTCCTCGATCCGGTTCGGATACAGCCTGTAATTATCGAAGTGAAGCACCTCTCGCGTCCGCCCCAAAAACGTTCACAAAGGCCAAACTTGACTCGAACTGAAGTCTGGATAAGCAAAGGGAAAATGACAGGCAATTACTGTGGCTTGACTAGGCTTGTGACACTTGACAGGAGTAGTGCGTGGTGAGACTGCGTAAAAGAATACTTAACTTTTTATGAATACTTCAATGCATGGTTTTAGACGGAATCGACACTCGCTGTGGACGGAATGGTTCCGTAGCGGCGCGGCACATTGTTACATATTGTCAGGATTAGTATTAATGCACTGCTTCAAAATAGTGCGGACTAGAATGCAACCGATATAAAAAAATATATTTTGCGTAGCGAACTTGCGATCATGTAGATACATACTTGTCTTATGCTACGAAACATTGAACATGTGGTAAAAATAAATAAGCTGGTAGAGAGCTGGAGAAGTTTTTTTTGAGTGTAAGTCCTTATCTATCGATTTCATATTTAAGCCCGTGGTTTGAGACTTTATGGGGAGTAAAATCAATCTTTTTCCATTACGTTATGTGTTATGTTTGTAATTCGTAACACAGAATCTAGATGGCGTTGGATGGCTGATCAATAACAACGCCATCTAATGATAATAATAATCTTGGTACATTCTATTCTGTAGCTCGAGCACGAATATTTGCGAGAAAGTATTCGTATGGTTAACGTAAGCAATTTGTATGGCATTTTTTCAAAAGCACCCCTATCGTGCGTAAATGGTACTAACATGCCATACAAATTTGACCAATTGCTTACGTTAACCATACGAATACTTTCTCGCAAATATTCGTGCTCGAGCTACTGATCAACATTATCATCATCATGACGTTAAACGCCAGTCGTGCGGCGGAGCTGACCATAGACATAATACTACTAGACTAGACAAGCGGGCCTTCTTTGCGTCACGCTATTAGAAAGAGAAAGAGACCAAGGAGACTCGCGTAACTCGTAAGTAAGACAAGGATAGGTTTACTTCCTGCCTTTCTTCGCAGCGTGACGGTTTCACTTATATAATTATGCTCAGATACCTTGCCTCGTCTAGTAGTATTATGTCTATGGAGCTGACACGCACAATTTTTTTTATTTTGAAGAAGACTCTACCAGCCGTCTTCGAACAAAAAAAGGGTTATATTGTAAAGTTAAAAAGTTAATACTCATTTCAAGATCTAATTATCCGTAGCCTCCGTAGATAATGTTTAAAATGTGAGAACGGTAGCACCCCGTCTTTTAAGTTGTTCGCTTTTAAACTAAAAGTGTCTCGGCTAAGTTCAGATACTGAAGATTGATCGCCTTTCTTCTTTATTTCAGCTGATCGAGAAACTTTGGCTTTTAGATTAACGATTCTCTTGTTATGGCTTGGAGTTTGATGGTACGTGTTTCATGCTTTTACCACACTGACGGTGAGATCTAGAAACCATGCTTAGTGCTTGTTCACACTGAACTCGCGGGGGCGGGCGCGGGCGCGGTCGCGGTAAACGCTACATACACCGCGCGCGCGTTTTGATGTGAACACTTTCATAGTAGGTCATGTTTGATATTTCGCGACCGCGCCCGCGAGTTCAGTGTGAACAAGCACTTAGGCAAGAGATGTGTATGTCATATCAAAAATACGAATGATGCTTCATGTCCCAGGCTACATTTAAACTCAGTGACTGTTTTTTATAATAATTAAAATAATTTGCATAATTAGCAGAAACACAAGTAACAGATTCCACTTTATTTTCGTTATCTTACAATGTACATTATCGGTTACATTACAGGCCACACTCACAGCACTGCTGCAGTCGTCTGCCAGCTGAGGGATGCGTGGAGTATGATGACTGGATCATAAGGTCAGTCTCAGTCACCTAATTAATTAGCTAATAAATTTAGCGGAATTAATTATAATTCAAAATCATTTATTCATATAGGTCGTGGGCCGTGGCGTAGCTTTGGGACCATGGCCCCGGGCGGCACATGAAAAGGAGGCGGCAAGCCAAGTCGATTTTTAAATAATAATAAAAATATACGTTAAAATTCATTTTATTTAAATTTTAATGTAAATTGTGCTATGAGAAAAACAAGAAAAGTGCATTTTTAATTAATAAAATAATATTTTAAATAATATGGAGGCGGCAAAGATCATTGGGGGGGTGGCAAATTTTCGGTCGGCCCCGTACGGCGCGGGCGGGAGCCCACGCTACGCCACTGCATATAGGTATCACTGATACACTTATGCACGTCATTTTATTTTAATGTACCTATTAGCTTTTCGGAAAGGTGCTTTGTCATGGAGGAGAAGAAAAGCCGTAAAGAAACTCCTCAGGAACTCTATATTATTGGTTGGTACTACATATTGCGGGTAGCATTACTTGACCATTGAATTTTGTATTAACCTAAAATAACTTTACGTGACAATCAAAATAATCGTTGTATATATCTACAATACTATTGTTTGCTAAGTACCTAATACTTACGCCCCAACTCACAGTCACTAACGGTTACTTAAATCGCTCCTTAGTACAGAATTTGTATGGTGATACTTTACTAAGGAGCGATTAAAGTAACCGTTAGTGACTCTAAGTTGGGGCGTTAGTCTTTCATTAATATTGTACAAAGTAATATTTCGTGCACTAAGAATAATATCGAAATTGTAATTTTATATTTATGATAATGCGCCTACGGGTTATAAATCTGTAGGTTTATTTCCAGGCAGAAATTATTCAGATATATTTAATTCAGTTAATAATGTCTCCATTATCATTAGTTATTCCCAGCAACAAACTTGCAACAATGTCGCTTAGCTCAACTAGTGAGTCGGTTAACGCTTTCGGCTGCCGACTTGTTATTAAGTTACCCAAATGGCTTGCTGAGACAGAAGTTACTTAAACTTTACTTGTGAAATTATTTGTGTACATTGCAAATGTATTTGTAGGACGATTTAATCGTGAAGTTTACAGATTTATGTGCTATATGAAAGTCCATAAGAATTGCTAGTATAGAGACTCTAAATGTTAACTAAATTAATGTGAAAAGACCATGGAATACAAAGTCTTCTATGGAAAATAGCGACTGCACAATATAAAAGTGGGTAGGTAGATCATTAGTTAACTAAAAGGTGAAAAATAATTTTGTGCAATATACTTATGGAAACAACAAACAGCTATGAGCCATAGATTGCTAGTAAGAAATCATGAGTTACACTTTAAACTTATTAATGGCATTAAATTAAGTTATAGAATGGAGAAAATTACCAAAATTTATTCGTCACATTTTGTTAAGGGCTTTATAAAGAATTAATGGTCATTAAGTTGGTGCTTACTGCGTTCCCAGAGTTTAACAGTTAATTTGAGTGAATAAAGCTTGAGTCCTATTTCACGGTTTCTTAAATTAAAATTGAAAACTTTAGCTTTACTAATTTATAAATTAATTAAAGCAAATAAAACACATTTCATGCAGCTGTCGATGTTTCGAGATTCGATGCAAAGTTTAGTTAATGCTTTTATTTTGGCATTTATCGATTTGTTTTTAAAACATTTTCGTTAAAGGTTGATAATTATGTATGAATTTATTAAAATATTATTATCATGAAATAACTTGGCAATAAAATTAAAAAAAAATTGTATTATAATCAGCAAATATTTGTGTTTGCTCTACCTACAAATGGTAGAGCAAATCCCGGTTTGAATCCCTGACACCTCATGCATGTCTGACGATTGAATGTTTGCTCAGAACATGGTGATCTATTGCGTCAATGTGTATGTGACTGTGTATCCTTAAAGACACGCGTATCATAATGGATCCTTGTAGTAACGATTATAATGTGAGAGGTTCTTATCCTAAACCTATATTTTACTTTCGATTTCCTTTTTACTATCAATTTGAATGCATTTATTAGTCAGTGAACTAATGTATGATAGCAGTGATAGCCTAGCGGTTAGAACGTTGGTCTCCCGAACGAAGGGGCCCGAGTTCAAATCCTGGCACGCACCTCTAATTTTCAAATATGTATTATGTGCGTATTAGAAGTTAATTATCACTTGCTTCGGTGAAGGAAAACATCGTGAGGAAACCTGCACACCGGAGAGTTCTCCATAAAGTTCTCAAAGGTGTGTGAAGTTTACCAATCCGCACTTGGCCAGCGTGGTAGACTATGGCCTGTACCCCTCACATTGTGAGAGGAGACCCCGAGCCCAGCAGTGGGACAATTATGGGTTGTTGCTTTGCTTTGCTTTGCTTTTTTAGGGTTCCGTAGCCAAATGGCAAAAACGGAACCCTTATAAATTCGTCATGTCTGTCTGTCTGTCTGTCTGTCTGTCTGTCTGTCTGTCTGTCTGTCTGTCCGTCCGTCCGTCCGTCCGTCCGTCCGTCCGTCCGTCCGTATGTCACAGCCACTTTTCTAACTATAAGAACTATACTGTTGAAACTTGCTAAGTAGATGTATTCTGTAAACCGCGTTAAGATTTTTACACAAAAATAGAAAAAAAACAATAACTTTTGGGGTTCCCCATACATAGAACTGAAACTCAAAAATTTTTATTTCATCGAACCCACACGTGTGTGGTATCTATGGATAGGTCTTCAAAAATGATATTGAGGTTTCCAGTATAATTTTTTTCTATGTTCGAGAGACACTTTCGAAATGGTAAAATGTGTGTCCCCCCCCTGTAACTTCTAAAATAAGAGAATGATAAGACTTAAAAAATATATATGATGTACATTACCATGCAAACTTCCAACGAAAATTGATTTGAACGAGATCTAGTACGTAGTTTTTTTTTTAATACGTCATAAATCGTAAACCGCAAAAAAACATCGATCAAAGTTACAACTAACTACAAGAACTTTTATATTATGTTACTTGCTGCTACGGAACCCTTCATGGGCGAGTCCGACTCGCACTTGGCCGCTTTTATTAGTTAGTGAACTAATGTAAGCACAAAACGGTTGGACATTTCTCTAATCAACACGAGCGCCGACTAACAACGACATCCCAAATTGATGTGATGTCAATTTACATAGCACAGGGGACTTCACAGGCTACCGGGCGCTTGATCAAAGCGTGTCGTCACAGCTTAACCCTTTCATACAGTCGGTCAACGGGGAGTCTAGACAGGGGAGTGGGTTGCTTCTGCACTATCCTACCTATCCTACTAATATTATAGCTAGCTGTTACCCGCGACTTCTTTCGCGTGGTATTTAACAAAAAAGTTATTGTTCTTTTTTCTAAAACTATTTTTTTTCTAAAATAAAAGTAGCCTAAGTAACCCCTTGTTATCAACTATCTGCCAATGAGGGTCCCGTCAAAATCGGTCCAGCCATTTCGGAGATTAGCCGAAACAAACAGAGAGACAGACAAAAATTGTGAAAAATGTTGTTTTGGTATATGTACCGTGTATACATCCAAATGCACTTAGTAAAAAGCGGTTATTTTAATATTACAAACATACTCCAATTTTGTATAGATGTGAAAGTTTGTAAAGGTGTTTAGATATTTTTCTTTTCATTCTGCGCTAAGCGGATGAAGATGAAAATTTGGCACAACTTGCATGTGACCGAACTTCTACATAAGTGTCTCCTGTTTTTCTTTTAAACAGGTAACTCAAACCCATTAAGGACAATATGGTTTATATGATTTATAAATAATTTTCTTTTGACCTCATGCCATGGAATGGTTTTTTTTTGCCATGGAATGCTGTAAATTATTACACTGTGGTACTGCACAAGTCTCGATGCGTCAATTAATTTGCCGGCCGTTGCGTAATATTACCTGGCGGGTTGCAAATAAGGTTCTTATTACTGAGAGAATTTACTCGCAATTATGATACTTACTGGATTAAAATGTCACAATACTAGTCGGAGAATGCAACTGGTTAATGTAGTCGGAAGAAAGATAAGCGTTTAATTTCGTTCTGGCAAATTCAAGACTAATTGCAATCGCGTGGGTTAATATTGCTATCCTATTATAGAGACATTGTTGCATTCTGAAATAAGCTTGATACTTATTTGGATTAGTGAATTTTACTCTTAAGCGTTTTATAGAATGGGCTCATATCGCCTGCATATAGAATTCCTATATTGGTTTTAAAATTTATTAAACCTTTTCAGTTGCAAGATGTGAGTGTTCATACAGAAAAAGTAATTTTCCTACAGCTTTCATACAAGATTCATTCCATCCCGTCATTACCCATACCTGTCCCATTGATGGGCTCGAGTTTCCTCCCACAATATCAGGAATATCAAGTTTGCACACTTCACACGTATTGAAAGCACAAAGAACTTACCTACTTGGTTTCTTTTATCAAAGGAAGTTACAATAAATTTTTATTCGAATCTGGGCCGCCTCTGTCAGACTATGCATAATATTATTAGTACCCTAAAACAACTGATTTAATTCCCGACCCCTTTTAAAGTGACGTAATGTTAGCACACGAGGTACGGAGTCCCCTGGCGGGTCCCCCTGGCGTAACCCTCCGGTGCTGCCGCCAGGGTAGCGCTACGCTTCAATCACCATTCCTGACGTACCTACCGACTCTTTGCACGCATTAACACACCTACTATTTGCTTTTATTTTTGGTAATGACGTTGTTATTACTCTGAGAAGGGTTGGCGTAACGAAACTAAGATAAGGAAGTTTTCATACAAAAAAAAAATACTGTGTTCCTTTTTTGCTAATTATATACGAGCCTCTTTATCTTGAATACATCACAATAGGCAGTGCGGAACCGCAAAGAATAATTTTGCTATTATATAGCTAAGATTCATTTTAAATGTAAGACTTGTTCAGAATCTAGTCTCCTCTAATGAGTCGATTTAAGTCGCATCAACAGAGTTCAATCTATGATCTGCCTGCTGTAGGGTTTCTTCTCGGGAATTATGAAACCTGGAACCTGAAACATATTGTACCTACATGTTAAGACTTGAACTATTAAAATACTATTTTATAAAAGGCTCAAGTAAAATAAGTATTTAAACAAACATTTAATTAATTATTTTATATTTGACAGTGTTCGAGAACCAGTAGTAACGCCAGGAGTGATCTATCCCTCGCCCGCTTGTCCTGAGCCGAGCGATAGAGGCTGAATGCGCCCTCGGATACGAGTAACTCAAGGCGACTGCACTTCCGATAGGAGCCGGTGTCAATAATATATTCAGTACGTATAATTGGATTTATTGCTAAGTTAAAAATTGACTAATAAAATTCAAAAGTGAATGTGATTCCGGTTGTGAAAAGTCTGTAAGCTGGTATAGGGGGAAAATGGATATAATATAAAACTTATGAATTCGTCAGGCTTGTTTCTTTGTAGGTCCAGTCTGTAAAAAGGTAGGGTTTGAAAATTATTAAAAAAATTTTTGAAATAAAGAAATAAATCTTGATCTTTTGGACCTTTGGGTCTGATAATAGTTCTTATTTTATTTCTTCACACTTTTATTGCATAAGTACCTACCTATTTTTTCATCCACATGTAGTTTCACACAACACAAAAGCGAACTACTAGTTACTAGTTTGTGTAGCAACTTGCATGTTGTAGCACCTCTGTGGCCCCTGTGGCCCATATGGCCCCTGTGTGCTTTGACCGTTCTAGGGATGTCGAAAATATACATAAAAATGACGGGCGTCATTTTCTACCTTAGCCCCGTTTGAATTATAACTATATTTACATTTATGACCATTACTGGTAAAATTTTTGAACGTTTTCATGCTTTGGGACGCTCATAAATATCACGTTAAATCATGACAGAGGCTTTCGCGTCGGTAGCGTAAAAATAAAGTAGCGTGATGGAGTATGGTCAATTAAGAGAAGTGACCAGAGTGACCTATGTCCTGCAATGAATGCTAATGGATTGGGGTCATTCCACTGCAACCTGGTTTGTTTAACTCGGTACACTAGGCCGACTTTACAAACCGAACCACAAAAACCTTCACTGCAAATTTGTTCAAGTGGAACAAAACTTTTACAATAAATACCAAAAAATAAAAATCGGTTGAAACGTTGCCAGCCCTACTTCAAACTCGAACCTAACAGGATTGCTCCGTTCACATTCTCGCATACACTTTATGGTTTTAACTTTGTTTCATGAAATATCTGATAGGTACACGAATGATTTAATTATCTACATTGGTATAGTTATTTTGTTAGTAAGGATATTTTGTGTTAAAACGATTTTGTAAGCGTTATGTCTCATAGTTTTTAAACAGAAACAAGGTATTTCACGAAATTTTAATGGCCACTGCAACCCCACTAACATTAGTGACACATTTGTAAAAAAACATCTACGCTTGAATTCTTTTCTCTCTTTCTATCGAGCTATTTTTATGAGCCGGCGATGCATTGGTGACTCTTATAATTCGATAATGCTATTGTTTCAAAAAGTAACACAGGAAAGGAATCAAAATCACCAAAGCGTTTCTAACCCTGACAAAGCCAGGATATTAGACTGGCTCGCAATCGATCACACTGCAATAAAAATATATTAATCCGTCTGACTATTTCATCATAGCCCTTAATCTCCGCTCAGTAAACATTTCCGACGGCACCCCACGAATGGGACTACTATCGATTGGCGGCTGCGTTGCCTAGCAACGGGAGGCGTCGCGACGACGCTATCTCAAGACGCTATGATGATGCATACGGTACCGATTGTGCGTTGATGTGCTGAGGGGACAGTTTAAGACCAGCAGATGATTTGGCCATAAAGAGGATGATTCGACTGAGATAGTCGAAATTTAGTCGAAGTTTAACGAGTATTATCTGAAGTTTAAAGTTCGAGGGATTTTATCTCAGATTTTCAGATGAAATGTCATTATAGCTATCACAAAGCCAGTGTAAAAGCTCTCTAGACTATAGAATTTTTTTGCCATCCGGAATAGGATACCTGCCGGAATGATATTTTGTCCAAAACATTTGTGAGGGCTGTAAAATTTCACGAAAATCTGTTCAGTAATTTTTGCGTAATACAGAACAAACATCATCGTCACAATCTTTCAAATTTATAATATTAATTAATATTATTATTATCTAACAGTTTAACGTGCTACATTGTGTCTTCTGTGGTGCTACTAAAACCATTTCAACCATGGCTCACAATGTGAGGGCGAGGGGCACGTAGAATTCCGTTAAACATCCCTCGGTTTATTTTATCATGCTTCCACACCGATAAGCGATTATTTGTGAATGTATCGCGGTCGGCCCGCGGCATCGTCGCGGTGTCGTATCGTCGCGGTCCCAACGCGAACTTCGCGTTTCAAAAAAATTCCCCATGCCGAGTTATGTTGGGGTGTAGATGAAATTTATCCCTTGTTAGCGCTTTATAATTTTTTGTGTAAAAATTGAATTATACGGATAGTGAGACAGACACGAGCATAATAACGCAATAAAAATACCTTTGTAACGTATCATGATTTATCGAACAAAATACTTAAGTAATATAAATTAAATAAACGTTTACACATTCAAACGCTTACACATTCATACCCCCGCTGTAGGTTATTTATACTGTAAGTGTAAATTCTACTTAAAATGTACTTATCACTAAGTGAAAAATTTTCGGCCATGTCATAACGCATTAATTATTCTCCTGTAGGAGTCATTACTGTCATCTAACGGTTGTTGTTCACTAAACACCATAATGAGTTCATTTATATACGAGGTATTGCGCGGGCGTGACGCTGTTACTTTACTTTATAAATAGAACATATTAAACTATATGTGAATTTAAGGAGATGATTTTGCGCCTCTGTCTTGTAATGGTTGGTCTGTATTATGATCGGGAAAGTCTTCTATATATCATTTATAAAATGCTGAAGAGTATTTTTTTATTATTATTTAGAAGCGCTTATCTCTGGAAGTGACAGTCAGATTTAAAAAACTCTTTTTATGTGTGATAAACACATTTGTGAGGAAGGCTATAGAATAGAGTATAGGTTATCTACATATACTAATATTATAAAGAGGAAATATTTGATTGTTTGTTTGCATTGAGTAGGCTCCGAAACTACTGAACCGATTAGAAAAACTCTTTCACTGTTGGGAAGCTACACTATCTCCGGGTGACATAGGATATATTATATGTTCAAAAAAATAGGGATCCTTAATAAAACTCCAATAATGTAATCCAAGCTGTAAAAACATAAGAAAATCTAAGCAAAGCGGCGGTTACTCATAGCATGGCTTAGATATAAAGGATTTGCTTCAGGGATTCCTCATTGACACTGCAAGGGCCTTAACTAGAAAATTTCCTTATTAAGTAGCTTGTATTGTATGCAACTTTTAAGAATCTGCATTTAATAGACAATTTTTTAAAGTAATGGTTAATACTTGCCCAGTATTTTTTTCAACCACTATTGCCCACAATATTTTCTACGTGTTTCAGTCGCAACGTCTTGCGATTAACACAAGTGCTGGGGAAGGCAGGGATAAATACGACACAATAATTAAGTATAAGTACTTTTTTTCTCCACCAATCCACTGGTGGAGTATTCTGTCATTTATTCCTCGTTCGATAGTAACCTGGTACCGTTTGATCAAACAAAATGGTCTTAACTCATAGTCTACCCTGCATTGTAGTTTTTAAAGTTCTTGTACCTGTTCTGTGCTCAAAGTACTGAAGCGTTTGCAAGCATTTACAGTTCATAAAAACAAATTTATTCGTATTTATGAGTGGTGAAGCTTTCTGTGGAACAAAAGAGCCAAGAGCGCCGTCAAATGGAAACTTGGCCTATTTGCGTTTCACTGGCGCTTTGTAACTCACTTGTGAAGTGTGTTTGATCTACATGTTGTTATACCAAGGTTCCTATACAACTTGGTGTATTTTTTTATGATTTATGCAATTACGTGGCCAACAAGATTGTATGTACCTAATTACTATACCAAAATTATAACATAACAAAGATAAACGGTTTATTTCAAAAAGAAAAGTGTCACATTTCCATAACTTGATCTTAGAATTAAACCGAATCATTTTCAACCAAGTTTTAAACATAATTTAATCTGAGTCATAGCGTTTCATGCTCCCATCACTTATATGTATGTATGTATATTGTATATCTAATAGATACAGGTTTTCTATAAAAGATCTTAACAGAGACATGGGTGTGTGAGTGTATACGTATGTAATGAACAACGACCATTGTAAGTACATATAAATTAATGCTTTCTTACGCCCCAACTCAGAGTCACTAACGGTTACTTAATCGCTCCTTAGTAAAGAATTTGTATGGTTATTGTTTACTAAGAAGCGATTAAAGTAACCGTTATCATAAGTACTATTATTTCTTTTGTGCTGTTAGTGACTCAAAGTTGGGGCGTTAGTCCTTTATATAAAACAGTTTTACCACAAAGGACCGAACGGTAAAACATACCTAAGTTGCGAATGTGTGAGTGTGTATGTGTGTAATGAACAACGACCTAGTAATTAAACTAAGAAAGTTGTAGAGGTACAGAACATTTGGTGCTCTGTGGAGCCAGGAAAGCGAGTTACTTATATGTATGTACCTATATCTTCTTACAAAGTTATACCTGAGTAGATTTGCGGTGTACAGACGTAGTGTGCTCTTTACTTCTGGTACAGAGTAGATTTTATTATAGAATTTAGGAATTTTAAGACTGTTTTTAGGCACGGTTTTAATAAAGTCGTTACTTTCAAACTCGCGCATAGGATTATAAAAATAAGATTCATAATTATTATGAAATCCATATATATGTACAATATTTGGATGTACCTGTGATCGAAAGTTCACGAGATGTTCGCTCTTATTTTTTTGTAGAATAAACCGACATAACGACATATGATAAAATCAGCATTCGTACAGTAATATAGCACGACAATTGAAATGGCCAACAATTGTCCTATCAAATAGTTAACATATTATCTATTTATTTTCACTGAGACATTCCAGTACAATTAAGATAACACGGAAACCCGGTTCAGTTATCTGACCAAAACAAGGCATTGACACCTCTGTGACTAGCTTGCACACAATTACCTTATCTTGGACAATCGTCCCGGTGACCCAAGCTATGATAGCTTTGATACCCAAGGACTATTTCCTTATCACACTGTCACACAATGTAGATAACAAATGGTAGATTTTAAATCACTTTTCTGTAATATAAGTATGCCAGAATCTTTTGCCAACTCAGAAAGTATTATTTGCCATATACACAATTATTATTTTCTTCACTTTACAGGTTCAATTCGGATGCGAGATCGGAAAGCCTCAGTCGTGAGAGAAAAATACTATGAAATGAAAACAAATGCAGCAATAGCAAATAATCTCTTGGCCAATTGGGAGAGATCCTACCTGCGTAGAGAGGGGCCAAAGGTTTGATTCCCGGCCCGGGGCAGATATTTATGTGACAGATAAATATTTGCACTCGGGTCATGCATGTTATGTGTTGTATTATACCACCCGCGACACAGGTAAAAACCTACTGTGGCGGGGGTATAAGTGTGTTGGCGTTATAAAAATCTCGTGTTACGGTGTTTGTGGTCGCACTCCTCCGAAACGGCTCGACCGAATTTTATGAAATGTTTTGTGTATAATTTGGTAGATATGAGAATAGATCGTAAGTATATTTCATACCACTAGGTAATTAGGGTGTCCCGGCACTAGTGGTGTAACTATCCAGTAAATTTTTGGCAGAACAACGTTTGCCGACTCAGCTAGTTATTAATAAAATTATTATTAGTAGTGCAAATGACACATCACTCAGGGTTCCGTTTTTGTATCATGTGTACGGAAAACAAATTGCAGACGTAATTGGTAAGTCTGTTATCCAGGTGTGTTCGTTAGGCTAGAGATGGCAGCTAACTTGAATAGCCAGCTAACTGCATCAACTCTGTTTTTGCATTTGCCGTCAACGTTGACTGGACGAACTTTGATCTACGAATGTGATTTATGTTGTTAGTTAAACGTCGTCGTGTGACCAACTTAATTGAATTTCAGTCTACGAGTAAATTGAAATAATTGAATCAAACTAATCTCTTCATAGAATAGTGGCCGCTACCTGTTATGAGACGGCCACGGGTGCTGGATTCGATGCTCGGCGAGAAAATGCCAAATATAAATGTTAATAATAAATGTGCGAAATTGTAAAATTTTGGAAGCTGTGCCTTCCTGTCGGTTGATATCTTATTAATGTAGGTACAGATGGTTGTCCTTGGCGATTAATTAATTATTATTCATACCTGAACATAATGTTACAAATTGTCTCTATCAGAACAGCTAGTATTTCAATAAAGGCTTTTAACTTCGAAGTATCGAAGTGTCTGACAGTAAAAATATGAATACATAACGCGCGCAGTTATATGGAAATGTGTTATTGCATGCAACTCACGAACAAATATAGCAACGTCGTAAATTCACGTTAAAAATCCAATACTACTTTATTAAGTTTCCTGCTGCTTTCGACTTCAATATCCGGTAGGGCCCCACAGCCGAGACTGCATATTATACAAGTTATACAAAAAAACGAAAAGTATAATTAACCTTGAAAGTCGTGTTTCCTTTAGAAAACGTTTTTCCGAAAGTTTTTAGCTGGCTCGTAGTCCATCTGTTTTTGTTTGTAAATAGCTGTCTTGAGTCCTAACTTTGTGAAATAAGAAATCAGGTACGGGTAATAAATAGGTAGGTATCTGATACATTTTAAAATGAAAAAGCTTTGTCAGTAATTCTTCTGTTTAATGCAGGGATAGGGGAAAGGTTCATGAATATGTCAATGACAAGAATTTTCGTAACAAAAGTAGATATAACACATTTACAAAATGAATCTTAAATGTTAATTGTTAATATTGCTTTTGAAATATATGTATAAGAGTACATCGGAGTTTCACGAAGTAAATACATCTGTGCTCCATGTTTTACGAAAAGAATGAATAATTACAAACAAACAATAACAAAAATATAACAAAGATTTCCCACGAAAATCAAAATTACAGTACGTACTATTTTCCGCCTGCATTTTATGCAACGAACACGGTTGAGAATTCGCGAGGTGGAATCTTTATTTACGACAGAAGCAACTTCTGTTTCAACCTGAGTATATTCTCGCGTTTTATGGTGAAGAATAAGCTTCGGCACAAAGTAACTATAAAACTGGAGTAGTCCGGTGGACAGAATTTCCATTCGTCCGAAGACCGGGTGACTGCGGAATTGAATAAATTGAATCCAATATTCAGGGCCCGTAAATCTCGGGAGAGTCTTGTTTTCACGAATTATTTTAGAGTGTTACAAGAACACAAAATATATGTATTTATTAGCTTCGACCTCTTCGAAGGTTAGATAAATTCTTTTGGTAGTTAATAAAGTCTTTAAAGTTTCAGTGATCCGTACTATGAGAAGTCAAGTTCGTATTATATCATTTATTAAATTTTTAATTCGATCCATCGTGTTGGAAGTGTGAAGACTTCAGAAGTTTTAGCGGGATAATCGGACATTAGAAACATCGTTTCCATAGAAAAAAGAAGTAAGGATTCTTTGACGATTTTTTCTTTTGAGGTTTCCTTTGGAGTTTTCCTTTTGAGGTTTGAGCCCCAAAAATACTCTTCATAACTCTGGTTGATTTTCGTCATTAGTCATGTATTTTTTATTGTAGAACCTGTCAAGTGCGTGTCAGGCCACGCGCTATGTAGGGTTCCAAGACTTCCAAGAGACTAGAGTTCCATAGTAGTAAGTTCAATGATTGTTACTCACTAATAGCTCCTTATGGTAGCCTGGCTGTGATAGTTTTAACCGAATATTTCGCAAACGTACACTTGAATCTAAAAATAGTCTATAAAGACCCATAATATTTTTGAAGATCTTTTCAATGATACCGCACACTATGGAGTATAAGAGAAAAAAAATTCATCACCACTTTACCCCTAAGACAGACGTACCTACCCTGCAAAAATTAAGATTTTATTATGCCACTTTGTAGTTATAATTAGTGATGGGCCGACTATGGGTTTTGCCGATCAGCCGACTAGCAGACTAGTCGGCAAATAAATTGCCGACTATTCGGCCGACTAGTCGGCAATGCCGATCATCCTTACTTCGATCAAATTTTTACTCTTTACCACCATAATTCATCCTGTTGTGCGAGATAACGGTAGAAATGTTTCAATACTAAAAACGGTGAATTTATATTGAAATACTTATATTTAGTAATTTATATACTGAAACCCACGATAAAATCACAAAGGATTCTTCCAAGAACGGGTTTTGAAAAATAAGCAATATTCACATTAATTTGTTTTTTTTTCTATTGTTTTCAAAATTTTGAACAACTGAAAAATATGTGTTCCATAAATTTAAGCAAGGAACATTTGTTGCTTTGAAGCAAATCGGTTGATGTTTTAAAACTATTCCATACAAACTTTCATCACGTTTTAATTTTAATTTTCCGATATAAAAAGTATCTTAAAATATGACCCGGAGTATTAGTAACAACTTTACCAATTTTCATCGAAATCCGTTCAAGGGTTTTCATGTGATGCCCGGACAGACAAACAGACAGACAGACAATAATTCTGAAAAAAATATTTTGGTGCTCTACCACGTTATTGAAGTGCCCCCTAATCAAAATTTAAAAAAAAATATTCAATGTACAGAAAATTTGCCCTTTGAGTTTTATTATAGTACCAGCATTTGCCCGCGGCTTCGCCCGCGGTAGAGATCGTTTTTTTACAAATCCTACTTACTTAGTTAGACATAGTTGCCTATGACTTAAGTAATTTACATGTATCGTTTGATAGCGTGATTCAGAATGAATTTTACTAACGCCATCTATTAACAACATCCGGAACTAAATATCTACCAACTAACAAAATATCGATCTTCCCAAGGGGATGTTTTACCGCGGTAAAAAGTAGCCTACATTACTCTCCACCCTCCTCACTATCTCCACACACAAAACCATACCATATAACAGCTTCGTTGCGACGTGAAAGACGGACAAACAAACAAACAAACAAACAAACAAACACACTTTCACATTTATAATATTATAGTCTGGAGTATGGATAGATTGGAATTATCGATCAAAGAGGCGTTGAAGCAAAATCAAGGCGCAGTGTCACTCACATCAATATTTTTTTGTTATTATCTGATTTATTAAAATAATAAATCTAGTTAACTATGTTGATTTTATAATTTTGGAGTTTTCTTTAACTTTATTTTTAGTAACAAAAATAAATGCCGACTATTCGGCCTTTTTTGCCGACTATTCGGCGAATAGTCGGCGACTAGAAAACATGCCGAATAGTCGGTTTTCCCGACTAGTCAGTTGTAGTCGGCCCATCACTTGTTATAATAAATAAGTATGACTAACTATGCCAAGTTACAGTTTTCTCTGCGCTATACCTATTGCGGACGGACGTCGGACATGACGAAACTATTAAGTTTTGACGACGAAACACTACAAAATACTGGTTATCAGGTTTTTATATATTTTTAATTTACTTAAATTTTAAGATTAAATTAAATAAAATTTTTACTCCTTTCCTTTTCCTCCTGATTCCTAGACCTTTATTACCATATCGCGGGGAGATACAACAGAGACATACGTTATCTTGTAGTAACTATGTGATGGTAAATAGGTATAATAGGTATTAATATAAGGTGAATGTGTAGTGCGGTTGTGCTAAATTACAAGAATCCCTGTGGGGCTTGGAGCGTGAAAGGCACTGGATCATCTATTAAGCGCCTAATTGGTTAATTAGGCGCTTCATATCATAATAAGCTAATGTGATTAAACTATCCTTGATCAATTCAGTAATCTTCTTCTTAATAAACAGGTACCTTTAAGGTAGAACAGGTATTATATTGAGTGCTAGAGATTTGATCGTGGCTTTGTCCACGGTTTCCGGGATAATAAACAACCGATATTTTATTTCACTTCTAGCTGTGTGTTAAACATGAAAATTCGTTCAATAGCTTTTGCGTGAAAAAGTAAAAAGTAAAATTTAATCCTGCTTGGAACAAGAGTAGTAATAAATACAACACGTTAAATAATGTTGCTAATTTTTTTTTCCTATATTTTTTTTTTCCTATATTTCATCTGCTTTTTAAAAGAGTAATGAAGGTCGATTCATATTTAAAAAAATATATAATATATCCCTACCACCAGCATTCATTCATTCTTCTTCAGCACTAAATTCTTAAACAGTAAATAAAAAACATGTTGTATATAATGATATTATAATGTAAAAAGAAGTGCTTGACATTTGAAATACAGTGTTAAAATGCCTGAACTTCGTGTATTATACCAATGTGATTGGTATAGTGAAACAATGTGTGTGTTGCTCTTTTCGGAAAAGATTTTTCGGTTGATTTGTAAGGGCATAACGTACTTATCTATATTTTTTTAAATATCATTGGTTGTATATTGAATATCGAGATTATGGTAACTGATTGGTGTGATGAATAGACCTTTCTAAGATAGCAATAAAGGCACAATAATACGTAGGTATAGTACGGCTAAGTTTATCCATAACTAGCTGCCCGGACAGACTTCGTTCTGTCAAAAGTTTTTTATTTATTTTGAGATGTAAGCTATCCTATCTTTCAAGTTGGATCAAACTGCACACGGTGTGCAAATTTGATTAAAATCGGTTAAGTAGTTTAGGAGTCCATCGCGGACAAACAACATGACACGTAATTTATATATAGATTTTATGTTTTGACGACCCGTGTGGCGCAATGGCTACCATGCCGGATCGCCGCGCCAAGGGGCCTGGGTTCGATTCCCAGCGAAGCGGAAATTTGAATGATGAGTTTGAATTTCTGTTCTCGGTCTGGGTGTGAATGTCCTTGTCTAGTGTGTTGTCCATGGCACCCACGGCACAGGGAATCCTAGTGTGGGGGCTATGAGTGTGAAACGTTATTATTTATTATTTGTTTTTATGTATTATCTTTTTATAGGACATACTTACTTATGTGTTTTTTTCTTTAAATTTTAAATTTGTACTTGCCAACCCATTTTTATTTTTTTATAACATATTGATATTATACATTTTTATCAAAATTGTTTTTTAAGTTTTATGTACTCAAGTAATTTATTCGTAATGTGTTTATTTTTTTTAACCGACTTCAAAAAAGGAGGAGGTTCTCAATTCGACTGTATTTTTTTTTAATGTTTGTTACCTCAGAACTTTGGACTGGGCGAACCGATTTTGATGATTCTTTTTTTAATCGAAAGCTGGTGGCTGTCATGTGGTCCCACATAAATTTTATTGAGATATGACAATGGCATCCATGAGAAAACCACATAAGTCGTAAATTTGTGTTAAGATGTGCGTGACAAATTGACGAATAACTCAATATCACGCCAACCGATTTCGATGATTCTTTTTTTAATCGAAAGCAGGCGCTTGTCATGTGGTCTCACATAAATTTGAACGAGATCTGACAACTATGTAGTTTTTGAGACTTTGAAGTCGGTTATTTTTTGTTAGTAAAATTTAGATTATACTTGAACAAATTTTTTTACATTCCTCTATTTACATTTTTGTACATACATACATCTATTTACTAACTGCTAACTGCTGCGAACTAAGCTGCTTTGCGTGGGGCCACACTGGTCATTGCGCGGCCGCGGCGGCGGTGTTCATTTTCCTTAATTCGTATTATCTTCTGAATGGAATGTCCGATTTGAGTAATTCAAAAAGTTATCTATAGTTACTGAAACAGTTTTGAATATGAAATGATTTATTTGAATAAGGATTAATACGAAGGTATGGTTTTGATGCTCTGATTTTGGTCATCTTTTTTATTAACTTTTAAAATGTAATAATTACTTTTTAACAAAAAATAAAACCAACGAAAAAAAAACTGAAAAGCAAAAAATAAAATAAACCATTTAGTATTATAAATTAAGATCCGAAATTAACAGTAAATAAATAATTTTGAGACCGTGCCAAACAAACAACCAAAATTAATTACATAAAATTCATATTATGAGGGCAGCGGTATGCGATGCACACGGCAGCAGCAGCGCGGCGCACATTTTTTCGCCGTTTGTTTTTTCATTGGTTTGGCACCGCCTCAAAATTATTTATTCACTGTTAATTTCGGATCTTAATTTATAATACTAAATGGTTTATTTTATTTTTTGCTTTTCAGTTTTTTTTCGTTGGTTTTATTTTTTGTTAAAAAGTAATTATTTTTTAATTTTTAGTTGCTATAATACTTATAATTAATAATAAATTATTGATTTTATGAATTATAGATTCAATTACCAGGTAAAAATGTAGTAGATGAAATATCAATCATCCCCTATTTTCGTACCTATAGGGGTAAAATTTTGTTTCGAAATTTAAACAAGAGTAACCTCAAGGTATACACTATTCAATAAAAAAAGAATCATCGAAATCGGATCATCCAGTACAAAGTTATTGGGGTTAACATGTAAAAATTCCGGGTAAAAAACGGGCGAATAATCAATCATTCCCTATTTTCGTACCTTTAGGGTGGGAATAAAATTTTCAAAAAAATATCGGACCAACTTCAGGACATACCCTATCCAATAAAAAAATAATCATCCAAATCGGGCCACCCTGTGCTGATTTCTGCGTGATCATACATAAAAAAAAAAATATACGTGTCGAATTGAGAACCTCCTCCTTTTTTTTTCGTCGGTTAAAAAGTGGTTATAGTGGCATAACGACAATAGTTGGACATATAGTATCGCGAAGTTTTTTGTAGATATTGATATGTTCTCTAATATTGTAGAACATTTTTTTGTTCTATCGTCAATAGTTGTCGCAGCGTATGCGATGAAAGAAATTTTTAAGCAAATTTTTTCACACCTTGGTTCACGTTACTGATGTTTTAGCAACGATCCCTAACATTGTCTAGTAATAAATATAGCCTATGTTACTTCTGAATAATGTAGCATTCTAATGGTGAAAGAATTTTTAAAATCGGTTCAGTAGTTTTTGAGTTTATTCGTTGCAAACATACAAAAATATAAAAATACAAAAATACAAAGCTTTCCTCTTTATAATATTAGTATAGATGTATAAATAATAAATATCTATCTTATTATCTCCGAGGGGATACAGCATCAAATAATATGAAGTGCTCGAACATCATATTATTAGTGTGTCCTCCACGGTGTCCTCTCTCAAGGTCAGGAGCAGCCAGCTTTGCAAAGACGAAACAATGTCATTTAAATATTATTATGGAACCTTGTTAAAGCAAAAAGCAAAGCAAAGCAACAACCCATAATTGTCCCACTGCTGGGCTCGGGGTCTCCTCTCAGAAAGCGAGGGTTAGGCCATAGTCTACCACGCTGGCCAAGTGCGGATTGGTAGACTTCACACACCTTCGAGAACTTTTATGGAGAACTCTCCGGTGTGCAGGTTTCCTCACGATGTTTTCCTTCACCGAAGCAAGTGATAATTAACTTGTAATACGCACATAATATTTGAAAATTAGAGGTGCGTGCCAGGATTTGAACTCAGGCCCCTTCGTTCGGGCGACCAACGTTCTACCGCTAGGCTATCACTGCAGTTATAAACCTTGTTAAGTACAAGAAAATTCCAAAATGTTTCGGGAATTCGGCATTCAACATGTTTGTTATTCGTACTTAGAACAGAATAGGGGTGTTTTGTGTTTTTAACCGTCTTCAAAGACTGATGTCCTGTAGGTACCTATTAAAAAGGTTATAAATGTTTGTATACGCGATATTCGGAAAACTACTGATCCAACTTTGTTAGGGTTTTCCTTATTTGTTATTGTTTACAATTTATATTTCCGTCTGGCCAAGAAACAAGCGAATGCAGTTCTTGGTGTTAAGTGGTGATGACCAACAAGTTACTGAGCTAGAATACCTATAGCTGAACCTGCTATTCATTAACACAAAATATAAAGTGAGGTAGGTACCTACTCGTATGTATAATATAAATGTCTATCTTCCTTTATATCCCTTTTGCATTATTGACATAATATAGATTACAATTACTCGCAAAAATTTTCCTCCAATTTTTCGTAGCACCTCATTTCTGAACATGCCCGAGCCGTGAGACCAGATGATGGAGATACGTCCCAGACATGTTTAATCTAGTCCCCGCCGCGTGATAGGTCGCGCCGAGAGGCTGAGAGCTCTCAGGGCTCCCTCTGACCCACACACATAAGTTTGCTAATTTTATCGACCATCCGAACAAAGAAAGGGACATTATGACCTGCTTGATATAATCTTGGGACATTACAATTTATTCGTCACGCGATTTATTCGAACGGATACGAGTCCGTAACTCTTTGCAGTAGTTACATAAATTGTAACACATTGGTTGGTATATAGTATAAAATATGTTTTTTACAGGAACATTGGAAGCTAAAATGATCTTTGGAATTTTTGTACGTCTGTATGCTTGCAAAAAGAAATGGTTAAGGATGCCAGTTGTTTTGCTTGAGGTCTCACTTAGAAAGTGGTATATGTTTCATAATGACGTTTCCCTTCAAAGCTGAGACATTTCAATCAAGATATCATGCCGCATAACATGTCCTGCGACCTGCACCAGTCCGCACTGGAGCAGCGTGGTAGAGTATATTCTAGGCCTCCTCAAGAGGAGAGACCCGTGTTATCAATGGGTTGAAGCCATACGTACATACATTCCCTAAGGGATTTGATTAAATACCTAAGGGAATCCCTAAGGCTACGTCCGCACAGACTGGTGGCTTGCTTAGCGCCTAGAGCCTAATTAGTCACCTAGCGAGTAGCTTCTTATAACGAACGCTCTAGCTAGAGTGTTCGCGACTGGCCGCACTGCGCGCTTGGTGCCTAAATAGTTGCTTAGCGTGTATCGAAGTAAACAAACGTGTTGGTTTTTTGTCACTAGGCGCTAGGCATTTTTGAAGCAAAAATGACATTGACAGTCGGGTTGTCATGGATATAATATTATTGATGAATGTCAATGGCATAAACTAAAAGCTGAAACGAGAAATTGTTGCATTTATTTCATTAATTTTGTAAGATATTTTTGAGAGTGACATTTCGTCAACGTGCCGACAAGCAAAATGACCAAGGCACCTAGTGACCCACCACGCAAACCACCTCTCAGTGCGGCCACCTTGTATCCTAGCAAGTAGTCAGAATGCAAACCACTAGGCTCTAGGCGCTAAGCAAGCCGCCTGTCTGTGCGGACGTAGCCTAAGAAATTTATTTTATCAAATCACGGATTCCTTCAATTCCCTGCGACATACACATACCTACAGACAAGAATTTGAGTCTGATGTTTGAATACCCATATCTATGTTCGTTATTGGATTCCAAATTGGAAAATGATTCGTAAATTGAAATTTTATTTTCACATTATTACAATGACAATAAAATTTCACATTTCAGTTATTCTTCTATTAAAAATACAACGCGTTTTACTACAAAATCATAGTGGAGTAATATTATTTCAGTGTAATCTCGTTTCTCGAATAAAACTGTAGAGTGCAGATGTAGTTCCATTACTCAGTTCGCTAGAATTTATAACAAAAATGCATGAGAGATACCCACATTTCAAATTTGCAACATTTTAATATTGCTTTGTCTGTTCTGTTTTTATGTGACATTACCTTTGTATTAGGCATGGATCTATCTCAATGCTCCATGGTATTATTTCGTTTGTTACTACCTACAGGTTTATTTTTTAACTTCATTGTTGCGAGTCTATGAATGGTTTTGAATTGAACGAAAATTAAATAACGAACTTCGAAGATAAATTTCCTTTAACATAACCTGTTTTTCCTTTTGGTAAAGTTGTTACCGCCACCCATGGACATAAGTGATCCTGGGACATTGACGGTTTGTTGGTGAATAAACCTGGTTTTTACTGGGTCTGGGAAGTATTTGATGGAAAAACTTTGGAGACTTGAGGAGACAAGGAGGTAAGGATCATCACGAACTAGTGCCGCCGAGGTTGAACTGGTTTGGACGAAGTTTCTTACACATCTTTAGTTTATCTTAGATTATCCAGCCATTAACGCTATTATTTGACTTTTATTATAATTAAAATTATTTTATAATAAAACTAGCTGCCCGGACAGACTTCGTTCTGAAAAAAAATTTAGGGGTGGACCACCCTTAACATTTAGGGGGATGCAAAATAGATGTTGTCCGATTCTCCACCCTAGCCGATATGCACGCTAAGATTCACGAAAATCGATGGAGCCGTTTCGGGGGAGTTCAACTTCTAACACCGTGACACGAGAATTTTTTATACTAGAATTATACTTTTCACTTAAGATAATGCTATACTACCTTCAACAGTTCAACAGTCGACACGGTATCATGGAGAATGCTCCAAACCGTCAATATTTTTCTTTTAAATTTCAACATTTCTTGTAATTAAAATGTACTCAAAACTGAACAAAATGTAGCTACAAAAATAAAATTATACCGTTTCCGAAACGACAGACGACAGGTTTCAGCTAAAATAATTTTAGTTGAAAAGTAATTTTGTAACATTCAAAGTAAAATGGACTTTGAGTCCAGTGCGGCTTCCGCGAGCTAGCAGCCGGATTCAGATGAAAAGCCTCTTGCAACAGTAATTACTGAAAGCTCTATCGTTTAAAAGAAACTAAACTGCTACATACATGCATTACGTTTTCGTAAGAAGTAGATGTTTCAAATGATGTTCTAAAATTCAGTCCCGTTATGCAAGAATGGTTTTGAAGATGCTTCTACTCCACAATTTTTTAGATGATGGAGATAGCAAAGCTCCCTCCACCAATCCGCACTGTAGCCGCGTGTGGGAGTATGCTCTAGGCCTCCTCAAGAGGAGAGAACCGAGCCCAGTTTGAAGCCAAGAGATAGCAAACGAGCTTGCAATAAGACTATAGGAGGGATTGTAGTCAGTTACTAGGTCCCGAAAGTGTTATAAGAATATCAGTTAGGGGTGATGCCATTTCTCAGCACCTTACAAAATGATGGACGACTCGTAAGTTCTAGGTGCCTGTACAATGAACTTGATGGGTATTGTCTCTACTAATAGATAGTCATTTGCACCACGAAAGACTGAAAATCTGGAAAATCGATTGGAGAAGATATTACATTTCAAATCGATATTCAAGAAATAAATGCAAACCGTGGAACATTCCTCCACACGTGTCCGTGGTCCGTTAGCTGACCTATCTCCGAACACGAAAGATATATCTACACAGCCGTTCCAATGTTATCTGTCTGCATTACCGCGGAATATCGATTTAACTGTCACTGGTCCGTGTTTGAATACGGTAAACAAACAAGTGTTCCATTTCGTAACTCAAGGTAGAGTGAAGTTTGTTAAATATTTTAGTGACACTTTCCCCGTTTTACGCAGTTAACGTGCGTCAAGTTAGACACTTGTTTTTTCATTTAGAGCCTCGATAAAAAGATGATTATCACGAAACCAAGTAGTGAACTATTCATGAATTTCTTAGTTCTACATAACTTTGGATAGGACCAAAAATAAACTTTGGGAGCCATATAATTCGTTCATAATTAATAATTATGTAGGTACATATGCCCTTTGACATTTTAGTCCAGTGTTTGGGTTTGACATCCATTGGGTTTCACATCATTTACTAACCACGTGTGCAAGTTTTTAACTTCTTAGTTTGAGAGACCATTCCCGTACAAATAGTAAGGTAAGATCACCCAAGTATTTCCTATCCCATGGCAACGCACTATTGAAAAGTCCTAAAGCTTACTATTTGCATATAGAAACATATTTCTATGTCACAAGTTGTCATAACATGATAAATGATACCCGGCACTTCCCATCACTATCTATGCAAATAGACTGTCATCGGCACAGGCTACAGGCGGTACGGGCCTAGGCAACTCCGTGACCCGCGGGCCCGATCCACACTACTCCACAGACAGCCAATTACAATGCTGAGACACAAAATAATGTACGCAGAAGGATTGCTCCATACAATCGCTCGAGCAACGCACACATTTGCATTGATGCCGTTCATGGACCCAAGAAAAAGGGTGATATCTAACTTATAAAGCGAACTTAGACTTGAACTATGCTCAGACAACATTCAAGTGCATTTTTAGTATAATACAGGTACTCACGATATATATTTTATACGCCGATATTTCGACCCAGTTGCATGGATCGTGGTCACGGCTAAACGGTTTGGCCGTATTATACTAAAAATGTTTTCAGTCCACGATAAGATAAGTTTAAAATCAAACATTCAGATGTACTAGATGACTGTGTTAATACGAAAAAAAGTCAAAGAAAACACTTCTTTTGTTAGGATATTTGATAATAGGAAAAAATTGATAGGTTATTAAATATAAGAACGGCTAATAATAATAAGCTTATAACGTAAACGCTCCTATTACCGCCAGTTTAAGCTGACTTTGGATGAACTTCAGAAAATTAGATATACGCCGTTATGCTAGGACAGGTGTTTTAATTTATTCTTTATCACAATTAAATATTCTATGACATTTAGTACTTAAATGTAGTATTAAATCACACAATATTTAATAAATAATAATTTTATCTGAAATTGCGGCTGCTTCTATTACCGACCGATGGGATGATGTTGTTTCTATTACCGTTTTTGATGTTTCTATTACCGACTACTGAAAAAGGAACACATTCTCCATACTATTAAATAAAAAAAAACACAAAATAAATATTTATTAAGTTGGTATAAAACATTTGAGATCAATAATAATAATTATTAAAAACTGAGCTTTCTTCTTAATAATGTATTTAAAGCACATATTATTAAAAACACTATATACTGAAATTTTATAAGATGGAGGTTAATATCTTAAAACAAGGTTTAGTTATTCCAAGCCGTTGGAGTTACACATTTTCCCTTCAAATCACATCATCAGACCCTAAGATATTCTATGATGTAGGTACTAGTTTTGCAAAAATAAAGTTATTGGCAAATTGGTTCCGATTCTCCTATTCAAGAGTTACACATTTTGTTTCCAAGGAACATCATCAGACCATAGAATGGTCAATGATGTACTGATTTTGCTGTGTAAATATTTACCAACAACAAAATATACCTTTTAAAACGGTGCAATTATTCCAATCCGTTGAGGAGTTACATACGTATATTTCGTCTCCAGTTCACATCATTATACCCTGAGATGTCAACGAACCTCTGAGGTGTTCCACTCTTATATGTCCAGAACCCATCATAAGATCCTCACCATGATGTTAAAGAGACCACCCTGAAGCAATCCCCTATTTAATACCGTTTAAACCATCCAAATTGGTCGAACATATAAAGAAAAAAAACATATACGACGAATTGATAACCTCCTCCTTTTTGAAGTCGGTTAAAAACTTACCTATGTGTGGCCTATAGAATATTTATGAACACAGGAACTTATAGTAGGCTTATCAGCATTTTAACTAAAGTACGCTACATACCTACAATAAGAGACTTTTATAAATAAGACCGTATGAGTCGGTAATAGAATTAAGTATGAAGATTCTATTACCGACCAAAAAAGAAACAACAACAGGCAAAAATCCATAAGACAAAATGTATGGCGTTAATTGATCCAATTATGTAATATACTCTTTAGAATCAAACAAGTTAAAAAAAAACATCTAAAATTATGTATTCAAAGAAATAAAAGCTAAAATACTAACTATTGTAAAACATCTAACACCGCCATGGGTCGTTAATAGAAGCAACTTATAAAAATTATGTTTCTAATACCGCTCCAATGTAAAATTCGATTTAAACGACAAGACATGGCCAGAACGGTAGTATTAGATGTTAATCTAGAAAACCAATGTATTATTTATTATAGTTACATATTTGCATGCACGTATACACATTTTATTTATGTTAATTTCTCTTAAGTAATAACGAGGTGTTCTTATGTAGCTGGGAGCACAACACTATGACACGGAAGTCCGTTGCGGCCGCGTCTCAATTATTGGCTATTTACTCTGTTTGCTGATTATTTACGCACACAAACTTTATTTTTTTTGTTTCTAAATATATGTACCTAAAATATTTTTAGGCTACAACTTTCATGGAATCTATAAAATACCTTAAAATAGTGATTAAAAAAACTGGCGGTAATAGGATACAAATTTTGGGAGGCGGTAATAGGCGCGTTTACGTTATAGGACATTTTAATTTTAAATATTTTAGTGAATATTATTGTATTGTATGTTTAATTTAATTGTTTAAAATTTAATTTAAGTAATTTTTATTTTAATCTAATGATATTTAATTTGATTTGTTTAATTTGTAATTGTTTTTTTTTATCTTGTTAATTTTTTATGACATTCTTTTTGACATTCCAGTGTAATGATAAATAATATTGTTGTAGTAATATTGCGAATAAGTTAATTAGTTAATAATTGAATAATGTTTTTCCTTTTAAATACATTGACATTAATTTCCTTCGTGACATGTCTTAAGCTAATTTAATTTAATATTATGAAATATGTTAATGTACGCGACTCACGAAGAATGCTGTTTGCGCCTATAATTGGAGTAACACTTAACCTGTATTTTCTATTGTTGATATTTTTGTATGACTGTATTAGTGTGTACTTTGTTGGTGCAATAAATAAATAAATAAATAAAATAAAAAAGCTTGATTAAGGACCATTAATTCTTTTCAGATAATTTTAAGTCTTCTGCTTAATACTGTTCCTATTTACGCTAATATTTCGTGTCCGTCACCGCTGCAGTGAGTTTTGCTCGAGTGCGCTATAAATGGAGTTGTATTTCTGGTGTTTCTCTATTTTATGGCTTGGCTGTGTCATGTTCGATGCACGATCGATATATAGGTGACTTCACACATTCTTGCTTCTTTATTTTTTCAATAAAAATCTTATTTCATACTATGCATAGTAAAGAGAAGGCCCTGGAAGAATGATAGTTTGCCATGCAAAAGTGTTCCTACTTATCCTTAGGGGGCGTCCATAAATTACGTGAGATGTTTTAGGGGGGGAGGGGGTCGAGTCAAATCTCATCTAATCTTGCGTTGGAGAGAGGGGGGGTCTCGGCAAATATCACGCAATTTTTTTTCTGATTGAAACAAAAAAAAAGAATACTATTTTGATCCATTTAATCCAGATTGTACATGCTTAAGATTTAATCTTAAGCTTAATCGTAATACGATTAAGATCATTTACTAAATAAAAGCACGAAGCAATTTTTTTTTTCTTTTTACAATAACAATCCAACGCGTTTACGTAAGAAACCCACATTTTGAAAAATCTCACGTGAGATTGGGGGATGGGGGAGGGGGTTGAATAAAATCTCACGACATATCACCAGGGGGGGGGAGGGAGGGACAGAAAATTTAAAAAAACACCTCACGTAATTTATGGACGCCCCCTTACACAATTTGAAAGTTTATTGGTGGTCATACTAGCATGTCATATTGATATGACCAACAAGAATAGTTTGTTTTGATGAAGTTTAAGGTATTTGACCCAGTTGTTACCTAGGATTTCGAAAGATTTAGAAGGTGTAAAAAGAGTTCTCTTTCTTTCTTTCTCTTCTTTATTTTTTTTTTTCTTTCTTTCTTTCTCTAATTTATTCTCTTTCTTTCTTTTGGTATTGACCATGTCCATCCATAGGCCACTGCGACCACACACCATCAGGTGTGAGTTGGCCCGTTTGATTTTTTGTCAACCCTTCAGGCTATAACAATGAAAAATACTTTTCGTGCGTTTCATTTAGTCCAACATTTTGTCTTGACATTTTAATCGTGCTCGATGAATTACCAAGTAAACAGATGTATCAACAGACATCTCAGTAACAATTGTATAATATAGATTACGTTCTCGGTGCATATCTCGAGTTTTCTCACATAGACAGTACGGTGCTGAATCGTATTAGAATACGTAACAACTAACAAGCGAACGCCACGGAGCTCGGATCGCGTCCAGATCTGATAGCGCAGGAGTCAAACCCTATCGCCTGAGACGTTCAATGTTTTATTGAACTGCTACTTCATTATGGAATCATTTTAAACGATGTAAAAATTTATAGTTTAGAACAGATAGAATGACCAATGTAGTTGGATAAAAATGGCTTAGTTGAAATCACAGGTTGAAATGGTTCGGGATCTCTTTTAGTTGAAATCGTTTCAAAATCAGTATCCTTTGTTGCAGCAATATCTGGAAATAGCAATATCGCATACTTAATAGAATATAGCAGTACCTATCCTTATCAACTTACAGAAGTGGTAATGTGTTTGAGGTCCATGAATATGTTAACATTGAAAAAAAAATCTTTTGAGTCGAGGTTTGGCTAAATTGGTAAATTTACAGTTTGTTCCTCAAAAAAATAGGAAGGTTAACTAAGCAGTATTCGTAATTAAAATGTGAATGACTTCAACAACTCATGACTTTCTTAAACGGATATATCATGGGACAAAGACATAAGCATAATGACAGTATCCTAAACTCGCACAGTCTAGTTCAAGGTAGGTTTCACCTTGTTTCAACGTTCCCATAAATTCTTGCTTCAGCGAGATTTATAACGTCGTAAATACGCACAGGCTACGTTTTGATGGATTTCTTATAATATCGCTGGTACAAATATCTTATCTTTATATCTGCTGACATCGGCTGCAAGTAGTTTTACCGAACGGTTTAATGTATCGTAAAAATGCAATATCAGACCAGCATAGTAACTATAATAATTAGGTATTAGGTCATAAGGTAGCTATTATTTCGTTGCATAATTATTCATATTTGTTATTGAAGTATTTAGTAGGTCCAGCAATGCGTCTGTGATGCCTTTTGGTGTTAGTGACATTCAGAGATGTCCGTGGGTGGTAGGGAACACATACAATCAGTTGACGCTAAGATTGAAAAAGCTTGCGTTTTTTACATATAAAATTGTCTACGTAGGTCACGAAAAGGAATGACTTGTAAGTTTAACCATAAAATACACAATAAAGTACACAATACTTGTGACTTATATTTTATACTAGCTTGTACCCGCGACTTCGTCTGCGTGGACTTGAGAATTAAATGAAAGTAATTAAAAAACATCCCGGGAAATGCGAGTTTTTTTGGCACCGAGGGTTTTGTACTTTAGAGAACCGAACATAAGAGCAATATTAAATGATTCAGTAACAAACTTAACTTTGCCGCTGTAAAACTGTCGTTCATATGCATGGACATAGTGATCAATTAACCAAATACCAAAGTTTAAGTTTTTTTGGAATGATACCTCCACGCATTCCTGAGAAAATAGGGTTGATAGATAGATAGACTGACGGACAACGAAGTGATCCTATAAGGGCTATGTTTTTTCTTTTGAGGAAAACTCTAAAACAATAAATAACCTGTAAACCCAACTTCCAAACTAAATTATACCCTTGACCTGATGAAGAAGCAGATCCATCTCCGACCTCGAACGACATGCACCCTGTTATTTGATGCGAGATATGAAATATTTGTGAGCCAAATTTCATCTAAATCCATTTAGCCGCTTTAGCGAGAGTAAAAAATATCTTATTATACGCCTAAGACATATTAGTGGGATTTTATATACGTACACCATCAGATCTTGAATTGGTCAATGTTTTGCTATGTCAACGTGACCAACAACAAATATTATTATAACTGTTATTCCCACCCATTCTGGAGTTACATAGTCTGTCTCTAAGATACACAACCAGACCCAACCCAGCCCAGACCCTAATACAATATACTGTTTCTTCGTAGCAGCTACCACACAACTTTTACCATAATAATGTATTTTTATACCACCAAAAAGTAGAGATTTCATCGAAAAAAATCCCACCGACTTTTTTAAAAAAGCAAATATTTTGACTTGAGAATTTTCGATTGAAAATTAGTGTGCTTTTTCGGTGTTAAGTCAAAATAAGGTGAAAAAAGAAATATTTAAAATCAAAAAAATTACAGTGTGTTTGGAACATAAAAAGTTAAGTTTTCACCAAATTTCGTGAATTTGTTTTTTGTAAAAGAAAAATGAAAAACCAAAAACTTGGTTATTAGAATTTTTCACATAAAGTTTGAGATTATATGAAAAAAATGGAAATCCAAAACTTGTAGATCTTTCAGAGACAACTTTACCCTTTAAATTTTTTCCATAGGACTTGCAGTTTTGCCGGAAATCGAGATAAACCGTTTTTTACCATTAAAAACTCACCCCCCCCCCTCCACTTCCCGACCTCAGATCGCCCGTAAATTATTTTTCTTTTCAGTTTTATTATATTCTCTTCCATATTCAATGGGTTTCATCCTACTATTATTTTTTCACTTACCATTTTCAAAGGCTTCAGCCCTGGTCAATCAAGATATATCTACAGAGATAAATAAAGACAACTGAAAAAAAGGTTTTACTTCGACTGCACCTCCTCTAAATTAAACCAGGACATTGTATGAGTTAGAGATTATAAATGACAGTTTAATTCAGACTACGGGAATACTGGACTGCTTCTATTTATTCATAGACGTCGACAATTTTTTCCTGTACACAAATAAATAAAACAAATAAAATAAACAGCAAAACCTAAAGTAATCGAATTCTTCTTTCATTTTAATTACGTAGTGTTTTATTGGCACTACTTCTTCCTTCTTTTCGACTTATTACTTATGTGTTTTCATCTGACCAAGTAATGTCTGTAAGACGGTCCCCATGCTGCTCACCAGACCACGGGCTACATGAGTCGTCAGGGACGTCTTACCCCTCCATATTTGACTGCCTGAGAGCTAAACGCTTCTGCGCGTAGAGTCAAAAGAGTCCCCCCGACTATTTGGGGAGTTTCGCCACCGCGGTACCAGCTAGATTTATGGTAATGAAAGGATCCCCTACCCGACAGCAGGGTCCGCCTCACAACCGGGAGACTCTAGTTCTCCTGAGTTTATTCCTGAATAACTTTGGGATTTTTAACCGTCCAAAAACCTGGCCCAAATACCAGACGTATATTTTATACCTATAAAACGTTTCAAAAGAAACTCATTGTTTAAACTGATTCGCCATTTGTAGATTAAACAGCGTGCCTGCATTACCATAACATTAGTTTATTTTTACTACTATTTAAATAATAAATATCTCACTGCTAAATCATAAATAACTCACTCTAAACTTGATATGGAAATTTAATCATCTTCATAATTTATTATTTTTTCATTCTTGTTTTCTTTCTTGGATAACAACCAATGGGTGATATGCCTTTAGTTTGATCTGATCACGGATGATGACAATTTAGCATCAGGTGGCTCATCTGCTTTTACGTGGCTATTTGCAAATTCAAAAGTATTTTAGTTATGTATTTGTATTGCACTTACATCCGGTCATAATTAGCCTATGCGGGGCCGCGCCGGCTTGGTACGCATTGACCAGTAGGTGACAGCAGTAGACGATTATTCGCAAATATTTTAATTTCTTACTCATTGTGATTTGTATTTTTATTAATATCTACTTTCTTTTCCTATATCACAATAAGAAAATCTAAATTGTAATACTTTGTCAAAATTTAAGATTTTTATTTATCTGCAGGTAAAACAATATTTGATAATAAAATTTTCCTAAATTGTGTCATAATAATATTATTATCACTAACTCTGACCCACACCATCATACAACGAATTGAATATAGGAACAGATTCCTATAGTTATGTTAGCACAATCTAACATACCTATTTAGGTATGTGTTATTGATTGAGTAGGGTAACTAATTTCTTAAAAACCCAATGTTTTAAATATTGTAAATATGTATAGTTATACATTCATTTCAATAAAAGATTTGTTGACTCGTTCTCAGACCTACATATATTTTTTAATTATGGCTTCTTGTTACCTAAACTGACATCTATTGTTGATTAGCAGAACTAATTCACAGCAAAATTATAAATTAAAAAAAAATTGATACACATTGATTTTTTGAAGAAATAACGTATATTTCCGATACTAAACAATCTTTTATATCCCTCTATCGGGCACTTTCAGTATTTCCTGCAGTTATGTGGCGTATCAAAAAGTCCTATTTATTGATATCTCGGCTTCTAAGCGACGTATCACGATAAAACATACATCAGATTTTAAGTTAGACCACCAGTAATACAATTGTGAAAACCGCACTCAATTTCATTCAGTGGTTTTGGCGTGATGCGGTGTCAAACATACAGGCAGACAAGATTTTTAAAAATGACAGATTCGTAATCTATTGGTCCTATATAGTCCCCTGATACCAAATTTTCTTAAATATCTTCAATGTACAGACATTATCGAGTTACAGTTTTATAATATATATAGATTTTTGATCACTTGACCTTCCGTACTCACTGAACATTATACATAATATGACATAAGTGGGTGCTTAGAAGTTAGGAAATATTTTTTTCGTGTTTTTCAGCTCCAAGTTATTAACTTCGAAATAAGACTCTCTGTAGCTTTAATGCAAAGGATTGCAGAAACTATTCCTTTCATAATATTGCCATATTTTCCGTTTTGACGTGATAACGTCTATTAAAACGATGAGCGCCGGGCGCATCTATGAAAAAATGTAGCGTTCCGCGAGCGAGAGAGCGGCAAAAGCGAGAGAGAGGCACTATCGGCTACGATCGGCGTATCGTAGCCGATGCCGTAGGCGAGCCGTAGGCGATCGTAGATGAGTGGAGCGGGGCGGGGCGGAGAGGAGCGGAGCGGGGCGGAGCGGAGCGGCGAGGAGCGGAGTGGGACGGAGCGGAGCGGGGAGGAGCGGAGTGGAGCGGAGCTTTGTCATGACGTTGTCACGTTAAACTACCGTCCGTAAACCGACTTTACAGACAACCATTTTTTACTTGCTACTTACGGTAGCCAAAAAACTTCTGAGACTGAGAAGCGTGCCAAACACACCCCCGGCATTAGCAGCTACTTGCGATGCCGCAGTAGTTCGGGACTAAACTGAAGTCTTACCAACTTCTTGTGGCCACCGTACACTATATAAAACACTATATAAAATATTCAACCAAACAACAACACTTTATATTCACCGATGATTTTCAATTATGAACGTCGGAAATCGACGGAAACTCGCACAATTCGCACCCTTCGCCTTTCTGCAAAAACTAGCAACATTTTTGCCTCTGCGGCAATTGGGATACAGAGGAAACTTGACCGTGGAGTGAGGGTGCAGGGTTGAGATTCCGCTGCCCCTTTCAACCGGGGATGCTGCGTCTCCGTATGTATTATAAATTGGTTTACAGAGGCGCGGGGAGTCGCCGGTCTCTCGCTCGATACCGACCAGTAGCGTGACTGAATCGCGAGCGATCGCTTGGTCGCCGCGCCGGGACGTCGTTCGAATAAAAATAAGTGTCCGCACGCTTATTTCGATGTTTTTCAGTTATTATTTTCAGTTAAATTACAGCTTCCAATCACTATAAGTAATCGCGAGTGCTCTCTCATGACACGGTGTTGGATTGTTTGCAGTGTAGTCTGAGGGTGGCTGTTTTTCCTGAAAAGGGTGAGTGCCTCTGTATGTAAATAGTGCGAGCTTAAACTAACAAGGCTTTCACTTAATTTGCCTACGATGCCGTGTCCGGCGTGACCGCATGAAATGCCTCTCGCCGGTTGTTTATCATGAGTTTTTTTACGGTTTAACGAGCAGGGACCGTTCAATGGAATAATAACAGGCTGTGTGATTTCTTGTTCAATATCAGATGATTGAGGTTTCTGCAACGCCTCCAATATTTTAGTATGAAGGGGTTCCGTTATTTGGGTCGGACGATGATTGAGCGATAAGCCGATTTTTATGAAGATTTCTGCCAACGCTTCTCAATGTGTTTATTGATCGGTTTTCCTTCGACATCTCGTTGCCAAGTTTTTGTGGTGAAGGTTGTTGTGACCTAAAACGGAAAGAAATTAGTGGATTATTGGTACCTTAACAATACGTAATAGCAGACGCTTCATTTATCGGATGATATGAGTTAAGCGTTGAGTCGGTGACAATACAAGGAACTGTATTATAAAACCGCAGACATAGCGATGCGGTTAGACCCAGACAGGAGACAGTTATGAGTATCTGAGCCATGAATCGTCAACGAATTCCGTATTCTGTAATGACCACTTCCACTATACTGTAAATAGGTTATTGTATTCAAAGATTTAGAATGTAACTGCCGTCATTCAAGATCCAGACAAATGTGGGTAGACTCGGCTTTTGAGGGTACTCTCTCATCGATCTTACGGTATTTTTAATGTTTAATTAAAAATAATAGAAATTAGGTGTTGAAGTCATAACTTGCTCGCTTCTTATTTAAATAATAGGATACAAAAGGTTAATATAAACGATGAAAAGTCATCAGGGTCATCTACTGTGATGAGTGTACCGCAAGGCTCGATCTTAGGCCCTTTTCTTTTCCTGGTGTATATAAATGATTTACCATACTATGTAAATAACCATGCGAACATTGTGCTGTTTGCAGATGATACATCATTAATATTTAAGACTGATAGGAATAAAAATAATTTTGACGATGTTAATAGTGCTCTATCGCATCATGTCTCACATTGGTTCACTGTAAATAATTTACTTTTAAATGCAAAGAAAACCAAATGCTTAGAATTCGTGCTACCAAATGTAAAAAAAGTCCATAAATCTCTTAAATTAAATAATGAAACATTAAATATAGAGGAATCCACAGTCTTTTTAGAGGTAACCTTAGATAGTAAACTGCAATGGGGCCCGCACGACCGCACGTAGCATCTCTCACAACTAAACTCGCTAGGGCTGCTTATGAAATATTAAGCTGTTAGAAAAATCTTGTCAAATAGGCTTGTTTATTTTGCATATTTTCATAGTGTTATGTCTTACGGCATTTTGCTCTGGGGCAAAGCAGCCGATATAGAACTAATTTTTGTACTACAGAAAAGAGCCATTAGAGCTATTTATAAACTAAAATTAAGGGAGTCCCTGCATGTCAAATTTAAAGAAATAGGTATACTTACAGTAGCTTCCCAATATATTATGTATTTATAGTAAGTTAGTCTTTATACGGAATAACATAACTGCATATAAACAAAATTGTGACTTATCAAGTCGGCAAACAAGAAGGATGCATCAATTGGCTACCTCTTCGTACCGTCTTGCTAAAGTGCAGCATTCGTTTATGGGACTCGGTGTAAAATTCTATAATAATGTCCCAAAGCAAATACGTGACTTGCCGGTGGAATCTTTTAAGAAACCTGTAAAAATTCAACTAGTACGCAAGGGTTATTATAACATAGATGAATATTTAAATGATAAGGATGCTTGGAAATGACCAGCTAGGCAACCAGTTCTGCTCAGGTTAGAGAATAGCGATTTTTGTAATAAATATAAGTTTTATTTTTAAAAGATGTGCTGAGGAGTTTCTTTACGGCTTTTCTTCTCCTCCATGACAAAGCACCTTTGCGAAAAGCTGGTAAATTAAAAAAATGACGTGCATTTAGGTGTATCAGTGATACCTACATGAATAAAGATTATTTCATTTCATTTCATAACTTACCGAACTAAACTCTAACCTGAACATGATTTCTTACTTTATTAGTAGGTAAGGCCACATGACGGTCACCCATGATGACCGATTGCAAAGGTTAGGATCAACTCTAAATTTGGAAGTCGATGACTAGTAGTCAATCCATAAAGAACTTTATGGAGAAGGTACATGCAAGCAGTACTTTAGGCAACGCAAATGGCAGGAACTTTTTAACGCGTAATTTTTGGGACACCTATTATTTGGTAGCTACTTACAACTGGAAGCTTGTGTGGTGACACTGGTGACACCGTATCATAGGTTGACCTCAATTAAAGGCGAGATTTAACGCTTTACTGTTTAAATCAGATGAAAAACTGAAAACCTACCTACTTACTTTGGACTCAGTGAGGCTGTGTATAAGCAGGATGTGGACATACGGCCTAACACATAAATAGATAGTTAATAAAAAATATTTTATGTGACAGTTTATAATATGGGCTGGGCATGGGCTGTTTAATTTATATGTCAATTTATTGTATTAAATAAACAGAAAATTCTTTCACAAAGGTAGATTACCCAAGTTCTTTATCTTTCTATTTATTCTTGGTTTCAATAATTAACCTGAAAATAAATTTTAGCCTATTACGTTCTAGGTATAAAGTTTTATTATTTTATTGGATTTGCTGGGCCTTCATATGTTTAGGCATTTCATTTTGAAGCTTAGTTGGAGTCAAATAAATACAATATTCTCTTACACCTATATCAAGCCACTGTGTCTTAAAATAGCTTAAAAATATTGTGCAGTTCCATTGCTGTCATCAGTCACAATATCGTATTTTTTCAGAAAATTAATATTAATTTCAATTTTATAATTGTTCAGTTTTAGTACATGAAACTTATACGCGGTGGCCCTATTTTGGAGACCGGGCGGGAGTACTTATCGATATAGTTAGTATTTATTATCCCGATCATAAATTAGCACCTCTACTATTCCATCGCATCAGCGCAACCGTCGGTGTCGATATTATCGATGTCGATAGTCGATACATCATTATGTGACGTGGGTGTCGAACACCCCAATTTCCCCGTCGCTTTATAAATTACCGATGTAAAGTAGTGAAGTGTCCGCGTGGAATTACCACCGCTTTAGAGTACCCCGTTATCACGAAATAAATTATCGCAAGCATTACTTAACTTTCAAGGCGTATTATCATTATTTAGGATAATTGGCCGATTAGTTGTGACGAATGCGATTTTCAGGATTCATGATTTATTAGTGGAAATTGTGTTTGAGTCTCAAGCACTACTTAATATCCCAGATATAGCAGGTACCTACAAAGTAGTAATGCCTACCTAGTACCTAGACTGAAATTTTAAACACTTATAAAAAGTGTATATATTGCCTTTAATACTAAAATTCTTCTACAGCCATGAACATAAAAGGTGTATGTGAATATAAGAACATCTCTGAGGTCTTCGAGTTCCTTTCAGCGTCGACAGCACTTGACCGGATTGTTGAATTATGTTGGGAATTGGTGAATGTTTACCGAGGAGAAAATGTTGGATCGGAGAGTTTTTTATGTAGATTATAGAGTTAGATGTGTATACTAAATAATCGAATTCTTAATTAGGCCGGCAAAAGTAATAAATTAAAGAAGTAAAGCAATAAATTTTCAATATATTCTAAGATCCGAAAACTTCATTCATCTCTTTAATGGATGAAAAGTGTTTAATATCCAATTTAGTATAAAAAGCAAAGCAAAGCAAAGCAACAACCCATAATTGTCCCACTGCTGGGCTCGGGGTCTCCTCTCACAGTGTGAGGGGTATTAGGCCATAGTCTACCACGCTGGCCAAGTGCGGATTGGTAGACTTCACACACCTTTGAGAACTTTATGGAGAACTCTCCGGTGTGCAGGTTTCCTCACGATGTTTTCCTTCACCGAAGCAAGTGATAATAATTAACTTATAATACGCACATAATATTTGAAAATTAGAGGTGCGTGCCAGGATTTGAACTCGGGCCCCTTCGTTCGGGAGACCAACGTTCTAACCACTAGGCTATCACTAATGCTGCATTTAGTATACTAAAAAATATATCGCGAGTGGGTTGGCTGAAAAATTCGAACCCGGGACCCCACGCTTCGCAGGCAGGGTCGCTACCAACTACGTTACAGGGTCGTCAAATATTTAAGATGTCGCTTTAAGGTTTATTTTCGTATACCCTTGAATAGTTTAAGGACATTCAATGTGAACGTTGGGGATGTGCTTGTTAAATGAAATTGTTATCTTTCGATTATAGGAATTATGTTAGAAGTTGTTAATAAAAGGTTTGTTTTGTTATACTGTGGTATTATAACTACTACATGCGTTATTTACGTTTCTTTTTGTCTTAAAAAGACTAATAATGTATCGCGTTTTCATGAGAAATTGTCATTTTTTTCGCCAGTTTTTACAACAAAATTAAACTAGAAATTACAGTAAACAAAAACAAAAAAAGGAAATAAATCACGTTGCGATACATGACGAAATAGGAACTTAATCAGCTTTAGTTGCGGCGGACATGCCCCAACCGCTGGTTTTTAGTGTGCCCTGTTTTCGTTGATTTTGATTTCCTTCTTTTTGTAATTGCATAATGAAAAAAGTATGTTGCTTGAAAGAATCAGTATTCACTGAGAATGACTGATGCGATCAATCTTAGTTTATTTTATGGAGGGTAGAGTTAAGGAGAGCCAACTCTATGGGGGGAAAGTTTAAAAAGTGTCCAGCTGTATACTGAAAATAGAGGTTCCAGTGCCTACCACCACAATGGCGCTACTACTACCACAATAGCGCTAGCATCGGAAAAACTACGACATGAACATAGCTGTTGTAGATGGAGTAAAGTTGCTGAGTTTAGTAAAATTTATCCTAAGCTACCGCAGCGCCACCCTTATTAAACGCGTTTTACGGACACTTTTTCATAACAGAGATGGCTCTCCTTAGCTCTACACTCCATAGTTTATTTCTCCAATTACATTTTTATACATACACAAGCTGCCCGGACAGACTTCGTTCTGTCAAAAGATTTTTATTTTGAGATGTAAACTATCCTATCTTTCAAGTTGGATCAAACTGCACATGGTGTGAAAATTTGATTAAAATCAGTTCAGTAGTTTAGGCGTCCATCGCGGACAAACAACGTGACACGTAATTTATATATATTAAGATATATTGCCACTAAAAAACTGAACTTAAATTATTGTTATTTTTTGGGTTGCCAACAACATTTAAAATTTCGTATCTTTCGACGGTTAAATGTAAATAATTATGACCTTACCTTAACCTCTCGATAGGTATCCAACCCTTAGTATTCGTCTTTGACTAAATCGCCTAGAGTGCCTAGACCCCTACATATTCTGCGGTGAAGGAAATCGCTACCAAAGCGAGACAGTGAGTACACTCATTTACACTGGTATTCAGTACGACCTTGTCAGTGGACAGATCTGCAGGGGTGAACGAACAGACGCTGTGACACGCATGCGCGCTGCGTGTTTTGGAAATACACGATACGTAACACGTCACGTGGGACCGAGAAAAACATTTTGGAGATCATCAATAACAGTACAATTCTATAGTGAGATAGAGAAATAATTATGTAAGAATTTATTTGCCAATAAACAGAAAACAGTAAACAAATCTGAACTTCTAAACCGATGTCCCATAAAATAATAAACAAAAAAAAAATGGAACTAATAATGGATTTTCATGGAATATCAGCGAAGAATGAAGAAGCATGAACAGCCTGTATATACACTATACAGGTTGTCCCGTATCTTATGGACCAACGGGATGTGGGTAATCCAGGAGCTCATTCTGCATCAGAATCAATAAATATCGCCCTACGCTCAGTAGTTCAAAAGATATGAACTTTCTTAGCTTTATTTTGAAATTGCCTACGTACAGAAAATTAACGTATTTAATGAACTAACCTAATTATACCTGGCAGGTCAAGGACTTTAGAAAGTGGCGAGGGAATTCTCGAGATTAAATTTAGATGGTGGAGTTTAGTTTATCTCTATCACACACAGGGGACCGAGCTTGACCGTTGCTCAGTACCTGTGAACAAGCGAAGGTTTCGTTTTTGCAACATAAGTTGTTACAATTTACTTTTTATCCGACTTCAAAAAAGGAGAAGGTTCTCAATTCGGTAGAATTTTTAACCCTTGATGAAAAATGAATGGTGTTATAAGTTTGACGTGTCTGTGTATCTGCGTGTCTGTGTATCTGCGTGTCTGTGTATCTGCGTGTCTGTGTATCTGTGTGTCTGTGTATCTGTATGTCTGTATGTCTGTCTGTGGCATCGTAGCTTCCAAACGGATGAACCGATTTTGATCTAGTTTTTTTTTGTATGAAAGGTGACTTAATCGAGAGTGTTCTTTCTTAGATATATTTAATATGAATCAAAGTGTCGGGGGTTTTTTTAATTTAAATTTTTAAAATTGGAGAAATCTGTCTCTATGCCGGAAGTGTGAAGTAACGGAAGCTAGAAAAGCTTTTTTATAAATATAAAAATAATATCCCTAAGAGCGAAACTGTCCCGATAAAGCAAATTGTATGGTCATGTTAGTATAAGTACAAGGTGTGACTTAGTGACTGTTACTGTGTAATTCTGCGTCAGTTGTTAGCACAATAAAAAGAAAAGCACGCACTACCAGCCATAAAATATGTAAAAACCATGTTACGGTACGTTAGAATTATTTATTTTCCGCACAGCGACCGTAACGACATAATGAAATCATTTCTACATTATTATTTTGCATAAAAAATTCTCCACGCATGTCCACAGCCCCTGTTATTACTGGTCACCTCAACAGTGTATCATTAAGGATAAATACACATTTATGATAACGGGAGTTAACGGGACACTTACGGGAACCAGTTATTTTTTTATGAATACACTAATGATTCTTTATATTGATAGAATATTCCTAAAAATCCTTGTTATAATGGTTAAAATTTTTAGAAGGTTTTAAGATATTTAGGAAATTTAAAATTTTCGAAAAGTGGAATGTTATAAAATAGGTATTTTTGGGGTTTCGTAGACAAAACATCTCATAAAATGTCTGTCTTTACCTATAAATAAGCGACTTAGTTATAAGTCTATATTCATATGTATGTTAGTTATTTATATTGAGGGACTCATTGCTTGAAATAAAGATTTTTTAGTATTGACTAAATTTTTTATTACTTTAAAATTACCGATTATATTTACGTGTTTATAGGTACGTAAACTTCACAACGGGTTTTCTATCATTCGAACGCACCCGCAGGGCACTTCTCGTCTTAAAGAAAAGCTATCCTAATATTATTAGGAATCCTGGTTAGTAGGTACATACTACAAATATTTCAAAAGGTTGTGCATCGTTCAATACTAAAGGTACGGTGTATGTTTTGATGTTATTAATATCTTAAACAAGTTGGGGAGGAAGGGGTTGAATTAAAAGGGTGCACCGATATGTATTATACGCACCCTTCTTTGAACTTACCTCCTCCTAATTTTAGAGATTTCGTTCAATTTTCATTTATATTAAACCTCTCTCACATCACTTTGAAAGGGTGAGAAAAATTGTTAACTTTACAAGTAAAATAAAATTGGAAATCATTGTTCTTTTGATTTGGATTATCTTTTGCTTCTGCAATTTTTTTTGTAATATAAATAAAAAGCTTTCAAGCTATTACCCCTCGTTCTTAACTGTGTTGGGGACACACGCAGATAAACCATTAGGTTTTATAAAATAACTCTACAAGAACTACTACTACTCTTGCTCTACAAGAACACACACCAAAAACAGAAACTCAAACACTTTCAAATTTTTGCTTTGTTCGGAATCGAACCCAGGACCCTTCAAACGGCGGTCCGGCATAGTAACTATTACAGCACTTGGACGACCCACGTTCAATCAAAGTTCAACCCAAATTCATCAAAGCTTTCATACCTATTTATAGTTTTTCTTCAACAACGATTGCGAAATGTTTGGTTTTCCCTATTGTCAAACGATCTGCGTCCTTATGCTTACAAAAGTTCGATGTATTTATTATTCGTCATTTTCGTCAAGCGTTATAAATAGACTCAAGACCCTTTTTTAGCTCCCGGTTGAGGGAATTTTAATGATTCCCCAGAGATTACGGGTCTGCGATTTTTGAATGATAGATCATAGTTCAGGAAGGCTATTCAGTTTTGTAAGTTGACAGCGGAGTTTCAAAATTGACGTTCGAGTTCTAGGATCACTTCACTTCGCAAGTGCGTACTAGATGATTAGATAATGACATGTCAATATGATGCAAGTTCGCTTTTGTTTTGGAACTTGACAGCGGAATACACGATGAGTTTCTAAATTGAAGTTAGAGTTCGAGACTCCCTTCACCTCGCAAGTGCGTGCCAGATGATTAGAGAATCACATATCAAGATCTCGGACTCAAACTTCAATTCAAACTCCCTACTGATACGTAAAAATAGCGAATTGTGTTTGCATACTGATGTTGGGGTTGACATAACCTTTTTATATCCACTAGTAAAAATGAACCGTAACTGCCGTAACAATACAATAAGCTTTCCTTATCTCTTCTCATGGCAACCTGTAACTGAACTCCTGAAATATAAGAGGTTTATGGCGAGTTTTATACAATTATTTTAAGTTTAGCGATTTTAGTGGTCCTTTTCGAACGCTATTTCGTTGAAATCGATTTTTAGGTAGGTAGGGTTTATTCGGGAGTTTCTTGCCGCTTCTTTTCCCGGGACCATTTACTAAGTGGTAGGTGTCGTAAATTGACTTTCAAAAAAAGTTTGTTACAAACCGAATTCGATTAAAAATATATGACTTTGAAGTATTTTTAGATACGCCGAAACATACTCGTGTTAAAACACTGTATTGTTACGTCCACTCATTGATGACGGCGTATGTTTAACCTGCTTTATGCCAACAGCGAAAAACATTGTTGCATCGCCGCGTGTAAGTTAGGGCTGTCACGAAAACATTTTTGTTTATTCAACAAATAAAACTACTGGATTATTTAAAAAATGTTGCGTTGGATTATTTGTGTCAGTAAAATATTAAGTATGTTTCTGATGCCTCTACCAAAAGTTGGTAGGTACATATATAGTACAGTAGGTACTACGCCTGTATTGTAATTTTTTTTATTTCGTGGAAACCCAAAACTATCCTCTGTTGGATTCTGGCTTCTTCCGTAATGTAATCAAAAGGTTTACACAACTTAATAATATTAATGTAACTGCCCAGGAATAGAAGCTAAATAAATAAAACGGTGCGTGATACAAAACATTGTATATGGAGTAAAAGATACAGAATAGCAGTGTAAAAGACAATGGTGAAAAGAGAAAAGAAGGCACGTTCATAATTCATCACAACTATAAGAACATTTTAAAAATATCTCTCATATAATGCAAACTAAACTCCCAAATACTTTCTACAAAATATGCAGATAATTTACTTAAACTCAAAATAAAATATTTAATTATAGAAGGAGAAAAACATAAACCGACTCTGCAGCACATCTTTTCTTAACTACCTATATGTATATCAGATATCTGCTACATGTATATTGCTTGATAGACTAAATAGATAGATAGATAGCCTTCACAAGGCTGGGTCGCAAGTGACAGCCCTAGGCGAAATTAATCCATACGAAAAACGCCGCAGGCCGGAGGGTCAGCGGCTGAAGCGTAATTGTAATGGCGTGTAGATACGTCCATTATATTAAGTGATAAATGAATTTTGGAATGAAGCTCTTTTTATGAGAAGAACCATTACGCTGTAAAATTGTTTTTATCCCATCCGATGACTGGCGGTGTTCTTTCTTATACGGGTATACTTTGATAGGACTATTGCTCATTAGGGTGTATACTTTTGGTTTTCCCAATTACATAAATCGCGCATTTTTGCAGGAATACTTTATAGCACAGGTCCTCAGAGTTATCCGACGGGCGCTTCTTTGAAAATCAACTATTTCTATAAAGTCTCATCGAGTCAAAATAATAAATTATTGCGAGCGACAAATATGTATAGCTATAATGTGTGAATGTGTGCTTCAGGAATCGAACCCCAATTGCCACAAGGTATATTTATTTTGTTTGCAATAAAAAATATTCCTGAAGGAAGAAACTAATAAAAGGACATTAATATTAGTGGTGACCTTAGATAGTAAACTTCAGTGGGGCCCACATATAACAAATCTCGCGACTAAACTCGGTAGGGCTGCTTATGCTGTTAGGAAAATAAGGCAGTTTACTGACGTCGAAACTGCTAGGATGGTTTATTTTGCATATTTTCACAGTATTATGTCATATGCCATCTTGCTGTGGGGCAAAGCAGCCAGTATAGAACAAATTTTCATACTACAAAAAAGAGCTATTAGGGCTATATATAAACTTAGATCTCGTGAAACTTTGCGTGACAAGTTCAAAGAAATAGGTATACTTACAGTAGCCTCACAATATATCTATAGTAACGTGGTTTTTATACGGAATAATATAAGCGCGTATAAACAAAATTTTGATATCACTAATCGCCAAACAAGAAAAATGCACCAGTTAGTAACGCCATCTTACCGTCTTTCTAAAGTGAAGCGATCTTTTATGGGCCGTGGTGTACAGTTCTATAATAAAATCCCAAAGTTAATACGTGATTTGCCATTGGAATTATTTAAGAAACATGTAAAATCTCAACTTTTAGGCAAAGGCTACTATACTGTAGATGAGTACATAAATGACAAAGACGCATGGAAATGACCAGATCTGCAACCAGTTCCGTACAGGCTAGTGATACTTCTTTGTAAGAAATATACCAATGTATTTTATTTTTAAAAGATGTGCTGAAGAGTTTCTTTCGGCTTTTCTTCTCCTCCATGATGAAGCACCTTTCCGAAAAGCTGGTAAATTAAAAAAATGACGTGCATAAGTGTATCAATGATACCTACATGATTAAATGATTTTGAATTTGAATTTTGAATTTGACAACCAGTGATTAGTTGTTGAATATTGTGAGTTTACAGGTAAAAAAGCTAACCTTTAAAATCCTAGGTTGTCTTAAAACTCCACATAAATCCAAAGAATCTATTAAATTCTCATCAAGAGCCCATGACGTGAGCGCATCCATAATTAGACGCCGCCGGCGAAACACTGCCTGTAATCAAACCAGTAGTTTTCAGAATAGGACGCCCGTAGGACACGCTTGACAGTAATATTATATATTGGTTATTATGTTGACAATAACGAATAGGTAATTTTTGCCATTAAATATATTATTATTGAATTGCTAACCATTGATATAGGATGTCATAAGTAATACTTTGAAATAATCCCTGCATGGTTGTTGGCCGGATATTCGTCACCAATAGGCTATTCGCTCACGACTGATAATCGGTGACCGATTTTTTGTAGGAGAAAAATAGAACGTACTGATAGCAATGGTGTAACGCACACGTCCTACAAAAAGTCGGTCAGAAATAATATGGGAGGAAAAATCGGCCCGATTATCTGTCCTACAAAAAGTCTGACGTGGGCGGGATACGAATATACGAAAACGTCACAAATTCATGACGTCATAGGTGGCTATATACTACGTATCATCTAGTTATCTATTGTACGTAGACTAACATGTTACTGTGAAAGTAGGAAAGAAATTTTCCGCCTGTTTTCATTTATGGGATATTTTTCCCATAAAAGGTTCATCCATAAAATTATGACTACAATAGATCGATGGAAAAACTGCATCTCAAGTACAAGGCAAGAGCAATGCACTTGTTAACATGCGCAAGCGCATCGCCGTGTTGATTGGCTCGACATCTGAGTACAGACACCACACAGAGATTAAAGGTCATAGAATTGCCACATTCTATTGTGAAAAAATCCTGAGGCGGTCAATATCTGAATAGCTAATCTTATTTTTTTAACTAACCGATTAACAACACCAAATACCTTGGTATTGCTAATGTCCCAATGAGTAGTCCTCCAAGAAAGAAGAGTGAGAACAGGAACACAACGAGTCGTTTGGTGACTGACTAAAGCAAGAGGGTGGTACTAGCTCGAAGAGGTAGCTGAAGATGGATCACGTGACATTGGATGAACAGTTTCGACCAATCATAGGCCCGATTGACTTTTACATTAAGACTCGCAGCCATTCGTAGGGTGTCGGTGTATAACTTCGACCAATGATAGGGCGCAGATATTCATCGTATGTCACGTGATCCGTCTTCAGTACCTTTTCGAAGCTTGCCCTCCAGATGTCTGTATAAGGTTCTAAGGGTCGACGTTGTTGGAGGGACAGGACGTGAAATTTTGGAAACATCGTTTCATAGAAAATGTAAACGATAGCGCATACGCGGTACGCCACGGAGGCACGCACGGTCGGGAATGAAGCACGCACATATATTTTTGCCCCGTCCACGTCCCGTCCCCGTCCCGTCTACGCTATGCATCGTCCTTTAGTCTCTGTACGGTCTGTACTCGGGAGCCGGCAACACGACGTGCATGATAACAAGCACGGGACGATGCGGTGTGATAGAATGCCTTAGCATCCGTTTTAGGCGCGTTGGTGGTCGAAAGTCCATTCTGATTCCTCCCTCTGATAATGCGTTTATGGTTATTTATGGACGCTAACAAGAAATCTAGCTTTACGGAATAAAAAGTAGCACTATACTGGTAAAGCATTGGCATTTCTCACTAATATTATGGTCTTCGATTATGCAAATAGTTTTGCCTTAAAGGGTTGTGTTTAGTTTGGAATTAGATTAAGTAATGTTGTGTTATTTAATCTTATGTGTATTATTCATTAATTAACTTAAGATATATAAAAATATTAACGCCCCAACTCATAGTCACTAACGGTTACTTTAATCGCTCCTCAGTAAAGAATCACCATACAAATTATGTACTAAGAAGCGATTTAAGTAACCGTTAGTGACTCTGAGTTGGGGCGTAAGTATGCAAAAAATATTGCCATGATCTCCTGAAGTTTTGAAGCAAGTTCGCATTTCAGAATTGTCTCCGTTTCAGGTTTTGGCCAAAGAATGACGGCTACAGCAGAGTTCAATTTGCCGGCTCTGTGTGAGAACTGCGAGGTTAATCCATGATAAACTACAACTAATTGACATTGGCCTGAACTATTTAATTACGACTAAGGTTTCGCACTGGAAACCAGTGACCGTTGAAAGTGCTGGTGGTTACTATAGGTACCACGGTACTGTAGGCTGAGTGCGGTCATTTTCATTGGCTCTCACTGCCAATTCTTTTACCTCCCATTATCTGTATCAAGTCAATCAAGTGTCTTATTTTTAATTTAAAGTTTATATCTGAATTTTGTGAAAGTTTGTGAAGGCTGTTGCGACGACTTCTTTGAAATAAATGTTTTATGTCTTTGTTTCTAACCACCGTGAGCCCCTAGATTCATAATTATGATATATCCCGTATATTCTTTGAAACGTTTGTGATGTCCACCTGTTAATTGTCCCTGGAAGTATTCTCAGCGGCCTTCGAGTTAATTGAACCGAAAAGGTTTTCACAGTTGGCACATAATTGATCCCTTTTGCACGACAACCTGGGAGAGGGTGAGAAAGGGTGTTTTTTATTTTAAATAGAAATAAAAGGTGACATGTAAAGCGTAAAACTCGTAATAGATTTTGTTATTTTGAAAGTTGACAAGTGATGCATTAGTTGAATAAAAAGAAAGGACTTTTTACTAAAATAAAAAATAACGTTAAGAAGTTCATTGCGGTAAGTTCGTTAAGGTATGCGATAAATTTTTGTGTCGTAGAAAATATTTTTATTGTCATACTCATATTTTATTGTCATACTCATATTTTATTCTTATTCTATTGTTTCTCTAAAATGCACTCTACAAAAATGTGAAAAAATTGTTCAATCGTATAAAAAATGATTACGAAGTTCCTAGAGTACTGAGCTGTGGTACTGAGTATATTAAGATGCAAGTTTCTCACATTATGCGGAGGTATTCATGGCTCGCTTGAGAGCTCGTGAAGAATTCAGGTTCAAAGTAAAGTTCGCGTGGAGCCGTGGAAGTTATGTGCGCGCACGTCACGGCACTATGCATATAATGATGCTGAAGACTAACGCCCCAACTCAGAGTCACTAACGGTTACTTAAATCGCTCCTCAGTAAAGAATCACCACACAAATTCTGTACTAAGGAGCGATTTAAGTAACCGTTAGTGACTCTGAGTTGGGGTGTAAGTCTTTCAGCTTTATGTATGCCGTGTAAGAGATAAGGTGTCTACTACTAATGACGACCCGTTTGTCGTAATGGTTACCATGCAGGACCACCGTGCCAAGGGCAGGACTCAGGTTCGATTCCCAGTGAGGCTGACTTCTTAACTCTGTATGTTGTCCATGGAACTTATGACACAGGGAATACTAATGTGGGGCTTTGAGTGAGTAGCATTATTTTTTATGTATTTATAATAAGAATCAATTGCTTTAACTATGTGAAGTTGGCACTGAGAAGCGGTGGCCACGGTTTGCTAGGTAGATACTACATTTTTTTCTCTAATATACCTTTGACTTACGACTTATCAATTTTAAAATAAATATCTAATAATAATAATTAAAAAAATATATGTTAGAATTAACAGTTTTCTGTGTGGCAAGGACTTATGTATAAATAAGACATCACAAACACCCAAGAAGACAAGCATCTATCAAAGAAAAGTGTGCGTTGGATTCGAACCTGTGATCTCTCGCACAGTAGGCAAGGCTCTATCAACGGGGATGTATGATGTAACATGACGTTTCTTACTTTAAGCTTTCTCATTTACAACTATACGCGCCATTTATCCAAGTAAAATACTCGAGACAAAAATTTTAAAATCATTATTACATAAAATCAAGTCACAACATTCTTGTATATGTGTGTGTATACCAGTACAATGGAAATAACTCATTGTTCAATTTCCAAATATGAACAGAAATTGCGCCTTTGTGTACATAATTAACTCCGATATCATTCTCTGAACAGAAAGGGGAGACAGTGTTTTGACATGAATACGATTCTGTCGTTGGATACAATCATGGATCTAATCGGTAAAGGATGGGAAATGGAAAACAAATTGTATTGTAAGTGGATTCGTCTGAGAGTCTTACGCCCCAACTCAGTCACTAACGGTTACTTAAATCGCTCCTTAGAACATAATTTGTATGGCATTCTTTACTAAGGAGTGATTTTTAAGTAACCGTTAGTGACTTTGAGTTGGGGCGTTAGACTTCTCTTCTTATTCAATCAAAAAACTGTTAAAGTCATTCCTTCTATTGAAGGATTTGTTCATAATATGTACCTATACCAAAGATATACATACGATATCGTTGACCTATACTCGTTTAAGTATTGTATATAATTACTGTTTTGCCGTGAAATTACTTTTCCTCCGCAATAGTAATTATTATAAAAACTAAAGAAAACAAAATAAAAACCCGTCGTATTAAATTAAAAATACTGCATAATATAAACCGTTTTCCGCTACTTAGGAGTTCTGGAATAATAGGACTTTAATACCACAGTCAACGAAATCTCTCTTTACAAATATTTGTACAAACCGGACGCTTTTAGCCGTGCCGCAGCTTACTGTGCCTCGAGCGGTGTGCGTTTATATTCTTCAAACCATAAAATTGTAGCCTGCTCTTGAATGTACCCATGTAAATAGTTTGACGAAAACACTAAATGAAAAACCGTTTTGGAATTCACAACTCGTTGGCAGAAGGAAATTGCTTCGGTTATAATTTAAAAGCTCTTTAAATGTAATCTATATATATAAAACACAAAAAATGTTGGTTCGGATGTCCTTTATAAACTCTGAAACCATCCAACCGATATGCCTCAAAATGGTTTCATTTGAAATGCAACAATCTGAAGGTGGTTTGTTCGATTTGATTTTACACTTTTCCCATACAAAAATTTGAAGATAATATGTAAAAATGGGCGCATCAACGTTAACACAAAAAAAATGATCTATCATTTTTATATGTGACGCAAAAGTAAAATAGAGTTTACTACTAACATTCTAAATGTAATTTTTTTGATGTTTATATGTATATGGACAAGAGAAACCCAGTTGTCTGTTTCCCTGGGATAATTGGGATGTTTATATGTTTGTGTTTTCATTTTGTGAAACCACTCTTCCGCGGACGAAGATGCGGGTGGAAACTGGTAATAAATACATGATTACCGCACTAACTTCCCTGTGGTTCGGGTGACATGGAAAACACAGATAAGGCTGATGCCTTAATATCATGACCTGAGCAAACCATTTATCTCTCACATAAATGTGTCCGCTGGTTGGGAACAAACTCATAAGCAGGGTATATCAACTACGCTACAAACTAGGCTATGCCATAGTAGTGTGGTAGAATTGAAGATAGTTATAATAAAGACTAGCTGTGCTATTCAGTTTCACCCGCGTTGATTTGTAGAAAATACTAACTACTAAAATATGTGATGTTATATAGCCTATAGCCTTCCTCGGTAAATGGGCTATCAAACACAAAAATAATTTTCCAATTCGAACCAGTAGTTCCTGAGTTTAGCACGTTCAACCAAACAAACTCTTCAGCTTCATAATATTAGTATAGATTTATGCAATGATAATAATTCAAGAATATTGAGACCCTGTACAGGCTGTACACCACCCCAATATTGTATTATCGTAAATTTTTAGTAAAATACTAATTCCCCCGACAGAGGGCGCGCCAGTATCTATGGACACGCAATACATACAACGCGTTGCGTTGCTTTAGAAAATCAGGATAATGAATTCGATAAATTTCGATAGCGAAAAGCAGCGAACATTATGGTTACATTTTTAAAATAATCTGGCTGAAACTTTGTTTGTTAGTGTAAGTTGCGTTAAGGTTAATGATGTGTGACGAGTTGTTTAGCCTACACATTAGTCGGCACAAGTCGGGTTATGAAGTTAAACTCGTCAACAGAAATTATTCTAAAATTAATGATTTAGCTAGATGCTCTTAGTAAAAGTCATCACACACAAAATTCATGACAAACCTAGCCCAAACCGCAAGCTTTTAGGTAAAACGTTAGAGCGTTAGGGCTCAAATACACAATTAGGGCTCGACGCGTGTCCCGGCATATCTCGCCGGCCACTTGTGCAAAGTTCAGCTACCCTACAAATGGAATGTACGGTCCGCAGCGAAAGCAAATACATTTTTGTTATATGTGTGAAAGCTTCGCCATTGGCAGGTAAAACACAAATATTTACGAAGATAAAAAATAGTAATTTATGAACACTGTAAAGTCATTCATTCGGATCCTAACATTTATTTTCAGAATCTAGTTTAGATTGTCAGACTTCAGAAACTTTTGTAATATTTCCTTCCCCGATGAAGTGAAAAACTATTTTATATAAACCTAGGTATAAACACAGTTAAAAACACGGTAAGATTCGACGTAATCCATTGAAGCTTCTGAGTATTTTGACATAATTTTTAGCGTTGAAAGTTATTTTGCTGACCATGCGCATTGTACTTCTTTTTACGTTGAGTGTGGCCGGTGTCGTTATTTGAGCAATTTTTCTTTTCATTTTCTTTTGCTGGTGAGCTTTAACAGCTGGTTTCTAAGACAATGGAGTGCCGACGTAGTTGACATTACGCCTACGCCCTACCCTATTTCTTTTATGGATATAGCCGGCAAACGAGCTGACGATCCACCTGATGGTAAGTGGCTATCGTCGCCTATGGACATCAGTGACATCAAAGGCATCACTGAACTAACTGATGTGTTATTCTACGACTTTGTAGTTTTCGTCATATGTACTCGTATTTCCATGCCATATTACATATTTCTAGCACTACCTAAGGGTCTTTGCGCTATGCTGCGAACAGACGAATAGACGTGACAAAACTATTTCGTTCTGTTTTGGCTATGGAAACCTTATAAAACATGATGTAATTAATAGTAACGTTAAAGATTAGTCGGTGTTAATTTGTTCAGAATTAACATCAAGAGATATTTGCTCTACGTTGAAGAGTACATTGTTAACATTTGATCTAACAAAGTGTTACAAGTAGGTATAGTCAGTTAGCGGTATGCAAACAGCTGTTGGCGTGGAGACCGGAGTGGACACAACGGCGACTCGTAGTTTGACTTCTCTAACTTTGCTAATTGCCGCTTGGCTAACGTGAGATGGTAATGGTCACTGATTTATGTTTCGTTAACAATAAATTAATTAATTTTGGGGAAACTTACACCTATGTTAAACGGCTTGCAACATTTTAATAACGAGGGTCATTTAAATTCCCATTTGTGGTTACTAAATATGTATATGTATTTAGTGGCTAGAAATCTAAATAAGAATAATTGATAAGATTAATATCGAAAACAAAAATGTTGGTTTTGGGGTTTTGGGTGTTTTTAAAGAAAATTACACCCACGACACAAGGACTCATATCGTAGTTGAAACATTTGAAACACTTAAATAAATATTTAATATTTTAAGTGCTGGTATTATGGTATAAAATCTACGCAAGCGAGCTTCCTCAATGTCGGGAATCGGTAAACAGTAAACACAGACCTGGAGCCCAATTCTCATTTCGTAGACATACATGTCTAACAGAGATATCTCGAAAAAACATGGCCGATGTCGAATGAAACCTAATTTCCTTATTCTCGGGATGTCACATTAGTAATATCTCGGAGCCTTTTCGTACGACATGCAACGTATGGTCCGGAGCATTCGAGATTGAAATGTCGCGCGTTTTGACCAATCACAGGAGGGTATATTAGTTGACATTGGTTACCATGGATATAATAGTCTAACTCAGTGATTCCCAAAGTGGTCTATATCGACCCCTAGGGGTCTATGACAACCTGCAAGGGGTCTACGTCAGCGAAAAAAAAATTTGGGGGTCCATGAAATGAAAATGGGGGTCCACGATAGTGGATCTCAACACATACACTGATAGTACCTACCTATTTACTTTTTAATTTAAATTCAATTAATAAATGTATAAATTAACATGTATTTTTACTTTAAGTTTTTAACACTAAACTTCACTACAGTTAGAAATTTATAGGAAATCAATATCAGGTAAGTAGGGGGTCTACACAACACGGAAAAACATGGCAAGGGGTCTACGACACAAAAAAGTTTGGGGAACTCTGGACTCTAACTGGACCATGGATATAATATTCTAACTGGATCCCAACCTCTACCATGGATATATTACTCTATCTGGATCATAGACTTCGTAGTGGTACCTGACGATTTTTGAATTAAATTTGATAAGAAGGACCATTTCGGTATTGTTTCCATGTTATCTATAGTCCCAGGATATAATTATCCTGGGATAATGATACATCATTAGATTGCGTTTTTATAATGGTTTAAAAACATCTATAAAGATGAAATTTTAATATAGATGTACCATAATTGTGTACTTTAAATTGCAATAATTTAAATTCGGTAATTTTGAAAAAACATTAATAAAATGTATTATTTCAATATGTATATATTACCTACACCTATTACCTACTATACTCAAAATTATCTAAGATGCCCATAATGATACCTGCCATTTAATAATACGAACTAACCACTTACTATCAGGTGGATCGTCAGCTTGTTTGCCGGCTCGGCTATTTCCATGCATACCTAGCAACTTGAGTTGTTAGGAAGAAACAATAAAATAATATTACGAATATGCAGTACAAGATAGCTCAATCGAGGTAGTAGGTAGGTACCTAAATATTACGGTGTTTAGTTTACAATTTAATTATCGAATCGATTAGAAGATCTTACAATTATGAAGAACCATATCAAAATAGGACATAATCTTTCTAAGTGTGGACACCCTACAATTATGAAGGAAAATCTCAATCCGTCATTCCGATATGACGTCATCGATGACGTTATATCGGAATCGAATGTCAGGTACCTCTACAAAGTCTATGATCCAGATAGTGTATAATCCATGACCTCTACGAAGATTGGAATCCAGTTAGCCTATTAAATCCATGTTACATACTCTTTGATTGACATTTTGTCATGACAAGAATGTTTCGTTAAACGTTACGCGGCTAGTCTTTTTGCCAAAAATATGCAATAATAAAAATTTTAAGCAATATCGCATTTAAGAAATTCTAACAATACGGGGATCATTTAGAATGAATATTAAAGTATGTTATTACACTTTCATTTGATAAGTGTATTTTAAAACCTCTTTTTAAGTGTAGTCAAGTTTTGTTGACTTGGCGTTGCTGTAGTCTAGAAAACGGAACGTTTATTTCATATGTCATAGGGTAATGTCGAAAGATAAAATGTCGAATGTGCCCCAGAATAACTTTTTTGGATACATTCGAGATTTTGCCGACATGTTTCGCCGAGATTTAAAGATTAGTGATATGTCTGACTTCGACATTATCTCTTCAAAATGAGAATTGGGCTCCTGAACTTTGCTATCGTAACAATACAAGCCGCCGCCGGTAACTGCGGTGAGGTTTCACCAGTTTCACCACAAACCGAAATACAGGGTTCATTGTCTAAGGGAGGATATTTTAGGCTGTTGGTATATGCAGCGAAATATAAGTTACGTTGGTTTCAGCAACACGATATTGCATAATCTAAATTTTACTAACAAAAAATAACAGACTTCAAAGTCTCAAAAACTACATAGTTGTCAGATCTCGTTCAAATTTATGTGAGACCACATGACAAGCGCCTGCTTTCGATTAAAAAAAGAATCATCGAAATCGGTTGGCGTGATATTGAGTTATTCGTCAATTTGTCGCGCACATCTTAACACAAATTTACGACTTATGTGGTTTTCTCATGGATGCCATTGTCAGATCTCAATAAAATTTATGTGGGACCACATGACAGCCACCAGCTTTCGAATAAAAAAATAATCATCAAAATCGGTTCGCCCAGTCCAAAGTTCTGAGGTAACAAACATAAAAAAAAATACAGTCGAATTGAGAACCTCCTCCTTTTTTTGAAGTCGGTTAACAAACTATAAAAAATGTAATTGAATTGAGAACCTCTAATTCTTTGAAGTCAGCTAAAAAGTCTTATAAGACACGAGCTCTCTTCGTTGTGGTAGAGAGTAAAATTGCATACGTAGCAGCAGTTCGTCACCTCGAACATAGAATTTCTGAAAGAATTTTGTACAAAATTTCCGTTTCTAAACTATACTTAGTTAGTAAAAATCTTTCTGTAAAAACTTTTGCAAATTTTCCGTTTCTGAAGTGAGATAAATTCTTTCTGTAAAAGTTAGTGTAAAATTTTTGCTGCCGGTGAAAACAATTCTTTTCTTTTTTCTTGGTTAAAAAAGCAGCCTAAGCAACAACCCATAATTGTCCCACTGCTGGGCTCGGGGTCTCCTCTCAGAAAGCGAGGATTAGGCCATAGTCTACCACACTGGCCAAGTGCGGATTGGTAGACTTCACACACCTTCGAGAACTTTATGGAGAACTCTCCGGTGTGCAGGTTTCCTCACGATGTTTTCCTTCACCGAAGCAAGTGATAATTAACTTGTAATACGCACATAATATTTGAAAATCAGAGGTGCGTGCCAGGATTTGAACTCAGGCCCCTTCGTTCGGGCGACCAACGTTCTACCGCTAGGCTATCACTACTTATCACTACTTTTCTTGGTTACTGAAGTAAATTTACTTCAACCCGTGCCGTTTTGTTTAAATCTCCGTATTAAATTTAACAGCTTATTCAGTGAGATCACAATCAATTTTCTTCGATGCGATCCGTTGAAATATGTTTATTGTCTGCAAATTCGTATTTCCCATTGCGCGGGATCACGGGTGTCCCACGGGAACTCACGGCCATTGTTGCCCTTCCTGTACGTTTAGTGGAATTTATTGTATTTCATTGTTATGATGAGAAGATAACCATAAAAACGGAAAGTGCAATCGCTATCGAACGTGATCCCTTTGTAAATGTCGGGGGATTAAAAACAGCGGCGTATTAGTATGCTGAGTTAGTACTTCGAATTTGTAATTCGGATTAGCTTCAAAGCTCTTGACAATAAGACAATATGAATTAATGTTACGCAATTAAATTGTTTAACAGGCAAGAAAGAATATAATACTTAAGTAATTAGATAAGTACGGACTTTATTCGTTCATTCTTCAGCAATTCGCACTGGAGCAGCGTGGTGGAGTATACTCTAGGCCTCCTCAAGAGGAGTGACCCGTGCTCAGTAGTGGGCCGTTAAAGGGTTGAAGCTAGAACTGTTCTAGCAAGCCACAGTAGATACTAAAGCGCTAAAGAGATAGAAAAAGAAAAACTCTGAAAATACGTATTCCAAAATAATCTAAATTTTACTAACAAAAAATAACCGACTTCAAAGTCTCAAAAACTACATAGTTGTCAGATCTCGTTCAAATTTATGTGAGACCACATGACAAGCGCCTGCTTTCGATTAAAAAAAGAATCATCGAAATCGGTTGGCGTGATATTGAGTTATTCGTCAATTTGTCGCGCACATCTTAACACAAATTTACGACTTATGTGGTTTTCTCATGGATGCCATTGTCAGATCTCAATAAAATTTATGTGGGACCACATGACAGCCACCAGCTTTCGATTAAAAAAAGAATCATCAAAATCGGTTCGCCCAGTCCAAAGTTCTGAGGTAACAAACATTAAAAAAAAATACAGTCGAATTGAGAACCTCCTCCTTTTTTGAAGTCGGTTAAAAAACTCTGAAAATACGTATTCCAAAATAATAATTATACAAATTGCACTGTTTAATTTCCATGACTAATGAGAATAAACCGTGCCAAGCCATATTCCGTTTTAACGAGCGACCACGGGGGCGGCTGGGTGGCAAGTGCCACTGACCACATCCGAGCCGGATTTCCACAGAAGCGTTCCGATCGCTTTGAGGGACGCATTCAATTAACTTACCGATAAGTCGATTATGATCGTTAGGTCCGGTTAGTGATAAATCCACGTTGGGAAGGGAAATAATGAGAATAGGAATAATGAATGCGTTAATCATAGGTTTAACTTCAGTCACTCTAAGGGCTTGTTTGATTTCACAATCTTCAAGTAGAGTCCTGAATAAGCTATTCGCCGGTTAAAGTGACGTTAAAGTGTCATTTTACATACACGAAATGTCAATTTAACCAACGAATAGCTTACTTCGGACTTACTTGAAGATTGTGAAATAAGCCCTAACATACTGGTTGAAATCCTTTGGGAGAGATAACAAAAAAATGAATTTAGAAAGAATGGAGTGCGTCGAGAGTCGAGACAGCCTGTAAGCAGATTATATTTTTTGCGTGCTGTACCTGTGTGTAATTAAAGACAGGAATAACTTGCGAGTGATAGGGCCTATAATATGTGAGAGGATAAGTGCCGCCATTTTAGATTTTCTTTAATGGCGCGAGTAATATAATGTACACGTATTTTTAAACGGTTTTATTTAGCCTACCCTGGGTTACCTTAAGTGGGCAAAAGTTTGCAAGGTTGATTAGACCTACATCCTCATATCCAGAGAATTTGAAATTGTAGTGTTTCTATTCTGATGACTATGGATTTTTGTGCCAATTATTACCTGGTACAGTCACCTGCAGAGAAAAGTAACCTATCTGTTTATTAATATACGAACAGCAACGTTTTCATTGCTTGTTGCGTTGTAAACAGATGGGTTACTTTTCTCTGCAGGTGACTGTACTACACTCAGGCTTGGCTCCAAACGTGGGAACTCCTTACCTGTATAATAACTGAAATTATACCCTATAAAAGCGTCTATTTAGGTTTAAAACTTTCAACTTGTTTGTATTTTTGATTGGTTTTTTTATGCACTTCAATTCTGGTGTTATTGATGTTCCATATTCTAGTGTCTCCGGCGTGATTTATACTTGAACCCCTTGAAAAGTGATTTCAAAGCTACGAGAGATACCCCTCAACTGGGGAAGGCTCTTGACTTAATTTCTCAGCGCCAGTGAAAGCTGAAATCTGGTCAAAGGTTATTGACACTGAATGTTGGAATTATGATGTTTCAAATACAGGTCAGATCGTGGTACTCGGTACAATGATATTATAATGTAAAAATAAGTAGATATGTCACTAGCGCGCCGACGATGAAGAGCGTAAGAACAGGCAATTGACCGTTCTGCTCATAGTCGCTCTGTAAATACAAGACGATACGCACGCTTTTGTTGTTGTCAGAAGTGCTTGACATTTGGCATACAGCATTAAAATGCCTTCGAGTACTAAATCAATGTGATTGGTGTAGTGAAACAAATGTTTCAGATCATTTAATCCAGTGATTCCCAAAGTGGTCTATATCGACCCCTAGGGGTCTATGACAACCTGCAAGGGGTCTACGTCAGCGGAAAAAAATTTGGGGGTCCATGAAATGAAAATGGGGGTCCACGATAGTGGATCATATACATTATTTTAAATAATAAAAAAAAAAAAAATATTTATAAAAGTACCTATGAAGTAAAAAAATATTATATTATCTATATATATTATAAAACTGTAACTCGATAATGTCTGTACATTGAAGATATTTAAGAATATTTGGTATCAGGGGACTATATAGGACCAATAGATTACGAATCTGTCATTTTTAAAAATCTTGTCTGTCTGTATGTTTGACACAGCATCACGCCAAAACCACTGAATGAAATTGAGTGCGGTTTTCACAATTGTATTACTGGTGGTCTAACTTAAAATCTGGTGTATGTTTTATCGTGATACGTCGCTTAGAAGCCGAGATATCAATAAATAGGACTTTTTGATACGCCACATAACTGCAGGAAATACTGAAAGTGCCCGATAGAGGGATATAAAAGATTGTTTAATATCGGAAATATACGTTATTTCTTCAAAAAATCAATGTGTATCAATTTTTTTTTAATTTATAATTTTGCTGTGAATTAGTTCTGCTAATCAACAATAGATGTCAGTTTAGGTAACTAGAAGCCATAATTAAAAACTTAGGTCTGAGAACGAGTCAACAAATCTTTTATTGAAATGAATGTATAACTATACATATTTACAATATTTAAAACATTGGGTTTTTAAGAAATTAGTTACCCTACTCAATCAATAACCCATACCTAAATATGTTAGATTGTGCTAACATTACTATAGGAGTCTGTTCCTATATTCAATTCGTTGTATGATGGTGTGGGTCAGAGTTAGTGATAATAATATTATTATGACACAATTTAGGAAAATTTTATTATCAAATATTGTTTTACCTGCAGATAAATAAAAATCTTAAATTTTGACAAAGTATTACAATTTAGATTTTCTTATTGTGATGTAGGAAAAGAAAGTAGATATTAATAAAAATACAAATCACTATGAGTAAGAAATTAAAATATTTGCGAATAATCGTCTACTGCTGTCACCTACTGGTCAATGCGTACCAAGCCAGCGCGGCCCCGCATAGGCTAATTATGACCGGATTTAAGTGCAATACAAATACATAACTAAAATACTTTTGAATTTGCTGAAATAAGATAAAACCTTTAATGAATATAAGGTTTTAATAAGCTAAAATTAACAGTAAAATTGTTTTGGTTACATTAGATACATTGACAAAGACACTAACAAAACAGATTGACAATGTCATCAGCTTATGGCTGATAGTTTCAAGTAAGGAGTTTACATCATTCTCCCGCACTATTTTAAAACATAATCTTTTAAAAATTCCGGTCTTTTACGGACGCGGCCAGATCTACGAGGTGTTGGCTCCGGCGGTGGTGATGATAGTAACTCGGTCTCTAGCTCTCCGCTATTATCAAGTACCTCAGGTCCCGTCTCATTAGATGAAGGAATCTCCAAGTTTTGGTCTTCTGTTTCCGGAAGTGGTTCTGCGACGTTATGATAATCAGTAGTATTTTCATTATCTATTTGCAGATCTACCCCTTCTGAACCCAATGGTGCTAGATGACGATTCGACACTGTTGTTTCTCGGCCATCTGGGAACCGAATGTATGAAAAGTCAGGATTGCTATGTATCAATTCAACTTCTTCTACTAATGGCTGATATTTATTTGTACGATTAAATTTCTTCATCAAGACTTGTCCAGAATTGGTAAGCCACGATGGAACAGAAGTGCCGTTAGTAGATCTTCGTGGGTGTCTAAACATTCTTTCATGCGGAGTGCAATTTATGGCTGTACAAAGTAATGATCGAATTGAATGTAAGGCTTGTGGTAATACTTGCTCCCAATTTTCTACTGAAAGATTTTTCGTCTTCAGCGCCAAAAGAATCGTTCTCCAAAGAGTAGAATTCAATTTTTCTACTTGACCGTTGCCTTGAGGGTTATAAGCTGTAGTTCTGCTAGTGGCAATACCTCGCACATGTAAAAATTCCTGTACTTCGGCAGAAAGAAATGCTGTCCCGCGATCTGAATGAACGTAAGAAGGCATGCCGAATATCATAAACAAGTTGTTAAGGTGTTTAATCACCGTTTTCGAGCTTACATCTGAGCATGGGAAAGCAAACGGAAAACGTGAAAATTCATCAATCACGGTAAGTATGAATTTGTTATTATTGTTTGTTGGAACTGGTCCTTTAAAATCTATGCTAAGGCGTTCAAAAGCAGCCGTCGCTTTAACAAGTTTCCTCTGATCATCGAAGGTATTTCGGAAGAATCTAGGTTTTACTTCAGAGCAGGTTCGACAAGATTTTGTCATTGTTCTGACTTCTTCAATGGAATAGGGAAGGTTTTTAGAGCGAACCCAGTGAAACATTCTCGTTACTCCTGGATGACAAAGAGCCTCATGCAGCGAGAAAAGTTTTGCAGTACATGTTTCTACAGTGGCACAAACTCGGGATAGTGTATCAGCAGCATAGTTCTCTTTCCCCGGTCTGTATATAATATCGTATTTGTAAGCAGCAAGTTCCAGTCGCCATCTTTGAATCTTTTCATTCTTTATTTTACTAGAATGTTTCATATTAAACATAAAAGAAACCGAGCGTTGGTCGGTTACCAACTTAAAGTGTCTACCAATGAGGAAATGTCTCCATTTCTTCAAAGATTCCACAATGGCGTACGCTTCTTTTTCAATGGCGGAATGGTTTTGTTCGCTTGAATTCAAAGTTCTTGAGAAAAACGCCACTGGTCTAGAATTTTGCGTAAGTACTGCTGCAATGGAATGATCGGAAGCGTCAGTTTCAACTGTAAAAGGAATATTTACATCAATTGCATGTATAGAAGACTTTGCGATATCATTTTTCAGGCCTTCGAAACATTTAATTTGCTCGCTTGTGAGCGGAAAAGTTGTCGTATTAGCAAGTGAGTGGATCCGTTTAGAAAAGTTTGGAATCCACTTAGAATAATGTGCTAACATGCCGAGTGTCCTTCTTAAGGTCGGTAAATCGCTTGGTGGAGGTAAATTAATCAGTGGCTTGAGTCGTTCACTGTCAGGTTTAATTATGTGGTTTTGAATATTATAGCCTAGAATATTAATTGACTCTTGAGAAAATTTGCATTTTTGCATACTCAGTGTTAAACCGTATTTCTTTGCGGCATTCATAAAACTCTCTAAGTTATGATCGTGTTCTTCAAGAGTACGGCCACAAATAGTTATATCATCAAGATACGCATATGTGTTTTGAAGCTTCTCTTTTCTTATAATCCAATCGATTGTTCGTTGGAAGCTCGAAACACCATTTGTTACTCCGAAAGGAATACGCCTGAACTGGTACAAATTTCCCAGCGCTTCAAAAGCGGTAAATTTCCTTTCTTCGGGTAGTATAGGTACTTGATGGTATGCGCTTTTCAGGTCTATTAGGCTGAAAAATGTATTCTTTGCCACTTTCGAAACTAAGTCCTCAATGTTTGGTAAAGGGTACGCGTCGAGTTCTGTGTACCGATTAATTGTCTGAGAGTAATCAATCACAAGGCGTTTTTTATGAGTTTCGCTTTTTGTTATTAGTACTTGGGCCCTCCACGGTGATTTACTTTCTTCAATCACGCCCTCTGCTATAAGGTTTCTGATCTCCTCTTTAATAAATTCACTATCCTCTATGTTGTGCCTTCGAGACTTAATAGCAATAGGTTTGCAGTTGGGAGATACATTCGCAAAAAGCGGTACAGCTGGTACTGATGCTTCAGCTACATTACATACTTGAAGTGGATGTTTTGGCCCACCGAAAGAGAACTCTAGCGATGAATGTTCTTCGAGGACGTCATGGCCGATAATTATGTCAGCACAAAGATTTTTCACGATAAGAAGATTCACATTATCATATCTATGATTTCCGATTTTCAGGGTTTGCAAAGTTTGACCTTCTACTTGTGAAGTATGATTAAGAGAGGCCATAGAAATAGTCTGATTGCAGGATTTTCTTTTTAATCCGCATAGTCTTGCAAAGTTGTCATTTATGAAACTGATAGAGCTGCCGGTGTCGAGAAGTGCTTCTGCTCTTATTCCTCGGATATAAGCGGGTACAGTAGCTTTACGTAATGAAGAAGGTGACGCTGCTGTGATACAAGCGGAAATATCTTCAGTATCTACTACCATAGAATTTGTAGGTTTAGAAGAGCTTCTGCAAACAGTGGCAAAGTGCCCCTTCTTGTTGCAGAGCTGACAAGTCTCTTCAAATGCAGGGCAGTTCTTACGAGGATGTATCTGTCCCCCACAAAAGAAACATTTTCGTCGTCGAGGATTATTAACAGAAGAGCAGGTCTCGTCGTGCACAGTTTGTGATTTCAGTGAGACTAATGTTGATTCTTTTGGGGCAACAGCATTTAAAGACACACTATTGAAGCTTTGAGAGTTGATCTCTGCAGTTTCTAGAGAGAGTGCTTGGTTGTAAGCTTGATCAAGTGTTAGAGTTAAGTTTTCTAAAAGCCTTTGTCTGATTTTATGCGATGATATACCGGATATGAAAGCATCACGCACGCTATCGTTTTTGTTTGTTTCTGCATCAACAGCCGCAAAGTCACAATCTTTAGAAAGTAGTTTCAAAGCTTGTAAATATGTGTCAATACTTTCTTCTGGTCGTTGTTTCCTTGTTGCTAACATGTGTCTAGCAAAAATCAGATTTTTTGGTTTTACATACAGTTTTTGCAGTGTTGTGATCGCTTCTTCGTAGTTTGTGGCTTCGCTTATATATGTGTAGATATTTGGTGATATGTGATTTACCAAAAGCTGTAACTTGATGCTGTCCCATTTTTCTGGCGAAGGAACCGACTGTGCATCTGTTTCTGGAGCGGTCGGTTTCTGCACAGAAATGAAGCTTTCGAAAGTCTTACGCCAGTGTATCCAAGCTCTCGTACCAGAGCTATCTGACGGGTCGATATCAAACCTTTCAGGGCGAAGATATTTATCCATGTTGCTTTTATTAGCTTATTAAATTGAAATAAGATAAAACCTTTAATGAATATAAGGTTTTAATAAGCTAAAATTAACAGTAAAATTGTTTTGGTTACATTAGATACATTGACAAAGACACTAACAAAACAGATTGACAATGTCATCAGCTTATGGCTGATAGTTTCAAGTAAGGAGTTTACATCATTTGCAAATAGCCACGTAAAAGCAGATGAGCCACCTGATGCTAAATTGTCATCATCCTCCATGAATGACTAAAAGCATCGTCCGTGATCAGATCAAACTAAAGGCATACCATTGGTTGTTATCCAAGAAAGAAAACAAGAATGAAAAAATAATAAATTATGAAGATGATTAAATTTCCATATCAAGTTTAGAGTGAGTTATTTATGATTTAGCAGTGAGATATTTATTATTTAAATAGTAGTAAAAATAAACTAATGTTATGGTAATGCAGGCACGCTATTTAATCCACAAATGGCGAATCAGTTTAAACAATGAGTTTCTTTTGAAACGTTTTATAGGTATAAAATATACGTCTGGTATTTGGGCCAGGTTTTTGGACGGTTAAAAATCCCAAAGTTATTCAGGAATAAACTCAGGAGAACTAGAGTCTCCCGGTTGTGAGGCGGACCCTGCTGTCGGGTAGGGGATCCTTTCATTACCGTAAATCTAGCTGGTACCGCGGTTGCGAAACTCCCCAAATAGTCGGGGGGGCTCTTTTGACTCTACGCGCAGAAGCGTTTAGCTCTCAGGCAGTCAAATATGGAGGGGTAAGACGTCCCTGACGACTCATGTAGCCCGTGGTCTGGTGAGCAGCATGGGGACCGTCTTACAGACATTACTTGGTCAGATGAAAACACATAAGTAATAAGTCGAAAAGAAGGAAGAAGTAGTGCCAATAAAACACTACGTAATTAAAATGGAAGAAGAATTCGATTACTTTAGGTTTTGCTGTTTATTTTATTTGTTTTATTTATTTGTGTACAGGAAAAAATTGTCGACGTCTATGAATAAATAGAAGCAGTCCAGTATTCCCGTAGTCTGAATTAAACTGTCATTTATAATCTCTAACTCATACAATGTCCTGGATTAATTTCGAGGAGGTGTAGTCGAAGTAAAACCTTTTTTTCAGTTGTCTTTATTTATCTCTGTAGATATATCTTGATTGACCAGGGCTGAAGCCTTTGAAAATGGTAAGTGAAAAAATAATAGTAGGATGAAACCCATTGAAAATGGAAGAGAATATAATAAAAATAAAAATGAAAAGAAAAATAATGTACGGGCGATCTGAGGTCGGGAAGTGGAGGGGGGGGGGGGGGGGGGGGGGTTTTTAATGGTAAAAAACGGTTTATCTCGATTTCCGGCAAAACTGCAAGTCCTATGGAAAAAATTTAAAGGGTAAAGTTGTCTCTGAAAGATCTACAAGTTTTGGATTTCCATTTTTTTCATATAATCTCAAACTTTATGTGAAAAATTCTAATAACCAAGTTTTTGGTTTTTCATTTTTCTTTTACAAAAAACAAATTCACGAAATTTGGTGAAAACTTAACTTTTTATGTTCCAAACACACTGTAATTTTTTTGATTTTAAATATTTCTTTTTTCACCTTATTTTGACTTAACACCGAAAAAGCACACTAATTTTCAATCGAAAATTCTCAAGTCAAAATATTTGCTTTTTTAAAAAAGTCGGTGGGATTTTTTTCCATGAAATACTTTTTGATGGTATAAAAATATATTATTATGGTAAAAGTTGTGTGGTAGCTGCTACGAAGTAACAGTATATTGTATTAGGGTCTGGGCTGGGTTGGGTCTGATTGTGTATCTTAGAGACAGACTATGTAACTCCAGAATGAGTGGAAATAACAGTTTTAAAAATATTTGTTGATGGTCACGTTGACATAGCAAAACCAGTACAACATTGACCAATTCAAGATCTGATGGTGTACGTATATAAAATCCCACTATTATTTCTTAGGCGTATAATAAGATATTTTTTACTCTCGCTAAAGCGGCTAAATGGATTTAGATGAAATTTGGCTCACAAATATTTCATATCTCACATCAAATAACAAACAGGGTGCATGTCGTTCGAGGTCGGAGATGGATCTGCTTCTTCATCAGGTCAAGGGTATAATTTAGTTTGGAAGTTGGGTTTACAGGTTATTTATTGTTTTAGAGTTTTCCTCAAAAGAAAAAACATAGCCCTTATAGGATCACTTCGTTGTCCGTCAGTCTATCTATCTATCAACCCTATTTTCTCAGGAATGCGTGGAGGTATCATTCCAAAAAAACTTAAACTTATTTGTATTTGGTTAATTGATCACTATGTCCATGCATAGGAACGACAGTTTTACAGCGGCAAAGTTAAGTTTGTTACTGAATCATTTAATATTGCTCTTATGTTCGGTTCTCTAAAGTACAAAACCCTCGGTGCCAAAAAAACTCGCATTTCCCGGGATGTTTTTTAATTACTTTCATTTAATTCTCAAGTCCACGCAGACGAAGTCGCGGGTACAAGCTAGTATGTTTATAAAATTGTGTAAGTTGTAGGATGTTGGTATTCGCTTTGTGGTCGCAATACATTTTGAACTTGTAAAAATGTTTATTTAATGCTACGTATATTTTACATAACAGATACAAAATTTTATTTAGAGTAGTTTTAATTTAAATTCAATTAATAAATGTATAAATTTATATGTGTTTTGTGGTGTGGGTCTACCCAACACGGAAAAACATGGCAAGGGGTCTACGACACAAAAAAGTTTGGGGAACTCTGATTTAATCCTTTAACGTTCTATTTATGTTGTAGTATGTTTATGTATAGTATCTATATATATTATAAAACTGTAACTCGATAATGTCTGTACATTGAAGATATTTAAGAATATTTAGTATCAGGGGACTATATAGGACCAATAGATTACGAATCTGTCATTTTTAAAAATCTTGTCTGTCTGTATGTTTGACACAGCATCACGCCAAAACCACTGAATGAAATTGAGTGCGGTTTTCACAATTGTATTACTGGTGGTCTAACTTAAAATCTGGTGTATGTTTTATCGTGATACGTCGCTTAGAAGCCGAGATATCAATAAATAGGACTTTTTGATACGCCACATAACTGCAGGAAATACTGAAAGTGCCCGATAGAGGGATATAAAAGATTGTTTAATATCGGAAATATACGTTATTTCTTCAAAAAATCAATGTGTATCAATTTTTTTTTAATTTATAATTTTGCTGTGAATTAGTTCTGCTAATCAACAATAGATGTCAGTTTAGGTAACTAGAAGCCATAATTAAAAACTTAGGTCTGAGAACGAGTCAACAAATCTTTTATTGAAATGAATGTATAACTATACATATTTACAATATTTAAAACATTGGGTTTTTAAGAAATTAGTTACCCTACTCAATCAATAACCCATACCTAAATATGTTAGATTGTGCTAACATTACTATAGGAGTCTGTTCCTATATTCAATTCGTTGTATGATGGTGTGGGTCAGAGTTAGTGATAATAATATTATTATGACACAATTTAGGAAAATTTTATTATCAAATATTGTTTTACCTGCAGATAAATAAAAATCTTAAATTTTGACAAAGTATTACAATTTAGATTTTCTTATTGTGATGTAGGAAAAGAAAGTAGATATTAATTAAAATACAAATCACTATGAGTAAGAAATTAAAATATTTGCGAATAATCGTCTACTGCTGTCACCTACTGGTCAATGCGTACCAAGCCAGCGCGGCCCCGCATAGGCTAATTATGACCGGATTTAAGTGCAATACAAATACATAACTAAAATACTTTTGAATTTGCAAATAGCCACGTAAAAGCAGATGAGCCACCTGATGCTAAATTGTCATCATCCTCCATGAATGACTAAAAGCATCGTCCGTGATCAGATCAAACTAAAGGCATACCATTGGTTGTTATCCAAGAAAGAAAACAAGAATGAAAAAATAATAAATTATGAAGATGATTAAATTTCCATATCAAGTTTAGAGTGAGTTATTTATGATTTAGCAGTGAGATATTTATTATTTAAATAGTAGTAAAAATAAACTAATGTTATGGTAATGCAGGCACGCTATTTAATCCACAAATGGCGAATCAGTTTAAACAATGAGTTTCTTTTGAAACGTTTTATAGGTATAAAATATACGTCTGGTATTTGGGCCAGGTTTTTGGACGGTTAAAAATCCCAAAGTTATTCAGGAATAAACTCAGGAGAACTAGAGTCTCCCGGTTGTGAGGCGGACCCTGCTGTCGGGTAGGGGATCCTTTCATTACCGTAAATCTAGCTGGTACCGCGGTTGCGAAACTCCCCAAATAGTCGGGGGGGCTCTTTTGACTCTACGCGCAGAAGCGTTTAGCTCTCAGGCAGTCAAATATGGAGGGGTAAGACGTCCCTGACGACTCATGTAGCCCGTGGTCTGGTGAGCAGCATGGGGACCGTCTTACAGACATTACTTGGTCAGATGAAAACACATAAGTAATAAGTCGAAAAGAAGGAAGAAGTAGTGCCAATAAAACACTACGTAATTAAAATGGAAGAAGAATTCGATTACTTTAGGTTTTGCTGTTTATTTTATTTGTTTTATTTATTTGTGTACAGGAAAAAATTGTCGACGTCTATGAATAAATAGAAGCAGTCCAGTATTCCCGTAGTCTGAATTAAACTGTCATTTATAATCTCTAACTCATACAATGTCCTGGATTAATTTCGAGGAGGTGTAGTCGAAGTAAAACCTTTTTTTCAGTTGTCTTTATTTATCTCTGTAGATATATCTTGATTGACCAGGGCTGAAGCCTTTGAAAATGGTAAGTGAAAAAATAATAGTAGGATGAAACCCATTGAAAATGGAAGAGAATATAATAAAAATAAAAATGAAAAGAAAAATAATGTACGGGCGATCTGAGGTCGGGAAGTGGAGGGGGGGGGGGTGAGGTTTTTAATGGTAAAAAACGGTTTATCTCGATTTCCGGCAAAACTGCAAGTCCTATGGAAAAAATTTAAAGGGTAAAGTTGTCTCTGAAAGATCTACAAGTTTTGGATTTCCATTTTTTTCATATAATCTCAAACTTTATGTGAAAAATTCTAATAACCAAGTTTTTGGTTTTTCATTTTTCTTTTACAAAAAACAAATTCACGAAATTTGGTGAAAACTTAACTTTTTATGTTCCAAACACACTGTAATTTTTTTGATTTTAAATATTTCTTTTTTCACCTTATTTTGACTTAACACCGAAAAAGCACACTAATTTTCAATCGAAAATTCTCAAGTCAAAATATTTGCTTTTTTAAAAAAGTCGGTGGGATTTTTTTCCATGAAATACTTTTTGATGGTATAAAAATATATTATTATGGTAAAAGTTGTGTGGTAGCTGCTACGAAGTAACAGTATATTGTATTAGGGTCTGGGCTGGGTTGGGTCTGATTGTGTATCTTAGAGACAGACTATGTAACTCCAGAATGAGTGGAAATAACAGTTTTAAAAATATTTGTTGATGGTCACGTTGACATAGCAAAACCAGTACAACATTGACCAATTCAAGATCTGATGGTGTACGTATATAAAATCCCACTATTATTTCTTAGGCGTATAATAAGATATTTTTTACTCTCGCTAAAGCGGCTAAATGGATTTAGATGAAATTTGGCTCACAAATATTTCATATCTCACATCAAATAACAAACAGGGTGCATGTCGTTCGAGGTCGGAGATGGATCTGCTTCTTCATCAGGTCAAGGGTATAATTTAGTTTGGAAGTTGGGTTTACAGGTTATTTATTGTTTTAGAGTTTTCCTCAAAAGAAAAAACATAGCCCTTATAGGATCACTTCGTTGTCCGTCAGTCTATCTATCTATCAACCCTATTTTCTCAGGAATGCGTGGAGGTATCATTCCAAAAAAACTTAAACTTATTTGTATTTGGTTAATTGATCACTATGTCCATGCATAGGAACGACAGTTTTACAGCGGCAAAGTTAAGTTTGTTACTGAATCATTTAATATTGCTCTTATGTTCGGTTCTCTAAAGTACAAAACCCTCGGTGCCAAAAAAACTCGCATTTCCCGGGATGTTTTTTAATTACTTTCATTTAATTCTCAAGTCCACGCAGACGAAGTCGCGGGTACAAGCTAGTATGTTTATAAAATTGTGTAAGTTGTAGGATGTTGGTATTCGCTTTGTGGTCGCAATACATTTTGAACTTGTAAAAATGTTTATTTAATGCTACGTATATTTTACATAACAGATACAAAATTTTATTTAGAGTAGTTTTAATTTAAATTCAATTAATAAATGTATAAATTTATATGTGTTTTGTGGTGTGGGTCTACCCAACACGGAAAAACATGGCAAGGGGTCTACGACACAAAAAAGTTTGGGGAACTCTGATTTAATCCTTTAACGTTCTATTTATGTTGTAGTATGTTTATGTATAGTATCTAGTATAATAGGTACTATGTATAGTAGTAGTTTTTTTATGGAAGTAGCCGGCAAATGAGCTAACGATCCACCTGATGGTAAGTGGCTATCGTCGCCCATGGACATCAACGATACCAAAGGCATCACTGATGCGTTGCCGGCCAAGGAAGACAGAAGAAAAAGAAAAAAAGAACTGGCTCTCAAGCCGCAGCCGGCACACGTGACACGACGAGTCGTTTGGAGGCTGACTCATGAATATCTAGGTGATTTTTATAATTATTTCGTTAGATCTGAGTTAGTATTTCGTGCTTCTAAATGTTTTTAATTGAGTGTGTTTCTGTATTATAATATTTTTATTTGATCATATAATAGTCCAGTCATTTAAAGAATGTCACCCTTCAGTGTCAGAGCCTTTAAAAACAATGTACGGGTTCCAAGACTGGTTTTTGCAGTTGGTTTAAAATCAAAGTATATTCATAAGCCATAGATCAATGTCCTGGTTACCCATAATACGCCATTCCATAACACATTAAACCTGTAACTTATTTGTCTTTCAATTATAAAACAAAATATTCCGCCTATCGTCCGATAATACGATACATAAATAACCTTCTTCTGACAGCTGCATACAGCGTATCGTGCGCCGTGCATATCTACTGTCCACTCCACAATTGCGTCTATGCTCGCTAACCGTGTTACGTGAACGGCTCTCCAATTAAAATAGAACTTTGGAGAGTTAACAACAGGGTTCAGAATACCGTGTTAAGTGGAGATCCCGCATCCGTCATAGGAATACTGCGCCGCGGGGAACGTTAGCGGAATGCGCGGCGATTAAGGCTCCTTTGTAACTGTAGGGTCTGTGGGGACCACAATATTTGCCGTGTATAGAATGCTGCTTCGATTTTAATTTAATATCCGTTTCACGTTTTATTAATTGTGTAAAGGTGTAATGATACAGCGAGGAATTCAGAGAGCTTAACGTGCGTAGGTACGGGTTTTCGGAAAGTGATAGTAAATTAAAAAGTAAATTCAGTAGCTGGTATTATTATTGTTTATGAAATGATTTCAATAGCATTGTTGCGAGTACAAGCACTGTGAGATCTCAGAGTTGTTTTTAAATACGAGCATAAGACTTCCCAACGCTTCCAATCTTTTTCTCTTCAAAAAAAAAATAACGCTTCACACTCTTACTACACACTAGGATTTCCTGTGTCGTGGGTGTCATGGACAACACACTAGACAAGGAAATTCACACCCAGACCGAGAACAGAAATTCAAACTCATCATTAAAATTTCCGTCTCGTTGGGAATCGAACCCAGGACCCTCGGTGCGGCGATCCGGCATGGTAACCATTGCGCCACACGGGTCGTCGATACGTCTAGTTACAGGCCATTCAAGTTTTCAACTGATTGGCTTTGTTGTTCTGACAGCTCATCCTTCCCATCATTAGTCTATTTTAATGGTGGATTGTTCGCTTTTTATTCGGTTTATCGCTACTCTGATGGTTATTCATTTTTCTTAAACAGTTAATTAAGCGAGTTATTCTTGCATTATGTTTACAAATTGGCTGATGTAATTGGTACAGTCAAAGAAAAATAACCCATCTGTTTATAAATATACGAACAGCAACGTTTCCGTTGCGTTGCGTTGCGTTGTAAACAGATGGGCTACTTTTTTCTGCAGGTGACTGTACTAGAGCTTTGCCCGTTTTCTGGGAAAACTTCAAAACCTGTACATATACGAGTACATATAAATACTTGAAAGGGTCCAAAAATATTTCAAGAGCATCAAATCCCAGTAACAATTTCCCTGAATCTTATTGCAAATTCTGCACAAAATACAATTACAATTCATAACGTCCTGAAAGCTCTCGCTAGACATACTGTAGACGACACAAAGGGAATCACTTATGCCGGCGTATGTAATGCATCGCGACGGCGAAGCGATGCGATGACGTCAGAACCTCGCAGAGTTCATTCTACACAGGACGGTAAAACGGCCTCTTACTTACGGCCGGTCTCAATAATGTACTAACAGATGGAAGACTGTGGATAGGGCTACCATTAGTATGTCATCTGTCATATTTGTCAATTTTTGAGACGCAGATGACATACTAATGGTAGCCCTATCCACAGTCTTCCATCTGTTAGTACATAATTGTTGAGACCGGTCGTTAGCGAATAACTGCAGTGGTATTTTCGGGATAGTTCACAAAGTATTGTATTGTATAGTTATCCTAAAAGCAGTTGCTAAGTTCTTAATTAGTTCTATACTTGTTCGACGTTCGTCCTTGTCTCGGTCAGAGTTCAATAGATAAGTTACTTATTTATACTCTTTGAGTCAAATATTAATGGATTTTGTTAAGTGTTTACTTGTTGTCAACTGTTTTGTTTGTTGTGTGTATTGTTTGTTTACCAGGTGGACTGATAACCTGAAGAAAACAGCGGCTATCCACTGGATAATTTGCGCCACTCACCGGAGTGAGTGGCGCAAATTAGGAGAGGGGTATTCCAGGAGTGGACTCGTAAAAGTTGATGGATGGATGGATGAATTATTTACTCACCACAGGACACACAAAACACAACACAAATAATATACCATATCGAAACCAAACACGATTTCTTCAACAGTCTGAATGCACAATAATAGACGTCTTTCGTATTTAATACCGATTCTTCTATTTTCTTCCCGTCACTGCAGCCTCGCCTTGACCATAACATATAATGGGATGATAAATAGTTAGAATTAAGTAATTTAAATCGCAAAAACAGATATATAAAGTTCGCGATGATATTTACATTTTAAATCATATTTACAATACAAAGAAAACTATTTTTTTTATTTCGTTGACATTGTTTTATGTCCGAGTTCTTTGTTTGTTTGTATAAACATTGATTCCATTCAGAACTCACGTCCTAGCGAAGTGTGATTGGCGTCATTAGAGGCAATACAATAGAATCCACGAGGTTTCCTTACCTCGGCTTGTACGGCTTCGTGTGAGGTCACCGATGCATGGTGGACTCTCCGCAATACGAGTATATCGCACGCGATTAATGATATGCACTTTGTTGGATTTTAGTTCAATTTAGATCGGCCTAGGTGAGGTTGCTATCGTAAGCTAATAATCGGCTAAGCCATGTCGGAAGCCGATTGCGTGAAGACTTCCGACAACTGGGTTGGCCACTAACATCTCTAGCAAGCCAACAATGCGCATTGAAGCAGTGTGGTCGAGTATGCTCTAGGTCTCCTCAAGAGGAGACCCGTGCTCCGTATTACGCTGTAAAAGGGTTGAAGTTGATATTACAGTATAGTCAACGAAGTTGGTGATCGTTGATCAGTGAATCCATGTAGTTTTTCCTTGTTGTTCGCGGATATTCATTATCCCTCCATTAGTCCTGAGTCCAAAACAACTCATGCAACAAAAAAAAACTGCTCATTGCACCTTACTGCCAAAAACGACGCGGTGGGTTTGCCATTGATGCTCCCCAATCCCAGGGGCTGCGGTGGTTACTCACCGTCATAGAACCGTTTGCTATTTTGTGGGCTTATGACATGAAAATGCTATTTTCCTTGTAAGAAACTATTGTAAATCATTTCTACATTCTACAACCAAAATGTTATTGGCAGTCCAAAACATGTGCAATAGAACTTCAGTACCGAGATTAAGATTTGGCTTGAGAGTCAGTTCTTTCCTTCTTTCTTTTTCTCTCTTTCTCGACCGGCAACGCATCAGTGATGACTTTGGTGTTGCTGATGTCCATGGGCAATGATAGCCACTTACCATCAGGTGGAGCGTCAGCTCGTTTGTCGGCTATTTCTGTAAAAAAAAAAAATGAAAATGGTAATCAGACCGAATATTGTAGATGTAGATTTAGCAACTGTGGCAATGAACCCTAAGTTTTAACATGTTCCAATGTAAAATCCTGTCACTCCAATGATAGATGACCACAAACTTCCAAATGTCAACAACACTGATCCTTAACGCTGTTTTATTTCTGTACTAAAAATATCGTAATATCGCCAGATAATAGGCTCGAGCGAACCCACGCCATTAGGGGTCATTGTTATAGTCCCGTCACGTCCTAAAATAACTCCAACCATTATTATCCTATAACCGTGCATAGTAATAAAATTATTTTATGCAATACATCCATGCTATAACTTATCTACTCAACAGATAACTTGCGACTTTGTTGCACATAAGACAAAGCACATATTTCGTCGAGGGATGCGCGTCAATCGATGCGTTATACGAATTATGCGTCGACATGTAAGTTGTAAAAGGACGCCGCACCGTGCCGTGAGCCAAGTCTGTTTTTTTCTCATTTTCACAGGATCGTGTAATGTCTTGGGACATGTCCCGTGCACTATGCGACCGCATGACAACCTACCTCTACCTACGACATAACACGCAACCACGCTTATGTCTTCGCAATAGCGCTCATTTTGCCGCCTTATTCTGTATTCGCAACGTCAATTACTATTTGTCGATAAGGCTACGAAGCCAGCTCGGAGATGGGTCTAGATTTTTTCCGTAATTGCCTTTATATTTCAACATGGTTGACACAAATTACTTTGAGGTATTTTTCTCTAAATAGCTACAAGGTACGATGTAGGTTGGATATTGGGCCGCATTATGGATGATACGGTGAGTTTATCATGGCATTATTATGACCGGCCTGCTAAAATAAATATAAAAACGGAATGGTCTATTCAAACTGCTCGAGAGCTTATTCATTAATAATGTGATTGCGATCTTCTTAGCGAAAGTTTTTATTAATTTATGATGAAGATTATGAAGACGTGGTCTCGATAAAGGATTCAGAAGGAGGCAATTCGTATTGTGAGCGCTGTTTTATTCTGTTTGGTAAACTTTGTATTGTTCACGAATGCAAACCTGGTTGTGTCGTAGATTTGTTTATTTATTATTTTGATTTTACTTAAAACCAACTCGAAGGACGATATGGTCCGATAGGAACTGGATGGGAAGAATTAGGAGCATTGGAATGTTATGAAATGTTCGTGTTTACATTATGAAGTCATCAATAATGCTAAGTAAGGCGGCAATGCAGCACGGTTAGGCCGCCATGTTTTGAGCAGTGTGGAAATAGAACCTAACGTTTGTAATTCTCAAAATTATTAAGAAGTTGGAAAGGGTTTAAATGATATTACTGTAACTGTTCGTCTATAACTGACCGCTATGTAGTTTAAGCTTAGAGAGCAGCCTACATTGCCTACAAGAACAAATAAAATATCATACTATTAGATATAACCGTTCATTCCGACAGCAAAACTTTGGAATAATCTTTAGAGAAATTCTTCTTCTGTCAACAATCCAGTCACAATAAAATTCATGAATATAGCCTTATTTTTGTTTTCAATGTATGTAAATCATATTGTTCATATTAGCGAGATCTGGATCTAACGATTAACTACGTATAATAGGTATGTTTTACATGTTTTTTCCACGAAGATCTATTCTTAGTTTAGGCTACTACGAAACATAAACTTAATATCCCGTTTCGGGCCGACCTAACCTGACCTCGTATGACATTCTCATTTAATTTTGTGGTCATTGTGGTCAGATTGTGAACGCGCTTTGCTTAGAATGTCTTTATCTTCATTGTTGTCGTTAGGGTTGTCGCTTGCTTCATTATTTTTAATATTATACCTTACATAAATAAGTTAAATAACACACTACCTATATTAAGGATCTAGGAGGTACTATTCCGGCCTCTCGCTGTTAGGCCAAAATAAAAAGCTATAAGATTTTTAAATAATCCAATGATTTTGCCCTTTTGTATTCCAATAAACGATTAATAACGTCGCTATTTGTAAAGTTTCTATAGTACATTTATTATAGAAAAGGGTCAAACATTTCGGTCATGAGGTAACGACGTATGTAGCTGATGTCGTAATATAATTTTTAACACACGTAAAGCTCAATTGCATTGAGAATTAACATGCATGTACCATTTATAAAGGTGTGTTTCCATTGTCGTATAGACGCACATAGATGAGCGAAGTGCATGTTATTATTATATAATGTGGTATCATAAAATAACGTTTTACTCCAGAAGACCTCCGACATGGCTGAATGACTGCTATCTATTGATGACATAATTATTCTTGACAAAAAATAACCGACTTCAAAATTAGGGATAACTCAAAAACTACTTGTCAGATCTCGCTCAAATTTAAACGGGACTACAAAAAAAGCACCAGCTTTCGATTAAAAAAAGAATCATTAAACACGGTTCACCCAGTCAAAAGTTCTGAGGTAACAAACATAAAAAAGAGTCGAATTGAATACCTCCTTCTTTTTTTAAGCCGGTTAAAAATAAACACTACACACTCATAGCCCCACACGGCCCACACTAGGATTCCCTGTGTCATGGGTGCTATGGAACACACAAAGAACACACACCCAGGAAACAGAAATTTAATCTCATCAAAATTTTCGCCTCGCTCAGAATACAATCCAGGACTTTTCAATGGCGGTCCGGTCCATTAACCATTACACCACACGAGACGTCATGATTCAATTTTATCTTTTCCTATTCCTATGCGCTATGACCAATGAAATGGAGACGATCAATCGATGTAACTAAATTTGCACACACACACACACACACGCACGCACGCACGCACGCACGCACGCACGCACGCACGCACGCACGCACGCCCGCACGCACGCACACACACACACACACTTCGCTTATCAATATCTTCTTTCCGCTACTCTCGTCTCAGCCTCAATGGAACCGCAGTCTTATTATTTGAATAAGCACAGCCGTGGCGTAATGATATTGACCTTTTGTTGATAACTTGACCATATTTTTATACAACTCTCGCCTGTCACTCGGTGGTTATCCCTTGCGGTGATGACATTAAAATGTCGGCTGTGTATATGTGTGTAATTACGATGTCTTCCTTCGTAGAGGCAAGTGATTAATCATAATTAGTGCATAAAAAACAAAGAAGACACGTTTATTTTATACATGGTGATTACTTTGGTCAAGGTTGCTACTTGCTTACTTTTACTACCCTAAGCTTATTCGATTCATTCCTGAAATTTAGGAACTTCTTGGTAGGAAGAAGTTCCCATTTCACCTTCGTCTGAGGTATCCATGAACACTCATAATACATAAATAACGTAACTAGTCCACTTGTAAAAAAAGTATTTACCGAAATAATTTGGTTTATCTACTAAGGACGGATTCAGCCAAATCTATCCTGCAAATAAAATATCATAACTCTTGCAAAATTTTCAACATCGTTCTTCTCAATTTTAGTTCGTCGTATCTCATTCTTGATCATTTGCTAAGTTGCTAGTGTTACTCAGCCGGGTAGCGCCGCCAATAAACGGCCTAATACAACTAAAGATTGCTTAATAATGACCACAAAGCAATTATTTAGACACAGTTGCATATTCCGGCCGCTGTAATGTTGTTTGGGGCCCACTGATAACAGATTGCAAGAGATTTCGCCGGATCGTACTTTATCTAACGGCGGAATTTATTCAACCGTTGTTAAATGTCACGTTGTACAATGTGTTGAATTAAATCGACTCAATTCGCTAGGATTGTTTCATTAAAATCCCTACTGTGTACATTCAAATGTACGAACAAAATGCAGTATTCCTAGCGCCTCGGTATTATTCGGACACTATGTCGGAGTTTCAAGTGGAACTGTTTGGTTTCTGTAATCAAAGTTTGTGAATAAAGTTTAAAACATTATTATTATTATATTATTATTTAAATTTAAGTTTTACGTATTTAACATTTATATTCAAGTTATGACGTAGCTCTACGGTTTTCGTTTTTAACCGTCCGTCGCTAATACACTGATTTGGAAAATTATTTTTATCTTGATATGTAGGTAGGTAGATATTGGTCCCCTATTTTTATCAAAATTCAGTTCTGATAGTGGATGTCATAGGGTTTTTGAAGATAGTTTCTTTGAAGTCGTTTTTTTGTGAATTTTAAAATTTTAAAAATCTTTGGTAACCATCAGGATAGTTTAAATTGATATAAATGACAAAGTATCAAATATTATAAAAATCAGAAACTGTCAAAAAAGTATAAATAAACAAAAACTTCGATTTTAAATGAAAAGTACAAGACATTTATTTTATTAGCAGTACCAGGACTACCAGGGTACCATAAACAATAGCGAACACGAGTGTCCCGCGAGCCCGCGGTGTGACCGTGCCGACCGCGAGTTGCTCCCACGGGCCACGGGCGCGCTCGATGGCTGATGGGTTAATTCGTCGCTACCGTTTAGGTTCAAGGGAATTCTTTTATCCGTATTCTTTTCTGCCGGGACTTGTTGACTTGTCAACGACCCCAAACAAAACGGTAAAGAATTACGAGTAGAGAAATGTAGAGTCCGTTTGTACCATTATCAGGGTTCCGTAATAATAACGCTTATAGTTTCGTCATGTTCACAAGTGTGATGGCGTTTATGGTAAGTGGTGACCGTCACTCATGGAAACACATGCCCAGTAGTGACAATATAGCGGTGATGATGCTGGGTATGACGAAAGACGATGTTTCTTATAAAAAAATGTAAGCACATGGTCTGTTACGAAAACCTAAATAAAAAATCAATAGTAATAGTAAGTATAAACCGAAAATCCTGTTTGTTGTTCTATGTATTGTTCTTTTTTGCAATTTGCTGAAACAATGACGCTAATTTAAATTTAATTAATACACGAAAATAATTGCCAGCACTAATCTTCCGGTACGTTCCGATTTCGCACCGTTTAAATATTAATTACAATCTACATTCAGTTTCTTCAAAGAATTAAAAAAGATTTACTAGAAATAACTGGAATATACCGGATTCTACGGCCACTTCAAACTTTCATTTTGTAAGGAAGGAATGAGTTTATTTGTGCGTAATAAAATACTTGTCATTTGGACACTCTCGGGATGGGAAATGGAAAAAATATTTAGACAATATTCCTTCAATTAGTGTATGTTTTTTTTTCTGTTAACCAATTGCCATCAAACGCACCCAACCCCAACCTTACACAATACATTAGTAAACTGCATTAAAATCGGTTAAGCCGTTATTAAAATTAGCCGAGAAAAACATCCCTTATTTACAGTTTATGTGATGATGGATGATAAATGATAATGACTAGAATGTTTTTTTCCACACTGGTTTCAAAAGAAGGTTCTTTTCTTATGTTTATGGTTGTAAGGTTTTAAACTGGAGGTACTAACGTTTGTTTATTTATTGTTTCAGATTCTGGCTTAGTATAGAAGCAAGGAGCTGGCTTTTAAAGTAAGTACGTTTTGCTTGTTACAGTAGGTACAGTCCCCTGCAAAGAAAAGTAACAAATCTCTCAATAAACACACAGTAAAAGATGGGTTACTTATCTCTGCAGGTGACTGTACAACGGGATTTTGCGATTCTTTGCATTTCGACTTGTTACGCAATAAGAACCTACGCAGTAAGTTCCATTATTTTTACAAGTCTGTTTATGAATTTGAATTACCTGCCTTTATAGTTAGCACTTCAATTAGCAAGTTATACTTGTAACAGGTATATTATTATGATGCAAATAACTGTAATATAGACTGAATTTAATTAAACTAAATAATAAATTAATTTGCATCTCGGTGCCAAATACGATGGGTTTAGGTTCATCATCAATTATGGTTCCTGCCGGCGTGAATCACTAATTGATTGATTAATTAATTAATCGATTGATTAATTGATTGAATAATTAATTAATTACTAATTACTAATTATTACAACATCATTAGATAATCAGTGGGCGAGTTGGGTATAAATACGCCACGCTCAGTGAACGATGCTCACTTTCCGACTAACCATCGTAGAGTCAACTTACCCTGATGATGCTCCGTTTCGGGGCGAAACACGTGTTGGTGCTGGTATGTATGTTGGTATATACGTTTAATTATTGTAGTGCATGTTTCCGTTGTGGGAGGGAGGGAGGTGCCACGCATGTTTTAAAGTATATACCATCATACATGTTAAACGCGGATTGTTGCAAAGTAGACTAATACTAGCCTAAGGATGGTTTTACGAGTACTACGTAATAGTTGCCTGTACTCACGAACCGATCGTGCAAGGGTGAGAGCACACGACCGGTGAAGTACGTACTGATTATGATTCTTGTGTAATGTGTGTACAAGCCCTAGGCCAGGAATAAATAGAGTGAATGATTTTAATAAAAGTATGGCTGGTTTAAGTCTTTAAATTGATTTTTAATTATAGTTGTTTTGTCATCTATAAATATATATTATTTTATTTTATTTACCACATTGACAAGGTGTGATTATTTATGTATGTATCTGTACTTTATTAGGGAACTGTTCAACAGTTTAATAATTTAATTGTTATACCTCTCCACATATATTATCTTGTATTTTTATTTGTGGGCAATTAACTGAGATATTTTTATCCCGAGAAAAAAGGTTACCGTATTAACATTTAGGTTAAAAATGAAATATCGCCTGACAAAAATGAATAAGATTGTTTAGACGGAAGTAAAATGTTTTCCTAAACGAAAGTGACTAATTTCAAATGAAACATACATAATTGGATGCAATGCACTCCGTCTATCCTTGAGTCACTGACTGACTGACTCGGTGCATCCTGCTGGACAACAAATGAAGCAATCAAATCAAATCATTTTATTTGTATAAGTACAGGTAGGTACAATGGTACATAGGATGGTTAATTGGATGATACGTATGTGCCCCACATGCTTAGCTAGTCAACTGCATACAAGTATTAGATAATACAAGTAATAGATAAATACAATTTTTATTAGTTTATTTATATTGAAACATTTTTACATGCGATTCGGTTATCTATTAATTTTGGTAGTAAACTGCAGCAGTTACTGTTAACGAGTGTTCTTTCAGAAATTTCAGAAAAAAAAAATAGAAAAAAAAATTAAATTCCGAGTATGGATTTGCATGTTATGAACATTTCTTTTTTCTTCCGGCGACATTTTAGAAACGAAACATAAAATAAACTATTTCATAAATTGTTTATCCTGTAAATGTTTTTGTGTGTGCAAAATAAATTAATAAAATATCAGCTTTTATTTTTTTGCTTGGTGTTATTTAAAACCCACAGAAGACAATGGCAACATAAATATTGCAAGGGCTTCTTTTAAGAAGTTTACATTTGCATGATTTGATACCGATCTGGGTAATAGCGTACGATACGATATTCGATCTCGGTTTTTCGAACTCTATTGTGATTTTAGATTACAACTGGCATGATTTTGTGTGTTCCGATAACACTTCTAGTGGGAGATAGACAAAACTTCTAGGCGACGTTTTTTTAATCTAATGTCGGCTTTGTTTATGTCACCATTCAATTTTCATGTTTCGTTTTTGAAACAACATTTTTGGCTACAGTGCCACGATGTTCTATTCGTCACAACTCTGTTACTAGTATTAATAAAACTATTCTATTTTCAAAGAAAATTGGCAATATAACACATATTACAAACATAGCACTACCCCAAATGTCTCCCCATCGCCGCTGGTTGGCTGGAAGAAAATGCTGTGTTAGCATTAAGCCCGCCTTTTGTACCATATTTTTTTTGTGTGCAATAAAGTATTTTCATTTCATTTCATTTCAATATAACTTTCCGGTTCTGTAATTGTATTATAATTTATAAAAAAAGATTTCGTTTTTTAACAAGGTCTTTTTCTTTATGTGGACTTCATAATTTATTATAAACACACACATAATTCATAATTTATCATAAACAATGTCAATTAAGCATTTGCCAGGAGCTTATAACAAATGTTATTCATCCCATTGAAGAAAGCTTTCTTTTATGGACCTTATTATATTCAAATCGTTCAGTGTACCGAACGAGAATCCTTATCATTACAATCTTGTGTACGCGGCCTTAACGAAACGATTCTGCAACTTCAACAGGACCTTACAGATCCTTATCTCAACCTAGGCCCTTTGCGGCGCCCTACAAGGTCCGGTATGTCTCTCTCAATGCGAATAACTATCCCTAAACCAAATATCATAATGCGTTTGCTAGGATAACCCTATGCTATTTTAAACCCTATCACTTAAAGCAGAGGGTCGAAGTTAACAAATGAAATAATAAGGTTTACTTACTCTAGACTAGCCTTCGATTAAACAAACGAGTTTTTTCAACCGAATGCCCGATTAATAGGTTCTCAAAACGACTTTCGTTCGATTAATTGGATAATGTTGAGAATAATTGCGTGAATAAAAGGTAGCCGGGAATAAATTAAAGAAGTAAAGCAGGCCCGATGTTGTCTCTAAGTAAAGTAATCTGTTTTGTTTTTGTTCTTGTGTTTTGTTTGCGGTTTCTCTTTGCCTCGAGGCATATTGTGGCATTTATTCGTACTATTATTATTTTATTCGTATTAATATAGGTGATTATAGTACAGTCACCTGCAGAGAAAAGTAAACCATCTGTTTATAAATATACGAACAGCAACGTTTCTGTTCCCTGTTGCGTTGTAAACAGATGGGTCTCTTTTCTCTGTAGGTGACTGTACAATGAGAACAAAATGGTAATTGACTGTGCGCAATTATTATTTTATATTTCTTTATTAGGAAGGAGGCTGCATGGTTTTCCGGTGTTCCATTTGGTTCTTATTTCCGGTGTAATTACTTCTTAATTCAATTATTCGGAAGGGGTTAGACCCCTAAAGAAGTTGACACCCCTTCTCGCATAAATGAATACTAAAATTGTCTGGAGATTGTATTAACGCTGATTTTTAGAGTAAATTTTTTTTCTAGTTTCTGTAACATTTATATCGATGGCAGTCTTAATGATTTGCAAATTAAGTATATGGTTAGAATATTACAAAACATAGTTTCTTTACATTTTCTTGCTATGTGATGATAGATGATCAGCCATCATCATCATCCATCAACCTTTGGAGGTCGATGCTGGACAAAAGCTTCCCACATACTGTCCACCTGGTCGAAGGGTTGTAGGTACTCCATTTTCCGAGACGTAGTCTTCATTCGAGGACCTTCGTTGCCCAAAGATTGTTGGTCCTTCGAGCAATGTGGCCAGCTCACTTCAGCCGGCTTATAAACTTATATATGTAACTGCGGATACATTGTCATGAACATATTTTTAGACACGTTAATACCGTACGTATACTTCTACCGACAGGACGAATCAGAGATTACCTGCAGTCCTGATTAAACAGGTTGCAGGCGCCGGCGCCGCTCTCATCAGGCCCTGCCACTAAGTAGCCGTTGACAAACGATAATCCATAAAACGGACGTAAAGCCGCGGTAGAAATACTGCGTCGATAGCCTGATAAATGCATATTTCTACTAGAATGTTAGTTTTTTTTTTAATAAATAACGCTTCACACTCATACACACTAGGATTCTTGTGTCGTGGGTGCCATGGACAACACACAACATAGACAAGGACATTAACACCCAGACCGAGAACAGAAATTCAAACTCATCATTCAAATTTCTGGGCGATCCGGCATGGTAACCATTGCGCCACACTGGTCGTCAAACACAATGGTGGTTACAATGTATCAGTAGGTATATTTATTTATTTCAGTTTCTCAGCTTTATACTACTTACGCATTTTTATTTAATTAGTTTTTTACAACGATATTAGTGCTAAGCGAGTATTTATTGATAACAAAGTTAAACAATATTTTTGAGAGATTTGCAACTTTACAATAAATGATAAATTAATTAATCTTCACGCACCTCATAGTCCCCAGACCAAGCACCGATGACACAACTTACCACAACCGGGAAGAGAACCAGGGACCTCACTTCCACCGCCAACAATCGGGGTCATTCCAAACTAAGCGGTTGTCAAATAGCACGGAAATCATTGATATTCATTCCCTTGACACTTGCAAAACCTCTTACTTAATACATCTTGTAACTACTAATTTGACCTACTTATGATCAGGTTCATTTTCACACAGACTGCACATGCAATCAACTTAGTCCCTATGGGAGCTGTCATCGGTACGTCAGGGGCTGCAATAACTTTACGTCGCTTGAGGGGTAAAACTGAATTGAGATCGCGCAAATCTAGTTTGTATACATACTAGAAATTTCAGTAAACGAGCTAAAATATAAGAGGTATAAGTAGTCGGTCCAATACCTATGAATCTCACTATTTAAAATAAGACCTGGAAGGCTATTCAGTTTTGTAACTTGACAGCCGAGTTTCAAAATTGACGTTCGAGTTCTAGGATCACTTCACTTCGCAAGTGCATATTAGATGATTAGATAATGACATGTCAGTATGATGCAAGTTCGCTTTTGTTTTGTAACTTGACAGCGGAATACACGATGAGTTTCTAAATTGAAATTAGAGTTCGAGACTCCCTTCACCTCGCAAGTGCGTACCAGATGATTAGAGAATCACATATCAAGATCTCGGACTCGAACTTCAATTTTGAAACTCATCGCGGATTCCGCTGTCAAATTACAAAACTGAATAGCCCTGCTGCTATGGAGAATTAGAATGCAACATGCATGTTTTACCTGTTGACTATGTACCATCGTTCTAGAAATTAATCATGTAATATACATATAACGAGTTTCGGTGTAGTTAGTAAGAGGTGGATCACCCACATTGTTTTCTAATATTTAAACTAGTAACAAGTTGGTTATGCACTGTCGTTTTGTTTATGTAAATGTAGATTGTAGCGATGACCGCATAAAGTGTTCTAGTTAATTATCCAGTAGAGTCCAGTAGTTAGGAACACAAACAAAATATTAAATGTACAAAAAATGAGGCTCGAATATACTCACATTAGGAACTAGGACTTATCAATCACTTTTACTTTTAATATAAATGAAAAGATCACTCTCATTTTAATAAATATATCAGTTCCTTTATTGATTTGTTTTATCATAAATTTTGACACCGACAGAAAAAGTTATTATTCTTTAAAACAAGGAATAAATACCATACAGAGTTGTAATGATTGCAGTAGTCCCCACACGGCGACCTCAACAATAGTAATATGAATCATTGTAGTACCTATAATGCCGACATGTATCACTTCGTACGCGTATAGCGAACGCGGAAGGTAACACAAATTGGCGGTACAATTTGCTCTCCTGGCAACGTGATGCTTGCTAGGGTGACCGCTATGTTAAGATTTAAGAGAATACGAAGACGTCGTGTATGTAACGGTATTTTATTGTTTAGAATTTTTTACGGTATTTAGTTAAGCTTTAGACCTCATAATATTACTTTGTTATATGATCTATGTAGCTAACCCTGACAAAGCCTTACAATGAAAGTACATAGCAAATACCCAAAATCCAGTCATCTAAAACACTTGAAATTCCTGCTCCCGTAAGAATTTTGGAGTAAAAAGTGCAATAAAAATAAAAACACTGGTGATAATATTATCTTCTTTGAATATATCGTACAGATTTTCGTATATAATATATATCGTGCAGGTTATGATAAATTACTGATAAAAGATGATGTAAGGAAAAGTCTTAAATAATACAAAACGCATGGTGTCTGCAGGCTCGCGGTAAGGTTGCTTATTACAACACTGGCAATTCGAGTACGGAAACCTATTGAATTATATAAGGGTGCGACTGATGAGGCATCGTTACACGCCACTCCGCTGTTATAAGGAAACATAAGGTACCGTGGGACCTACGCTTCCTTATAACCAAATCAATAAATTGTTTTTAATTTAGTTAACTTATTTTGTTAATTCTACATCGATACGGACTCGTGAGTCGCGATAATGTATTTTGTATACCAATTTTTTAATGAAAGTTACCAGTAAACAAGCTGACATTCCACCTGGTGTCACTTGCCACTTGGCAACACCAAAAGGAACACCGATACGATATCAAAAATGTCAACAATATCTTATAGAGTTAAAATGGATTAAAATGATTGTAAGATAACACTGAAACTTTTTCAATGGATCAGAGCTAATTGCTAGCCTTTTAAGGTTGTACGTTTTCTTTTTATTAACTTTTAGCATTCAGTGTTCATTAATAGGAATTATTCGTAAAACAAGTACGGATATGTGCAATAATTGATGCTCCTTAGCGATTTTATTTAGTAGAAGAAGACTATAAATATTTACACAATCGTCCAAAAAAAGGTAGATGGAAAATGTCATGGCATGACTAATAAATGTCAATTAATTTATAACAATGCGCTCTGCTGGAAGGTCGCTATTAATTGGTTGGTGTGGTTGGTAATATAAATTTTCGTTTTTCTTGTTGCCAATGTGTCAAAGATCCCTTTGGTGTTATTGATGTCCACTTGTGTTTTTATCTTTCCGTCAGGCCTGTTTGAATAACTAATAACCAGCCTTTTGGTCGAGTCTAACGCCGAATAACTCGTCGTGTTCCGGGTTTTTTTTAATCTAACAAGCTTTTTTTCTCTTCTGTCTCACCAAAAGTGATGATATAACCGTCAGTGAATGCTACGATAATTATTTATGACTAGCAGTTGCCCTCGCTTCGCTTCGGCAAAAATAGTAGGTAGGTACTTTAGTTAACTTACAGAACATACTCTTAAGGCGAGATTATGATTGATCATTAGAACCGCATTACAATGAAAGGTCAATACACCATATAACGTTTCAATATTTTAGGGTTCCTTATCTCAAAAGAAAAAAACACGGTTCCCATAAGATCACTCACTCCATTGCCCGTCTGTTTGTCTGTTTCTCAAGACCTTTTTTCGCAGGAACGCGTGAAGGTAACCAATTAAAATTAATATCCAATACTCAGATCTGCAATCCCTAGGAGCTGTGAAAAGATCAATATTATATGTCGTCAACGCAATCAAAAGACACTCGGCTAGAAGAAATGTCTTAGGTATAACATAGGTTAAAGAAAAAATCTGAAAACTGTTTTGTAAGTAGGTATCACAAAGAACATGATTTTACACCTATTTGCAAACTTGGTAATTTGATCAGGGCCTATGTTGATATATGGGGACGACAGTTTTTCAACGGCAAAGTTATGTTTGTTTCTTAATTCCATTTATCTTTTCGTTACACAGCTACTTTAGGTTTCACTAAATAGTTAAGTTAGGTTCAACAATCCTAGCTCGCACTTGGCCGGTTGTTTTTACTTATTATTATTATTTCATGATATTTTTTCTAATGTTTGTGTTTCCTGCTTAACCCATAGTAAATTACACTGAATAAATAGTTTTTATGATGCCGAATGGCTAATCCATCAGTATTTCACATTACATACCTACATGATAGGTACCCAGACTTTAAAAAAAGTAGTAATCCTTCTACAACGTACAATCTATGTCTATACCCAAACACATCAAAATTGGTTCAGCGGTGCGAGAGAGTTAAGGTTAATTCGATGAGTTATGTGTGAATGATAATAAAGGAGGCAACACATTTTCGCATTTATTACATTGTAGTTTTGGCAAACCAATAATTCGGCAAAGGGGAGATATTGCTTCACATAAAATGAGAAAATTCAGCTCTCAGCACTCTCAACACGATGTTCCTAAGGATATTATGCATTAAAATTGTTAATTAATACCATTATGAGCATTATTATTTCTCCATGGGTTTCTCCTGGATAGCTACCACCCTTGAGCATGAGTCAGCCGCCAAACGATTCGTCGTATTCCGGCTGAGGGCTTGAGAGTCAGTTCTTTCTTTCTTTTTCTTTCCTCTTTCTTGGCTGGCAACTCATCAGTGATGCCTTTGGTGTTGCTGATGTCCATGGGCGACGATAGCCACTTACCATCAGGTGGAACGTCAGCTCGTTTGTCGGCTATTTCCATAAAAAAATCACGAAACAGTTATTTCAAATAACAATCCTAAGCTTCATGACACGTCGCAATACGCTTTAAGTATGTGAAGTTATGTATTTTATTATCAATGAAGAAAAGGTTTTGTAAGTTTAAACAAATTGACTCATATTTTATTTTCTCGCTTTGTTATGGAACCCAAAAAATATCCTACAATTTAAGTTGAAGACCCGATATCGTAGTATAGTCCTGTTGAAATCCTTTCAGTGGTTTCAGAGATAAGTGGCGATAAAGAAACAGACAAACAAAAATGATCAAAAACTTATTTTTCAGTTTTGATATCGTGCAAGTAACTGAATTTACAACATGAAAAATGCAGTTATTTCGGAATCGCAGACGGACTCTTCAATTTCATTTATTTGTAGGTAAAAAAGTGGTTTGCATGTACAGCGCCATCTAGTGGCCAAGATAGTAATCGATCGGTTACTCATACATAATTAATTTGCGCTTTTCCACCACTTCCAAGGTGAAATTAATAAAATGCTGCAATTATATTGGAGCTCATAGATACGCAAAGACAGTGCTCTTGAAAACAAAATAAGAAAACAGATATCCACTCAGTAATAGGGATTTGAATTAATGAAAAAAATAACCTTTAAATGCATTTTATGGTCTTTCCATGTCATATAAGTAAAAACTAAGATATGCATGTATTACTCTTTTTGTACGGAGAAAACGTTTTTTATTATTTAAAACAAATCAGCTTCCATTTTTTTATTTTTCCATACAAAATATCCCTAAGGAACCCTTTGGTGTGTAACCATAAAAAGTAGCTTAAACACTAAGTTGAAGACTTCTCAATATCTTAGTAAAAGTCGTGTTAAAATTTGTTCAGTGGTTTCAGAGATTTGTGGAGACAAACAAACAGACAGACAGGAAATTTTTTTAAAAACTCATTTTTCGGTGTTGGTATCGTGCAAGTAACGATTTGCAACTTGAAAAAATCATTTTTAAAATCACAGTTTAACTCTTCAATTTTATTATTAGTATAGATATAGATATAGATTATGACTAAGCAATAACATAAAATTCATTTGCTTATATTTTACTGCGTAAGCACAGGGCCTCTGTGAATACTTTATTATGATTTATAAAATTATATAATTTTCAAAACACGTTTCAACTTTACTACGAGTAGATGACAAAGACAAAAGTTTCACTTATTAGTAGGTAGGTGTATCTACCCCAGCCGGGAATCGAACCCAGGAGAGGAACCTGTTGAAAACTACCAATCGAGCTATGCTGTCATAAAATCGGTTACTGTTAGGTACATTTTGTTTATGAAATAAATAAAATATCAATTACCTACAAGTTGACCGCGTTCCAGCAACTTCATCTAAACACTGAACAACAAACTAAAAACCGTTTTAATATCAAACTTTGTTCGCCCGTTCAAACTACAAAAACTCTATTATTTTAACATCAAAGTTGTGTAATGACTGGTTGTTGTAGAACTGGAAAAAGCACAACGAGTCTTGTATGATAAATAAGTAATATCGAATCAGCCAAAAATGAAAACAGGTAGGTAAGTAGGTAGGTACTTTGAATAAAACACCTATTGGGCTAAAAGGATTCATTCATTTTTGAATGTGAGCCAATCCCTTGGTTGGTTTTATTGCCAAGAATGATTTTGATAATACCTATTTGGTTTAGCCGTTGTGATATTCAAAAATGTAGCAAAGATGCTACATTTTTTGGGTTATTCCCAGTGGTCAGATTGATGGTCAGACTAGTCTGGCCAACGGGAATTTTTTTTCCCGTTGTTCAGATCAGCTCTTAATTTAGTAAAGTACTGTTGAACACAAAAATACTAAGACGTCATATTATAATTTTTAAATAGGTTTTATTTGTGACATTATGAAATTTATTAACACTGATTGAAACTATTTGTAAGTTGTTTCTTGGTTGTTTATTATAGTCAAAATTATCTAAGATGCCCATAATGATAGCTGCCATTTATTAATATGTACTAACATTGTATGGACGTCTTTGAGTGAAATGGAATAATCAATTACTTGACATGAATAGTTGAATACTTACGGACAAAGGATTTTTCCAAAATTTGTTAAAAATCCTAACTCATTTTCATTGGCGTTGATTATAAATCATAGTAAACGTTATAATCTAGTAAAAATTCCATCACATCATAATTTATGCAAAATTTATTAAAAATATTTGACGTCGAAACAATGATAGATGAAGAGGCCTAAAACAAAACTGACGCAAAGTGATGTGACGGCCTGAAACCGTTTCTAAAACCAATCATAATCGATACAATACTATAAGCGGAATTTAAAAATGAAAATTGATTAATTTAATTACTTTGTTACAAATGATTTACTTGCATTTGAATTTAAAATTAGGTACCCAAGAATAACACGATGAATTGGATCCTAACAAAGCTCATAATATTATCTCAAAATATTATTATGAAACTGAGCGGATGAGTTAATTCTATCATGATCTATCTTTCTTTCTTTTTCACTTTTTCACGCACCAGTGATGCTTTTGGTGTTGCTGATGTTCATGGGCGACGACAGCCACTTACCATCAGGTGTATCGTCAGCTTGTTAGCCGGCTCGGCTATTTCCATGCATATCTAGCAGCATGAGTTGTTAGGAAGAAACAAAAGAATATTTTATTGGAGTCCTAAATACATAATATTGAGAATACGTGGTACGAGATATGTAGCTCAATCGAGGTAGTTGGGAGGTACCTAAATGTTACGGTTTTTAGTTTACAATTTAATTATCGAATCGATTAGAAGTCTTACAATTTTGAATCGATTTGTTGCAAAAATTGGTTTCTTTCGTGAACCGATTTTTTTGTACATCTCTAGTGTCACTGTGATTGCAAACGACAAATTGGGCATCTTAGTTCGTGGCGACTATAAATAACAAAATTTTCCTGTTTGTCATGAAATGTCAATCACATTACTTACACCTTACCCTTACCTATATAATATCATTGAATTAACACCTTACTTAAACAATAATATGGACCTCAATTTTATAAATAGAAAGGGTGGGGTTGTCTTGTTACTTACGGCCGGTCTCAATAATGTACTAACAGATGGAAGACTGTGGATAGGGCTGTCATCTGTCATATTTGTCAATTTTTCAGAGGCAAAAATTGACAAATATGACAGATAACATACTAATGGTAGCCCTATCCACAGTATTCCATCTGTTAGTACATTATTGAGACCGGCACATAATGGATATCAATATCATAAAAATAAAACGTACACAAACGGAAACGAAATTTGGCTTTGCAGTCAGTTTAAAAGAATGCGATGCGTGGGATCTGTGACGATTCAAGTGAGTAAAGTAGTTGTGACTAAAAAGGGGAGTTTGCTGCTTTTATTCCCTGTAAGGGCTCATTCACACGGGATCCTTCATTGACGATTCGTCAAAAACACGACTCATGTGAATGAGCAATTATTCTGTTTACTTCTGTTATTTAGTTCGTACGTACGTTCGTACGTTCAAGATCCTTTTTTTATGGAAATAGCCGGCAAACGTGCTGACGATCCACCTGATGGTAAGTGGCTATCGTCGCCCATGGACATCAGCAACACCTAAGGCATCACCGATGCGTTGCCGGCCAAGAAAGAGAGAAGAAAAAGAAAGAAAGAACTGAATGGCGTTTGAGGTCACGTGATAGTGAGTACTATTTTTAACATTTTAAAATAATTATACTTAATTTGTTGTGATTGATTTCAAGAAAAGAATAATATTTTAGGTTTTTAAATGTTTTCCTTTATACTTTAAACATAAATTTATTTTAATTTACTGATAGTGTCAACATCCCTATTACACTTCAATTTTATTTTCTATTTTTTTGTTGGATTTTCTATAAAAGCACTTTTTTTAGTTTTTTAAACTATTATTTATTTTTTTCATTTTTAGTTTGATTTTTTGAAATGAAATTTAGGTTTGTTTTTCTTTCTTTCGTTCTTTTTTTCTTTAAATATTGAATTGTCATCGATCCTCGATAAGTATACGAAGTTTGAAAGAAATGACCGTCTAAAGCTAATATAAAGCGTATAATTAGGTTTCTTTCTTTCTTTTTTTTTCTTTAAATATTCAATTGTCATCGGTCCTTAATAGGTATGCCAAATTTCGAGTTAATCCGACGTTTTGGGGGGGGGGGGGGTCAAAATCATGTACAAAGATTCTGTTACATACGTCTAAAGCTAATAAAAGCGTTATAATAAAATGCAACTGTTTTTACTTTGATTGTACTTTTTTCTATGTCTTTTCCAGCTGTCAAATAAATCTGGCCAACGGGAAAAAAAATTCCCGTTGGCCAGACTAGTCTGACCATCAATCTGACCACTGGGAATAACCCCATTTTTTCTGAGTTTCCAATCGTTTTCAAACAAAAAATCTGTTGCGCAACAGATGTCGCTAGTCTCTCTAGGTAATACCTAAGTAATACATAAGTATTAATACAAAATTTAAAGGTAATTTCTGACCATAATCGCAAAAACATGAGTGTCATTAAAGATTCTTTTCAAATTGACAAATTCTAGGCTTTAGCGCCCTTTAGAGAGTTCTGCGGATTAAACATTAGATACAATTTAATGTAACGCAAGATTTTAAACTTAACTCATCGTGGACTGAACACATTTTACTATAATACGAGTACTCACGATATTTATTTTGTATCTGTCATCCTGTCAAAAATTTCTCCGCGCCACCGCAGTTCATCCGTGACCACGATCCATGCAACTGGGTCGAAATATCGGAATACAAAATAAATATCGTGAGTACTCGTATTATAGTAATAATGTAACGCAATTTACACTGTAGTGAAATAGGGGGAGAAGAAGCTATAAATGAAAGAAAGGTAAAAGTTAAAAGGGTATAATAGAATTTACCTGGTGGTTACACTTAAGTGTTAAAAAGAAAGGAATAAATTTAGAAAAACACAAAGTCACTGTTCTGAAGCACTGTTGAAGGAGGCCTTCCACTAAGGCCCTGGGCAGCTGCACGTAGAACCTCCGGCGTCCACTCCCGCCGGCGTCCACACCAAAGGAATAAGGAAGTGAGGTGCGGCCGTGTAAGAGAGTACACCGGCCGGCACACTCAGCAGGTGTATCAGGGTCATGCGTTGGGTCGCACAACCCACGCACGCAGCGACTCGGCAACTCGCTCCCTCGGAGCGTCAACAGAGCGGTCAGTTGCGGGCGTGCAGCAGGCGCACAAGCCAACACACGCCGTAGCCCGGAAATAAGAATCAGATCAGGAAGCTCTGAAACAATTTTCCCATCAGATATTTTTCCTTTCAATAAAATGAAGTCCAGACACACGTCTCTCACGTGTGAAAGATACCGGGCAACTCCCCTCTGTTCTACCGAGCTGCTCTGTGCTCGGCGAACCATTTTCAAAACGGTCTTCCAGATTTGAATTGTTCCTTATAATTTAAAAAATAACAGGAAAAGGTTACATAAGATATTTTAAAACATTTGGATATAATCTATATAAAATACTAACAAATTTACATTTAATCTATGGAAATTTAGAAGATATTACTAAGACACTAATGACAAACGTTGTCATAACAAAATTACAGAAAATGAACATAATACTAAACGTTCTAAGAAAATAATACAGAAATCATTATTAAACTAAAGAGAAAGCTATACAAGGATATTACAAAAGGTAATTTAAAAGTTACAAAAGACCTACGAGTGAATTACATAAAAATTTAGTTGTAAATACATAAAATTTTGAATACATAACCAAAACTTAAAGATATCAACTTTTCAGCCAACAAAATACTGAGGGAAAGGTAAAGAAACATATAAAGTATATAGAAATATTAGAAATAAACAAAGATAAAAATGAAGAAAGAAATGAAGTAAGATGAAGAGAAGGATGAATAGAAAACGGTATTTAAAAATTGAAATAGTAAATACTACAACACAAGAAAAGAAAACAAAAACACTTCAATAGTAAATTAGTAGGTTGTCATCTTCCCCACCCTTTAGACTCCAAACACGATGACAAAGGTCCTCGTCTCGCGAGTGTCACGTATTGTGCTTGCGGTAAAGTATTTCTCTCCCATTCTCTCCTGAACCGAGGAAAAAACTTTTGTTAAGCTAAACTTAGCAGTCTTGGGAGCCATTCAAAGGTCCTTCGCCTTTGTTCTTCACCGGGAGTATAAAATCTTAAATAAAAGTAATTAAATGCTTACACACCCTCGTTCGCTCTCCACTGCGGGAGGATTACTTAGGCCACGGATGGCATCGACATTTTAAAAAGTTGGAAATTATCAAGAACTGTATATATGACATGTAGGTACGGATTTCCTCTCAGTTTTGTTTTATTGTGATGATGATCTTGGCTAAGGATCATCAGTACTTAACACGCTTTTCCAAGTACTCTGGCATTCGGTTAAAATCATGTTGAAATATTCTGTTACACTGATACATTACATTCGTACAATACAGGATTAGCTAATAAAATTGCGGTAACCGTAAATGATTTTGGAATTAAATAGTTAAGTACGATCTTGTGACAGATAGAGGAAACAAAACATTACACAAACTAGAAAGTGAAGAAAACACGATAATGTTTAGAGTGCGGCGAATCGGGTTAGACACGAGGAGTGGGGAGTGGGAGTCATGCCTTAGTTATGTCAACATTACAGCGATGGGTAAATTATAGACACATTACAGTTAACTTACTCCTCAAGTTCCGTTTCAGTCAATGATTCATGTTCCGCAGTGAATATGAATACGCGTTGGGGTAGAAAGGTCCTCGGATGGAGATCACGTCTCAATGACCTGAAGAAAATTCAGATGGCTCAGGACAGGTCAGAGCGGTAGGTAGCATTTATGTTTACATGTAAAACAAGGGTTAGGATCCACACGGACTCGAAAAAAAAACTGCATTTACAAAAGGATGTACATACTTTATTATCAAAAGTAAGTTCTTAAAATAATTATAATTATGCACTTATCACGGTCATTGACATCGCGACAAGTGAATTCTGTTATGCCGGAAATCGAAACAAATGACGTATGTTTGAGGAATAGTGTCAAAACTTTGTTCGACGTAACTTGAAACGACGTAAATCGAAACGACGTAAGTCGAGGACTGCGTGTATTTTTATGTATGTATGTAACAGAATCTTTCAACGTAATTTTCAACAATTTTAAGACTTCTGTAGCTCGAGCACGAATATTTGCGAGAAAGTATTCGTATGGTTAACGTAAGCAATTTGTATGGCATTTTTTCAAAAGCGCCCCTATCGTGCGTAAATGGTACTAAAATGCCATACAAATTTGACAAATTGCTTACGTTAACCATACGAATACTTTCTTGCAAATATTCGTGCTCGAGCTACTGATCAGCTTGAAAATTTGCAATACAGTGTGTTTTTTCTTTTTTTCTTTTAACTATAAATAATTTTTTCTTGTTTTTAAAACTGATAATTGAAGTTGCTGAGTTCAGTTACGATTATTACAGTAGTTGGTTTACCGACTTACCGTAGTTACGATACGTTGAAAAACCATATACGTAATAATTAAAAAATATCTCGCAAATGACCTCCGATATTGCACATTTGAAAAGTAAGAATTGGGCATTAATCGTGATTAGTGTTATCCGGGCTATAAGGTAATTTCCTTATCCTACTAATAAATTAATCTATTAGACATATGCTACACATACCTGTATTTAGTTAGGAATACATAAGTACTCGTAACTCCGATAAATCAAATTATAAGTATTAAATTATTCGAAAGCGCATGTGACCTCTAAAGTAGAGGGTATAAAACTCACATTTGATTGAAGAGTGTATCGTAGATCGTAGTTAAATGCATTCAGTTTAACCCCCTCGTAAGTAGCTATTACACATATCTCGCATTAATTATCGCCAAAGATAATTTATAGCCTGTCCGTCCGTCCGTTTGCGCGCATTTATCATAGCTATTGATTGCGGGCAGATTTGAAGATATAAATAAATAGATAACTTTGTTGAGCTATGCTGACTTGTGCCATGTTTTATTATGAATTTTGAAAGGGTAAGAATTAGTTTGTAGAGACTGCCTGACGAGCGAATTCGTGGGTTCGATTCTCAATTACGCGATCTTAATTTAAAGTAACACTTATCTAGTATAGAGATAATAATAAAGAGATAATAATTTTAAGTTACAAATAAATTTTCTATTACATTTAAAATTACCTACAACACACAAATACACTGGTTCTCAAACCTATTTAAACCCGCGCCCATGTTTGAGGGCGCGATATCCGCAAATGGAAATTACGAAACTATAAAATTTTTGTTTTGTGTACTGAAATCTGAAAACCTATAGAGACCATTTAAAGTTTCACTGTGGCACTCATCATTCCTTCTTTTTTTCTTCTTTCTTTCTTGGCTGGCAACGCATCAGTGATGTCTCTGGTGTTGCTGATGTCTATAGGCGACGATAGCCACTTACCATCAGGTGGATCGTCAGCTCGTTTGCCGGCTATTTACATAAAAAAAAACTACGCTTGTGTCACGCACGTGTCATATTATTATGATGTCATTATCATACACATTGTTACGAATTTCTTCGTATTCTACGAAAACAGTAGCAAAACTAACTGTTAACTGTTAATATTCGGGTTTGCGACGACAATGAAGATATTTGACGGTACTATAAACCGGTTGTCTAACTTTTGTGTGACACCAAAATGGATATTAAAATTTAGTGTAGCCAGCTCCAATGTCGGAACGGGGGGTCAATCAGCGGAAAATTGGTTTTCAAATCGGGTCAGCTAAAAACGCGATCCTGTGAGAAAATATGAAACGTGAAAGACAAAATATTTTAGATTACTACAAAATCGGAACATTCACTGTGAAGATTGAGCATGAATTTCCTCTTTTGTTTGTTCTTTCTTCTTTCTTGGTTGGCAATGCACCGGTGATATGCTCTTAAGTAGTTGAACTCCATGCCGACAATGACCACATTGACTACTTAAGTAGTATCTACTACTTTACCATCAGGTAGCTAGCCTGCTATCCTGAATCATTTTTAAAATTACAATGTTCGCCGCAAATTTTAAGAATGAGCAACCGTATAAAACCAGGTTTAAAATGGGAATAAACAAAACAAATACATTCCAGCTTAGTCAGTCAGTGTTGAATAATCTTAAATTAAAGTTTAAAAAACCCCCGACTAAGAACACTCTCGATAAAGTCACCTTTCACACAAAAAAAATTTAATCAAATTCGGTTCATCCGTTTGGGTCCCACTTTGGGAGCTACAATGCCACAGACTGATACACCAAAGACAGACATACAGATAAACAGACATGTAAAATTTATAACACCCTTCTTTTTTCGTCGGGGGTTAAAAAACTCATAAAAAACCAACATGTTAAAGACATGACAACAAACATTCGACAAATGTCAGCCGCGGCCGGATTTCGAACCCAGAACCCGTCGCAAAATCAATACAGTAGAATGTACAGTTACGCGCCCATCAACAGTTTTTCTGATTAAGCATTTTCAACATACCTAACTGCATTTGTTAATTACATGATTCCAAGATGTTTTCGAATTACTTATAATTAATTATCTGTCCTTTTTGGACAGTATAACGGGGTTGAGTGGCGCTGGGTTTTTGTTCGCCAATTTCGAACGTAGCCAGTCTTGTGCGCGTGTAAAAATGTGCACCAGGTTCCGTCATTAAAACATTCTAGACTTATAACCGTAGAGTGTTGATTGAAAAAAGCTTATTCGTCACCAATCTGTAGGAAAAATAAAGAGAATCATTAATATATTTTTCTCTATCTGGCAATTATTTTAATTAAACAATTGTAGTTTTTTATACGGTATAACTTAGATACTGCTTCACCATAATCTTACCCATAGATTACCCCCAATAGATACCGCATAAGGGAAATTTTCTTAGAGTTTGAACTCACAAAATTTGGCGGAAGGCGCGGCTTGCGGGGGACAAAACAATGCGCTGTGATTGGCTATTTCTAATTCATACTTGGACTTGACGCGTCAGTATTGGTCGACACTATTGTCGTCGACTTGCAAATGTACGTACTTGTTGGCGCGCGTCAGTTGCCTTGTATGCGGTATCTATTGGAGGTAATTTATGATCTTACCTGATGGTAAGTAGAATAGCAGTGTACGATGGTGATAGCGTACTAAGTAAAATCCTGTTCAGTTTTCACTATTTTCTTGAAGAATCCCACATCATAAGCGGGTGGGAACGAGAACGCTGGCAAGCTATTTCAGTCCTTCAAGGTACGCGTAACGATCATACTTTTTAATTGCTTTCTTTTGCACAAGAGATCCGATCCTCTTTATGCAACAGTTATGTTTTGAGACTTTGAGATGATGGTACCTTATTATTATTATCAAAGTATGGTCTATACTTAACGAATCAAATATTTTATTGGTAAAAGGGACTACTTTTAATAAAAATATATTTTAATTATTGTATTATATTTTTTAAGGTTTTTAGTTTTAGGTCCTTTGTACATTAAGTATGGTATTAGTTATTTTGTGTTAATTAAATAAAGAAAATTTTATTGGTCTATACTTAACTTACTTAAATACATAATATTTTTTTAGGAACGTAGAGATCGTCGAATTCAAAAGTAACGCCCTTCCTCCACTTAACATTATGAATGTATTTTTTCTTCGAATGCTTCATACTCGTTTAATCTCAATCAAAGAACATAACACAACACATAACCTTTATGATACTCAAAAGTAGGTACCTTGGTACATCACACCTATCAGTTTTTGCAGACGGTACCCGGATGTTCAACAATCCGTCACAAAAACTTCACAAGTATGACAAGCTTGAGAATATTTTCGATAACAACTGGCTCGTCACGGTAACGTGACATGTCAGTCATGTCACACGTCGCATGCCATGTCACCCTGTGGTATGTCGGGACTCAATCACTATAACGGGCGCGTGACAGTGACATTCATTGGAGTCTGTTGTTGACGATCATTTTGATGTAATTGATATTGACTGTAAAGTGGCTTTAGAAAGTATTTAGAGTAGAATATACATAGCTACATGTAGTTTTAAATCGATATAAAGTAGAGTAGTGGACATTTTTGTTTACCCGTTAAAATGGCAAATGATGGCCCAACTGACAGCAAGTACCCACATTGCATATACATAGATGTTCATCGATGTTCATGATACCATCACCAACATGTTATCGATCAAGGAGCTTAGATAAGTGTTTTCCTATAGATAACAAACGCCTGGAAGTTCGCTGACCCCAACAATCTTTGTACTGAGATAAAAGTTGGTTTATCTTTTACCTCACAAGACGCACCTGGTTAATAAGTAAAAGCTGTAAATTGTGGGTTTGAATCATTGGTCACTAATAAATACTTAATTAATGATCACTATGTCAATTAATGAGTGTTTTGACACGAATAATGTGTAGGTACATATAATTATTGATATCTTTAAGGTAAACCAATTCCGAAAACAAAAATAAAGAAAATGTTGAAATTAAATAATATGTACTGCCGTTTCTGTAAAATTTAAATATTTGGACCACACGATATTGGAGATAAAAACATTTTACGTTATTTTTTCTGTCTGTCGCCCTTCTCTTATTCCAACATTAGGTGCGTTTGAAGTACGCTCTCAGACACAGTCTGTAGCAGACACGCACATCCACCGCACATTAGGTGCAAGTGCAACGCACTTGTGTTCAAGTTACCACAATCCGTGATTCATTCGCTATATTTCTGGCCAAAAAACGAGGAACTTTCAGGAGGCAAATAATAATTATTCGTGAAAGACGCACTCACACGTTCCCTCCAGCGAGGGCACTCCAAAACCCTCTAAAAATAGTTTACTCAAGCGTCGGGGGCGATAAGCTTTTCGTCATTCGCAGCGAATTTACACAGGGCTGTCAACTGCGAAATTTTGCTGTTTACATCTGGAAAAACTGTATTGTTTTAACGAATTCCCTAAATACCCTAAATAAAGATAAACTGCGGAGCTAAAAAAGTTAAGTCCATAGAGTTGAAAACAATTAGAATTGAACCACCAATGAACTAATGTAATGCCCGAATTATCTTATATTACATTAGGCAAATGTTTGTTCACTATTTTTATAATAAATGCAGCATGTTTACTATGATAACAATAGGTACTAGTTATTTTTTTTTACTAAAAACTGACTTAAAAATTAACGTTAAAATTAGACACTTTCAAACAGACTAAAATTCATCATCCCGGACAATATTGTTTTTGGCCCCATTGGATCTTCCTACAATATTTGTTTTTTGCACATACCACAATTTTTCATCATCACCAGGGTTGACTGGTAGAAAATGCCACTAGGCATTAAGTCCGCCCATTGTAATTCAATGTATGAATTCAATAAAGTTTAAATGAATAAATAACGGGCTTTTGCCCATACGGGACGGGACGTGAAGTTTTGGAAACATTGTTTCACAGAAAATGTATACGATACTGCATACGCAGCGGAATCCCGTACGGGAAAAAACCCGTTACGTATGCACTGGCCTTTAATCAAATCAATTGGGCACTGAGGTTAGTTTTATTTCAGCATCGCTGCGTTATGCTGCGGAAAACATGAACAACTTACGAAGGTTACTAAAACTTCCGGTATCGTCAGTAGCAACATCTAATGGCAGTTAATCATCAAAACAAGTCCAAGATGAAACCCCATTGAACGTCGCAGTTGCCCGGAACAAAATATCACTTGCATCTGTTCCCTGATTGCCTCCCAGAAGGCATTCACGCGGTAGGTACCGTAGGGTGACAGAGGGTAACCAGGGGACGCGTTGTCTTCATGACGGGGAATCAAAACGCTTGATTTGTATAGCACTTTCATTGGCTGCTAGGTAGGGTGTCCAACTGAAAGGGGTTTTCGATTTTAATTGCTAAAAATATGTAGAAGGTATGCTTTATGACAACAATTCTCTTTTCGTCGAGGGTTAAAAATTTATCCGTTTAAATTACGACAGGTGATGATAAAAACATCTCGTATTTAGTATAAGACTCTTTCTTGTATAATAATAGTAAAACTCATTTATTCACCTGGATGTTACTGATACCGCCGTCCGTACATCACAATATATTTTTTGTATATTATACATAGTTGATAAATGAGCAATCGATTCTCTTGAAGGTAAGTAAGTGGTTTCATGTCACTTGTAAGGCGGGAGTCAAGTGACAACACACACACACACAAACATATTTCATAGCTTATCAATAGTGGCAAGTTCAGTTGCTAGAGGACAACATTAGCAACCTTAAATCTGTTAAGAGAAACGGAAAAATAATAAAACGTAACAATTTGCAACACACATACTACACAATTACCTGCAAAACTTTTGTTAATTGAACCGGCTGTCATATCAAATCCCCTGCGTGACAATAAAACAAAAAGTGAAGTGACAGCTATTTAGGAAGTAACGAGGCACTGCAATGTGTATTCTAAAAATAAATATTTCAATGATTTCTATCGTAAACAATAGTACTTTGTCCTGTTGAGGCGGAGACACCCTCGCGAGAGACAAGTACGGGGAGGCAGGGGAATGCGGCTTTGTCTGCGCGGCGTCATTACTTTGTCAAAGGTCCTTCGCAAGACGTGATACTAAGTAACGTATGCATGTACGGAGTGGGAACGGTGTGAGGCGCGATGAGCTTCATGGTTGGCTGGGGTGTTTTTGAAAGAAGGATTTCGTAATGGTATTTCCTTAAGAGATTACGCAATGTTTTGCACATGTTATGATACAATTTCAGTACGGTTAACTCGTAGTTACAATGTCAACCTTTTTGATAGTGGCGCACTTTTTGTTACGTCCAGTTTTGTATCATTTTAATTGCCATTAGTTGTAATTTATGTGATAAATAAATGCATTATCAAAGAAAATAGAATACATTTCAGCAAGATCTTCTTCAATCGGTTTATACTTATAAAACAGCTGTTAATCATAATTATTTAAAGAATAGCAGGAGGCCAGAGTATCTTATTAATTTATCAAATAAGCATAGCAAGAGAGAGACAGACAAAGAGTTATTAACACGACATCAAGAAGACAGTGATAAAAACCGACTCTTCAACTCCGAAGGAGTAGCTGAAGAAACCTCTCCTGAATTTGGACTGAAAACTGAAAGAAGTCCTGTACAACCTAAAACCTACTCAGTTATCAGACAAGTCTGCCATCGCAATCCGAGACTAGAATACAACTAAATAACCGCTACCTTCAAGCCAAAACTACACAACATTCATAATGAAATGCATATCAACTAAACCCGAGCCACTAAAGACCTAACAGAACTTGAAATGTTTAGAATAGCCAGGAGAGATATCTTGGAGCGAATCGTGCCCATGGTGACGTTGCAATACGGGCTGCGATGGCAGATAGCATTAACCCCGCAGCGTTTGGGGCTAGCGACTGGGCGACCGACACCGGCGACCGAGTCGCTTGACAGGCGACTGACTGTGACAATTTAGTCGCGTGGCTTGGAAGCAGGTTTCCATAGCAACGGTCTCGACCTTTCATGGTCTACAAACGCTCCCAAATGAGCGAATGACGCTCCCAAATGCGGAATGAAACGACAATACTATTTTAAGGGCCTGTGTGTTCGTTTCATTAGCTGGTTTTGGTCATTGTTATGCAATTTATTAATGAATGCTTCGTTAATTACATATTTATTAATTATGAGAATGTAAAATAGCGAATAAATTTGGAGTAATCAATTACAAATACATTTCAATGAAATGCAATCCTAATCTGCGAAGGATTAATCTTAAAATTAAACTAGTGAATAAAATTGTCTTCTGTCTTATTTAAAGAAGAGCATACCTAAGCTTGCCTATGCTTAGTGAGTCTTCAGGTAGAAGAGACTGGAGTGAAGAATATGTAGGCTATGTAAGAAAAGAAAACTTTAGAAATCCATGCTCTGACTTCCAGCAACATATCTTTCCATCAGTCATCACAACCTCTATAAAATTAATAGTATACCTTTCTTTACAGCTTCACCATTTGTGTGTGTGTGTGTGTGTGTGTGTGTGTGTGTGAATGAGCAAATTGACGTAACTCATTCACTGTCGTACGGTGTGCCACTGACCGATCCCTGTGTCAATCAATGGAACTTCTACTGAATTGCGCGGAGTGAGTGTCTATAAAAAGCTGCAGAGTAATGACGCTGGTTTAAATTATAAACGCAAGCGATTTCATTGATTTAAATTGTGTTTTAATTATTACAGAAACCAATTCACAAAAAATTTACGATCAATTTAATCTTTTAGTATCTTATATTAATATTTAATGTAAGTTTATTCATTAGTGACGTAACGTCTCATAATTATAATCAAAGCTATGAAAACATAAGAAATAATTGAAGAAAAAACTGTCGCGAAATATGAACCGATTTTTACGCAGATTTTATATCTGTGGATTTTTACCTCCTAATAACTTAAAGCTAGCATCCTTCTACAATAAATTTTGGTCCATTACTTTAGAAGTGCATAATATTATCAGACTCATTTCCTGTCAATTACTAGTTTTAAAAGTAAATTGATCACGATTCTCAAAGTAATCATTGAAGCTTTCATCAGCTAGATCAGAGGTTCCCAGACTTTTGTCACGCCAACGTATACCCCCGTCAAGTCTCCCGTGGACCCCTGGGGGTGCACCTTGACCTTTTTGGGAATAAAGGAGCTAGATGAAAGGTTAGAATTAGTACAGGCTACTTAAATAATTATATCACTTGTAACTTGTACCGTAGATAAGAACACTGGACTGTCGGTCAAGCGGGCAAGACACAGTTATACCTAAGGGGTAATGTTACACGTTACTAAGTACTGTATGATGTGAAGAAAATATGTTCTAGCGATTCTGTGTTATTTGTCATAATCGTAAAAAGGAGACGGGCCATCTGATGGCATGGATTTGAACCGTCGGTCATAGTTTTTTTTTTACTTTATTTGGGTCAACCAACAGTACGCAACAATATAATAATACACTAGCTACTGTAGCTAAGCAGCATCGTTAACCACAGCTTTTCATAACTAACAATAGTGCCGACGCGTTGGTGACCAAACTTACGGCGATTTAATGAAAACTGGGAAACGCTTTTATCCTGTCTTATTTCTTAAACTATAATAACCTACCTATTTATTAGTGCATCTTTACCTTGCTTGGTTTGTTTTCTTGCACGTATTGTAGGTAGGTACTATAATTTTCTAACAAACCTAGATAATTTGCACCGTTCTCAATGTATCTTACATTGAAAGTATCTTACATCGTATCTTGATTGTAGAAATGTAAAGAACATTTCACCCGGCTCAGTGAATCACACATTCACATGACACTTAAAACAATAAGACGAAATCAATGGTTGTGTTTGTCTGCTATGGAACATTATTGGAATTGTACTTTTCTTACCTCATTTCTTGGGGTCAAGTTACTCATCGGTCAACAAGGTATAAAGAAATGCGTCTATTTTTTTTTGCTGCCAGCAGTGAACCGAGTCGAATAAATTGATATCGGGCTGAAATTATACGGATTCATTTACCGTTGCGAGTTATCGGTTCGTAACAAGTGATGACATTCAGTTGCGTTTGGATCAGACAGCGTGCAAGCGATTATAAAGAAAAAACTTAAAAATTACAGATTAAGCTGCTGGATTCAGAGGGCTCAGGACCGGTCGGAGTGCGTCAATGAGGAGGCCTATGTCTAGTGGAGGTGTTCTGTGTTATTTAAGTTGTTAAGCAATTGGCTACCAACACTTATACAAGACTAGCTGACCCCGCGAACTTCGTTTCGCCTAACAATCTATGAATGTTGTGTTACTTTTAACTAAACTTTTTGGCAGGCTTAACAATTCAAAGATCATTAAATCCCCTCTCCCTCTCTCTTTCTCTCTCTCCCCCCCCCCCTCTCCCCCGCTCTCTCCCTCCCGCTCTCCCTCTCCCTCTTCCTCCCCCTCTCCCTCTCGCTCTCGCTCTTACTCCCTCTCGCTCTCCCCCTCACTCTCCCTCTTCCTCTCCCTCTCCCTCTCCCTCTCCCTCTCCCTCTCCCTCTCCCTCTCCCTCTCCCTCTCCCTCTCCCTCTCCCTCTCCCTCTCCCTCTCCCTCTCCCTCTCCCTCTCCCTCTCCCTCTCCCTCTCCCTCTCCCTCTCCCTCTCCCTCTCCCTCTCCCTCTCCCTCTCCCTCTCCCTCTCCCTCTCCCTCTCCCTCTCCCTCTCCCTCTCCCTCTCCCTCTCCCTCTCCCTCTCCCTCTCCCTCTCCCTCTCCCTCTCCCTCTCCCTCTCCCTCTCCCTCTCCCTCTCCCTCTCCCTCTCCCTCTCCCTCTCCCTCTCCCTCTCCCTCTCCCTCTCCCTCTCCCTCTCCCTCTCCCTCTCCCTCTCCCTCTCCCTCTCCCTCTCCCTCTCCCTCTCCCTCTCCCTCTCCCTCTCCCTCTCCCTCTCCCTCTCCCTCTCCCTCTCCCTCTCCCTCTCCCTCTCCCTCTCCCTCTCCCTCTCCCTCTCCATCCCCTCCCCTCCCTAATTTGGTCGTTAAGGTTTCTTAATTTTTTTTAATTTTCTTGCTTATTTTTTTCTTCTGACTCTAATGACGTATCCAAGGTTCATTCACAATCAAACAGTTCTGTTGACTGACAGTCGGAGACAGTGGTAATAGGAACGGATGGACTCTCCTTATGTCCAAGGAGGTCGCGTACGGTGCTGGTTTTTGCGGCGGTTGCCTTTTGCGATAAATGACTCAGTTAGCGGAGTTGTCTCTGTAATTAAGTTTTTGTTTCATGAAGTGGGGACAAATGGTGCCAAGGGGTAGTGAATGTAATAATTTTGAGATATGTAAATTTTATAAGTTTTGGATTAAGATTTTTACGTAACTGACTTGACATCTGACGGTAAGAGGTCATCGTCGCCCAATGCCCATTGACTTCTTTAACATCAAAATGTATCGCTGGTGTGTTGTTTAGAACCAAGAAATAAAAGAGAATATTTTTCATGTGTATCTATCATAAGTACATTGAGACCTTTAGAGGCACATACTAACATTACATATTTTTTTAAATCTAAGTGTACATGTTCAGCTGCTTTTAAGTTAATAAAAGATCATGTAAACGGAAACAACTTCTGTGTTCGCTTTTTATCTTATTCCTTTGTTTCCCATTACAAAGCAATCTGGCTAAACTGTTTCCGCGGCTAGCCGGCTAGCCACTGCGGTTCGGCTAATGTGGCTAACAGTGGCTAAGCACACAGTAATAAAGAAGCGAGCGTTTGATTTAGTGGACGAGATGCAGGAAATAAGGTAAACCGTTGCTACGCTATTTGTGCGCCGCGTATACGAGAGCAGTTTATTTCAATAATAATTTGCTGTAGAAGGATAAAATTTTCAAGCAATTTATTATATATTATACTTTAATTTTTGTTCTTATTGGTAATCCATTGTGGTACAATAAAACTATTAAAATTCCCTATCTTGGTTTTGGCGTGGGTGGAATAGACGTTCTCTGAGGCTGTGTACCAAGCCAAAATGGCATGCTCATTTCAAGCATGTGTATTTCTCTCTTATATTCGTAACGAAAATTTTATTTATTTTTTGTAGATACACAAAAGAATTAATATATCAAAGACTTTAATCAATGAAATCACTTAACAATTACGTAGGTACTTATTTTATTTTATTTTTTTCTGAATAGTACACTACATACAATTACTGCTTAATTTTGCTACTAATAGCTGGCAGTCTCATCGCGTGCTCTAAATAGGTTATTAAACGCAGACTCATTTTCTCGCGCTTGTTTCTCTCGTGGACGAGGCCCCTTAGGGTACTCAAGGTACACTAAACATCTCACAATACGCGTTTCGTATAAACTGGTGAAATTATATTCGCAATTCCGCTCAAAACATCACGCCTGCAGCTCTCCGAGCCAGATACATACCTGCGGGTACGACGAGGCGTGTTGTAGTGTAGCTCAGTTATTCCAAATGGCCATTTGCTAGATATTCCACTACCTACTTACATTTCTTTTTAAAACTTCAGGCGACTTACAAGAAAACTTAAGTACCTAGTATATTAGAGTAGTAATAGCCCATGAGTTTACAATCCTGTCCTTAATGGCTTAGAATATTGACAACAATTACATGCTGTCAGAACGGAGTGTCGTATAAGGTGCCTTTTTATGGTAAGTGCCTACAGTGCGTATGATACCACCCCCTCGGTTTAGGGGGCGAGCGAGAAAGTGTTGATAGCTAATCGATAAACAAGATCGATAGCTTATAGTGTCTTCCGAAGCATACAAACTTGCAAATGCCCTAGTGATTAGAGTCCAAATTAATTACTCGACCGCGCCAGAAATTGCGACAGTGTACGACCCTATATTAACACAAGCTAATTAATAATATCAAGCCTTCAATTGAATATGTATTCAGAGTTATTATAACTGAGGTAGACCTGTACTAGAGTACAGCCCCCGTGTTCTCATGTAGCGGTCAGAATTATTAGTACGAGATAGCTACTGAAGTACTGACATACGAAGCGGGTCTAATTCATGCAATATTGTTACAGAAGCCGCTTCCGGGAGAGCGTCGCGGCCTGAGATGTGAGTACCCACACGACCCACACGACACGATTAATCGTTGAGGTCGAAACGACGATTCGATATTGTTTATAGTATTATAAATTACGTGTCACGTTGTTTGTCCGCGATGGACTCCTAAACTACTTAACCGATTTTAATCAAATTTGCACACCGTGTGCAGTTTGATCCAACTTGAAAAATAGGATAGCTTTCATCTAAATTTATAGTTGCAATATTATTTTAAACTTTTGACAGAACGAAGTCTGTCCGGGCAGCTAGTCAAGTATTTTTTTTTAATTCTTGTTTAAAATTAAACATTGATACGATAGGTGTCGCAACAAATCGCATGTAATCGTGTATTATCTGTGGTTCAGAACGCAATAATGGTGAATTATAATACCGAGCACTAATCTAGCAAAGGCCAGGCCAGGGGGCAGTGACACTTATTCAGATTTATTTAACTAACTTATAATTGTAGTAAAAATATTCATGATTGCTTCCGAACTTTGTGTTACCACAAACATGTCGTGACGACACTGCAACTGACGTGACGACTAATCGAAACGACAGACGTATCGTTCGATTGGTATTCTCCTGTGTATTTACGATTGAAAGTACCCGCGGTGGATGTGTTATGAGATATCAATGTTTATTTACTTATTGTTCGTGCAAGGGTTTATTAGCCGATTGTAGCGGATTTCAATATTGAGCTTTGAGACTCTCGTTCGATGTATGATGTATGTAAATTGTACCGATGGAAACACATACAATTCTAACGGTTTCATGTCGTCATTTCATCATTGTATGATCTGATATAATGGAAAATATGTGTCCTTTGTACTATTCAGATTTTTGTGCACGTATTAATAAAACGAATTTAACAAGTGACTTTTGGCTAATTTACTCAATGTTACTCAATGTTTATACTATCGTATTTTGCAATGATATTTAAATGTTAAGTATAATAAAATAAAGTTGAATATAAAGAAAAGAGTAAAGTTAATAAATATAACGCAGAAACAATGTTCTACAACAGAAGAACGGATTCGTTGTTCGAAGTGTGAGCTTTCCTTTGTTTTATTGTACTAAACCTTAGGGCCTCTCAATATCAAAGAAATTATTAGGTACATAAAATTGGTAGCTAATATAGTACAAGGTAACTCTTGAAAAGGGTTTTGTTATCCGACAAGCTTGACATTTGTAATTACTAAGTTACTCGCTAACAATAAAAGTAATTTAACTTTTAATTACATTTTGATTAGGACTCTAGATGGCAATAAAACAAATTCGTATTTCAGCTAACTTGGTTTTAACTCAGTGGAGTAGTATACGTATACCTTGCCGCGTACTACGGGATCCTGGGTTTGATTTCCAGCTGGACCAAACCAATGTTTGTTCTCGTGTTGGACATATAAATAAGGAAAACACACAAAGACTAGAACACACCGAGAACAGAAATTCCAAACTCATCATTCAAACCGCCATGCGATACGGCATGGTAACTGTCGTCACTAAATACGTCACAAGACTCACAAGCCAATCTACATACAACATACAGCGTACAGATTATTGTCGACCACTGTGGCGCAATGGTTACCATACCGGATCGAAGCACCGAGGGTCCTGGGTTTGATTCCCAGCGAGGCGGAAATTTTAATGATGAGTTTGAATTTCTGTTCTCGGTCTGGGTGTGAATGTCCTTGTCTTGTGTGTTGTCCATGGCACCTAGCAGGGAAACGTAGTGTGGAGCTATGAGTGTCAAGTGTTGTTTATTTATTTATTTAATGTTACATGACACTTATGAGTTTATGACGTTCGCTCGCGTGCTATCATGCATTTGGTCGTGCGTCTTGTGAGAATGTGTCATGTAGATAGCAAGTAGCAACTAAAATCATAGCAATGTTATTGGAGCCGTCAGCAGTTGCGTGCTGTAGTTACCGGCGTCGGTCGGGTTCCGTAGGTGGCGCGACGGGGCGCTGATTGTATTACCTGCAACAAGAGCTGACAGTGTTCTGTTACGGTGTTCGATACCACTGATATGGTACTGCAAGTGGACTTTTTACAGTTTTAAATTTAACTCTTTGTGCGCAGGCACTAATTTAATCTATATCTTGTGCTCACAATAGTTATGATTTTGTTACAGGTACATTATTTCCTGAGTAGTCTTTAAGTACAGTCACCTGCAGAGAAAAATAACCCATCTGTTTACAACGCAACATGCAACGGAAACGTTGCTGTTCGTATATTTATAAACAGATGAGTTACTTTTCTCTGCAGGTGACTGTACTATTTATAGGTTAATTAACAAATGTTGCTTGTAAAGCTTTTATTTCTAATCCTATTGTACACCGCCATTCGACCCAATTTCATGGACCGTGGTCAAGGCTAAATGCGGCGTTAAGTCATTATTTAGGACACATAGGTATCTGTAGGTTTTCCTATCATGTTTTCTTTTACCTACGTAAATGATAAATAATTTTTAATACCCAGGCAAATTATAATACCCCGAATTCACCTGTGAGTTTGACCTATCATAATAAATAACCGTAGGTGACGTACGGTTGTAAGTGTTGAAAATATCTAGCTCAATACTCATTAATTGTAATTTTACTATTGCTCTATCCATATGTATTTTAACGTGTAATAGTTGATTCATAGTCAAATTATCATCATATAAAACGGCATAATGTTGTGCCGGAACTCAAGCCTACTCTATAAACACACCAGTAGACGATCAGTCGTTTCAAGAGAGGCAATTTAATCATGCCCCCGGGAACGAGTCCAAATTAAGACAATTCACTGTACATTTGCATGATAAACTAATCTCTTATCTCGCTATATACTCGTAGCTTGTAGGAAGCATGACAGAAACAAAAATTATGACTGGGTTTTGTGCTTAAGAGATTGTTAAGATAATGGAGGTGTCACTATAATTTAATAAGCCTACTGACTGTAAAGATGGTCATGACTGGGAATAAGATAATAGGTACGTATTTATCCTAAAACGATTAACTAAATTATTTTGTTGACTCCAAATTCTTCATGCAGACTTCGTAGATGCAGAATTGTAATGTATCTTAGTTAGCTATTTTTATTGTAATATTTATAATGTTATATTGGCGTCCATTTGAATAAATAATATGATTATTATTAAATTGCACTTCTTATGGTGCTTTGATGCATTCTTTCTTTCTTTTGTCTTCTCTCTTTCTTGGCCGCAAGTGCCGCAACACATCAATGATGCCTTTGGTTTTATTGATGTCCGTGAGCAACGATATCCACTTACCATCAAGTGGATCGTCAGCTTGTTTGATTATTTCATAAAAAAATTGCATAATGCAAAAAAATAATGTGCACGTTGAAACAATAAGCAATAAGTGATTGAATATAAATAAATAATTAAATACTCAAATTTTTATTGGTAAAATATACATTGCCACTGCTATTTAAAAAGAGCTAACTATGTCAGACAGAGACACAGATAATATGATTTAGATACAATAGGACTGTAGGAACTGTGCTACGTCAGTTATTGTATTAATTCGCGTCGTCACTAGCCGCTGACCCACAAGCCAAGTTGTAAAGACGTAATGGCATTACATCCAGTGATCCAGTCGTAATATTACACTCGATCACGCCACGTTACCACTACACTAGCCAACGTCGACCCTATTATGTTACGTGCAACGCGCACGCGATCACCGCTCTTAATTTGTGAATAATTGTACTTACTTGTTTACTACAATGTAGGTTTTGGTATGTACATTTTCATACTTGACATATCCTTTAAATAATCTGGTAGTTTGAATGCTACAAATGAATAGAACTGTGAATGTTTTTTGGGTATTATAAGGTTCAAAATTGTGGGACTCATTTTGAAAATCGCCAGATTCAAACTACAAATAAAATAAAGCATGACTGGGTTAATATTTTTTTCTAATTACCTATATTCGTCTTATCCTTAAGTTCAACGTCAACCATATGTACGGAGTACGGACATGGAAGGTCGTGGATAAAGTCATCCTCGGCGTCAATTACATGTTAATGAAGTAAGTATCTAGCACGCTACCCATCATGGACTCATGGAGTTCGCACGCGAGGCTTGACCTTGTAACGGGATACCACTTTACTTTTTATGGATTACATTAGCTGTAGAACTCCGCAAAAATTATAGATAATTTTCTCAATAAGGATAATCACTTGGAAAGTATTTTGAGCACAAAAGAAATCGAATTAATTTATATTATACCGAAATGATTGATACAGGTATTTTATGGTATACCGTTTGAGAAAGTTGTTCGTCACGGTACGAAAAGGTGGAAGAAACTCCCCAGCACATCAAAAACAATTTGTTAGGTTATGAAAACACTTAGAATAGAGAATAAACTGAAATTACGGAACCTGAATTACGAATTAAATCCCCTAGTTTGAATATACCCTACCTATAAGTAAATAAGTAAGTTAAATAGCTTTAACAAAGAGAAAACTTGGAACCCTAAGTCCGGTGCGTACCAAACTTCGGAATCATAAATAACAGGTTTACGACCTTTGAGCTTCCGTGGAGATTACTGCCACTGTGAAGGACATACCTAAATACCTAGTAGAGTCACCTGCAGAGAAAAATAACTCATCTGTTTACAACGCAACAGGCAACGGAAACGTTTACGTTGCTGTTCGTACATTTATAAACAGATGGGTTACTTTTCTCTGCAGGGGACTGTACCTTCCTACTCGTACATTCTATTGGAAAAGTATAAACAGTTTCATAACTTTTATATAACCTGTCTGATAGCCCATACCCATTAATGGTCCAGTATGGAGCACAAGTCTCTCCTCTTGCAGTGCTGGCGTTAGGGCCACTGACACCCTAGGCATGAATATTGTGGTGCCCACATAAGAATATAAAAATCGAGCTCTTTTTGCTCGAAAATTTTTTTACTGAACCAATAAAATTCTTAATAAACGTTCCAGTTTATTAAGAATTTTATTTTTCCCATTTTTTTGCTCCTCAACCCAAATGTTCCCTCCACATTCAGTCCATTGATAAAGTCGATTTTCCACTTTCCCATATAAAAATTTGAAAATATATGTAAAGTATATAATGTAAGTAAGCCATGGTGGCTCAACCTCAACGTCAACGCAAAAATGTACTTTGTGACTAATTGTTATTCTCAGAAGAAAAGTTTTTAGTGTACCTAGTGGAAGTTGGACTTGGAACACGCTGGGTATCCAATCAATAATAAATTGTTAGCCTTATTTGTCTTGTAACGGGTCTCATTACTATAACGATAATATCTCCGTTATATCTTACAAAACATCAAGCAACGAAGTTAGATTACGTTTAATCTAGTTCTAAAATCGAAGGCGATTCGGGTAACTTGTACAATAGGGATGTTGACTAATTTTAGGATTCAATTTGATTTAATAGATAGAACCTTAAGATTCACGAAAAAAATATTATAAAAATAATAATCTTCAATTTAAAAACAAAAATTGATAAATAAAAATCATTTTCAAACCCGCCAAAAACGTTACGTGACATCATTAGCCGATATTCAATACTATCTGTCGACTGAAGTTAGTTGCATATAAAATAGGAACAATGACGTCATATGCTCTAAATGGCGTTTGAGGTCACGTGACAGTGAGTGTTATTTTTAACATTTTAAAATAATTATATTTAATTTGTTGTGATTGATTTCGACAAAAGAATAATATTTTAGGTTTTTAAATGTTGTCCTTGATACTTTAAACATAAATTTATTTTAATTTGCTGATAGTGTCAACATCCCTATTTACAGACGTAAAGTTTCATTTTGAACGCTTTTACCAGACCAATGTTCGGAATGATAGGTATATAAATAACAACTTCATAAAGACTCAACGAACTGGTCTATATAGTCCTCGGTCTTCTTGCTATCTTTATAGCCCTTGAGCAAAGCAAGCTCAGCTCAGATCAAATAAGATTGCCGTTGAAAAGTTTTTCCACTCGTATTCCAATTCCCAAACCGACATCTTAACGAATTTGGGTCTCTCCTTTGATTTATCTGCTGAATAAATATCAATAACTGTGAAATCAAACAGAAACGTACCTATATTGAGGGTAGAAATTAATAAAATTAAAAGCTTAGCAATGTTATTGTGTGTCATTTTTACGATCCATAACTATTTTGTTACCAGAACCAGTTCTTCTTGTACCTTAAGAAGTTTTGTCATTTAGGCAGAGGCCAGAACATTTTTTTTGTAAAATTTGTCTTTTTCTGTGCATAACACGGGGCTACCATTGGAATTATACTGATTGTCCTAAAACCCATCGTACTCAAACAGCAGAGAACTCGAACAATTTCCTCGTATGTAGTTCAGCAGGATTGACTTCCAGCAAGGGGATTCTTGACAAGAAAAGATGTGGATGTAGGTTCACTACAAGAATATCTTAAGAAAGAAACGAAGCCGAATTAATATTTGAGTTTGTGTTCTTATAAGTTACAGCTATAACATTATCAATTATCTTGCTACATACAACAAAATGCCACAAATTCTCACCTACACCACAGGTTAACTGGTACTAAATGCCATTTTGCTTGCAATGGACGCTGTAAAAACCCGTTCAAGAGACTTACGCAATTATTAAATAAATAAATAGACCTTTTCCCATGAAGTTGCATCAGTTAAGTAATCAAGCACCGTATCATTCCATCAGAATGGAATGAAGGCACATCGGTGCATCGTAACGGATCCCAACCGCAGAACAAAATGAGACGATTGGAACTCATTATTTACCTTTAATATTTTAGAGATGGTTTGGAAGTTCGATTAAATAAACAGTGAATTTTTCGTCAGCTCTTCATGCTACAAAAAAATATGATTAAAATTCTCCATTGATTGAACAATTTTTCTTATACCTGTGTCTTAGCTAACTGGTAGAAACAGCCGTTCAATTGCATAGCTCTTAGAATAAGGAATAAACATATCGACGCTTGAAAGGCAAAAATTACCAAGCGACATGTTGGAAACTTTACACTAGAGCATTTTAAAGTTTTTAATTTAAGAAAAAAAATCGTATAAAATCGCTGAAATTGTTTTTAAGTTACCAAGCGACAACAAAACTCTTCTTAGCATCAATCAATCATATTATGGTCAATCGACGCAGAACTTTTTGTTAATTTAATGATGTTTATAACTCAATATCACCGAACATGTCGCTTGGTAATTTTTGCCTTTCAAGCGTCGATGTATAAGGCATAGCTAGTAGGTACTTCTTAGTTATAAGCTCATCTCCTGCTTCTTTCTCGCCTGGCAAGGCATGTGCATCAATAACAACGTAACGTAAACGCGCCTATTACCGCCTCCCAAAATTTGTATCCTATTACCGCCAGTTTTTTTAATCACTATTTTAAGGTATTTTATAGATTCCATGAAAGTTGCAGCCTAAAAATATTTTAGGTATATATATTTAGAAACAAAAAAAATAAAGTTTGTGTGCGTAAATAATCAGCAAACAGAGTAAATAGCCAATAATTGAGACGCGGCCGCAACGGACTTCCGTGTCATAGTGTTGTGCTCCCAGCTACATAAGAACACCTCGTTATTACTTAAGAGAAATTAACATAAATAAAATGTGTATACGTGCATGCAAATTTGTAAATATAATAAATAATACATTGGTTTTCTAGATTAACATCTAATACTACCGTTCTGGCCATGTCTTGTCGTTTAAATCGAATTTTACATTGGAGCGGTATTAGAAACATAATTTTTATAAGTTGCTTCTATTATCGACCCATGGCGGTGTTAGATGTTTTACAATAGTTTGTATTTTAGCTTTTATTTCTTTGAATATATAATTTTAGATGTTTTTTTTTAACTTGTTTGATTCTAAAGAGTATATTACATAATTGGATCAATTAACGCCATACATTTTGTCTTATGGATTTTTGCCTGTTGTTGTTTCTTTTTTGGTCGGTAATAGAATCTTCATACTTAATTCTATTACCGACTCATACGGTCTTATTTATAAAAGTCTCTTATTGTAGGTATGTAGCGTACTTTAGTTAAAATGCTGATAAGCCTACTATCAGTTCCTGTGTTCATAAATGTTCTATAGGCCACACATAGGTAAGTTTTTAACCGACTTCAAAAAGGAGGAGGTTATCAATTCGTCGTATATGTTTTTTTCTTTATATGTTCGACCAATTTGGATGGTTTAAACGGTATTAAATAGGGGATTGCTTCAGGGTGGTCTCTTTAACATCATGGTGAGGATCTTATGAAGGGTTCTGGACATATAGAGTGGAACACCTCAGAGGTTCGTTGACATCTCAGGGTATAATGATGTGAACTGGAGACGAAATATACGTATGTAACTCCTCAACGGATTGGAATAATTGAACCGTTTTAAAAGGTATATTTTGTTGTTGGTAAATATTTACACAGCAAAATCAGTACATCATTGACCATTCTATGGTCTGATGATGTTCCTTGGAGACAAAATGTGTAACTCTTGAATAGGAGAATCGGAACCGTTTTTAAGAATTTTTTTGCCAATAACTTTATTTTTGCAAAACTAGTACCTACATCATAGAATATCTTAGGGTCTGATGATGTGATTTGAAGGGAAAATGTGTAACTCCAACGGCTTGGAATAACTTAACCTTGTTTTAAGGTATTAACCTCCATCTTATAAAATTTCAGTAGATAGTGTTTTTAATAATATGTACTTTAAATACATTATTAAGAAGAAAGCTCAGTTTTTAATAATTATTATTATTGATCCCAAATGTTTTATACCAACTTAATAAATATTTATTTTGTTTTTTTTTTAAATTTAATAGTATGGAGAATGTGTTCCTTTTTCAGTAGTCGGTAATAGAAACATGAAAAACGGTAATAGAAACAACATCATCCCATCGGGCGGTAATAGAAGCAGCCGCAATTTCAGATAAAATTATTATTTATTAAATATTGTGTGATTTAATACTACATTTAAGTACTTACTGAATGTCATAGAATATTTAATTATGATAAAGAATAAATTAAAACGCCTGTCCTAGCATAACGGCGTATATCTAATTTTCTGAAGTTCATCCAAAGTCAGCTTAAACTGGCGGTAATAGGAGCGTTTACGTTAATAAAATGGCACACATTTAAAACTACCGTGTAAATAATACCGCAATTGATTATGAGTTTTACATTTTATTCTCGATCGTGGGAGTGCTCTATTCTTATCCGCACTCCTAGTTACCGACCTTGCACGAAGTCTTATTCGATAATCTACCAATCGCACCATTGCGGTTCGGAGATCGGACTTAACGGGAAAGTCGGGGCATAGAGCAATGAGCCAGACACGACATTGTGAAGGTTAATGCCTACGTTCGACGCACCGCTGACACGACACAAGGTCAAATTTACCCAAGTTCATATTACGGCGAATGCTGAATTTCAAGCAGCGGTTTCATAAGGTAAATACCTACTATTAGATAAAAATGTCTACTTAAGAAAACAATGCTTCAGTTTGTATCAATTTTTGGCGAAAATGTAATGTGATATGAACAGCTTTTCGTTTTATGCAAATACTCGCTATTTAACAATAAAAAATTATAGTCTATTGACGTATAACAAATGTATCACAAAATATGTGGTACCCCGGTAGCCTAGTTATAATACTAATAGCCCATTTGTAACCCTGCCTGCTGATCGATGTGGTTAATTCCCTTCGGGGCAGACATTTATAATTATATGACATACATAATTGTATTTGTTCTTGATGGGTGGGTATTATTAGCGATTCTTATGTAATTTTAATTTTGTATAGTATTTGTGTTGTTTATTTCACTCGCGAAATGATGAATACGCGTCGTCAAAATGACGCCAAGGAAGTTCTGGCCTGGCGCTCTGACGTTACATAATCTGTGGCATAGTCAAAGTATCTGTCAGCACAACTGTACAGTTACCAGCGGCGCGATGTCGGCGTGACCAGCGCGATGTCTATCCAGCGGGCGATTAATGAGCACTCTGATAACAGCCCGCCGATAGCTCTGGATGTAACACCGACCGACTAGATGTTTCACGGGAAACAGCCGTGTTTACTGCGGTATAAGTCACTTCGATTAATATTGCCGTGGACTAAACAGAGACTAGGATATGTCGGCGAAGGATTTATGAGGGCAATTGCTACTCGTGTTAGTTAAAAAACATGAGGAATTGAACCCATCTTATTAAAATGTGGCCTATAAAATTTAATTGCAACAATCTCCGTATTGGGGCGGCTTTTAGTGGTAATTTAGTAAAAGAAATTCTTAGGTCTCCTGAGCCAATTATGCAATTAGGTACTATTTAACAGAAATGACCGGGACAGCAGACAATGTACCAAAACTATATCATTCAAATATTTTTATCTCGTAGTCATCCATCCAACTTCTAACCTAGCGAAGATGTTATTAAGAGAGTTTTCCCAAAAATTACAATTATTGAAGGAATAAATTAAGTGGTGTTATTATTCATGAAATAATTCATAAAATAATGCGGTCGGTAGTTGGATGGATGACCGCTAGTGGGAAGGGATTCTTGAGCGCTTTTGTGCTTTGCAGGGCACGTTAAGCCATATAAAGTTCTAGTTTGACTGTTTATAATATAATTTATTAATTCGTGATGTTATTGTTTTTAATACACTCCTTATATATCGTTATAGTAACGACACAAAGGGAATGCCTGAGGCCTTGTTAGTCGACCGACCGTCCAAAGCTCAAAATCTGCTTTTAGTTGTACGACCCGCACAGTAACTGAGTAATGGGCTAACGGGAATATGAAAATGTTGCCATTATAAATAAATGGGAATTATTTTCTTCACTTCTTCTAAAACTTTAGCTTAAGACTTTAACTTAACATCCCATGATAAAAACATAGAAAATGCTTCTTGTAGAACTAAGTGTCCTGCAGATATGAATCATTGAAATTATTGTTGTCTAAAACGTATTCGATAAAGTCAGTCATTGAACGGATTATAAGATTAAGAATAGAATAGCATATAATGTCAGAGGGGGAACGAGAAGGATACTAGGGTGCAGGGGTTCCCACAAGGGTGCGTGGTCACAAATTGATAAGTGCTTGGAGGGAAGCTTTTGTGTTGGGAACAATCTCGATCCCTGTCTAACAGTTGAACTTTTATCGGATAAAAGAAGATAATTATCGTATAATTTTGTATACTAAAACGACGTAAGTAGGTGATTTTTTTAAATGTTTGGGTTTCTCTTGTCATTTCATTTCTAGGGTTCTGTAACCTGTATCTTTATATACGAAAATTATGCAATTTTCTTTTTACAAAATTATCCACTTTTTTATGTCCTAAGACCAAGAGGATAACTTACGTAAAATCCCTCTAGAACAGCAACATCAAACTCGAATTCACTAGTGGACTACAAAACCTTATCTCAATGTATTCAAGCTATGTACTGCGCATCTTTTCGAAAAAAGTAGGTACAAGTATATAATATAAATTTTACAATTTATAAATATTAACTTCTTTTTAAGTTGTCTTACGCCGCGCCCGCGGGCCGCATGTCTGTTTTCAAAATTGATTCGGGCCGCAGGCAAATGTAGGCCGCATATTTGACATGGCAAGGAATACTCCAGGGATAGGGGATCGGAATCGATGTGAAATATTTTATAAAATCTTAAATTGTCATAACAGGAATAAAATCCAGCCAAGTGTTATGGAAAAAGAAAGATTATTCGTATAATATGTTTCGATATAAATTGGTCCTCAGACTATTGCGTTTTCACCAGGGGCCTCAGGGCACAGTTTTAAAGTATATACTTAAGACTTAACTAGGTTCTTATTACTATCACTTATCGGACCGATAATCCTGCGCTTACCTAGCAATTGTTTAACTATGCGTTAACTCGAGTACGAGTTACCAAGTAGTCTAACTATTCATTAAATTGTTCTCGTGTTATTTCTATAACTTTAATCGTTCAAGGCCTTATGAAAGTAAAATCGCAATTCTGTTTGCCAGATTACATCATTTTAAAAATTGATTCGTGTATCTATCACAGTTAATTACAAGTATGCACGTAAAGACAAAAGCCGACTATAGATTAAAAATAGCTCGTAGATTAACCAGTATGTAAGTCATTGGTATGAATTGACTAATCACAGAAATTGTAGCAGTTCTTGGCCAATTAACGTAGCGGGTCTGATATAATTAACAGTCCTGGGGCTTTGCTTTATAATCATTACTATTTCATATAGGTACCTAGTCTACACCTACTATGAATTATATTATACTATGCAATTCAATACAATGTATTATCAGTATTGCATATATTATTTTATTTGCATTTATTATATTATTTGATCGCTTAATTTATTAATTTGTCAAAAGTTATGTTATTATTGATGCTTACATTTTTAGGGTTCCGAATAAAAATCGGAATCTTTATTGTTTTGTCATGTCCGCCTGTCTAAAGCAAAGCGCTGAGAACCTTAGTGCTAGAAAGCTATACCTAATTTAGCATGGATATTTATTAAAACTCTAGAATCGTTGAATAAAATATTGAAAAAATTCTCAAAAATAAGTTATATGATGAATTTACAACGAAAACTATCGTGGCTCTGTTAGCATAAGTAGTTAATGAGTAATAGTCGATAAACATACTACTTCGGAACCCTACATTGCGCGTGGCCTGACACGCACTTGTCCGGTTTTTACGGAAATAGCCTAGAAACGAGCTGACGATCCACCTGATGGTAAATGGCTATCGTCGCTCATGAACATCAGCGACACCAAAGTCATCACGTTGCCGGCCAAAAAAGAAAGAAGAAAAAGTAACCAAGCACTGGCGCCCAGTAAGTTCCCAGCCAGCAGGAAAAACGAGTGGGGGCTGACAAGCAAGAGAGAGAAGTAGCTACCCAGACCGACCGCACGGAGAGATGATAATAGTAATAAAATAATGGTATTTTAATGAACTATTAAATGGATAGAACCAATAATTACAATACCTCCGAAGGGCTGTTCTCTCTATCCAAAGGACTCTAAGGACTCTAAGGACATCTAAGGACTCTATATCCAACGGGCCGGATTTAATCGCATCTTAGGACACCCACTCGCGTTGGATTGGGGTTAGTATTCTAAATCATATTCCAACAAAATCATGCTAATTCTAAGTCATATTTAATATTCCAAACTAGAACCAGTTACTCATTCCTGAATGTTCTCATTTCTTTGATATCGACGCTTGAAAGGCAAAAATTACCAAGCGACATGTTGGCAACTTTACACTAGAGCATTTTAAAGTTTTTAATTTTAGAAAAAAAATACTAAAAAATCGCTGAAATTGTTTTTAAGTTACCAAGCGACAAAAAACTGTTCCTAGCGACGACGACGAGAGTATGATCAATCGACGCAGATTTATTTGCTGATTTTCTGATGTATATATATAACTCAATATCGCCCAACATGTCGCTTGGTAATTTTTGCTTTTCAAGGGTCGGTATGTCTTCGTAGACGTCGATAGGTGCTGCCACGTCGATTTCTCAACTTGAACGAGGTACCCGATATCTCTCATCAATCCATCAATCCATTTACATATTCATTGTGTATGTAAAGTTTGTTAGTTTCTACTGTTTTTCTAATCACAAGAAGATTATGCAAGTGTCGCAAATTAATATGTTTATGGCATATAAATCGTCTTTCCATTTAACACTTAATCGATTATCAATCTTATGTTCTGCTCTATAAGAATCTTTATACTCTTTAAGGAAATGTAAATCTATCGCACGCAAGTTAAACGCATGAACGCGTCATTCATTAAAAAGTACCTAATACAGAAAAAATCTTATGCGTGATGAATGTGTAACGGAAATAATGGACACCGTAGAACAAAGTACAGTCGAGAACAAATCTTAATGTAATGACATGCAATTTAAAACCTTATGTCCTATAACAAAAGTATCATAGAAACTGAATGTTAAACGCAGCTCACAATTCGACTTCGGTGGCAAATGTTTGCCTTTCTCGTGGTATCGTTAATCATTTCTGCAAACAATGTGTGGGGTAGCTAGATACTTGTCCAGGTATCGCAAAAGAAAGTGGGTGACTCGCTTTTATAACAATGACCGATTCATGTACCGAACGAACTCAATGTTAAAAATCTCAAAGGTTACCTACCTACCATACCAACGAGTATGATGTAAATAAAATATGCAATGATACATTACATTTCGTACAAACAATTGAGAGGGAGACGTCACAAACAATAAAATTACAACTCGAGAACAAAATATGTACGAGTATTATGTTTATTTTGTTAAATAAAGATTTTTCCTGGTCTTGATTCTATCCTCAGGCCCTCAAATTTATTTATTTATTATGATTCTATCCAGAAATCTTTTCAGGCAGGCTCACGTTCACTACCATAATGGATTACGCTATAAGTAGTCCAAAAAAGTCCAAAAAATAAGTCCATATCTACCTATATCTTTTTTTGCCATGTTGTGGAATATAATAATTTTTATGTCAGATACCGCAATATAGTACGGGGGTGACTTGAAATTTTATGAAACGAAACTGTCCAGTAAAAAGAGACAAACATGAGACAAACACATAAATTCTAAAGTGAGATAGGAAGCATTGTACAGGGGTAGGGTAGGGGAGTGAGCGGTAGGGGAGCGGAGCGTGGCGGAGCGGGGCAGAGCGGAGCGGGGCGGGGCGGGGTGGAGCGGAGTGGAGCGGGGCGGGGCGGGATGGAGCGGAGCAGGGCGGGGCGGGGCGGAGCGGAGCGGGGCGGGGCGGGATGGAGCGGAGCGGGGCGGGGCGGGGCGGGGCGGAGCGGAGCGGGGCGGAGCGGAGCAAGTAGATTAGTGAAACCTACATTTATCATCTTCCCGAAATTTTACATTCGTCTCATTATCTTGAAAACAAAAATTCTGAAGGTTTCACTTCTACCACGTGTGAATTGCACACATTTTAATTTTTTTACTTTGCACCCGTCGACAGGGCGGTCTTATCTATTGCTTATTTGCTTATTTATTATATGTTTTCCAATTTTAAATACAACTTCTTAGTAGGTAGTTTCAGTTCACAAAGACCCCATGTTCTGCATGCAAATCTTTTGATACGATCTAAGTCCGATTAAGCAATGCAGTCAAGCTGTTATAAATAAAATGCAATATTCAGTTTTAAATACTTTTGACATAATTAATTTTCCTCCATAGTATATAACATGTAACTTTGTATCAGGCAACGTTCAACTTTGTAAACCACTTATGTGGCCACTTGGCCAGTAACTTCTTGCGAGTTGCGGGCACACGATGCGGGCCGGCCATCTCTAGCTCGATTCGATCATTCGTTCATGTCATTTGGTCACCGCAGCGCAGCGCCATTCGATTCAACTTGCTCTCCGTCCCCCAGTCACTCACTCACTCGCTCACTCACTCAGTCGCGGGTGATAAGCGATCGGCGTCGGTACTGTGCGATTTGTTTCGACATATTCCCGCGTAAAAACCGTTTCGAACACGATAATTAAATAAAACGTGATTAAAAACATACTTACATTGCTGTGTGTAGTTTAAGTGGATTTGTTGTGTGTACAAACACGTATGGTTATGTGTGTGTGAAACTAGTTTTTATTTACATTTTTTGTGAACCCCACTCGGATTTTCTCCTTCGAGGTTTTTGTGGTAAGTTAAAGATCAAAGATCATTCTTATTGGACATACCTACATACGTAGGTATATACGGGAAACGTTCTACAATATCTAGGTTTCGATAATGAAGTAGGTTATGGTACCTACCCTACATTTGCAAATTACTTATTACATGTTACTTTAATGTTACGTACCTACGCTTGTAGAGATTTTATAATAAATATGTTTATTGATTTGTATTTAGATTTATGATTACCGTTAGGCTTTAAAAAGGCTTTAATTGTATAATTTCTATATACCTACGATTATTATATTTATTAGGGTAGGTATGTAACTAAGCAAAGAGCGAATCTTCTCTCCCTAAGAGTATAGCGGATGCTAACAAAATTAATTCATATTTTCTAGATGTCCCAGGTGCTAACGTGGTACCCTTATCAACTCTTACCTACTACGAGTTTCACCGATTCTGCTCAGCGTCATTCAGTTTCCATGTGATAACCGAGTCCGAGGTCGACAAAGTCATAAAGTCACTACGCTCAAATGCGGTAGGATCTGATGGATTGTCTCTAGACATGATTCGGCTTACTTTATCTTGTACCCTTGATTTAATCAAAACAGCTATAAATACATCTTTTATTACAAATACGTTTCCTGATACCTGGCAGAAAGCGTTAGTAAAGCCGATACCTAAGAGAGACAACCCTGTTGATCTCTCAGACCTTAGACCTATTAGCATACTCCCAAACATGTCTAAGATTTTAGAAAAAATAGCATGTAGCCAACTGACACAATATTTAGAAGAAAATAATATCTTACCCAAAACGCAGTCAGGATTTAGGCGAAATAGGAGTACTACTACTGCCTTAATGAACGTGGTTGATGACGCCCTTGTAGCTCAAGACAAGGGAGAGGGTACCATCCTTGTTCTTCTCGATTATACCCGCGCATTTGACTGTATCAACGTTAATTTACTCCTTTCTAAGTTGTCATACTACGGGTTAACTCGGGAGGCCGTAGAGTGGTTCCATAGCTATTTTCAGAATCGGTCCCAGTCTGTTGTTTTGGAGCAAGAGAAAGACTATTCAACCGACATGCCAATAAAGAGAGGAGTTGCACAGGGATCCATACTTGGCCCCTTGCTCTTCATTCTATATAGCGCAGATGTTGTAAGTCATATTCAACACTGTAAATTTCATATTTATGCTGACGACCTTCAAATTTATATTTCTTTCAAACCTACCGATACAGAAGCGGCTGTGGCGCAATTGAATTCGGACTTAGCTCGTATATTCAATTGGTCTAATAATAATACTTTAGTTCTAAATCCAAATAAAACTAAATTTTTAGTCATTGGAAGTAAAAAGCAAGTTAAAAAAATTACATCAAATAATCCTAAAATTACAATTAATGGAAAAGATATAGAAAGAGTTTCTGAAGCACGCAATTTAGGCGTGCTGATGGACGAAAATTTACGTTTTGAAAATCATGTGATTAATGTTGTCCGTAATTGTTTTTATAGGCTTAAAGTCCTGTACAGAATTCGTCAGTTCATCAGTACAGACTTGCGACTAAAGCTATGCGAGACTTTAGTGCTCTCTAAACTAAACTACGCCGACTCTGTAATTGGGCCTAGACTTCTCTCTCGCTCACAACAACTTATCCAGCGGGTTCAAAACGCCTGCGCTAGATATTGTTACAATATCCCCCCACGGAGTCACGTGACACCCTATTTAAACAGCGCAAACATTCTAAAGATGAGGTACCGTAGGCAGTTGCACTTTGCGTCGTTGTTATTTGGCATCGTGAAGTATAAATCGCCTTCGTACCTATTCGACAAGTTTGTATGGTCCAAGAATGTTAGCACTGTCCATCAAACGAGAGCCTCCAGTTACAGTCTCCAAATACCGTTACATAGGACCGCAGCATTTCGTGGTAGTTTTAAATATAACGCCACGAAGTGTTGGAACAATCTCCCGCCGCCTTTTCGTAGCCTGGGAACGGTAAATTCATTTAAAATAAAATATAAAATTTATCTATTAAATGTCCAAAAATCACTTTAACGTATGCATATTGACTCACGTATACACACTTACACACACACACACATACTCACACACACACACACATACACACACACACACACAAGTATCCTAGGAAATTAAATTATGTAAGTACCTACCTAATATTTATTAAATTTTATTCTCATAAAAAAAAAGGAAAATACTCACCGGCAATGTCAAGGCCCGTCAGCTCAGCAGATAAATTTTCCATTACTCCGTTTGTGTTCGACCCAGCCTCGTTTTATTCCTGTTATAGTTTCCTAAAGTGCTGTCAACCATGTTTTATTCAACGATGTCTTCTTTATGTTGAAATAGATCCTTTTATGCTTTGTAATTGTTTAATGTTTTTCATATCTTATACACAAGGGATGGATAATGTAGCAATAATTTGGTTAATTTTTCTGTGTTCACCTTATTTATAAAATTTTTGTATATATCATTAGCAAGTTCGCAGCGCACCGCACCGATGCATGTGTAGGTCACATTGAAAAACAGCGGACCTCGCTGAATGTGACCTTTTTTCGTTCCATCGGCATGGCACTGCATTTGATCTTTAGTCATAGTATTTAAATTTAAGCATGTTCTTATATCTGTTGTAGTGCCCTGTTTTGCGAAAATAAATGTTTTTCTTTCTTTCTTTCTAACTACCCTATTTATTTGAATGTTTTTATAAAATAATAAGTGGGATCAACTATGTAAGCAGTAAACTTTATTTTCGTTATATACTTCCTGTATCTAGGTTAGGTACCTACCTACAGAAAAGAACCACTTATAAATTATAATACATACTGAATACATAGACGGTTTTTTCTCTGTGAGTTTTTTTTAATAATTTTATATCTATTTAGAATTCCATATTACTTAAAATAAAGTTGAATAATATAGAGTTAACCATTCACAGAAATACTCTCACGGTCACCGTTCATAACCACCGCTTAGTTATATTCAAATAACAAACCCGGTGTAATATTTCTAGCCAAGTAGACAGAGATATAATAAATATAACTAACTTGTAACTTGTTGATTATTTTATTCTACGGACAATGTTGTATCGCAAATAGGTAGGTACTTACGTGACTTTAGAATGGACATTTTTATCATATCACAATAAACGGTTTCACAATTTATTAACACAGTAACTGTGAGCACTTGACCCAATTTAGTCGGGTGTAGATACAGCTGTACCTGTATCAGAATGGCTTTCTCCTGTAACTACAAAACCTATGTTCTATTTGCGTCCATTTCCTTCCCAGTTTTCCCACCCGCAATACACAGTATTACCTTACTTACCACAGTAAAGAATATGTAATAATATTTATTGTTTATATTGTGGTATTATTACCTATTTCGGGTCTTCGGTCGGGAATGTTTTTTTACTTTTGTGTGCGCATACTGAACTTGTATCTGTTATTCCTATTTTGATTTTGTTAATAAATAATATTCCCAGCCACATTATAAGCCCACAATCATACAATCACAAGTTATGGTATGACATACGATGACCCTCAAACTTAATCATCCTGCCAAGGTAGGGTAGATTTTTGTAGGTAGTATAGGTACCTAGTACAGTCACCTGCAGAGAAAAGTAACCTATCTGTTTACAACGGAAACGTTGCTGTTCGTATATTTATAAACAGATTACACAGGTTACTTTTCTCTGCAGGTGAATGTACCTACCTACCTTATAAAGGCTCTACATGTCATGTCTACACTTATTAAGGTCTCTTCTCCGGGTGTCCTACTATCCTTCTAAAAAAGTAAAAACTTACAACAAAAAACTATTCAAATAGATCTAGGTCGTGAATCTGAGGTTGATAGTTTGGAACTTGATAGTTTGGATAAATTACACATTTTATGTAGATTTTTTAAACGTTTTTCTTATTATCTTGAACGTAGGGAATATCTACCAGATGATAAGCACATTTATAAGTAGCACGGAACTAGTTTTATTGCGATTTGTACCTAGTTTGATTGCGAAATATGTACCTACAATGAAATTAATAGGAACCGCATTATCTGATTGTAACACGAGTCTGAATTAGACATTGATCAGTTGATTGGTTAGAATGCAGTTCTAATTCGGATTCTTGGCAATAGCGGTTCTTTCGGTACGAGTCCTCGGCTCTGTCACTCCCGTCCCAATTAATGATTAAATCTTAAATGCTATCTTCACTATCCCACGACTTAGTACATCAATACATCATTGAAAACCGAATGCAAGTATTTTAACTTTTAAGGCTGTTTTCTGAAATAGCGGAAAAGTCATCGAAAACAATTCGTCGAACAACAATTCGAAGAATAATTATTTTCCATGAATTTTCCATAGACGGTTTTCTGAGATAAGCGGGAACAAATGCGTAAACAGATAAAAAAATATTGCGTTAGTTTATGGTTAGTAAATAAGGTAAGTACCACAAGAGTATTCTCAGGTATGATTCACTTGTCATTAGTTTACTTCCAGAAGAACGAAGCCACTTCTTAACTTACAATAAACAATCGATACGATTATCTGAAGCAATAAAATTTTAAAATTGCTTCTCTAGTAGGAATTTTGGCTTGATAAGCGCATAGCTGTGGAATTACCTTGTTATCAGGGATTATGCGCGAATGTGCATGAACTATCCACTCGCCTTACATCTTATCAATGTTTTTATCCAACCCACAAAATAGGTTGGCTTAATAATAGTAAATGTGTTTTTAATTTGTAAATGATTTATACCGATACTATGTTGTATGTACTATTTTATCTATTCTGTGCTAATATGTACTAAGTACCAAAGCACCTGACGGAATTTTCCGCTTTCAAGTTGGATTTCATTTTTTTCTGTAGTTGGACAAGGATCAAAAAAGATACAGTACAATACAATACAATGCAAATATTGTTTATTTGTACATATTATTACTATAGGTCTATGATTTGTACACCAGAAACATATACACAGTAATAAAACAAGGTACGGTATACAAAGGCGACCTTATCGCTAAAACAGCGATCTATAAGTACCTAGCATTGAATAGATATTCTTAATATACTATTATATGATTTTTATTCCTATTTTCCAAGGTTTCTTATAGATAGTTTTTTTGGGAAACTGTGGTAATCCGTACAAATAATCAAATTGCGTAAAAACAATCTTTGAAAAACATATAAACTGTCAAAGTCGCCGTAATGTACATAATTATAATTAATGATTAAACGAACTTACCTGTAAGTGAAGTTCTATCATAATTTTATTATACGAAGGGTTTCATCCGAAGATATTATAATATTTGATCATGGATCCCATCGTCAGAACTAAATTGTAATAAATATGGAACCAATTTGAAATTATATCTACTGTGGTCGATAAAAAAAAGAATTTTCCAAGTCAGTTGACAAAATGACGGAATTCTGAGGCAACAAACATTGGAAAAATACAACCGAATGGAACCTCCTCGCTTTTTCGAAGTCGGCCAATAAAGATTATTTCTACTGTTACAATATACCTATTTATGATTCAATTTTTATTCTCTTCCATTCTTTTTCCTTGCCAACCACAAAATTAGACCTTATTTATTAACGCAAACACAACGCCGACGTCAATAAGGCGTTGCTGCGACACGACATGACGTGGCGTTATTAATGAATTGAGCCCTTAGTTCGTGTAAACGGAATACCTAGTTCCTTGTTAGGTTATTAGTACCGTAAGAGGTGACTAAAGAGGACCTACGCTTTGGTATCACTTATAGCTGGCAATAAATCCTCTAGTACACCGTTAAGGAGATATTGAGTAGGGAATTCTGCTACATCGTGTAATTTGTATGGCCGCCGTAAACTAATATATGGTTTCGCGGGACGTGGAGTTTAGTTTCGGTTGGAAATATGGGAAAACTTTCTGTTGTATGAATAAATAATTGGCAGTGACCTTATCCGCTACGCAAGGGATTTGATTCCTGGTCGGGGCAGAAATTTATGTGACAGCTAGATGTTTGTATTCGGAACTTGGTTGCGTGTGATTTCTTTATTGTTTGCTTTGAATTCGTGTCGTGACTCATGACACAGGGAGGATATCCATGGATTCTCTCTTGTATTATAGGTTCTCGAATGACTTTTACGGTCCTCCAAAGACAAAGATCATCAGACCTTGTCCAGGTTATGCCTAGCTTCAACGCCCACTACTGAGCACGGGTGTCTCTTGGAGAGCCCATATTTGATGTCCGTCCAGGCATATTAATAGTCTCGTCTAATCTGTGGCATACAGTCCGTTAGACACATTTGCCTATATTACTCAGCATTCTGTACGTCCAAACGTCTAAGTAGGTAAATAAAGGAACTATTTAACTCTAGTAAATGTTTGCCGATGCTTTGCGACACCTATCATAGTTTAGTATCCATTCTCTTACGGTATATGGTATATATACGAACAGAAAACTTGTAATTAGGGAGGACATCGTATGTTAAATCATAAATGATGTTTTACCTAACCTAACCAGCAAATAAATCTTTGGATAATGATTGTTGTTACTCACTTTTTGACTGGCCATGGCCGTCTAGGTTCAACTTTTAATGTAAGTAGGCAACAAACGGGCAGATATCCACCATAGACATTATGAAGCTATCATAAACAGACACGTTAGCGACGACTTCTCAATGGGGGTGTGGTCCAATGGTATACATCATAATAACGTATTCAGCACTAAAGGCCATCTTTACTCAGCACTGACTACACTGATTACCAACCTGAAGCAGTTCAATTCCCGGCCCAGGCAGACATCCGTGGTAGATAAACAAGTATTCTAGGGTGGTCGGTGTAAGCAATTCATTTGTGTATTCAGTAAATACTTAAACCGATTTTGATAAAAGAAAGCATTCGATTGTAAAAAATGGCGAGACCATTTCGAAGTCTATAGATAGACAACACACGTTCTGCCAGCATTTAGATGGTGCAAGTGATGTGGTGCCGGTAACTTTTATATCTTGATATTCGTTTCGTTAATTAATATATGTAGTAAGTATCTAATTACGTCGTAGTAAGGTAGTAAGGTAATTGCGTAAAGAACATAATTGTTATCTCAATTCAATGTTGTCTATTTGTGGTTTCTCTCGTTATTTTGTGGTTCAATCTGAACTTTCCCAATTTTAATTAAAAACATAATATAGGTATTAAGTAGGTATTTACAAGAGTTAATTAGGTATACCTAAAATATATTATAGTTAGTACAAGACATTGAATAGCAAAATATCGAATAAAAGTAGCAAAGCAACTTAATTTATATTGAAAATTAAATTCGATGAAAATTTTCCAAACCTCTACTTAAGATTTTTGAACATCGTTAATTAAGTAATTGTTTATAGTTTTGTTTCTTAAAAATGTAAAAGTAAAAAGTAATAAATAATTCTTAAAATGGGAAAAATATACATGGTAATTTGCGTTGCTGCATTGGTTTTCTATTCCTTGGTTGTCTCCACTTTAATAGTGCGTTGCCATACCCGTATACCACACGTACTTACCACCAAATGGAATAATTCCAATTACAATTATTTTAACAGTAATTGCTAACACTGCTAACTCTTCATGAAGCTGTAAAGGCCGCTTGGGCCTAAATTCAACTGTCCATCCGAAAAAAAAGCAAAAAATATAGGTACATTATTAAAGTTACATTTTTTCTTTCTTTTTCCCTCTTTCTTGGTCGGCAAGTGGCAACGCATCAATGATGTCTTTGGTGCTGCTGATGTCCATGGGCGTCGATAACCACATATGTAACATAAGGTGGATCGTCGGCTCGTTTGTCGGCTACTTCCATAAAAAATACAATTACGATTAAAAAAAACTCTGTGTCATGAAACGTGGGTGTATAAACGTTAAACCACTTCAAATTAACTCTACTCCGCTACTTGGTACAGTCACCTGCAGAGAAAAGTAACCCATCTGTTTACAACGCAATAGGCAACGGAAACTATGCTGTTCGTATATTTATAAACAGATGGGTAACTTTTCTCTGCAGGTGACTGTACTTGCACTTATCAAAGCATATCGGTCGTTAATACTTACCATACAACATGTCCCACGTAATTTAGATCGACATTGGGCCAAAATGCCGCCGTCTAATTAATCCACGCACAGCCTCCGATCCCAGTTCCGTGTCAATTTAAGATTAACGACCTCTCAACTACTGTCAAACAACGAAATACATGTTTTAATATCAAGCCCTATAAGGCACTGTTCCACTTCTGTCCAGATCGTACCTGCAGTTTACACACTCTCGTTGTGGTAATTGTAATCGACTACGACGTATGCAAGTTAAGTAGGTTAATTATTTTATTTATTTATTTTTAATGACAGATTATGAACTTTATTTTATAATGTAAAACTATCATTCTCTTTTCTACGAGTAGTAAAAGAAGCCTTTATTACTGTTTCACAATGTTTAAAAATAGGTTTTTTTTTTCAAATAACAGCTTGTCCTTCGACATAGGCCTCCTCTAAGTTTTCCACATCGATCTGTCTGTCTTTCGCTGTTCTCATCCACACTGGACCAGCCACTTTTTTCATGTCATCTTTCTAACGTGTCATTTGTCGCCCTTTGCTTCTTTTTCCACTCTGTTATTATTTTTGTCTATTTCTCTCATGTCATTTGTCTCAGCATAATTATGTCCTGTCCATCTTGCATGTCTTTTTTGCATCTTTAAATTTAGTAATGGTTTTTATTTCTTCTATCATTCTTTCCCCGTTGCAATAATGATATAATCTAATACTTTATAGATTCATGCAATATGACAGTTTGAAATCCTTCATTCGTTCAATCGAACACGAGTGTATCGCAGCCATTAGTTCGCAGGTTCTATCGGTCGCATTGTACATTTAACGCGAAGCCGCCTAGCCGGCGTCCATAAGCATCACATTAGCGTGACAAACGGATCGACTTGCAGTGTCCTGTGTCGCACTGAACACGCAGACACGCGATCTAATCCCCTGTAGCCTCACTACGGATCGCAACAACCGATTTTCAACCTTATGGCTAGGTAATAAGACCTACGCAACAGGCGTTGATGACCCTTTGCACTGGAGTGACTTTGCGTTCGCTGTCAAGGAACTTTAAACCTTATTAATTGTACGCGTAATACGGTTTACGTGACATTATTGAAGTGATTTTCTTTGTATTTTCCGGTTCAGTTGATTTATTGATTAAACACTTTTTGGAAGAGGTTTTTATTTCGGAGCTCGTAGGTCCAATTATTATATTGAAAAGAGTTAGCGAAGTTTGTCAAGTAGCTATACCAGATATAATTAATTTTAACATTGTAAAAAAATCTGCCAAAGTTAACGTCAATATAGTGAAGCATAACCCTTAAAATATGAAGACATACATATTGACCTAATATTGACATATTGAACCGTTACTTCAAGTCCGTACAAGATCAGAATCTGATATTAGGTGTGTTTTATCTTACGGACCTCAATTCAATAATTAGCTTACTAAATGTAAATCAGTAGATACAGATTGCATTAGACCGCGGAGCTGGTTTACTTATAGGAATGAATGAATGGTAATGAATTGCACAACTTGTCTGTATGAGAATGTTATTACTGGGACAAGCCAGTAGGTTGTGCGGCTACGAGTAGCTCTCACGACATCGAAGATGGGATTAAGTAACTAAGTACAGATACGTTTATAACAAGTATGAATTAAGCAATTAACTAAACAAATAAGTAAGCAATCATACGCCTCATAACCCGGCACTAGGATTCCTTGTGTAATTCGCGGGTGAAGTGGATATTGATTGAGGACATCATAAAAAATAATAGTAAAAAAAACTAAAAAACACGCTTTAGAAAATCCAACTAGAAAATAGATTTTTTTTTAATAAATTTGAATTAATAATAGTGGAATTGTAAAAAAAGCGTGGGGTGCATGGTGTCAATGCCAATGAGTAGAAGGATTATCATTTTGATAACACCCCTTTGGCAAGCATGACTTCAACCTTTGGGGCTACAAGGTACTTCAGTTTCTTTGATTCTTCTGCTAATCCGCAATTTCAATTTTTTATGGAGGTCCTATTAAACCTTTCATGATGAGATGAGACCTAGTGTCAAATATGGAAGAGTATTTCCCCAAACATTTAAAGCGAGAAGAGGAAAGAAACACGAAGGTATCACAAGTACGAGCGTTCGAAGAACTGTTTCTAGTAGCGTTGCGGCCCGTAACGGATACAAATCAAGCGATACGGTATCAAATAACATCAAGCTTAGTCTTATAACTAGAAAGTGGCCTACTGCTTCTAACTAGAACTGAGGAGACGTCAACAGCTGATACCGACCACTTATACACAAGTATCCGATAACTGGTACACTTTTATTAACTATCTTATAATAGTCACGTTGGTACCTAGTTTCTATTGCATATCATTTAATGAATATCAAGGACTATAAAAAACATTAGTTGTCATTGAATTACTAAGCATTAAGACTTGATTATTCGTATGTCTAGGACTCTAGGGTACTTCTACAGTAATGTGTATGATGACTATATTGACGTGATAACGTCTATTAAAACGATGAGCGCCGGGCGCATCTATGAAAAAATGTAGCGTTCCGCGAGCGAGAGAGCGGCAAAAGCGAGAGAGAGGAACTATCGGCTACGATCGGCTTATCGTAGCCGATGCCGTACGCGAGCCGTAGGCGATCGTAGTTGAGTGGAGCGGGGCGGAGCTTTGTCATGACGTTGTCACGTTAAACTACCGTCCGTAAAGTGACATTACAGACAACCATTTTTTTTTAATATTTAGATTCGTAAGAGACGAACAAATCGATTGATTCCCTAAGATTTGCTGTAGATTCGTACGATTCACTAAGCTTTATTTAGATCGCACAATCAAAACCTTCAAATGGACTATTCTGCGTTGGTTTTATTTACCCTGTATACCATGTAGGTTCAGATAAGAGATCATTTGCTGAAATAGCCGAAATAAATAAAAAAAACTATATTGTCATTTTACAATCTATGTATCAAGACAGGTCTTCGCAATAATACCAAACAATATCTATTGATTCGAGATGTCAATAACCTTATTCATTAAAAACGGTGACTGTAATCGTTATTAGAGATATGATCGATCGAACCATCGATAGTTCCAGGTACTGGACTACAAAAAATACTGCGAGCTGTCATTAAATACAATGCAAAAACTATATTATCAAAAAGCTTCAATTAACTAAATAATAAACCGACTATGATGCAGACTTTGAAGCACTGCACTGCTACAAAGGAGGTGGCCAAGATTTACCCCGGAAATGGTTAAAATACGTTTATTTGTACAAGGTTTTAGTCTTCTGAAAATACATGTTTTCCATTTATTAAAACATAACTAGAATTTTAATTTTCTTCGGAACTCCGCCGTGAGTATTTATAATCAATTAACAATATTAATAAGTTGTATTGTATACCCTTAATCTTCTACTACCTCCATTGCTGTCACTCAGTGTTGCCAATGCTACGGCAATTACCGTGTTCTACGGCTTTCAGGCCAAAAAATTACAAAATCTACTGCCTATGGCTGGAACCGGCCGGAGCAAATTCTACGGCTTTATTTAACGAATGTTAAAAACCCTTAAAACAGCGCTACTAGTCTAATTATGATTTTAATCTAGGTATTCTAGGTCAATGAAAAGTGTTCTTGAAGTTTTGTGGACATCAAATTCACTGTGGATGACTTTTTTTTAGTCCGAGCGTTCAACCGATGGTATATATTGGCATAATTGGATGGCATAATAATTATATGACACGGCCCACAGTTGATTTTTTTCCATGTAGACACGTCTAATTTAACAAATGTAGACGGCCTTCCAAAAATTTTCGTTGGCAACACTGCTATCACTGGAGGTTGACAATTGACTGACAGAAATGCGAATGTCTGCTATATTGACATTTGCCAAAACAAGATTTTTGAGTTTGATTTCTGCAAAATAATAATTGTGTTTGATTTTTTGCCATGAGATGCATTAATTGCGTGGTTGATATTGAGCGCATGGCATGTCACTCAATATTTATTTAATAACAAAAATCTCTCCTTAAAACACTTTTCCACGATTACTTATGTTTTGCAGAATGTCAACCTACAACTAAAACTGCCCGTAAGAGGAGAATCTCAAGTACTAGAGATTTTTATTGATAAAATTATCAAAGTAGATATTGTAAGCTTTAATGTAAGGTAAAAATAAAATGTGTACATTATACTTCACAAGTGGGGCAAAGCCCATACAAATGTTGGCCACCTCCTTTTTTTGACTTAATAATATCAAAAACAAATACTCATTCACTCACACAGTCACACACACGAGGAAACACAAACAGCCCGAGAACATTTTTTTTACATAAATATTTTGCCCAGCCCCTAATTATTGAACTCGAGACCCTCCGCTCGGCGCTCAGTGATACTGCAAAGTGTACTGTACCTACTGAGATAAATACACACTTAGGTATACCAGCTCTAAAATAAAAAGGTGAACTAGCCTTATTGTTAGATTGATCAGAGATGCTGATCCTGAAACCCGTATTCAATATTTATCCATTAAACTTATTTTATATAATGATTCATACATATATTTCATAAATGTGTTATTTATAAAATATAAACCCTTCCTCGTCCATGACCCGTGTATAATTCGAATTTTATAAATATATACGAAGTAAACAAGTTCGAAACCCACGCGTCGTCAAAAATCGAATAAATGATACGAGATACGAGCCAGTCGTGCCGATCGTTTTGTAGTAGTAATGATGACAAAAACTCTAAGTTAGCCTTGTGGGAACCGGTATGTGCGTAATCACGCAGGTAGAAAAACGAATATAGATCATTTTTGGCAGGACCCATTTGTTGCATGGCCCAAAGAAGAATTAGAAGATAAAAGGAGAATTAAGTAAACTATAAGAAATCTCGAGCTGTAAAATGTAACGAATAATCACGAATTTTATATGTCATACTTCTCAGTTTCATGAGTATTACGACTGTAATGTTATTACATGTACGATACATTTTTACTGTAATACGGGTACTCACGATATACTTATTTTATTTATTCGCCGATATTTCGACCCAGTTGCAGGGATCGTGGTCACGGCTAGACTGCGGTGGCGCAGAGAAACTCTTGACAGGTTGACAGACGACGTTGATTAATAGTCTTTGACGGATGACGTTGTCAGAAACCGGATGTTAGATGTCGCATGACGTTTGACACTAATACATCAGTCTGTCTACCTTACGTCTCGATCGTTTGTGAACCATATCACGACACACAACACTGACCACATCTTGTCGCACAACACTAAATAAAATAAGTATATCGTGAGTACCCGTATTACAGTAAAAATGTGTTCAGTCCACGATGAGTTAAGTTTAAAATCATGTACATGTACGATAATTTGAATGCATGAGTTAAAAGTTCAAAATTTTATTAAGTAGTACATTTTCTTTAGGATCGTTTATAACCTCGTTTATGAGCTTTTATAACCCGCCTCATTAATTGTCACTATGAAATAAAGAGTTATTACTCACATTACGAGCTGTGTTCTCATAACTTGTTTTGGTTTTCTTACCTTCATAATTGGGGAATATTTTCGGTAAGAATTTTCTTTTTCATAAAATCCGACAGACTCGCAAGCCGACCGAACATTTTGTGAAACTAAACAGCTTGTTATTAACTCGTTAGAAGTATCAAACCAGTCCGATACAACACAATGATACATTAACAAGGGCCCACACAATATTTTAGGGCGACACTCCGCCGCTTATCTCAAAGCAACAATTTCGCGTTTCGTAATAAGCCCTGACAATTTGCAAAAGTAGGTTGTGCCGGTACAAAGAATGATCGCGTCTGTCTCTATCAAATGGCTATCTCCGAAGGCATTCGTCTAGAGATAGGAATCGTAGAAATTACGAGTCGGACTAACTATTGTTCATGGGATTACGACTGACAGATAGATGGAGATAATGATGTACCAATTTATATTTTCTTCCGGATCGCGAACGACTCGGGCGTGCTTGGCTTTTAAAGTACCTACTTTAAAATGCTATGTTATCGTTTTATTTGCTATTAACGATAACCTTGGAAATAAACTTCACATATCGGTGTTCATGGAGTAACTACCCCCCGGTAGTATCAATTATAAAATGTAAAAGGTACAAGATTTTAAACTTAACTCGTCGATATTTATTTCGTATTGTAATTAATTGTAAGTGTATTTGTTTTGTACGTATTATAGTAAAATGTAAAAGATTTTGTCACATAAATTGACATCCAAATAATATGAATCCAAAGTTCTAAACCACTAAACAGCCACAAAACTACAAATGAACCATAAATATTTCATTTTAACAGAAATATTGCAACAGTGTTTCTCAAACCACATTCGTCATAATCAAATCTTAACAAATGCATCAAAGCCTCGCGTTCGTCAACAAAGCCGAAACACTCCCGTTCACCAGTTTCGGCTCCCAAAGTGAAATACCCCGGTAATAATTAAATCTGTTTAGGGCCATACTTCCTACTTAACATGTGCAGTGCCGCGATGCCGGTCCGCCCACGGCTACATTACTGAAGTAAGCTCTTATCCAACTTCATACAAAGCGGTTGAAGTAACGCTTACCGCACACAATTCAATCATTTGTATTTGTACACACAGTCATACATTAGAATAATTTCTCGCAAAATATCACGGCGATTATATCCACTTTCTCGCTTGTAGATCTATTCTGTGCTTGTAGTATCGTCGCGCACAAAGTACTTTCATATTATATTTTCTTATTATGGTAGAACGCTGTTTATTCTGCCATAATTGATACAACGACGCTGCGACAATGCAAACATTAGATTTACCGAATGGCACAAAGGTATAGAACTACATACTTTTATTATATTATACCTATTACTATCTACAGTATCTACTTAATTAACATTGGGTAGTTCTAAGTAGGAGTACCTACAGACATCAAATATTATACGAATGATTTCTCGAAAGGAAACGCTATTTTCAACGGGGAGTAATTTTTGGTAAACTTCATTAAATTCAAGGATTTTGCTCTAATCTCTTCTGCATGTTGTTCTCTATGCGTGTGGGAAGTGCTAAGCCATTACACCGGCGCGGTGGCGGTTACGAAGCTCGATACGAAATTATCATACGCATAATGTTTGGTTATGTTATTAATACTATACAAATGACAAGGCTCCGTATTTGGGATTGTGAATTAGAAGCGAATGGAAATTCTCTTGGTTATTGCCAACCATCTAACTATTGTAGCTTCATTTGGACATGTGACCCGTGTAAATGTATCTTTCATTAGTATTGGCTTCTCTTTTGCATTTCCGCTTACTTTACACGTAGAATAGGGAATTTTGGTTTAATTTTCCGTAAACTGCAGTATTTTGGGCTCAGATAGAAAATTTGTAACTGTTTTTAAATAGTACATCTAGATACTCTGCACTAAACTTGGCATTTTTTTGAAAATTGTCACTTTTATTACGATATTTTTGTGTTAAATTAAAATTTCCTTAAATTATAACCAACTTTTTAAGGAATAAAATTAAAACTTAATCATTATTTAACTATTTTAAAAGTAAGCAAAAATATTATCCATTTTATATGCCAATTGTCTATTACTTGAATAAAAAGGAAATTTAAAGTAATAGGTATAACAAATAGTGCATGGTTATTTCGCGTCACGGTTGATGGGAAAGAAAACGGTATAAAGTTTTCTGCTAATTGTTTCACGGTACGCTTAATTAACTGTTCATTGTCTCATTACAAGGCACCCACAGCGTCACAGATAAAGGAAAAACACTTTATGAATTTAAAATTTATTCCTACACTACCTTTTGCTCCTCCTGCTATAATTTCTAGTGAAATTGCAAAGATGGTGTAGTTAGGGAACCATGAATTCTAATTATGCTGAAAGGTTAAATCTGCATGGTGTCTATAATATTTATAAAATACCATCATCCTTACTTCCCGCAATCCCGCCCATAATAAACGTCCTAATGCCGAGGTCCGATGCCGCAATGGCATGACTTGAATCACACTTGAATTATTTGTTTTGACAACATAATAACTCCAAGTAGGTATGTTTCAAACCGAGCTTGTCTTTTTTAATAATATAAAGGAAAAATTTATAAATCTATTTTAGTATTTGACTAGTTTTTTTACGGTCTGATAGACTGATTTATTACCTACGTTGTTTATGTAAATTGCCAATTAATCTATGTTCTATTTTAGGTGTTAACAAAGCAATCTTGTTTAAAAAGTTCAATAAATAGGTATATGGCGACATAATGTGTCCAAGGTTAACCGGACGTTAGGCGAAATAAACGAAAAAAATAAATATTTTACATAATCTAATAAGTTAAAAACAAGTTTCATCAAGTTGACAATCTGCACAATTTACATCATCAGATGTAACTGAGCTCTGTTGTGAGTTAATTTATAGTTGTTTAGAAAAATTGGGCTATTTACTGTTTTGTTACAGTATCTTATATTACTCCTTGGTTTTCGACAGGACTACAAAATGTTTCGTAATTTATAACTCTAATTTTATAATTCAATCTTCTACAACAATCAGCTTGAACAGATTGCCCTCTAATGCTGAAATGTCGTTTGCTATACCTTGGTAAATGAGCTTTCGTCTTGAGTAATAGGGTTCTTATTCCAAGTTGAGACTGAGATGAATTTAAGCCATTTTAGCCTTAGTGAGGAATAAAGAGTTCTAGTGGACATATTTTCCCATATAAATCGAACAATGAGATTACGTATCTGTACAGTGTGTTTATTATCCTGATTCCTGATATATTTCTGTCCTAAGTAAACTCACAGGGATTTTTTACCTTTCTGTTGTTTTTTTTCATTAATAAAATTATTTGCCTACTTTGCTACTCATATTAACTTCTACTTGCTTGTACTCATTAGTCATTACCTATATTGATTAATTTTCGCGGATGTGACTAATGTAATAAGTTTTAAATTTTAAAACTTAACCAACGACTTTTTAGCTATAGGAAGTACCTGGTTAAAAGATTAGAGTTCCACCTTGACAAAATATTAGTTTGTAGGTATCGATGGGCATTCACCCGAGACTGATGTCTCACGATTCAATCTATGTACGAATTCTGAGGGCAACGGACCGGTCTTTTTGCCTTATTCAATGGTATCATTAAATACAATAGTTAATTTAACACTTAATTTTGACAATTTAAATTTTAATATTTGTTTAGTCAGTGTAATGTTTACTGACACACGCTCAAATTCCCGATCTTGGATGTGTGAAAGTGGACTAATTTGGAACAAAAATAATTATATTTTTGCTATAATGTTTGATTGGTAATTTAAACATTATGCAAAGCTTACAGGGAACTATGCTTTTAGAACTAGTATATTAGGCCTATCAGCTTGTAAGCTCCGCTTTTGTCTCCGTTTAGCAACAAAGGCTTAGCTGCAAAATGCGCGCTATCCTGTTGGCTTTCTACTAAACAATTAATCTCCTAAATTAGGAGCCGTTAACGAAGACTCGACTTGTGAGATTATTAGTGTATTAAAACAGCTAGTAAATAGTAATCATAGTTACCAATTAACGCGTAATTTTTTTTTTTGTTTTTTAGTTCATTTATGGGTGAAATGCAGTTAATAACCGTGAAAAATGAAGTCTATTTAAGTGAACAACTTCATAACTTGTGATAACTGAATTACGACGTGTAATGCTTACAAGACTATTAGTCATAATTACAAAACATACGTAATTTCACCTAATTGTTTGCCTTATAAATTCACTTGCCGGGGCTTAATTTACTGCGTGGCTATTCGCAGCCAAAACCAGATCGGTTCAACACCGGCAGTCGCCAGTCATGCACTATTCTGAAAGAGCTAAAATATAGCACGCTTCCGTGACACGTAACACGCAATTTGCAATAATTGCTAGTTATTCGAGTGCTGAAAATTGTATAAATTCTAACAAACAATGTTCCACGCGAGTGTACGCTCCGGCGCGAAGTGTTGATGTAACAATTTTAACGCTCGGTATTTTTATGTTTATATTTTTTCCGCTATTTAACTGGATGTCTTCGGAGAGGATCATTTATGGTCGTTTATTTGTAGTATGATAAGAATGATCAATTGTCACATGTTTTGAGATAAACGAAAATCGTGGTGGAAACATTAATGTTTGAAGTCTTTCCGTGCTAATTGGCCAGCCTGGTGGACTGTGCCCTAATCCATCTTATTCTTTCGAGAATACCAAGGTTCCACAAAGGGAGAGTTACGGGTTCTGATGTTACTCCTTATTTCCTTTGCGTTTATTTTTATTTCTATATTCTATCTCTTTGTCAAATTATTTTAGAATCCTTAAAAAGATTTAGAGATGTTAAAAAATTAAACCTATATAATCTCTAGCGAATAGTGCTATCTTGATGTGTGTGCTGTTTACGTTTTATTTATACAAAAAGGTTAAAATTAATGTTGTGTTGTAACCTGTAACCTCTGACAAACGATCAGCAAGGCTATTCTATTTTGTAACTCGATAGCGGAATCCGCGATGAGTGTCAAAATTCCTATCTTTAGTCGTTTGAAGTTCGAGTTCGAGACTCACTTCACTTCGCAAGTGAAATTAGATGATTAGAGAATGACATATCAAGATGATGCAAGTTCGCTTTCGAGTCTCACTTGAGTGAGCTTTGATTTTGAGTTTGTATTTTAGAGAATAACCCCCTAGCTGTTTAATCAAGCGATTACAGTGCTAAAATACGGCTGTGTTACTAGAACAATTTATTTAATAAAATGGACAGTCTGCAAGGTTGTCAATTTTCTCACGTGTTTATTGTTTAATCGGCTAGTTAATTAAACCATGAAAATCATAATACACTTTTACTATTTAATTGCTAACACATATTAGTTATGTAACTAAGTATACAAAATTAAACACTTATAAGACTCATAAACACTTTCGACCCAATAAAAAATTCTGTCACATTTTGCTCGGGGCAGGAATGGAACCCAGGACCGCTTTTTGACTTGATGGATCTCAATTGGCCGGGTTGTATAACTTATCGTGTTTCTTAGCAATTTTCACATAACAGCCCACTGGTAAGAGAGACAGAGAGAGAGAGAGAGAGAGAGAGAGATTTAATTGCAACGAGCACCTACTCAATATCCTTAAGCAAAAGCGTGTAAAGAGTGGTTGTAAATAAACATGCAGTTTAATGTTAACTGGCGGCTGCAGCCCACGAAAGGGCTATAAAACAAAGTATTTCAATATCGTCATAAATTTTTTACAATCTACTGCCTTTAGAGATTCGCTCCACCCACACCCTATGAAGCTTCACATAACTGCTATAAACCTTTGATTTTTAAGTTTCACAACTTTACCACGAGGTTAGCGCGGTCGTGGTAAACATTATGTAACTATGACAGATAACATCTTATTAAAGAACTTAGGTATGCTTTTGGAATTTAGAATTTAACTTTTACGGTTTCGTATTGTTACTTGTAGAACAAGGTACCTATAAGCTTCTACCGATGTGTTTTAAGTTTTAACGCAATAACATCAATAAATTATTGCGTGAATTATCTTACAGTTTCTACAAAAACTTATTTAGTTGTATTAGATAGTTGTAGTAAGCAATATGATAACCATGAAAACTGTCAATAAAAAAGGCCAAGTGCGAGTCGGACTCGCCCATGAAGGGTTCCGTAGCAGCAAGTAACATAATATGCATAAAAGTTCTTGAAGTTCGTTGTAACTTTGATCGAGGTAAATTGCGGTTTACGATTTATGACGTATTAAAAAAAAAACTACTTACTAGATCTCGTTTAAACCAATTTTCGTTGGAAGTTTGCATGGTAATGTACATCATATATTTTTTTTAGTTTTATCATTCTCTTATTTTAGAAGTTACGGGGGTGGGGGGACACACATTTTACCACTTTGGAAGTGTCTCTCGCGCAAACTATTCAGTTTAGAAAAAAATTATATTGGAAACCTCAATATCATTTTTGAAGATCTATTCATAGATACCCCACACGTATGGGTTTGATGAAAAAAAAAATTTTGAGTTTCAGTTCTAAGTATGGGGAACCCCCAAAATTTATTGTTTTTTTTCTATTTTTGTGTGAAAATCTTAATGCGGTTCACAGAATACATCTACTTACCAAGTTTCAACAGTTCCTATAGTTTCGGAAAAAAAGTGGCTGTGACATACGGACGGACGGACAGACAGACAGACATGACGAATCTATAAGGGTTCCGTTTTTTGCCATTTGGCTACGGAACCCTAAAAACGGATTTTTGAGTAGGAAATAGAAAACTTATCTTATTTTTTTTTTCTAGATAAACCTTGTGAAATAGTACCGGGAATTCATACCGGCTACTTTATATTGATATTGGCGATCTAGTTTTTGCATTTCGCACCTCGTACCAGTAATCGTAACGCGTATGTGGAGCAAGGCTCCGACATTAATACGTAATGTCACACAAATCAATTGTTCTGGAAGTAATCGAGTTGGACCACTTGCAGCGATTTCGTTATAAATCGAGTCTTGGTTTAATTCCACGGATTCGTCATGTCGATGTCGTAAACATATTTTTATAACATAGAAATTAAAGGGATGTGAACGTGTTTATCTGGATAGAATATTGTATACGCTGTAATGTTTGTTTATGGTTAATTTTATCCCATCAAAAACATAAATGTAAAGTGAGAGTCAATTTCAAAAAAAAAAAAAAGAATTGAGATCTAAATGGGTGCCAATTTCTGTGTAGAAAAGCCTAAAATTTTAGTCACAAGAACATGTAATTCAAGCTCCACATTTGACTTGGTTAGTTTTCACGTACCTACCTAGGCTATATTATATCTATGTAATTAGCTTCGTCAAATCTGTTAGGTTGATGGCTCATGACACTCTTCTCTAATTTGGTTTGTTGGTTGCTAACTAAAGAAAACTAGCCAAGTCAAATGTAAAGCTTGAATTACATGTTCTTGTGACTAAAATTTTAGGCTTTTCTACACAGAAATTGGCACCCATTTAGATCTCAATTCTTTTTTTTTTTGAAATTGACTCTCACTTTACATTTATGTTTTTGATGGGATATCATTACTTTTTGTATATAAATTATTAGTAAGTACTTATTCATAACGTTACTGATTAATTTTAATACATAGTGCTCTTCAACTAAATCTGTAGTTAGTGCGCCGTGGTCCGAAATACGGTACCTATTATTTCATTATTTATAAGTAATGATCTTCCACTATTGATGTCCGCTAAATATTGAAATAATAATTAATACTAAATCCCAATTATACTATCGTAATAAATACGAAAGTCGACTATACTCTTATTAGTTACGAGTGACCGCCCTCGCTTTGCTTTGGTTTTCTTATTTTTTTACACCTTGGGTTACGTTATTGGAGTTTTATTAAGGATCCCTAATTTATTGAAAATATAATATAGCCTATGTCACCCGGGGATAGTGTAGCTTTCCAACAGTGAAGGATTTTTTCAAATCGGTTTAGTAGTTTCGGAGCCTATTCAATGCAAACAAACAATCAAATCTTTCCTCTTTATACTATTAGTACAGATAAGTTGTTTATGTTCGATGACATCGTGCAACAATAAATTTTGAAACAATACTTCAAATTACTTTATACTGGTATAATTACGGAAATAATACAAAATTTTGTGGTGTAATCTTGTAGATTAGAGAAAAATAATTTTCCACACATTAAAAATAAAACGACGTAATACACTGGAAATAACGTCTCCTGACGAACCACTGATCTTCACGTAAATGTATATGCGCTGTGCACTTCTCACAGGCACTTGGGACACTGAACATCTTCCTCCCGTTGAAAGCTTCAGAAAGTACTAAAACTGATATGTTTCGTTATATATTCACTTTGGAATCCACATAATGACCAGATGTCATCAATTTTGATCGCTACTCTTAAATTTCAGGCATTTTAAGTAAGTGTTCCTAATAGAATCAATTTTTTGAAAAATTATCATAAATTGATAAAAATTTACTACTTTCAGATTTATTCCTTTGTATTCACCCGACTACCTATCTGCATGCCAAATTTCAACTTTCTAGGTCACCTGGAAGTTGGATATAGTTTTGATCTATAGGTCAGTCAGTGTTAAATTTCTCGATTTTTGGACGTTAATATCTAAATAACCGTTTGAGATGTGTTTATGAAATTTGGAAGACGTATGTATTTCGCAAGTCTTAATAAATGAGCCAAATTTGACAGGTTTATGTTGAATAGTTTTTGAGTTATGAGGTGGTCAAAAGTGGCTCCAAATGGTTCGTGTAATATTACACACGGTGCTGCTCGTCAATTCTGTTAGCTAAGAAATTGACTTGACACGCTCCGCGTGTCTAGATTGTTATCACTTTGAAAAAAACTGTTAATAACACGTATCTATATATAAATTTAAAATTAAGTATGGTTACAGATTATTAGCAAAAGAATAAACATATCGAATGATATCAAAATACAAATACTTAATCGATACTCGATAGAGATTTCAATCGTATCTTTGTCGTAATCTTTACTCAAAAACACATTCTCGTTTCACAGAAATAAACAGTGAAGTATTCACATTTGCATATTTTGTTAAAAATACCGTGTGATTAACACTAAAATTAATAACAATAATGAACAATATAACTGATACATAATATGAAACGATTGGATAAATCACGGTATAATGTTATCTTATGCAACCGGTTGCCGCTTCTATTCCTTTGATTCTCTTGTGAATATTCATATATCGAAGCGGATTCAAAGGTCAGGTTGTTTCACGGTCAAGTTTGACGGCACCCGCATGCGTTTTTGCGGTATTCAACATAATATAGCGCCATTATGCTGTCATTTCAACTTGTTAAGTTTTTATTGTCTTTTGAATACTTAGTTCTATACCTAGTGTGTAGACAAATAAAATTAAATATATAACTTGTAGTAATATGCCACATAGCTATTGTTTGCTAAGGTACAGAAATATTCGAAATAATATTTTAGAGCGTGTTTGGTGAAAGGCCTTACATTTAATTAAGTGATAGCCTACAGAAGAACTCATATATATAATGGCGTACATATTAAGATGAACATCTCTAATGACAACCCCCAAAAAAAGTTGAAGCAGAGGCTTCAGAATCTTGAATGAACTGATAGAAAATTAAGTGAGAGTAATCGATATTTGAACATGCATTTATTAAATAGCACTGTGACACGAGTGTGACATAATCATAACCTATAATTAAGGTGATTCATTCTAGGATTTCACTTTTCATTAGTTGGCCATTGCTGGCAGCCGTGAAAGTTGAAGAAATTAAATCTTTTACAATAATCTAATTGATAGCCAATTTTCAGTCTTGGCTATCTGGGCCTGAGTTTCTATGGAAGCTGGGTCTCTCCTTTCAGAACTAAGGTGGTTGTGAAATTGCAGTGCTAAACTTGAAATATAATTCCTGCTACCTTTTTATCATCGTTAAAAAATACAGGAATCCCGATATGTAGAGCATCTGGAAAATAAGTACCAAAATGTAACAATGGTCCAGAAAAAAAGTCATATAGTTACCTTCTTCTAACCGAAAAGACAATGGAAGCCGACGCCTAAATACCTGTCTCTTATCATCTGAAAACTTTTAATTGAAATAAATTTAAGTCTTCAATTCAAATATCTGAGCTTTTAGAATCCAAACTTTTGGAAACGATAATTGAATTTTCTATATGCCAGGCTGCTTTTAACACTGATCTGGATATTTTTAATCAAATGGTTGGAACCACTTGAAACTAAAGTCCGGTTTACACGTATTAAGTAGTTAAGTATTACGTATTAAGTAGATAACAACATTTTAAGTAAAATTTTGAAATAAAGCAAGCGCATGATTGGGCGGTGTTCAAATGGGATGTGAATATCGAATCACTGTTTAGAGAAACTGTTTAAGGAATAAAGCAAGATCAAATTGAAAATCAAATCAAATATTTTTCAGACGTTAATCTATTTTTTAATCCCCGAGGGTATAAGTAAGGGTGTTATAAGTTTGACGTGTCTGTTGTGTATTTGTGGATCTGTATGTCTGTCTGTGGCTTTGTAGCTCCCAAAGGAATGAACCGATTTTGATCTATTTATACTATTTTAAAGTTGACTTATTCGAGAATGTTCTTAGCTATGCTTAGTGTAAATAAAACTGTCGGGGGTTTTTAAGATTATGTACATTCATGTTGTGCTGTGTGCAGTAGCAAGAAACGGCTCAGTTATTTTTTTTTTATTTTTTTTTTAAAGCCCCACACTAGGATTCCTTGTGTCGTGGGTGCCATGGACAACACACAACATAGACAAGGACATTCACACCCTTAGAATAATAATAAACTAGAAGCCACATCTCGCTGTCATTGCTAGTCGCGCGTTGTGTCCAGAACCGCCCGGCCCCGCCGTTCTTCCCACCCGCGGTAGTGTTGCAACGTAAAACATGTCGCATTATTCCGGGAAATGTTTGTGACAGGACGTTGAGAAAAAAGATAAAGGCGATTATACTTAGGTCTACCAGTATCTGATCGCAACATATTATTACTGTGTTTCTAAAAATATGTTTCTCATGTAAGTGACTGTATCTTAAATATGAGAATAAGTTTCTTTAAATCTAAATAAAACTTGTTGATCGTAATTGAACTATTATTACTTTCAATGTTGATTGTTAGTATTTTTATCATAATATATATTAGTTTTATAATAGGTAATATAATATGTGTGGTTTGTTAATTTCAGACGAAAACATATTAAAAAATAAAGACCCCACCCATTTTCAAAAAAAATTGTTGAAAATTTGGGTGGGGGGTTAGGGGTGGGTCCAGCAAGGTTTATATAATTGGGACTGGGGGTTTTTAAGGGGGGTTGGAAATCGTGTCAAAAATCGTCTAGGACGCACCGTTTCCGAGATATCCGGGATTTTCGGTTTTTCCAAAAAAAAATATTTGAAAATTTGGGTGGGGGGGTTAGGGGTGGGTCCAGCAAGGTTTATGTAATCGGGACTGGGGTTCGTCAAATGGGGTTGGAAATCGTGTCAAAAATCGTCTAGGATGCACCGTTTCCGAGATATCTGGTATTTCTAAAAAAATTGTTGAAAATTTGGGTGGGGGGTTAGGGGTGGGTCCAGCAAGGTTTATGTAATCGGGACTGGGGGTTGTCAAGGGGGTTGAAAATCGTGTCAAAAATCGTCTATGACGCACCGTTTCCGAGATATCCGGTATTTCCAAAAAAAATTGTTGAAAATTTGGGTGGGGGGTTAGGGGTGGGTCCAGCAAGGTTTATGTAATTGGCACTGGGGGTTCTTAAGGGGGGTTGGAAATCATGTCAAAAATCGTCTAGGACGCACCGTTTCCGAGATATCCGGGATTTTCGGTTTTTCCAAAAAAAAAAATTTGAAAATTTGGGTGGGGGGTTAGGGGTGGGTCCAGCAAGGTTTATGTAATCGGGACTGCGAGTTGCCAAGGGGGTTGAAAATCGTGTCAAAAATCGTCTAGGACGCACCGTTTCCGAGATATCCGGTTTTTCCAAAAAAAATTGTTGAAAATTTGGGTGGGGGGTTAGGGGTGGGTCCAGCAAGGTTTATATAATTGGCACTGGGGGTTCTTAAGGGGGGTTGGAAATCGTGTCAAAAATCGTCTAGGACGCACTGTTTCCGAGATATCCGGGATTTCCGGTTTTTCCAAAAAAAAATTGTTGAAAATTTGGGTGGGGGTTAGCGATGGGTCCAGCAAGGTTTATGTAATCGGAACTGGGGTATGCACGGGGGGATGGGAATCGTGTCAAAAATCGTCTAGGACGTACCGTTTCCGAGATATCCGGGAGTTCATTCACAACTAATTTCATTTTTAAAATAGAAGATATAATATTCACAATTACAAAAGTACAAATGAACTCAAGTCGTTTGATAAAATTAAAATACTGTCAGTGGACGCGCGCGTTTAAGTACCGCGCGGGTGTAGGCAAATTTTTCAAGGACAGGGCCGAGTAGGAATATGGCTTATTTGTGCTGCAAAGCCGGCGGCTTCAAAAGTTGCCAATCACGCCAGCGGCAAAGTGTGTAACAGTCATTACGGTAGGGAAAATCAAAACTGTTATATTGGCAACACTGACAAAATGGAGGCATAAATATGGTTGACAATTTCAATATGAATGAAATATTTGATAATTTAATAAGATAATGTTTTATTGTGCTAATTACACATGAAATGTGATCCCATCCTTTTTCTTTTTAAGACCAGCTGCATTTGTACACGTCGGAACGGCGCAAGACGGCATTATTTAATAAAATTACGAGAGCAATTCAGCCGTCCGTCCACAGGGGAATTTCCGGAGAACTAATCGCTCGTTCGTAATAATAGTCTTTTATAGACTATTTTTTGTATCGTCCATTTTAGGCGCGTATGAGGGATGCTTGTTCACACCCAGACCGAGAACAGAAATTCAAACTCATCATTCAAATTTCCGCCTCGCTGGGAATCGAACCCAGGACCCTCGGTGCGGCGATCCGGCTTGGTAACCATAGCGCCACACGGGTCGTCAAATTTCAAATTCACCACTCGCACTCCAACGCAACATTCGTATCGGGCCATCGCGCCATCGGGTGCAGACAACGCAGCCAACGTTACATAACAATTACAGGTACTTAGCGAATGGGGACACATTGTAGACAGAAACACATGCAGTGAGATTTAAGAGAAATTTAAATTACTGTTGATTTACTGCTATCATTTCCGGAGTTCTATTGTTTATCTTTGAACTTCCTCATCACAGTTTTACGTATTATCATGGCATATAATTATAAATTATACACTATTGAACAAAAACAATGATTTTATGTTTTCATCCATCCATCCATCCGCCTTTAGAGGTCCACTGCTGGACATAAGCCTCCCCGATTCTACGCCACTCAGACCACTCCTGAGCCTTCTGAATCCAGCGGATACCCGCGGTCTTCTTCAGGTCGTCGGTCCACCTGGTCGGGGAATTTTGTTTTAACTCATATTTATGGCTTAACTCTATTCAATCTTATCCACAAAACTCTTTTAGATTACATCATTATAATAGAACTGCTTTTAAGGGGAAAGTGATGAAGAATCGTAGGCAGATGAAAAGTGAGGCTTTGTTCTGCAGAAAGTTTTCAACACAAAACAGTTGTAATAACCGATAACCCCGGATATTGAATTAAAGCTTAGTTATGCAACGCATTAACCACCATACTGAGGCTCGGAGCGTTGGAACTGTGAATTAAATATTTACCCACCTGCGATCAACGATAACCAGACGCGAGCAACAAACAGAACTCCGGATTAAGTAAAGACCGGATAAGTACTTCGGTACTTGCATTAGGAAATGTTTGGTTGCTATCTTAGATATTATCTACATACACACACAGTCACGGACTATTTTTAACCGACTTCAAAAAAGGAGGAGGTATTCAATTCGACTGTTTTAGAATTATTTTTTATGTTTCTTAACTCGGAACTTTCGACTGGGAGAACCGATTTTGATTATTCTTTTTTTAATCGAATGCTGGTGTCATGTGGTCCCACTTAAAGAGTGAGATCGAACGATTAGTTTTTGAGTAATTCCTAATTTTGAAGTCGCTTTTTTTTACATCCCTGTTGCGTAATTAATAGTAACCTTGGAAGATAAGAAGCACAGAAGCGCAGGATCCAACTTAACTAACAAGTTATACCAAACCAAACGTTCTTGTAAAGCTAGACGGTCTAAATGTCTGACCTGTTGTGATCGCCTTATGCACGAACTCCAGTAATGAGTAATGACTCAACTGAATCAAACTAAAAAACTAGGGAATGGGACATCACTAGACATCCGTCAACTATTTACCTGCTCTGAGAACTTGATGGATTGAAATGGAAAAACACGGTAGCGCCCACATACTTCTCTCTGCGGAACTTCAACTATGTCGAAGTGTAACGAATCTTCTCTAGAATTTTCCCACACAGGGGATTGGTCTTCACTCTTCAGCATTTGCTGAATACGATTCCGCAATGTTTTTACTTTTCAACCTTTGACAGATCTACACTTTCAACTCGGTGAACTGCATAATTTGGCTTTAGCGACGATGTTTTCACGACGACATTCACACGAGCGAGTCAGGAAAAATATATCATTGATCCATTGAGTCATTTCTGTAATGTTTTATTCATATAACAATGAATTTACGAGTATTCTCCTTACTATGAAAGATGTTATCGCTTCCGGGGAACGGTTGCTAAGTATCAAAACATGCAGCAGTAGCCAGATTGCACTTACTTTTTCGTTCTTCACAAGGACAAGCTCAGATAACTTGAAATGGGTGAACCTTTGCTGACGTGAAGTTTACAATGTTTTAACGACGTGTCGTAGAGTGCTTAGAACAAGTCATCGACTTAATGACTTCATTTTATATTATTAACAATTTTGTAGTTTCTTTAGGCTCTTCGACACAGTCTAGGGCTTCATTGAAAATCAGTAGTTTTTTCAATAATAGTTATTGGACCTTTTCGACAGAGTACCTATCTATCGTAGATACCCTAAAAGATCATTTAATATAGTGTATAATACGTCTAGTCTCTATATTAATAATATCTTTCATTAAAGATTCCTACGGATAGTGCTTTCAGTTCAGTGTCACACATGTTACTCATCTAATTTACATTATTAATTATGAAGTGTTACACTCAAGGTCGGTGTGCAAACTTAAATAATATATCGCTTCAAAGATAGATTATATAATATGTATAAAATAGGATTGTTAACTGCGGGAGTTGACTGGAAGAAAACCATAGATTTCTGGTTCAGGTAGCATCAGCAGCTGAATGCAATGTTTTTGATTCTAAGTCTCCAAATCTAGTAATCGTGGTCGAATCATGTCCTTCTAACATCATCCTCAACGAAGGCGAGGTTATGAAACTCGTCAAGATAATGAGCAAATAAGTTTAAATACCATTGCCACGAGTGCGTTCCGATAAAAATAGACTAATTAGGTAATTGCTGAAACGTGCGTCAAACTGTGTCAGACGAGTTATGGCATTAATTTTTTTAATGGTGATTTGAAACTGGATGTAGCAATTTATTAACTAACGTGAAACAAATGTACGATGTAGCATAAGCCTATGTAGGTAATTACGTAATCTACTAATCTAGTAGGTACCATTACTATATCCGATAGCAGACTTGACTAAGCCTAATTGAGTTCAGGTGCGATGGTGTCTATCGTAAAGGAAAGACGGAAGCCACATGAAAGAACAGCAGAGAAATTGAAACGTTAGTGGTCCGTTAAGTTACCTAAGTGGGAGTCCTTGAAGAATCTCCTGCTGGGTGATTCCTCAGCTGTAAGTTGGGAGAGTTTGGCATAATGCCGATTTACTCTAACAAAAAAATGCATTTTATGTGGCTGTGGTAACAGCGCACACACGTCACGCCTAATGAATATCGCTATCGAAGTTTTCTGAATCACTGGCATACAAATGCTCCGACAAAATCATTCGGGGCTCGGCCGCCCCCCAGGCAACACCACCTCGCCTGGCGGGAAATCTCCCTTTGCCAAAGCACTACTACTAAAACCCTTCACTTTGAGCTACTTTGTAAAGTTCTTGTTCGTCAGATCAGAATCATTCACGGTTATAGAAAAGTTTCTACGTTCATCAGTTATTGCTATCTTCTACACCTTTAGTTTCAAATTCAAATTCAAATTCAAATTCAAAATCATTTATTCATGTAGGTATCATTGATACACTTATGCACGTCATTTTTTTAATTTACCAGCTTTTCGGAAAGGTGCTTTGTCATGGAGGAGAAGAAAAGCCGAAAGAAACTCCTCAGCACATCTTTTAAAAATAAAATACATTGGTATATTTCTTACAATTTCTTTAGTCGGATGAACGGAATAATGTTATCTGTTTGATATGCTGTCGATAGGCTAATACATGTCCCTAAATAATGCTTTCGTGACATTTGTAGGCGTAAACAAATACAGTGGGAACAATCGGGACTGACGACGCATTCGTGATACAATGTGATCCGTGATGCATGTGGGTGGTACTGTGGTACGGTACACCTTACTCGACTTACACAATTCTATCTCGTAAATGAAATGCTCAGGATGCATTGCGGTATGTGGTGCAAACTGCAAAATTGCTGTAGTGTTTGCGTCTTCATCATTACTATTATTCTTGATAGTATTATTGTTATGCTTATTAACATTATTCTTGATAAGGATGTTATTATTCGTGTCTCTGATATCTCGACAGAAAACATAGATTATAAAACATTAATTAAATTATTACATTATTATTATTCAGAATAATGTATGTAAGGTAAACTCCACCTGTGCGATAAAAGGCTACGTAACCTCCAGACAGCGTTACCCATATCATTGTATATGTAGTAACAGATACTAAAATCGATTAAGTACATCTATCCAACCTTGACATCGCTTTCAAAGACAAGATTAGCGCGTTAAAATCGATACGAACTCGAGTGTACTTCGCACTACTTTAGATTGTCTGACCCGCAGCACGATTTCGTATAAAATATAAATCCGTCAAAATTAATCAATATCTGTAGAGTCGCTGATTTAGGTCAAATCAATGGACTAACATTAATCTAGATGAGCATTTGAGGTAAACTTAAAACTAGGTTGTGTTTTACATTTGCGTGACAATAATTTTGCAGAGTTAGCCGGTAGACTAGACAAATAACAAATAGGTTAAACAGTAATAAAGTAATAATAATATTAAAGGTCTGAAGAGTGTTTTTATTTATAATTATAACGTACAAAACATATAAATTTAATCAGCAAAATCAGCGGTCTCTCGTGTGGTTTTCGTGTGAAGCAATATAAGACAAGTAGAACATAATAAAACTATGCCTTGGCTTCTATGTATAAATATCTATGACAAAAGCTATTTTTATTTTTTAATGAGCAATAATGTCTAAAAATGTAAAATATAGCCCTTTGTATAGATATATTGAGATGCTACCCAGGGCAATCATTTTAGAGATTCAACAATTTTGACGTGATATTAACGTCTATTAAAACGATGAGCGCCGGGCGCACGCACGAAAAATCATGACTCATTGTCCCGTTCCGCGAGCAAGCGACAGTGCGGAACAAGCGATTGAGAGGCACGATTGGCTACGATCGGCGTATCGTAGCCGATGCCGTCATGTTCAACTACCGTCCGTAAACCGACTTTACAGACAACCATTTTTTTTAATGTCACTTCACATATTTGGGAAGTCTATTCAAAACAATACGTTATTATGTTGACGTCGTGACGATACCTGAGTAACAGTAAATTGACTGTTACCGATATTAAGCGCACAAATATGTAATACATAGGTGCATAGTATATTTATCTTAAAAATAAATTTATTGTAATACATTAAATTTAAATTTAGATAAAGGATAAATACTTAACTCATAAGAAAACAGTTATTACAACATTAGCTGCTTATTGGTGATATATGCATTATCTGTGACGAAACAACAAGATATACGTATATCATGCCCTTAATTACTTTATTGGAATGTTTATGACACGTTATTAATTTGACATTACTATCTTTGTTACTATCAGGCTATTTGTTATTGAGGCTACCTAAGTTATAACACATAGGTTGTATGACAGCTAGAATAATAACTTTTCCACGTTTACATGTCATGAGGATCTAATTGGCTATGTTGGAAAAGACCAAAATAAAAAGTCCGCAGCATTATATCTACGAGTATGCTAGTTATTTGATAGTTTCTGTGGACTCGTTATTGTGAAAATATAGAAAAAAACACGTTTATAAGGTCTTAATATTCTTAATAAATATAGCTTTCATTGCTTAAACTAAGTGCTATTTAATTTTTATTTTACAAGTAATAAGAGATAGCAATGAAAGTTATAAAGTATCTAATAACCCGTTATTAATGTTTGTCTTTCAATCCAACAGAGGTTTTGCAAGCTACCTAGTGTTTCACGAAGATAAAGGTGCAATCAATCTTTAACCATAATGTGATGGACATAAGAATCATGAGTTTGTGAGAAACAGTGTGATGAAATTTAATACACCTGCCGTTACGGGAGACCACTCACGATGGAAAATACATCACACCTGAATGCGCTTGCTATATCTCTTTAATTTATCTGTGTTTGTGTGTCACAAAGATGTGTTAGTTTTTGACGAACTGGACTAGACGATTTACGAGATGACCCTATCATTCTTTCGTCATTAACTTTCATAAATGTTCTTATATGTTGTAGGTAAATTGACAGATTAAAATTATAAAGCAACTTTTGCATCAAATTTTAGAATGACAATTTTCAAAAGACGAGCCATCCCCAAGACTCAAGAGGCCCAAGAGGTGAGTGTGAGGTAGCATCGTGGTGAAAAATCACCGCGAAAGTTCCGGGAATTTCCTCCCCACAACACGGCACAACCTCGCAAATAAAATCTTTTTAATAAATGTGCCGATTGACAGCCAGGGCTAACTAATTTCCGATGCATAATACCGCGAACTCAGCAAGTTCATTAATCTCTCTTTATTCTCTCATCAAAAGTCTCTTCTGACCCCATGCAGCAGGAGAACTCTCCGTTGAACTGCACCTTCAATTCGATTTCTTTTGGGTGTGCCCCCTCTTAGGTATGAGTTACATTTACCAGAATCCAAGAATCTTGGATTTCATGTTGAAAATGGCAATGATCCAGACACTTTAAAGAAGATGCCAATTGAAAACGCTCTGATGATATTAGTGTAAAAATTACATCACATAAAGTACAGAGACGACTGTTAAACAAGGCCTATAAAAGCACGCAGCGATATCTTTTTACGATACGAAAGATAAAGATAACTTATCTTTTTTAAGCTTCTTGCATACACATTAACCGTGTCACTTTCTTAATTTGTGAATACGTACTGCGCCATTTACATGATCTAATAAAGATGAACACCTTGACGTAACAATTGGGAAAGTGGCCTCAATTCAGAAAAAAATACACCAACGATCGCAAAAAATCATTCGCCTACGGATATTCCCGGCTTTGTCATCCGGAAACTCCTTATTAAATAAGTATCAGGTAAATGAATTATCTCTGCTTTTATCCTTAACAAGGTGAATTCCGAACGCCATGTTTAATTTACGAGACTGCGCGATTGTTTCTAGAAGGCGCGATAAGTTGGCGCCACTGTCTATTGAATTCATAATGCCAACTTCAGAGAAGTACAGCCGGACGCGGCGTCGCCGCTGCGTGATCCGCCCGCAACCCTTACGAGCACAGAATAAATATTATCGACGTCTGTGCACAGATAAAAACTGAATTTACGCAGCTATTTTACCGCTTTATAATAGAGAAGCAATAAAACGGAATTTTACTATGTTTTACGACGTTTTTATCGGTTTGATGTAAAATTAAAATACTACGCACGATAGCATGGATTTCGACGTAAAACATTTTCAGTATAACATTGCGTAATAAACTTTTAGCAGGCTCGGAATTTAATACTTTTATGTTCAAAGAACTTCTATAAAATCATATTCACTTCATACACATGATTAGAGTATAAAAAATACCTAAGTAACTTACTTCTTTTTTTACTTTAAGCGTAATTTCCTCTTAATTCCATAAAACGAATGGCTTTATAACTAAAGTATTCGTAAGATATAAAAGTCCTGAAGTGATACTAAAATCTTTCGGAAAGTAAAAAACTTAATTAAAAGACGCCTCTTTCCACGTTGGTTCCGTTTTAATTAAAACTTACTCATTATCCAGGTAGTTACCTCAAGTAATGACTAAAAACGTTTATAGCCCGCTGGCTTGTGTCGATCGTAAGCGATTGAACCTACTGAAAAACAGCAAGATCAGGCGCGGTCACGAGTTGGATGTGTGACCCCTACGTATAATGCTTTTAGTTGTAAATTAGTTCAGAGTCATCTCATAGCACGACGTGTAAGTTATAGGCCTCCCGTCTCCTCACCCTCTCATATTAGTTGCAAACCTCAGTGTTAACCGGAGAACGGACTGACGGAGACTGCCCTGCATGTCCATCCATTTATCAGACTATCTGTATCTTAGCTTTTTTCCTCTCCACTAACTCACTCGTTAGAGTTATGCACCTAATAGATCCGGAGCCTTCTGAATGTAGCCGGAACCCGTTATCTTCCTTTGCTCCTTTTGCTACGACATGGTGGCTATTCGGGATCCTTTCTGCGAAACAAATAATGATGTGCATATTATAGGTGTGAGGTAGACATGCCCATTCGCCCAATTACCTATCTATGAATGAAGAAGTGATTCTAAGTTTCAATTTTGTTTGTCCCCAGATGGCGTAGCGTAATGGAGGGCGAGTGCTCGGAGGGCGAGGGTTGGCTGCTGGTGCGAGTGCACGTGCCTGAACTGAACGTGCAGAAGAGCCTGCAGTTCCCGCGCGACCAGCTCGTGTGGGACGTCAAGCAGCAATGCCTGGCTGCCTTGCCTAAGGTGGGTTAGGTTTATGTACTCCTAGTCGCCACGCTTCGATTCGGGTACTGTAGTGTCTATGTAAGCACCAGCATTCAGTCTGTGGTAGCTGCGAGTGCAGACACTGCAGTCGTGCGCTTTGCTTGTACGAATCTCACTTATTTCAGAGTAAAGTGTGTGTATTGACCCTTTAAACACCACAGTCAGTGTGGTACATAGATACCAATTCAATTGCAAGATTTGCAAGTACCGTAAGCAGCTCATTTTTGTAAGAATTTTTGAAGTGTATAACTTTAAGATAAACATATGCAGATATTGCATTTTCAAATGGACTGTTGCTCTTGACCCTAGTGACCTTTACAGCTTTACGGATAGACCTTGGAAAAGCTCAGCCGAGGATAGCCGAAGGACTATCTCATCCCCTTCGAGGAATTGAGGTTGCGAAGGTTCTAATGGCACCTCGACCTCGGCTTAAGAGTTTGTTTGGAGGAGGTCATCGTTTTTCGTTACAAAGTTTACTCCTCCCTTGATCTCCTTCTCCTTCCTCGTTGAAGACGTAACGTTAGAATTTTAATTTCATCGTTCAAATAATTATGAACTTAATCTCTTTATGATTAAAGTTCAGCTGCTGATCAAATCCGCGAGAGGCTCAATAGATAATATTATAAGGTTAACAGCCATTTGATCCGGTTAATCCATACAAAAATTTTAATTCCTTAATCCATTCTTTGGTAATCTATTAAGTGATAAAAGCTGATAGAAATAATTCGTTTGTACTCGTATTAGAGTATTAAATGGGACTGAAGAATTTATTAGGATATTAATCCTTAATACAAAAATTATTAACGTAATCGTCAGTGGCGCTCTTCAAAATCAAAAACACTCGCGGGATCAATCAGCAACTAATAAATATTTGTATCTAATACTCTGATATGGCTAACGAAGTGCAATAGTCGCTAATAAGAGCACGTTAAGCGCTGTCTTGAGTTGGATATGTGACTTGTGAGCGCTAGTGGTAAAAGCTGTATAAGCGCTTCTAATCTTGATTATTATCGTTAAAATAGAAATATTCATCCCACGCGGCATAAGGACTTCCGACATATGGGTTTTCCACTAGTCCTCCGTCAATTCAATCATGGAACAGCGTGGTAAAGTTGCATTCCTTCCCAGTTAAGAAGAGTCTACGTCAACGTACTGTTAACGTGGAAGCTACAATTTTATACAACCATAAAACTTTGTCCTATCGTGATATCATAAAAGACAAAGTTGGTACGTAAGTGGTAGGTATTACGATAACTGCGAGAATAGACAATGTGTAATAAAATACTAGGTTTTACAATCTAGCGATAAAACAAATTCGGAGAACGTTTGTGTCGGCGGCGCCTAAACGAAACCGGATATCATAATAAGGGAACGTTCCCAAACCACGTGACCCATTTTTTAGCATTTTTTACCCCCCTCCCCCCCCTCGGTGACCAACCGTGGTATATGAGAAGACCTCCCCCCTCCCCCCTAGTTTTCACGTGACATAATTTTTTTTGCAGACAGTAAAAAATATATAAATTAGTATCTATTGCAGAACTATAATAAAATAAACTTGACAAGAGGGTTTCGTCCGTTGATTATGTATTTACTTACCGTTATTTTCCTATTTTATTTATTTTTGCCGTTTTTTAAGCCATGGACTTATTTTTGCTGTAATATTTAGGTAAAGAACTCTGTATTTTTTTTAATTCAAGCGTCAGTAGTTTCGGAGAAAGGGGGGGGGGGCTTTCATACGTTCTTGAATAATTTTAAAAATTTCCATTGTAGAAAACTAAAATATATTATTTGAGATCCTGACAACAAGCCCTTTTTACCGACTTCAAAAAAGGAGGAGGTATTCAATTCGACAATTTTTTTTATGTTTGTTACCTACCGATTTTTAGTCGAAAGCTGGTGCTTGTCATGTAGCCCCACATAAATATGAGCGAGATCTGACAAGTAGTTTTTGAGTTATTTTGAAGTCAGTTATTTTTTGGTAGTAAAATTTCGATTATATTCGACATACCACACGAGATGGTTTGCAAAACAGTTCTTGTTTAATTTTGATCTCGTTAATTTTTTTTTCAAAATTTAGTTGTTTACTTTATATACCTTCGTCTTTGGGTCACAATAAAGTACATGAGTACCAAATTTCAGCTCATTTGGATTAGTAATTTCGAAGTAAATTGGCTGTGAACGGCGGCCGCCCAGACGCACGAGTGATCCTATAAGGGTTCGGTTTTTCGTACGGAACCCTAAAAATAATAATTTTGTAACGACGTGAGTGATCCTATAACGGTTCGGTTTTTGATTTTTTCGTGTCGGAACCCTAATAATCAAAATCTTACTAACAAAAAATAACCGACTTCAAAGTTACCTACTCAAAAACTACTTGTCAGATCTCGTTCAAATTTATGTGCAACCACATGACAAGCACTAGCTTTCGATTAAAAAAAGAATCATTGAAATTGGTTCGCGTGATATTGAGTTATTCGTCCATATGTCGCGTACAAACTTAATACAAATTTAAGACTAATATGGTTTTCTCATGGATACCATCGTCAGATCTCAATAAAATTTATGTGGGACCACATGACAGGCACCAGCTTTCGATTAAAAAAATAATCATCAAGATCGGTTCGCCCAGTCCAAAGTTCTGAGGTAACAAACATAAAAAAAAACAGTCGAATTGAGAACCACCTCCTTTTTTGAAGTCTGTTAAAAACAAGCTATTCCGAAACTATTGGACTAAAATTAGTTTAAATTTGGTGCTCAAGTTCTTTTTTTGGGACCCAAAGACGAAGATATTTACATATATTAAAAAAAATCATGAAATCAAAATAAAAAAAAAAACTGTTTTGTAAACTGTATCGTGTCGTGTCACTTGTGGCATGTCAAATGAAAGGGCTTGTTGTAAGAATCGCAAATATATTTTACTAGCTTTTGCTCGCAGCTTCGCCCGTGGTAGAGATCAAATTTTTACAAATCCTACTTACTTTTACTTAGTTAGATTTAGTTGCTTAGCGCGATACCTTGAAAGTGCGGTGCTAGCTCAAAACTCGCGTTTTTTGGATTTTCTCTGAAAGTTTAATTCTCAGCCCTATGGCGTTTTGGAACAATGTAGAACAAACCTCGAACAACCTTCAAAATTTTTGTAACTTCAAAGTGTGGCGCCAACTCCCTGTAGGTACTAGGTAAGTACAGCTCGAGAAAGCGGGAGATTCCCTTAGTGGACCACGTGACAAAAACCTAACCCCCTCCCTCCCCCCTGTGACCAAGCGTGGTGTTTTGCAGACCCCCCTCCCCCCCCTAAATGTGTCACGTGGTTTGGGAACGTTCCCTAACACATGTTACTCATATTACCCACTATGATACACATATTATGTTACGCGGTCGCCCAGACGCACGAGTGATCCTATAAGGGTTCCGTGTTTCTATTTTTCGTTTGAAACCCTAATGACTAAATTAAATACATATATTGCGCTAAGTTCAATCAATATGGGCGTTGTAAATTATTTGTAATCGATTAAACTCAAATATTTTGATTTTTATGCCTATATCGATTTACCAAAAATATTACTGTATCGCAATATTGCCAGTCAAGAAAATAGAAGTTACCCTGTTTCTTTACCAGTAGGTAGTACAGTCACCTGCAGAGAAAAGTAACCCATCTGTTTACAACGCAATAGGCAACTAGAACTAGAAAATCCAGGGACCTTATTTACCTTACCCCCAAGAGATTTATAATGCAAAACAATAACCATGATAGATTTCCAATGCCAAGTATTATCTATAGAGACACTCGTTACACATATTCAATGTTGTGAAATCGACTAGAAATATCCGTTAGAAGATTAATACGATTAGACATTTAGGTCAAATGCTTGGAAAACATAATAATATACCTACGAGTATTTTGTAAACTTGGATTAAAAACAAGTATGAGGTGTTAATAAATAGGTACGTACCGTACCTACTTTTTATTTTGAAATCAATTTTATTTTAAGATTTAAAGTCAATCGAGTGTCTACTTCTTTTACCGTCGTACACCTGACTAGTAATCAAAATCAAAAGATTTGGAAAATTTTAAATTGGCGATAAGTATCGCAAGGAAATTTAAATTAAATATTTGTGTAGGGAAATCGCGAAAGTAGCACTATTTCGTTTTAAACTTGCTCCAGTATAATGTTTAAAGGATTTCAAAATTGTGTGTGAGGTAATCCAAGAAGACAGTATGGAGAATTGGAGAAACGGCACCATCCTAAGTTCGAGAAGGGTCTCTCAAGTCTTAATGATCTCGACCAGCGTCGCTGAAGAGGAGCGTACTTGAAGTGTATAATGAGTGGGAGGATTTCGGCGTAACGTCACCCCCGCACTGGACAGCTTACCTAAGCATTTCCCTACGTAGAAAAATGTGGCAGTGATATTGAATTACCTTACCAAAAATACCAAACCGGTAGCTCGAGCACGAATATTTGCGAGAAAGTATTCGTATGGTTAACGTAAGCAATTTGTATGGCATTTTTTCAAAAGCGCCCCTATCGTGCGTAAATGGTACTAAAATGCCATACAAAGGAGAACCCCGATTTCCGGCCACGAATTATATGTGTTCTGTGGTAGGCATAAGACAAGACAAGAGTAAACTATATACCAAAAAATTCGTCTTATTTACTAGATAAACACATTTAAATCTGAGCCTCATCTGCATTTGCTAAATGAACAAAATAATACAAAAAAGTTTTCATAGTCAAGAGGAAGTTTAAACGCTTTCCCACGGATAAAAATCTAGCCCATTTCAAACACCTTCGTAATCGTTGCAATCGGCTGTGTAGGGATGCTAAGAGACGCTATTTCCATGATTCTCTTGTTAATCGTAGCACCTCTGAGATCTGGCGATTTCTTAAATCCATGGGGATAGGGAAAGCACCGGTATCTGTAGATGGTGTGGTAAATCCTAATGATTTAAATAAAATTTTCTCTAAGTCACCTGTCGTGTTGGATTACCTCACCAAAAACAATACGTTGCGAACCCTAATGGACATGCCAAAACCACAATGTCAGCCATTCAGCCTCGCGGTGGTGAACGAGGAAGACGTAATGAAGACTATTAAATCTATTACTTCGACCGCGGTTGGAAATGATGGACTATGTTCTCAAATGATTTTATTAATACTTCCTAACATTCTCTCTATTCTTACCCATATTCTAAACTTCTCCTTATCCTCGGGTGTGTTTCCTTCTTCCTGGAAATGCGCTCACGTAATTCCTTTACCCAAAGTAACAAATCCCTGTTCCCTATCAGATTTCCGTCCCATTTCCATCTTACCATATATCTCCAAAGCTCTGGAACACATAGTTCACAAACAATTTTCCACTTTCCTCCTTTCGAATTGTCTCCTTAATCCATTCCAGTCAGGTTTCCGACCCGGTCATAGCACTGTGACTGCACTGCTGAATATCACTGATGACATTCGATTAGCTATAGAGAATAAGCAACTCACTCTGTTGGTCTTATTGGACTTCAGCAGTGCCTTCACATCAATAGACTTCGATATCCTTATTGGGATTTTAAGTTCCATTAATGTCTCACCTTCCACCATTAATTGGTTTAATTCTTACCTTCGGGGGCGTTCACAGCGTATCCACCACAAAGAACTAGTCTCTGACTGGATTAGTCTCGACGCTGGCGTACCTCAGGGTGGCGTTCTCTCTCCGTTACTTTTCTCTGTTTTTATCAACTCTGTCACCAACCTTATTGGTTCTAACTTCCATCTCTATGCAGATGATTTGCAACTTTATCGTCATTTTGCTGCTGCTGATGTTGATGTGGCTATCAGTGATATGAATAGTGACCTCTGTCGCATTAACGAGTGGGCTAGATCATTTGGGCTGCTTATTAACCCAAAAAAATCACAAGCGATTATTATTGGATCGAAACATAGTCGAAATGCTTTGGATTTCTCTAAGTTACCATTATTGCATTTAGATAATACACCTATACAGTATACCAACACTGTTAAGAACCTTGGCTTAACTCTAGATGTCAACTTATCATGGAGGGCACACGTGGGGGAGGTGAGCCGTAAGGTATTTCATGCTATGCACTCGCTACGATGCTTTCAAAGTTTTCTGCCTTATAGTACTAAAATATCCTTATGTCACTCTCTTGTTTTACCGATTTTAGATTACGCAGATGTTTGCTACTTAGATGCCACAGAGGAGCTCTTGAATAAGCTTGAGCGGTTGCAAAACTTATGTATCAGATTTATTTTTGGGTTACGGAAATTTGACCGTGTGTCACAGTTTCGCAAGAACCTCAAGTGGCTCCCAATCCGCTTTCGCAGGAATACTCGTATCCTTTGTTTACTGTTCAATATCCTTAAAAACCCATCTTCCCCTTCCTACCTCCGAAATCGTTTTTCCCCCGCCCGTCCATCTAATGCACCATGTAGAACGCACATTAGGTCCCTGCTACACATTCCTTGTCACAAGACTGCATCATATTCTCGCTCCTTTTCTGTTCATGCTGTTAGGTTGTGGAACTCACTTCCGCCAAAAATACGTAATTCCCAATCCCTTCACTCTTTTAAAAGACAAGTCAAAGAGCACTACCTTTCCCTATCGTAATAATTGTTATTTTTCACTTCTACTGTTTTGTTACTATTTAGTCCTATTCATTTATATATGTATTTGTATATATACCTATATATATAATTATATATTTATATATATAATATATATTTATATATATATTTGTTAATTATTTATGTAAATTTGTGTATGCTAATATATATTTTTGTATGTTAAAAACAATGTGCACGCTAATCAGGTTCTAAATCACGTTTCCATTCCTAGGTCTGCTGGAAGAGATTTCTAATAGAAATAAGCAGTACCTTTGTACAAAATATCTTTCACCTTGTTTTATATGCTCTGTTTGTGTACATAAATTGTTAAATAAATAAATAAAAAAAATAGTATTTACCTCATTACAAACGATTTAATAATCGATTAAATCGATTACATATATCGATTAGGGAACTTCATAATATATTTTATGAATTATTATTCATTGTAAGTACAAGATTAATTTCTTTTTTTACATGTTTTCTTATTCATTGTATAACTAAACTATGTAATATATTCATAATTACCATTAAATCGTTACGTTAATTAAAATACATTTCTAGTATTTTGACATCGATTTCGAAACATTTGAATCGATTGACAACAAAGATCTCTGGTGTAATCTAACCTATCTAATGTCATTTTGGTTACCATAGCAATTATAAATAACACCATTGTCATTAATCTTGCATCTTTTGTGTATTTTTACTATTAGATTAATATTTTCATCGTATTTGGAGTCCTATTTACTATTGAAACATATCGAAACGCACACAGTTATTTTAATTTTCTATTGCATTCGCTTTCGTACTAGTGTTTTGGTGAATGTGTTTTCACTATAACTTCTGGATTTGTTTTTTAAACAAATATTGCATGAATATTGGACTCCAAGATCGCCTGTTTTGTGACTGACCTTTTTCTGAACACTGGATGACGTACCCTATACACCTCTAGAAGAACAGTAGGATGCAGACGTTGCAGTACCCATACAATACGTATGTATACCTACTGCACAATTTCTAGACGAAATATTAATTTTATATTATGATGTGATGATAACTAATAAAATCTCTTTAAAACATGAAATAGCTTTTATTAATAATAATATTCATCCACCTACTTAGTTTCAACCATTACCTACTGTTTATGTAGTTGTATTTTGTTAGTGTTTATATGTAACTTTAATTTTTATTGCGTCATAATGATCATAATTATTCCTAATACTGTCAATATCAGAGTAGGTGTTTGGTTTGAGGTAGTAAGTCCCTAGTAACAGGCATAATATATTGCTGTGAGTGACATGAGTGTGACATAACCATATTTAGGTAGAAATTCTAGGATTTCATTAGTTGGCCATTGCTAGCAGACGTGAAAATTGGAGAAATTAAAGCTTTTACAATGATCTAATTGACCACCAATTTTCATTCTTGTCTAATCTGGGCCGGTGTCTCTATGGAAGATGGGGTTCTCCTTTGACAGATTGCTTACGTTAACCATACGAATTCTCGCAAATATTCGTGCTCGAGCTACTGTACTCTTTACCCGACTGTCAGGAAGGGTTATGTTTTTCGCGCGTATCTTGTGTGTATGTTTGTAATTTGTATGTATGCATGTAATATTCTTTATTACCTCGTATCTTCCAAACCGCTGAACGGATTTATGTAATTAGGATATCGTTAGATTCGTCTTGATAACCCAAGTGTTCTTAGATAAGTGAAATTAAAAAAAAACATGTAATGGCGGCTATGAGATGCCATTGTTTGAAGTATCAAAAAATAAAAATAAATCGAATAACGCAATATGGGTATCAAATTAAAGAGCTCACCATAAGGATTTCAAAAAGCTATATCATGATAGCTTTTTTTGATAGCAGGTGGTTTTTTTTAATGTTTCTGTTTTTTTCCTAACCGGAGCAAAAACTCAGGCCTTCCATCTGACATGAAACTTAACTCTCTGTACGAGATATAGATAAAGCTCATTAATTATTTTTTATCTTTTATGGAATGCTCTAATTTTCTCTTTAGGTACTTACGCAACAGTAATAAATTATTTATTTCTTTATATGTAACGTTTGTAAACCGGGATAGCCTTATATTAGCGCAAGCATTTCTTTCAAGATCCGTACTCAAGTTAACTAACGCGTATCTTTCTATTTTCATCCTCCGGGCGGTGGTCAGATAAATTATAATCAATTAGTGTTCTTGTCATAAGTCAGGTTAATTGTATGAGATAAAGCCAGATAAAATCACTTACAGCCTCAACGTCCGACCAGTTCTACCACTCATGTATGCACATATCAATGTAATTTATATACGATGTTTTGCAACTTGCCTGGTGTTTCAAAATAAAAATGTTCCGTTTTGAAACTGATAATGCTACAGTATGGAAATTTTAAGATAAGCACTCCCTTATGTTGAATATAATTCCTATAGAAGAGAATTTGAAGGAAATGTATATTTTTTTTATTTAACTTAGAATAAACAATGATATTAGTGCTCGTCCTACAAAAATACCTAATTTACTTATGCAATGGTTTAGTTTTATTGTTGTTAGTTGCCCTTATTGCAATTAGATCCAAATCAGTCTATTTTTACAACGGCTAGGCTTGGGTCTCCTTTCATAGACAGGCAAGGATTAAACAATTTTACTGGCCAAGATACTTTATTATCACCATGTCAAAAAGTGTCTTTTTCTACCCTCTACCACTATGGAAATGAAAAGTGGCATGGTGTGTGTTTCTAATGATGTCTTCTTTCACCGAGCCATACATTGCTACGAAAACTAAATTAAGTAAAAATAATTATAATTTTTCATACCTTTATTCAATGCTAAGAAATTAACATTAATCAAGAGTTAATGATTAAGTACCTAAATAAATTAAAATGATTAAGTATAAGGAATTTACAAAATTTTATGTCATACTAACTTGGGGGTTATTTTGCATTTAAATAATTAGGAGCGCCAACATAAATTACAAATTTTTTAATTGTCTCATTTACCTTTTAAACAATAAAATCAAATAACATGTGCGGCGTTATGAGGATTTCGTTATTCAAGAATACGTGTGAAGTCGATTTCGGTGTTTTTTATCAATACAATTTTTTCCAGTAATACTCAAGTTTTCCACAAATCCTTTTACGATTTTACGAATGGAACAGCATCGTAAAGTCCAGTCTAAAGAGTTCCAAAGACCTTATGTTAAAGTCGATAAGTGTACTAACATTAGGATACCTTTATACCTTACAGTTAAGTCGATAAGTGTACCTACTACCATTAGTATACCCAAATCAATAACGGGTATAGAATAATAAATGGTATTGCGCCATGTATTATAACGCGACCCGAGGCAGGGTCGCCGGGTTGTGACAACCCACAGGACCTATAAACGTCGGTTAGGCCACTTCCCTATTATGGGTTATTTAGTGGAGTCAGAATGAAGTCGCTCGATGTCACAGAGTGAATAATAGTAAAATTTCCGCAACCAAGCTTTTGAAATTCAATGAGCAGAAAATGTATTTTTATTGGAAGTTACTTTTTAACTCCCGACACAAAAAGAGAGGTGATGTAAGTTTGATGTTTCTGTATTTGAATCTGTGTTTATGTGTGTCTGATTATCGCATCGAAGCTAATTATGCGGATATAAGGATGCTATAATGCGGTTTTTTGTTGAAGAAACTGCTTGAATCGGTTGAAGGGTCCATTCATAAATCATTCGTACTATCTACTGTCACATCAAAGTTTAATATTAATACCTATGCTAGTTAAATGAAGGATAACAGAAAAAAAGCACATAGTACAAGTATTGATTAGCTAACATAACGGCATGATAGCATTTCTCCATTCATAAAACAATATCCTTAACAAAAAACATATATCATTGCCACTGTTGTACATTTACTGATGCCGAAGGCGTCTCCCTGTCAGATAAATGGATGATCTAATGAGGGGCTGTGGGTACGGAGCGGAAATCTTAAGTGGACAGCCTTATATTAGTTTAATACGCTATATTGATTTGATTTTCCAGTTTTGTATACCTCTCAACCGTTCCTTTATGTTAATGCAGCTTAGACACGGTCCCGCTCACAACATCTTTGCTATGTAGAAGTTTTTGCCTTTATGATAGGTAATTACGCCAATTACTAATGGTGAATATAATTATATACCTAATTAATTTGACTGAATTAATTCATGAATATTTATTGTGTCGCTAATATGTACTTTGTATATTATAACTACTAAGTAACGAACCTTATGTATTATAATATTCATTTTCAAAAAACTGTTTAATCTGCTCATGATGAGAATAAGATATGAGGCTTGGATATAAGGGTTACATAAAAGAGAATATTAATTAATTATTTTAAGGTAATATATCAGTCAGTACTGTTGAGTGTCTACCGGGTAAATTGAATAAACGCGACATCATAATCATAAATTTATTACATTATCCAATATAAAAATCTATAAAAGACAATCAAGACCTGAGCAGGATCATTGATTGTAAAGCTGTAAAAATGAAGTTACGAGAGCACAAAACGTCCTTACACTGCCGATACTTGTCCGCACAATAACCCCATACTTTCGCGGTAGTAGTGTACCCACGCGCAGCAGTGGGCGAGACAAGTCCGACGACAGTCGTAAATCGCAATAAACGCTACATTAAAACATCACCTATCCGGTTCATGGCGATAAATATGTCTATTTTGCAATGCTCATGCATATTATGATTTTTGCCTTGCAAATACACTACCCGTAATCGTGTATTATGCCAATAGGGAGCCCTGCATGAATAAGACGTGCCTCTTTACGTCGGCAAACGTGTATTGAGACGCGCTCTGTTTGTAAAGTTACCTTTTTAACCGATAATCTATTTCTACTTTGCATTTGAATATTTCAAAGTTGCTCTTTAAAGGCATTGGATTTGAAACCCCTTACCGATTACGGTTTTAAAATATGCGATATGCAAGCAACAAGTTTTATATCTATGCTATAACAACAATAGACATCTGAAATAATAAAATTAAGAACAACCAGAACCTTAACACAAGAATACAGTAACATGTGTAATTCTGTACAATAATGTGTGAGTATTTCTGAGCCAGTAAAATCTCTTCAACGTAATAGATAATAGTTGGGGTCTAGACATGAACCCTGTAGAACTCCTCGAACAAACCACGTCTTATTTAAGACCGAAGCTATGATTTGCGAGAGTATCTCGCTAGATCTCGGAAAAATCGTCCGTTGGTGTTCCGACACACTCGACAATACAAACCAGTTCCACATACCGTTACGTGGAAGTAATTTCTTAAACGCACAGTCGCCGGTCACGCTCGACGTATCGAACGATACTCAATCGAACGCCCATTAACATACTGACGGCGCATGCTAGTCCTGGCGATGAGAGCGATACATTGCGAAGCATTCGGACCCAAAAATAATTAAGGTTCCTCCTAATACTTCTTTCTGAAAGAAAAATATTTAATAACATCTAGTACTTAAGTGTTATACAGAAAGTTCATTTACTTTTCTTCATTTGCTTGTTCTCTTCAAATGTGTACATTTTTATATCACTACTTTTTAAATTTTACACGCTGTAATGGGGGAATTCCCGTGGGGTGGGAATGAGAGGTAAATAAAAGAGGTTGTCGAGGTTAAAGTCCAATAACATTTATTCCTAAACACAAGGTTTAAAGAATCCCCACAATAATATAGAAAAGAGTGGGCCGCTGGCTTGTTTGGCTGGTCGAATTACACTTAACCCTTTTGGTTCAGTGATGTCCGTCCTAACGGACACCGCCGATGGTTATATTATTTAACAGTAAAAATTAATAAATAATGTCCGTCCTAACGGACACAACTAATAGTTCCTTAAGATTCACTCGAAAGTAGATGTAGTACAAGATAATTAAGTGGGGGTAGCCCCTCGGTACAGAATTAATAAATGATGTCCGTCCTAACGGACACCGAGATGGTTGTACAATTTGACCCAGAGTGGGTGCACACTAAATCTAGAACTTAAAAGGAAAGCTCGCACGAATTTGACCCGTTGAGGATGAAGTTCGAGCGGGGTTTAAACTAATGAAATTCTTAATCTAAAGGAAAGCATTAAATGGTGTCCGCCCTAACGGACACAATTTAATGCTAAAGGCTACAGATGGTTGTATAATGTACACCAAAAGTTACAGGGGGAGTAGCCCCGTGATTCAAAATTACTAAATGGGGTGTAGCCCCTCGGAACAGAACTTCGGAAGCAGCTCAGGCTCCCAAAAACAGCTCTCCAGTAAACAGCTCTCTCGAGAACAGCTCAGCCATAAACAGCTCAGGCTCCCGAAAACAGAACTCCCTCTCGGTAACACCTCCTATCAGTACAGAAAGCCACGTCTTACTCAACAGTTTATACAGTCCTTGCGGCTACTACGGAACCATGGATATAGTTAATTAATTATTACAATGTCTAGTTATTAATTAATCGACTCAGTAGAACAACGGTAACTCGGCTAGACACATTTAGTTGCCTCACCGACCCTTTCAGATCCACTACTATGGCTCACCGCCTTCTTATTTAAACAATTCATATAATATTCATTCTACATTATGCCCTACGGCCCAGAACAATTTAGCATACAACAGAATACAAGGAGGGTACTATCATTATGAAAGCACATGGTTCACTCGCTACATTCTTTTAAGTAAATTACATTAACTAAGAAACGCCCCGTTAAATATTTAATTAATTCCCCTCGCAGAAGAAAATGAGTTCTACGATACCTGTTTAGGGAGGTGTCGAAGCTTGTAGAAATGCAGACAGCCACAGAACAGACAGGACAGGGGGCGCCGTCCAGACGCAGCCCTACATACAAGAATTATAATTATTACGGAATCACGGAATTTCTCAACACCGGCTCAGCCGCAAAACAGAAAGGTTTACTTACCAAAGTACTTTTAATAAGCCGCCTCGCGGAACAGATCAGACACGCCACACCACACCACGTGGTGCAGACCCAGGTACCCAGACACCACACACAGCCTGAAAAGATTCCTCACGTTATTCTCTGAGAACACTCCAAATCCCCATTCGAAAATCTCCGTAGACTCAGAAGCTTACCAGCAAAGAACCAGGAACACCAGGAACACACAACACTCAATGGAAAACACCAGAGCCCACTTGGACCGGTGCGTCACCACACAACTCAGAACAGCACAGACAGACAGTAGGGATCCTCTCGGGACCAAGAAGGACGCCGCGCTGATCACCACGCTTTTATACTGCCACCCTTGCCACTCAAATCCACCAATCGCAACAACTCCCAGACGCGGAACATGGGCTTCCGGATTCTATCGGCTTCGAGAAGCGAGGAGACAATAACCACAACAATGCTCCTTCTAGCAATCGGAGTGAGGTTCACTTTTCTATCGTCTATTCGGAGAAGCGTCATCACACGACTCAGGCGCCAAAATACAAACATACAATCCAGGAGTTCCCTACTCGACAGAAAAAAAGTGTTACAACGCGTCAGCTAATCTTTGTAGATTATCAAAAATATATTTCAGATACTTATCAATGTCATTACACTACTATTCGCAACAATCAATTTATATTATAGTAGTATTTTCTTTCGCTTATCATATAAAAATATTTTGTTGCGATGCGGCATTTTATTACAATCGATTGGAGTTTATGTTTATGTGATTGAATATTTTGCTATTAATATTTTTTTAATCGCCGTGCTCTGCCTCGATATTGGTATTTATGATCGTAAATATTGTATTAAAACGCGTAAAATCACATTAGTCTACTCGATATGTTCAAAATGGTTGAAATTAGAGATACTGCTCTTAAAAATACGTGCGATAGCTCATTCTGTTCGGAATGATGTCTAGAAAAATGTTTCGGAAGCGTTTACCAGCACGTAAAAAATTGCAAAAGTTATTGACAAAATAAAGTTGAAAAAAAAAAGTATTTTGTTTTTGGTAATCACTTCGAAACTATTAATATTTAAGAAATTTTAAAACAAGATTCTTAAAGTAGAGGAAATTTCCAAACAATGACTCGCGACTCTCGGAACTCTATCTCCATTATTTATAACTTTAATTTAACGCTGAAAATGGGTCTCCACGCTGCATTTTTAGGTTGCGCGTGCGGCGTCAAAACCGAGTTCGTCACACTCAATAATTTTTTAAGGTATTAATTATTAATTTAAAAAAATAAAAAAAATATGGTGTATTCGAAACACTTCAAAGAATTTGCTCCCGTAGGAAATTTTGCTTAAAGTTAATTTTTCAACAAGTTAGACGATTGTTAATTAACTAAATTTTCTCGAACTTCCATTTTCATTGTACATTAAAAAAAATGTTTAAGTAATTGTCCTATAAATTTTTCGCTTCGTGGAGCCTTTCTTATATACATGCTTAACGAGATCACGTCATAAAAGTTTAAAAAGTTTTAATACTTTGTGTATAATAATTTTATAAGTTGAACAAAAAATGAAAAATCCAAATAATATTATTGAAAATATTTTTTTCTCAATTTATTATTACATAATCGTTTTGGCATTCATAAAAGACATTTAATGACTTGAAAAAAAAAAATCCCTCATTTTTTTATAATTTTTTTTTTATAAACAAATAGACTATTTCAATGCTTTCAAGAAAAAATTTCTTAATATCTTATTCTTTACAAAACATTATGATTTTTGAAAAAAAAAATTTTTTTCTTAATAATGATATTTAATTGTTTATAATTGTTTTTTAATATTTCTATTGTTTGAATAATTAGTTAATAATTTTTTTTTCTTAAAAATTATAATTAACCATCTTTAATAGAAATGTAAAAAAATATTTTTTTTATCAACAATTTCATTGTTTTTTAACTTAACAATTTTTTATAAACAAATTCTCAACTTTTTTATATATTTTTTCTGAAACACCTAAAAATAAAAAAAACAACGATGTATAACAAAGTACAGATAAAAACATTTTTAAATTTTTTAATTTCGATTCGATAAAAAAACGAAAAAATTGTTTGTTCAACTTATAAAATTATTATACACAAAGTATTAAAACTTTTTAAACTTTTATGACGTGATCTCGTTAAGCATGTATATAAGAAGGGCTCCACGAAGCGAAAAATTTATAGGACAATTACTTAAACATTTTTTTTAATGTACAATACAAATGGAAGTTCGAGAAAATTTAGTTAATTAACAATCGTCTAACTTGTTGAAAAATTAACTTTAAGCAAAATTTCCTACGGGAGCAAATTCTTTGAAGTGTTTCGAATACACCATATTTTTTTTATTTTTTTAAATTAATAATTAATACCTTAAAAAATTATTGAGTGTGACGAACTCGGTTTTGACGCCGCACGCGCAACCTAAAAATGCAGCGTGGAGACCCATTTTCAGCGTTAAATTAAAGTTATAAATAATGGAGATAGAGTTCCGAGAGTCGCGAGTCATTGTTTGGAAATTTCCTCTACTTTAAGAATCTTGTTTTAAAATTTCTTAAATATTAATAGTTTCGAAGTGATTACCAAAAACAAAATACTTTTTTTTTTCAACTTTTTTTTGTCAATAACTTTTGCAATTTTTTACGTGCTGGTAAACGCTTCCGAAACATTTTTCTAGACATCATTCCGAACAGAATGAGCTATCGCACGTATTTTTAAGAGCAGTATCTCTAATTTCAACCATTTTGAACTTATCGAGTAGACTACATCGCTATAATTAAAAGCTGGCTAAGCTATCGATGTTTCTGAATACACAGGAACTGCGCTGGCAGAAGCGTGATTGTTAGAGCGTAATAGCGGAAAATTAATAAAGCCTGCATTCGTTTTAAATTGCATACCCTCGTTCAGAATCCATGATGCACTCCGAGGTCAATTCTGGATGAGTTATGGTATTCGTGCCTTCAAGAAAGGAATAGGCCAGTTTAACGAAATTACTGCCCATTGGGACCTTAGTTATTGGAAAGGCACAGCTTAGATTGTTAATTTATTATTTATATCAACTTTGTTGTTTCTTACAACGTAGTAATACCTATGAATATTAAGATGCTTACTTTATTAGGTAACTAACGCTTGTTATCTTACCCATTACACTATTTGTTGTGAACAATATAGGTACAACAAACTCAGTGAAATTTTGTGTGATGACGTGAGTTTAGTGTTGTCGAGTTCCGTCATAACCATATGAAGAAATTGATAATTCTAATTTTTAAATATGCTATATTTTATAATATACCTAATAATATTCTATCTTGTCTTGAACTTAATCCGTTTATAATTTACAATTTATTTATTTAATATCATATATTAAGAGTGTAATAATTATAGTGTAATTATATTTATTTTTGATTTAATAACTAATATATTATGTATGTATATTGTTTTCGGTTCTGGTGACGTCATCGACTCCAGGTGGCCACTTGGTACAGGGTACGTGAACAACGAAGGCCTGTATACTTGATGTATTGCATGAATCACTGTGATTCAAAACGGATGACATCCGATATATGTATTGTACATAGCATGATAACACTAATCGCTGCATGATGTAAGCCTTTACAGTTTACAGCCTCCGCGATGACTTGTTGGCTGAATGTTTTTATCTCTTCCCTGATATTACCTTTCCCTCTCAGATTTGTGTCGTCTGCGTATAAATGTATGTTCTTTTTAGATCTCATCTTCAGAATCTGCATTGTTGTGTAATTCTCTTTCCAACCCTTTTTCAAGTTTCTTTGTCTACAAAGGAGTTGAAACTAAAGCGATTGACGGTAAATGCTTGTAGAGTGAAGTATTTAAAAGCGTAAGTATTAAGTATGCATAATCAATTAGTAGCTACCTACATATTAAACTGTTTTGATAAAGTATGCACAACAGTAAATATTTTGTTATCAAGGAAATTGGTAATCGTAGATAAATATAAATGATATCATGTCTTTTTATCTCTTATCTGTAATGTTAATTAATAACTATCAAATATTGGTTTTGGTTATGTAAAATATATAGAATTTGTTAATTTGAAGTGGTTAAAACCTCAAGATTTCAGTTTCAATGCTCTTACCTTTAATAATTATTTTATTAACTTTAGGATTTTGAAGAGACAAAATTATTTATGAACTGCTAGTAAGAGTAAGAGATCATGCATTCATCCATCAGCCCTTGGAGGTCCACTGCTGGACATAGGCCTCCCCTAACTTGCGCCACTCTGACCGGTCCTAAGCCTTAGCAAGAGATAATTGGGTCAAAAGCTAATCGTGTTTTCTATACCGTATGTCATACGTACCTATTTCATGTCTTCAGCTAGAAGAAAAATTGTTGCTATTATTCACATGACAATGCCTCAACGCCTTGCAACTGACGTCTTACCTACAGAAATAGGCTCTGTATAGACACATGTACACGTTCCACATATATGTAGAATGTTCTATTTCCCTAGTTTCCAGAATAGTGCTTTCGCTTTGTGTTGTTTGTTTTGTCTTCACACAAATCTTTTATGTGTACATATATCTCTACCTTTTACTCTGAGTATCACGACACGATGGTCAAGCAGAAATATTAGAAGTACATTATCTGCTACTTACGTTGCTTTGGTTTATCTTTGAATTTTCCAAATTCATTTACTTTTTTGTCATCTCGATTTAGTCGAGTCGAAATCTCCTCCGCAGTAAAGGTAAGCTTTCTTTAGACATACACTTTACTGTAGATAATATGACTGATAATATGTATGCAAATCCCACCTAATAGTAAGTAGTGATGAAGTCTAGAATGGTAAGCGAATTGCGAAGTAAGCCTATTCAGTCTTTTCTTGATACCCATATCATAGCCGGGAATATAGGCAACGCCGACGTAAGAAAACTATTCCACTCTTACGCCATAATTGTCTTCTGTTGAATAAAATTTCTTATGTCTGACTTTTGATGATAATCTAAATTTTACTAACAAAAAATAACCGACTTCAAAGTCTCAAAAACTACATAGTTGTCAGATCTCGTTCAAATTTATGTGAGACCACATGACAAGTGCCTGCTTTCGATTAAAAAAAGAATCATCGAAATCGGTTGGCGTGATATTGAGTTATTCGTCAATTTGTCGCGCACATCTTAACACAAATTTACGACTTATGTGGTTTTCTCATGGATGCCATTGTCAGATCTCAATAAAATTTATGTGGAACCACATGACAGCCACCAGCTTTGGATTAAAAAAAGAATCATCAAAATCGGTTCGCCCAGTCCAAAGTTCTGAGGTAACAAACATAAAAAAAAACCAGTCGAATTGAGAACCTCCTCCTTTTTTGAAGTCTGTTAAAAATATGTTAAATAAAAAATATTTTGCTATAGTAATAGTTGTCTCTGCTTTATTGCAGGGCAGGATTCCAACTTGTAAAAGTCGTTTCCATATAAAAGGTTTATTAACACTTGTTTTATCATTATTGGAATTAATTACCCATACAGTGAATTTTGGAGTCTTAAAAACTTTACAATTAGTTGAATGTTGTAATTACCGTTAAAAATCATAAATCAAAAAAGATCCAATTAAAGTAGCTGTAGCTGAAAAGTGGTCAGATTTGCAGCGGCCAAATATAACATTCTCCATATAACAAGGTAAAGAGTAAAAGTCAATAAATTATCATAAAGAACTTATTTGCTCTTACAAAATTAATGCCAGTTTTGAAGGCCGACATCTTTTTAAGTTAATTCCAGACAAATCTAATTGGACTTCGTTACTACTAAAGATATTGTAGTCGACAAGCGGCGTACGCTAGCAATATTAAAGCCAGGTGTTAACTTATCTTAAATCAATATTGTCTAAAGAAATTTGATATTTTTCGTAGCTAAGATACCTTCCATTAGTTATAATAGTATTTTATTACAAGTACTATATTATATAGTTGTATGGTAATAGTTGTTATACATAAAGTTTTACAATGGTCTGTTTTTAAAACCATTAAATCCTTGGATTTAAACGTAAATGTAGTTTGAGAGATTGAAAACGGACTTGTCATTACAAAAGGCAGCCGAGTCCGATCTAGTTATGGATATTGAGCCAACTACCGACCAAATTAATGAAGCCTGAACGTTGATTAATTAAAAAGCACTCACATCTCACAATACCGAAAGCATGGGTGTTATTCAAACTTAAATTACAGATAATTGAATGACATTGCGGATTACATTTTCTACAGGTGAAATATTACATGCGAGCCGATCAGAAATCGTTATCGTTCATGACAGAACGTAATAAATAAGGTGAAAAATAAATAGAAGTAGGCCCTTTATCCCTATCTCAGTTCAACTCGAAACGAGTAATACCTGATTTTGTGGATTCGGAGCAAAAATATGCCCGACGGCGCGGGTCAGATCGCCTTTATATGGTAATGTTCTGAATGAATATTTTGTAATAGCTTGGGTTTCTTTTACTTAAAGACTACTTCAACAGTAAACCAAGATCAGTGCTTCGAGTCAGTTTAGTACGAATATCCTAATAATATCACACGCTGGGAAACCAAAATAGCTAGTTTAAGATACAAACATCAAATAGAATTGCATTGGCACAATCCTGATCTTTTGACATAGGCGACTTAACATGAAGTAACAGCACACCTTCGCTATCATCATAAGTCTTGCTTCGTTATCCCTCCGTATGTTTATGTAAATATTAAATTATGTGAGTCCAAAATAATGAATAAATATTTCCCTTAAGGTCTCAACTCTCAGGAGTCTGTAATCATGACCCTCGTTTATTTGCGCCGATTGATTCGTTCGACAAACTTGGCGATCGTGACTTGATTCTAGGTATTTTCAAGGCGGATTATTAACTTGGACTTCCCCGAGTCCTTTTATAGAAATAAGAAGATACTCACTCGGGAATTTGACCGTTGGAATTTTATTTAGTTTATGATTACGAATTTAGAAAAAAATCATGGAAGTTAAGTGAAGGAAGGGGACACCCAAGGCGCTTTTATTGAAAATATAGAAGCAAAGAATTATATTATTGAAAATTTAATATTATAAAAGAACACAAAAAAACATGAAGTAATTACTTTAGTTTTAGTAAGCTGGGGTTTTATCATAATAATAATAATAAAAACTTTATTTCGGACACGGTCCATGATGTTAGTAAATACAGAATTCTTACAAACTATAAAACAGTTTTCCCTACACGTGCTATTATTATAAGGTAAGGTAAGGTTCGTGCCTCCAGTTAACGTCAGTCTTTTTTAGGGTTGCGTACCCAAAGGGTAAAAAGTAACGGGACTTTCTGAATAAGACTCCGCTGTCCATCCGTTCGTCCGTCTGTCTGTCTATCTATTATATAGACATTATATTATTAGATCATAATATAATGTCTAATATTGTATAGACTATAGATAATTGTACGGCATAATAGATAAACGCACTTAGCCGGTTTTTCACAGACAAACAAAACATTCTAAACGTTAGCCATTTCTGCCCCTAGGCTTAATAAAATTACTATCAGAAATTCTCTCCCAAAACACTGCTCAACCATTTACGACTGCAAAATTGATAGATCCATAATTATTTTACTCGAGACCAGTTTTAAACTTCACCGAGCTCCTTAATTATAATTGTTTATCATACATTTATTATTTATTACCTTCAAGAAAGTACAATTTTCTTACGACCTCTAATGAGTTGAATGTAGTCCGTGACTTTAAGTTTTCTCATTATAATTGTACAAGGATCTCGGCAAGGTCTAATTTGTTCTGAATTTTTTGCCTGCGGTCTGAGCTTCATAGACTTTGTATTTAATGGAATTATATAATACTTTCATCCCTTAGGAAATCAATTCTGGGTGTATGTAGTTGCTTTGTGTTAGATTTAGCTTATAAATTATGGCTCCGTTTAATGTTACAATTTACCGCAACTTAGGTAGTATTAGGTTGATATTAAATTAGTTTTTTTTTATATAGGTATAAACCGACAAACATGCAGAACTGATAAAACAGAAAAAAAATGAAAAGCGAAAAATAAAATTAACCATTTAGTATTTTTAATTAAGATCCAAAATTAACAGTAAATAAATAATTTTAGACCCCCACGTGTATTTTTGTTGGTAAAATTTGGTATATTTCATGCCCTTAAATTTTATCGCTAGTTGGTTGCTGGACACCCTGTATATATGTATACAGTACGTGTCGAATTGAGAACCTCGTTTTTTCTCGTCGGTTAAAAAGAAGCTTTTAAGGCGAGAATTACCTCGTTTTCCAGCTATTCCATAATCTCTATAGCATGTGTGTTTATGTATCTACATTGCGTGATGCATCTTGTCCGCATACCTGTTGTCTGCAGTCTTTGCATGTAAGATCACCATGAAACCACATTTATGCATATAACGAAGTCAAAGCAAAGGAAAGACAAACCAATCAACGCAGCAATTTGCTATAATCACCACAGACTACTGTACAGTAGTTCAGTTCAACATAGGCATTCAATGCATATGATTAGAGTTGCAACGACAATCTTAATAAAACTTCCCATGCAAGAACCATTGCAGTTTGTATTCGGAACGTGTCTTGAAATACAGAATGAAGATGGTAATGTATTATGAGTACTAACTTGTTGTTGTATATTTATTCGCAATTTTCATATTAATTACGACGCAGGTATAGTTACAGACTTGCGTGGGAGGAATAACTTGAATGGCACTGTATTAGGCACACGGCTGCGCATAGGGTTGCCAGGTCGTCAAACCAAATTGCCGGACAGACCAGCCAGTTTGGCCGGACATTTGGGTAAAAAGGCCGGACACCCTAATTTATAAACTCCAACGAAAAATAGCCTGTGTTCCAGTGGTCGGATCGGGGAGCGAGAGGTACCAAACGATCGGGCTCGGTGAGCGCTACACAGTACACACACAATAAAATTTGATGTAGAAAGTGTTTTGAGAAAGTAATTTTGAAAATAGTGTTTTTCTCCAGTTTTTGGCAAAAAAAATTGACATTTACGAACTATTTTTTACGGAACTCATAGAAATTTCTAATCAAGGAATTTCTAATCTTCCGATACCACGCAGTGGTCGGTCGACGTGAAATTAGAAAAGAAACTTTTGCAAAAACGCATGTTAATATGAGGAAAAAGTAGTTTAAAGAAAATTTTGGAAAATTTACAGGGAAATCAAAAACTAATTGGACAGTTGAACAGGTGGCAGTAGTGCTGGCTCGCAGTTCGCAGAGGGGTGTGCGTGCGGTGCACCGTGCGGGGCAGAAATGACGATGTGCTCTCGCACCGCTCACTCGATCAACGACGTGACTAGTCGAGTGCAAAAAGCCTAACAAAACCGGACAGGCCGAACACCGTTCAGTTTGGCCGGACACGCACTCAAGAAGCCTAACCCTGTCCGGCTTTATCCGGACGTCTGGCAACCCTAGCTGCGCAAGCAAAGTGACTTGCTTATTATTCATATTAGATCATATCGTACAATTTGGATTAGAAAAATTTATATTTAAAACGTTTTAGTTTGAAGGTCTACAGTTTATTAGTACATGGGTTGAATTGTAATACTTAATTGGAATTAGAAGGCTCTTCTATTTCCGTATTGTATTTTAAAGTGTATCTTTTTATTTAAACGAAGTAGATATTAAGTGGGCGTACGCTCACAACTTGTTGGAAGTTATATATATATATCTGAGCTGTGATTAGATTCATTTTTAATTAACCAAATTTTTAAGAGATCATAAAATTTCTTATAATTACTAAGAATTATCGATGATTGTTTTTAGTCAGCAACGCATGCAAAATTTGCAGTACAGTTGCATACTTTTAAGGCAAAAAATATCACAGACGCTTAGCGCAAGATGAATTGAAAAGCGAAGACGCAAGATTCAATGAATATGAAGTACACTGGTTAATAGCAGTCGAAATATAAAACTTCTCATATGTACTTAGATCGAGCCCTAATTTCTTTAAAAATCATGATCTGACTCTGATCCGTCAGGGGGTGATGAAATACGCTTCCCGCTTCCTCAACGTAAACAGATATTTTGGTCTCAACTTACTAAAAGTTGCTAATGACGGAGTAAAAAATTCCATGAAGCAATAGTCCTCGATCGAAGCTTGTCAAGGAAACTGATTTCTTAAAAGTAATTAAGCCGAAATGAAATTTTCTCTTTGAAATTCGACAAGTAAACTTTGTAATGGTAAGTAAAATTGCTACCCGCCGCTTCCATTCGAGGGGCAACAGGAAAAAGTAGGTACTGTACCCTCAAGTACTCGACCAATCTCCTTTAATTAATTCTTGCTCAGTAATAAAAAGAGTATTTTGTTTTCCTTTGTCATATTTTCTTTGAATATAAGTTTTATTATTATTATGACCGACTACTCCTACATTTTGTTTCTATATATTTATTGTTTTATTTTATTGAATTAAGGGTGGATTCGACCAAACTTAAACTTATACACGAATAACTATACGAGAAATAATCTATTCCATGATTTTAATCTCGAGTAAATCCATAGCCGTTTTACCACGTAATCGATAGTATACTTGCGCGAGGAATAACAATACGCGAATAGCAGAGTGAATGGTGAACGAAAATAAAACCCGGCCAATAAATGTTGTCCTACAACGGGATAGTGTAAGAGCATACATCATGTCAACTCGATTTTGCCGTATTATAGTGTGAAAAAGTAGCTGTCATGTAAGCTAGCTAGCTGTCAAACGTTTTATTTGTTGTTTGTTTGAGGGAATTGTCGAGTTTTGTCGTGTGGTGACAGAAATCAGATGATTGGACTGACTGACGCCATTACATTATTCTAGGAATAGCTCCGTTATTCCGTGCGAAGCGGCGGTATAGAAACAATTCCCCAATAGGCCCACTATTCTTAGAATTGTAGATGGTAAAACGTAAAATTGATTTACTCTCGAATAACTGACGATTTATTCTAAGATTAAGATTTACTCTTGTTTGGTCGAATCCATCCTTAGTTTTTTATGAATCTCAATCATCAACTCGTATTTAATCTTGCATTTAAAAATAACGTTTTATAATACTGCAGACATCGCTTGTCGAAACAAGTGGGGTGTAATCATGAAATCTGTGATACGTGGGACGGACGGACCTTCGTGTGGGACGTGAACGTATTATGGACGTTATATGAAAAAGGTCGCAATTTTTTTGTCTTATACCGAAAGATTTAGACCTCAAAATGTTTCGTGCTGCCTACTTGGGACCTCGTCGTTATTGTTATTATTAAAAAAAAATATATACACAAACTGGCTTGAAAATCTCAGAAAACCAAATGCAAATATAAAATCATATTCGGAGAAGTTCAAACTTCTTTTTGTCGGTTAATACGTTTGAACGTGCTACCGAAAATAAAGCTGGCCGATAAAGCCAAAAGTGGTCCTGACTATACCCAATTCTCACGGCACCTACACTTCTGACACCAACCTATATGCAACCAACCAGTTCCACCGGAGGTGACCTCATCAGGTTATGCAATCCTAGCATCTGGCTTTTTGCATTCGAGTTCAATGTATTTATGTCATATTCGATCGTTATCCTCATACATATTTATGTTTCTGACGAGTTGAAAAGTAGCCCCAATGTTTTCATGCAAATTTATGTATTATCTTGGAAGTGTAAGTTATATTGTCCTTTTAAATTAAGTTTAAGAAAGGTCAAATTTTATGTATATTTATTTGTTTAGCGCAGGTGTCAATGATTGCTTAACAAATTAGCATTTGTTGCTTGGTTTACGCTTGGAGATTATTAATTCAAAGATAAAATCATTGTCTTTGCTAGTGGCCGTATAGTTTCTATCCAAATGTCACCTCCTAATCTACAGAAGTAGTTCTTATGTTTGTCCTCGGTATATTAAATGAAATACCAGGTTTTTTTATAATGCGACTGGCTTTTCAGATATTGAGAAGATACCCCTCGAGTATAGGAGGGATTACATTTGTTGTACCTATCCAAAAAAAAAAAAATGTTGACATTATTAGCGCCGGGCGCACCCATGAAAAAATGTCGCCTTCTGCGAGCAAGAGAGCGGCAAAAGTGAGAGAGAGACACTATCGGCTACGATCGGCGTATCGTAGCCGATGCCGTAGGCGAGCTGTAGGCGATCGTAGTTGAGTGGAGCAGAGCGGGGCGGAGCAGAGCGGAGCTTTGTCATGACGTTGTCACGTTAAACTACCGTCCGTAAACCGACTTTACAGACAACCATTTTGTTCTTTTTTTATACCACCACATTCTACTGAACTATCTCTGTTTCTATTTACTGCGAAGTGATGTGTGTACTTGAGATTAAATTCCAATATACCTGAATATCCGCTAGCTGAACGCGTCACCGCAGATGACCTCAGCGTACCTAGTGGCAACTGGCAGGATACCTGTGTTTATGACTAATGAGATGCGCAACTTAATGACTTAATGACACAATCGTTAAAGTGAACGTCTCAAACGACGTGTTCTGTTCGACAAAATAAATACATTTTCCTGTTATTACGTTTGTCTTTGAAACTGAGCGTTATATCTGCTTGTTAGTGATCAGGAATTCGATACATGCCGCCCAGGTCTACCCAGTTGTTTTGCTGATTGGGTTTTTCCACGAGTTACTTGGACTAATTATATCATATTATACTTCACAATATTTTTCTAACCATTAATCTAAAAGCTCCATCCTTTACCTATAAAATAGCTTCTTTAAATGTTTGTAATAATAACATTAACTCAATATCATATACCATGTATTATGTAAATTATTAACATAAATGTGCTATTATATCATAATTTTGTTAATACACTGAATAAAACTTTTTCACGCGCACCGTAGAATTTATCATTACAGATTCCGCATTAGTTCATAAAACTTGAACATACTTACTCAACTACATATAAAACAACGGTTTTTAAACAATATTACATCATGTTCCTCTCTTAACCTTCTTGGTTTACGGCAGGTTATAAAAATTCTGACAACATTGCTATCACATGCTCGCTCATAGGTTACTACTACACGTTTGTGCAGTTATAAATTCCTCGCCGGAATATATTCCCGCTATAATATGTTACAATAAAGCTTAATGAGATATTTAATTATACATTAATCTACGTTTACGCGAGCTATAAAATTGTAATGGAGCTCTAAAATTAAATATTGTGGTATTAAATAATATTGTGGGTTATTTAGAACATTTGCAATGACGGCATTTCGTTCTCCAACGGAAAAACTGCCTGAGTGTTTCGAGTCGCTTCTTCTTTCCGGGACTTCATGGTAGCCGGCAAACGAGCAGACGATCCACCTGATAGTAAGTGGCTATTGTCGCCTATGGACATCAGCAACACCAAAGGCATCACTGATGCGTTGCCAGCCAAGAAAGAGAGAAGAAAAAGAAAGAAAGAACTAAAAGAAAGAAACAACTTTTAATAAAATTTAAGTTTTTTTTGTTTGTAGCTTCTCAGCTTCTCATGGTCGAATTATGATGTTAACTTTCTTTAGAGTAAGGGGTGCGTTTCCACACGATATTTTACCTTGAATTTTGTCATAGCAAGTGTTACACAAAGTGACATGTAAATGATCGGACACTGTGCGAATGGGACATTTTGCGCCTAACCACTTTAATTTGCTATCGTCGGTGTAAAATTCAACCTCAAAGTGCTGATTGATGTTCAATCTAGGCCATCGTTGCTTGTACGACCTCTTTATCATCACCTAAAAGTTATTATTACTTAATTCAATTTACCAACCCCTAGTTTACTTAACGATATAACCAGTTTATCGAAGTAGCTACGCAGCTGGGATCCAATAAACCTAAGCGCAAAATACCGAATAATTTGCCGAGTTTAGCTCCTACATTAAAAGCGTTTCAAATTTACTGATGACAACAGTGTAAATTGGATTAAATTCTTAAACAGCTGACTCAGATTTGTCGACTTCGAGCTGACGCACAAACAGAAAATTCAATTTCACTTTATACTAATTTTATTTTGTTTAAACAGGTCGTTTGCTGAGAAAACCGCTCAACGGTTGTTTACACGCATGTAATTCAATGTTTATGAAGTTTAAGGTGTAAATGGAGTTGTTTATGTCTTTCAGATTGTAGTTGGCATCGACATAATAATGTAGAAATGATGACTAGGAATATCCATGACTTACAATACTTTAAAATAGTGAGCTAGGTATATTAGTGATGATGATGTCCATATGGGACGTTGGCCACTTGCCGTCAACTAGTTTCTGGACTATATGTTATGTTGTATGTAAAAGTTAGTGGTATGTAGTATAAACTTTGGAAAATATAATAAAATCCTTAAATGCTTATTTTACTTCTACAACATTTCGGTGCTTTTATTAAAAACGGTTCTTGTTGGAGATAAACCTACTGCCATATAGAAACCTGCTCCCATATAGAACCGCCATAGTTTTCAGCGATAAATCTTCCACTGCATTCACTTCCTCGATACTAGCACGTGCTGTTATTGCGAGACATTAAAATGCATAACAAAGCTCCCGAGGCGTTAATCGGAAGCAAATTTCAATTACGCACACACGCACAGTAATCTCGACATTTCAATTAAGGACGAGATTTAATAAAGGTAAGGATAGATGCAACGAGACGGGAAACACGTTTGACCACAGCAAGCGTTGACAACTTTAATATTAAACGAACGATCGATTTTCCATCTTACTACCTTGTTAATAAAGCGATGAGCCACCGTTCGATAAAACAACTGTTATTCCTGATGAGATTAAAATCGGTAGCTGTACATTGACGTGTTACATAGAAGTTTGCGTTGTTTACTAATAGCGTTATAAAGTAATGCACAGTAGGCGCGCGAGTTAAATGCAGCCGGGGTCGACTTCAAAATTACTCAAAAACTACTAGTCAGATCTCGCTCAAATTTATGTGAGACCACATATCAAGCACCTGCTTTCGATTAAAAAAAGAATCATCAAAATCGATTCACCCAGTCGAAAGTTCTGAGGTAACAAACTTCAGAACTACCAAAAGTATGATTCTCTAGTTGCTGTCATTTTAGTACCTACAAGTGAAAATTTAAACACCAAGTTTAACCTTTTCGAGAATGGAAAAATTCTCATTTTTAACAACACAGATTTTAAGTACACGGTCTATCAACAAAATAACAACTAAAATGTATACAAACATGATAAGATAACGTCATACTGATAACAAGACCGTATAAAAGGTTAACGTTAACGGTTAACGCTCAGTAATTACAGCAATTACTTCCACTAATTACAGCTTCATCACAATTATAATTCGATATGTGATACTTTGGAAAGCATGCAAAGTTCCGTTAGAACAATAGCGTATCGAAAGTACAATAGGCAAACAGTTACCGCGGACAAAACATTTCCAACTTACAGATGTTATTGTTGTATACCGTGAAACCTTTAACAGTATTGTTTACTAACGAATAGATATTAGTTAACGATACGCAGTATTGTTATCTTTTCTGTGCAGTATTAAAAAAAACTAACGTGTTGTTTTCAATATTATAAGGACAAAATTGCAATATAATCACAGTATTAAATGAAAATACATTATTACCCGTAATTTAGAGAGAATTTTTCCCCTTGAGAGTTTGATGGCGGTTGTTCTCTCGGGATTAAATAAATAAATAAATACACACTCATATTATGATTGTTTTTCATATGAACTTTTTGAAAATATACGTAGTTTTAAATGCAAAAGTAATTTACTAAACTTTATGATGGAGTCACACCCCGTCATATTCTGTAAAAAGCCTATTGTATGTTTTTGTGCCCAATATAAATACATGAACAGCAAGCTGCGAGAGAATGTTATAGACTTTATATTTTGTGAAAAAGCAGTAGGTAATTGAGTTGAAATGAGTACCATCTCTCAGCCTTCGATCTTTTTACGAAGATCGTTCAGGCGTTTCCCAAATCATATTTGCATTGCAAGTAATATATTGCTTGTCATCACACGTCAGAAAATATTTTACACATTCGTTTCTTTTGTAAGAACATGTAAGTGTACATTGAAACATAGCCTTGCCTTGAATAAATGACTGTACTAATACAGAATCTACATTTGAATTGAATTACAATTCAACTTCTATCTTAAATTTCATACAGTTTACGTGTAACATAGATACAGTCACCTGCAGAGAAAAGTAACCCATCGGTTTATAAATATACGAACAGCAACGTTTCCGTAGCCTGTTGCGTTTTAAACAGATGGGTTACTTTTCTCTGCAGGTGACTGTACCTACACAGTGTTTCACTTTTGACAAAGAAATACTTCTAAGAGTTCATGTAGGTATTGTAGGTACAAATTATGTAATCCTATTCTAGTAATGGATTCGATACTTGTTAATATAAAATCTTATATTTTTGAAGACGGTCGTCGGTCATAGTCTTTGCCCTATATCCACCTACACTCGTTATTGTACTTCACAGTACAAAATAACGAAATACGTCAAGCTACGAGTACAATACAATTTTTACACAATAGTTATCCGTACGCTAAAATCTGTTCACGTGCTCACTTCACTAACGAGAATAAATTCGATTTATAGTACAGTAAAGAAAAGTGCGTATAAACGAGCAAAAAATCAATATTGAATCAGTATGAATGATCTTCCGCACTCTATTCTAAACTTAATACTTGTGTAATAAGACAGGGAATAGCTTTTTGGTATTTGGAAAGTATCACTATCTCTATTTTTGAGTTTAATGGTATTTTTAGTTTTATTTCACAGAGTTAAGGTTTAAAGTAGTTTGACACTTACAATTAGTTTTCAAAGTTGGTCCCGCTGTTTGTACAAACTTCGAAGTCGCGGTCCGTTATCGCGAAAGATATTGAACCTCTAGGAATGTGTTTTTCGTTTCATTCCTATTTTTAATGCTATCTTTTGTCACGAATGTCACGATACTTACTTCTTACTTATTTGACTGAAGCTCACCGATCAGTTTCATCTATCTGTACTATTATCTATTCTGAAGTACGTAAGCCGTGAAAAGCTTATGGATTTTATTTTATTTTTTAAATTCTTATTGACTTTCTTTACGATAATGAATGTAAATGCTTACATGTTAACATCTCTAGACATCTCTGACGTGAAACATGGCAAACACAATATCCACGAACAGACAAGACCAAAAAACATATCACTCAAACAAATTTTCACCAGAACTATCGAACCCGAGAATCCTAGCTCGACTGAATCGCAACCAATTGGGTCACCACTATCAATTGAGTTATACATAGAGACGTCTGATAATAATTTTTATTATTAACTATTCATAAAGCACAAACTAAGTTTGTGCAAGTACCTCCTTAGGTCTTATTACTCAGGTTGTCATATTTAGACCTGGAAGGCTATTCAGTTTTGTAACTTGACAGCGGAGTTTCAAAATTGACGTTCGAGTTCTAGGATCACTTCACTTCGCAAGTGCTTAATAGATGATTAGATAATGACATATCAATATGATGCAAGTTCGCTTTTGTTTTGTAACTTGACAGCGGAATACACGATGAGTTTCTAAATTGAAGTTAGAGTTCGAGACTCCCTTCACCTCGCAAGTGCGTGCCAGATGATTAGAGAATCACATATCAAGATCTCGGACTCAAACTTCAATTTTGAAACTCATCGCGGATTCCGCTGTCAAGTTACAAAACTGAATAGCCCTCCAGCTTTGGTGACATTCATGAAAAACATAAACAGCAAACATCGCACATAAATATGCCAGTTGTACTACCCAATAACTAATACATATAATAAACATCTCCCTCTCAAATACACCCTCAAGTACACCCTTTATATTCATACAAGGATAATAGAATGGTATCTGCATGACCGCTTTCTCAATAATCCTTTTTCCGGAGGATAGTATAGAGCTCTATTTATGAATATTTCACTGAACGAGGTATCTCCGCTCTTTAAGTTTTGCGAAAGTCTTCAAAACTTTTAATAATCTTCGGATTATTATAGTGTTACTGGCTGACCGGGCAAACTTTGTTCTGCCATATAAATATGTAAGTATTATCTAGATATCAAATCACCTGGCGATATGAATTATACAGACTTTACGACCTATTCTCGTATCTACCAAATATACACAATAAGTTTCATAAAAATCGGTCAAGCCGTTTCAGAGGACCACTAACACTGTGACGTCTGTGACACGAGATTTTTGTATACTTATTAGCTGATGTTCTTCGCAATGTATAACAGTATAGTATCACGTACGAAACCGTTCAAGGTGATCATGTTATATGATAACATATCATGATAGATTGGTACCTGTTGAATGTTTTATTTAAGTTTCTATTCAGTGTATTGCAATTGAGATTGTAATCTCGATTTTGTCTTCATCGCACGTTGAGCTTTCAAGTTTCAACAGAGTTACTAAACAATCTGCGTTACATCATTTGAGATTATGATATGGGGACACTGGTACTTCGGGAAGGGTTTGCATCAAACTTTAGGTAAGAGTGTCACAGTGGAATGATCAGATAGACGGATGAGGAAATTTTTTACATACTTTTTGAATCTAGTGAGTTTTAATACTACAATCTAGTTAAATACTACATTATTTACATTAATAAATTTTCATAGCTTTCGTCTCCCTTGATCATCAATCTCTGTCTCTCTCGCTCTCACTATCTTTCTCTTACGACTTAGATTGTTATCTCACTTCACGGTGATGCTGGCCTTAATCCCACGTCAAATTAAAAAACCAAATCTGCAGTTTAAGGGACACACCTACGTAATAATAACAAAACCCTGGCATTCTTAACTAAGCACCTTCATTCTATACCTACACATTAAAAACAAGAAGGTACAAACAATGGAAACAATGAATTAATTTCACACTATCCAGCGAGTTCCACTTAATATTAATACCATTCAAACAGTTTTAGTCAGACCGACAGTGTGTTTAGGGTTAATTAAAAATTATGATCTACGGCTCTACGCGGTCGTTCCACTGAATTAGATTCCGGCGTTTAACTAGGCTGTGGATGCATTTGTAAAGACGATAACTTCCGGTGTTGGTACAGTTTTGCCTGTTATTGGATACTCTGTGACAGCCATAACGAGTGATTATAGTAGATAGTTAGGTACCAAGCTACTTCGTTTATATCCTAAATAATGCTTGTAATGACCTCCATAAATCGGTTCCACGGCTCTACGACTTATTTACTTCGCACCTGAAGCATGAATCACACATGCTGTGATACCAAAGTTTAGATTTAAGATTAATCGACGACATGTTATACCTCTTAGTAACAAGTTTTAATTTAAGCAATGATTTTACTAATATGCTGAGTTAGAATATATTTTATTTTAAAGCGCTTTTTAGGGTTCCGTAGCTAAATGGCAAAAAACGGAACCCTTATGGATTCGTCATGTCTGTCTGTCTGTCTGTCTGTCCATCCGTCCGTATGTCACATCCACTTTTCTCCGAAACTATAAGAACTATACTGTTGAAACTTGGTAAGTAGATGTATTCTGTAAACCGCATTAAGATTTTTACGCAAAAATAGAAAAAAAAACAATAAATTTTGGGGTTCCCCATACATAGAACTGAAACTCAAAAAATTTTTTTTTACGTGTGTGGTATCTATGGATAGGTTTTCAAAAATGATATTGAGGTTTCTAATATCATTTTGTTCTAAACTGAATAGTTTGCGTGAGAGACACTTCCAAAGTGGTAATATGTGTGTTCTACTACTACGTTTGACATACTTCATTCGTTACCGCTAATATAAGCAAAATAAAATAACCATACGAAAACAGCACAAAAAGGTACAATAATAGTTTGAGCTACCAAGGTATACCTACCCATAGGCAGTACAACGGTACCTTCCGTAATACTTTCTCAGCGGGAAGCCTGTTTTCTTCAGAAAGAAAAACACGCATATCTCACCGCACCTCATCTTACACAGCTACACAAAAGGTCTGAAAGGGGAAACCATTTGCGTGCTCGTAATTCCGAACGCGAAATTCTCCAACACGAAAATAGGCGACGAGGTGTGATTTACCTGAGTAACACTAATGAGTAATGATGTCAATCATTACATAGTAACGTTATACGATTCGTACCCAAGCTTAACTTTAATAATGTGGCTAAATAATATTTCGGTGTATTTTCCACTAATGGCAAAGTACGTACCTAGAACGCTTTTTACTTGCAAGATATTTTCCTTTCCAAGAAAAATCGTATTAGGTTGTTTTCCATTGATACCCTCGTTCAACGAATTGGGCAATTAGAACACTTTATAGGAGGGTGAGCCAAACATTACGCAAGAGATTTCATTTCAAAACAGTTTCTTTTTTATTAACTTGGAGTATTGTGTTCGAATTCGAAACAAGCGAACTGTGGCCACTAAATGTTAATATTTCAATAAATGTTAATAATTTTTCAAATAATGAAGTTAAATGATTCTATGGTCTCTCTCTTTACAAACCTTGAAGTATCAAAACAAATTTACAGATGTAACTGCTTTTTTCTTTTCATCTGCAACACTTCACTTTGCTTAATTTTTGGGAATCCTGTTAGTTTCTAAGCTTAAGCACGCATTGCGAATTTATCAAGTAGGTAGAATTAGAAATTTAGAATGAATCAAGTATTTACATTCTTCTTTTTAAACTACTGTCGTATTGTACTTTGCTTGTTATTAACGCCTAACCATTCCATCTAGGGGTATATAATATAGCCATATACAAACCCGAAGGTGATCTTACAAAGTAAACAGTTCAATATTTACATTTGATGTAAGACTTAGCCCGGCTTTGGAACTTTCATTGCCATTAGATAAGACGCCATGTTTGGTAAATACAGACACAGACCGACGTCCATGGGTAAATATTAGACCACCGGGTTACGCACAAGTCGCACAACTAGGGATTTCAGGTATCTCTTTGTTATAGTTACCAGTGTTTTAACGATAATGTTCTTTACTTTAAATACATTTTCAACTTAATTTCAAAGTTATTTGGCCTTAAATGACTTATTCCCCACAATTATTTATTGTCCCGTCCAAGACAAAGTCAAAACAACAAGCTACATGCATCGGTTTCCATTAATATCCTAAGAACGATTTATTATTCAATCTCAAACTTTAGTACTTAATTTTTGCTATCTTTAAAAAATCCTAAAAAGTAAAATTTTAAACTTTTGGTTTAAATTATTCGTCGTTAACTCCGTCAACGAGAAATGTATTTAATTTTAGTGTTTTATTTGTTGCTTATACCTGTGTGTATACTTTTTAGGGTTCCGAAGTAAACTCGAAACAAGGAAAACTATCGCGGCAATGTTACCATAAGTAGTTAATGAGTAAAGTCGATTTTACTACTTCGGAACTCTACAATGCGCGTGGTCTGACACGCACTTGCCCGGTTTTTTATTTTGCTTTCCTTATATGACTTCATTTTATGATTCAGCTTTATAGAAAGCGTGATATTAGCAAGGCTTGACATACTCGTAGAAGGAAAAATTGTCGTGTTTTGTCAGGGTGCTTGCTTTTCTCTTAAAACTCATTGTTTCCGAGGAATAATACATTTTTCTGTACTAAGAATATCGAGTTTACTTGTTGCTTCCTGTGCTCATGTTTTCTTCTCGAGATTTAAATTTGAAATAGGAACATTTCCTTCTTTTTCCATTCTTTCATTCCCTCCAGCATGCCTGGAATGTTTATGGACTGAAATTATTGCCCTAATTTGAAAGGCAAACTCTATTTGAACAGTTTATGGAGAGTAATAGTGAAAATAAAATCTATATTGACGATAAACTTGGAGGCTTACATTTATTTTGTTTGTGAAATTAAACATCAGCTACCATACACTACCGCTGTAGAAATAGTTGAATTTTTTCACGATCCTTGGCAATTTTGACTAATGAACACAATATTTAAATGTTTATTTGATTAGTGTAAGTATAATTTGTAAGGTATGAAAAATACATTAATAATAATTAATGACATTTATAGATACTGGATGGGAATTACGGCAGAGCAAAACTAAACTGCGTTGTAAAATACAATAGTTAGATACCTATTGCTTTTGAAACAGATAAAAGGTCATTATTGTTTTAACGCTGACTTCATCCAAACGTTAGGAGTCCACTAAAGGACGCTATAAACAACGCAGAATTTACGAGTGTCCACAAATCTTATCACCCTTTCTATATCTTCTAATGTTGAAATATGGTCGTGAAGCTCTTCTGACTTTATGGGGTGCTCATAAAAGCTACACATTGACCTCGAAGGACCATTGTATTATGACGACTTAAAAAACATTATTTGCTGCACACACTTCATAATTTTAAGTATTCTTAGCTGAACAGTCTAACGAAATAAATTAAGGTTGAAATATTTTTGCATGCAGAAAGTTTTGAGTCTTGGCTAACAACTAGTTTAGTTTAGTTTCACGAACGTCCAGGGCAGTGGTGACCACTTAATGTATTAGCTTGTAAATACTGGTTTGCAAACTACTAATAATAATATTCTTTTCTAAAAAAGCCTATAAAAACAAGTACGACAAATTTAATAATTTTGGCAGATTTTTTGCAAGCACGTTTCTAATTTATTATTATGAAAGTAAGTTGATCACGTACAATGTACATACCTAATTCAAGGCGAGTTTATTGTAATGGCTGAATGGATGAAACTTTGTAACTGTTTTGTGCCACTGTTTGAAATAATGTGTAACATTCAATAAAAAATAAAAAAAATTCTATGAACAAAGTAAACTGCGTTCCAAATTTTGTAATAAGTATTAATATCTAACAATAATATAGACGGTTTTTGCTTTATCTATGTAAACCTATCTTTGGAATTAGAAGTTTGTTTATGAAGTTTATTAAGAAAATCTGGTGATTATCGAATCGAAATCTATTTTTGAATTAGGTTAATCAGCGGTAACGAGTTTTTTTTATATTTTTAGGTACAATAATTGTTAATTCTACTTTAACATTCTTAAAAAAATTATACCTCCAATTTTTGCATTTGACACATAATGCTTTTAAAAAAACAACCTCATATAATATAAAACCGTTTTATGTTTTCATCTTTTACCGTCTAAAACCTTTAGAAAAAATAGGGTGATAGATGAACAAATAAACAGACATACACTTGACATTTTAAGGATTTCATTTATTTATAGCATTTATACAATACGTTAAAATGAACCCAGTTAAGCAAGTTAATTTTATTAAGATAGCCGTATACGTGAAGTGGATAATCATCATGTTAAAAATCTCAATGATTAATACGCGAAAATACGAGTACCTAATGTCATAACATTATACGAAGATGACAATATGCAGATTATAAACCAGTTAATCTGGAATATAATTTGACACCCACTTAAATACTTGACTTACTTTTGTCTAGTGGTGTAATTATCAAGGTATAATTACGCACAAAAATGTATCATTGTCGTGTTAAGTCTAGAAAATGATGACACTAAAATATCGTCTATAATGTTCCTGGTAGGTATTTGAATTATCTGTTTTGTACGATTTTAGTTATTTCTCTACTTGTAAATAATCCTGATACGCAAGAATAATATTACATTGTATTATGACCATAGAATTGCATGTAACTATTGTATACGAGTAGATTCTAATCTATTATTACTATCTTCACTCTTTCATGTCTAGTGCTCAAAACTTGACTGGAAATAGAGTTACCAGATGATAGGAATTGTACATAATTTTTAAATAAGATTTAACATGTTTCATGAAATAAGAGAATATAATTTCATTTGATATTTTGCTGCCTACGGATGTGCTAGGAAAGCTCATTTTCGGATCTGGTAACACCATCCTGAAGAAAACGTTTTAACTTTAGAATCTAAGGCAATGATACCACTTTTGCACCTTACCGATCTAGATCTATTCATTTTGTAGATTTTTTACTGATTTTGTATCAATTAACTTCTTTTTTGTTTACAGGTACGTATTTTCTTCTGTTTTAATCAAGGACGTGTCAAATTAAAAAGTAAGTTTGTAACGTTATTATTAAATATTATTTTCTAGTTAAATTAAGTTGACTATCATAAGGTCTCCTTTGCATTATGTTTCATAACGTATTATTTCTAACTTACTGAAGTACTGTAACGAGGTGTAATACCTCGTTCAATATCCCACGTTGGGCGCCAGTGCGAGGATGCAGTTCCTCCATAAGTATAATAAGTATAATGTATCTCAGGGCTGAGCAGGCTCATAAGTTAATAAAAGTGAGCAAGTAAGATGTAAGTCTCAGGACATCGGTTTATATGTTAATATTTAGCAAGGGATCTTGATCCTGAATAAATTTATTTCTTAGCAATGTTAATGATAGTTAAACTTCATGTGCCAATCTAACTACATAGCTACCCAAGAGTTATCCATATTCATTTCGAAGACGTAAGTTATCACATTTAGAAAAAAGATTCGAGCATTGTAAGAGTTAATCAATCAAGAAACAAGAATGTGCATGCAATGCAGGAATTTTCCATCATGGTGGAACTTGATATAGCTATTGTAACAGTTATTAAGTATACTATCGCAAAACCCATCAACACATTAAGTATTACAACTAGTAGAATGAGGCCTACCTGTTGGCTGTTACACCCTCGCGTGACTCTTTGCGCTTACTCTGCCCTGTTAACGATCCACATTAGTGCCACAGTATAGAATATTTGACCTTCGTCCGACCGAAAGTCCAATTCCTATCAGTAAGATCAATTCGATAACGTCAATTAGAGTCGGTTTCAGCAACAAGTATTGTGGTACCGCAACAATAGCTGCTTATTATGGGGCCGCCGGTGATAGCTTCCGTCCATTATAACACTGGTCTTGCACGTTTCAAGTATCTGAAACCTCGTGACGTGGGAAAGCAGTGGAAACGATTTCTTGAAGGATGCAAATGAGATTGTTTTATAAACTTGATATAACCCGAGCTTCAAGTCAAGTGATAATGGTGGAAAATGTAGGTACATACTTCATTGAATCTTCGATTTGCCTCAATGTAGATAGTACCTTTTAAGTTTTTAATACGGCCAGGTATCTTCTATTTCTATGACTTTTATTGATAAGTGGTTGTTACTAAGGTGTTGACGTCCAAGAAGAAAGAACTAGCTATCCGAAGTTGGCGGCTGTCACCATAACTGAATGCCCTTATTCTATTTCCGTATCAACTTCTAAGCCTCTGCTGCTTTTCCATTGTCTTCAATAGTATGATTGCATTAAGTTTCTTATATAAAACTGTAATTATTTCCGTTAAACCTATATGTTACAAGAATTCAAACAAATTCAAATATGACAACTACCACCTGAACGCAGGTCAAGTACCTCTTCGTCATGAGTTGAAGATATCGGGACCTGACAGTTCAGTTTATGGCAGCGCACGTTTCCTTATGGCCCCAAGATGATTATCAATTAACTCATCACCAATCAACGTTAGTGAGATTAGACCTATAAATCCTAAATAACCACTAAAAGGCGGAGATGAATATATTTCCCAAATGATGGTATTCCACGATATTTGCGAATGGTACACGTAGTTAATGGTACTAGTATGTTTGTTTGTTTAGATTTTGTGACTCATGGTCAGTCGCGCAAAAGTAATTAAATAGATTTGGAGGAAAGACAGGCACGGTGTAGTTTATATAGATAACATCAAATGAAATAACTAGTAGGTACTTATCTCGAAATAGCGTAAACATGTTTGTCTATTCAATTCACCTTTATAAAAGAACACTTTTGATAATCAAAAAAGTCAAGGCCAAGTGGGAACTTTGTGAATGAATAATCGTAATTATTACTCCTCTTATCGAGATAACAATCACATTATGTATAGCAGATTTATGCGAGATATTATTTTTTATGCCCAGTAGGAGCCCCTAATTACATATAACGATAAAACAGACTGACTGTAAATAATTGTATTTACTAAATAGGACTATAATAGGACTTTCGTAAACCAACGAAGTAGAGGAATATAGATACGATTTTCGTTAGCAAATCAAGAAAAATAGAAACAATAGAAACAATAGTAACATAGTTATTAATAACTATTAATATTAATTACTATAATTATATCACCCTGTACAAGTAGGCAGCGTGTAGCGCATAATACTAAGCAACACCCTGAAGATAAATGATTAATATTAATCATTATAACATGTGATTATTTAAATTGGTCTGTTATTATTCGCCTATAGACAGTACTTGTAAGTTATACGAGTATGAGGCAATAACAGACCTTGGGTACGCTGTTATTATTATGTACTTCAATAACTTTTAATTGTACTGAAGACGGATTTTATTTTTTATTTGAATGAAGACGGATATCCATTGTTCGGTGGTACATTGGCAATATCAAGATTCATTCTTCTATTTCGATGAACCAAAAGTCCACTTACAGAGACCTGGTATTAAGTGATCCCTACAGGGCCTACAGATACAGTCCAATTATGTGCGTATTCAACCTCAAATATGACTACAATGAAACTTACTACAATCAGAGTAAGAACTTATAATGATTCATCATTCATTTATTTAGTAGGTATACCGATTTAATTATAATTTTATAATTTGCAATGCGCGTTTGCGCGCATGTTCAACTCTCGTCCCCGAATGCTGTTAGAAATCTGGGAACGTGTAAGCTCGTACCCCGTTCAATTGACTTATTTTAACATATTATTATTAAGATAATTATGCTATGCTTCGGTTTATTGAAGCGAATCCTGTTTGCAGAAAAAATGCAATCTCGCTTATCTATTAGTCTATCACACAATTTCTCTTTCCAGTCTATCTCCTTCAAGTCTCCAGATACAGTACAATGTACTCGCGACATCTAATTACATGTCATTAATAAACGGAAGCATGCATCACCTCGCCGCCGCAAGCTGCAGTCGAAAGAAACTAACAGCTCATTTGCCGCGCACTAATTGCGTATTAGTTAACACGCACTACGTCTTCGTTAGTTCAGTTCAGTGCGTGCGTTCTCGTATCTTAATAAACTAGATCTAGTTATTACGCTAGTGTTGTTGCACGTGAACCGAAATAATGGAGCTTTGTTTTAGACGTGTGTCAGCTTTGAAACAAAGTGTGTTGCTTTTAACTGTCTTACCTCTTTGCTGTTTTTTCGAGACCTTTATCATTCGTTACCCCCTATTATCAATTTAGGGTACGGATTCCACCCCATAACTAAATATTAATAAACATAATATGATATGTGACCTTGATATTGATGGCTAACCAAATTATTAAAGTTTTAATGCCACTCTAAGGCCTTTCTAAGAACCGCTATCTAACAATTGCTTAACGCCGCCACAAAAGCAAATAAACTCCTAAATTTTGCGCTTAGTGATCCATCTCTTCAAACTTCAAAGACAGTCAACGTTGCCTAAGTTAGCCAATCATTTACGATTAACATCAACTATACTGAATAAGATCGATCATACAGGGTCAGTTTGTTGCATAAAACTTACATTACCCGTAAATAAGTGTTACATAATCAAAATACAAGTATATACCTATTTTAAAAACCCTAGAAACGGTAGTGTCGTCGAAAAGTTTTTCGAGTTTGATAGAAGAAGTAAAGGGATTCATTTTCATTCCCAAAGAGTTCCAGGGTAAATGGCGGTCGTTGTCGTGATGCGGGCATCGTGGTCGGAACCGATCCTCGATCCGTGACACATTAAGCTCATCTGATAATACGAACAAACAAAACACTAATTGTTACCTATTGTGCGGAACGATCGCGAAGCCGTGCCAAAGCATAGTTGAACCATTTCAGTAAACACTATTAACCTCTCAGCTTTAGCTCTTGACTTCGTTAAGTAACGCCTTTCATAACAAAACGTAATCTCTCAAACCCTTATATTTTTAAACGTGCCCTCTAACCTTTATTACACGCCTTACAAGATTTAATTCCAGGTATGGAGCGTATGCTCAACCGCCCACACAGACGCTGAGAAATTCAATTTGCATCCCATGCATACTAACCGCCATGATTCATTCTCTCGAAGACACTTTATTGATTTTAAATTTAGTACATAAACCACAAATCAATATGTTTGTTAATGATACGGGCGTCGATATATCTTTCATGCGGAAAATTATCGAACGGTTTGATAAATAGGTCGTTAGGGGATGAACTCTTGTCGTGTATCATGCATAATTGTGATATATTTTTTGTTAAAATTACACGAAACGGCTGTTCAGGGTAATACTAATACAGAATAATAATCTTGTACACAACGATAAGTGTGAAGATAAACAATACATTATACAATGCAATATAGGAGTAAGTACATCTAACTCTCATTTATAGGTAGGACTAAGTACATTATTAGCAAATGTAACTGATGCTCTTCTGCAATTCAACCGTTTACATGTCATTAATAAACAGAAGCTTAGAACGAGAACAACAAACTTAAAGTTATAATAATTTTCGTTTATTGACGAAAAATTTCACACCTCTCCTTAGCAATGATAAATGCAAATCAAATAATGAGATCTATGCGATGATAAATATTGTTTAAATTTTTCTTTCATGTAACTGAATAGGTACCTACTTGTAGTTTCTCGACGAAAAAGGCGAAATCTTGTTTCAGTTCATCTCCGACTGCTAAACAAAGAAATTGTATAAAATAGATTGAGACATTAACGACTATTTCTCGTCATTTGTAGACCGAGTCGACAAATGGCGACTAATTTCCTAACACTATTCCCTACTTCACAATCAGTTTTCAAACTAAAACGCGATTTGAGTACATCTACTATCGATCTTCCTAGACGCTTCACGATATCCCCTATTCCTCGATAAATCTTCCACAAACATGAACGCGAATTCAATGTAGTCGTATTCGTATTCGTATTCGTAATAGTCACAATGGGCAACTAGCACGCGCGAGAGTTACACAACGTGATTCAGATCACCAGCGCCACCTGGTTCGACCAACTTGCTTTATCTGATAGATCCCTTTTGTGTCGGAATAGAATAACTAATGCGGAACTGTCACTTTGTTATTTCTCTTCTGAGCATCTAGCGATTGAAGTAACGGGGTATTCCATTAGTGGACGCAGGGCGCGGTCAGATTTACATCTAGAGACAAGATCTGCAACCGTGGAACTTAAACTATACACAAACAACTAATATAAGCTTGAGAGCCAGTTCTTTCTTTCTTTTTCTTCCCTCTTTCTTGGCCGGCAACACATCAGTGATGCATTTGGTGTTGCTGATGTCCATGGGTGACGATAGCCACTTACCATCAGGTGGATCGTTAGCTCGTTTGCCGGCTATTTCCATAATAAAAGTACCACATTGTATGTCCTTGTACCGAGAAAAATAAAAAGTCAGAAATGATATTCCGTACAGATAAATCGAAAGTAAATACTCCTTCGACAATTGCCACCAAGAAAATATTTTAATTAAAAGGAAACGTTTATAAAGAAAAGTAAATTCATATCGCTGTGGGCGGAATACGCGGGGTAGCCGCCCACGAAATCCTTAATAGAAGTATCAACTTGGCTCCTTTTACGAAAATAGATCAGTTGTTTATAACTGCTAAAGAGTTGTATTTAGCCTACATAGTTAGAAATGGAAGGTCTAGAATGCATATTACTTGGAATTTCTCTTTGCAACGCATCGAACATAATGATGGTGATTGCTTCCAAGAAGCCTGAGTGATCGAATTTGCCGTGGCTTATTCGGTACACAAAAAAAATGGTTGTCTGTAAAGTCGGTTTACGGACGGTAGTTTAACGTGACAACGTCATGACAAAGCTACGCTCCGCTCCGCCAAGTGTGTGACAAGTTATTGTTGTGATTTCTTGTTTGTTACAAATTAGTATAATTTAATCACTGTAAAAAAATAGAGGTTGGCTGGATTCAAAACAAAACCGCTGTGCGGGATAAGTGTAGATAAGTTTCAAACAACTACATCATCACAGCTTCCATCAGGGAATCATACTAATGGATTAATTAGAACTAAATGCATATTCATTGCTCATAAAACGTGGAGCAAGCAGTACAATTACATCGTGGGTACAAACAAGTATATAATAGTCTTATATATCATTCAAGCAAGCCGGCTTAATACCGTTACGCCTAGTAGTTAGTAAGAAAAATAAAATGTATTGACCCACATCGGCTATGAATACATACGTGCACCCATTCCACTGCGCGCTCTCACGCTTGTCTTCTCGGCTGATAATGGACCATTCATACGTAGATCCTACTAACTACTGTTAGTGAGAGTTGGTTAGAACTTAGAAATACTTAGAATAAACACAGGATATATATACTTCGAAGTTGAAACTATACTCAATATACAGTACACTATACTGCAAAGCAGTGATAGCCTAGCGGTAGAACGTTGGTCTCCCGAACGAAGGGGCCCGAGTTCAAACCCTGGCACGCACCTCTAATTTTTCAAATATTATGTGCGTATTACAAGTTAATTATCACTTGCTTCGGTGAAGGAAAACATCGTGAGGAAACCTGCACACCGGAGAGTTCTCCATAAAGTTCTCGAAGGTGTGTGAAGTCTACCAATCCGCACTTGGCCAGTGTGGTAGACTATGGCCTAATACCCCTCACATTGTGAGAGGAGACCCCGAGCCCAGCAGTGGGACAATTATGGGTTGTTGCTTTGCTTTGCTTTTATACTGCAAATATTATTATAAATGTGAAAGTTCGTATGGATGTTACAGGATGTTTGTATCTCTTACTACCGATTTCTTTTCTTTGTAACTCACTTATTGTAACAACTTATGATGAACATAGGTGTAACATTCAAACGTAGCTTAAACTATATATCTTATTCTTTATAGGTACACCGGACAGGTTATACATATGCCATCCAAACATAAATTGTAAAAAAAACCATGTCTCGCAACTACTATGTTTACGCCAATAACGACATCAGACGAAGGCAGTGTTGTCATTTGGTGGAATTCGCTCCTCAGGTGTGCCCCACAATGGATTTTTAATCGGTGTTATATCGTATATTATTATCGTGTCCTAGTGAGAACCATTCGAACACGTCCCTAATTAAATTACACACTCAAAAAACGTTTTAAATGAACTTTTCTGATCTGATTTTGATTTATTTTATCCCGAAACCTATTTTCCGGAACTTTTATCTAGACGTCCTTTGCAAGTAAATCGGACATAAAATAAAACTCGGCCAATGGACATTTAAATCTCAATGGCCGAATGGCTAAAGCCACAGTTCGACCGCCATTTGGCATTTGTACAAACTCCGACTGCGACCAACCGCAATTTAACCTTATTAGCTTTGCGATGCACTATTTTCTAGACCGAAAGCCATTAGTGAGACTATTTAATGTAGGTGCTTTATAAACCGCATTTGATTTTTTTTCATAATTTCAATACATTTTTTTAATATTAGTACATTCACAATAAAATTCCACTTCACGTTGCATTAGTTCCTATAGGCACTCTGTCTAAATTATTGAAAGTTGAATTAGTTATTAGAGAAACCGACATTGTTATTAATACATTTTCTTTCTTCTTCTTTTTTCTTCTCTCTTTCTTCCAGCATAAATTTTCTTGAATTAGGAGTATTTAATGCAATCGCTATCGTTCTCTGGAGATGTAATGAGTTCCTGATGAAGGAATTTTATTTGGAAGCAAGTTTTGTTTTATGTAAGACGATTACGGCGCGGTTTTATGTGTGCGTTAAGATCAGCCGATTAACACATTACAGACTGTTTTACTCGGGTACCTACTGAGTTCGTTACTTTCGCGTTTAAAGAAGATACACTTTGTTACTTAACATGATGTCAATACAGTTTAGTGGTTGGAACACTTGGAACGTAGCCTTCCAACCAGTGGGACTGGGTTCGAATCGTTACTGATGTTCATTGGTGATGGTCACCATTTACCATCAATTGGCTCGTCAGCACGTGTGTCAATTATTTTAACAAAGAAAACAATGTTACTTCACCTAAGGAATCCGAGCAACTTGCAAGCGTTACCAACTTGTAATAGGTATGGTTCAAAAGCTGTTCTTGCTCTTAAAGACATACAAATATTGACAGATACAGCTGGCCAACATGGCCAACGAAAGGCCCATGTCGCTTTAAATTGAGGGTTACTATCAATAGGGTTGTGACTACAAAAATACGTGTTTGGAATATAACAGTCTAGAATTGCGTTACAGTTGTACCTAGTCCCGTTGAACGGTGTTAGCTAGAACACTGCCGACTTGGCTATTTAATTAGCGAGTTTGGTGCTTAATCAAATATTCAAAGTAGCCTGCGACATTCACAGCCAGCCTGGAGGAGAGCCAAGTTCCGATTTTATGCAATTATTACAATGAATCTAACCTTTATTGATGATCCCGTTGCTTTGTTGGTACCAACCTACCAACTATACCTACGAGTATAATTTGGTTGTAGAGAGTAGAGACTTTATTGGTTAAGCCTTTTCTAAGATCAGCGACAACAAATACGCGGATAAATAGGCAAAAAAATAATAAAAAAAAATTAAAATGTGTGCAATTCACATATAGTAGAAGTAAAACCTTCAAAAATTTTGCTTTCAAGATAATGAGACGAACGTACGAGTAAAATTTCGGGAAGATGATAATTGTAGGTTTTAGTAATGCAAAGTTAGATGCAGAGATTACATTTTCGATAAATGATACAAGAGGCCTATGGTAACTAAAGTATGAAATGCTCCCCTTACCTCTCCCCCTCCCCTCCCCCTCCCCTTCCCCTCCCCTTCCCCCTCCCCTTCCCCCTCCCCTTCCCCCTCCCCCTACCCATGTACAATGCTTCCTCCACCTTCTCCCCTTCCCCCTCCCCCTTCGCTTCCCCTCCCCTCCGCCTCCCCTCACCCCTCTCCCCTTCTCCCTATCCTCCCCCTCCCCTCTCCTCTCCCTCACCCTTCCCCCTCGTTCCCCACCGCTACCCCTACCCCTGTACAATGCTTCCTATCTCACTTTAGAATTTATGTGTCTCTCTTTTTACTGGACAGTTTCGTTTCATCGATTTTCAAATCACCCCCGTACTAAAGAAGTTTTCACTTCAGAAACATAAGGGCTGTTGCGTTAATAAATAACCCTGGTTATTAGATTTTCTCAAATATTTACTATGTACAGGAATGAAACAGTTAGCAATTAGCATGATTATCTTATTTATAGATTAAATCAATTGTATTTTTAATCTTAATATATATAAATTACGTGTCACGTTGTTTGTCCGCGATGGACTCCTAAACTACTGAACCGATTTTTATCAAATTTGCACACCGTATGCAGTTTGATCCAACTTGAAAGATAGGATAGCTTACATCTCAAAAAAAAAACTTGACAGAACGAAGTCTGTCCGGGCAGCTAGTACTATTATATTAAGTATTTGTAGGTACGTGCCATTGCTATCCTTAAACTTTGCGAGAGCACTCGAATCTTATTACACAGGTTCTGTGCATATAAAAATCCCGACTTTAATTTAAAGACTAAACAATTTAATTATCATATTAAAAAAATTAAATACGTCCTCGAAAAGAGTATTCATTTCACTTCAAGGTAATGTTACGTCTAATTATTCACTTAAAATAATTCAAGACGTATATAAGTGGCGTTAAAGAATTTACTTTAAAATAATAATGGTAGCACAATGAGAAGTGTAATAAGTGGCTGGCGTCATTTAGTTTAACGAGTTGGCTTTTTGTGTCGTTTTTCTGCTTTGATTTAATGATATAAGATTTGATGGTTCTCTTGTTTCTTTTGTTATTTCGATTAACATATTGCGAATAGAACTACTGATGATGTAAATGATCTTAACTTACTGGTTTAAAATATGTATACGTTTCTTCTTCATATGACATGCCCCAAGCAATACACGTTTATATTGCAAAATTATCTATAGAAGTATGATAGAAGTTATATCCGTCGTCTGGAAGTATTTGAGTCCGAAAAGGGTTAGCAAACCAAACATTTCACAAGTTAACGTAGGAACTGACTCTGAAACGTAACTACTGAAAGTCTTGAAACACGTAAAATTCTTTTACGAATGATTTTTGTGTGGCACGAGTAGCTACTTAGATAGCCAGATGGATAAAACACCCTATAACCAAGTATCGTCGGGATTAAACTAGGTGGTAGAAAACAACAAGAAGCAATTTACGCCATAGCCTCTGTTTTTGCCTCTGTTGCCCTACAGTACAAGCTAGGGAGCTTGGCGTGGAATGAAGATGGATCATAAAAATTGAACCTCTTACAGCTCAAACTCTATTTTCGTAGCTCTTAGCGTATAATCCTCAATAACGTCACAGTCCTCTTAAATTAATTGTATAATTAAAACTTGTTTTATTTCGAGTGCGCGATTGCAACTTGACCGCAATATTCGCCGCTTTTAATCACAATCACAAATCTTCGTTATTATTGTTTCAACCAAAAATGCAAAGGTGAAGGGTGTATATTGGCCATTCTTGTCACAATTAATTCCCCCTTAATCTATCCGTATTTAAAAGGTGAAACTTAAAACTCGGTCGATTTAAGTCGAATACCAGTCGGAGTAGTCTCGTCGGACGAGACAAGACGCCGTGACCTTAATTTGCACCATCTCGCTTCCCAATCGGCATTTGGTTCACCAGACGGATTGGTTCCTTATTAACTGAAACCACATAAGAAATAATAGTACTTATAATCTGAAACTTTTAACGAGCCTTCAATAGTGTTTTATGTCAATGCTAAAGAAACTAAGAATACCAAACAACAGAAGTAATGTAATTTCAGAAATTTTCAAATATGTAAAAGCAAATAGAAATTACAATATTTCAAAGATATTTTAAGTACCTAATATGAATATTGAAAAATATATCTAAATAGCGTTATTTTTAGTAGATGTTTTTTTTAATGGTAAATTATGTGAGGAAAAGTCACAGCGAAGGTTAGCCATTTGCAGACAGAAAACATAATACCTATCCGATTCGTTGCTGATGGCACTATAACAGGCGTGACACCAATGTTTGCAAACTTGTGGCATCAGCAACGAATCGGTTATCTAAAATTTAGTCTAGCAACTTGAGGCTACATTGTTCAGGGATGAATACTAATAAGAATTTAGTACTAACTTACAAAGGGCATATCACGAGCGCCGAGCGGTCACGTACAGAAGCGATGCCATTGAACTCTTTATACTCAAGGGATCTAAAACAGGTGTCATTAATAAGATCATTTATTTCTCAATAGGAATTTTATGCTCGTAGCTCAAAACTTTCAAGACGAGCATACGTGCCACCTGATGGTCAGTGATCACCATCGTTGATGGACTTCACAAATCACAATTGACTAGTCGTTACAACGAATCCCTATATGCCACCAACTTATCTAATTGAAGGAGGGCGTTGTCGGACGCATTGGACGCAATTCGAGAGGTAGTAACTGACAGATGAATGACCACAAAGAGTTACGAATGAATTTTCATTAGTTCCAATTTTCTCTACTTCACAGATAGGTTGGGTGGCACTGTAGTTAGTAGATCTAGATACTTACTACTGTATAAGCGCATCTATAATTTTACTGGAACCCGGAAGTAATCTCGCAGAGAATCGAATGAATCATAATTGAAACCAGAACCGTGATACCACGTGATACCTACAATCGCCGATCAAATAATTGGACTAGTTTTACCTGTGACCATTCATAGCGTCATAGGCGAACGCGCTTTTCATTACCAACTTTAAGTAACACTCGTAAGTTATGATAAATTCCTAATTACTGAGAGATAAGGTGTATATTTGCGAGACTTCTCGTTCGATTACAGTAAAAATGAATCGATTTCTATGTTGATTAGTTGGTTGTCAAGGTTGCCGAGGTTCTGTGACGCCCCGAGCTTAGAACGGCAACGAATTGGACGCCATCGCGCCACCTACTTTATGATACCCTGGTATAATTGCACTCAAACTTGTTATTGAAACTCGAGCGGTGTTTGTTTTACTTGGTTTATGTACTGATGGATTTGACACAGTGAAATTGATTATAGAAGATACTTTTAACGTTGTTACTAGTATACATTTGTACGAACATAATGATGAAAAGTTGTATCACTGTATTGTTTTTACGAAAATGTCACATAGCATATGTACTATGTAGATGTAAACTTCTTTATTTCTTAACGATATACCTGATCCTAATTATATACAAATACACGTTTAATATTTAACGTTATTACGGTGACTCGTTACAATGGAGGGACGTTCTCTTTGTGCTACGCTCCTGAATTGTTTATTACTTTCTTTTCCCTACACTGAAATGGAGCTTTTATTTCTTAACGTATTACTACTCCTAATCGCACTATTAAAAAGAATTATGTGTGAGCTAACTAGTTTCCTCTGGCAGCGTTGACCGCGGAAGAGTGATTATACAAAACGAAATATCACAAACTTATAAACATCAATTCCTAGGGGAACATAATATTATAATCGGGATAATCTATCCTATTTTCTTGTCCTGGAAATAGATATTTTCCTTTTTCTGAATCTGTTTGCCAAGTATCAACGAACGTTAACAAGATGAAAAGACAAACATCTAATTCTAAGTATTCAAACATCATTCATTCATACTTAACAAACTTTCACATTTATAATATTAGAAATATGGTATGTTATATTATTATCGTTTCTATCGCAATAATCACTAAACGAGATTGATCTTTACACATTTCCCCAAGTCACAGTCACGGACCTGAAAAAAAAACGGACGTAACCTTAAGGTGCTCCCTCACCGAGAGCATTCACTTGTAATGTAACATTATAGATTCGACTACATTACAATACTACCTCCCTGACTGACGAGCCATCGCGTGTAATGTAACATTATAGATTTGACATTATTATTGATGTTACAAGTTGTAACAAGATATTACACATTGTATCATTACAAGGTGCGCATTGTAATGCTCGGTTCTCCTCCTTCACTAATGTATCCCCGTTTTGTATCATTACAAGGTGCGCATTGTAATGCTCGGTTCTCCTCCTTCACTGATGTAATGCTCAAATTTGTAACGTTACATTACAAGCGAATGCTCCCGGTGAGGGAGCACCTTTAAACCTCGTCTACTCGAGAGTGAACCACAGCAATGGCCGCCCGCTTACAATGTGTGCGTATTTTTTGATTCGCGATTGACGCAGTATGGTGTCAGTGTGTGGGTGTGTGTACTTGTACGAATAGAGAGTTGGTATTACTATGGGTGCTTCACTGAATTTGTTCTTGGGATTACGTCCGTCTTTTTTTTAAGGTCCGTGGTCACAGTCAACAATTCATTTTAGTTTTACCCTCTCTAGCGCGACTAGCGCCTGTAGGATGTTCTGAAAAGCCTACTAAAATTATTAAAGTACTAAAGCTTACTCGGCTTGTTCATATGCCGTATACCATAAGTCCTCGAATGAGAACACCTCACTTGAAAAGTGGATTCGGCCGCCCAGAAAATTAAATGCTTCGTAACTCGTTGAGAATACCCCATAGACCCATATTTTTCCCTTTCTAAGACATTTCCATTTGTATTAAAATTTGTGGGCAATTTCAAGACCTTACCATCTTAGATACATAATTATTATAACGGCGTACTTATCCGTCTGAACATGAATAATATTATTACAGATTGTTAAAATACTTCACAAAAAGATTTTGGTGTGAAAAATAAGAAAAGAAGGCGTAAAAAATTAAAAACGTCAAATAAAAACTTTGACGTAGTTTCAGCCTGAAACTTTCAGGTATGATTACTATTTTGTGAACGAACGATTTTGCAGCGAGGGTAGTTAATCATCATTTACGTGTACCTACGCTGTAACATAAAACCAATCATAAAACACTAAAATACGTTTTATTATAATTCGTTCATTGTTCCCTATACAGTAAATTGAAATACATTGGATTGCTTTATTTCTACAAAATATGATTGATAGTGTAGGCAGTTTCAAGTGCTCTAGGGCATAGATGACGTGCCTAAAGTACTTGCAAAGGAGCCGAATCGACTTATGCCCAAGGGTACCGCCCTTTGGGACTTGCGTGCTTAAATGTGGCCAGGTATTTCGTTGTAGAAACCATACGACGTAATTATACACCCGACGACCCCCCGTATCCAATGGGGATGTATAATACATATTCGAACAATTTCGGGTTCCGCTGTTTTTGGAATGCTGCATTTTTGGAAAGTTATCGCGAAAAATTGTTTCGACAGATAATTTTTTTTGGAATTGAGTTCAAATTAATTAAAATACCCACTAGTAAACGCCTGACATCTGACGGCAAGTTCAATTAGGAAATTAGGGTGGTATTTAGCCAGGTGGGTAAAAGAGCTATTAAAAATAAACATGTTCTGTGTTCAACCTCTAATGCTGTTGGTGTGTAATAAATAAATAAATAAATAAACCTCTTATTATTATGGAGATGTCAGAAAATATTTTTTACTAAATATGGCGTTTTTAGAACAAGTCCTTTTATAAATACAGGTCATTTTGCCAAAAGGTCTAATAACAAATAACCCGTCGAAATATAATTTAACCCTTTTCCTTGCAAACTACAAACTGAGCATGCTTTGACTATTTCACTATTAACTATTGCTTCTAAATTTATAGTCCCGAGTTAAACATGCCGCTTTGCAAATGTACAATGTTTAACTGTTATGGCGCTATTATTAGCTAATAATTCAATGGAGGCTGGAGTATAATGACCAACGAGACAGAGCACAGAATGCTTGAGGAGATTATCCATGGTCACTTATCATAGATTAACTGGAGTTGTCGACAGAGTGCAAGTGTTTCGTCAGGGGTTGTTTATAACAGTCTTATCTGGAACCATAGCGATACAAATTTCGAGATACCACATTCCTTACTGAAGTTTGGTTGATAGATAGCTGATGGGTGAATTTTCATTTTTGCCATTTTTATGACGTTTTTTAGGTAACTTTTTATTTTGTCCAAGAAATTAAGGAATAACAGCTGAATTAGATTAGTTTTTTATAGAGAAAGCTCGTTATATATTGCAACTATCATTTAAACAGCAAATTCAGAAGAAAATCCAGAAAAAAGGAAAAGCCCTGTTGAAGTAAATGATGTTGTGTAGAGGAAAATGATATAGCCCATTGACGTAAATGATGAGGTGTAGAGGGTAATGACGAAAATTTAAATCCCAACGTGTAATCAACTTTTTTATCAAGAAAAATAACAATATTCGTTTGATTTGATAAAATCAACATAACGTATTGTAGTATTTTAATGACTGATTACGTATTTTAATAGATTTTATCAATCATAAAAACAACATGACTTTTATAACTTAATGCATGACTACAATCAATGGTAAGTGGTAATGCAGACTTGCTTGATTGATAAGCCACACTTACTTTATTAAGCCTATTTACTCTTAACTTGAAGACACCCAAGGTAAAATCGCAGGAATTTTATTCCTGACCTTCGTGGTTCGCATAATAAATGATCAAGCAAAGGATCGTTTGCACATAGAGGACATAGGGATGCTTATGGCGAAGGCAAGATAATGATGTTTTATCTGGACATTCGATTGTGGAGATTGACGGATTATGTCATAATATTGTCCCATGCAGACTCTCCAAAATGGTACAAAAAAAAACAGAAAACTAGAAACTGGCTACTCTTACACGTGCTTGAGGCTTTCTAAGTTGGGCTCAATGGTCATCAATACACCTTTAAAGCATTCCCCTACATGGAATCACACGCTGATAGATGGCATTTGGTTCTTCTTCTTCCGTTCGTCTCTAGGACACCCAGAATTCTAGAGGCTGCCATAGTTTGGATTCAATAAACCGGCCAGAATATATTTTCGAGTGTATCTCCACTTCTAACAACCGAAGGCTGACGATGTATTCGAAAGATACCTTCTGAAGAACGAAGAAGAAGAAGATGAACGGGCTCCTTTTTGGCAGTGAATATAGACGCTTATGTTTTTGTGGCGTTGAATCTCAAAGAGTTGGTATCGCTCCATTGAGTTCCAGAAGTGTGAGATTCACACGCTCGACCAAGACCACTTCTTCATAACTGTATTTATTGGACCGTCCGAGCGGTAGACAATTACCTCTCCACAATTGTACTGTCATCTGCGGACCTATACACATTGAGCATAAGCTGATTTCGATGTGCAGCAAGAATAGAGTTGAGGGGGAACAGACCTCTGGAATTCCAGCAAAGGTTGTCATTGCTAATGTCGAGCAACTCAGCTGAAAGGCTAGCTTGCCAAACCCTATGATGAAGATGATGCCTTTCAAGATGTCAAGAGAAACGAGGACTTCACCTCAGGTGTGAGTGGCATATGGTAGAAGGTCTGTCGAACGGTTTCAGCGGAACCCGTACTGCCAGTCACTGAGAAGGTCATTCTGTTCTAAGTATGCCATAACGTTAGTTAGTCTTAGCTTTGATGAGGAATCCAAAAGCTCTATTGGCAGATTGGTTGGCCAGAGGCTTTGTGCCATTGTTTAATACGGTCGATTCGATAGTAAGTTTTCTTTTGAATGTCTTTTTGTAGGACTAAGCAGATAGGTTTTTTTTATGGGAATAGCCGGCAAATAAGCTGGCGATCCACCTGATGGTAAGTGGCTATCGTCGCCTATGGATATCAGCAACACCAAAGGCATCACCGATGCATTGCCGGCCAAGAAAGAGATAAGAAAAAGAAAGAACTGGCTCTCAAGTCTCCAGCTGGAAGACGACGAGCCGTTTGGTGGCTGACTCATGCTCAAGGGTAGGTGGTAGTAGGTGGTAGCTATCCAGGCGAACCCCATGAAGAAATAAAAGTTAAAAGCTTTCTTCTTACATCTAATATCCGGAGCTTTCTAGCTTCGAGCATAGACCCAGGCAAGATATGAAAAATGTTTGCGCTTCTCAGCTTAAATGCTTTCGACAATAACCCATAGACAAATTTCACCAACATTAGAACCGTTAGAAAAAGGGATGAAATAGTCCTTGACGAACCACTTCGTTTACAGCATCCTTTCAAATCGACGGATCTTTAAAAGCGAATCAGATCTATTTACAAGTATAAAATGCAAAGAAAATCAGAAAATTGCAAATTTATCAAGTATATACGCACTTTTGGGTTGATTTTATGGATTAACGGCATCTTTTGAGTTTAGTTCTTGGTGGCTACACTCAATCAGGTTGTTAATATTATTTAGATTCGTCATTTTCCTCTACAGGAATCATTCACGTCATTAGAATTTTGCGGTAAATGATGTAGCGATTTATGACGAAACGGTACAAAACATACCAAAACTTGCTCAATTTTATATCACTTATAATGGAATTAAGTTATTTTTTATTAAATACCATTAGGCGATATTCATGGGTACTTATTGTTGAATTATATATTTTTTTTTTCAAAAATATATTCAGGAGTTTGATGACGAGATTTTCTGACAAACTATACTTATCATTAACTTTCGCGAACTTTATCATATTCACAATGCATTTTTCATCCAAATCTTGATTTCAACTGAGAGAAGCGGGTGTAAGGAACACTTTGAATTGCTTTTAAAATTTTAAATAATAATTTCGTTGAACAAATTTCACGAAACAAAAACCGCGGATGTTAATGACGATAATCTCGTGACAAAATTTTAAACGGTCAAATAATGGTTTTACAGATAATTTACGCTTGAAAAACATTTATAAATATTCAGCTTAGACATTAATTGTTACGTATAGAAAGTAAAAAAGCATTTTTTAGGGCGGTATTTTGAGTTCCTTGTGACATTAATTAAACATACCGTTAAATAACAGGGAGGTTAATGACTTTCCGAGCATTATTTAAATTTTTTTAACACTCTAACATCAGAATTTTATTATTTAACTTAATACGACTTTAAAGTAAATACATAATTAAGGTTTTAGTAAACATTTTGAGTGATCACATTTATATTCCAAGACAGAAAATTGAATAACATGCATAAATGGCAGTTTTGAAAATTCACCCTGATACTTCGTTTCTTCTTTCTCGACAATGAAAGGCATTTCGGTGTTACTAATGTTCAGAAGCGATGGTAACCACATAACATCCGATGGTTTTTCTACACATTACTATTTACTTAAAAAAATACTAAGTTCAAAAACTAGGCAGAGAATGCCCTGTACTCCTTCTTAACCGACTTCAAAAAAAGAGGAGGTATTCAATTCGACTGTATTTTTTTATGTTTGTTACCTCAGAACTTTCGACTGTGTGCACCGATTTTGATGATTCTTTTTTTAATCGAAAGCTGGTGCCTGTCATGTGATCCCACTTAAAGAGCGAGATATGACAAGTAGTTTTTGAGTTATCCCTAATTTTGAATTCGGTTATTCTTTGTCAAGAATTATTTATCAGAGCTTTTGATTTTAGTTAACGTCATAGTTAGATGGGTAATCCGCTAATAAATGAACCGGGCCGCATTCGGAGTAAAACATGTGTTTGTATTACCAACACAATAGCGGATATGATATCTGTGGTTTGTACTAAAATTAGTACTTTGTAAGATTAATATTAATTAGGAATATTATTTTGCATTGATAGACACACACAAATGCCCGCTTTGTGCCTGTTGTTATATTCCAAACTATAACATAACAGACATAACAAAACAGGTATAGATTTTTACTATGATACGGGTACACCTTTGTTTGTACTCCGATATTAATAACATAACAGAATTAACAAAACAGATACAGATTTTAATTAGGTATGATACGGGTACACCTATGTATGTACACGATATTTATTTTGCATTGCGATATTTCAACCCAGTTGCATGGATCGTATTTACGGCTGTACTGAGTTTTTTTTACACAAATTAGTTAATGCTTGACCATAATCCCACCTGATTTTTTTCAAGTGACCTGCTCTCATTCGATGAATATTCTTGAGATGCAGAGTCCTTCGAACACCACCTACTTGTAAATTATAATGAGATTTTCAAGCCTGTTTGTTTTTCCACGTCATTAAACAACCTTCCAGAGCTGACGATGAATCAACAATTAAAACTTCGCCCGCTTAGCGATTTCGGTAACTTCTACCTAAACCCTATTAACCTAGTTTACCTTAACACAAAATTGTGTACGTTCTACATTGTCGCATAGAAATAATTAATTAGAGCTACATATTAAGTGTTCAGTGCGATGGAGCGGTAAACCGGTACAGTCATCCATCACAACAACACGCCAGTCAGTCGCAGGAATTAACAGTAAAATTATTTTCAGCATACTTATTATAACATACTTCAGTTGAGTAGGTACTTGTTAATTACTAATAGTTTGTACTTTTATGTAAATAGCTGTTAATTATTGAGCGGGTCATCGCCGTAATTACCATCATTACCATAACATTTTTTGTGTCGACTGAGCATTGACATCAGCGTTTACTACTTGTATTTTTAAAACGGTCGTCTGAAGGGTGAAAATTTAATTAAAATATTCTCAGTACATTTATACTTGAAAATACAGGACAAGTTAAAATAAGGCGCAAAATAAAAGGACTTCTCAAATGTAGCTGGGAAAATTGACGTTCGTAGATGCTCGCTGTCTAAGGAACCGGAGAAGACAGCATTTCAACTGTGGACGTAACTAAATTAAAAATACCTAATTTCAATTCTCCATTCGCACCAAAATCTCCCAAGTAACCTTTGTTAAAACTATTAAACTATCACTACTTAATACATACCAAAGCATGATGTTTACAAAACAATTTCGATTCCGCAATAACATTCTATGATCACGTATCACGAATTTACCAAACAGTTAATGGCTCCTTCGCGTGTGTATTATAATCGATCGCGCAATTTGTGAAAATTGGACCTTAACGACTGTTAGACTAACAAGTAGAAACACATGAAGAAATGGCAATGATACTCATAGCCCAGTGGGTTGGTTCGATACAGCCATAGACATAATACTACTAGACTAGGCAAGGTATCTGAGCATATGTAAGTGAAACCGTCACGCTGCGAAGAAAGGCAGGAGGTAAACCTATCCTTGTCTTACTTACAAGTTACGCGAGTCTCCTTGGTCTCTTTCTCTTTCTAATAGCGTGACACAAAGAAGGCCCGCTTGTCTAGTCTAGTAGTATTATGTCTATGGATACAGCACGGGAGGCCGGTCGAATTCTAAACGGACCGCAAAATTTCTTACGTTAAAAGAATAACTCACTATCGTGAGGAAACCAAGAGTTCTCCATAATATTCTCGAAGGCGAATGTTTGCCAATTCGCACTTGGCCAGTACAACGCATTGAGGCAGGAGAGCTGAACATGCTGCTTGCTGGTCATTAGGTCCTTATTTCAAACCTCAAACGTACCCAGTTCAGGTCCCGGTTCAGCACTCATTACACTGATTGTTGTTTGTTTTCTTATGTCATCCATATCCGCTGATAACAAAATACTTTTAACAGCTTGTTTCCTTCAAACACGAAGTAAGGTTAGAACTTTACAACATTTTGTCTGTCTGCAGAATGAACTTGCTAAGCAATTTATTATTGAAAGATTGCTGATATAGGTGGGAAAGGCGGCTAAAGCGCACGCAACACTGAAACCTACTTACCGAGTGAAAGTGGTTACGGTACCGATGATACAACTAGCGTAATAGGTCGCGAGATTAACCCAGGTCTAGGTGTGCGGCTTAACCTGGATGTAGATGGGAAATAAGAAACTGTTAATGAAGTACAGTATTATTTTAAATGGGTAGTCACGACCCTTGTATTTTATGCGGATTTAGACTTGTTTTGACATATTGAGGTAGGAAATGCTTTTGGGGAGACACTTGGCAGTTTACAGATGGGTCTATCAACCTTCTATCTCATTTGTTTTTCAAAACTGTAACAGGAATACACTAACTCAGGACTGTTTTGAAAAATTCGTATCAGAATCATGATACACTTATGAAGGGAAAATCTTGCTTTTTATCGTTTTCGCTGAACTCCAAAGCCAAAAAATGCTTTATCCTGGAAAAGAGACGGCAATAAGCGTCATTCGAATTATGAAAGCGTTCAAAACATTTTTTTTTCTAAAAGCGCTCATCCGTTCACCAAGCGCCCGAAGTTGCTTAATAATTGTCGATCGATCACCTCGCAGTTGACACCAATAATAACTTTGTGATCTATGTGCACTTTAGAACCTTTGAAATTTTGTACATAAACAATTATGTAGTCTACCTACTGAGCGAGATATAAAATATTGTGCCCAACTCAACATCCTGGTCTTGGCTGATTATATTATATACTAGTATATTTGTGCACCGGTAAATCTTCCTAAATACGTGACTCGCATGGAGAAGAAATAGGGAAAACCCCCGGTATCATACTCGTAACTCCATGAACCGATCGTGCCTTACCTCAGCGCATGTGGACTCATCGTTTACGTGGTGGACTACGATTCTGTCTATCCAACTCTTGGATTGCCATCGTCTTGGGTCTGTATTACCAAGTATTGCCAAGATTCCCCAAGACTGCACGCAATCTAAAGCGGTCTCCATGCTATCCATACGGGAACCCAAGAGCGGGGTGTGCGCTATATTACTGCATCGACATCGCGATAACCACATGCGCTAATGGCGCATTAACCGCGCCACTCATTGTGCCGGCGAAAGCAAAAGACCAACAATGGAAACGTGCCCGCAGCCCGCCAGATTAATCGGCCCCATCAATTTTCACTTCATTTCATTTTCGTCTGGTAAGTTCAAGTTCGAAAAATGAACGGGGTGAAATCTGTTATGAAATTTACGCAAGCATTTCACATTGTGTTAAATGGAATTGACGCCTCGTAGAAAATTGTTCTGATAAATTTTCGTCTTTAACAGAAAACACGATAGCCAATTTGATTCGCGTTGGGAAATTGTGGGCATACATTTGTGTAGACGTTAGTTAAAATGTTTGTTATCGTATGTGTTTATGATGTCTTATTGGTGGTGTGTGTCCATGAATAGAATTCTAGCGCAGCGTGTATATATGTGTGCCTTTATCTCGGAGCTATAAGACATTGCGAGGTTGTTTCTAAGTAGGAAACCTTCTAACTGTGTATCAATTAACATAGACGACATACCCGCTCATGTAGAACTAACTACCGCTATTGGCCTGGTACGCGGTAATGAGAATGAAAGCCATTGCATTACCCCGGTGCATACCGTCGTTTGTATTTAATTATATATTTCGGAATGTCTGGATTGTGCCAAAATTCCAAAGCCTAATGAAGTAGGTAAACTTTAGTTTTACACTAAACTCAAGATATTTATACAACCAAAGTAAGAGAATTCACTCACTATGACACAAATAGTGAAATAAGAATCAAAAATGTCGACAACCCAAATATCGCCATAATTCTTTAATCAATCCAAATCTTTTAACCACGATATAACCATAAATCTGCAAGTCCAATCCGACGCTTGCTAAACCTATCCCCACACTCGACGTCCAGAATTGGTGCCGTAAACAATCTTCGATTTACATTCGATCAGATTGGCAACTTACAATAAGGTAATTTATTATCATCTGGCCAAAGGACACTATCGATAGCACAATTACTACCCGACACGTTGCTGTCCCAATTCATCATATTGCGTGTCGATCGAGATCTTAGGCTCTTAATGCATTAGGCGACAGACTGACTGATTAAAGCAGAACCTGGCAACCACTTGTCAGATTAATTATGATAAATAGTTACAATTGTTGATGATTCAACAATGCAATATCGATAGTGATTTAATGTCCAACAATTTGTATCTAGTATCTATATAATTACACTCAATTGTATATATATTAATTTCACAAGAAACATTTTTTTGTTGGCCACTGCAATGCACGGATCTGAGGAGGCCTAGAGTATAATTACTACACCACACTGCCCGAGTGCGAATTAGTGCAGAGGTTAGTGGCCCAACAAATTGTCGAAAGTTTGTCGCTGGACGACCACCGACATGACTTAACAACTATCATCTAAGGATAGCACCTGGGATCGACGGATTGACGTGTCCACTCTACGTACCATATCTGACTGCCGAGTTTGCCGACAGTTGCTTAACCCGATTCATCACTTTCTTCAACTGTCGTCGTATTATGAATGCTGCAACTTCAACCGCCTTTTTGTATTCAAGTTGTTTCTGTATTCTATGGAGAGTTACAATGCATGCTCTTTTACAGCTCGCATATAAAAAAAATTCAAAACGCCATTAACTATTAAACAACTACTGTAGTTCGGTGGAGTTCGCTCCTTAACACGTAATATGGAGCGAACAAATCAATTTTATCACGATTAAAATACCACTCGCGAATAAAGTGGCAACTTCAATTGCGCCACATTTACCAGTAATGCAAATTAAGCCTTAATATTCAGAAATAAAGTATTTTATTGTTCCTCTTTGCTATAGCGATTCGCTTGTTCTGGTTGTATTGGAAAGTAATCGGAATAATAATGTATTAAGGTAAAACTAATTGTTATACGCAGTTAAACTTTAAAGTTAGGTTAGGTTAAGTTCTAAATTTATTTCTATACTTATTATAGAGAGGGTGGTAAAAATGGTTTCAAATTCAAAGTAATTTAATGGGTACACTTAATCCTATGAATATTATTAATGTGGAAGTTTTTGAAGAAGTTGGGATATTTGTTCCTCAATCACGCGGCACGCCACAACTACTTAACCGATTTGGCTGTTTGGAATGGAGATAATACCCTGGATTAACTTAACACATAGGCTACTTTTTATCCCGGAAAATTTCAGGGTTCCCGCAGTATGTGTGAAAAATCGATATACACGAGCGCGTAAATCGGACATATAAATCTAAATTAATTAATTTTTCGTTTCATAACCACTACCGCGGGCGTAGCCGCGAGCAAAAGCTAGTAGGCACATAATTGTTTTCTTCTAGTTACCATCGTTTTGGAAAGGTAAAGTACCTTATCATTATAGAAAATAAACGACAAACAAAAATAATATAGACACCTAAAACCAGATCGCAATAGGTATACACATCGTACATATCGTGATTGCTGGAATCATGTAAAATACGTAGAATCCACAATGATTCAAGCTTAAAATATTTGTTAATTGGAATTAAATATCACTTGCTTCGGCGAAAGGAAAAAATCTTGAGGAAAACTTTATACTGGTTTTTATTTTATGATATCCTCTGAGACAGGACCGAGCATAGAAGAAAGTTTTTGGTCGTGATGGGTGAAATAGTTCTTATTTAGTGACAACTTTGGTGTTATTACGCCTCGCTATTTAATTTATGACCAAATTAACGGTCAAATCAAATCAAATCAAATGTTTTTATTCAAAATTGGTTTGGTTTACAAACACTTTTTGAAAGTCATGAAAGCTACGCCAATGCTTCAACAAGGCTCTACTGTGAGAGGGCCCGGGAGAAGAAGCAGCAAGAAACTTCCGGGGGGTTTTTTTTCCTGCTCACAGTTACAGATAGCACTTATTAATATCATCTACTACAATCTATATTTATAAAACTCATGTCCAAGCAGACTTGTCTCTAAAATAATCATCTAATTTGTAATATCCTTTCTTCATAAGAATGCTCTTAATTTAATATGAGTTTTAATAATCTAAATTTTACTAACAAAAAATAACCGACTTCAAAGTCTCAAAAACTACATAGTCGTCAGATCTCGTTCAAATTTATGTGGGACCACAAGACAGCTCCCAGCTTTCGATTAAAAAAAGAATCATCAAAATCGGTTCGCCCAGTCCAAAGTTCTGAGGTAACAAACATAAAAAAAAAAATACAGTCGAATTGAGAACCTCCTCCTTTTTTGAAGTCGGTTAAAAAGGTCAAATAGAAAACAAACGTAGCGGCAGTTTTCCACCGTGTAACTATTAGTTTACTTGTGGTTGTATAATATTCCAATCGAAGACATTTAAAAAAGTTACTTTCAACTTTGATCTCTTCAAAATGGTCACTTGATCTCGCCGGTTACAAAATCTAACGTTGTAAATGATTGCAAGTAAAAAATGCGATACTTCATTTCTAATGACGAATGGCAACCCTGTTCGCTTTGATGTGCCGTTACTTATGCGCTTATGATTAAACGGGTCCGTAGTCTGTTGCTCAAGAGTTGGGCTCCGAATCGCCTATTACCTGACCATTATGCAATCCTTTACCGAGCTTGGCGCGTCGACACATTGGCGCATTTGTGCTAATATTTTGCAGTAGTAAATCTCTATAGTAGAATCCATAATGACGGACCACTTTGACAACTTAAAATGCACAAATGTTGCCAGAACATATGGAATATTGTTTTTATCGAGAGGAGTCTTATCCTCAAGTTGAAAGACCCGTATTGAGAAGTTGTCCGTTAATAGATTGAAGCCAAAAAGTCTTCAGATTACTTCAAAAATCAGATTTGGGTGCAGGTGGGTGATTTGAACCAAAACCCTCCTGTAGCGGACCACATTCAAACCACTTGGCTATCTGCTTGTATGTCAGATTTCAACCAAACACCAGGTGGACAGTAAGCCCATTCGCTACCGATACCAATTAAAAAGCTAACGCCAACGAGAGCGTGGGTACGACAGACGGACGTGCAGATTTCATCAAACATTTGTCCGGTAGGTGAATTGGAACGACAGCACATAATTATCGACTGCGCAACGCACGCCAGTAGAGTAATAAGAACGTCAATCGTACGCCATTGTTAAATGATGGTAAATGATTTGTTTTCGTTATCTGAAGCTTTCGATTTTGTAATACTGGTTGGTGGCAAAGTTTGAGGAAAGGATGATGCGATATTGTCTTGAAATTTGCAAAGGTTTTCTGTGCGTGATATCAAACTGAAGAAGGTCCAGTCTTCTGACTCTAGTTAAATCTGAGATCACTGTAATGGAAACCACATTATTTATTATTAGAATTTATATACTAATCTCCGATATATACTGAATTCTAAACTTATTAATTTCCGACATTACTTATAACCTAATTATTAATTATTGTTAATTAATAACATAATTTCATTATTGTTTCAGGTAAGCGAGGCACAGATATTCAATACAGATTAAGTATTAAATTCAAAATATAATACATTGGTAATTATAATCATGATTTCATAGGTTAAAATCCTTTAACTCAGTCAAATTATGTTGCTAATGACGTACATTACGAGTCACAGATTATTATAGATAGTTATAGATTTTGTGATATTATTATTTATTTTTTATGGAAATAGCCGGGAAATGAGCTGACGATCCACCTGATGGTAAATTTCTATCGTCGCCCATGGACATTAGCAAAAACAAAGGCATCACTTATGCGTTGCCGGCCAATTAAGAGAGAAGAAAAAGAAAGAAAAAAAGAAAGAACTGGCTCTCAAGCCCCCAGCCGGAACACGACGAGTCGTTTGGCGGCTGACTCATGCTCAAGGGTGGTAGCTATCCAGGCGAACCCCATGGAGAAATAATAATAGCTATAATGGTATTACTTAACAATTAAAATCAATATTACCAATATAAACCCTCCGAGGGCCCTACCACCAGCGGGCCGGATTTAGTCGCCCCTTACGATACCCATCCGACGTGGGATTGGGGTTAGTATTCTAAGCCGCCCCAATACGGCTTAAAGTAAAATGTAAGAAGTAGAATGTAAAGTAAATAAATATATTTACTTTATACATACTTGAATGTTTTTATTTGAGTATTTACATAAATATTTTCGAATTTCAATTAAACCGCAGGAGGTCACGGTTTGTTGCAGTTTTGAAATTGAATTAGTGCTGGTATTATTAAATAATTTTATGAGAAAACGAGCATTTGTCTGCCGTAAATATCGTCCGGAATGTGTGGTAAATTGTCGTGAAATCACGATTTAGTACCGCGGCCAATGTAAATTGGAAGTAGTTGATAAAATAGAAATATTGCTCCTGTATTTGTTTCCAATCAATGAGTTATATGCAAATAACCGCAGAAAATACTCGTGCTGTATAACAATAAAACATTTCGAGTTATGTTATGGCAGACTTGCATTTGTAAAATACTTATTACTTATTTATTGTTAGCGCTACTAACTAAGTAGAGACACCCAACTTGGTCTGAAGCACGAAGTTGCGAAGTTTGCACCAATAAAAAAAGACCTGATGAATGATTATTCATGTATCAGTCTTCACACGTAGATAACTTCAAAAGAGACAAGTGTCCCTATATCATGTGATCATTATCCGAAGCACTTTTATCAACAACCATTCCCCAGTGAGTGTCACTGAAACCGGGGCTCCACAATAAATGGGCTGACATGAAGAGAATTACTTATCAGTTAACGCCGTGACACGCGGAATGGTCCCGCGGGAGTAGACGGGACCGCGGAGCCGAACTCATTGCGTCCTTCCGGAGGGGCACGGGACACAATTAGGGTACCTGCTCCTCTACTGGGGGAGTTTGAACTGTTGTTAGTTGCGTGACAGCGATTTGATTTGATTGATTTACAATCAAACGTGGTAAACGAAAATTCGTTTTAAGAGATTTTGCCCGGAAAATTGAGCCTGGTGACTTAAAAATGGACGATAACACTAACAAAGGAATTCTAGTATTAATAAAAACACAAGGAAAGTAATCCTTATTGTAACAGATAATATTATGTACTTTACTGTCGATATTGCGATATTGGCATGTCAAAATAGTTGCCATTTTGCAATGGCTTACATGAACGACTGCTCGATCCTTACGATATAATCGTAACATTCAGTCAGTATCATGTACTACGTGCTACGACATCGCCTCATAGTATCATACCTTAATGATTTTCGCTCTTATTGCCATAGACATAAAGCTTATTGGTTCAAGCAAATCCTACTTCCAGAGATCCTCCTCCTTGATCTTAAGCATGGTCCGGAGATCCTTAAGACCGGAAGAATTGTAGAGGTCCAGGCTACTTCCAGGCTTCCATAACTTCTCCTTGGCCAACTATGCAAAACCCAAATGCAATCATACGAATGAGTTCCTCCGTCCTCGTATGGACCATGGGTCGCAGCAACGTTGTGCGTATTGACCTCACACCACATCCGTCCCGCACTAATCGCTTCTGCATTACGTGAAAGTCTTCTCACGACCCGCCACGCATCTGCAATCATCAGTTGTTTAGGTTTTATGTTTTTATTCCGTCGTATAAATAACCCACATGTACTTTCTCACCGGAACGTCACGATTTGCGCGCACGTAAATCGATTTGATCGGATAAACGTACGAGTACTTTAAATGGATTTTTGTAGCTTTGATAGTTTTAAAGAAAATTAAACGATATTTCAAATGAAAGTGAAACATCAAACGGGCTTGCAGATAAACTGGTAACCAAAGGAACTTATAACCTGCCTTGAAAAGGCCCAGTCGAGTGACTTGCTTCTTAAAGACTGATAAGGACGCTTTTTTTGTTGGTAAAGGTAAAAATATGGATAATGACCGACCATCTTACGCACTTGTAGCAGATTTCTAACAAATTAAGGTTAATAATATTAATACCTTTTGTACAAGGAATCTAGGACATGTGAATGATGTTGAAACCCCAGAATAACACAAATCACACTGGATTGCGCTCCAAACCTTAGGGAGTTTTTACCTTTTCATTGAGCACTCTGCAAGAGACATTTCGATACGATTACTGGAAAGCTGAATAAACTTGAGCCTAAATCAGTCACATCATTCGGCAGCTCTCGAAAGAGACTGGGCATATTTTGAAGATTTCCTCTCGAGGCTGTTCGCTAATTAGTCGTCACTAAGCAAATAAAGGTCACCGTGTACAGTGCCACCATAGAAGCCGTACTCATGACGAGTTCCGCACGGTCGCTCGCTGCCCTCGCTGGTAGGGTCAGGTGTGACTCTTGGCCGGTTTAATATTTCACTTCCAGTACAATGTGTCGTCGGGATGGTACACTTTTGTTCGCTTTTCACTCCACTCGTAATTGAAAATGTTTTTGTGCCTACGGAGTACGGACCACTCTCCTGCTACTGTGTCTTAAATTCGGATGCCTGAAAATGTGATCTGAATAAAACATTCCTTCGTGCTCCATTTTTCGAGGACGTCCTCGCATGAGGTTTGTTGGAATAATAGAAACGCACTGAATGTCTCTACAGGATTTTTTATATAAAGAAAAGCGTTATGATGTAGCGCGTCCTCATACTACGGAAATATTATCTCGTATGTAAAATTGTAGTTTAAGATAGAGTTAGTTTTTGCTATATCGTGAAGATATCTGGCCTAAACTAAAAGAGGTTCAGGCAGATATTGCTATTACAGATACAATATCTGTGGCACAAGTAGCATGGACATACCCTTCGCTTCGTAGGCAGGGTCCACTACCAACTAGGTTACGGGGTCGTCAATTATCGTTATCTGAAAGTTGTAAAATAAAACTTCATGAGGTGAACCTTCAACTTTTATAACGAGTTAAGATCACTGTTGTTGCTCTCTATCACATCGAAGAATCATCTAAAGTAATTTGGTCTTTTGGTTAAAATTCACTGCAACGACAAATAAAATTCAAGTGTTGTCACGAAAACAAATGGCACCACATCACCGCATAACGGATAGAGCGACCGTAGTCAGAGAAAACCAATTACATTTGATTTACAACACTGAATCGAATAAAGATATCCGCGGCTGTTCTTGTTTATTACACGCTTACAATAAATACATAAATCGATTGCTGACAGCACCATTACGAGTCATCGGCATGGCACCGTGTATTGCGTTGCGACTTGCGAGTGGCTTCATACGGCCAATCGTTCGTTACGTGTCGATTTATGTGCTTATTCTACTAGTAAATACTATGAACAGACACAACCGACGCTCGTACACCTAATGGCACCAGCTTCAATAATAACTTCATTCATCAAACGTGAGATTGAAACACTTGGTTATTTATGGTCTTAGCTTGTATATGACTGATATTGGTGATACTGGCTTTCTTGGGCGGAGATTGTTAATGCGGGTGCCTCGTCTCTCATATCAACTCCATATGAAAAACGCAACCAAAGATGAATATGGGGTACAGTTTGCAAATCTGATGAACTGACAGAAATTAATGAACGTCTTATAGTCGGTCTCCGGCGTCCCTTCATTTTGGCTCCCCTGGGCGGTCGCTCAACTCAACCTCGCCTTAATCTCATCCCATAACTGGCTTTATATATGTAGCTAGTCGACTCATGTACAATTGACAAAAGAATTAGGTATGCAAGCCCAGGGCATGATTCTAAAACCCTATGTAATGTTTAATATTACAAATTGTTAACGTTATTACTTATTAGATAACAGTGTTAAATCATACCTTACGTATACAAGTATCATTTAAAATTGATAAGAACATAAACAATTAGTTATATCAATAATTACAGGAGGTTTTATAATCACGCCCTGCTTAGCTAATTTTTTACAAACTGTACTACAACTACAGTTGTTTTATTTATGGTTTCAAAGCTTTAATTTTAGAATGTAATTTTGCAAGCACTACCGTACAACCAACCACATCGTCACTTACTATCAGGTGAGATTGTAGTCAAACATCGACTTGTAAATTAATAAAAAATCACCACTTATATATGAAATATTGGGGAACGTTTATGAAACATAAATAATATGTCAGCATCAGCATACTTACGAGGAGATATTAGTAAAGTGAGTCACTAAGTACCCATAAATTGTCTCCAAAAAAAGGTTAATAGCCTGATAAATGCATGTTGTCGTAAACAAGCCCATAGTTCACGATCCTAAATAAACCTGGGCCATAAAAAGCTAAGCACATTTATCCAGTTTTTCTCTGATACTGAATTCGATTAAACTTATCCGCGTCCAAAGCTACGCTGATGTAGCGATGTTTTACACGCATGACACTATATTTTTATGATAGGTTACGTTTATAAAATAAACATATAGGTTTCATTAATTTTGCGAAGTATACACATGAAGTACAAATGTAGAGTAAAATATCTCAATAGGCAGATAACATGTAGAACTATGTCATTATTTATATCTAATTTCTTTCATTCTCATCATTTTCAATTATCATTAATTAAGCCTGATTTTTTTAGGAAGTAATATCTACTTTATTTTTTATAAAGTAGAATACAAACAAAAGTACAATAGGCAAACTTGTACAGCAGGCAAGTGTGTGTTCATAGCAGAACAGTAGATTTGGTCTCATTAAAGACCAGGGAATGTGTGTTAATTTTAAACATTTCTAATGCATTAATCGACTCGATATATCATAACACAATTCTAAAAATATGCAACGTACAACCCAAAAAATAAATAAAGTAGGATGTATAACAAAACGCTATCCGCCTCTGCGTAGCGTTAGTTTGACCGAGGATTCGCATCTCTATATTCCATTCCATTTATTAAATGTAATATCTGTAACACTTGGAGTCTGGCCAAACTGTATCGTATTGTACAGGCTTTTGTGAACTTCTGCTATCACTTTCGATTCTTTTATCCACGTTCCACGTTTGTTTGATCAAAATAGGTTCTAGTATTAAAATATACTTTGTTAAAACACATAGGTACTTCAAGCAACAGTAATGTAACTGTATGTAATCATAATATGTTGAAGGTTACTTTATTATTATTTTTTATTAAACAAAAACACTATTGCACACCAAATTAGAAGTTTATATATTATAAAAAAATATATTAGGCATAAACAATGAACATGCAAAGACAAAAACGATCTCTTGGAGAAAACCCGCGATCGTAATTAAATTGTTTTGAAAACATTACAAAATACTGCTGGCAGGAAACACATAACACACAAAGACAATCACGACCACCAAAGGAAAGAAAAAAAAGATAGATAGTTAATTGCTTTTATTTCATCACATCAACGACCCGCCCTCAGTTATTGAAATCGTTACGTTATTATTGCTACAATACCAACGTTAAGCTCAGAGATATCGATGATCTTAGCAGATAAAGCAGCTCGCGCACTGAATTAATAATTGTAAAAGTTACCCAACTTAGTCTTATTATTTGTTAAGTTGGTCACGCAAATTATAATATTGCTATTGACTTAGTGGAATCACAAGTACACCTATGTGTAGAAACCAACCGGCTAATGACATGAATATCAGTGCGACTTTTAGATACTAGCTCAAAAGCTCACATTATTGAAAAGGTTTCAATTAGAATTCCTGCACATAGCTTCAGGCCATGCTAATATACACGCTTGAGATGCTAATATACCTACAGCCTTGAGCTGTATAGGTAACGTAACAAAATTCACCGTATCTTTAGTTTGCTGTCCTTGGAGACCATCAGCTATGGTAAGGAAGGACACTTAAGTTGGGCACAAATCTCAAATGGCACTGGTGTAGTTTAGTGGAACCTGAAAGACCTGTGTCCTGCAGTAGGCCTCTAACCATAAAATTCCGACGTGTACAAAAATGATTGCATCCAAATGGTCGTGGATTCATGAAAGTGCGCCCTTGGGTCTATACCCTGGTAACAGACTATTACGAGTAGGTCACGAACATGGCCGACACTAAACGTGTTAACAAGTCTTAAACGAGTAATGTTGTCGTTTAGTTAACTCGTAAAAACTTACTGCTGATGACTTTAATGAAATAATTGCCTACAACAAAGGGATAGCAGTCTCTTGCCTTTTTAAGGGTCTCGACTCTTGAGTTTACAGAGAATCCAATAAGACTAAGATTTTGTTCATTAAACGATAAGAGTAGTTAGTTTCTGTGATGTGGTTGGCATAGTTTGGACATCATATTTGACATGCAATCAGTAAAGGAGGATGAAGTGATTTTAGTCGATTACATAAGAGTATGTGTATTGTTTCGCCTGAATTACAAATACAGTTTATTTGCAACCATCACCACTCTTAAATTGAGCACAAGATTTAACCAACTTTTTCTACGGTAACAAGAATGGATGCTTCGATGTTACTTAAAAGTACGGTACTACCTAAACGTCTCCAAAATAGTTATTCTTAATCAACAGGTTTCAGTCAGTTCTTTACTCATTTTAACCATACAACCAAAGGAGTGGTTATTGTGAGGTATTTGTGAGCAAAAGTATGCAATTCGCTCATTGTTGTGGCCACGTCATTTGGAATTCCACGGAGTGTTCCTCAACATCCGCTTTCGACGACAATAAATCTATCCAACAAACGGATTTGGGATTAAACAAGAAATGCTTATTCGCAAACTAATAGTAATGACGTTCTCGAAATATATTGTTTAAAAACATTGCTCGTACTTAGCTTCAGTTTGGAACTACGCTATGTGACTAAAGAAAGGAGTAGCATGAGTTTTACTATGGCGACTTTGGTCTTTAACTGCTGCTCTTGAAGTCCAACTCTGAAGTGAACGCCATCGTCTTCCCTTGTGTTGTTAATGTTAATATGGTTAGGTATTTCCGCAAAATTTATTGGAATTGAGACAATGATAACTTACCTACTTCTTGTAGCCATTTGTAAAAGTCTCTGTTTTGAGGTAAACTAAACTTATATAAGAACTAGCTGTTACCCGCAGCTTCGCATACGGAAATTATGTTTTACCATTTGTACCTCTTGTAGAAGGAAATTTAAAAAACGGTGAATTTATATTGAAGTACTTATATTTAGTAATTTAGGTATATACTGAAACCCACGATAAAATCACAAAGGATTCCACCAGGATCGGGTTTTGAAAAATAAGCAATATTCACATTAATTTCTATTTTTTTCTTTTTTTTTGCAAAATTTTGGAAAATTGAAAAATATGTATTCCATAAATTTAAGCAAGAAACATTTGTTGCAAATTTGAAGCAAATCGGTTGATGTTTTAAAAATATTCCATACAAACTTTCATCCCGTTTCCCGGGGAAAACTTTTAATTTTCCGGGATAAAAAGTATCCTAAAATATGACCCGGAGTATTAGTAACAACATTACCAATTTTCATCCAAATCCGTTCAAGTGTTTTCATGTGATGCCCGGACAGACAGACAGACAGACAGACAATAATTCTAAAAAAAATATTTTTGTGCTCTAACACGTTATTGAAGTGCCCCCTAATCAAAATTTTTGAAAAATATTCAATGTACAGTAAATTTGCCCTTTGAGTTTTATTATAGTATAGAAAACAACCCGAATTAAAGGTAGCAGTGTTTTATATAAAAATTAAAAACTTAGAATTGCTTTTATTGATTCACTAATTTCATACATGCTAGCCGCGAGGAACCATGTGCTATGTGCTAGCCCGAATAACTCTTGCGCCTCTCATCCACTAAGAAAAAATACAATGAGTTTAGTTAACATTTGGATATCCCATGGAGATAAAACAAGTTTATCATTGCTAGGTATTATGTGCGTTTGCGTCTATGGTTTGCGTTGTCTTACAGCTCCGTTCTTTTTGCCTCTTTAGTCAATCACTGACTTTTACGCTGTCGTGGCTCTACTCAACGTATTCGTATTTTTTGTTTGTTTTATTGTAGCTTGTCTACAGTTCCAGTTTTTGCCTTCGACACCATACATATATCACTACAATCTCTGACATCGCGGCCCCTGCTGTGGCGCTGTTTGTGCCAACTCGATCTGCTCCCAACTCCCAAGGTACTTTATATTTTATTCACATATTTTTTTCCTACGCGTTCAGCTCTGCAAGAAACTACAATCTGTCTGAAACTGAGCTTTATGTACTTTTCAGATTGATGTCCATGAAAAATGAACTGTAACATGCTTTAGCCATGTTTTTGTTGGGACAACTGCATAGCTAAGTGTTTCATAAAAATAAATTGGTTCTAAAATACCTGCACAACATGGCAGATGAGGTAGTGACGATAAAGAGTCTGTTCAGTACAACTAAATATAAACTTAGCCAAGTTAAATTATCTATATTTTTTTTTGTATAATCTGTTCTTAGATGGCAACATTTTTTCTTTTACACCTCATGTTTTGTGTATGGCAACATTTCGCTCTCTTCCTTTTTTAACTTCAATGGCGGTGAGGCAAGATATTTTTGTATCCAAGTGTAAAATTTCTATAATCAATAGTGAAAAGATTTTTCGCCAAATTTTCTTTTATTTAAACGTCCAACAGAGTCAATAAATTGCTGGTGGTTACATAACATAACATATTTTACATCGTTTTGTAACTGAAAATGAAATAACAGTGGATTGATACATTGTTCACGTATAGATTTTGCTTCAATTATTTCTGCAAAGTTAATCCTCATGCAACCGAATATAGAAGCCGTATCGAAATAGATGGAATGAACCAAAGTAAAACCAAATAGACAGTAAGTATCCGAAGAGATCGCGACCAGGAAATGGCGTCTGACAAAAGGCAAAAGGAAGAATCGCAATGCGCCGGCGCATAGCATACCTACAGACTTTAATAAGCTAGATTCTATCGCTCACCGCCTTGTTACTCAATTATACATTTATACTAGTTTATTCTTATAAAACTAAAAAAAATCCTAAACGCAACACTTATTTAATTATCATACACGTTATGGACAAAAAGAGCATCAAGTTATTCGTTTACATCAACATAAATAATCTTAAAAAGAAATAAGCGTCGTCTGACGCAACCTGCAACAAAGACCTTGTCCTTGAGCGTGAGATATCATTTGCGACCGGATCCCGGTACAAAAGAACAGGAAGATGCTTCAAAACATGAAGGCGCAACAGCACACGTGTTTTAAGGTTTTTGCGAAAATTTATTCACCAAAACACTAGTATGCTTCTGAGACTTAAGCAAATAGAGCGAAGATATTCTGACTGAAGTTAATTGGTATTTACGGTCCATAGAGATGTTTTAAATTAACATGAAGCAGAGTTTACTTAAGACCTTTAACACCTATTAGACTGAACAAATCCATAAGATAAAAATCTAATTGAGATTGTGTAAATTGCTGATATTATAATTATATTTTACGGTTGCTTTTTATGACCTCGCACAGTTACTTCTTCCGATAATACTCAATTAGTTTTATGACTTAACATCTACTAATCATCCTTAGATATTATGTAGCTAATCAAACGTGTTTTTGCTGCTTTTAACATAGATATAAATGAATAAGTACTCCATTTAACGGTAAGCAGGAGCCATTGCGCCCACGCACACCTGCAAGCGACCACAAACAAAATAAATCAAGAGTGAGTTGCGTAAAGGAATAATTATAATGTTGTTTTGTGTTGACGGTTAAATTCGTTTTTGGATACTAAGTTTCCCCCAAGTTACGGACACCGCTTTTGCAATAGTTTGCGCGTTGTTTAATTCTGTACGCTAACTAGAATCAATATGTTTAAGTATCAATATGTCTCCCATAAAGCTTTAGATGAAAACTGCTTCTTTAATTTCCGGCTAGATCCAATTTCCCCATGTTCGTCAAAAGTTACTGTTCTCACGTGAGAGCTTAAAACAAGAGTTATGTTCGGTAGACTCAAAAGAGTCTGAAATTATGAAATCCTTAGACAACGTGGATCCGTACACTTAGCTAGATCCAATGACATGCACTAATACCTGATTAAAAAGAAATATAGAATGATGGGGAAGAAATGAAATGGAATAAATTATAAACCAATATTTTAAAATATGAATGTATTTAAAATTAGTACATGTATTCAACTGCTATTGTATTAGCTTAGATTAAAAATAACTCCTGTCATGTTTGATGCATGATGCATTACTGAGTTGTGAGATAAAAAGTAAATGATAGGTAACTTGTGACAGGACATTTATAGAGACACGAGAAAATGAAGGGCTAGGTGATAGAAGTACCACTTATACTTTGTCACATAAAGAAATCGTGCAAATATTTAAACTTCAATCTCACGTATATCTTTACATAAGCCCCTTTAACTCTCTTACACGCGACGAATCCTCCCTCGTTTAACTTAAGATATTCAGAGACACTATCTGGAATAAATTTAGCCGAGTGAATAACGGATTGGGGGAATTCAGCCTTAGCTTAAATTAACATAGATGAGGAAAATTAGACTATTAATTATTCTTCGTGTCCCAAATGGCGTCCATATATCTCTCGGCATCCGTACAAGATAGCTAGATTATTCTCGAGTTCGTTGCAATGACCAAATACAGTCAGTTGCACTGGTATGGACCGTCGATGTGATTTTCAATGTTCATCTTTATTTAAAGAAACAGGTTCTCTATAACTATATATGGGTTTTCTGCTCCAAGATCACAGCCGTCTCAGTAAATTCTTTGTTGCCTGTAATTAACATCGATTACAAATGTTTAGCAGTATGACTGCGATAACATTTTATAAGACTTTTATGATACTTTTATTAATTTCTTGATATATCCAAATGTTTTATCATTCGAAATTTGGAGTTTTTATTCGCCTATGTTTTATGCTTCAGCTTTTACTTTCCATTTCTCCAAGAGTACTTTATTATAGTATATGTATAATTTTTCAACTAATGCTTCAAAAACAAGAAGTTTCATATTTATAGTTATGCTTGTAACCATGGATTTGTTCCGTCTAATAACGCTAAAGGTAAAATCTTGTTTGCGTTCATCTGTTGATTCTAGCACAGCCCTAGTAGTACGAGTATGTTGCCGAGTCTTGATTATAGATTCTTGTCTATCGAGCAGATTCTATGGTGCAATAAATAGATGCAAACACTCAGCTGAATTTTAGGTGATGGTCCAATTTTCATAGTTTGTTCATAATTCATGTTTAATAGATATTAAAATACCCGGTTAGTCTTTCTTAAAAATCAATTCCTAATCCGTTTATTCTAATGCCAAGTAAAATATTTAGAATCATGACAATTTAGAAGCATGGAAGAAACATACGTAAAGTAGCTTGGATATAGCAAATCTTTTGCATAAATAGAGGTACTATTTGACGCAAAAAAAATATAATTTTGGATTATCAGCAAACTTCGAATCATCCAGTCTATAATTCATCCTGTCTTCGTAGATATCTGAGGCATTAGATTTCCGCTTTCGCTTCTGAATCGGGCGTTTTCTCGGACAATTTGTCATGACCAACATTCGTATTCGTCTGTACGTTCGCATAATACTCGCTCGTTTGTCAAATGCCATTCTCAATACGTATGCGTCGGGGTGGCATTTTAATCGGAAACGAATGTTGTATTAAGAATGAGAAAGGTAAATTATCTACCCATGGGTGGCATAGCAAAGCTAATTGCGTTTTATTGGTCATTCCTGAATGTGATTAGCATTAACTTTCCTTGCGTAGAATTACAATATTATATTTATACCTTTCTGTGGAAAGTTCCATATAAAATATTCTCTGAGTCCTTTGAATCCAAACTCAACGAATCTACAGGGATAGAATAGAGTGAGTTTTTTTTTACTAAATGTTTGTAAAATCTCTAATGCGAATATTAAAATTATACCAGAAATCAAGTTGCAATGATAAATTAAGAAAAAACTGCAACTACTTCACCTGAATATTTTATGTAAATTTCTCAGATTCATGTCGACCTGACAGAACTATTTCATCCGACGATTTTTAAACTAAATGACTCCTAGGTCGTAATGGAAAGATTTAACGAGGTCCTGACTTTGAAACTCATTTGAAGGGCTAAATAACGACGATTTAGACCCTCGACCTCGTTCTAGACTTGTCGCTGACACTCAGAAGTTAGGAGTGAAGTCTCTTTTAAACTTGTACCTACTACAACTCGTACAACTCCAGATTATAAAATGTTTCTGGTTTTATCTCGCTGGTGCATATTGTTGATTATTTATTATTACGCTAGATATTTTGATGAAATCCAATTATTTTAGCTATAGCTTAGTTGTGTTCTTTGAATGACACGTTGTGAAATAATAACTTATTTAAATTATTGTTTCACGTTCTCAGTACTTGGTCATGATGGTCAAATAAAATATTCAATTATGAATTTGCTAATTATGTGTTCTTCAATTTACATTCAAGGAAACGAGTAGTAGGTAAGTTATGACAATTTGCGTCATATTTTTGTATTCTTAAATTTCTTAATTAAAAAGTTTTAATTAATTTTATACATAAAGAAAAAACTGTACCAGTGATTAGCTTTGAACTTTAAATTGTTAGGAGTCGTACATTTCTATTTTATTATGGAAACTTCTTATACTGAGATATCAAGGAAACACCGGAAGAAAATTCCAGTTTAGAATTAACTAGCTTATACCCGCGACTTCGTCTGCGTGGACTTGAGAATTAAATGAAAGTAATTAAAAAACATCCCGGGAAATGCGAGTTTTTTCTCCGACCTCGAACGACATGCACCCTGTTATTTGATGCAGGATATGAAATTTGTGAGCCAAATTTCATCTAAATCCATTAAGCCTCTTTAGCGAGAGTGAAAAATATCTTATTATACGCCTAAGAAAGATTAGTGGGATTTTATATACCTACACCATCAGATCTTGAATTGGTCAATGTTGTACTGGTTTTGCTATGTCAACGTGACCATCAACAAATATTATTAAAACTGTTATTCCCACCCATTCTGGAGTTACATAGTCTGTATCTAAGATACACAACCATTTTTTTTTTAACGTGTGGAAAGACCTTCGTCTCATCTATCAGGCCACGAAGATACACAACCAGACCCAACCCAGCCCAGACCCTAATACAATATACTGTTATTTCGTAGCAGCTACCACACAACATTTACCATAATAATGTATTTTTTTATACCACCAAAAAGTAGAGATTTCATGGAAAAAAATCCCACCGACTTTTTTAAAAAAGCAGATATTTTGACTTGAGAATTTTCGATTGAAAATTAGGGTGCTTTTTCGGTGTTAAGTCAAAATAAGGTAAAAAAATAAATATTTAAAATAAAAAAAATTACAGTGTGTTTGGAACATAAAAAGTTAAGTTTTCACCAAATTTCGTGAGTTTGTTTTTTGTAAAAGAAAAATAAAAAACCAAAAACTTGGTTATTAGAATTTTTCACATAAAGTTTGAGATTAGGTATATGAAAAAAAATGGAAATCCAAAACTTGTAGATCTTTCAGAGACAACTTTTCCCCTTTAACTTTTTTCCATAGGACTTGCAGTTTTGCCGGAAATCGAGATAAACCTTTTTTACGATTAAAAACTCTACTAAACAAATATAATATGTAGGTAGATATTACTTGTGAGATACATTGTGTTTTCATGCGATGGTCAAGTCGATCTATTTATTTAAAACATAAAAGATTTTCAATATTGATATGGTCACTATAAGATGTTGTTACTTGTTAGGTTAGCTAATTACGTAATAACTTAAGACAGAAGGAACCTTAAGTAGGAACTGAATAAATTAACCGACTTGGTATTACATTGATCTCACAAGTTTTTACGGTAGAAGAACTGAGTTGCGAGACTTGGGTTTTTTTACAAGTTATGTTTTTGATGGCATTAAGATATATCTACAGAGATAAATAAAGACAACCAAAAAATAATGCTTTATAATAAATATATATAATTATGTATATATTTATATATTATATATGGTACGTATGAATATGCTTATATTTCTTATATGGTATATATTATGTATTAAATATTTATTTGAGTATGTAATATATCTATATATGTATATATATATATATATATTATTAGATATTTTTTAATCTGATTGTGTATTTCTTTAATATTTTTCTTTTCTTATGTTAAATATACCGCCATCGTTGTTTTATTACTGCCCGAAGGTTGACTGGCAGAGAATGCTTTTAGCATTAAGTCCGCCTTTGTTTCTATACTTTTGTATGGTACATAAAGAAATAAATAAAAAAAAAAAAAAAATAAAAAAAAAAAAAGGTTTTACTTCGACTACACCTCCTCGAAATTAAACCAGGACATTGTAGGAGTTAGAGATTATAAATGACAGTTTAATTCAGACTAAGGGAATACTGGACTGCTCCTATTTATTCATAGATGTCGACAATTTTTTCCACGTACGTAAGTATAAACAGCAAAACCTAAAGTAATCGAATTCTTCTTCCATTTTAATTACGTAGTGTTTTATTGGCACTACTTCTTCCTTCTTTTCGACTTATTATGTGTTTTCATCTGACCAAGTAATGTCTGTAAGACGGTCCCCATGCTGCTCACCAGATCACGCAAACTGCCGCTGCCGCCGCGCCGCTCTGTCTCCATGATCGGATCGGGTGGTTTAGCAGGTAGCTGAGGTGTACCACGTCAGGTTTATAGGTCAATGTTTGATCGCGCCGACCACGGGCTACATGAGTCGCTTAGGGACGTCTTGCCCCTCCGTATTTGACTGCCTGAGAGCTAAACGCTTCTGCGCGAAGAGTTAAAAGAGCCCCCCGACTATTTGGGGAGTTTCGCAACCGCGGTACCAGCTAGATTTACGGTAATGAAAGGATCCCCTACCCGAGAGCAGGGTCCGCCTCTCAACCGGGAGACTCTAGTTCTCCTGAGTTTATTCCTGAATAACTTTGGGATTTTTAAGCATCCAAGAACCTGGCCCAAATACCAGACGTATATTTTATAAATAATAAATATCTCACTCTATCTAAATTGTAATAAAACGTTTCAAAAGAAACTCATTGTTTAAACTGATTCTCCATTTGTGGATTAAACAGCGTGCCTGCATTACCATAACATTAGTTTATTTTTACTACTATTTAAATAATAAATATCTCACTGCTAAATCATAAATAACTGACTCTAAACTTGATATGGAAATTTAATCATCTTCATAATTTATTATTTTTTCATTCTTGTTTTCTTTCTTGGATAATAACCAATGGGTGATATGCCTTTAGTTTGATCTGATCACGGACGATGCTTTTAGTCATCCATGGAGGATGATGACAATTTAGCATCAGGTGGCTCATCTGCTTTTACGTGGCTATTCGCATATTCAAAAGTATTTTAGTTATGTATTTGTATTGCACTTACATCCGGTCATAATTAGCCTATGCGGGGCCGCGCCGGCTTGGTACGCATTGACCAGTAGGTGACAGCAGTAGACGATTATTCGCAAATATTTTAATTACTTAATAATTGTGATTTGTATTTTTATTAATATCTACTTTCTTTTCCTACATCACAATAAGAAAATCTAAATTGTAATACTTTGTCAAAATTTAAGATTTTTATTTATCTACAGGTAAAACAATATTTGATAATAAAATTTTCTTAAATTGTGTCATAATAATATTATTATCACTAACTCTGACCCACTGAATATAGGAATCTGATAGCACAATCTAACATATTCATTGAGTAGGGTAACTAATTTCTTAAAAACCCAATGTTTTAAATATTGTAAATAAACAATAAAAGATTTGTTGACTCGTTCTCAAACCTATGTACGTACATTTTTTAATTATGGCTTCTAGTTGCCTAAAATGACATCTATTGTTGATTAGCAGAACTAATTCACAGCAAAATTATAAATTAAAAAAAAATTGGTACACATTGATTTTTTTAAAAAAGTTAACAAATCTCTCAGACTGAATAATGAAATATTGCACATGGAGGAATCCACGGTCTTTTTAGGGGTGACCTTAGATAGTAAACTTCAGTGGGGCCCACATATAACAAATCTCGCGACTAAACTCGGTAGGGCTGCTTATGCTGTTAGGAAAATAAGGCAGTTTACTGACGTCGAAACTGCTAGGATGGTTTATTTTGCATATTTTCACAGTATTATGTCATATGCCATCTTGCTGTGGGGCAAAGCAGCCAGTATAGAACAAATTTTCATACTACAAAAAAGAGCTATTAGGGCTATTTATAAACTTAGATCTCGTGAAACTTTGCGTGACAAGTTCAAAGAAATAGGTATACTTACAGTAGCCTCACAATATATCTATAGTAACGTGGTTTTTATACGGAATAATATAAGCGCGTATAAACAAAATTTTGATATCACTAATCGCCAAACAAGAAAAATGCACCAGTTAGTAACGCCATCTTACCGTCTTTCTAAAGTGAAGCGATCTTTTATGGGCCGTGGTGTACAGTTCTATAATAAAATCCCAAAGTTAATACGTGATTTGCCAGTGGAATTATTTAAGAAACATGTAAAATCTCAACTTTTAGGCAAAGGCTACTATACTGTAGATGAGTACATAAATGACAAAGACGCATGGAAATGACCAGATCTGCAACCAGTTCCGTACAGGCTAGTGATACTTCTTTGTAAGAAATATACCAATGTATTTTATTTTTAAAAGATGTGCTGAGGAGTTTCTTTCGGCTTTTCTTCTCCTCCATGACAAAGCACCTTTCCGAAAAGCTGGTAAATTAAAAAAATGACGTGCATAAGTGTATCAATGATACCTACATGAATAAATGATTTTGAATTTGAATTTGAATTTGAAGAAATAACGTATATTTCCGATACTAAACAATCTTTTTTATCCCTCTATCGGGTACTTTCAGTATTTCCTGCAGTTGTGTGGCGTATCAAAAAGTCATATTTATTGATATCTCGGCTTCTAAGCGACGTATCACGATAAAACATACACCAGATTTTAAGTTAGACCACCAGTAATACAATTGTGAAAACCGCACTCAATTTCATTCAGCGGTTTTGGCGTGATGCTGTGTCAAACATACAGACAGACAAGATTTTTAAAAATGACAGATTCGTAATCTATTGGTCCTATATAGTCCCCTGATACCAAATTTTCTTAAATATCTTCAATGTACAGACATTATCGAGTTACAGTTTTATAATATATATAGATAATATTTTTTATATTGACATCTCAAAAACATAAAATTTATCGAATGTCAGTGGGTCAAAACTCAAACCACATTTGGAAATTTGCCTTCCGTGTTAATCTTAACTTCATCGTACTTGGCAAGACAGATCAATGAGATTCCAATTTATCCAGTCCGGTGTTTGTACAACTGATATGTCCTCGATGGATTTCATTTATCGGATTCCCACACAAACCAATCAATCAAACACTGGTGATGCAATATTATAGGCGTGAATGTTTCTGTTGTCCGTATACAACTGTAGATAGGACGCAGTGGTATTTAACAACAGTAATTTTCGCCGTGATTATAGAAATATAAATAATCTTTAATTCTTCTGCCGGCAGAAGAGAAAAAAAAGAGGGTATCTATCTTTCAATCAACCAGGCATATCTAGGAAAGTAAACGACTCCCCTTGGGTAGCCAGGCAATCTTCACAGAAAGTTAATTAATTACAACAGTATTCCGTCAGGAAATCTTAATACAACAAACCACAATACTTGCCACGGAATAGTCTCTCGGAATAATACCTTCGATGTCCTGCAGGTGACATGCACGTGACAAGACGTCCGTCGAAGATATTATGCACCATGAGCATGAGTCGCCAACCAAAACAGATAACATGGTGCGCTATTGCATAACTTGTCATTCTGGCTGCTTACTCACCTGATCTTAATTCTATAACAAATGAGTGTGAATATATTCATTCAAGTGCTTCACGAGCTATTTAAGCTCATTACGTTATTTACATTAAGTAAGCAGTGATAAGTTTTCGTGGAGTTACATGAGATCTAAAGCTTGAGCCTAACAGTGGGATAACTATGGGCTATAATGGTGATATTTACAATTGCAAGACAAATCATCATGAAGATATCATCGCCACGGCTTTCAGCCTAAGTGATCGTCAAATCGCAACGATAGGCTATCCGGCGGCTAAGAATCGCGCCCTCTACGTCTACGCGGAATCGGCATAAACCGATAAGAAAAAGATTTATGTATATACTCTATCAATACTATAGTTATTCTTAGCTCTTTGTGTCGGAAGATAATCCGAAATCGTCTAGTCATTGCGTCTTTTCGGCAGGATTATCAGTTGACACAAATGTACGTTTAAAAAATGTAATGATACCTTCAATGGCTGCCATTTAACGCTATAATAACTAGCATTATCCGTCTCGCGACCGCATTCTTAACCCGGTCGATGCTAAAACCAGCGGTATCACATTATATTACACGAAAATGTATCAAAATGTATCAGGTCAGTCGCATCCACCGGGCCCTTCCGAGTAGATCCTGGGGGCCCGATTACCGGTCATTACCAGCGCCGGGCCCGCTGCCATGCATCATGTCATTACCGGGGAGATGCGCCACGGGCTACACTCTTTAGTTTATCATTTGCTCTTGTTTTACTTCGGTTATGTGGTTTGAGGTTCCTATGTGGTCCTTTAAGTTTTTCCAACGTTTGTAAATTAGCTTCGTCAGCTTAGATCGGCTGTGCACATTTATTTGTATGTAAGATTTTATATGTACCTATTTGAATAAAGTATACATAATTATTATGACAATATAGACAATTATTTAATACATTTCTGAGAATAAAACCATCTTGATTTCATTTGAAATAGTACATCATGATACAATTTTCTATCAAATTAACTTAATTTGATCTCTATGAAATTGTATCTCGGGCTTTAGTCCGAAAGAAAGGTAACAATGAATAAATTAAGTAATTTCACACGAAACTCTTCAAAAACTATAATTATGAAGAAAGATTTTAATTTGAGAAAATAATATCATTGTTCAAGAAAAAATATATTAATTATAAATAGATGTCGGTTATCTTTTTAACTATATCCATCCTGCTCGGGCCCTAAAGGCGTTTAATCTATGCTAAAAGCGTTACAAACTATCCGATACAATATCGTTACCGGAAGCCAATCTGCAAGGCTATTCACTTTTGTAACTTGACAGCGGAATCCGCGATGAGTTTCAAAATTGAAGTTCGAGTCCAAGATCTTGATATGTGATTCTCTAATCATCTGGTACGCACTTGCGAGGTGAAGGGAGTCTCGAACTCTTACTTCAATTTAGAAACTCATCGTGTATTCCGCTGTCAAGTTACAAAACAAAAGCGAACTTGCATCGTATTGACATGTCATTATCTAATCATCTAGTACGCACTTGCGAAGTGAAGTGATCCTAGAACTCGAACGTCAATTTTGAAACTCCGCTGTCAAGTTACAAAACTGAATAGCGTTCCTGATCTCGCGGTAAGCATCATGTATGAAAGATGCATCTACGTATCACATTATCCGCAACAATATCAAATATCGGACCACACCGATGTACGATGTAATGGCGGCTCTGTCGGAATCCCGAGGGATAAGAGGTACGTAAACTGCATAGAACAAAGATCTTTGAACTATCGTAAAATATATCGGCGATTATATGTGCTATGTAAAATTCATAGAACAAAGATCTATCGTAAAATAGATTATTGTCCTATGTGGACGACTCGTTGCAGCAGCTTTGAACAACGCAAGTACCAACCATCCGAAAATATCGCACTCATCAACGAAAATGTACCTACCGACAATGGAATACTTCGTAATGATATCATCATATTACGTTACACGGTATCAATGGGTATATTGTTAGTTGTTACATGTAATAGGATACTTTAAAAGGAAAACCAACTTGGGTATATAGATATTTGATGTGTAAATTTTATTTTATTCATATTGAACCTTTTGAAGCAAAGCAAAAAAAAATTGAATTTTTGAGCCTTTAGAAAACTGATTCTCATTCTGAAAATTCACAACTTTAAAAAATCAAGTAGATACGCAAAATAAACCATTAACAAATATTTTATCACTTGGATTTTATGTTAGGCAATTTAATAAAATTCAAGTTGATAGAATCAGACGATTCAACCTTCGATATTATACTATTAATAAACTGTTAATTTTATTATTACATTAATATATTCTTCACGATCGTTATCATAATATACTTGTGTAAATATCACGATATTTTCGTAATCACTAATATTCTACTCACAATGAGTGGTTACTTCAATCTATACGTGTATCGTAACTTTCGTACCAAAACGCTAGAACAACATTGACGTGATGTTATCTTGCAATCACGTATATTATTAAGTTTTGTCAAACACTTGACGATTGGATAAGTTTGATTGATTAACAATGGTATTGAAATATTTGCTTTAAACATTAAAATATTAGCAATGTTTCCTGTTGTATTACATGGTGCACTTCAGTTTAAAATACTAAAGGATAAAAAATAAACTCAAAGACAGACATTCAAATTATTATGTTTGAACGTACGCTAGTCGCTAAAGTTGTTCCACTTAGGAATATTAATCATTGTGTCATTCAGGATACTATAATGGTGTTGGTGCTCTCGGAACCATTATTTAGAGAGGCATGCGAAAGTTATCAACTCCTAACTCTTCTTGTTGTTCCAAACTTTGCTTCGCGTCCTCTGAGAGATTTTGTTCTAAAAAGCTCCTCTGCATTCATTATATGTTTTTGTTCTCCTTAATTATGGAAAACTTTAAATAGCTTACGTGCACATTACTGAAAAACATGTAGTTTGCAATTCAGAAGAGTTAATAACAACTTCGACCAGTTTTAGGTATCAGATTGGATAAATTCTGCGGCTGAAATAAATCTTACACAAGCGTCAATACTTTTACAAACGGGAAATGTAATATCGATAAATAACAATCGACCAAAGAATCGTAAGTCGTATAATATACATTACAGGAACTATCTTGTCGAAAAGTAGCTAATGAAAAACCAGTAGTTTCGCAACACGCCCACAGTCGTTTCTCAAGCCCCAAGACAATTCGATTGTGCGAACAAGTCATTTAACAGGACTCAGAATCAGACGATTCCACGAACATCAATCACCGCCAGTTCTACTGAGAGCGGAATTTACGCAATCAATATTATATCGGCCACACACGTTTAGAAACCTGTTTGTGGTCGTGATGAGCATCGAAAATTGCGCAAGGGGCTTCCTACGTAAATTTGTGAGGATCTCATTACATGGTCCGATGACACAGCGGACATTAAGGATCATGACGTAAACTGAGATCGATCACAGATAACGGATAGCTTTTCTGCAAGGGAGAATTCAGCCATATATAAAAACCATCTGTATGTATCTAAAAGCATTGCATTGCGATAATTGATTGATAAAGCATTACTGCTGTCGACATGCTATTTAAAAATCATAATTTATTATAACAGGGAAAGTAAATAAAAAATACAATGGTCCTGGAAAGTTTAAATCATGTCCTTAGTATAAAATAATTGTGAATTTGAGACTTAAGTTGGGTAAAAAAAAAAACACCGTGAAGAGATGTCTCTAAGTATATATCTGAAAGTTTTCTATAATGTTTTCAAAAGTGTGAAGTTTATGGAAAGAGTCATTTGGCAGTTTTACAACTTTGTGAAAGGAGATTTATTGGAACAAGCATGTAATAGGATAACAGATTGACACACACCTTAAGGACAATAGAAACACTATGCTATGAACTATAATGCATTAATTGCCTTATATGATATTTCGTTACTTTTCATTCTGTAAAACTTGGAAACCTGTATGTCAAAAAGTATTGCAATTTAATTTAGAATCCGAAGTAGATAGAGCAATTTATGCGGGTGGTGCTGACGTCCATTCGATTATAATGAGCTTGCGGCGAGCCATCGGCACCGTTTATACTCTTGCTTTCATCAGAAGCCATACCGCGGCTCTGTGTAAGTCGCATGACCCGTATTTGTAGTGTGAGAACATTACTACGTATATCTATAAATGTAGGTATGTTTATTATTCAATGAAGTTTTCAATTGGTTAACCGATTCAAACATCGCGGAGGTTCTAGATTCTAGACTATTTGACCATTCTCATTCTGAGTTTATGTACTTTGTTATAGTATTGTTCTAAACCAATATTTGTAACAGCAGCAGTAATTTTAAAATTTGCTTGCCATTTTGGCTTTGAATCATTCATCAATTGTTTATTTACGTCTTTTAATCCTATGATCCTAATATACAATATTGCATTATAACGTCTACCCAATTCTGTATCTTAAAGTCTGAAAACTTAAGGAAATGAGCCTAGCTTCCTAAACGTCTTCCAAAAAATTACCAGTTTAATACTATTCATGTTTGCTCCCCAACCAACAACATAACAGATTATAATTATGATGATAAGATGTTATCTTTCAGAGACCAAATATTTTCTAAAAGCAACAAATTTTTTCGTTTAATCGCAACGAATTTATTAATGTTTGTCTCCAGAAATTCTAATCTTGTCTTTAAATGTTTGTAATTGTTGTAATTGTATCAATTATCTCCGTCTAATACTCAATAACTGAATCTGTATAGGAGAAATTAAGCAATTTGCATCCCGATCTCCGTGATATTCGCTCAGGAAGTTAGTCGTCCGCCCTCGGTCCGGAAATGATCCGTACTGTAGCCGGTGCGATAATATGTAGCTAGTTAAAAGTTTCCGGCTGCGACGGGACGGACCGGGAGTTAATTAGCAAGTCCAGCACGATTCGGGCTTGGCTCGATTAGTTTTGGACAGCGGAGTACATTTATTGCGATCAAATTCTATTACCAAACATATCGAGAGAAAGGTAACGGCAAACATTTCTTGGAAGATCAAATTTTTGGATGGTTCTTTCTTAAGATCGATTTTCTTTCGATTAGCCCAACGCCTCATTTTTCAATTAACTTTTGCCTACGACTTCGCCCATGGAGCAACATACAACCACCATAAGACCACAACATCCAAGCAAAGTCAAACGACTGAGACAATCTTAAATCTTATAAACTTTCGAGTGCATTTGAAGTGAACTAACTACTTTGGCAAAACGTGCGTTCTCAGGTGCAACGGTTAAAAAGTCTGTTTGGGCGACTATATGACATAGTTCGTTGTACTCTGCTACGAATACAGATCGCTTGCAACTTGCACCAAAACGCACTACATCTGTGTATAGTGGAGCGTCTCTCCGCTCTGTAAATAAGGATATGCACTTTGCCGCCTGGGACCGTCGCAGAGTCTGTTGGAACAGTACTGTACTGCAGATACATGCAATTTCTGTGTACTGATGTAGTACCACGTCTATGGACTCATTCTGTTACTTTACCACCTATAAATTTATTTTCATTTAAACTTCATTCAATGTTATATTTTTAACCGACTTCAAAAAAAGGAGGAGGTTCTCAATTCGACTGTATTTTTTTTTTTTTTTTTTATGTTTGTTACCTCAGAACTTTGGACTGGGCGAACCGATTTTGATGATTCTTTTTTTAATCGAAAGCTGATGGCTGTCATGTGGTCCCACATAAATTTTATTGAGATCTGACAATGGTATCCATGACAAAACTACATAAGTCGTAAATTTGTGTTAAGATGTGCGCGACAAATTGACGAATAACTCAATATCACGTCAACCGATTTCGATGATTCTTTTTTTAATAGAAAGCTGGTGCTTGTCATGTGGTCCCACATAAATTTGAACGAGATCTGACAAGTAGTTTTTGAGAATTTGAAGTCGGTTATTTTTTGTTAGTAAAATTTAGATTATTATACAAGTTAATTGCTTCTGCTTGAATCTTGATGTGATGATTATTTCTGTGACATATTTAATATTGTAAATAAAACCAATGAATAAAGGAAAAAATTGTATCCTATTACAAATTAATGACTGTGATCTAATATTGTAAGGAAAAGAAAAAAAAACATGTATAATTATGTGACCTTTTCGTTACAACCATCCTTAAATACATTTTAATATAATGGATATTAATCAATTACTTCGTGTCCAATCATTTTTTTTATCGTTCTGTCCACTTGATTTTACTCGTAGTTGTTTTAGAGATCAATATCAATTTAAACAAAAATACGCAGACACATAATGATGAGTAGAAAATACTGAATTTTAGTGATGTTGAACTATCGATTTATCGTATAACTGTCGAGCCACAACAAAACAACGATCATACCTTTATTAAATTTTATTACTTACTAATAAGCCGGTATCGAGGGCACACCGGGGCCCGTTATTGTTATTATTTGCGGTCCGAGAGAAACGTTCAGGTACGGCCGCCCGGTCGGTATCACGATAACTATCGTATTATACGAAAACTGAGCCAATTGCCTATTACTGTCACGGCGCCGGACAAAGGACCACTTCGTGTACGGCGCCCTAAAAGAACATTAATGTGTTTTAGTTTTAGCCATATAACGGTATAAACTTGACCAATACAGTGAAGTACTTGAGAAGTTTGGGAAGTGGGGAGAAGAAATATTATAACTAATAGATATCCATATAATTGTTTTTAGCAAAATGTTTTTAGGGTTTTTCTTATGTTTATAACTGGCACAATTAAACGACCTTTCGATAGATCGACGCAATCACCGCAAGTGAAAATCCATAACATACGGATACGATACAGACGAGTTTCAATTCAAGAAAGACACATAAGTACGATACAAGTAATTGTTATCATCAAATCACGACGGTTTTGTTTTATAATGATCGCTAATTAACGTGTGAAAGCGACAAATGAAACGCGAAGCTATCTTTATTTATATAGTGAGTGACTAAATGCGCGCGAGGAACTAATACGAGCTCCAGTATCTAATCACTGGGATTACCGAGAAATTAGAACACATTTGCCTCATTATTTGCGAAAAAGGTAATCATTGGGGAACCCTAATTCTGTGTAATTTTGGCAGGCGTCTGAACTAAATGGTCTACTGTGTTCAGTTGGCTGCAATTAATGAATACTTAATTGTTTTTCCTTAATAATTTTTTGCTCCTCCATCAGCTCCATTATATAAAAATATAGAATAATTGGCGACTCTATTCATGTGCACTGCCCGTGTATGGATTGCGCTGAAAAAAATGTCGTAATCTTTTAAGTTTACCTTAACAGTTTTATTATTGTTAATTTGTTTATTGTACTTTAAAGGGAATTATTTTTTCATTCTCATTCATTCCGAATTGCTTATTTCTAGGGTTCCGAACTAAAATCGGAACTCTTATAGTTTCGTGAGGATGAATTTTTTTTTCGTTGCGTACCTCATAGTGTGGGGTCTTTGAAAAGATCTTTCAGAAATATTATGGGTCTCTTAAGAATATGTTTGAATTTTGGGGTTTGTTTGCGAAATATTTGGCTTTAAAGTGCTAATTTTGGTTACGGTCATGTGTCCCCCCTGCCGGCTAAACGGTTGGAGTTGGACAAGTGAAAAAATTCTCAAAAATAGGTTATATTATGATGATTCATCATTGATGAATTTACATGGAAAACTATCACGGCTATGTTAGCATAAGTTAATGAGTAGTAGCAAGTACCTACTATTATTTGTTCTGTGGTAATAGTCGATAAACTTACTACTTCGGAACCCTACATTGCGCGTGGTTAGTCAATAATAAGAAAGATCTGTTACAGTTCAATCTAGCTCTAAGGCGAAAACAAAACAAAAGGCTTTAAAACATCGTAACTGTACTTGGTTGTTTACCAATGATTAACATTCGCACTTCATTTGTACTGTTATTCTGTTCATTCAAATCACGCGTACTGTAGTACTACATTTTTCAATACGTCGATGTACCTAACACTACAACTTTCTCTTCGCACACATCAGTCAGATACTCGTAAGGTTAGATTCACAAACAACATACATTCTTTACCTCTGAATCACTTCAGATGTATGTAGAATCAATGGTCATTTCGATGAAAATTGTCTAGATGAAAGTTCTTTAACGACCAAAATTAGTTACGCCGTAATGTATGTATATTGCTTACCACCTATCCCCAGTTCTTAGATCTCCTTTCTTCGATGGCAACATGGCGATAATTCTGGTGTTATTGCTTCGAATTTTAATTGAAGTATGCTGATATCATAAACTAACTTTTATTTTATTAGCTGAAATTGTAAAAAAATGAAAGCTCTGGGAAAAAATACACGATACTTTGAATTCCATTTATTACATTCTCACCTACCGCCGTAGAAAATAGCTGCTAAATTAAACTTTAATTCATAGGAAACACTTATCATAAAATTGCATCGACTTGGTATAATTTCCTACATTACAGAGATTACGGATTTTCAAGCTGTTATTATCTGACTACTTAATCTTATGGGAGATTTATGTAGCGAACAATATTTAGAGCTCCATTAAACGTTCCGCAATGAAGGATGACACGTTTAGTAGCGGAGTGGACGTTTAATTTTGTAATAAATTGGATGATAATGGTGCTTGAGCAAGGAATTCTAAAGATCGTGCCTCTCGCGGAGACAGACGGCCGACACGGTTGAACGTATCTGTCACTTGACCGGTGATCTACTTGCTCGGTGCTGTCTTTGCGCTTTCAAGTTACTTGAACAGTTACTTGCTTCGTCAATTGCTTAATTAAATCAGTGACACCGAATAAAAGTGACTTCGTTGATTACATAAGGCCTCTTGCGATTAAGTCTCCCTAGATAACACACATATTATTGTATGTTAAACTTATTCATTTATTCAGGTAATCATACAAACATACGTTCTGTATTATAAGAAGAACCATGACACTCATTTTATTATCTGTCTCAATAAATATTTTAATGTTTAAAAAATTTGATAACCTTATTCTCACGTTATAATGCTATCCAATTATCTTAATACAAGTAGGTAATATAATATTTGTTGCATTATACTCATAAGTAATTAATTATTTTAGTACCTGTTTTAAATTTCGTTTAATCCGTTATTGTCATGAGTTGTCATGTCATTCACATTCAACACACATGACATGATTAACTAAAACATGTGATCCAATAAATCAGTCATAATCACATATTGCAAATTACATCTGCTATCTAATAGCACGATCAAATATATTAACCTTGGAAGTAAAAGTAAACCAGTACTAGCCCAAGTGACTATCTGATCAAACAACTGCAACGCTCCCGCCGCGTCAACTCGTTTCAAGCCGCACATCAATTACTGCGCCACGCGGCCCGCTATAAATTGATTGCTTCCAGTGCTCCAACCTCTCTTTATTTCATTCTTTCCACCCAGACCCGCTCGCACATTCTATTGTCCGATATGGACTTACACAGAAAACCCATCCTCTCACATCTCACATCGCAGCTTGTAGGCAGTAGGCACTCCATCTGTTGATTGTATTTCTCCTGTTATAGCTACTTGATTTCTAGTAGTAGAATTAATGTTATTGTAGTTATTGAAGTTATTGAAGTTATTGAAGTTATTGAAGTTATTGAAGTTATTAAAGTTATTAAGTTATTCTAACCCAACGCCTTCCGAGGATCGTAAGTGATTAATAAGATACTAACTATTTTGTTCTAGAGGAAAGAAAAAAATAATCCATTCTCGACGGTTCCACCACATCATAATGGTATTCCTGGTTCCTCAGTTGCTGTTGTTATTGCTGTAAAAGCGTTCGTTGGACGTTTACTTACCCATAACCAATTGACCTTGGTTGGTAGATTGCGCTCCAAGTTACTTATTAGTTATTTAGAACTCCTAAGATTTGCTACCTGGCCAAGCAAGTCAAGCGAGAACTCAACTATTACCTAAAGCCAGTTGCCAACTCATCAGTTTCTTCTTAGTTCAAAACTTAGGGCACTCTAAAGACCAAACCAACAATATCTGTCCCATTTATTAAAAATGTCAACAAACAAACGGACATGCAGCCTATCAGGTTTAGTTGACAATGTAATATAAGCCAAGAATATCTGTTATCAGCTTTCAGCAGTCCAGTTCTATTTGACACAGATACATTGCTAATCCTAAGTAGACAGCAGACGAAACGTCTCATAAATAAACTTGGTCATGCATCTGGAGTTCTGTCCATACAAAGCAAGCACTTGTGTCACAAACTAACGAACTATTGCTAGTAGTAGTTCTGCACTAACTGCCGTCAATAGAGACAATCATCGGATCTGGCGCGGCAGTAATCACCCGGCGAGGGTACACGGGAAATAGTACGAGAAATCAAACCAGTGACCCAGTAACACGAGGGACGTCAGCGTCAATGTCGACTCCATTGTATGCAAAGCTGGCTTAACTGTTATCTCGGAACAGGAACAAACGCCCTCAGTCATACGGTTGTGGTACGGTTTAGGGATGTGACATATTCGGCATTCGCTTGGTTTAATCAATAAATTACCGATCTATCGAAGAAAGCTTCTAATCGAATGTCGATCATCGAGAACAGGCTTTAAAAAATTTTAGTTTTTGCTATACTTACGTCTATTTATTTTAGACCAGTTGAGTTGAATATTAGTAGATTTTTTACAATAATTTATTGATAGTAGGTGATAACAGTAAGTTGTTGATATGACTTGTTACAGGTGACCGATGGGGGCAATGATTCAACCTTTAGTTAATATTTGATAAAAGGAATTTGCTATCTATTTGGTATCTGAAATGGTGCACTTTAAGTACCTATCATTAAAACGTACACCTTCATAGCTTCGTTAGCTTCATCTGCCAGATCAAAATAAATATGTAGGTACCTTTTACACAAGGATTGCTAGACTTTACAGTCCGGAAAAACAAATATAGAATGAAGCAGATCTACTAATTGTATGAAAGAAGAAGTCATAGTAATAACCACACCGAGGTTACTGTGGGATGCTATTGTATTCTGCATTAATGTGATAACAATGACGAGCCTTCGGTATTATATTATGTAAATTATACAACCCTTACATATTCATAGCCCCGCATTAGGATTTACTGAAAATTATAAAACTTTAATAAGTAGATAATATTATATTATTTTACTAATAATTTAGCACATTCGATAAATCGATACCAATACATAAAACGACAGATCGATAACATCACATCCCTAAATTGAAAGGCAGTTCACATACAAACCCGTTCAAGATATGAAAGCTGTAAGTGACAACGTTGAAAAGATTAAATATTAATGGGCGATGAAATGAGTGATCAGTTGGAAAGTATTTTTGGTGTCAGAGTTAAGCAGATTATTTTTGTTGACTGGTAAGTGGTACTATGGGCGCAGGGAAGGGATTATGTCGGCTGATTTAAAAACGAGATACATTAATAGCTTAATAATACATTAGTTAAAACCACAGTTTACATAGTATCGTATGTACACCGACATAGACTGGTGCGGAGGGAGTCAATATTTCTAAGTACATTTTTACAACAAGCACAGTAGTAGGTTTAGAGGAAATCTTGCCCCAATCTAAACTGTTAACTTCATCCACCTTTCTAAATGTAGGTATATATACTATTTCATGAATCTAGTAACATAAGCAATAGTGAACGTATAAATGCTTGGAATCAAAAAGCTTTTATAAGGAATCTGTATGAAACTTCCCTCACCTATAATAAATTTATAAATCTATCAGCTTGTTCCAATAGCTCTCAATCTCCGTCGATTTCCCTCGCAATCTGAATATCTTCCCCGCAATAACTGCAGTTATTCTCCAAAACTAATACGACGCCCCAGTCGCTCCGACTCCCTCGACCCAATATCGGAAATGGTAATGGTAAATTTTAACATTTTATTCAGCTAACATTTGCTTCAGGGAATTCTCGGAGCGACATCATTTTACGCACATTTACGTTTCTAATAACGAAGATCTATTTTCCAAACTTATCTTCATCGTTTACTACACGTTACATAGTTTTTTCTGTTTATCATCAAGTTTTATATTTGCCTACTTTACTTTGAAAACACTTCGCATTGAAACGTACTTCGTTATCGCTAACTTTGTGTATTGTGCATCTAGATGTGTGGAAATTAGTTTGGAGAAAGTATGTTTAATAGGTACGAGTTTTTCCAGTTGGCTGCAAAGCATTAATGCCCCTCTACAAGGCATTGGACTAGCGCTACAGCTCCACCATGCTGGTCCAGTACAAATTAGTGGATCTTCTTCAGTTACTACTGTGAATACTGAAATACCATAGAATAAAATTACCAGTTTATGACAGGTGGGTAGGGCTCTGGAGGCTAAAGAAGTCTACCAGCAAAGATCACGTAAACCAATAACCATAAAAGTTTTTTATTACCCAAAAGCATAATATATGTCTATCTTAAACTAGGATCAGCTCATAAAACAATGTACAACGACAAAAACAATATCTACCATCGTATTACTAGGCGCGGGCTTACCTTCCCGTAAGGAGAAACGCTAAAAATGGGTAGAGATCTTTCTACGCCTAACTTTGTATACCTATGTGTGTAAAGTTTAAAATTAAAATAAACATGCAATTAACGATTTCCTTTGTACAAATCTAACAATTTCTAATGCCAGTTAAAACCCCTATCGCTAAGAAAATGGAAATATTTCTGATAGATAAATGTTATTGTCTATTAATTTTCAATTACTGAATATCTGAATCTATAAAATAGTAATTAAAGAATGTATACTATCACAGAGTCTCGGAATCATCTGACTACGACGTCATAATACCTACTAAAGAGTGAGTGTCTACACAAGGTTTTACATTTCATTTTGCCACATTCCTTGTGCTCATGATGTTTTCTCTTGATGTTACTCTTCATAAATTCCATTAATGGTTCAATAGTATGATGATATTTTATTCATACAGCATTCAGAAATACAGGTTATAACTCAATGTGTTCACAATATTTCAAATAACATTTGGATACGATTCTTTATTGGCATGGTAATGCAATACAAGGGCAATAAAACAAGCTACTTTATCTCCGATATGGAGTTATCTTTCACTTAATATTCTGTTGTTGACTCACACAATTCCTCTTACACATTCCCTTTACCTTTCTGTTATAACTTTGCTCCATTGGCTGTTAGTTGGCTCACCAGTATATCAAAGTTGTTAATCTTGCTTGTTCGATTCATTATGAAGGAAACAGCGGCTATTCCGCTTCTACTTCGGTACCGATAGCTCCCGTTACCCGAACTAGTGCGTAGTGAGTGTAGTGACTCTCCACAATCGTCTTTCGTCATTTTATGTTATATAGTATGTACATATGTATATATTTACGAAGGAACTATTCGAAATTCTCTATTCAAATACATTATGAATTTTTGAATTTTAACCTGATCTGAACAAAAAATAAATATCACTAAGAGTTTGAAGTATATAACTCCAAAATTGTAAATGTATTAGTTACTATTGTGGAAATATAATTATATTCTTGTCATCTCGTGTTCCCATTGTTGTCGTGTTGGCGTATTAGGAAATACAAAGTTTGCTGGAAAACATTAATAAAAAGGTCTCATAGTATATAAATGTTTTATGCTGATATTTCGATTCAGTTTTCGATGTGACTACGATTTTTGCAGGGTCTACATACAAAATACATTTAAGACGTATTATAATTAGTGATGGGCCGACTACAACCGACTAGTCGGGAAAACCGACTATTCGGCATGTTTTCTAGTCGCCGACTATTCGCCGAATAGTCGGCAAAAAAGGCCGAATAGTCGGCATTTATTTTCGCTACTAAAAATAAAGTTAAAGAAAACTCCAAAATTATAAAATCAACATAGTTAACTAGATTTATTATTTTAATAAATCAGATAATAACAAAAAAAATATTGAAGTGAGTGACAATGCGCCTTGATTTTGCTTCAACGCCTCTTTGATCGATAATTCCAATCTATACTATAATACTATAAACTCAAAATTTTCTGTACATTGAATATTTTTTTTTATTTTGATTAGGGGGCACTTCAATAACGTGGTAGAGCACAAAAATATATTTTTCAGAATTATTGTCTGTCTGTCTGTTTGTCTGTCCGGGCATCACATGAAAACCCTTGAACGGATTTCGATGAAAATTGGTAAATTTGTTACTAATTCTCCGGGTCATATTTTAAGATACTTTTTATCCCGGAAAATTTAAATTAAAACGTGATGAAAGTTTGTATGGAATAGTTTTAAAACATCAACCGATTTTCTTCAAAGCAACAAATGTTCCTTGCTTAAATTCGTAACACATATTTTTCAGTTGTTCAAAATTTTGAAAACAATAGAAAAAAAATACAAATTAATGTGAATATTGCTTATTTTTCAAAACCCTTTCCTGGAGGAATCCTTTGTGATTTTGTCGTGGATTTCAGTATTTAAATTACTAAATATAAGTACTTCAATATAAATTCACCGTTTTTTAAATTTCCTTCTGCAGGAGGTACAAATAAGGTAAAACAATTTCCGTATGCGAAGCTGCGGGCAACAGCTAGTGTATGTATAAAACAGAGTGCTACTTTAAAACAGGAGTCATTGATAGCTTTAGAAACATTTCTGCTGTTATCTCGCACAATAGAATGAATTATGGTGGTAAAGAGTAAAAATTTGATCGAAGTAAGGATGATCGGCATTGCCGACTAGTCGGCCGAATAGTCGGCAATTTTTTTGCCGACTAGTCGGCTAGTCGGCTGATCGGCAAAACCCATAGTCGGCCCATCACTAATTATAATATAATAACGACTCAAGTGAATGTTGATAGTGACAATATTTCATTTTGTCATTAGTCATTATAAACAGTTTATGGATTCTCTTTAAATACGTCCAATATTATCAATATTTTTGTAAAAACCGTTTTCGTTTTTTAAACGAAACAGTTAATTACTGTACTCTTGTTAAACAAGCGGCAAGTTTTATGAGTTTTTAACGGTGCTCGTACTTACCTGGTAATAAATATTCAGTTAATATATTTTTACGGACCGAATACATCAACAATTTGTTAAGTACTTTCTGATTATCTCGTACGTTCTATGTCCGAGTGTAAAATACAATATTTTTTCAGGAGATAAGAATTTTACCCCCAGTTCAGTCTCTTTCAGACACATTGTGCTCCACAGACAAATCAAAATTAAATTAGGCTTGAGTAAATACGTTACATATCACTAAGATAGCGATAGATGATAGAGATTTCCAGGGAATCCAGCGACATAAAGGCCAATGCGTTATAGACCAATCATTGCAAATGAACAGATTTAAGTATTTCACATGTCGACAAGTATTTTGCTCTACATAAGGTACATGACGCAAGCATGGACGTGTCGCAAGTGTTTTGCCGAGACGCACCCCACCGCCATCAATTGCCAGCTTTGCCAGACCGCGAGAAATGTTACTTCGTTGATCCTCCATCCTACTAATATTATAAATGTGAAAGTTTGTATGTATGTTTGTTACTCTTTCACGCGAAAACTACTGAACGAATTTTCATGAAATTTAGCGCACAAGTAGACTATAATTTGGAATAAGATTTATGGTAATTATTATCTGGGGAAACGAGAGCAAAGCCGCGGGAAGAACGTAGAAGAAGTATTTGCGAATTTATAAGCATAATAGCTTATAAATTCGCTTGAAAATAAAAATAAGTATAGGGCATTCTGCGAATAGTTCCAACATCGGCTCCTCACCATCTAAGCATATTAGAATGTCTACATAAAAAAAGTCCTGCATGCACTTCACATAAAAGGAATACAGGATACATCCATAAATCAAACGGCATATTTACACGAAAGCCATGGAAACCCAACTGTGATAGACTCTTATTTTGCCATTAAAATACGAGGCATTAATATCCCTTCGCAGAAATAGTTGGGATTGCGTTAAGGCATTATGGCTATAATTAAGAATCTGACAATGATTTATTGCGCTGCACTATAATTTTATTTATTTTTTCTCCTTATTTATTTTGTCCTGACTCCTGGTCGCCGGTACTGTTAACTAGCACCGATTGCACGAAAAGATTAAAACCTCAAAACACTCATCGTAAAGATAAGTTGGTTAGCCATAAACATCACTATTAATTAACCATTGTACGAGAAGGTATTGGTAGTTAATAAAATAACAGCATTGAATGGGAAAGGATTTATAGCGAGTCCCTGATTATAAATCACTCCGAACATTATCATACATACGTTATATTATTGCGTGTGTAGCGGATAGCAATCAGGTAGAGTTCGTTCGTAGTAAACCAATAAATGTGGCGTAGAGGCGCTGATTTATAATTTATCTAGCTAGCTTAGCAGAAGGTATTCAATGATCATAATTATCAGTATCGTGAGGAAACAGCACTTGAAAGATGTCAATAATGCTCTCAAAAGTATTAGCTAATCCGCTCTTGGCGTGGTAGACTTCGGTCTACACCCGTCACACCAGCTGTAAGAAAACTTATGTCTACCTGTGGAATAATTTGGTTTCACTTTAAATATAGGTATTCATAATCTCAGATCTCATAGTACATACTCGTATAGTAGTAAGATTAATATCAATTAATAGCAGAGAAGACGTTCAGAAGATACAGAACATAAAATTCAAACTTATCGATTTTATAGAGAACGAACACAATGCTAATCGTTGATACTTTGTTGATAGTGATACTTAGCTTACATGATATAACTGATATAAATATAACAGGCCCTCATTTATAACGTAAATAAGGTTAACGTATTGACCGTTAATTCGATGAGTTTGGAATCCTACGAAATAATAATTTATCGAAGTCGCTGAAATTAGAAAAGTTCATGCTGGCGCCACGAAGTTTCCAAGTTAGACGGTATCTTGACACAGACTAGACAGGCGTACATTCCAGAAACCAATTACTTATTATTATCTTTAGGTGTAATAAAATTGTACTTATATACGCCTTAAACACTTTACGTTCCACATTATTAACATAATCTCTTAGTCTTGAAAATGTTATCAGCTATAAGATCACCTGCTAATACAAATGTTAAAATATTCAGTTTTTATTGTTGTTATTGATGTGTTTTGTTTTTGGGCATTATATCTCGTGATCGTACTATTTGGTCCTACTAGTTCGACCACAAAGGTCCTTTCACGTGGTCCTCGACGTTCAATATCTACTCAACAGTTGTACCCATTGTTAATACGATTTACTATTGAATTTACAAGTATCTAAGGTGAAACCTGTTTGTTTTCAGGAGCTGAAAGAGAGCTTCAACTATGGGCTGTTCTGCCCACCGGTCAACGGCAAGGCCGGCAAATTTCTGGACGAAGAACGGAGACTCGGCGACTACCCCTTCAACGGGCCAGTTGGATATCTCGAGGTAACTTCTAATTAACGCTACTTATTGCTACATAAGTCAACTTTTGAAATGTGTGTTATAACTAGTCCAGTTGATAAGGGTTTGCCTCTTCCCTCGTAATAATGAGCATTGAAGAACTAGTGGGTGTCAGGGAGTCAGGGACTACTTATCTGTCTGATCGTTGATCTACTATGAAAGCTCAGAATATTTGATAAAAGAAATAAACACATATACGATGATACAGTGCCCAAGCCAATAATGTTAATTTTTACGTCACAAATTATCTGATTCTAGTAATAAGGAGAAATTTGCTATTGGGTCTTCATATGCCAATGTTGTTTTAGCTTTAAACAGCTTGTGTTTGTTGCTCAAGTCAATTTATACAACTAGTTCAATCTCCTGCCAGAACAAAGCCTAGCGACATACGCCTACACCTACACGAACGTTGATATTCATAAAATATTACGGTGGTAAATCATTCGACTGGCAAAATGTCAGACAATGAATACTAAATTGTCTCGGCAGACTGAACGAAATAATTAAAATTTAACTAAGTAATATACAGTGATTTAAAATCAATGAACTGACAAAGGCTTTAACAAAGGAAAATAAATTGAAGCGACAAGAATAGTTCTAAAGATAAACACCAATAATAATAACTAGCCAAACTGGGCAACTCTCAATTAAAACTCGAGCACAGACTATTGAGAATTTAAATTGCCCAGAACAGAAGAAACCTTATTACAACTTTAGCGTAAAACAATATAATGAATTTCCACGTCGAATAATATATATTAACCATAACATCAAAAAGATACAGCTCAGTAACTAACAAACCCAAAACTATGTTTGCAGTTGAAATACAAACGAAGAGTATACAAGATGTTGAAACTGGACGAGAAGACGTTAAAGACGCTGCATTCGCGCGCCAACCTGCGCCGGTTCATGGAGCACGTCACCCATGGACAGATAGACAAGATCACCAAGGCGTGCGCTAAGGGACTCGACCCCAACTTTCATTGTCAGGAAACTGGAGGTATGTACTAACTAAATTGTGACTGCGATTAATTAAACAGCCTTGAAAACTTCTAGATCATACCAACGGATACAAAGGGGGAAGACTTTTGTTGGCACTCCGTGGTATTGGTTTGTATTTTGAATCAGCGATGCAAATACCAGCCGAAAAGTAGGCAATAATATCAGCGACGTTTCAAATCTTGATAATTTGGTAGGTAAAGAGATAAAAGAGAAGAATCCCTGAGATTCAATTGTCAACACACTATGGCGCTTAAAAACATCGCCGCAATATCATATTGAGAATGTTTCAATGGACTTATACGACCCTATGCTTGAGCATCAACTGTTTGGTGGTGAGCAGCACCTGCCTAAGGACCTGCTTAAGCAGTTTAGTTCCCAATGTTACTAATAGAAGTAGTATTTATAATATTCAATACGTTAGCCAATATGCTTAATTATTGGGCGCTGAAACACCGTGTTGGTATAAATCTCCTCAGTTGTAGAAAGATCCTTAGCCTCCTCTGGCTGTATTATGTTCAGTGTATTTCTCTTGCCTCGTGTTATCCTATCAGTATCACTCACATTGTTAAACACAATAAGGTAAGGTCTCTAGTACAGACGCCCTGAATAAATCTCATTACTGTTTATACACAGATGGTATATCCATTGTTCCACGTTTACTTAGTGAAATGTGTACCTGTCCGTGGAGTTACTTAACACACGCCAATATATGCCGTAAGCTTCTGCTTCTACTGTTTAAAATGCCTTGCATACTTGGAGCTGCGACGCGGCGGCGCACTGTGGATTATGGTAGTACAAGGCCTGATCATAAATACATTTTGGAAATGTTGCAAATTGTACATGTTTTTGGTTTCATTTTATAGCTAAGAAGTTAATCTATACTAATCAAGCACGTTCTATGAAGTTAGGACTGTAACTAAAAAATTATAACGTTGGGAACTGACGTTATGAAAATTCTTTAAAATTCGACTCCAAAATTATCAACTTTCAGAGGTAAATTTTGAGCACTAGTTCCAAAGAAAGTCATATAGTGTGATACATATTTAGAAAGTAAATATATTGAAGATTTAGTATTTAATATTATTGTTGAATTTTTGTAAAAAATATCCTCATGCACAATTTTTATGAGGAAATGCAGGAAAAATGCATATTTACCAATTTCGGCGAGACTTTTAACTGTTACCCAAGCTTCCCCAAGCTCTATATTTTATTTTATCTTATGCACATAATCCCAATATAGAATATATAAGAAAATTAGCTGCGATTATTTGCGGTCTTGGAAGTTATCGGACATACTGCGTCACAACGCAACGCAACGCTTCAAAACGAAATTTCATGGGAACTCAACAGATAACGGATTCCTTTGATTTTTGTTGTAATATTTATAATTTATATGTTATAGGCGTTGACATCATTCTCCTGATGTGATAACCAAAGAGGAACCTAAAAAAAATTCGGACTGTTGTGGCTAATATACAAAGCCAAATTGATAATTTTCAGTCATGTTTAGTTAATAGGTGCGGCGAAGGAATATAGGTGAAACATCAACTTTTCCTTACTATGATAGACGGAAAGGTAGCTCAGGTATTAACTGACACTCCGTCAGGTTCAACATATACTATATGTGGTGCTACTCCACGTCTCATGAACGATATAGAGAAAGTCAGCGATGCCAGAAAACGAAAATAGCTTTCATATGGATTATCTACGTTACATGCCTGGATTAGGTGTATGGATCCATACAAACTTTCATTTGAAAAGTGGTCAGTGACGACTGACAAAAATAAACGAATGAAACAGGAACAAAAAAGTATTGTGCAAAAACGATTTCGTGAGAAGTTGGGTTAAATTATAGATAAACCACGGCAAGTAAGTGGCAACTCCGATGATGGTAAGCAACAAGGAGCATTTTTTACAATGCCGGTTGTTCTACTGAAATAACAGGTATTGATGAAATACTGATACGCAGACTGTATATTTTACAAGCTTTGTCGTCGGGCATAATGATTGATGCTCAAAAATTTGGCGCCTATGCTTTAGAGTTTAGAGTCAGCAAGAATATATGTTAGCAAATAAAACTGGTACCATATACCATCATGAGTACACATGATCCATGGAGAAACTGTCATACGATATTTCACAGTGTCACCAATTGGTCAGCTGTCAGAAGAACCGCAAGAGTCTCGGCATAAAGTCTACAAAATTTTTTGACTCCACCATGTCAGAAAATGTTCGAGGTCTGCAACAAATGAAGACGTGTTGCAAACATTACTGTATACCTCGGACCCCAACATAACAAGTATTAAGAGAACTCATCTCGGACCCTGAAATTGTTTAAATACATATACTTACCTATAAAATGTATGCTGTTATGATTTTAATGTTTGTTTACCGTAGTTATATAGATAAATATACAATGCATCTCTTATTTTTAGCGATAAGTTATTATTAATTGATTTTAATAAACTTCAACCTTTATTGTTTAAAATATACATATTAAAAATATTATATATAAAACTAAACTGTATCTTATATCTTTTTATTCATTCCTTTTTATTTACTAAGCCATAATGAAACAGACAATTACCGAAACTAAAATATTGATAGGGATTTTTGAGCGAAATGTTAATTTAAACTCAAATAAAGCCGCGAGCAAACCTTAGTTTTCAATAATAAAATAACGTATATAATTCACATACTATCTACTACATCTATGCAAAATTTCAAGTTTGTATCTAAAGAAATAAGAAAGTTATAGATTTTTGATCAGAAAAAGACTCATATTTTCTATAGTGCGGCGCTCAGAATTCTATTGTAGAAAACCGTATCAATCGGTCCATGCATAATCCGTGATATATGTCGTTCTGGCCTTGAAACCGACTGAGACTAATTTCCTTTTCATATGCATGGATAATTTTCATGCCATATGTTATACAATGAAGAAATGATGAAATATAATAATAATTGTTTCACATTTGTTTGCTTTAAAATCATTTCAGTGGAACGATGAAAAATATTTTCTAGTGAAAAACGCGTATTACGTTTCCGCCTATGAATCTATAACTAAGTCATGATACTATTATATTTAATACTAGCAGTTGCCCTCGCTTCGCTTCGGCAAAAATAGTAGGTAGGTACTTTAGTTAACTTACAGAACATACTCTTAAGGCGAGATTATGATTGATCATTAGAACCGCATTACAATGAAAGGTCAATACACCATATAACGTTTCAATATTTTAGGGTTCCTTATCTCAAAAGAAAAAAACACGGTTCCCATAAGATCACTCACTCCATTGCCCGTCTGTTTGTCTGTTTCTCAAGACCTTTTTTCGCAGGAACGCGTGAAGGTAACCAATTAAAATTAATATCCAATACTCAGATCTGCAATCCCTAGGAGCTGTGAAAAGATCAATATTATATGTCGTCAACGCAATCAAAAGACACTCGGCTAGAAGAAATGTCTTAGGTATAACATAGGTTAAAGAAAAAATCTGAAAACTGTTTTGTAAGTAGGTATCACAAAGAACATGATTTTACACCTATTTGCAAACTTGGTAATTTGATCAGGGCCTATGTTGATATATGGGGACGACAGTTTTTCAACGGCAAAGTTATGTTTGTTTCTTAATTCCATTTATCTTTTCGTTACACAGCTACTTTAGGTTTCACTAAATAGTTAAGTTAGGTTCAACAATCCTAGCTCGCACTTGGCCGGTTGTTTTTACTTATTATTATTATTTCATGATATTTTTTCTAATGTTTGTGTTTCCTGCTTAACCCATAGTAAATTACACTGAATAAATAGTTTTTATGATGCCGAATGGCTAATCCATCAGTATTTCACATTACATACCTACATGATAGGTACCCAGACTTTAAAAAAAGTAGTAATCCTTCTACAACGTACAATCTATGTCTATACCCAAACACATCAAAATTGGTTCAGCGGTGCGAGAGAGTTAAGGTTAATTCGATGAGTTATGTGTGAATGATAATAAAGGAGGCAACACATTTTCGCATTTATTACATTGTAGTTTTGGCAAACCAATAATTCGGCAAAGGGGAGATATTGCTTCACATAAAATGAGAAAATTCAGCTCTCAGCACTCTCAACACGATGTTCCTAAGGATATTATGCATTAAAATTGTTAATTAATACCATTATGAGCATTATTATTTCTCCATGGGTTTCTCCTGGATAGCTACCACCCTTGAGCATGAGTCAGCCGCCAAACGATTCGTCGTATTCCGGCTGAGGGCTTGAGAGTCAGTTCTTTCTTTCTTTTTCTTTCCTCTTTCTTGGCTGGCAACTCATCAGTGATGCCTTTGGTGTTGCTGATGTCCATGGGCGACGATAGCCACTTACCATCAGGTGGAACGTCAGCTCGTTTGTCGGCTATTTCCATAAAAAAATCACGAAACAGTTATTTCAAATAACAATCCTAAGCTTCATGACACGTCGCAATACGCTTTAAGTATGTGAAGTTATGTATTTTATTATCAATGAAGAAAAGGTTTTGTAAGTTTAAACAAATTGACTCATATTTTATTTTCTCGCTTTGTTATGGAACCCAAAAAATATCCTACAATTTAAGTTGAAGACCCGATATCGTAGTATAGTCCTGTTGAAATCCTTTCAGTGGTTTCAGAGATAAGTGGCGATAAAGAAACAGACAAACAAAAATGATCAAAAACTTATTTTTCAGTTTTGATATCGTGCAAGTAACTGAATTTACAACATGAAAAATGCAGTTATTTCGGAATCGCAGACGGACTCTTCAATTTCATTTATTTGTAGGTAAAAAAGTGGTTTGCATGTACAGCGCCATCTAGTGGCCAAGATAGTAATCGATCGGTTACTCATACATAATTAATTTGCGCTTTTCCACCACTTCCAAGGTGAAATTAATAAAATGCTGCAATTATATTGGAGCTCATAGATACGCAAAGACAGTGCTCTTGAAAACAAAATAAGAAAACAGATATCCACTCAGTAATAGGGATTTGAATTAATGAAAAAAATAACCTTTAAATGCATTTTATGGTCTTTCCATGTCATATAAGTAAAAACTAAGATATGCATGTATTACTCTTTTTGTACGGAGAAAACGTTTTTTATTATTTAAAACAAATCAGCTTCCATTTTTTTATTTTTCCATACAAAATATCCCTAAGGAACCCTTTGGTGTGTAACCATAAAAAGTAGCTTAAACACTAAGTTGAAGACTTCTCAATATCTTAGTAAAAGTCGTGTTAAAATTTGTTCAGTGGTTTCAGAGATTTGTGGAGACAAACAAACAGACAGACAGGAAATTTTTTTAAAAACTCATTTTTCGGTGTTGGTATCGTGCAAGTAACGATTTGCAACTTGAAAAAATCATTTTTAAAATCACAGTTTAACTCTTCAATTTTATTATTAGTATAGAAAGGCCATAGACCTTTTTGTTCCTTTGGAGGAATTCAGTTAGGATCAGCATCACTATATACCTACCTACAAACTGAAACAAAGTGCTATAAGCAACCTTAAATTTCATTAGATGCTAGAACTGCAACTGTTACAAATGAGGCTTTTTAACTCAGTGGCGGAGTGGCGATATATCGATGTCCGAACTGTAGTGCCTATCTGAAGTTAGTAATTAATGTTCATAGTTTACAGTGGCCATTCCAAACAGATTGACTCCACTTCATTAGCTGCATTCGCTGTATTAAAAGTATACCTATTGATCTGAACCTGTATGCAAGAACCGTTTCGATCATTAAATTCTGAATCAGGAATTGACAGTATTTTATTAATAAATCTTTACATGATGACGCGTCGTTCCTAGTCTTAATCATGACAAAATATATGTCCAGAGGCAGGTTACACATACACGTACCAATAACTATTGTGATTTCTCAATAGGATATTTCAATCTTCAAATTATGACGGTTTATGATGAATGTCATTTGTAGGAACCCAAGCTGTAGTCCGGTTCACATAAGCACTTCGCTATAATGTTGGTAGCATTGAAGGTAGGAGTTTCCAACATAATAAGTCATGAATTCTTTAACGATAAAAATATCACCTTTTTTTCCAGAAACACCTCTGACAGTCGCAGCTGGTCTCAAATCCCCGGGCAAAGTGCTGATAGCCCTCGTGAATGGCGGCGCACTGCTCGACTTCCGAACGAAGGACGGCAGCACAGCCATGCACAGAGCTGTCGAGAAGAACTCCTTGGAGGCCGTCAAAACGCTACTAGAACTTGGTGCGTCGCCAAACTACAAGGATGGAAAAGGATTGACGCCGCTATACCTGTCTGTGACGAATAAAACCGATCCACTGTTGTGTGAAACGTTGCTGCATGATCATGCTACAATAGGAGCGACTGATCTGCAGGGATGGCTTGAGGTTCATCAGGTATGACCGTTTTTACGTTTTTAGTAGTAATCGGGAATCATAAGTATGCAGGAGCTCTATTGGATTCATGAATAAGAAGTGAAGTGTCCATCATAGTGTTAATAGCTTCATCATAGTTCAGTGCACAGACATGTATACCTCTGTGGTTCAGCGTTAGCGGCCGAGTTTGCAGACCCCAAATATCAACTTTCGAACAGCCAAATGTGTTTTGTAATTCGCAACACAGAATCTAGATGGCGTTGGATGGTTGATCAGTAATAACGCCATGTAATGATAATAATAACCTTGTTACATCCTATTCTGATGATGTGCAACATCATCATCATCATAAATTTTTTTGTCAATTTTTTTTTACAGTTTTTTCTGTAAATTTTTTTGACAATTTTTTTATCATCATCATCACCATGACGTTAAGCTGCAGTCGTGCATCGGAGCTGACACACCTTTTTTCGTCGACATTGAATTAACTTATCAAACACATTCCAGGCATGCCGCAACGGCCTAGTTCAGCACTTAGACCACCTGTTGTTCTACGGCGCGGACATGAACGGGCGCAACGCGTCGGGCAACACGCCGCTACACGTGTGCGCAGTCAACGCGCAAGACTCGTGCGCGCGCCAGCTACTCTTTAGGGGCTGTGATAAGGAGTCGCTTAACTTCGCTAACCAGACGCCTTATCAGGTCTGTAGGGCGTATCTTACGACCGTTTTCAATAAACAGTTTTTTTTAAATGCCCAGCTAAAGATCTGATGATCCACCTGATGTTAAGTGGCAATCGTCACTGACATTTGAAAATTTATGGGTTGCAATGATCAAGGGACAAATTTGATATCAGCAATATTCTTGCATCCCATAAAAAAGAAATAAGTTGAATAACATATTCACAGTCAAAATGTACATTTAACCAATGGTATCTTCTTATCATATCGACGCTTGAAAGGCAACAATTACCAAGCGACATGTTGGGCGATATTGAAATTTAAAACTTATAAAAATCACTAAAGAAGTTTTATAATTCAATATCGCCCAACATGTCGCTTGGTAATTTTTGCCTTTCAAGCGTCGATATGAATAACCTTAAAAACACCTGAACAAACATATTATAAATGTCTTAAAAGTAATTTCAGTAGTGACTGTTCATGTATGTGGTCAGGTGGCCGTGATAGCTGGCAACTTGGAGCTGGCAGAGGTGATAAAGAATTACAAGACTGAGGAAGTCGGTGAGTCGCAGCTCCCCGCGATTTTTTAATTGCATGGCTTTGGCTGCAGCTTTATAATCTTTAGGTACTAGCGTTTAGTGCCCTTGTAGGCGTTACCGATTGTGAAATTATTTTTTACGAATCCAATTTCAACTATAAATTGTGATGAGAACTTAGTAGTTATATTTTTTTTATCGATTTATGTAAATATATATAAATAATGGAATATTCTTCTAAAAATTTAAGTACTTATTAAATATATCTACACAAATATTATAATGTTGTAATGTTTAAGAGGACATTATTTTTACATATTAGAGCAGTTCAAATTCAAATTCAAAATCATTTATTCATGTAGGTATCATTGATACACTTATGCACGTCATTTTTTTAATTTACCAGTTAAGTTTAATGCTTTAGCGTAAAGGTAAACTTGATATCGTGTTAATAACTTAGTTATATAGAATAACCAGCTTTAGTTTTGTACCCTAGACGTGATGCATGTCGCCATTCATCTCTATCTATAAACCTATTATAATATCGAGCTGTTTCTATTCCATTGCTTCTCATAATGGTGATGGTTGTATATTGGACAGTACATACACAGTAATATATACCATGCAACACGAAACACTAAAGACACCCCGGACTTGCACAAACGACACTTATGAGTAGAGAACAGGTATTATTTAATTGTAATTAATCTAAGTAACATTATGTATTTATGAATTATATTTGGAAGTATTATTATGGATATCGTTAATATTGTAATGTATTATCTGTTGTAGTATTCGTTTGTGTTGAAGCACGATTATTTATTAATTTATTAGTTTGTGTTCGTAAACGACAGTTTACTTCTTTGTTTTTTTAACGACCAATTGTTTTCGCGCACGATTATTTTATTAGTTTGGTTGGGTAACGAAACGATTGCAGTGCCGTTCCGCGGGCCGCCTCGGTACAATCCGAAGAGGCGTTCGGCGGCGTGGGGAGGAGTTGGGGGTTGGTGGCCCGGGGACCGGTCCTCACTGGCTTCTTCTACCCGGATCCCCGCCGAGTTCGATGCCCTGCTGCGGCGACCCCCCGGGACTTCCCCGTGTATGGAACGCCCCTTCTCCTCCGCCTCATCCAGCATCAGCGACGCCAGCCACCCCAGCCACGAGGACGACGCCAGCATCCTCACAGGTAATGCAACAGGTAACTTGGAACTAGCAGCTACGCACGCGATGAATCGAATCGAATTGATGTTTGAGGGTAGTGTCGGAAAGTTGACACATAAGTTAAAGATTAATCGTTACCAAAATCTTATAGCTACACCTAAAGCACAGAGAGTTTGGACTTAGCAACAACAAAATTGTTATAGCGACAATGAAATTCGAAAACTTCAAAATGTATCAGGATGACTGACGTTGTCGAATTTCCTTATTCGATTACACATTGATACCCGTATACTATTTTCGTCGGTTCGATTCGAGTTCTCATGTACGTAGCACCGCGCGTCGCGACACTGCCGCCGTGTCAGACAACCATCACCATGCACATCTCACCCACCGAGCCCATCGTTGCATGTTCTATGTACGGTTTGTTAATAATATAGATGTTTTCACGATCCGCTTCTTCGCTTCATTCTTTTCGAGCCGTGTGTCTTAGGATGACCCCTCCCCTGTTTAGTTTACCTTTAATGTAATTATATTTAATCTTACCTTTATTGAATATGGAATACGTTGTCTGCAGTCCATTGAAATTATCATATTTATCTTTAATTAAATATGACCTTGATGAATATATTTTTTCAATTACCCTTGTATTGTTAAACTACCCGCAACAAGCACAAGTAATTAAAAGTAACGGCGATTATAATGAAATTTACATATAAACAAAAATTGAATAAAAAAATACAAAAAGACGGTAGTCCTATAAACCTACCTACCGTCATTACAAACCTACCCACACGACACTAAACGGCGGTACCGTCCGCTGACGTTTCCCGCCGCGTGTCGACAGATAAGAGCGCGGGCGACGCTAGCGACATCATCTCGGACTCGAGTGGCGTGGGCACGGCGTCCGACACCACGACCAGCTCGCACGGCGCCACGGCCGTGTGCCTGCAGCCGTACGAACCCGCCGCGCCCGGACACGTGCGGCTTGCGCAGGGGGACATTGTTGAAGGTACTCACGATAACACTTCTTCATACTATCGACACTTGAAAACATACTGTCTATTTTGTTAATGATTCTTCATTCTAATTCTTCGTTTAGCTTCGTATCGGTCATTCTAATTCTTCGTTTAGCTTCGTATCGGTGTCGTAAAAAAATAAATATACGAAATAAAGGTATGATGATATGGTATTGATAAGTTTATTGAGCGTATTTAACGTCGTTCTATATCTCAGATCAAATTTAACCTCGATTCTTAATAATCGATACTGAATGTAATTTAGGTGATTTTTAATCGATTAATTTTATTACCTTCAATTATAATATGTGCAGTGACGCAAAGCGTACTAACTCATATCGTACAAAACCGGAGTACTAATATATGTCGCCACAGGCTTATAAAGACGAAACACTGGCCATGGTCATCGCTTGTGTGATTTACAAGTCATCTAGTCATCTGGTCATCTCGAGAATATCGATATCATATTCTTCACTATAACGATTCTTCGTTCATTCGGTTATTAACCAAACATTGGTGTAAGGAGGTCTAATAAACGAAAAGTGGTGTGGCGGCGTGTAAATAGCCCCAACCCGTGTACTTGCGTACAATTAAATTATTTGTTAAACCTATTAATAATGGCAGAAGACCAGCCAAAGCTCAACTGAATCCACTCACCCTGCTCCGTCCTGGTAGGAATTCCACGCCGTGAAAGGTAGCTGATGAGGTGGTGACGCTGAAGCCGGCCGGCGTGACGATGGATAGGTAATCCGTCGAAATTTGTGCTAGTTCACCAGATCACGCACTTTATTATATACGAAATTGAAGGGTGCACCCTATAGTGAAGAAACTTGAGTATATTTCCACAAAAACTTATTTAAATCACCAAAACATGAATTTAACTTGAGAGCACGTACTCGTAACTCGTATCGAAAAAATGGCGGGCGACCGATCACTTTTTCCTGTCATTCGGCGCGCTCGCAGCGCCTCGCGACTATCCAAAAAGGACTCCTAACGCCATCTAGCGGCGCCAGGAAGCACTCTAATGAGTGACCAGCTAACTCAAGTTGATCCTGCCATTAAAAATTTACCAAAAACCTATTTAAATAAATTGAAGCAGTAGTGCTTCACCATGCACCCCGCCTTGAAAGCTCGTAAGACTTTCAACCAAAAGGTCCTCAGTAAAAACGATGTCAAGAGCAACCTATAAACTTAGTAACAGTGTTATGGTAATACACTGAATATTATGAAAATAAAATATACTTAAATAAGTTCCAATTCGTTAATATATATTGGAAGCCTACGAACATGCAATTCTTAAAGTTACGGTTTATTTTATCAAAATTACATAAAATAATATACGATAATATAACTAAATATATGTTATGTTTAATGGAATATTAGCATTATTGGTTCGGCAATGGATACAGTTTGATGACCGGACGTTTGAATGAACCATGACCAGTCTTGACGGTAGCTACGCGAACGATCCCGTCGTGTCCAGGGAATGTAGCGGTTATAACTCCTACAGGCCAAGACAGAGGAGACACATTGTCCTGTCCAATTAATACGACAGTGCCAACCTCAATTGGACAATCCTTCTTCTGCCACTTCTGCCGAACTTGCAACGTATGCAAGTATTCAGTACGCCATTTTTTCCAATAGGAGGCAACTATGTTATCGAGCAAAAGTTTACGCTTTACGAGGTTGCTACATTCATCAGACAGATCTGATGCCGGTAAATATTTTAAAGGAGTAGACATTAAAAAATGTGCTGGCGTTAATATTTCAGGATAAGGATCAGAGCTAATGACGCCAAGAGGCCTCGAGTTCATGATGCTTTCAATCTGTATTAAAACAGTTTGCAACTCCTCATAAGTAAGCAACTGATTCCCTATGACCCTAATTAAATGGGTTTTTAAGCTTTTAATATTAGATTCCCATAACGCGCCAAAATGTGGGGCTCTTGGCGGAAGAAGCCTCCACTCAATCCTGTGCTGCTCAAGCTCACGCTTCAAGACAGCATTGTGTTGTGAGTCGATTAATAATTTATACATCTCGTTTAATTGAGCACGAGCACCCACAAAGTTGGTGCCGTTGTCTGAGTACATATAAGACACCGGACCACGGCGAGATATAAATCTCTTAAAGGCTGATAAGAAGCAATCAGTAGACAATTCCGTGACCAGCTCAATATGAACTGCCTTGGTGACAAGACAGATAAATAGGCATATATATGCCTTCTGCGCGTGTTGACCACGACGACGCGTTAAAATTATACGCATGGGACCAGCGTAGTCCACGCCGGTATGCACGAATGCCTTGGCTTCCGTTATACGGTATGCCGGAAGATCTGCCATTTTTGGCGTTGGATGAGAAGGGTTTACACGGAAGCATGCGTTACATTTACGGACCCGTGCCCTAATAACGGTTCTGGCATCTAATATCCAGTACTTTTGCCGGACTATGGACATCAGTAGTCCAGAGCCAGCATGACAGTACAGCTCATGGAAATGCGTAATGATAAGATTTACGACATGATCGTGTTTAGGCAACAAAACTGGATGTTTAACCTCAAAAGGTAAATCAGAGCGTGAAAGACGCCCTCCAATACGTAGAATTCCTTCTGTATCAATAAAAACAGACAAATTTTGTAATTTTTTAGAAGGTAATTTATTATTTTTAATTAAATTTAAGTCATCAAAAAAATAATAATTTTGTATTGCTTTAATTATAGCCATCTCAGCTGTTGCTAAATATTGTACATTGCTAGAATTATTTTTAATTTTCTTAATAAAACGTAAAACGTATACTACAATTCTCAACAGTTTACTCCACGAGGATATACGTTGAGATAAATCATATAACACCGACGGCTCAACTCGTACAGTCGCGATCATTACATTCGCCTTATGTTCTGGTAAATTACTTACATCAGAAGGCTCAAATTTACGAACAGGCCATTCACTAGCAGGCAAGTGAAGCCACTGTGGGCCATTCCACCAAAGGTTATGAGAAATTAATTGTGACGGCAGCATACCACGAGAGACACAATCACTTGGGTTATCTGAACCCGACACGTGATAGAAGTTATGCGGAGCTACATTTTCTTGACATTGGGCAACTCTGTTCGCTACAAAAATAGACCAACGATGTGGAGAGGAACAAATCCATGAAAGAGCTATGGTGGAATCTGAAAACGCATATACATCAGCTATTTCAATTCGGTCTCGGTACGAGTCGATTACAGTTCTTAATAATTTTGCCAGTAAGACAGCAGCACACAGTTCTAATCGCGCCAGCGTTGTAATTTTTGTCGGTGCCACTTTAGATTTTGCGCACAACAACCTGACCGATATGTTACCTGCCGCGTCAGTAGCATGCAAGTATATGGTACAACCGTAACCATTTAAGCTTGCGTCACAGAAACCCACGAGCATTACTTTACTGAAACGAGTTACACCAATATGTCTAGGAATTCTAAGATCTGATAATAAAGGAAATTCTTGTGTAAGAATAGAAAAACGCCGGACTATGTCCACTGGCGGAGCCTGGTCCCACCCAATCTTAGCGAGCCATAACTCTTTAATTAAAATCTTAGCATATAATATGACTGGAGCAACTAAGCCTAGCACATCAAACAAACGAGCTACAACGGAAAGAATATTTCTTTTTGTGCATTTCTCATGGATAGCTACAGTGGTTATAAAGAAGTGATCCTCAGTTGGATCCCACGATAAACCTAAAACTTTAGAGGAAGAAGATGAATTATTTTCATCGAAATTAATTGAATTCCGGTGAGAATCAGGTAAATTATGTAATAATTTGGATGAATTACTCGTCCATTTAACTAGATCCATGCATCCAGCCTTGAATAGAGAAATAAGATCATTAGCTAAAAGAACAGCTGTTGCCTCGTCAGGCACTGAATGCACGAGATCATCCATATAAAATTTAGACTCTGCTATATTAGCAGCTTCAGGAAAAGAAGGGGCCATGTCAATAGCTAGTTGACGCAATGTCCTCATAGCTAAAAAGGGGCTACATTTCAAACCGAAGGGAACTCGGTTGAATTGATAAGTTGATACATTTTCATTATCGTGAAACCGAAATAATATTCGCAAATATTTGCGATCAGTTAAAGGTACACCAACTTGCAAATACATTTGTTGTACGTCTGCTGTCATCGCTACAGGAAACAGCCTGAAATTTAATAATAAGAGAAATAAATCGGCCTGTAAATTAGGACCGGAATGCAGGGTGTCATTAAGTGACAACCCTGTGTGAGTCCTAGCACTAGCATCTAACACAATGCGAGGCATAGGCTTGTCCTTACGAACAACGGCATGATGAGGAATATAATATCCGTCATCAGTTAAATCCAAATCTGGAACTTTGGACAAATATCCTTTATGTATATACTCATTAATAACAGTATTATAATTCTCACGTAGCCCAGGTACCTGTTTGAACTTCCTTTCAAGGCACAAAAGGCGACGGTGCGCTGTATTTCTAGAATTACCTAGATTTTCTGGACTAACAGAAAATGGTAAAGCAACCGTGTAGCGGCCCTCATCGTCTCTCGCCACAGAAGCGACATACGCGTTCTCGCACTCAGTCTCTTCAGGACTCAAGAAATCCTTGGATGGTAACTCCTCCAACTCCCAGAACTTTTGCAAATCATCATTTAAGTCCTTCAAGGCGACAGCAGAAAACGATGGCTCGAAAGAATCGCAAGAAATAAGACTTGTGTAAGGGCAATCACCCATTAACACATACCCGAAGGAAGTTAACAAAGCAGGTGGGGCTTGAGACCCAGAGTCAATTTTTTGACCTAAATAAATATAAGGAAACAATTGTGCACCGAGCACTATATCTATGTTACCAGGAATATTCCAAGTTAAATCCGCCATGCTAATATTATGCACATAAGCCATGTCACAATTTTCAATAAAATGCGAAGGCAATTGATCAGTTATGCAGTCAACGACTAATGCATGTAAGCTATATTTATTATGGGGGCTAACCCTTGACACGATCTCGAAATCGACATATCCGTAAATCGGCCGCGAGGACATACCAACTCCTCGAATAACAGAATTATTTAACGGGATAACGTGTAAATTAAGTTTTTTACAACAACCTAAAGTTATTAAATGATTCTGTGAACCATTATCAATAAGACAACGAACTAAAGTCATATCGTTACTACTATATCCCCTCGCATAAACTTGAGCAGTCGCTAAAAGTATTGTATTCGAATTAGCTTTAGAATTAGTACTCAAAGAAAGTGAAGGAGCATGTAAACAGGACGTTCTGTTCGCTTCATTACTCATTGGTACGTTCGAAAAGCGCGCGCAATTCGAGTCGACGCGAGCCGTATTGTTATCAATGTTATCAACGGTAGGTACCATAACACGGCGCGAGACCGGTTTCTGCGAACCCGCGAGCGACGCAGGCGGCGCGGGCGCGGACGCCGACGCGTCGTCGGGCGTCACCGGTCGCGGTCGCGGCACGAACGAACGAACACTAGACGGCTGTGACGTTTGAATATGCGTCCTAGTCGAATTATTTTTATTCTTTTTAAAATTATAATTATTATTTTTGTCAAAATGTAATAAGGAATGATGCAATTTATTCTTACAAATTTTACAATTAGGAGACACCGAACAAGCCGAAACGGAATGTGAAACACTAAGGCAATTTACACAGCCCTGTTTCGATTTAATAAATTCGAATCGTAACTTCGGTGATTTCATATTCTTAAACTGTAAACATTCGGAAAGTGTGTGATCCATCTTATTGCATAGAACACAAGTATTGTTATTCTGTAATGTATAGTAACTAATATTTTCAGTATTTTCATTACTTGAAACAAATGCATGAGCGCGCACGGCTGAAGGCCTCGACTTATTATTATTATTTTGTCTCGTGCGAGGATACGACAAGGAACTCGAATCACTCGCGTGCGATCTTTCAAGTATTTTAACTTGATTTTGTAGAAATGAAATTAAATCCTGATATGAAGGAAAATCTTTATCACTAACTGACATTTCAAACGCTTGAATAACTTGAACGTCGATCTTTTTAAGTGCACAATGCAATAAAATAAAATCGGTTAAATCCGGTATATTTAATTGTTTTAAGGCCAAAATAGATGCCGAATATTTTTCAATGAAAGAGTCAAGACTATTAGAAGTATTTTGACAATTTTTTAAGTTGAAAATATTATTTAAATAATGCGTACCTAATGCGCGTTTGTCTTGATATTTCTTCACAAGACTATCCCAAATCACCCCATAAGTGTCACCCGTCGGTACGACACCGGCTAGGAATTTCTGTGCATTATGTGTAAGTTTACCCACTAAATATTGCACACGTTGCGAGTCCGACAGTAATAAGTTATCATGAATGTTTGATTTGAACGATTCATAAAAAATAGGCCAGTTCTCGGTTTTACCGTCAAAACTAGGCAGCTCAATCGGCGGCAACTTTATATTATGTTGTAATATTTGTGAATTATTATTATTAGTAGCAGGAACGGACGAGGATTCTGAACTCAAGATTTTATTTCTAACTCGCTTGATTCTGAGATATAACTCATCAAAGCTAATTAGATCGTTATAATTCGGTTTGTCATCTGAATTAATAGATAAATTTAATTGGTTAATTTCATCAACCAAGAGTTCAAATTTCTCGCGAGACTCATTGATAAGTTCCGATTCCGCCATAAACTGTTCATTTGAACTACGATCAAAGGAAGAAATATTCCTAGATAAATTATAAACGCTATTAAGCTGAGAATATAACATCTCCTTTTTGCAAATAAGTATTTTTAATTTAGACTTCATATCGAATTCGCTTTTCGTTTGTTTCGCCATTATTTTGCCAAGATAACAAGTAGCGGTTGAATAAATTATAGACAATTAATATATCTAATATTGTATATTAGTAATAAATATACGTAAATTATATTAGTTTTGGTGAATAGACACAATATTATACGAGTACGGCTGTAGGTATGTACTATCTACGCTTCGATAACTATGACAACGTAGGTAGGTTTGAAAAAGTTATGAACGGAGAATGTTCGATATTGTTTACGACGTAGTTGACACAAAGAACTGTAACTATTGTCCAATTAATATCACAATACACCGTTCTTACAATAAATAAGCACCAATATTACGCACTTATTCAGGTATTATGGAATACGTACCGAGTATTTAATGTACTAAATAGTATGTACCTACTTACGCACGTTTCCAAATAAAAGTAGAATGTACTAAAATTATGTACCTACTATGTTTATTATGAAATATGCTATATAAGCTACGTACTAATAACTATGTACGAAGTTATTCAGCAATTACGGTGTACTAAAAATATGTACTTTTATGGAATAAACTATGTTCGAATACTAAAATTATGCACTGAACATCGTTTTATACTGGAACTATTCGGCTCGATATGGACCAAAAGTTATGGGGGGGCGTCGTATAAATAGCCCCAACCCGTGTACTTGCGTACAATTAAATTATTTGTTAAACCTATTAATAATGGCAGAAGACCAGCCAAAGCTCAACTGAATCCACTCACCCTGCTCCGTCCTGGTAGGAATTCCACGCCGTGAAAGGTAGCTGATGAGGTGGTGACGCTGAAGCCGGCCGGCGTGACGATGGATAGGTAATCCGTCGAAATTTGTGCTAGTTCACCAGATCACGCACTTTATTATATACGAAATTGAAGGGTGCACCCTATAGTGAAGAAACTTGAGTATATTTCCACAAAAACTTATTTAAATCACCAAAACATGAATTTAACTTGAGAGCACGTACTCGTAACTCGTATCGAAAAAATGGCGGGCGACCGATCACTTTTTCCTGTCATTCGGCGCGCTCGCAGCGCCTCGCGACTATCCAAAAAGGACTCCTAACGCCATCTAGCGGCGCCAGGAAGCACTCTAATGAGTGACCAGCTAACTCAAGTTGATCCTGCCATTAAAAATTTACCAAAAACCTATTTAAATAAATTGAAGCAGTAGTGCTTCACCAAAAAGTTTTCAATTTAGCTTGGAAGCCAGTTCTTTCTTCTCTTTCTTGGCCGGTCTTCGGTGTTGCTGATGTCGGCTATTTCCACAAAATTATTGTGGAATACTAAAATTTTGGTCTGAAAGTGTATGAAGCATGAAGCACGACTAATCGCAATGTGCCCTGTAGTGAGCAGTTCGACGGACGACGGTCTCCTGGAGGGCACGGTGCGCGGATCGGGCGCTACAGGGCTGTTCCCCGCGCACTGCGTGCAGGAGGTGCGGTTGCGACAGAACGCGCAACATGTTCATCAGGTACGTTCGTTTGACCAGACCTTTATAATCTATGGCCCACAGCCTATGACCGCTTCGTCATTGGATGACACAATAACGTCTTATGTACGTATTGTGTACGCAATGATGGGTGACCACTAGTGGCTGACAATTCTTGAGCGCTTCCGTGTTTCGAAGTGCCCTAAAAGCCGTAAGTTCCGGTTTTTTTCATTTATTTAAGAGCTCTATCACAAAATGTTATAAAGCTCTTAAATAAATGAAATGTCGCTCTGTAAAGCAACTTAGCTAGTTAGCTAGTTAGTCCCGGTTGTTATCGTATAATATCAGTTTTCGGAGGCCATCGGGAGGCATGAAAATTTCCGACACTTGGGTTGGCCACTAACCCCACCAATACGCACTGGAGCAGCGTGGTGGAGTATGCTCTAGGCCTCCTCAAAGATAAAGAGACGTGCTCGGTAGTGGGGTATTAGTGGCTTAAAGTCAGACAGCCATTATTCAACATGGTGACACTGATTTCACTCAGTAACTCTTCGTAGAGAGATAGAATAGTACTTATTTCTTGTGTAAATAACATTTCTGTGTAATTTTCAGACGGAATCCATCTATACAGTATACATCTATAGAAATAAATAAAATTGGAGTGTCTGTTTGTAATATGTATTAAATAACCGCTTTTTACTAAGTGCATTTGGATGTATACGCGGTACATATACCAAAACAACATTTTTTACAATTTTTGTCTGTCTGTCTGTCTGTTGGTTCCGGCTAATGTCTGAAATGGCTGGACCGATTTTGACAGGACTTTCACTGGCAGTTCGCTGATGTAACAAGGAGTAACTTAGGCTACTTTTATTTTAGAAAAAAATATTAAAATCAAAGGTTATATCATAAACATTGTATGTGCAGGTGCTGTCGTCGGGCCCCATCCACCACTCGCGGGTGACGGGCCGCCGCGAGATGGCGCTCAGCAAGACGTACAGTGCCACTGCTCCCAGGATAAAGAAATCGTTAGTATTCACATCTAGCAGTCAATCATTACATACATATTAAATACATACATATATTTTGGTGTTAATTTACAATAAAATGCATGTATGTATGGACATAGAAGCGAAGCGAGTGTGTGGTGATGCTGTGTAGACCTACCTGTAAGACCCTACCAAAGAATAGTTATATGTTCGTGATCGAACGATTTAACCAACTTCAGATATGATCGGAAGTTGAATGAATATCTGGTGATAAATCTCCAGAAATCAGGAGGTCTGTTACATCAGTCTTCTGTCTTGATTGTTAACGTTAGGTAGCTGTAGTCCTGAAAATTGCAAATAGTTCAGTTGGGAACTACGTGATGAAATTATGCTTTAATCCTCCGCAAATATGATAACTCAAAAACTACTCGTCAGATCAAAAAGTGAGACTACATGACAATCACCAGCTTTTGACTAAAAAAGAATCATCAAAATCGGTTCACCCAGTCGAAAGTTCTGAGGTAACAAACATAAAAAAATACAGTCGAATTGAATCCTCCTCCTGTTTTGAAGTCGGTTAAAAAGACACTTTTACCGACAATCGATTAAGGCGCGGTGTGATCTCAATATTAACAAAACTGGGTTTCTTTGAAGCTCGAGACAGAGGAAACCCAATGAAAATATCGCACGCAAAAAATACAGAGCATAGAAAAAGATCTAAAGAATAATTTTAACCGAATAGAATATTAAATAGTTATTTAATATTTCCAATAAAAAATCGTAATTTGCTATACAAAAATAAACTTTAGCGTCGCAGTTCTCTGTATTTTCAGCGGTAACAACATATTTTTTTTTGAGAATATAATAGGTATATGGTTTTATTAAAACTTGAACCGGACAGATATTGAATTTAATGTGTATATTCTGAATAATCTAAGGAAAATCCTCAAATTAAATGTTTATTCGCAGTCTAGTTACATTGTTAGCAAAAATGTGCTTTGCAATTTTGAGCCCTATTCAGCGTCACGTAAATGTAACATTAGATTAGCGCAGATATGCGGTTGTGTGCGTGAAATCAACGTTTTTAAATCGTAGTCATACCGCGCCTTAAATACAATCTTTGTTGCAGTGAATAATAATCTTTTTATTTACTTAACCTCCCAACATATTTTGTAGACATCCAAAATACAATATCACTTTGTTTGGAGACTCAATAGTTTATTTGTGAAACAATAAACAAGACGAAACATTGTCGATGTGTTTGTATCATAACATCAACACAGTATGGGCGGACCGCTCGGACAGGCTTCATGTGTCTCACGAAGCAACTAGTTGGTCAACTTTTGACCCATACTGTGGTTAGGTTTGAGTCAATATGTGTGTCCAATATATTGCAAAGGTTTTTGGTGAACAGGTAATTATTACTTTTTTTTAAACACAATGAATCCGATGTAAGAGCAGCGTTTTATTATTATTTATTATAAACTTGCTTATTATTTAACGAGACAATCAAGAAAAAAGAGAAAGTGTGGTTTTATGAAACCACGATGCAAGTGAAACTTTTTTCGGTTTGTAGACATTTAACTAAAAATTTCTAGAAAATTATTCTATTTAGGGTGTTAAAATCATAGAATTACTATTACTAGCGTATAGAAGGGACACCGCGAACATCGGGGTCGGGGGTGTGCATTGCAGCCGGCCGGCTGCATTTCATTCTGTCACTCGGCTGCGCTCATTGCGGCCGCATGACAAAATTTTTTATGAAAAAACTGAAAAAATGCCGTCGTGCGTAATAAGAATGTGTCACAATTGCACGACAAAAAACAAAAAAGATAATGTTATCACTTTATCATCAGTAAGAAAACAAAATCTTAACTTAAATCAACTAAAAAGAATTTAATTAAATTATTGAGCAATGTTCCCGCCATTTTGAATGAAAAAATCATAAGGAGCGTTTGAACTTGGCAAGCCACTAGCGTGTTAATGGACTAAATAAGCTTGCCGACGCGACGCTTGTGACCAATTTAAAGAGTTGGATTTTTTGACATGAATCAATGGTAATTACGTTTGAAATCGTTTAAACGCTTTTGCACGTTAAATAAAGTTGGAGTAAGAGCTTGTAAAGATTTGAAGTCGGTGACTGCTTGTCTTGGTTCGACAAGTGTCATATACAAAGTTATTCTATGGCAAGTGTGCAAACGAGGCTTCTAGTTTGAAAAGAGAACGGAGGGCAAGCCGGCGGTGGAACACACATTTTGTTTGAGATAGCTTCTCTATGTATTACCTCAATGGTTAAAATTGCGTTTTTAATCTTAACTTAATTATTGAATAATAGTCTATACACTACACGGTCAGCTGGTGCGAACTATAGGTGCCGCCATATTGGCCTTGGCTGCTCTGACGAGCGCCTTTCACTTTATCCCTACTCCGCGGCCGACCGTCACGCGACATGCAACACACAGACGAAAAAGTTTGAAACGATGTAATTAAAGTTTCACTTTAAAAGAGTTAACAATTTTAGATAAAAAAAACGGTTCGAATCCAGTTAGGTTAAAAAGCTCGGAATCAAATTACTTTATATCCTAAGATGAATTCTTCTCCATTATGATTCATGGACAAAATACCTCATGTGATGAAACCGAGGAATTAACATTACAGATACGGAGCAATGGAAGCCCGCACGGTGGTGCTGCACCGCGCGCGGCGGGGCTTCGGCTTCGTGCTGCGGGGGGCGAAGGCCGCCTCGCCGCTCATGGAGCTCCGCCCCTCCGAGCGCTGCCCCGCCCTACAGTACCTTGACGATGTGGACAAGGGCGGCGTTGCCGACCGCGCCGGCCTTCGCAAGGGAGACTTTCTTATCGCGGTTCGTATAAATCTTTCTTTTCGTGATCTCTGGAGAAGTAAGTAGATAAAATGACTATTACTTTGACTGTTGCAAGGTAACTGACTTTAGATTTTTGCATAGAATAGATAACGGCAATTTATTATCAAGTTACCTCCAAAGTTACAAAAAGAGAAAGTGTGGTTTTATGAAATCACGATGCAAGTGAAACTTTTTTCGGTCTGTAGACATTTAACTAAAATTTCTAGAAAATTATCCGATTTAGGGTATTGAAATTTCGTTTTTAATCTTAACTTAATTATTGAATAATAGTCTATACACTACACGGTCAGCTGCTGCGAACTATAGGCGCCGCCATATTGGCCTTGGCTGCTCTGACGAGCGCCTTTCACTTTATCCCTACTCCGTGGCCGGCCGTCACGCGACATGCAACACACAGACGAAAATGTTTGACGATGTAATAAAAGTTTCACTTTAATAAATTAAGTCAGTCATTACAGGTCCGGTTGTTATGGTTCTGATCTGAGGGTATTACGAAAAATCAATAACAAAATCCTTTTTACCGTATGTATACTGTAGTACATAAATGTTGGATTGTAACTGGCAGAGAGTTCCATAGGCGTATAACCACTGCGGTAAAGGATTTACTGTAGAAGTGTAGTGACATAATGTCGTTAGATAGTGTTGTTGAAGAAGAGTGTTACGTTTCAGATAAACGGCGAGGACGTGTCGGCCGCGTCGCACGAGCACGTGGTGGAGCTGATCCGCAGCTCGGGCGCGCTCGTCTCCATGACCGTCGTGTCGTTAAACAATAACGGTACAACATTCAGCGGTTTCTCTCTTTCTTTAGGTCTTCTACCTTGTCGGGAGACCCTATGCTCATTTTTCAATTTCTATATGATAATGACGCGTTCCACTTGACGTTTACAACGATCACGCTCATAACCGCGATTTTTCTTATTCCACTAGCTTGTGAGCGTTACAATCATACACCCAAGTGGAACGGGTATAGTGAGCGTTTTAGCCACAGAGTACTTACACGTTTTAGCCGTTGATACAAAATGTACTCTGTGATGTTGAAAATAAGTCTGAAACTTAGATTAGAGGTTATGTTATAATTTGTAAGCTATAATTTTATTAAACATTAAAATTAGGTGTTTTCACCTAACGACCCTTCAGGTGGGTCGTTATGAGCTTGGCGTGAGCGAAATTAATGACATTATCAATGACGTTTACGCCGCGGCCATGACGACCGTGGTCGCTAAGTGGAACGCCAAATGGGTCATTTTGATCGTTGTGAACGTCAAGTGGAACGCGCCCATTATGGTGGGCATACACGCAACGAGAAATCGTTACGATCAGACTGTGTCGAAGCCATCGCTGACACGTGTGCGCCGGCACCGTGTATTGTACCGTCTGATCATAATGATTTCTCGTAGCGTGTATAGCTTGTATGCCATGTACGATAAACTGTACCGCTCGAACTATACAGTCTTATCGTAACGATTTCTCGTTGCATGTATGCCCACGATTATGTAGTATACTATATCCCTACTTCCCTACTTCCCTACTAATATTATAAATGTGAAAGTGTGTTTGTTTGTTTGTTTGTCCGTCTTTCACGTCGCAAAGAAGCTGTTATATGATATGGTTTTTGTGTGTGGAGTTAGTGAGGAGGGTGGAGAGTAACGTAGGCTACTTTTTACCGCGGTAAAACATCCCCATATGGGGAGATCGATATTTTGTTAGTTACTAGATATTTAGTTCCAGTTTTACTAACGCCATCTATTTTGTTAATAGATGGCGTTAGTAAAATTCCGCGGGCGAAGCAGCGAAGCTGCGGGCAAAAGCTAGTAGAGTATATTCGACAGTTTCTGTGTACGTTGCAGGCAACCCCGAGGGCGCCCCGTGCTCGGTCCCCAGCAGCAAGTCGCAGGGCCAGCTGTCCAGCTCGGGCCGGCCCTACGCCGCCACGCTGCCACGGAAGGCCGCTGGAGGTCAGTCACACACACACACACACACACACACACACACACACACATCGCTAAAATATTTATCATCTACATATAGATGAGTTTGAATTTCTGTTCTCAGTCCAGATATGTGTGTCCTTGTCTTTGTGTGTTGTCCATGGCACCCACTACACAAGGAATTCTAGTGTGGGGCTATACACTCATGTATTGCGTTAGCATGCGATAGCAATACCTCTTATTAGGTGGTTCAGCCGTACATAACTTTGACAACATTTGGCACATTGATTAAAAAGTCCTATTTATATATAATGTGAGATTTGATATGCAGGGCGAAGCCCCGCGCCGGCGCCTCCGAGACGGGACCCGCGTACGACGTTGAGCGTGGGCCGAGCGCGCGCCAAGTCTATGGTTGCAGGCCTTGGTAAGTATTATTTGTTTAACTAAACACAAATAATGTTACTGGGAGTCTGACGCCCCAACTCAGAGTCACTAACGTTTACTTTAATCGCTCCTTCAAATCAAATCAAATGAAAATCTTTTATTCATATAGGTATCAGTGATACACTTATGCACGTCATTTTTTTAATCCTTAGTAACGAATTACCATACAAATTCTGTACTAAGCAGCGATTTAAGTAACTGTTAGTGACTCTGAGTTGGGGCGTGAATATGTGAGAGAGTGAATATGCTTTTACTTAGTCTGTGCGCTCACCATTATACTACGTCTGCGATTGTAGTCAAGCATTAACTTATATTACGTAAAAAAATCTGTATTCAAATTTCATCAATTTACTTCTTTCTTTCTTTCTTTCATTTGCAGAGAATGGCGGTGAGAAGGAAGAGAGTTGCGAGCCGCTCGGCGTGGCGGGCAAGTCCTCGTCCGCGGAGTCCGTGCAGCACCACGGCAGCAACAGTGAGTCCTTGTCTAACTAAACATACATACAAACAAAACATTGATTGTTTCACTGAAATTTTTGAGACACATTCATTATTTATATTAAAATGATTATTGCAATGTAAAAGTGATAAGATTTTTTCTACTAGAAATATTTTTAATAATTGTTTATCAAATAAAATAATATATTTGAAGTTTGAACGTAACTGCGTCGATATTGCCGCTTGCGTTTTAATTAAATATTTAATTTAATAAGTCAGTTTTTATCTCTTTGGTTAACGTTTTAGTGTATTTTAGAAATAATCAAGCTCAAGTTAAAAAGAGTTGTAATAAATATAAGTTTTATTTTCTAATAGATGTGCTGAGGAGTTTCTTTACGGCATTTCTTCTCCTCCATGACAAAGCACCTTTCCGAAAAGCTAGTTGATTAAAGAAATGACGTGCGTAAGTGTATTAGTGTTACCTTCATGACGTCGTTGCGACTTTAAGACCTCTTATGTGTAAAATATCAGCTTTTTGAGGGAATCGATAAAAATCGATAAAGTTTTGTTTAGCACGCACATAGGTGATTTTGAATTTGGTGAATAAATTACAATGGAAACGTAACACATACATACATGACACATACGTACATGAGAGTTTATGAATTCGATAGTGCTTCAAAATGTACTTAGAATCATTTGACGTAGAATCATTGAAAGTGATTATTCCAAAAGTGGCATAACACATAATAAAATATTATTTCATTTAATTCCAGACGGTACGCCGGTAGCGGCGCGCACGGCGTCGATCCGCGCGCGGCCCGTGTCCGGCCGCATCACGGCCGCCGAGCTCGAGGAGCTGTTCCAGCGGCAGGCCGGCGCCAACACCGACACCGACACCGACTCCCAGTACGTCCACTATAACCATAGAGTAACTTTGTATATACGGTATGGTATATGGGTGTTTTTCAGAAAAAATGACCCTAGCGAAATCGCGATGTCCCACAACTTCGTTTGTGTTTATTTAATTTTTCTTCATTATTATTCTGCAAGTCAATCATTATAAAACAAGAATAACTATTTTTGTATCATATTAAATTAAGTAATACCATAATATATATGTATTTTCAAAGATATTAAAAGGACAAGAAAAAATGAGGTGATGATTTCGTATGTCCCACAGTGCTCTCAGAAACTTCAAGACATTCGCATTTAGTTTAGAAGCACTGCTAATACTTTTAAAGTGAACTAATTTAGTCTCTATATATTTAAAATGCCTTTTTGGTCTTCGAATTCATATAATTACTGGTTATTTTAGCAAAAATATCGATATAAATGTTGTCCTACGAAAATCGAGGTACGGGAAAATCCTGTTTCGTCACAACGATTTAGAGGTGTTCTTGGGTAAAAATCTACTATTTTGTAGTTAATTTGTGTTCCTGGTACCTTTGTGATATGCTGGCAGTCGTCATTTTACAGAACAAACGACCATAGGGTCCAAAACCTGTGACGAAAGCATTGTGTTTTCGGCGTACAAAAAAAGTGTTCCCAGATAGTCACTGGATTTTCCAAGGTAAATAAGCACCTTATTAGTAACATATCTTGTGTTATTTAAAGATCAACTAACAGACTACAAGATAACTTAAGCACATCAAACTTATATATGTAAATGTATTTAATTTTTAATAATATAAGTCTGCTGGCATGAAAACGTCACGTCATGTTCGTCACGTGACATACTACTGGAACAATTTTCGTGACGAACTTGAATTATAAAGCTTTATATACAATGAATGTATTACAATTATTCTTACTCTGTCTGTCCGACTGTAACACATATTTCAATCGCTATATATATGTATATATAATATAAATTTTGGCTTGGTTAAGGGCGGGGCAATTATGTCAGTGGGGCAGATTTAATGTAAAGTTTTTTTAGTAAAAAATATAGAGAAAAAATAAAGAAAAACCGTGAGAAATACTACGGGAGAAGCAATTGGCGAAATTAAAAAGAATAGAAAGAAAATATAAGTGACAAAGGATCAAGAAAAAGAAAACCACAGAAAAGTATGGAGAGAAGCTAAGAAAAAACAGAATCAAAGAAAAAAGTGATGATGGAAACATGAATTCGACAAAAGAAAATCTAGCTCCTGTGTGTGCCTCCTCCTACATAAAACCTTTAGTTACAATAAATAAATTAAAACGGAGGCTAGAAAAATATTGTTAACAAAGTTATTAATATGGACACTGCTTTATTTGTTCCTTCTCCGTCACGCTAACCTCCCGATAGTCACTGTCCCATGTTTTGGTGATGCTAATATTGGTCTTAAAATAATTATAAAATAATTTCCAGTATTTCATTTAAAACAAAAACTATTTAATGTTAACACAGAAGTCATTACTTTGTTTGATATAAGAATTTGTTAGGGATATAATTAGAAAAAGCATATTTTTGATACGTATTTGGCTGCGTTGTGACGAACTTGAAACACTTTGACTGTTTTTTAATGAATAGAAATAAAAATTGTTAATTTTTTATTCATTTTCAGAAAGACTTTGATGTTACATTGTTACTAATAAAAGATGATTTTAGTTTAATAATTCTTTGTTTTATTTCTGATTGATTATTTGTTGTGACGCAAAGGAACGGTGTTCATCACATGCTGACAAAAAAACTCAAATATTTCATGTATTTTCCAAAGTTTTTGTATATAAAATAGATAATCATTTAATTAAGACTTTCTTGATCCCATATATTGCAATAAAAAACCATTTCATGTACAAAAATAATTTCGTTTCCCAATCGTCACAGGGTCATTTTTTCTGAAAAACACCCATATACTTTGTATTCACAAAGCAGGTCAGCGCCATCTATAGAAGTTTTCGTCAACCATCTATTGACGATATCGTCAAATCAGTAACAACGCCATCTAGATTCATACTTGGTAGTTTGTTATAATAACAACAAATTCAGATGTCTCGTAAACGTATGGAGTGGATGAAGTGGTTAACCATTTTATTTTTGTTACATTATACATGAACTGTTACTCGGTTTGTAATGCTAAGATTGTCAAGCCTGACTCTAACTTGACTTACGTGCGGTACGCTGGCTGGATCGTGCGCGGGCAACTGATGCGTCGGTCAGAGATCTTGTAAAGATGGTTGTTAGCTCGCCGAATCCTATTACGTTGCCTATATAACTTGAGATACCGGTTGTAGTAGCTTTGAACTACGTGCGGTACGCTGGACTGTAGCGTGCATGGGTCAACTGACGCCTCATTTGCAATATGTAACCAGTGTAATTTAGTATACCGGTTATACGTGGTATATCGTTTTAGACTCAACAAAACTGGTGGCTCGTTCATGGGTAGATGTGTAAAAATCTACAATAAAATCCCGTTAGAATTAACAGAAATGCCTCAAAAAACTCATGTAAAAGGTATTCTCATGAAGAAAGCATATTACAAAGTTGATGAGTATTTAAATGACAAGACTGCTTGGACATGAGTTTTTTTTTTTTTTTAAATTAAATAATGTAATAAGTAGTAGTAAGTACTGTCTGTAACTGTGAGTAGGAAAAAAAACAATCCCGGGAGTTTCTTGCCGCTTCTTCTACCGGGACCACTCACGGTAGGGATTTGTTTAAGCGATGGCGTTGAGTGACTTTCGAAAAGTGTTTGTAACAAACCTACTTCGCATAAACTAATTTCATTTTTTATTTCATTTCATCGAAAAAAAACAAACTACATATGCTCAAATGTCAATTAGTATAAGTACTTCCTTCTATTTAACGAAATACCGGGACTGATGATCCAAAAAACTTTGCTACTAGCATTACTGATACAACTCTTGCCCGCGTTCGCTGTCACTTAACTCAGTTGTACTTGTACTCACTATAAACACTTTTAATAAACGTTCTTGTACAAAGACCAATTAAATTAATCTATACTCATATACTTTATTGGTGATGTTTCAGCGGGGGTGCGGGTATGATGACCCGGTCTGCGTTCCAGGGTGGAGCCCTGTCTCCCCCCTACTCCCCCCCGCGCTCGCAGCGGGTGTACGCGTCCGTCGCTGAGATGAAACGCTGCAGAAACAAGGTACATGCTTAGGATTTTTATTATTAAACTCCCCGTTTGGTTTAATGTTCGGTTTAGACGTATTAAGTAGTTAACTAAATTTTAACTGAAAAGTGCCTGTCCAAACGTGTTAAGTTATAAGCCCCGCCCGCTTACTTAACAGAAAATATAAAAATTTCTAAATTACTTGTCTACTTGATTACTAAACCACTAAATTACAAAAATACTAAATTGTCCGTTTACATGTATTAATTTACTTACAATTTAGTTAACTACTTCCATCCATCCATCCATCCATCAGCCCTTTGAGGTCCACTGCTGGACATCGGACTCCCCTAATCTACGTCAGACCGGTCCTGAGCCTTCTGAATCCAGCGGATACCCGCTAGTTAACTATATACTTAATGCGTGTAAACCGAACATGCTACTTTATATTCTCTCTTTATATCTCCCTATCTATCCTATCTCCAGGTGTGGGGAGTGCCGGGCGCGACGAGCTCGCTGCGGCGCGACTTCCACTCGACGCCCGACCTGGCGGCCGAGCGCGCGGCGCGCCCGCTGCGGACCAGGTCCACTGAGGATGTGCACGGTAAGTGGTACCTTATTACTATGCACTTTAAGGTTCAAGATAGGAATCACTGCCAATAAAATATAGCGTGATAAATCGTTAAAATCAACTTACGTGCAATATTGTATTAAAAAATATAATATATTATTTGTGCTCCATACTTTAGTTCACACGTATGAAGGGAGTTCTTTGCGACATAGAAATTGGTTTTCCTATTTATTTTAGATTTACTTTAACTTGTTATATTATATTACCTTACCGCATCATACCGTCCGTAATCTGGCTTACTTTATTTCGTTATTTGCGTACTATACTGCGTCACAATGGTTACCATGCCAGATCGCCATGCTTTAAAGGGTCTTTATTTATACTCAAGGAGCCGTGACGCAAAAACGTTACATGTTGCATTTGTACCTCAACTTCCTACCTGTACCTTTGTACTTGATCAAACAACACACAAACTACCCCCGCAGCGCCCCTCCGCACGCCGCCCCCCGCGGTCGCCCCGCCGCCGCCCCCGGGCGCCCCCGCCTCCTCGTTCCGGCCGGCCGCCGCCGCCAAGCTGTATGCGTCGCCGCGCGCGCTCGCGCACGTCGCCTTCCGCGCCGCGCCCAACAACAACACTAATAATGTATGTATTTTAGTTATTTATTTATTTACACTTCAATATACTCTTAAAAATAAGTGGTACAAAAGGTGGACTCAATGTTATAAGAATCTGCCTGTTGCTGCCACCTTTGGTTTAAATAGAGAACAGCGAAGGCGAAACGAGAATGTAAAAGTAGAAATAGAAGAAGGAAACAAAATACAAGAAAATAAAAAATACGGAAAGTACATACGAAAAATAAGATACAATAATGATAGTGATCATATGATTTTGATCTAAATTTTTGTTCTGAAAGGTGACTTAAATCGAGAGTGTTCTTAAGGCCAGATCCTCACTATAATGCCGTTCACAGTTCGTTCTCGGTCCAATCTCGGTTTGATAAAATATAATTCAGTAAGAAATATATGTGTGCATTCATACTATCGGTAACAGTCAGGTTTCGCTCCAATCCCGTTCCAATCACGATCAGGTTCGAAGATATTTTTGTTTGAGCGAGATCGAACTTGTCACGACATGTAACGATAGTGTGAATAGTCTTCGGGTTCAGTTCAGTCAGCTATTACCCGCTGAAGCGATACATGAAATCCAATTAAGTTCAATAGTTTATGTATAGTTTACTTTAAAAAAAATAATTGTACCTATTTGAATTATATTGTAGTTAAAGTTCCTGAGTGATAGAAATGACTAAAAAAATGTGGACTTTTGAAAACGGTAATTATATATAAATAATTGATTTTTTGAAAAGGATATTTAGGTATGTATCTCATTACAACTTTATGAAAAAATAACAGAATATTACTTAATTGAATCTATAGTACAATTTTATTGTAAATGACGTAAATTAAATAAATTATTGTTATTTTCACTAACAACATATTTTTGAAGTGAAAACTTCTTTAGTACGGGGGTGATTTGAAATTCGATGAAACGTAACTGTCCAATGGAGACTGGAGTTTAGTGGAGACTGGAGTTGAGTGGAGACTGGAGTTGAGTGGAGACTGGAGTTTAGTGGAGACTGGAGTTGTGTGGAGACTGGAGTTGAGTGGAGACTGGAGTTGAGTGGAGACTGGAGTGAAGTGGAGTCTTCCCGAAATTTTATTCGTCTCATTATCTTGAAAACAAAATTTTTGAAGGTTTCACTTCTACCACGTGTGAATATTTTTAAAGTGAAAACTTCTTTAGTACGGGGGTGACTTGAAATTTTATGAAACGAAACTGTCCAGTGGAGACTAGAAATGAGTGGAGAGTGGAGACTGACTTGAAAATTTTTTGAAAAATGAGAGATGATTTGAGAGATGAGTTGAGAGGTGAGTTGAGAGGTGAGTTGAGAGGTGAGTTGAGAGGTGAGTTGAGAGGTGAGTTGAGAGGTGAGTTGAGAGGTGAGTTGAGAGGTGAGTTGAGAGGTGAGTTGAGAGGTGAGTTGAGAGGTGAGTTGAGAGGTGAGTTGAGAGGTGAGTTGAGAGGTGAGTTGAGAGGTGAGTTGAGAGGTGAGTTATCCTCTTCATCAAGAAGAAGAGCAATAATCGCTAATTCTTCAGTTGCAAAGTTTGACATTTTTTCACTGCAAATATTACTAATATTATTAATTTTATCTACGAGCCAAATACTCGTACGTCCGCCTTTGAGTATTGACGATTCAAAACTGAATCGTGAACTGAATCAGATTGTATAATGTGAACATGACACGACTTTACCAGACCGAGATCGGATCGAGAACGGACTGTGAACGGCATTATAGTGAGGATCTGGCCTAATAGGGATGTTGACTAGTTCTGGGATTCAATTTGATTTTATAGATAGAACCATAAGATTCACGAAAAAAATATTATAAAAATAATAATCTTCAATTTTAAAACAAAAATTGATAAATAAAAATCATTTTCAAAATTCCCACCAAAAACGTCACGTGACGTCACTAGCCGATATTCAATACTATCTGTCGACTGAAGTTAGTTGCACTTGCATATAAAATATGAACAATGACGTCATAAGCTCAAAATGGCGTTTGAGGTCACGTGACAGTGAGTACTATTTTTAACATTTAAAAATAATTAAATTTAATTTATTGTGATTGATTTCGACAAAGGAATAATATTTTAAGTGTTTAAATGTTTTCTTTTATACTTTAAACATCAATTTATTTTAATTTACTGATAGTGTCAACATCCCTATTATGTTTAGTATAAATAAACTGTCGAGGGTTTCTTAAATGATAAGATTATTATTGTGTGTATTAGTCCCGGAGCTCGGTGGGGCTTCGAGCATGGAGCGGCGCGACGCAGGGCGCGCGCACGGCCGAGGACGTGGCGCACCAGTACGCGCAGCCCTTCAACCTGCACAAACCGTTCCTGAGACAGGTGCGTGTCTACAGCAGGTGCTTGTGTGCCTGTACAGTCACCTGCAGAGAAAAGTAACCCATCTGTTTATTTATAAATATACGAACAGTAAGTAACGTTTCCGCGGCCTGTTGCGTTCTAAACAGATGGGTCACTTTTCTCTTCAGTTGACTGTACCACAGAGTAAATAATGTTTTACATTACATGTTATTGTACATATCCACTCAAATAAATAAAAAAATTTATTTGATTTTTATACGTGTTAATACGTGAAGCAAAACTTTGTACCCCTTTTGTACAATGCGGATGAAGGAGTATGAAATTTGATATTACTCAGAAATTGTGATTCTTAAGAAAAAAATAATAATAACAAAGAACAATGCCGAAAAATTATTTTTATTTTTTGTAGCGTCTTAAAACGTCAGTTACACCGAAGCAATTCAATATTTTTTTACGTTTTTTAAAATTAATATCAGTACCCGTATTACCCAGGGTAAAATAATTTTAATAATAAGTGATGAATTGACTATAATAATAAGAATGATGTCGATATTGTCCATTTTCATGCGGTAAAAATGTTACCATTTCATACTTTTTTCCTTTAATGGTAGAAAATATATTTTGATAGTCGTACATATTTTCTGATTTTAATTATTTCATATTGTATAAAGTGAGTAATTTGGACAATCTTTAATAAAAAAAGTAACATTCTGCTTGGACTTTTTTATTTTTATATTTAAAAATATTTATTTTCGTCATTCTCATGAAATTCTTTTAAGTAATTTAATCTTTCAGTAGTAGTAAAATGGCAACTTCTGAATCGTTTTTAAAATTGACGTTGACGTTTAGTGATCAAATCTTGACATCACTGTCATCACATACTCTTCCGGCATCGTTGTTTTGTTGTGTACCAGGTACTCTTTGGCTGCGTTCCAGTAGTAGCTCACATCGCTCACAACGATCAAAACGTGTTCCACATGGCGACCACGGTCGTCATGGTCGCGGCGAATACGTCATTGATGACGTCATTAATTTCGCTCACGGCACGCTCAAAACAACCCACCTCACGGGGTGGGTCGAAGTGGTCGAATTGCAGTGTTGCCAGATACGACGAAGTTACTCTCGCCAGTTTTTAGACTTGGCGACACTGGGTAGAAATGGATGGTGATAGAAATTTGGCGCAATTTTATAAAAGTTAAGGATGGTGATGGAAAAAATAACTTTATACGATTCGACAAGAAATACTTTAGTGGAACTAGTAGTTTCTCCAACAGATGCTCGACGTGGGGTCACAAGTTGATAGAAATATGTTAAATTATGTAAATAATTTTAATATTTTTAATGTTTAATTCACTATACATATAGCCATGTATACATTTTTCCTCGTCGGTCAATATCATTAACATAATTATTATGCAATTTTTTATTATATTAATTTGTCTTTTCATAAAAAAATTTTTTGTTTGTAGATATACTTTTTTGCTAGTGTAAAAATAAAATTGATAATTAATTATGTAACGTTTATTTATAGCTTAAAAATTATAACATAACCTCTAATCTAAGTTTCAGACTTGTCTTATTCTCAACATCATAGAGTACATTTTGTATCATCGGCTAAAACGTGTAAATACTCTGTGGCTTGAACGCTCACGTCCGCGTCGCTCACTATACCGTTCCACTTGGGTGTGTGATTGTAACGCTCACAAGCTAGTGGAACGGCAAAATCGCGGTCGTGAGCGTGGTCGTTGTGATCGTCTACTGGAACGTAGGGTATGTAAAATACTTCTATGGTTATAAAACATTCAATATCAAAATACTTTGGTTCTGGGGTGTGCCTGCTGAAAATTCTTATATATCTAAGCTCAGAAATAATTGCTGTATTTTTTAGATTTTTTTTTATTTTAAGACGCTTAAGTTGAAAATGAAATAAAACTATGTATGGCAGTTGGGCATTGTTCTTTTATAGCATAGCAGAGCTACAATATCTGCCTACATACTTTTTGATAAAACTTACCGTTTGCCTGAAAAAGTCAAAACCCTTTTTTGACCTTGAATACATTTTTTGCAGACATAATCAATGGGGAATCCACAATGGTTATTCATAATACTATTCCCAATGGACGTATCAATTTTCAGCTCTTTGCGAGCTACTATAAGCTAAACCCAACTTCTTGAACAAATTTGACTGGACTAGTATTGAAACGAGGTTCGCAACAAGCAATTGGCTATTTGACAGTTATCACGGTAAAATATGAAATGTGTTAAATATGGTTGCATAATGTTTAACAATAATTATACAATACGTTTCTTGCATGAAAATAAATTGTAAATATTTTTACTTTTGAAAAATAGATTTGAGTTTTTTACCTGTGGATACGAGAACCGAAACGCGGGCGGCCATGATTGAGCATGTTATGACGTCACAATTCAAAAAATACTTACGTTTTACCTGAAATTAAAACGTTTATTAAACATACTTACCTTATTCGACCTAATTATGAGAGTGGCATCCGGTTCCGTACGTACTAGTCACTTACATCCGGTCCGCCCGCGCCATCTATACCTCACTTTTCGTAGTTTTCTACTTCCGCTTCCGTTGATTTGCGACACCAGCGCCATCTCAGGCAGGTTTAGCTATGGATAAACTTTTCACGTCATTGCGTCTCTATAACACCAGGCAGCTTTTAAAAGCTTAGGTCGAATAAGGTAAGTATGTTTAATAAACGTTTTAATTTCAGGTAAAACGTAAGTATTAAACAGTACTGTACCGTTATTCGACCTAATTATGAGAGACGTGTCTATTATCGCCTGGTGGCGCTGGAACAAGCCAATGTGATTAATTTCGTAATAAGATATGAGAATGGTAAATGTTTGTAACTGCAAAACATAAGATCTGTAATAATAGTATTAATTATATCATAATTTTAAGATCATAATAACAGAAGTATTTTATGTATTATTTGTTAGAAAGAATTGTAATTATATTTCGAACACAAATATTCACAGGACTGTGAATGACCAATAGATGATCAAGTGATTACTTAAAGAAGTCTGTTTTCTTGAATACTAATATCGTAGTCCCATAAGGTGGTTCAGATCCCATGACATGTTACAATTTGAAAAACCATTTTAAAATTCATGAGTTACAAATTTCGAGTGCTGAGAGAACTGGGCCTGTCTGGGTATCCAAGATGACGCGACAATAATACGAGTATATCTTAAGTGTTAGTTCACCTCCAGTTACCCTTAGCCAAAGGTCGTATGCCTTTGTAATATGTCAAAAAGCTGTACAGTACAACCCAGTTTTTAGACGCTACAACTAATGTAACGTGGCTCTTGAACTCCCAAGCTCGTGGAATAGAACCGTGGTCTTCTCCATTATAAGCGGGGATACTGACCCCTATACTATCAAAGACTTCCTGCAGTAGCTACGCTAGCTTCATGTAGGAGTTTCTTTACTCAGCCTCCTATAATGGCACGGCTAGCCTCTCTCGGTTCCCCGGTCAAGGCTAAAAATAGCTAAATATGGGATTTAGCTAGATCTTTCTTTTCCTGTAATCAGATCATTCGTTTAACCGAGTAAACAGGACAGTAATGCTTAAGCTAATAAAATGCTAATGAAATAAATAATTGCTGGTGTAAGCCATTAATTTTCATGCCGACTGTTGTCGAGGGTCAGTATCAGTCTCTGATACAAATAGTACACCTATAATATAGCGTTCAGGAGATGTACTTATAAGTAAAGTTAAATTGTGTACGTAGGTACGCACCATCCCGAACATATGTAAGGGCAAAATTGTGGTAGTATACTTACCAGAATTGTATAGGTTGACATAGGGTCAATCGGGGGCTCTTGTTGCGTAGATAACGATTTAAGATAATGTACTCCAAATGGGCAGCTTAGTCATTTTGGGTTTTGTCAAAGCAATATCTTTCAGGACTTACCTTACAAGTACTTACGAGAACCCAGTTTGTGAAGGTGGTTAATTACAACATCTATGCCGGCCAATATGATGCTTAGGTACTATTCTGTCGACGTGAAGCTGTAAAGGCCGCTAGTGTCAACAGCAACTGTTTATTCAAGGAAAAGAATATGATATTATACGATAATCTAGTTTTCTGATGCAGGTCGTGCATTACCTGTCAAGATCGGAGCCTTCTGGATCATATATGTTGATCTTGTTTTCCTTTGCGTAAGCAATCCATATTTTTCAGGATGACGATAGGTGTTCAAAGTCGATTTACGCCACCCTAAGGTAAATAGTGGTTTTTGTTGGGAAGTTGTTAGGTAACAATTCCACCCTTACATACCCAGCCCTCAAGCATCATCTCCGTTGTTTTGGGAGAGTTCATGTGAGCTAAAACCCGTGGGGTCAGGTGTGGTGGTGGAAACACATGTTGCGGGAAATACCATATCGCTATTTTAATAAAGGATCGTGGAACACCGCCGAGTTACCCGTTCGAACGAGATTGTAATCTTTTGACACGACATGCACAACGCAATTCAAATATACACAGTGTTCGGCGTGACCCATTATATAATTTATAAAGGAAATATAAATGAACAAAAAATTTGTTGCACAAGGTAGTACGTGCTACTCCGGCGGAGCTTTCTTGTGTGAAAAATGATTGGCATGACAGTTGCACTCACCTGGGGTATGATGGATGCTATATACATATATATATATCAAATAGGCCCAATATCCAAATCCAATATAAAATATCCAAAGATCGAAGTACTTCTGCAATGAGAGCGGTTAGGGTAACCGGTTTCGTATCTCCTTCTTTCCGGAGGTAAAAGACCAGAAACCAAGTGCAGTTGTCACTTGTAAACGCAGCTGACCGTGATCTCGTAAAATGTTTAACATTGCAATCGTTTCTTTGTGGTTGCAGTGCAAGTCCCTCCGCGTTGCTTAAAGTGCTCCGTCTGCAGTTCTCTGGCCACCAACCTGGATCTGAGTGCATCTGTGCTGATAAGGGATAGGTTTTCAATTTGCTTAGTTGTGATTGATAATGAAGGTGACCTCTCGAGATCACGAAGCTTGTGAAGTTCATCATATCGGTGATCTTATTCAGGTCCAATAATCTCGCTAGCATGGTGTCTGATCTTCTATTCTGGTGGTTAGTCTATCTGGTGAACACTTTAGAATGTTCCAGAGGTATTTTACGCCTGGGAATTCCAGGGTGATTTGCGGTGTGAGGAAAGACTTCCCCGAGTTTATTATCCAGAGTAGAACTTATAGGCTCTGCATATTCACCTATTAAGGTTGGGTTTTAACTTACCAAGAGGAAGTCGTCCAGACAGATGAGTATCCGAACACCTTGACTACTCGGGTATTACCCGATCCAGCTTGACAGGCGGGCATAGGCTTTCGGAGCCGAGCTGAGCCCGAAGGGTGACTTGCCAGGCTCCAGTAGTATGTTTGCGTGAATCAATTGTAGGAAGCGTCTGTGGGCTTTCGCTACAAGAAAGTAAGCTTGGTGGTGGTCGGAAGCCTGCAATAATATGGTTGATAATAATAATTATGAAGCTGGGGGAGGATTTTTCCTTGAGTACACCTTTTTCTAGCTAATTCTAATAACTTAGATGCTTCCTCCGATTTTGGTGACTGATAATAGAAATATGACCAATGCAGTGATCGTCTCGCCATGAACGGCATTCGGTAACCTCTTGCACTTTGAAGGATGTAGGGCGGTGCCCCATCGACTCCCAGTGGTGATGATATAAGCGAAGTTGACCAGCGCGAAAAGGTTAACTCGGTGAGTCAATACCTCTTTTCAAAACGATCTCTCTTATCCCGGCGGGATGTGGGAGAGGGTGATTTTGCGGCTTTCTGTGAGGCGGGTTGTCCCCGATCTCCTGTCTACTTAACATCTCGAGTTAGAACGAGATCCGAGTGTTGCCGTAGCTGTGGGCCGCTCTCAACTTACGACGTTTGGTCGACCGAAGGGTTGCCGATTGAGCTTCTTGAAGAAAGTCCCCGGATCGTTCTGCGGCGCAGTTTCGATCCTTGACAGGTTGCCAAAAGACCCTGTTTACGCCTCCAGCTCTATCTAGTAATGCGATGAAATGATCTGGGTGAAATAGTGTTGGGCAAGACTTCGCGGTGTTCTTCCTAGTGCGCTTTTATGGTAGGGGTCTTTGACGGCAGCTAAGATATCCTATCGTCTGTACTGAGCAGTTTAGTTTGGTGACCGCAAGCAATCTAGCTGTACTGCGTCATTAGCCACCTTTAAGTATTCACCTTGCGAAAAAAAAAAGAATCGCTGATTTTTGCGTCAATACTGACCCTCTCGTCTGCTTAGTAGTTTTTTACTTCGTAGAATGTTTTGGCACAGATATGTGCCAACACTACCCTCATATATATTATGTATAATGAAATGAAATTAAATAATCTTTTATTCATGTAGGGTAGGTATCACTGATACACTTATGCGATACAATGCGATACAATGGATTAATCCATTTAATACACTTTCAACAGGTATTACAATATAAAATCGAGTAAAATGTAACGAGTGTAGTTTTGCCCAAACAGACGAGATAATCAATATTGTTTATTCCCTTTTGAAGGGTTTCACGTTGTTTTAGCAGAGCTTTAATTCGGCTTAAAACGTTCTCCATGTTGGTAATGAACTTGCAATTACCATAACACTTTGATTTCATCGTTAAGATTGAACTTGGTAAACCCGGGCGAGTGCAGGTACTGCTTCTGCATCTCAGAATTACGGACGCAGCTTCAATCGGTTTGGTCAAAGTATTGGAAACTTTTTAAAAAGTTGGGCACATCTTCCAATGCATATGTAATTGTAGGTTCCATCACCCTAGTGTACATGTTCGGGCTCAAATCCGGCTACTTGACCACGCCGTCTTTATCGGTTGTCCATTGTTCCTTACATCCTCTTCGTACCGGTTAATACTTATTTCGGGGTTTACTTCATCAATTGAAGCACTAGGTCAGTTGAGAGATCCCTGGCTACAAGTCAGTGTATTTTGAAATAAACCAATAGCGTAAATAAGTTAATTAACTTACGGTCACAATGAGAGCGTTAGCGCTTGTACTTGCTTGTTGAAGCGGAGCTGCGTGTAGACTCCGAGCTCGAGAAGCTATAGAGCTTCATTTTCTTAGCCGGTGCTTGTTTGGTCGGGTAATCTCGCTCCTTGATGACGTCAGCACACGAAGCACGTGCAGGCGGACTGGTTTAATCCATCCCTGAAACTCAGAGAAACGTCGAAATGGACACCGAACGTCCATTAAGACGTTCAAAATATTTAAAACAACTGTAATGTTTCATTACCTTCTTATATTTGTTTTCATAAATATGGATTTAGAAACAAAAATCGTTGTATTATTTGTATTACAGTAAAAGGAAAGAATTTATTACTCACCTTTAAAATATTAAACACCGAACGGGAGACCCGTTAAAACACTTACTAATTAAAGCAAACAATGTAAGTAGAACGTAACTGTAAGTACGACTAGCAACAGCGAGTCGGCCCAGTGCTCAGGGTTGAGCAAGCTTGTGACCGCCTCTGGCGGGAACAGAACAGCCAATGACGTGAAAAGTTTTTATTTTATTATTTAAACCTGCCTGAGATGGCGCTGGTGTCGCAAATCAACGGAAGCGGAAGTAGAAAACTACGAAAAGTGAGGTATAGATGGCGCGGGCGGACCGGATGTAAGTGACTAGTACGTACGGAACCGGATGCCACTCTCATAATTAGGTCGAATAACGGTACAGTACTGTTTAATAAGCGTCGTGAACTACTAACTATATCGTGTGCACTGTGCAATTTACTGAGAAAATTAATAAGATATATTTTGATTTCTGCTTTTGAGAGGTTTTGTAAAATGGAGTCAGGCTATACAAAAGCTGACAGTGCGAATTTGTCTCAAGTTAATTCATTTATGGTCGCAAATTTCTTTGCGTGTAACCCTGACTTTTGCTCTACCGAGTTTCGGAATGCAAAAACCTACTTGTAAGTACTGAAATTAATAAAGTAAAATTGGTCAGTCTTGCTAAGTGGTCACAGGGGGATATTTTTGTAAGTTTTTCCTCAACGTCCCCTTAACGACACCATATTACTAATGATTTTAAATTACTTATAGGTTATGTTTATGAACAATATTAGGTTAGGTTTAATTTGTTTTTTTAGTAAATCAGAGGCTAAGTTGATTTCTTTTAAATACTTACATCAAAGTGGTCCTCACAAAAGAATATTGCTGATATAACAGATGTTAACTCTGGGTCACGACGTGCTAATTGTAACCACTGCTTTCGACGTTGAGGGCATTTAGAAACGTGTAGGTATAAACAATTTGTCAGGTTTAATTGTAATACTTCTACACATAGGCACTGCACACGTCTTGTAGCTTGTCATTTTCACAATTCCAGTGAAAAAGGTGTAAGTTTTTCACTTAAAATATCTTCAGAGTTAGAGCGTAAACTTTTGTTAATTGAAATGTGACGTCACAGCCAGCAAGACAGATGGCGGACTATTTTCGCGCGAATTTAAAATTAATGGATTAAAAGTTATTTTTTTTCTACTAAATAACACTTTTATGAGAAAAATAAATATTGTAAGAGGTATAAAATAAAACTACGAAAATTTTAAAATATTTTTCCAAAAATTGTCTAATAGCCAATTGTTTTAATACATATTCAAAAGAAGAATCAACAGTGCATAGAGACAAGAGCATACAGATTAAATATAACATATTTTGATAGACCTATAATAAATTAACAACTAGTAATAAACAATACGCGTGTATGTGTGTATGTGTGCAGAATTCGACGCCAGCGCCACCTATCCCGGAGCCCGACTACAGCATGTCGGAGTCGGACGAGGAGCCCGACAAGCGCAAGGACTGCGCCCTCCCGCCCGCCGAGACCAGCGCCAACAGCAATGCCAGGTACTACTAAACTCGGATCTGTCCTCTTGAGGAGGCCTAGAGCATACTCCACCACGCTGCTCCAGTGCGGATTGGTTGAGGGGTTAGTGGCTAACCCGAGTGTCGGAAATTTTCAAACCGCCCGAGGGCCTCCGACATGGCTTAACGACTGTTATCTTATGATAACAACCGGGACCGACGGCTTTACGTGCCTTCCGAAGCACGGAAGCGCTTAAGAAGTTTTTGCCACTAGCGGTCACCCATCCAAGTACCGACCGCGCCCGCTGTTGCTTAACCCGGTCAGTCACAAGATCGAGACAAGCCACCGGGTTATGAGCGCTTCTACAGTACTTTATTTGCCCTTAGTCAAATATTTTCGTAAACCTAAATTTTGCATTATTTACCCTAGTTACCTACCTTTCTTTAGTAACTCCCTGATTTAACGTACTAGGCGGTAGAAGGTTTGTTTTGATTGATCCCACTTCTGATAATTACGTAAAACATGATATTTGATTACTAAATATTCAGGTCTCAATCGTAATGATATTATATAAATAAATTACATAAAACCAAGATAAATACACTGCCTTTAAAGAGACTCTTCATGATGGAAGAATGACAATAATTATTAACTTTTCAGGACCCCAATTTACGCGACCATCATTTACGAAAACGAGCAGGAATTCGATTTAAACTAGAATACTTAAAGTAGCAATATGAAGGTACAATTTTTATATCACTGGGCTGCTTCGTGTTGTCTTGGGACATCTCAATGTGTAATAATTGTTTCAACCCCACCACTGCTTCCATATCTGATCTCTGACATTCATGTCTGACAGAGAGAGGTCATCGTCCATACCAAAATTGTGTGGTTTTGGTTTTCGTATTACATGCAAAAAACCCATACCATTTATCGTTTTATGTAACGTAAACTTGGTCTTGCATCTGTCTATAAAATGTGTCTTTCAATCTGTCTGTGATCAGTTCCATTGTTGAACCATTTTGTCTCATATAAGTGTCGTGTTATTGGCGTACCTTTCAAAATCATTCTATTCAGAATACTAAACTATTCAAAATACTTCACTGGGTAATTTTATGTGGACTTGTAAACATTGTGTTATTTTTATATAATATGTTCCATTGTGGTTCATGACGTTTTCATATGTTTTTCATTACAATTAATGACAATTTTAATCTCAAATCTGATATTTCATATGTTGCCGATTTTTGACTTTGATATATGTATACACTTCATTATTTAATACAATTCAATATGATGTTATTTTTGAAGGTATTTCTACGTAAAAAATTCAATTAATATTTTTCTGATTATTTCGAATCGTTATTTAATCAATCGATTAGGTACTAATTTTAATTCTATTTTTGCGTCAGATGTACAAATAGTTTTCCTTAAAATCTTCTTCGTTAGGGATCCAATAAGCTCATTTCATAACATGTTTCACCCATACATCATTTTGGTGTACAAAGAGAAATACATATTTAGATGTTATTGTAATGTGTCATTACTAGGTTCATTTCGTGTCCGTTTGTCATAACCAAGAGCTTTATATATACATGTGGAAGGCAAGCTTCGAAGAGGTACTTATAGACGGATCACGTGACATTGGATGAATGAATGAATGAATGATGATGAATTTCGACCAATCATAGGTCTGATTGACGTTGACCTTAAAGTTATAGTTACGATTAAGACTTGTAGCCACAAGATTTCGGTGTGTAAAGACCAATGATAGGGCAACAATGTCACGTGATCTCTTCAGGTACCTCTTCGTTTGTCATCCAGACGTATATAAAAAATTCTTGGTAATGACAAAGAGTTGGTCCCGCAGCAGCGGCAGCGGCAGCAGCGGCTCGGGGTCCATGCAGCACTCGTTCTCCGTGGACGAGATCCAGAAGATCCGCACGCGGCTGCGCTCCTCGCGCTCGTGCGGCGACGAGCTGGCGGGCGGGGGCGGGGGTGGGGGCGGCGGGGGCGCGGGCGAGCGGGACGACGGGGACAACTCCTCGTCCGGCGTGTCCTCCGACCAGGAGGCGCGCCCCCCGCCGCGCAGGGACAAGGTACTGTAGCTGGCTGATATCCGCGTACCAACAACAGTAGGGTGTGTGAAAATGTTGTGTTTATTTCTTTTCATCGTTAGGCAATTCAACAACGCGCAATATTATTATATGCATATTCATACTATGGCCAAAAATGGATTGCAGTAAAAATATATGATTTCCATACTTACATAATTATTGACAGGTCTTCCTTATGTTTATATTTTTCGCGTTCTTGTACGATCTTGAAATTAAATCTGTAAATTATGTGACACAGTTCGTAAGAGAGAAAGATAGCGCTACTTACTTTTGAAACGACTGGCATAAAAGTAAGTAAGTAAGTGGTATAAGACCAACCGCTCATAGCCACTGTCCGGCCCTGCAGGTATCATTCTGCGCGAGCGTGACGGTGAAGTCGAGCAACGACGTGATCAGCACGGAGCCGGTGCACAGCTCCAGCGAGAGCCTGGCGCCCGCGCCCATGATGCAGCGGCACAACTCGCTCACCCGCAAGCGCGCCACGGCGGCGCTGCTGCGGGGCGCCGCGCGCCGCTCCGCCGCCGAGCGGCTCGGGGTCGACGTGGACAAGGCGCCCGGGCGCCGGCGCGCCGTGCTGCTCGCCGAGCTGCCGCCCCCGCCCGAGGAGCCCGCCGCGCCCCCCGAGCCGCCGCCCGTGCTGGCGCCCCCGCCGCAGTTCAGCGACCGCGACACCAATGTTAGGGTCGTCGCCGCGCTCCCCAAGCTGGCTCATCTCCAGTAAGCAGGGTCCTTCCAGTCGCTGTATTAGTTTTTTGTAAACAAACGTTGTGCAACTTTGATTCCGCAAGCTATTCTATTTTTCTCTGCGGTTGTAGCGTATAGATTTCTACGGAGACTGTAAAACATCTTCATCAATGTGTAACGTTTAGATATAAAATTACAAGGATTGTGTTGTAATGTACGCAAAAAATATCATTGAATCTATATCAAGAATACGCACACGAGCTAAAGTAGAAAACGCAACGACGTTTGGAGAAAACTAATACAGCTACATGGTCTCCTTCGCATCCCTTCGCACTTGAATCTTCCTTCCGAGATGTGTGGTGGAGTGTACAACTGACGCCCCGTAGTCTAGTTGAGTAGCGGCGACGAGTGCACGAGAGACGTTTTACAATCGAGCGACTAATTGAAACCAAAGATTTATAGTATTTATTGTTGAGGAGTTAACGTTGATATAGTTGAAAGTAATTTTTATACATTCCCTTCCTACCTAGTACCTACTAGCTAGTATTACCGTACTAGTACTAGTATCGCCTACTCGGTACCGGCGCCGCGGCGTGTAGCTGCCGCTTTATTTATTGTGAACACTGTCTCATGTGTAAAGTTTTACGACGCAACCAAGTGCCATCGAGAGTTAACGTTACTTAATGTATGTAAATAGTATGTTATGAGCTCTATGTGTTGAAAGAGTGGGCTAGGCGCGTCTCTACAAACGATATCCGGCCAGCAGATGATCAACTAATATTTATCAAATTGACACATTATTTATGCACATAGCTATACGAAACACGATTATACGTTTAACGAATCGAATATATTATTTCATTTATTTTATTCGTCCATGAATGAAGATATTATATGGTAAAGTAGTCCACTCTTTTGACGGCCAAACGATTACTTATTTAAATGGCCGAGGCCATTCTAATGTGTTTAGGTACTATTTAAACATTGTTTTTGTATGTCATCCATTCCATTATTACGTAAAGTGTACAAGGAGCTCGACAGTGCCTGAGCCCCTAAGGAGTGGTAGCCATACTGGCAGCGGCAAATGGTATTACTTCCGCCCTTTTTATTTTCACTTTCGCATCGATTATATATTTGATTGTCCTCTAAAGGACTAAAACTTGGTAACATAAGTGTTGCGAGTTTTGCCCAGTGCTGCGTCGCGTAATCCTTTTACCTGACCGTCACGCATTGTGCCTTACAGTGTACAATTATACACTGTACGTTAATTCCGTCGCTAGTGCACGCCAGGGCACGCTGACGTCACTCCTTGTACACATTACGTATGCTGTGTGGCGCCGCACGATATATTACATCGATATAGAAATAACATTTTGTATAGAATCCCATTGCCATCGTTTTCAATCGTACGAAAGCTTGCGCTGCGTAATTTTCGGCCTTAACGCTGTATAGTAAATGTTTTTGTACTAAAATAAGACCGGAATTGCTACTCACACTGTATAGATAGAGTGAATGAGCGTGTGAATGACTGAATGATCTTTCGTCTTTGTAATACTTGTCAAAAATTTTAATTCAAATAATTTTGTCTCATGCTGCAATTTGTATAAAAATATAAATATTGCAGTTCTCCTATAGGCTATACAGAATAGGAATTGAGAAGAAAGGCCTACTTAGCTATTATAAGACCTCACGCAGCGAAGTATAGAATTGCCTAGACTAAGTGGACCGACCCGCTCGGCCACAGATTAAAACCGACTTAATTTACACATAGCCACTGCAAATTGTAACTTTAGTTATTTGGATGGATCAGAGGTAAACGGCAACATGACATAATATTATATACTAACTATTATATTTTTGACTTTTACTTTTCCTTGATTCGATTATGTATCTATGAATTTATGTCGTCGAGAATACTTTTCATATTAAATATACATACCATAAAGAAATGTCATTAAAGAAAAAGTTTGGGAATGTTGTTGCCGTTTGCACCTGCGTCGTTCATATAACACCGAGCTGTATACTGATGTTATTATTTATTTTAGTTATTATGTTATCGACTTGTTAGAGTAGGCTACTAAGGCGATACATCATAACTCGCTGGATACAAGACGAGGAGAATTTTCAGCGTTCAGATACAGTTCAAAGTTTAAGAAAGATTAACGACGCTAGAAATCAAACACGTAACGTAAGTAAATAACCCGCAACTATCAAATTATTCATCAGAGCCTTTATCATCATCAGAGAACTTTATGATCTCTCGAAAAAATTTTATAAATTCTCTATTTAGTAGAGAAGTTATGAATTTTTCTCTGTTTTAGTAGAGAATTAATGATTTTTTTTCGAGAAATTAAAAAAAAATTTCGGCTCTGATGAACAATTTGATAATTTTGGGTTACTACGTGTTTGCTTTCTAGCGTCGATTTGATGTATCCACGTATACAATTCGTTGCTTACGTAATGAATACTAAAGTTGTACCAAACTTTTGCCAAATAATATTTTAGTAGTGAACATGCAATGATAGTATTTCAAAAGCACCTCGTCTTGTGATCCAGTTACGTCGCCACGTCGCCAGCCTTCGTATTATTAGCACAATCAAATTATTGCTATATGGTTATCATCGATGTATTATTGAGTTATAATCTTCTTGTCATTAATTTAAGTTGTATAAATGTATTGTCTACTTAAGGCATAGATAGGTAGTGGTAATTATATTAGGGCAATATTGATCATAGAGTATTGACTGAGCGGCTGCAGCTGAGCGCCGCGCGCCGCAGGACTCATCCAATTTGAAACTTGTGCGGTACCCTGTTATACATCTTCTACTACTTCACATCTTACATTGTTTCCTAGTACTTATAACAATTCTTTTTATATGATATTTATGAAATCACTAGGTATTCGATTAGGTATCCGAGCGCACAAGTTTAGAGCTGTGGTCCTGCGGCGTCGCGGCTCCATTTTGTATAATACCAACTATTGTGTTTACATTTCATTTGAATCTCGGCAACGGACGTTTAACTACAACCTGGTGTACCTACTTTCAAATGAAAAATTAAATGTTTCATCACTATTACAGTCTTTTATTTGACATACAGGGAGTTTGCCCTGAGTTTGATTGCTATGCTATCATTAGTGCCTGGCAAAAGGTGATACAGATGGCTTGTAAGTTTTAAACTAAACAACTGAATATTTTAATATTATTGCAATACAACCTCAAATGCAAATACGTGTAGAGAAAAGTTGGCTTGAGAGCCAGTTCTTTCTTTCTTTTTCTTCTCTTTTTCTTGGCTGGCAACGCATCAGTGATGTCTTTAGTGTTGCTGATGTCCATGGGCGACGATAGCCACTTAACATCAGGTGGATCGTCAGCTCGTTTGCCGGCTATTTCCATAAAAAAGAAACAAAACTGTATTCAACGATTTTTGAAAATATGCTTGCTATACCCGGGAATCAAACGGCCTAAAATTCTAAATAAAAACTACTTTTATAGTATCAATCGATAAGAGTCAATCATAAGGATCAAATCTCTTGTATAAACATGGTAAATTAAATGAAAGGAAAACCATGCAATCTAAACTTATTTTATTAGAATTGTACAGACTTACTCTACTCACCTCTTACCTCTTACTTACCTCTACTCTATACATACTCTATACTCCATGCACACAACTGTTGACAAAGATGACAAAAAGTTGACAAGCCCCATAGAGTACTTAAACACTATGAAAAGTAGGCCTTCGTGTGAGTTTTACGTGATTTAACGGGCTCGCTACGTAAATGCGAGTTGGCTACAATTTGTATGGGACTGAAGCAGTGCCATCTAGCGGCAGTGAAAAGAAAAGCTTCGGTCCCATACAAATTGTAGCCAACTCGCATGATTTACGTAGTGAGCCCGTTAAGTCACGTAAAACTCGCACCAAGGATACTGGAGTGGTTTGTCATTTTCTACTGAATTTTCCTTGTCTTATTAATTTATTCTATTTAATTATCCTCCAAGTTCTATGACTATTCCATTGTTGTGATGTTCGTATTGCTTTAAAGTGTTATTAAAAAGTCTTAAGTGTTAAAAATAAACGGCAAGTGGATTTCAATCAAGCAACTGAAATATTCGCTAATCAACAGCTGTGACCGAAAACATGCATAGGCCGTTTAGCAAGCGAGCTAAACTGATGATTCCGGATCAGGGTCCGGAGACCGAGGGTAAGTAAATTATCGTTTTTTACGATCCAGCCAAATTCCTGACCATTAAAACACATCCTACAACGTTTTCTGCTTTTACGATATTTACCTGTATCACTCATGTCGACCATTTGACATCAATATGGTTCCAGCTGTTTTTGTCTCCAACAATATTGATCGCTATTTTCATACAAGAATTATCATTGTTACAATGTATAAAAATTTTATGACAAAAATAAACATTAATTAACACAAACGAATCATAAACTAAAAAATAAGGATCATCACAAAAAATACGTTAAGTATTGATTAATGAAATGCATTAGAAAATGATTATGGAAATTCATAAATCCCTTCTTGCAAGAATTCTGTATAAAATTATTTGCCATGCTGTTTTGCTTAGAAAAAACATGCCAGAAAACCAAGGATAGAATTTCTAACATTCTTAGCAATATTTCTTAAAAAACTAAAGTCACTGCATGATTTAAATATTTGGCCTGCGGATTAGCCTGTATTAAATCAGGTTTTCCCACTAGAATAAATCAATAGCCATTTAGTAATCTTTTTGAAGTGAAAACTTTTTAACATCGTTGTCATTTGAAAGTCGATGAAACGAAAAAGGGACAGTAAAAAGAGACAGACACATAGATTCACAACATTTAACGTGGGAGAAAATGAGATAGGAACCATTTTACAGGGAGGGGGTGGAGGGGAGGGAGAGGGGAAGGGGGGAAAAGAGGGGGAGGGGTGGGTGAGGAGAGGGAATGGGAGGGGGAGGGGCAGGTGGAGTGGGAGCGGGAGGGGCAGGGGGAGAGGGAATTTAATGGTCTCTGGTTTGTTAAACCTACCAAAACTATAAAAGTTAAAAGTAACAACAAAGTACATGAATCACTGATTATTAGGCGATATGAAGTTCGCCAAGACAGCTAGTGTTAAATATATTTAATGATGCTTAAGAAGTATAAGTTCTCATGCGCGTACGTACATAGGTACACATTTATGTTTAGTACAAAATAGTTTTTGAAAGATAATTAAAACTGATACACATTATTAAATTAAAACCTTTATTTTTGAAGGTTTCACTTCTACCACGTGTGAATTGCACATATTTTATTTATTATCTTAATACGTAATATAATATTAATTATAAATAACGTCTCACATTACTCACATTGTTTGTTAATTAAATTTGCACACCGTGTGCATTTTAAACTTGAAACATAGGATAGCTTACAGTGTACGGAAGGTTTTAATAAAATAAAACCTTTTGACAGAACGAAGTCTGTCTGAGCAGCTAGTAATCTAATGTAATTCTATTTTTATTATAATATAATTTAATCTTATAAGATTCAATAATGTTGACTAATTTTAGGATTCAATTTCATTTTATAGATAGAACCTTAAGTTGAAGTTAAGACTGAAGTTAGTTGCACTTTCATATAAAATAGGAACAATGACGTCATAAGCTCCAAATGGCGTTTGAGGTCACGTGACAGTGAGTACTATTTTTAACATTTTAAAATAATTATACAGGGTTATTTGTAACTCGACGTATTCCTGGCGGGAGCTGATGAAGGAGCCAAAATGCAATATATTTGATGTTCATTTGTATGAGCAAAAAAAAAATTCTTGCTACTTGTGGAGATATTTGCAATTTAAACTTTTTTCGTTATTTACCCGGATTTTTGCATTTAGGTACAAATTGAAAAAAAAATACGCATGGTATGGTTATTATTTAAAATTATTTTTCTAACTAACACTTCAATAAAGCCCACCTTACCTTATTAAGATGAAAATTCCTTCTGAATGAAAAACTACGAGCTACAACAAAAACAAAATTATTTAAAAAATACATGTTACTTGACAAAATATGTTGTCTAGTTGAAAAAATTTCCATGACACTAGGCTTACAAGTTATTAAAAAAACTTGCCCATTTAATCAGCTTTTTAAAAAGGTATTAATGTTAATCCAAAAACATGTAATTCTTAACAAAAACGGCGTTTCACTCGTCGTAGGTAGAGCATATTTCAGGGTTAAAAAGTATAAAGCATAAAAGTAATGCACAAACTATTATTTTTTTGTTCATACATCTTGCTCGATATGATTTTTTTAATAACTTGTATGCCTAGTGTCATGGTAATTTTTTCAACTAGACAACATATTTTGTCAAGTAACATGTATTTTTTAAATAATTTTGTTTTTGTTGTAGCTCGTAGTTTTTCATTCAGAAGGAATTTTCATCTTAATAAGATAAGGTGGGCTTTATTGAAGTGTTAGTTAGAAAAATAATTTTAAATAATAACCATACCATACGTATTTTTTTTTCAATTTGTACCTAAATGCAAAAATCCGGGTAAATAACGAAAAAAGTTTAAATTGCAAATATCTTCACAAGTAGCAAGAATTTTTTTTTGCTCATACAAATGAACATCAAATATATTGCATTTTAGCTCCTTCATCAGCTCCCGCCAGGAATACGTCGAGTTACAAATAACCCTGTATTTAATTTATATTGATTGATTTCGACAAAAGAATAATATTTTAGGTGTTTAAATGTTTTCCTTGATTAAACATAAATTTATTTTAATTTACTGATAGTGTCAACATCCCTATTATATTAGTTGCAAATATATAAATCCCCAAAAATGACTACATCACCACTTACCATCAGGTGGGTTGGTAGTCAAGCATTAACTTATAAGATACTAGCAGCCCGCCCCGGCTTCGCTCGGGTGTAATTTTATGTTTAAACATTTAGAGATATATTTATAATTTTATATTTTGACGACCCATGTGGCGCGATGGCTACCATGCCGGATCGCCGCGCCAAGGGTCCTGTGTTCGATTCCCAGCGAAGCGGAAATTAGAATGATGAATTTCAATTTCTGTTCTCGGTCTGGGTGTGAATGTCCTTGTCTAGTGTGTTGTCCATGGCACCGACGACACAGGGAATCCTAGTGTGGGGCTATGAGTGTGAAACGTTATTATTTATTATTTGTTTTTATTTATTATCTTTTTAAAGGACATAGGTATGTGTTTTTTCTTTAAATTTTAAATTTGTACTTGCCAACCTATTGTTATTTTTATAACATATAGGTACATTTTACTCAATAAATTTATTTGTAATGGGTTTATTTTTTTACTTGAACAATTTTTTTAGATTCCTCTATTTACATTTTTGTACATACATACATCTATTTACATTTTATTGCTTTAGTAAATAAAGGACTACGCTACAGTTGCTTTGCGTGGGGCCACACTGGTCATTGCGCGGCCGCGGCGGTGGCGGCGGTGTTTGTTTTCCTAAATTTGTATTATCTTCTGAATGGAATGTCCGATTTGAGTAGTTCAAAAAGTTATCTATAGGTATTGAAACAGTTTTGAGTATGAAATTTGGATAAGGATTAATACGAAGGTATGGTTTTCATGATCTGATTTTGGTCATCTTTTTTATTAACTGTTAAAATTTAAAAAGTGGTTATAGTGACATAACGACAATAGTTGGACATATAGTATCGCGAGGTTTTTTGTAATTATTGGTATGTTCTCTAATATTGTAAAACATTTTTTGTTCCATCATCAATAGTTTCCGCACTAAACAACTGGCTGCTTTCCATTCGATATAAACGTTAACGTTAAAATCGTGTTGTCGTGTAAACGACTGCCCGTATACGGGGAAACCGTATACGGGAAAAAATCGAATCGAATGGACGCCGTGTGAACGTAGCCTAACGCGGGAGCAGGCAACATACAACTGTCCATGAGAGAAGCATGGGTTTTCCAGATTAACGCCGCAAATACTTAAAGACTGACTCTGTGATTTATTTTGTTGATTTACTTTTACAACTGTTGATCTTTCATTATCTGCAGTCGATCGGCGACGATATAGCGAATAGCCATCGTTCCCGGTAATTGTTTCTGCCACTAATTCCCATGGACACCGTTTCGAAAATTGACCATCTACCATACATGGTGAATTTGAATTGAGATTTCCACATGGGCCATGAAATGAATCATGTTTTTAATAACAACTTCATGCAAGCCTGGATTGACTTATACATCAGGAATTTCAGTAGATATGATTTGATCCATTTCATTTGGTATCAACTTTATTTTCTCAATTAGCCAAATCATGATTATGAGCATGAGGCAACCTGCTCGCAGCGCGTAACGTCTCACCAAATACACTGTGTTTTACAATTAAATCCATTAAAGATTTCAACTTTAGTCGGAAGACTCGTGCAGTAATATCATGGCGATCAATCGGTGATTGACCAGGTAAAAACTCCTGTTTGATTTCTATTCACTAAAGACTGCATGTGAATGTGATAAATAAATCTGCAGTGTATAACAAACATACATATGTCATGGCATTTTGAGCGTATTCATGCATATGCCGAGGACTTCCAATATAATATGTTGCTGGAAGAATTGTCATCCGCCCGACATTGTTTGGATTTCCATCGGTAGTAATTGCATCTCGAAGGTGAATACATAATCTCGTCAGAACGTAGTTTGGTCTGGTTCAATCTGATGAAGGTCAATCTCTCTATGTTTCTATGTTTACATACATATCAACAGCATAATGATGAAATAATCGCCGACATTTCAATATGTCTTGATATGATTGTCTTTATTTTCAGGAACCATCAGACGGTATGAGTAAAAATTTATTGTACTAACTTTTTTATTAGTTTCAGCTCCTGTAAATAAGATAATGTTTTGATGACAGTCATTCAACAATAACTTAATTGTAAACAAAAACAATGCAATGACACTTTATAATTGCCTGTATTAGGATTTATCATCTTGATTGAGAAATGATAACCATCTTCACCTTTCCAAAATAATATTGGATATTGTAACGCGTCATGAGAGATGTGATTCATGCACACGCTGTAACTGATCATTTCTGCGATGTAAATCAATATCACGGGCTTCCAGATTTTTTCCAACCATTGCAATGGCAACTTCATAAATTTTTGGTGCATTGAAACGTCTTGCATGTTGTCCTACAGGAGTTTTATCAGCTCTGATTACAATTTTATAACTATCAGATGGCATGTGATCCAATGCAGTTTTAAAAAATGTAATCAACTGATTTAAGTAACTTCCGAGGGCCTTAAGGAACATACAAAGAATTTACCCGAATTTGTTGAATATCGGGTACTCTTACAGAATTAATTTGCGTTTTTCCACCACTTTCAGGGTGAAATTAATGAAATGCTGAAATTATATTGGAGGACATAGATACGCAAAAACATGCTCTTGAAAACAAAATAAGAAAATAGAATATATCCATTCAGTTATAGGGTTGTGAATTAATGAAAAAAATAACTTAAGGCATTTTATGGCCTTTCCATGTAATATAAGTAAAATTTAAGAAATGCATGTATTACTCTTTTTGTACGGAGTAAACGTTTTTTTATTATTTAAAACAAATCAGCTGACATTTTTTATTTTTCCATACAAAATGTCCTTAAGGAACTCTTTGGTATGGAACCCTAAAAAATAGCTTAAATGCTAAGTTGAAGTCTTTTCAATATCCTAAATAGTCCTGTTAAAATTCGTTCAGTAGTTTCAGAGATTTGGCTAGTACTGGTCATTGCGCGGCGGCGGCGGCGGTATTTATTTTCCTGAAGTCGTAATATCTTCTGAATGGAATATCCGATTTGAGTAATTTAAAAAGTAATCAATAGGTATTGAAATAGTTTTGAATATGAAATGATTTATTTGGATAAGGATTCATACGAAGGTATAGTTATCATGGTCTGATTTTGGTCATCTTTTTTATTAACTTTTAAAATGTAAAAAGTGGTTATAGTGGCATAACTACAATAGTTGGACATATACTATCGCGAGGTTTTTTGTAGATATTGATATGTTCTCTAATATTGTAGAACATTTTTTTGTTCTTTCATGAATAGTTTTCGCAGCGCACGCGATGTAAAGAATATTTTAGGTAATTTTTTACACATTATTGGAGTTTTAGTAAGGATCCCTATTTTTTTTTAAATATAATATAGCCTATGTTCACCACGAATAGTGTAGCTTTCTAACAGTGAAAGAATTTTTCAAATCGGTTCAGTAGTTTCGGAGCCTATTCAATGCAAACAAAAAATCAAATCTTTCCTCTTTATATATTAGTATAGATAAAAAAAACCTAGCGGGAACCTATTCCAACCTATGGTGATTTGTGTAAACGTGGCTTATAAGGGCAATTGGACTAAAGTAAAAATTTTCATGCCCTTTTTGAAAAATAGTGAACCCCCAGGATCTGCCAATAGTGCAACAAAAACATTATGTCCAAGACATTTCAATACAGTATTGTCCTCAATATGTTACACATAATTGCATAAACTACTGTTAAAATTGAGTTCTGTAATAAACTCCATAATTATGTAATCATTTCAGAACCACCACTTGAGGATGAAAGCAGTGATGGAGAGGAGACACCTGATGAATCTGATGACCTTGACCGAGAGAAGGTGCAGCAAAGAGACGAGGTAACCAACACAGTCATTATGTTAATATTATGTGATTTAGAGCCTTGGACTGTAAAGGGCTGATTCATCCTTGAGTTCGTGACAATCCCTTCTGGTCATGGTGGATACTGCTGAACAATAAAAGCGGCTACGGCACCAGGTGCCTCTTGTTGAAGAATGTTTTGGTTTGATTCACCTCGGGTAATCCCGTCGGTACTAATACATGGTGGGAACGTTTTGCTAACCAACTAGCTGGCTATCTTTGGTTACTTAAGCTACCATTCTCCTACTAAAATCATTTGTTAAATGTGTTTTAGTCGCAGTATATGCTAGCCTTATTAGAGTGGCTTAGAATACTAACCCCACTCCTCCGCCGGATGGGTGTTATAAGAGGCGACTAAATCCGGCCCGCTGGTTGGAAGTCTCCTCGGAGGGATTATATTGACAAAATTGGTTTCAATATTTCATTAATGCCATCATTACTATTTAGTCAGCTGCCAAACGACTCGTGTTCCGGCTGGGGGCTTGAAGCGAGTTCTCTCTTTCTTTTTCTCTCTTCCTCGGCCGGCAACGTATAAGTGATGTCTTTGGTGCCGCCGAAGTCCATAGGCGACGACAGCTACTTACCATCAGGTGGATCGTCAGCTCGTTTGCCGGCTATTCCCATTAAAATAAACCATTGTGATGTACCAGCCGGACGGGCACAAGCCCCTCGCGCAGCAAGACCCGGAGAAGCGCAGGGTGATCCAGCAGCAGCTGGTGTTGCTGCTGCATGCGCACATGTGCGCGCGGCGCGAGGCGTCCGGCCGCCCGGGGCGCTGCGCTGTGCCGCACTGCCCCACCATGAAGGGGATCCTCGGACATCGGAGGACGTGTCAGGTACATTTTTTTAAAAAACCACCTATATTCCAAAGCTTTACACATTTTTTTTCTCTTTCTGGGCCCTCAATGCACCAGTAATGATTTTGGTGTCGCTGATGTCCATGAGCTTGTTTGTCGGCTATGTCCATAAAAAAGTGTGTGTGTAATACGCACGTAAGAAGTTATACCTTCTTATCTCTTACGTATAAGTACCTCTCGCTCGCACCCACGACCCGCGTTAGCAATCCAAAACAACTCCAGCGAATGCTGTGCGCCTAGCACACAGGCATAGTTTAATGCACCTTCATCATGTCGTTTTTTGGCTATCGCCAAATTAAAAATGTTTTACTCATATTTTTTTCCAAACGCCTCATCCAAAGAAGTACAACTTCAAAAACAGCCATTACAAACATTATTCAAATGTAAATATTGAAATATAAGATGTACTTACATGAAACCCCTAATGGCGAGATAAATGGAATTGCAATAAATAAATAATTCAGGTCCCTGTCATGTGAAGAAGTAACTAATAAGTGACAAATGTGTATGATAAATATTGAAATATAAGATGTACTTACATGAAACCCCTAATGGCGAGATAAATGGAATAAATAATAATTCAGGTCCCTGTCATGTGAACACGTAACTAATATGTGACGGACGGTGACAAATGTGTAAAATACATTGTGCAATGCCTCCATGAAAAGTATGCCTAATATTAACTGTTCTTGATCCAACCTTGAGAAAGATTTCTAAACAAGCTTAACTTTTAATTAATTAAATAAATAATTATATTGATTTAATATGTTTGCTTGTGTTCAATCCTTTATCACTGGTCGGTGTGAAAGAAAAAGTAAAACCCTTCCAAAATTGACACTTAATGTAAAAGGAAAAATATCGCGAGTTGCGTCAACTCCGTTAAGAAGATCGGTAGAATTCACGACGTTCGTGGAGTTTCCATCATCAGAAGACCATAACGTTTATGGTGCTGTCCTCCGGCCGTGCCGTGAAAGAAAGAAGCAGTCGTGCGCAGCGCAATCCTGCGACATTGGATGTTAAGGTTGGTGGGTTCTTTCTTACTGATTTTGGTATTGGATTGGACATACTACCAACCTACTGCTTCATACATACATACATACATACATTTATACAGTCCACATTACATACATCGAAGGATCGCCCCTGCGATTACCGCACAATTTTTTGTGGCCTTCGAGCCGAACATAGAGTAGGCAATTCATTATTCTTTTATTTTATTTGACATATATTTAGTTTGCACGTTGCAATGGCTACTAAAAAGGGTCAGAAGGTTCAGGAAGTGTACGAGGAGTGCATAGCTGATGTTGAATTAAACGTTTTAATCAACAAAAAGCAAAGGATTTTTGAACAATTACAAATAATATCTGACATGTCATTAAATGTAACTGACAGCAATATTCGTGAAATGTTTCTATTGCGCGTCACGGATATAGATGAGCTACGTTCATCTTTCGAATTATGTATTTTTGAAATTTATAAATGTCAGTTACAAGCTGGTATGAAAACCATATTTCAAAGTCAGGAATTGAATAGTTTTGATGAGTTGTATTACCGTATAAAATTGATTTCTTCAAAATTACTAGCGAACGTTAAAACTGAAAAAACACAGTCGTGCATCGAATCTAGGCCACGTCTTCCAAAATTGGAGTTGTTTTGTTTCGATGGAAATATTGAGAATTTTAATACTTTTTACGAGACATTCTGTTCGTTGGTTCATAATCAGCCTCAGATACCTAATATAGATAAATTTCACTATTTACTCTCATGTATCAAAGGTTCCGCTTTGAACATAGTCAAAAGTATTCCGATATCTGCTAATAATTACGATATAGTTTGGCAAGCTTTACTCGACAGGTATCAAGATAACCGAATGTTATTTGGGAATTATTTAGATAAAATGTTAAACTTTACACCTATTGCGAAGGAATCATCCTTTCAGTTGAATAATTTCTTGGAAACCTTTGATAACTCATACAAAGCTATACAATCTCTTGATATTGAAGATTTGAATAGTTACATTCTGTGTCATATAGCATTACGCGCCTTGGATCCATACACTCGTAGATCATTTGAACAAAGTATCAATCAGAAGTCGATACCAAAATTCTCTGAATTGATTTCTTATGTTACTAATCAAATAAAAGTGTTGGATCATTCTAGTTCTTATGGTGCTAGTACAAGCAACCAAAACGTTGTACAGAATAAACGTCAACCAGATGTAAGTAGGTTTACGGCGCGAACTAGAAACAGTGCACAGAAAAACTACGCGCATGCATCGTCATCAAACTCAAAAAATAATTTATCTTGTTTGCATTGCGGAGACAATCATATGATATATCGCTGTGCTCAATTTCGTAAATTGAGTGCTTCGCTACGAATCAGCCGTGCTGATGAGTTGAAGTTATGTCATAATTGTCTTAAACCTAATCATACTGTTGAACAGTGCAGGAGTGAATTTAAATGCATTATTTGTGAGCGACCACATAACTTATTATTGCATCAGGACGTAACGAAAACGTTTCTCGCTTCCTCTTATGACTCCGGTAATGCATCGATTCCTGTAAGCGCGCCCGCCCAGTCGGGAGGCCCTTCAACTGATAATAATAACAGTTACAGTACGGTTTTGTTGGGTACCGCGATTGTTTATATTTTAGACAACTTTAACGTCCATCAACCATGTCGCGTATTAATTGATTCCGGTGCACAATCCAATTTTATTTCCGCTGCATGCTTACAACGTTTAGGTTTATCTCAACGTAAATGTCCATTTAGCATTTGCGGGTTAGCTGATGGTTTAGTTAAGAACTACGGCATGACGTCATGTAGCTTAAGGCCGCGTCACACTGATAAACCTGCTTTTAATATTGATGCTGTTATTCTTCAGAAAGTAACTTCAGATCTACCTTCCATTAAAATTCCTGAGCATATAATAAAACAGTACGATAATTTATTTTTAGCTGATCCTCATTTCTATAAGCAATCGCCAATTGATTTAATTTTAGGCGGTGACGTTTTTCCCCATATTTATAGTGGGAAGAAAATTATTATGGGCCCCAATATGCCAGCCGTGCTGGATAGCATATTTGGTTATATTATAACTGGTAAACTAGTTACACCGTCGACTTGTGACGTCACTGAAGTGAACGTTGTAGCGTCTACAACGTTGGTGTCGTACACCACTGATGATCATTTAAATGATACTCTTAAGCGATTTTGGGAAATAGAATCATCGCCGTGCGATGTTCCTTTAAATCCCGATGATGAAGTCGCTGAAAAACTATATATTGAGAAACATTATCGTGACGAGAGTGGCCGATATGTTTCACCTATTTTATTAAAGCCAAATCACGAACCGTTAGGTAATTCGTATGACATAGCCTTTAGGAGACTCACGCATGTCGAGCGCCGACTTGCGCACTCACCCGAGTTCCGGAAGGCTTATTCTGATTTTCTGAAGGAGTACGAGTCACTGGGGCATATGGAGCTATATCGTGGTACGGAGCCGTCTAAATATTTTATACCACATCACTGTGTGTTACGGCCTTCTAGCTCCACAACACCGTTGCGTGTGGTCTTTGATGGATCACAGAAAACTAGTACTGGGGTGTCACTAAATGACAACCTTTTGACCGGCCGTAAATTACTTCCAAATATTTTAAAAATTATTATTAACTTTCGTCTCTACGACATATGTTTTACGGCGGATGTGTCAAAGATGTATCGAGCCGTGCTCATCGACCCCGCTGATAGGTGTTATCAACACATATTATGGCGTGATACACCGTCAGACCCAGTACAAGTTTACGAGTTGAAAACGGTCACTTACGGACTGCGTAGCGCGCCTTACACGGCTATTCGCACGCTGCTTCAACTTGCCCAAGACGAACGGTCAGACTGTAAGGCTTCCCGAGTTCTAGAAGAGGGTGTCTACGTCGATGACTTTTTGTGGTCATGTCAATCTGTAGACGAAGCTTGTACCTTACAAGACGGCTTAATGAGTCTTCTGAAAAAAGGCGGGTTTGAATTACGTAAGTGGGCTAGCAACTGTCCCGAGCTACTGACACGAATGAAATCAGAACAAATAACGCAAATAAATTTTCAAGATGATACGTTATCATCATCCTTAAAAGTCCTGGGATTGACATGGTTGCCCTCATGCGACTTCTTTTCATTTAATTATAATTTAAAAGATAATGACGGAACGAAACGTTCAGTACTTAAGCTGCTTGCTAGTATTTACGATCCGGTTGGTTTTATTTCGCCGTGTACTTTCGTTGCCAAATGTATCATGCAGGATCTTTGGAAACTGAGCCTCGGCTGGAATGACCGTTTACCATACGAATTGTTACAAAAATGGGATAAATTTATCGGTCAATTACCGATCCTTTCACAACTTCGCATTGAGCGACACCTTCTAGTAAATTCGTTTGTAAACGTACAATTAATCGGTTTCTGTGATGCGTCATCACTGGGTTACGCAGCTTGCATATATCTTCGTAGTACTGACAAGGATGGGAACGTCAAAGTCAAACTATTGACGAGCAAATCTAGAGTTGCTCCATTGAAACCGTTAATGTCTATCCCTAGGCTTGAACTTATGGCAGCCGTGCTGTTATCGAAGCTAGTTCGTTTTGTCGTACAAAACGTTAAAGATTTTAATTTACCAATAGTTGCCTTTAGCGACTCGAGTGTGGTTTTGTCGTGGCTACAGACTCCGCCTTACAAGCTAAAAGTATTCGTGGCTAACCGTGTTAGTGAGATTGTTGACGTGATTCCGCCCAATTGCTGGTTTCATGTAAACAGTGAGAACAACGCAGCCGACCTCTGTTCTCGAGGCGCGCTGCCTGAACAACTTATAGCAGTAGCGGACGAATGGTTTAGTGGCCCTGCATGGCTTGCTGGAGATCCGCGTAGTTGGCCAAGAAGTACTTTAATTTTAAAAGAAAATGATATTATTCCAGAACTTAAAACTAACGTAGACACATTTACCTTTAATTCTTACAATTTAAATAACTTCAATGATCTTGAACATTCCTTTAATAATATTTCATCGTTTAGTAAACTTGAGCGCGTAACAGCGTGGTGCCTTCGTTTTATAAATAATTTAAAATGTAAAAAATCAGATCGACCATTTGGTTCATTGAAGTCTTCTGAGTTAAAGCAGGGACATGATTTAATTATAAAAGTCATTCAAAATAATTATTTTTATTCTGAAATGCAAATGCTAGCAAAGGGAACTCATGTATCATCCCTTCGCAAACTATCTCCCTTTATAGACCCTGATAATTTCCTCAGGGTGGGGGGTCGAATACAACAGTCGGATTTACCATATAATATAAAACACCCGGCACTATTACCTAAGAAGTGCCACATAACAAATTTAATAATTGATTATTTTCATAAATTGTACATGCATGTAGGACCGCGCACCTTGCAAGGCATTTTGAATAATAAATACTGGATAATAAACGCTCGTAGTGTAATTCGTTCAGTTTTGTCGAAATGTCGGGATTGTTTTAAATTTCGTCCATACTCCACACAGCCTATGATGGGTACGTTACCTGCAACTAGGCTTAAGGCCAACAAGGTGTTTGACCATGTTGGTTGCGATATTGGTGGTCCATTCTTTATAAAAGAAGGTATGCGGCGAAATGCAAAGGTTACTAAGGCATATTTGTGTTTATTTGTATGTTTCTCTACAAAAGCAGTGCACCTAGAAGTGCTCTCAGATTTATCTTGCGAATGTTTTCTGGCCACATTTGATCGTTTTGTGGCACGCCGCGGTCTCTGCAGTTGCTTATATTCCGATTGTGGAAAAAACTTTATTGCAGCGGCTAAACATTTAAAAAACGTTACTAATTATTTTAATTCTACGTCTAATTCTGATGAAATTCTTTCTGGATTATCCTCACGAGGCGTCCAATGGCGTACGAACCCGCCTAACGCAGCTTCCATGGGTGGTCTGTGGGAAGCAGGCATAAAATCAGCCAAACATCATCTCTACCGTGTAGTAGGTGATAGGTCCTTGACTTTTGAGGAGTTAAGTACCTTATTTTGTAAAATTGAGGCAATTATGAACTCGCGACCATTATGCTCCCTTTCAAATAATCCTAATGAATTTGAAGTTCTGACTGCGGGTCATTTTTTAATTGGACAGAATCTATTAACTGTTCCGGAGTATAATTTTGAAGATGTACAGATGAATCGATTGTCACGTTGGCAATGTATTCAAAAGGCATCACAATCATTTTGGAAGCGATGGTCAAATGATTATTTGCACACTTTACAGCAAAGAGAAAAGTGGTTCACCTCAATTCCAAATGTTAAGAAGGGTGATTTAGTGCTTCTTAAATCTAACTTAACCAAACCTTTGCAGTGGCCTCTTGGCAGAATAGAAGAGGTTCACCCTGGTTTTGATAACATTGTACGTGTAGTTACTGTACGCACGCAAACTGGGGTTTATAAAAGACCAGTAAATAAAATCTGCCCATTGCCATATGCAAACTAAATATAAAATTAGGTTATTATTAGTTTAGGACTTAGATTAGGCACATACACTCAACTTTTTTACTTAACACTAACAAGTTTCTTTAATTTATTTTTGAATTATTTCGTAAATATTCAATACCACATATTATTAACACACTCATTCTTCACACACCGACACTATTAGGAAATCATCACACTGATTTCGGTGGGGGGTATGTTCAATCCTTTATCACTGGTCGGTGTGAAAGAAAAAGTAAAACCCTTCCAAAATTGACACTTAATGTAAAAGGAAAAATATCGCGAGTTGCGTCAACTCCGTTAAGAAGATCGGTAGAATTCACGACGTTCGTGGAGTTTCCATCATCAGAAGACCATAACGTTTATGGTGCTGTCCTCCGGCCGTGCCGTGAAAGAAAGAAGCAGTCGTGCGCAGCGCAATCCTGCGACATTGGATGTTAAGGTTGGTGGGTTCTTTCTTACTGATTTTGGTATTGGATTGGACATACTACCAACCTACTGCTTCATACATACATACATACATACATTTATACAGTCCACATTACATACATCGAAGGATCGCCCCTGCGATTACCGCACAGCTTGTATGAATGAATGAATGAATGAATTTATTTGCTCAAGTATGCGTTACATGTAAGTATGTGTACTTTAATTGCAGGTGGGAAAGCATTGCACCGTCCCGTATTGCACGTCGTCGCGGCAGATCATGAACCACTGGCGGCACTGCAACAAGGCCGACTGCCCCGTCTTCTCGCTCAAGATGGCCTTCCAAACTAAGAGGATCAAGTTGAGGGGTGAGCTATTAATTCCTGGTTTTACCGTCGCGTCCTTCTCAATGCTCTAGCTTTTCATAAACCTCAAGAACTCATAAATAAGAAATGTTAGTTCTTTTTACAATTAAATTATTGTAAACTTTGCTACATTTACACCTTTTACGGCTGTAATGTTCTTATTTTTTAGTCACACTAAAATTATCTTTGATATATGAGAATCTTTGATATATGCCGTCTGCTCGTTTGCCTGCTTAAGGCATAAAAAAAAGAGAAAACTACGCAGTATTAAGAGTAATTTTCAATTCAACTAAGTAAGCGAAGTTGAGGTTTCCCAGTCACATTTTAGTCTAGAGTCTGAAAACGTTATGGTCATGTATGTAAATGTTAGATAAACACAATATTGTTGTCAGGTATTTTATGCGATCACAACGGTCAGAGGAAGGCGCGCCCTCCCCCTCGCCCCCCCGTGGCCCCCGAGGGGGAGAACTTGGCGCCCCCGCCCCCGCCGCGCCGCCGGTACCTGCGACTGCGTTGGCCGCTCAACAGTGGTTCGCGAGTGTTTTAATAAAAATTACTGCGATTCGGTTTACACTACACTTCATACTAAGATCTCTTGACATAGTTGTGTGCACTGTTGATAAGAGCAAATATAAGGAGGGAGACCCGAGCGTATCGAGCAGCTGCCTCGACCCGCGGCAGAGCAAGCGGTGACCGTGCCGCGAGTCGTGCCCAACCATGTCGGTAAACGACCGTGCTCAAAGGCGCCTCAGTAAGAGCCGTGTGTTCAATCTGGCATGATGACAGATTTTGAAATACTGTTCTATATTGTTGGGAAATCCATACTAATATTATAAATGCGAAAGTGTGTTTGTTTGTTTGTTTGTTTGTTTGTTTGTTTGTCCGTGATTCACGTCGTAACGGAGCGATGTTATGGTAAGATTTTTTGTGTGGAGATAAGTAGGAGGCTGGAGAGTAACGTAGGCTACTTTTTACCGCAGTAAAACAACTCATTCCCATGGAAAGATCCATTATGATGCGTATTTGTCCATACTTCTATACTTCCATATCCATCCATACTATCCATACTTCCAAACTTCCATACTTAATAATATTATAAATGCGATAGTGTGTTTTTCTGTCCGTCTTTCACTTCGTAACGGAGCGCTGTTATGGTATGACTAGCTATTACCCGCGGCTTCGCCCGCGTGTTCAAAGGGAAGTAACAATGAGTTTTTTAACATGCATGATTTATTCCTAGATATAATAACATCCATACTAATATTATAAATGCGAAAGTGTGTTTGTTTGTTTGTTTGTTTGTTTGTCCGTGATTCACGTCGTAACAGAGCGATGTTATGGTAAGATTTTTTGTGTGGAGATAGGTAGGAGGCTGGAGAGTAACGTAGGCTACTTTTTACCGCAGTAAAACAACTCATTCCCATGGAAAGATACATTATGATGCGTATTTGTCCATACTTCTATACTTCCATATCCATCCATACTATCCATACTTCCAAACTTCCATACTTAATACTAGCTATTACCCGCGGCTTCGCCCGCGTGTTCAAAGGGAAGTAACAATGAGTTGTTTAACATGCATGACTCTTTCCTAGATATAATAACATAATAATTAATAACAATAATTCATAAATAAGTAACAGATCCAAAATTTAAAAGATACTAAGAGGAACCAACTGTAAAACCTATGACCCTCCTCGACCTTCCAACTGTAAATATAGAAATTCATGCATATATGATATTATTATTATCTCTAATCCCACCTGATGGTAAGTGGCGATGTAGTCTTGGATCGTCATATACTTACTTTTGATATACTTTATATTTACAGTTGGAAGGTCGAGGAGGGTCATAGGTTTTACAGTTGGTTCCTCTTAGTCTTTTTTAAATTTTGGATCACATAAATAAGTGACAGATCCAAAATTTAAAAAATACTAAGAGGAACCAACTGTAAAACCTATGACCCTCCTCGACCTTCCAACTGTAAATATAAAGTATATCAAAAGTAAGTATATGACGATCCAAGACTACATCGCCACTTACCATCAGGTGGGATTAGAGATAATAATAATATCATATATGCATGAATTTCTATATTTACAGTTGGAAGGTCGAGGAGGGTCATAGGTTTTACAGTTGGTTCCTCTTAGTATCTTTTAAATTTTGGATCTGTTACTTATTTATGAATTATTGTTATTAATTATTATGTTATTATATCTAGGAAAGAGTCATGCATGTTAAACAACTCATTGTTACTTCCCTTTGAACACGCGGGCGAAGCCGCGGGTAATAGCTAGTATATTATAATTACAACGTATATTATTTCCGCAAAAAAAAAAGGTTTAGTATAAAATAAATACATTTCAATTTATAAGTTTAAAATTCGCACCAAAACGCTTCAAAGTGTCATGGCGTCGCTTGTGACGTCAGCCCTCAGGAAAATAATAGACAAGACATCATTATCAGTATGGAGATATTCATTTGTTTTAAGAAGTGTGACGTAATTCGCGCTATTGAGACTGATTGGTGTTTCAGCTAAGATGGCGGTTTGCCGTATTTTGTAGTTTTATTCTATCAAAAATATTGTTACTCTCGCTCGTAATAATACGATAAATGCGTGTTTTGTAATCCATTAATAGGGTTTCATCAAATAAATACACAGTGGCATAGCCCTAAGGAAGCCCAATATCAATATTTGTTGTGGGGCCCTCTCAATGTCAGCTGTTAAATATAAAAGGAGTGCCAACTGTAGCGGTCGTAGGCCGCTGGCGAACTTTTTTTTTGGGAGTGTTAGTGGGGGCCCTTATATGCTGGGGGCCCCGTATAATCGATACGGCTGATACGGCGGTAGCTACGCCCCTGTAAATACATAATTTTAGTGATTTTTACTTACTGTCATCATGCCTATTGAGGCTTGTTGTATCCACTCTTTTATGTGGCTCAAGTGGAGACGCATGCACTTTCTGCAGCCTGCGGCACGCTTGCGATGAGGCAGCTCGTCCGAGGCTGCTCAAGTGGATATAATGTTTTCTAGTCACAAATTCCCTTTACAATGGTCTCCTTCCGTGAATAAAGCCGCGGCTTTATAATGACGCGACTAAACCAAAGATAACATTTATTTTTGTGTTGAAAGTAATGTTTATACATTCCCTTACTACCTAATATCTACTATATTAAAATATTACTAACACCACTACTCGGTCCCGTCTGTAGCTCCCGGACATTTATTAAACAAATTGACACATTTTATTTATGAAAATGATTCCTCCATGATGAATTCTTCATTCAATGATGATTCACTGTTTTAAAACAAATACTATTATTGTTTATATTTTAGTCAATTATACTGCTTAAATAATTGAAGTGTGCGTTTTAAGTTTAAAAATACAATTAAATCCTAAACAACTATCCTATCTGAAATATGCTAAGAATTTTAACTGAATTGTTAAAACATGAGTTATATTTAAATGTTAAGTTTTATTTATTATACCGGCTTGCATTAATTAGTTTTAACAAAAAACAATTTATCCTGTTAACGCAGTTTGAGGGACACTTGCTTATCTCTATATTTCTATGGGTACTCCATGCGTGTGGGATATAGAAATATTTCAAATGATTTTATGTAACATTCCAATATTAGTGTACTATGTCCATCTTGTGTATTCGTGTCTAATGACTAACACGCTGTTTTATGAAATGTATACCTACTGTATGTTTTACGGAATGAGTGAATGTGGAAATTGTAAAAAAAAAAATTAAAGTAAAAATTAATTAGATTTGGACAAAACAAGGAAAAAGTAATTGTTAATGGATACATACTGGTACATGCAACTATGCAGTCATAGTTGCAATTTAGATCTATAATGTATGTTAGTAGTTTTAATAAATGTTTGCCAAATAATATTTTATTCATGAATGTGATTCTCGGTGTTAGCAAAATGCGGAACAGGGACCGACGAACTGAATAATTAACTATTATAATTATAATTATGTATTCTAGTTATTAGTCAGTTACTATTAAACGAACCAGTTTTCGTTAGAAGGAAAGTTTCTTTTCCAATTATTTTTATTTGGTGTAATATTTTCGGTTTATTCCTAAAATCCAAAGTCTAGTGGGGTCTTCTGGATATGCCAGCCAAGTGCGAGTCGAACTCGCGAACCAAGGGGATTCCGTTCAAGCTTGTAGAACCGAAAATTGCTCAGACGAAAAAATATGACGAACTTAACTTTGCCATTAGAAAACTGTCGTCTCCATAAATCGGTCGCGATCAGTTTGCCAACTGCTAATAAATAACTTTTTTTTGTTACTAATTTACGGTTTTCGGATTTTTCCTTCTCTCTTTCGTGCCCTAATGCCCAACGCGTCTGATGCTTTTGACTATGTCACTAGTGTGGATTTCAGGAATCAATTCTCTTTCCCATGCACATTACTCAATTGTACTAATATTTGTTGAGTTCTGTGGTTCAGTTTATGTGAAGAATGAGTTGGTTTTTTAGAAACTGGTCAGTCCGTCGGTCCCACGTCCGGAGTAGGTGTGGCGGAGTCGCCGATAAGTAGTTTAGAGGGCACCCTTACAGCCCCTATATACGTATTAGCACAATCAAGTAAACTCTATGCAACTCATTGATTGATGTATTACCTGAATGTCATTGATGTATTACTTCTAGTCAGTAAAATATAATAATATGTATAAATATATTAGCTATAATACGAAGATTACGTAGTGTTCATATTGATGTATTTATTGATAATTCTTACTGAGAGGCCGCCCATTTCTAGGGTTTGTAAAACATGTTTCTGCACTATTTGTTGAACTTTTTACTACTATAATAATATGTTTTCTAGACTTGAGCACCTTGTTTAGTACAATTTTTTTAATGTCAATATTTAAAAACCGCTACGTATTACGACTGAGAGAGCACAAGTTTCTAATGTGGGGATGTGATGTAGCGGCGCGGCTCCATTTTGTATAATTATTGTTTACATTTAATTTGAATCTTTTCATCGGATGTGTAACTTGATGTAATTATATGTCTACTTTTAAAATAAATAAGTATTACATATTTCGTCAACTTACCGCTTTTTATTTCATTTTACGACCCTGTAGCTTAGTTGGTAGCGACCTTGCCTGCGAAGCAAGACGGTCCCGGGTTCAATTCCCGGCCGTAGGTAAGAATTAAGATAACAACTTTTATGGACCCTGAAACATGAGTAGCTTGCAAAAGGATGTGGTTCTGCATCATGTAAATAAACATAACATTTCAGGAAAATTTTTGTTGAACTAACATTTTGCGAATTGGACATTTTGAGCATAGGACATTCTGAGAATATGACACTTTGCGAATTGGTCGATTGGATATTATGCAAATCGGAGATTTTGCGACTAAACCGAATGTGGGTAGTAGACGTAGTAACTAGTAGACCTAGTATAGTACAGTCGGCCGCAGAAGTAGCTTAACATTATACATAGTATATACATGTGTCCGCTATAGCAAAACGTAACTGAAAACGGTTGACATGCCTCTAACGTACCGTATCGATATTGATATAGCTAGCAGCGGCTATCATATCTAACTAACTATGACGCGACGCTGCCAACTGACATTTTAACAGTTGACAATATCACAATATTGAAAAACCTAGCGATTTTCAGCAGTGACGGGTTAAGACTACTTGATGCCCTAAGCAATCCACGCCTGTGGGCCCCCCCTATCCGTATGTCGACGTGGTTTTTTGTGCTTTTTGTGCTTCTTCTGGTGCCCCCCCAGACGTGATGCCCTAGGCAATTGCTTAATTTGATTAAGGGTTAATCCGTCACTGATTTTCAGCGATTCTCGTTACTGGTAGGTAGCCGAACGAACAATAATAACTAAAATAATTATGCCTTCTCTCTCTTTCTAAGTGCTTCCTGACGTGCAAAACAGAGAAGGAGCGAATATTAGCTCTAGCTAGCCTATAGGCTTAGTAACCAGAACCAGCAACATTTTACGAATATTGATTTATAGTATAAACCAAAGACAACCTTATTTCTATTATGTTAAGGCTTAACTGTAGTAAGCTTTATAGATCATAGGGATCAAAGTTTATTGGACATCGGTGGCGACAAACCGTTCATCATAGTTTGACCTATGAAAGGTTATTATAGCTATTTAGAGTTAAATTCTGCTGCAATAGCCATAAGGCCCTGATTGCTTTACGAAGTTTGCGATATTCATGTCACGTAGAATTGGTTTTTGTGAAAATTGCGCGCGCAGGTAGCGTCTAATGTGTTTGTTCTGTGATTTTGTCTAATTTAAATTAGATAAAAGTTTGTTTGTTTTGTTGTGCGTTTTAATATTTTTTTTTTTTGTTTTTCGGATTGTTTTAGACTTTGATTGAGGTGTGCGTGTGTGTGAGTATGAGTAGGTAGTAGGTACTTTAGTTAGTTATGATACGGCAGCTAGCAATATATTTACACTATCGACTAAACAAACGAAAACGATGCGTGTTTAAGTTAGTTGAAAACCCGCTTTGATATCGATATTCAGCAACGGTTACCAATACCGGTATTGAAACCAAATATTGGTTAGATAGCCGTTGCCAAAAATAGTTGATAACGCCCATGTCTATAATATAGTACTTTGTAATGGGCGCCATTGACATGCGATCGATCGGTGCGATCGATCGCAACGATCGATCGGTTCAAAAGTGCCACTCATACACGAACGATCGGTCGCAACGATCGATCGCAACGATCGATCGCAACGATCGATCGCTATCAAACATTTACTTGTTTGACACGGAAGGATAAAGACGTGCTCAAATAATTCAATACGTGCCCTACAAATGGAAAATGAACTTCTTTTCCTTAGCTATGTGGCAGTAACTTTGATTCGGCTACAAAAGAAAAAAATAAAACTCTACTTGATTACAAAACTACTAAATTATCCGTTTACACGTATTAATTTACTTAAAATTTAGTTAACTACTTAATACGTGTAAACCGAACATAACTGAACATTTTTTTCTTTCTTTCTTTCTTTTTTCTTTAAATATTGAATTATCATCGGTCCTCGATAGGTCTACGAAGTTTGGTCTTCCAAACTTAGTCTTAGTCTAACTGTTTAAAGCTAATATAAAGCGTTTAACTAGGTTTTTCTTTCTTTCTTTCTTTTTTTTAATATTGAATTGTCATCGCGGCATCGGTCCTCGATAAGTCCACGAAGTTTTTTTTATGGAAATAGCCGACAATCGAGCTGACGATCTACCTGATGGTAAGTGGCTATCGTCGCCCATGAACATTAGCAACACCAGAGGTAAAAGCGAAAAGTAAAAGTAAAAGCGAACCCCATGAAGTAATAACAATAGTAATAATGGTATTAATTAACAATTAAAATCAATATTACCAATATAATCCCTCCGAGGGCCTACCACCAGCGGGCCGGATTTAGTCGCCTCTTACGACACCCATCCAGCGTGGGTTTGGGTTTAGTATTCTAAAGCCGCCCCAATACGGCAAAAAAAATATTTGTTTCGTCCATCGAATGTTGATAGGTACGTAGTACCTACGTAACAAGTACGTAACGCACTAGCCAAGGCATTGAAGGCATGCGATGCGTGCGGTGTGGCGGCCGGCATCAGAATGAGACAAAAATCGCATCGGTGATCGCAAAGGTCCACACACTGTCGATTCATCGGTGCGATATTCAAGATTGCATAGATTTTTGTTGCGATCGCCGATATCGTCTGCGATCAAGCAAATCGTTCACGATCACAACATACACTACCGATCCGTCGTTGCGATCGGTCGGCAACGACGGATCGCACCGATCGATCGCATCGTCAATGGGGCCCATAATAGTAATTAGTAACTGTTTCGACGGTTTCCTAGCAACATCTCTTCTCTATGACAAATTCAAGAAATGTAATGTGACATGGTACTAAAATGTTAAGCTACTTCTGCGGCCGACTGTACCTGACAGCTGTTGAACTGCTGTTGATTAAAGTCAAAGTCTCTGCCCATGACTTTTTCCTGTCTACGTCACATACATAATTATATTTAAATAGTGGTATAGTCAATCAAGATAATTTATGTGGGCCGATCCCAGCGGCACTGCAATGCCGGGCCGACCCGTGACGGGAGTGGAGCGAGCCCCGAACATCCCGTCGAGTCACAAAAATCAGTTTAATATACTGGTCCCGACGTGCGGGAACTTTCAGATATTAAGCTGAAAAGAACAGATACTACACTTTGATCTTAGCCAAAAGGCCGAGAAGCGATACCAATTTAAACTTTTTGGAGATACTTATATGAACTACAAAGAGTCTCAACAGCGTGATTCAGAAGTTGACACAATTTTTTCTGAGCGACATCTAGTGGGAGAAAAGACAACTAATTAAAACGCCATCTACAATAATTTACCTTGCACTTGTACATTGGAAACTTCCCAGTCACCTCTCGGGTTCAACTTTCAGTAGGGTCATAGAGTAACTTTGTTGAGTAGGGTCTTGTAAATATAAAAATGTATTTGCCGACGTTGGTGTCATTATTATTAGAGACCGACCGAAGGTTCGGTTTCGGTTTCGGTTTCGGCCAGTTTCGGCCAAAAAATCTAGTTTCGGTTTCGGTTTCGGTTTTGGAAAAATTTGGCCGAAACTTTCGGCCAAACCGAAACTCTGTGTTCGTGAATTTTCGTGCGTCGTTCGGTTAAGTTCGTGTCTAACCCGTGGGCGCTGACTTTCCAAGTGAAGTCATTGATTTAACATGTTTATTATATTTGTTCATTTATCATTAATCTGAAGAGCGTCTGACAGGGTGCTTTGGCGCTTGATTTTAGCCGTTTATTGCTCGATGTTAATAACGGCAACAGGTAGAAAAAAGGTCATAATATAGTGTCTAATGCTGTATAGATAATGATTTGGAATTCATATCCAAGCATGGTAATGAAATTGTAACTGGAAGATATTTAATAAAACTTTTACTAGGGGTATTAATTAGACGTAATAGATTATATAAAAAGTAGTTTTCGTCTATTTGTTCTGACTACTCTTAGGAACGACATAACAGATTTACCTGCGGTTTCCACTCCCTTATAACTTACAATACATACGTATTGTAGTGAGCTTTGGTTAACATTTAGTGGTTTACAAATAAATAAATTACGTTATGTCAATTTCACCCATACTTACATTTATTGAGTGAGGGCTTACCGAAAGGTTTACGGAAGCAAAGCGAGGACATTCAGTAGTAGTATTTTTGAAGTCTAAATCCCAAATCATCCATTACAATGAAACGGTAACTGATCGATATGTCTGTACATGGAAGATATTTGAGAAAATCTATCCCGAGCGGTATTTGTCAACGCAAAAGAGACCATAGCAATTATTTTTAGAATTTTCGTCTGTTTGTGTGTATGTGCGTTTGTTCAGGGTAATTTCTAAATCGGCTAAATCGATTTGCATGCGGTTTTCACTGACGTATTTAGTAAAATGGGGCTAAGATTTAAATGATCTTAAATTAAAATTTAAAAACCCCCGACAGTTTGATATGCACTAAAATAGCTAAGAACACACTCGATTAACACTCGTCAGGGGTTAAAAACAGCGTTCATCCATAGGTACCCACATTTTTTCGAATTTTGTCGTTTACGTTTAGATAAGTTTACCGAAATGAAGGCAGTTAATACACATAAAAATGTACAAATAAAAATGTGTGAAAAAACACGCTAGATTTCAGTACCTATACAGGGTGTCCCGTAAGTAGTGGGTCAACGTTAGGGGACAGATAGCTTGAGGGTTGACCTACCTAATGTCAAAAAATTACCTTTGTAAAATTTAAAAAATTCAGCTCCTTTAACCTACTTTTTTCTGTTGAGTCCACAAATGAGCAGCTCAAAAAATACCCTAATGGGGTAGCCAAACGAGCGTAAGTCGTAAAATCGCGTAAAATACAAATTTCAAAGAATTAAATTAGAACTTTTATATGAAACCAGCTCATTTCACGTGACTCACAGCGCCAAAAATACGCTCGTTTGGCCTCACCCTAAGTTTCGGTTTCGGTTTCGGCCGAAACTGGACCTAAGGCCGAAGGTTCGGTTTCGGTTTCGGTTTCGGCTGAAAAACCAGTTTCGGTCGGACTCTAATTATTATTCAATTTATATTTATCTACTATTTTTCCACAATCCACAAACTATAGAGTTAGAGCGCAATTAATAGTAAATGCGCTCGATGTATAATAATAATAAAGTAAATATAGTGTACTTAATTTTAATTTACCGTAAACTGTAAACAGACTTGAGAGTGATTTTTTGTGATTCTGTACTAAGGAGCAATTTAAGTAACCATTAAGTGACTCTTGAATCTGGGCGTTAGACAATGAAGTATTTATGTTTATACGTATACATAGAAAAATAAAGATTTTTGAATTTTTTAGCTTTACAGTATAGAGATAAATAAATAAAAAATAAAAGGTGGTCGAAAAACTTTATTCGCTTATCCGACTACAATATTAACTTATCTTAACGGACGGATTCGTGACGGAATATCATTATCGTGTTTTTGTTATTGCAACAAAAGGTAAATATAGGAATAAGGTCCTTATTCCGTCGGGTTAGAGTCCAAGTACAGCGACACGTCCTCGATCTTGGGCAGTCTTCGGTAATCCACATGCTCGCCGCACATGGGACACTTGGGGTCTTCCCTCAGTAACCTGTAGAATTTAATCGTGTTAAATATTTTGCCCATAATGCAGATTCCTAACATTACCTACTTGTAATACAAAAAATAAGTCACCTATGAAATCTATACTAATATTATAAAGTGGAAAGATTTGATTGTTTGTTTGCATTGAATAAGCTCCGAAACTACTGAACCGATTTGAAAAATTCTTTCACTGTTGGGAAGCTATACTGTCCCCGGGAGACATAGGCTATATTATATTTTCAAAAAATTAGGGATCCTTAATAAAACTTCAATAATGTAACCCAAGGTGTAAAAAAATAAGAAAACCGAAGCAAAGCGAGGGCGGTTACTCGTATGCAATAAAATTTAAAATAAATTCGATGACTTACTCTACAAACTCTGAGAGGATGGCGGGAAAGTCGCACTCCGGACATGCCGTCAGATCATCTTTTACGATGTGGAGTCCCTGCGGTATATTAAAAATATTGCAATTATCGTTTCACTTTATAAAATGTTATACCTACCATTGTCAAATTCATGCATTATTTTTATAAAAAATACCGCAACTACAAGTTTTATCACGCGACAAAAATGTCCCTGAAGGAGAATTCTTGATCTGAGGACACATAATACCGTGTAGATACTCATTATGAGTTAACTACCATTAACGTGCGTTCACAGGACTTGCAGCACGCGAAGTCGTCCCATAATTCCCATTTAACCAGGTGGATTTTGACGATTTATTGAGTTATCGATAAAAAATCTAGAATAGAAAAAGCAAGGAACTTTGCAGGACAAGTAAAGCCGTTGCCTCCTGGTGTTACCTATCATCATGAAAACTTTCGACACTCGTTGGCCACTATCAGCAACAATCCGCATCGGAAAAGCGTTTTGGAGTAAGCTATAGCCCTTCTCAGATATAAACAGATTAGATTAGATATTGTGCTTTTTTCCCTTCTGTGGTTGTAGTGAGCTAATGAGCCAATATGGATAAAAGTCAATGAGGAGTAAGGATAAGAATCACGAATCTGTTCACGGCTATAATTGGCTTGTACACAGTATTATGTTGTATATTACAAAACTCATACAAAAAATGTGTTAGGTGATGCTGTTGGTGTGTAAATCCTATTAATTTAATATTATAATTGTGAATGTTTGTGAAGATGTTTGTATGTTTGTTCCTCAATCACGTCACAACTACTTAACCAATTTGGCTGAAATTTGGAATGGAGATAGCCTATACCTTGGATTAACACATAGGCTATTTTTATCCCGAAAAAGTTCAGGGGTTCAGGGGTAAAAAATCAATCTCTCCTGCGGGTAAAAGCTAGTACATATAGAAATAAACAATGATCACACACAGTAGCGATACATATGGGCAGGTCTGCCTGGCAACGCGCGCAGTGCGTGTCGGCGGCGGGCAGCGGGGCGCCGCACTGCGGGCAGGGGGCGCTGCGCTCGGGGGGCGACGGCTCGCGCGGCGGGTGCCGCACCACGGACTCGATCTTCTTCACGTACTTCGGGTCGATCTGAACACGCCAGTTATAAAAAATATAAATAATTCAGTTTACAACTAAGATCATTTAAAAACTTATTAAGTGCTGAAAACAAATATACCGTTTGGGTCGTCGGATAGGTGACGTAATTTAGTGATTACGTCTGTTTAGAATGAAACGAAATGCAAAGTAGGTACACAAATTATAAATAATATCTTCATAATTTCGAGAAAACCAAAACACAGCTTTCACTATTCTACATCTACTTTCATTTAAACTAATAAAATAAGTAGGTAAAAAAATTGTCAATTTAGTTACGAGTTTCACAATTTGGTATTTGAGATTATGGCAGTTAAGCATCATGCGTGTTGACATTTCGCGTACAACGCCAGGTAATCACATGGCTACATCTCTTGTAGGGCGCCATGCCTCATAGATTACCCCCAATTAGTGTCCGACCGAAGCTTCGGCTTCGGCTTCGGCTTCGGCCACCTTCGGCCAAAAAAGCACCTTCGGCCAAATCTTCGGCTTCGGCCAAAAATCTGCCGAAGGTTTGGCCGAAGCCGAAGGTTTGCTAGTTGTCAAATATTGAAATTTACTGAACGATGCTAGAGCGAGACGGAGAGTGTGCAGAGCAGCAGAGTTTCGCCGCGCCCCGCCGCACCGGCCCAAACGAATCGCAGTTAGTAAAATAAACGAGTCAAAACAAGTTTAACTTAATTTTCCTAAGAAATTACTTATAAGTATTTAATTTTCTCAAAAATTCCAAAAAATTATATGTAAAAAATAGATATTGAAAAAGCGTTAAACTTTGCTCAATTATTTTATAGAAATATTTTGTGTTCGTCTGATAATTAAAAAAATGTGACTGATTATTTGATTATTTTTGTTAAAATTACTTTAAGTAAATAAATATTTAATTAACATTGTATATTTGAAACTTTTATTTTTGACAATATTTTATTACCTAGGTACTTGTATATGTTGGTCTCTCGGCTCGTTATTGGGCTAAATCTCTAAAGCTCTCACTATATGTATCTAGTACCTATATTCTGAGATCAAAGTAACTATCGTATTTCTCAAGGTCAATGACACCTTCGGCTTCGGCTTCGGCTTCGGCCGAAGGTTTTGGTGAATACCGATTAATCGGCTTCGGCTTCGGCTTCGGCCAGAATTGCACCTTCGGTCGGACACTACCCCCAATAGATACCGCATAAGTTAAATCTTAGAGTCTGAAGTCACAACATTTGGCGGGACAAAAAAATGCGCTGTGATTGGCTATTTTTAATTCATGCTTGGACTTGACCGGTCAGTATTGGTCGACACTATTGTCGTGAACTTGCAAATGCAAGTACGTGTATGCGGTATCTATTGGAGGTAATCTATGGCATACCTGGTCCCGGTACTGCGGCTGCATGAGCGCGCGCGCCCACTGGTGCGCCTGGTGCCGCAGCCCGGCGCGCGCGCACTCGATCACCGTCGACGTCAGGATCGACACCTGGTCTGAGTTGGTGGTTGGACAACAAACAACATTATTCAAACTTCTATATCGACACGACCGACGCTGTGGATACGGGGTAAGGAAACAAAATGGAACAGTTTATTGTGAAACGTTCTATCGTCACGGCTGCATGTGAACAGTACAAGTGAAAGTTAAAAGTTACAGTACAAATTAAAAGTTAAATTTCAATGTCGTCTTTAATTATATGTAATTATAGACGGGATACCGCGGATATAGTGTGCCTTCAGAAACTAATTAGTGGGAAAATTGATTGTCATGATCTTGTTGCAAAAATTAACTTTACTATTCCGCGCCAAAACAGTCGTCTCCATACTAGAACAGCGTTCAACCTTCCTGTTTGTAAGCGAAAATATCGTAAGTATTCGTCGAAATACCGTAATTACACTATTACTATTTACAACAAAGTTTGCCTGGCATTAGATATCTTCTATTCTACAACTTCCTCCATAAAAACGCAATTTTATCGTAAATATTTTTCAGACAGATCCTGATTGACGACGTTATGGAAACATAACGTCGTCAACGTCAATCAAGATCTGTCTGTTCAGGTAGCTTTAGTTTCTAGTACTTAATTTTTCCATTGTTCTATTTTTAATATGCATGCAGTGTTCACATCAAGAAGGACGTTCACCATGATCAACTGTTATATTATGTATGTTTTCGCTAAGTTTATAAAGTGCATTGTCCAGTTTTGTGAACCTAATAAAAAAAACTATAATTCAAAGTAGTAGTACATACGTTGGGGCGTGGGGAAGAAGGCGACCTCGGCGGCGGTCCGCAGCAGCAGCCGCGCCGCCAGCTCGTGCCGCCCGCGCCGCACGTGGCTGCGGACCTGCACGCACACGCACCCACCGCACGTTACACGCACCCACCGCACGTTACACGTACGCACCATTAGTTGTATGGACATGTTACATGCGTTTTCTTAGTAATACATGATTTTAAACTGTATAAAACATTTCACGATTATTTTATGATTTTTTATGGAAATAGCCGGCAAACGAGCTGATGATCCACCTGATAGTAAGTGGCTATTGTCGCCCATGGACACCAGCAACACCAAAAGCATCACTGATGCGTTGCCGGCCAAGAAAGAGAGAAAAAATGAAAGAAATCAACAAAGATCTATCTAAGCAGCCTAAGCAGGTATTATCCTGCCACCTTACATGCTAGTGACCTAATTTTCAGTAGTCACAAAACACCAAAGACATCACCGGGGCGTTGCCGGCCAAGAAATAAGAGAAGAAAGAAAATATAATACAATAGCTGCCCGGACAGACTTCGTTCTGTCAAAAGTTTTTTATTTTGAGATGTAAGCTATCCTATCTTTCAAGTTGGATCAAACTGCAACCGGTGTGCAAATTTGATTAAAATCGGTTAAGTAGTTTATAGCCTAAGATCCGGCCGCAAAATTCCGTGCTCATCTGTTTTTTACTACAAACCAAATTTTTATGAATATTTATAATGAGGAGAATATAGAATGACTAGGTTGCCTATCAAAATTTGGCCGCTAGTATTTTTAATTAAATTATTTTTAATTTATTTTTGGGAAAAAATTTCGTTCACTTGTTTTTTAAATAAAACCTCATCTACGTCACGGCCACTTTTATAAAGATTCTAAAAAATCACGGTTGCCATTGCGCAAACGGCCGCAACCTCTTCGCAGCCTGGTGTAAACAAGTATGATTTCAACACGTTTATACGTTCATAACGTACATTTATATATTATATCTCTAATTAAAGCTAATTATTTTCTATTTATTATCGTATATGGTTGCCTACTTAAATCCGGCCGCAAATAAGGGTTGCCGGCTGTTAAAGATATTTAATTAAAATTACTAGCGGCCAAATTTTGACAGGCAACTTTGTAATTATATATTCTCCTAATTATAAATAAGCATAAGAATTCGGGTTTGAGCAAAAAATCGATGAGCGCACTAATCCTGCAGCCGGATATCTTTAACAGCCGGCAACCCTTATTTGCGGCCGGATTTAAGTAGGCAACCATATACGATAATAAATAGAAAATAATTAGCTTTAATTTGAGATATAATTTATAAATGTACGTTATGAACGTATAAACGTGTCGAAATCGTACCTGTTTACACCAGGCTGCGAAGAGGTTGCGGCCGTTTGCGCAAAGGCAACCGTGATTTTTTAGAATCTTTATATAAGTGGCCGTGACGTAGATGAGGTTTTATTTAAAAAACAAGTGAACGAAATTTTTTCCCAAAAATAAATTAAAAATACTAGCGGCCAAATTTTGACAGGCAACTTGGTAATTATATATTCTCCTAATTATAAATAAGCATAAGAATTCAGGTTTGAGCAAAATCGATGAGCGCACTAATCCTGCAGCCGGATATCTTTGACAGCCGGCAACCCTTATTTGCGGCCGGATTTAAGTAGGCAACCATATACGACAGTAAATATAAAATAATTAGCTTTAATTTGAGATATAATTTATAAATGTACGTTATGAACGTATAAACGTGTCGAAATCATACCTGTTTACACGAGGCTGCGAAGAGGTTGCGGCCGTTTGCGCAAAGGCAACCGTGATTTTTTAGAATCTTTATATAAGTGGCCGTGACGTAGATGAGGTTTTATTTAAAAAACAAGTGAACGAAATTTTTTCCCAAAAATAAATTAAAAATAATTTAATTAAAAATACTAGCGGCCAAATTTTTAAAGGCAACCTAGTCATTCTATATTCTTCTCATTATAAATATTCATAAAAATTTGGTTTGTAGTAAAAAACAGATGAGCACGGAATTTTGCGGCCGGATCTTAGGCTATTAGGAGTCCATCGCGGACAAACAACGTGACACGTAATTTATATCGCACATTCTTTTTACGTTTATTATAGATCGTACGGGTTTGATTACTAGTATAAACATTATTACATATTTACCACTATGTAGATTATGCACTTTTAGACACGTATACCTTCTTCTTCTTCTTCTCAGTCGATACGTTCTTGACAGAACGGTCGTGGTCATCATGAAGTAGCGGTAAGGGCTGATGTCACTCGCCTCACGATGTTTCGCCATTTCTCCCTATTGGCCGTCATCCTAGTGCATTCATGTAATGGGCCGCCCACCGCAGATTTTATTTGGTCGGTCCAGCGCATGGGTAACCGCCCACGAGGTCTTACGCCTTCCACCTTGCCCTGTACAACAAGGCGCTCTATGGACATTCCCCCTCTTCGCGAAACGTGGCCGAAGAACTTTAAGATGCGTGTTTGTACGATAGATGACAGACGATGTTTGATGTCGAGTTCTTTGAGTATGGAGGCGTTGGTCCTGAATTCAGTCCACGACACTCCGAGCATCCTTCTCCAACACCACATTTCAAACGCATTTATCTTTTTCTTTTCAGTTTCACGCAGGGTCCACGTTTCGGAAGCATATAGAAATATGGGGAAAACAAGTGTACGAACAAGTTTTAATTTCGTGCTTTTTGTTATATTGCGATTTCGACAATTTTTCCTTAATTTGTCCATAGCGCTCCTCGTCATTGCCAGACGTCTTTTAATTTCCTCCATGCAACCCCCACTGTTGCAGATCAATGCACCCAAGTAAACGTAAGATGAGACGACTCCGCAGCCTGCCATTTCAGTGACATTTGCCAGGTTGTTGTTGGCACGGTCCACAATCATTATTTTGGTCTTCTTGCGATTGATTCTTAAGCCAAACTCAAGACTGATACGTTCCATTCTTTTAAGCAGTTCTTCCATGAGCTCAGCACTGGTCGCAAATAATGTTGTGTCGTCTGCGTAGCGTAGATTTGCAATCTTATAACCACCTATGCTTATACCATCGCTCCAGTTTTCTAGTGTAATGCGCATGATAATTTCAGTATATATGTTGAACAGGAGCGGTGATATTATACAGCCCTGACGAACACCTGCGCTGGGGTGGAAATTGCTGGATAATATTTCGTCAGTACGTACTGAGGCTGAACCGTTTTCATAAAGCCGTCGAAGAAGATGTATCAGATGTGTCGGTGTTCCCATGTCTATCAAGGTTTTCCACAAAATTGGCCATTTTACCGAGTCAAATGCTTTAGAAAAATCAACAAAGCAAATATACGCTGGCTTGTTGAATTCTCGAGCCTTCTCGATTATCTGGCGTACGATGAGGATTTGCTCTCGGGTGCCCTTTCCTTTTACAAACCCTGCCTGTTCTGGCGCAATTTCCTTAGATAGATATGACTTAAGCCGTTCATTTAGTATGTGCAACATGATTTTACTAGAGTGAGATATTAGAGCAATTAGGCGGTAGTTATTGCACTTTTTTGTGGAACCTTTTTTATGTAAGGGTACGAAGATGGTATGTGTCCACTCTGATGGCCATTCTCCAGTTTCCCATATTCGGTTGCATATACTATGGAACATTACGACTGCTCGTTCTCCTAGGGCTTTTATAGTCTCTATAGGTATAGCATCTGTACCGGTGGCTTTCCCATTTTTTAGGTGTTTTATTGCCGTTCTGATCTCCGATTTAAGAATGTCGGGCTCTATATTCTCTTGGCCAGGTTTTGTATTCGGGAAAATTGTAGATTGCGGGTCTTCAAATAAGGATTGACAATAACATTTCCATATTTCGGAGATTAAGTTTAACTCAGTTGCAACTTTACCTTGATTGTCCTCAATTGCCCACTTTTTCGAGGACAATGACTTAGTGATCAAGTTGATCTTCCGAAATAGGTCTCTAGATTGATGTCTTTCCGCATGACTTTCTGCTTCTTGACAGATTTCTTGGAGATAGTTATTGTGGTCTCTTCGGCATCCTGTCTGTATCTGTGCAGATAATCGGTTGATCTCTCTGATATCCACACCAGCAGCTTTTTTCTTGCGTCTTTCCTCTACTAGAGCTAATGTGTTATCAGTCATCCAATGCTGACGTTTCCGTGGTGGAGCCGTGGTTTTGGATGTTATTATCGCGTCAGTAATTATAGTTTTTGCCCTGCTCCACAACAACTCTGGTGATTCATTTGAATGAGTGATGTTCGTCCAGTCAGTCCACTTTTTCTCTAATATTTCGTTGAATTTTACACTGTCCTTCACTTCCATCTTCGTTTGTTTGCTAAAACTTCTGGCTGCTCGAAGTTTTAATTTTACTTTTGAGATCAGTAATTGGTGGTCTGTTCCACAATCGGCGCCAGGTAGGGTGTGTGAGTTCTGAACTGATGTTCAGACACGTATACCATGTGAACTAAATTTCGCATTTTTTGCAGATGTGCCATTATATTACTAGGTGAGCGATATATATTAAGATGGTCCACTAAGCCCCACCGACCAGTATGTAGGAGTGCAGCGTGCGCGCGGCGTGCCGCAGGTCGCGCGGCGCCGCCAGCCCGCGCGCCCGCAGCGCCACGCACAGCCCGCGCGCCACGTCGCGCGCCTCGCGGTACCGCCCGCGCGCGCACTCCGCGCCCGCTATTATTACCTGAATCATCAAAATTCAAAACAGTTCTGCACATTTATCTCCTCTTTTTGTCAACATATTTTTGAAGTGAAAACTTCTTTAGTTCGGGGGTGATTTGAAATTCGATGAAACGAAACTGCATGACATAGTTGACGTATTTTTATACGTAGTATATGTATATAACGGTAACAGGAAGTGCACTGACCGCAGTCTTGGCGGCCTCAGCGAACTGCTTCTTGGCCATGTAGAGGCGGAACAGGTGGCGCGGGTCGCGCGGCGTGCCGTCCGCCTCGCCCAGAAGGAATTCAATCAATCTGTAACACATTCACACACACACACACTCACTTATTCAGACTCGACTTACTGAAACATGAGCTTTATATTTATTACATAATAATTTCCAAATACTATGTATTAAATGCCTATAATTGCATGCGTTGATTGAAACTAATAAATCAAGAGTTTTAATTAAGCTCGAAGGACCAAACATTTGTACGGTTATTTTTTTATACAAAGTATATTAAAATATTTTAAATATCGTCTTGGCCTACCTTTACGAACGAAGTAATTCCCTGACACTCCTTACCTCCTGGTGAGTCGGTCATCATCACTAGCAGCCGCCGCGTCGATGGCGATGGAGATGCCCTCATTCTCCTCCTCCTCCGTCCCCCCGGTCTTCAGCAGGTGCGTCATGGCGCGCCCGTACTCCCCGGCGTGGAAGTAGAACTTGCCCGCCAGGAGATGGTTCTTCTCCCCCTCAAAGTGCAGCGCCAGGCTCCTGAAGTCCTCCGGCCGCGCCTGCGACGTCTGGATCAAGATCTCTCCGTACAGCTGCAGCTTGCCATTCTTCCGCGCCAGCTGAAACGCCTCGTCGTAGCACAAAGACATCACCAGGAACTTGATCGCTGAAGTCGGATCGTCGTTGTTCTGGAAGTAGTTCGCGACCATCTTTGCGCCCTGAACGGACTTCGACTCCTGAACTAGAGCGACGGCGTCATCGATGTCATCTAATTTTTCTAAGTCGAGTCGAATGGCGGATTCAAAGTCCTGCGCTTTGAGGTATGATTTTAGCGCATCGGCGTATCGTCCCTCGGCCTCCTTGGCTCGGGCGTACTGGAGGTGTACGCTGGGGGAGTTGATCTTGGGCATGAGGGCGTCGACCTTGAGCCAGGACTTGAGCTTGATGTAGAGCGCGGCGGCGCGCTCGGCGTGGCCCGCGTGCTCGTACAGCGCTGCAGCATGGCCGTACTGCCGCGCCTCTTCCAGCAGCTGCGCGCACTCCCGCAGGAGGGCCGTGTCATGCGAGTGCTTCATGGCGGTGGTGACGCCGCGCATGACGTCACCGCACCGGATGGCCGTGCGCGCGATGCCCGCCTCGCACTTCGCGTTGTGCTCCTTCACCTTCACGTCGTCCGTGTTCTCCGTTATGATGCTCTTCTCGTAGTTCGCTAGGGACTCGTGGTAGTCCGCGCTGTAACGTGAAATTTTAGTAAAGGTATGTCGCTTCCAGGTTCTTTCAAGCAATTTTAATGTAATTACGAAGTGCAACGGTAAGTTAAAATAAAAAATTTAAATAGTGACAGATGCATTATTTGCAAAAATTTTAGTCTTATAATAATTTTGATAAAGCTCACAATTCACCACGTTGATATGCAAAAATTAAAAGTTAAAAAACATTAGTATTGTGCATTACTAACGTGAGCTCGAGATGCATGGCCCAGTGCGCGGTGACGGCGGGCGCGCGGCGCGGGCAGGCGGCAGTGGCCAGGGCGGCCGCGCGCGCCCAGTCCCCGCGCGCCGCGTGCAGCTCCAGCGCGTGCAGCGGACTGGCGCCCTCCAGCCAGCGCGCCGCCGCGTCGCCCGCACCCAGGCAGGCACTTAGCATGCCACTGTGGGAGAAAAAAAATTGGACTCAAAGGACCAATATTTTTTTGTATTCATTGTTTAGCCAACCTCCTTAACACGTTTTATATAACCTATGTATCCGCTATGTCTGGATAAGTCATTGCGTAAAGTATTAAAACTAACAGTATAATTTTGTGACTTCTTGACAGTTGACAGTCTAGGCAACTGACATGAGGATTATGGATGAATGGAATATTGACGACCCATGTGGCGCAATGGTTACCATGCCGGATCGCCGCACCGAGGGTCCTGGGTTCGATTCCCAGAGAGGCGGAAATTTGAATGATGAGTTTGAATTTCTGTTCTCTCCTTTCTCGGTCTGGGTGTGAATGTCCTTGTCTTGTGTGTTGTCCATGGCACCCACGACACAGGGAATCCTAGCGTGGGGCTATGAGTGTGAAGCGTTATTTATTTATTTATTCACGGCCGTAAGTTTGGTAAACCAGCCCAATAGGTCAAGTTATGGCGCAAATCCCTTCTGTGCGTTCCCTTATCCCTTCTTTATTGAGGCGTCAATGATACTTTTTTTCTTTACGCCGATTACTTATGTTTGAAGCGCTTCAATTTTTATTTAGTAAATAAAATAAAAAAACCAAACGTGTAGTGTGTACTGACCACAAAACTGGCAACTCCTCGACGTGAGCAGCGTCCTCTAGCGACCACACCATGGCCACGTCGCTCAGCCGGGTGTACACACGTATTGCTACAGGGTAATAAATTTCCGCATTAGAACGCAACAGGCGCATCGCACGCAATGGGCGCATCGCACGCAACGGACGCATCGCACGCAACGAACGCATCGCATGTAACGAACGCATCGGATGCAACGTATGTATCGGACGCATAGGATTTTAGTATTCCCTGTATATTCATACAATTGCGTCCAATGGACCACACGCTTCCGCCACGAAACCTTTCTATGGACACTTAACTTGAACCATGTTAGCGATTACATAATAGTAAGGGCATACATTTTGAAATTAAATCTTATATGTATCTTTATTACATATCATCAAAAATCTTCCATATTTCTAGGTTGGTATACTCGTATTTATTTTGTCTCACCAAGAAAGAAAATTAATTCCAAATACACATGTATGTACATAAATAAAAAGTCCCTCACCAAACTCAACATTAAGATCATTGATAGCCGCTTCGCCCATACTGCGCCAGACGGGCTCCTCGTCGACGGCGTCGCAGAAGAGCCACGCTTCGGCGAAGCGGCGCAGCAGCAGCAGCTTCTCGATGTGCTGCCGCTGGTTGGCGAGCCGCCGCCCCGCGTCCGCGTCCGCCAGACCACTCGTGTTGTGTGACTCCAGCGGCACGCGCATCACGCTGTACGATGGGATAGACAACCAACAATAACAATGGCTTCAACCCATTAATGGCCCACTACTAAGCACTGATCCTCTTGAGAAAGCCTAAAGCATACTCTACCAAGCTGCTCCAGTGTGGATTGGTGGAATAATTCAGCCTTTTGATATTATTCCTACCATCCCTGCTTCCAAGTGCTTGTTCACATTGAACGCGCGGGCGCGGTAAACGCTACATACACCGCGCGCGTTTTGCTGTGAACACTTTTATAGTAGCTCATATGTTTGATATTTCGCGACCGCGCCCGCGCCCGCGAGTTAGTGTGAACAAGCACCAACGCGTTAAGAATGAAATGTAATTCTTAACAGATGTGTGGCCGACAGTTAGTGCGCTAAAAGGGGCGTGCTAACACGTTATGCGAGCATTAGCTCCAAACAGCTTTATTGAAATTCAAGTTTTCAACCTTATCGTCATATAGGTAATTAAAGCGTCGCAACTCGTATCGCTACTCAGTACTCACTCTCCCCCCGGACAGTAGCAGTACAAGTCCCCGGCGAACAGCAGCAGCGGCGCGTGTCCGGGCAGCAGGGGCGTGGAGTGCACGCGGGCCACGTGCGGGCCGCGCGCCGAGCTCGCCGCGTAGTAGTACGTGTCCGCCCGCTCCGCGCCCCACACCACGAACACGTTGCGCTCGGAGAGGCAGATGTCCCACACTACGCCGCTGTAGCTGTGTACAATGAACGGTTATACACTCATACCATAGATTACCCCCAATAGATACCGCATAAGGGAAATTTTCTTATGGCCGGTTTCTGAGGTCCTTTTGACGGGAGTTTATCTATTCAATAACGCTAACGGGTCGATAACTTCCGAAAAAGCGGTTCTGAGCACTGCGATAATACATAAACTCAGTTTAAACTAAGATCAACTTATCTAACCCAAGATGGCCGTTTATAGGTTCCATAACTTTATTTGACGTTTCATTTTAAGATATGGCAGATGAAAAAGCATACGGGCCACCGGATAGTAAGTGATTAAGGTCGCCTGTGAACATGAGCAATACCAGAGGAATCGCCAATGCAACGTGTTAAATGAAATACTTATAAAATTAATGAAATAAATGCAACAATTTCTCGCCATTGACATTTGACATTCATCAATAATAATATCCATGACAACCATGACATGACATCCATGACAACCCGACCTTCAATCTCACAATTTATTCTTTAGGTACTTCTATCCAAAAAGTATTGTTATGGCAAAGGCTACACTATAATACGACTGATGTATTCCCTTCACAATCTGGCTGCGTCGGCTTGGCTGGCCTGGCTGTAGCTGAAGGGAATCGTCAATATAACGGGTTAGATATAATAAAAATGAATATGAAAATGATAAAATCCATTTGAAACTTGCTCTTTTGAAGAGAGCCATCTAGTGGCAGTTTTAGTTACTCGTTATTGAATTCATAGTTATTGAAAGGCCGCTTGCGTGTTCAGAAACCCAGTGACAGTTATCGAATACATAACTTAAGTTTAACTTTATTGATTCAATAGCTGTTGATCATTTAACTGGAGACTTCAGAAACCGGCCATTAGAGTTTGAACTCACAAAATTTGGCGGAAGGCACGGCTTGCCGGGGACAAAACAATGCGCTGTGATTGGCTATTTCTAATTCATACTTGGACTTAGACGCCGAGGACGCGTCAGTATTGGTCGACACTATTGTCGTCGACTTGCAAATGCACGTACTTGTTGGCGCGCGTCAGTTGCCTTGTATGCGGTATCTATTGGAGGTAATCTATGACTTCATTCCTACTAGTTCCACTAGTTATACTAAACGCAAAGACTCGTGGCAGGCGGAGTAATAAAACGTGCAAAAGAGACGGCGCACATCATTTTCTCTCTCGCACTTGCACTGTTTATGGAAATTAAGTGTTTCGCATCTCTGTGCCTGTGCGCCGTCTCTTTTGCACGTTTTATTACTCCGCCTGTCACGAGTCTTTGCGTTTAGTATAGTCCTATCGTAGAACTAGTGGGATTGTTCTTTATTATTATTCTTATTTTTTTGCTTATAAACGCTTACACACTCATACCCCCGCAGTAGGATTTTACCTGTGTCGCGGGTGGCAAGGATGACACATAAAACACATCACAATAACACCCATGACCCGAGTGCAAATATTTATCTGTCACATAAATATCTGGCCTGGTCGGGAATCGAACCCGGGCCCCCTCGCTTCGCAGGCAGGGTCGCTACCAACTAGGCTACAGGGTCGTTGTGTAGTGGGGTATTTGGTTATAGTCTTCAACCTATCAGTGGCTTACTACTGAGCACAGATCTCTCCTCTTGGGGAGGCTTAGAGCATACTACACCACGCTGCTCCAGTGCGGATTGGTGGAGGACTTAGTTATTGAGGATCCTGAATGTCCTGAGCCTCTAGACAAAACTATTTCCAGTTAAGGTTCACGCCATACGCTGCCTATGAAATTTAAGTGCGGAAAAATGAGCACGTGACTTTTCCGTGACTTGATCTCATTTTTGTCTACACTTTATCGGTCAACAATTTGCCTGAAGCGTCTTATTTTTTGTCATTTTGCGTGTTTGACTTTTTGCGTTTTTGACCTTAAGAGTATATAATGCCTTAAATTTAGCTCGAAGGACCAAAATTATTTATGGGTCATACTCATCTGCCAGCTCATCTGCCAGCTACCACTACTCACGTGATCTCATCGAGCGCCGGCGCGGGGCACAGGTCCCCCGCGGCGGCGCAGTACACGAACGCGCGGCGCCGCTCGTCCGTCAGCAGTGCGCGCGCGCCGCTGACGTCACAGTGCAGCGCGCGCACGCCGCACGCGTGCTTGTAGCGCGACACCACGCGCCACTCGTCCACGCCGAAGTACTCGATGTGGCCGCGCTGACGACACAGATACACTCACGGTACAGAGACAATAGAAGTATTTAGCACAATACAGGGCGTTTGAGCAACGCACAGGATAGCTAGGTAATTAGCCTTTAGCAGCAACTATAAATAAATAATTCATTTCAATTCATTTCCATTATTTCGAATTTCAGGATAGATTCCGAACAGAGCCTCAAGACAAAAACACTTTTCTGTAAACGCTACCTTCAGTATGTAATGTATGGGAATGATATTCAGTGCGGAAAAATGAGCACGTAACTTTAGGGTATTTTCTAGAAGCTCACGCCCCAACTCTGAGTCACTAATGGTTACTTTAATCGCTCCTTAGTAAAGAATGACCATACAAATTCTGTACTAAGGAGCGATTTAAGTAACCTTCAGTGACTCTGAGTTGGGGCGTCGGTGGCTACCTGGCTACTCACATCAGTGACGTATATAAAGAAGTCGCTGGTGAGGTGTATGTCGAGGATGGTGGCGCCCTGCGCGCGCGGCTCGGGGAACACCACGCCGTCGCGCTCCGGCTGCGACGGCTCCGGCGGCTCGATCTGCAACACGTCGCGGTGTGCAATTCATTTTAAGGTAATGTGGTGTAATAAAATAATTAAAATGTACTGTTTATATTGTATATTTGATAAGGTAACTCGGGTATACACATCAAAGGATATTTATTTATTTAAACTTTATTGAATTCATACATTGAATTACAATGGGCGGACTTAATGCCTAGTGGCATTTTCTACTAGGCAACCCTGGAGATGATGAAAAATTGTGGTAGGTGCAACAAACAAAAATTTAATCACGATGCTTTTATTTCATTACACTATAAATAATATATATTTATACATATGACGCAGAAGGGGTATTCTACGGTGTTGGTTATTCAATAATATTCCTTTTACTTTGTTCCATGATATATTTCCAGTTTTCCTAACGTTCACATCAATAACAATCTGTACTAGTCCGTGATCACTCCTCGAATCCCCATAGAATGTCCCACACATATTATTCTAAATAGATTGACACATTCCTAATTCTAAACATTTGGTTTTTCTTCATGACTTCTCGTCTGACAGACCAAAGAGGTCGCTCGCCGTCACATACATACAAACATACATACATATATACAAATATACATACATACATATACATAACATAATAGGGATGTTGACACTATCAGTAAATTAAAATAAATTTATGTTTAAAGTATCAAGGACAACATTTAAAAACCTAAAATATCATTCTTTTGTCGAAATCAATCTCAACAAATTAAATATAATTAATTTAAAATGTTAAAAATAGTACTCACTGTCACGTGACCTCAAACGCCATTTAGAGCTTATGACGTCATTGTTCCTATTTTATATGGAAGTGCGACTAACTTCAGTCGACAGATAGTAATGAATATCGGCTAGTGACGTCACGTGACGTTTTAGGCGGGAAATTTGAAAATGATTTTTATTTATCAATTTTTGTTTTTAAATTGAAGATTATTATTTTTATAATATTTTTTTCGTGAATCTTAAGGTTCTATCTATTAAATCAAATTGAATCCTAAAATTAGTCAACATCCCTATTCTGTCGGCCACATCTGCGGCTCAAAGCACTAATTAAGGTGCGTTTCAACGCAGGCGTTAACTTCAAATACAACACAGATAAAGCGGCAAGGTTATTTTAACGGCTGCGCTCAAATGAGTTTAAAGTAACGTGGTAAAATTAAGGCCATACAATTTTTATGAATGAAGTTCTATAAATTAACGAGTTCATATGGCAAAAAGTTAAGTACATAAAGCAAAGAGATAGGTATAATGCAGGGCATGATTCTATAACCTTTCATAGTGTAACTTATCCAGTGTATTAACAAGTGGCGTAGCTGACCCTAAGGAGGCCCCACATCAATATTTGTTGGAGGGCCCCATCGACGTCAGCTGTCAAATATAAAAGGAGTGCCAACTGTAGCGGTTGTAGGTTGTTGGCGAGCATTTTTTTGGGAGTGTTAGTGGAGGCCCGTATACGCTGGGGGCCCCGTATAATTGACACGGCTGATGCGGCGGTAGCTACGCCTCTGGTATTAACAAGTTGAATCTCACCGAATGCAACATAGCCCTGCCCTGGAACAGCACAGCCACATACTCCCCGGCGGCGCGCAGCCCGTCCACGGCGGCGGGGTAGGCGCGGCGACGGGGCGCGCCGCCCCCCAGCGGCACGAACCACGCGTGCGCCCCCGCCGCGATGACCACGTGCGCCCCACCCAGCGCGAGCGCCGTCGGCTCCGTCGGCAGGATGTACGAGGCGAGAGCTGTTGGCTCCGCTGTTGACGCGCACAAAGATTCGAATAAATATAAGGTTCGAATAATAATCTAAATTTCACTAACAAAAAATAACCGACTTCAAAATTACTCCAAAACTACTTGTCACAAAAACTACTCAAAAACGGAACCCTTATAGATTCTTTATGTCTGTCTGTCTGTCTGTCTGTCCGTCCGTCCGTACGTCACAGCCACTTTTTTCCGAAACTATAGGAACTATACTGTTGAAACTTGGTAAGTAAATGTATTCTGTAAACCGCATTAAGATTTTCACACAAAAATAGAAAAAAAACAATAAATTTTGGGGGTTCCCCATACTTAGAACTGAAACTCAAAAATTTTTTTTTCATCAAACCAATACGTGTGGGGTATCTATGAATAGGTCTTCAAAAATGATATTGAGGTTTTTAATATCATTTTTTTCTAAACTGAATAGTTTGCGCGAGAGACACTTGAGAGAAATGTGTGTCCCCCCCCCTGTAACTTCTAAAATAAGAGAATGATAAAACTAAAAAAAAATATATGATGTACATTACCATGCAAACTTCCAACAAAAATTGATTTGAACGAGATCTAGTAAGTAGTTTTTTTTTAATACGTCATAAATCGTAAACCGCAATTTACCTCGATCAAAGTTACAACGAACTTCAAGAACTTTTATATTATGTTACTTGCTACTACGGAACCCTTCATGGGCGAGTCCGACTCGCACTTGGCCGCTTTTTTAGACGGTGCCTAACGTGTATGCGCTTGTTCAGTTTTCGTGTTCAGTTTTGTCGTCAGTCGCAGTCTCTTCTTTTCATTAGCCATTCTTTGCACCACATAATACAATTTTTCCGCTTCACTTTTTTTTCTTTCAGAGCGAATATTAATCCAACAACTGCTAAAACGTCGTCTGTCGAAACCATCTCTGACACGTGTGCGTCGGCACCGTTTATTGTACCGTCTGATCGTAATGATTTCTCGTAGCGTGTATAGCTTGTATGCCATGTACGATAAACTGTACCGCTCGAACTATACAGTCTGATCGTAACGATTTCTCGTTGCGTGTATGCCCACCATAACCCGCCCCAATACATTCGACAAGAAATTCGACAAGAAAGTCTAAAGCCCAATGCATACGTAACGGGTTTTTTCTCAGTACGGGACGGGGACGGGGCATAAATATACGTGCGTGACCCGTTCCCGTCCCGTACGGGATTCCGCTGCGTATGCACTATCGTATACATTTTCTATGAAACGATGTTTCCAAAACTTCACATCCCTTTCGGGACGGGAAAAAAGTTTTTTCAAAAAACCCCGTTATGTATGCATTGGGCTTAACAACACTAACATTTATTAACAGCAGCGTCCTCCTCTATCCCCACGCACTGGTACACGGTGACCTCGGCCAGACTGGTGAGCGTCGCCACCCGCGTGCCGTGCGCCGCGTGCAGCGCCGGCACGCGCGTCACGAACACGCTGAGGGCGCCGCGCCCCGCCGCCGCCAGCAGCCGCCCGTCGCCGCTCCACGCCGCCCGCTCGGCGCCCCCCGCCGGCGACACCGCGCCTGTCACCGTGCCGCCGTTCCATACTGATATCAGCTTCAACCTTTGACGAGAAAGAGAGAGTAGGCTTTTACTAAGTTAGTGCGTTGATCATCCTGGTCCACTTCTCCACTTCATTAATATCAGGTGGAATTGTGGTAATTAACTTATTTTAAGTAAAAAAAAAGCAACTAATTGATACTATATAACATATTTAATAATTTAACTTAAAAGATAAGATGGGTAAGTACACTCGTTTTATCAATGTTTGCATGTGTTATAGTGCGAGTAGAGTTAAAGAGGGAGTGGGCGAAGTGAATAAAGGGTTCGAAATAGACAAATAGTAAAATTGAAGGTTAATTAAATTATTCGTACTACACAAGATCGCGGATCACAGAACGAAGAACTCGGAACGGCAGAACTTTTTCTGTCTGCGCGGGCTAGCTTAAAGGAACACCTTTTCAAAATACACTCACTGTCCATCTCCACAAGAAGCCGCTTGTCCATCAAACACGGCCACATCCGTGAGGCTGTCCTTGTGGTTCTTCACCTGGAACAACTCTTCCCCGACCTCCTTTATATGCGTCGATATGGCGATGATATATCCTGCACTGAACCCGATCAGAATGTACCCATCGCCGTACCACTTGTACGAAACTATCGAACCGTAGCGCTGTTGAAATGCTAATTCGATTGGATTTTCAGGGTTCAAAAGGTTGTAAAGGTATAAAGTTCTTTTCCCAACTATAAGGCTTATCTGAAATTGAAACATTTTTCTGTTGTTATGTTTAATTCATCATAATTTAATAGGTAATTATTGGTCGTATTGACGACCCGTCGTTCCAACTGGGGGCTTGAGAACGAGTTCTTTATTGCTTTTTCTGTTGTCTTTCTTGGCCGGTAAAGCATCAGTGATGTCTTTGGTCCATTCTGCCGATGGACCACGGACGCCAATAGCCACTTACCATCAAGTGGATCGTCAGCTCATTCATCGGCTGTTTCCATAAAAAACCAATGAACCGAATTCAAAAAGCACGCAAAAAAACATAAAAGTATAAGCGCCATCGTGCTTTGAAGGGCACATTAAGCCATTACGAATGATAGTGGAAAGTGGAAACCATAATTTAAACTTACTGTATTCTCCCCTGCAACTCTCTCATCAGTCTTCATCTCAGAAAACTGCAGCTCATTAGGAACGTCCCTCAGAGTGATCATTCTAAGCGTGTCCCCGTCAGAATTGTTGATTGACAAGCTTTTATCTTCTGACGCCAACACAAGTATGCTGTCCCTGTTCCACGCCGCACATGTTATTTTCTTTGTATGCTTACCTATTATGGGTATTCTCCTAAAATATACACATATTATTTTTAATATGCATGTTCCACACACATACAGTTTTTTTTTATAAAATACGGCTTTGATTGGCATAAAAATACAGCAGAATTTACTAGTCATTTTGATACAAAAATGTCATTAAAACTTAATTTGATTAAAAATAAATTAAATATCTAACAAAGCTTGTTGTTAATTGTTTGCAGTAATCTTTAAATTCTAACTTACTTAGTAGTATGATGGTTGTACAATGCCAAATTGCCTTTAGAAGTGCCTACAGCTAGCAGGGGTTCCCCGTAGGCCCAAGCCAGGCAGGACGGAGGCTCTCTTAACCCGGTCTCAACGTTCAATCTCTTGTTGGCATGACACTCCCACAGCAAGACATTGTTACTGTTTGGAGTTATTATGGCTAAGTAATCTCCGTCATTATCCCATTCCATGCCTGCACATAGGCTGCAAAAATTAAATTGGTTTTCATCATTAAATTTACAGCCCCATAATGTGCCACTGCTGGGCTGGGTCCTCCTTGGTTCATTTTAAGGTCATTTCATGCATGCCAAATGCAAATTGGCATATTTCAGGTCACTTTGAGAATCTATGGGTAAATCATAAGTATGCAGATTGCTTGCAGTATTTTACTTCAGTGTAGCAAGTGCTAAATAAAGCCTTTTAGGTAAATAACTAAAGAATTAGAAATACATCTAGGATTTAAATCTAGAAGGTCGACAATACAATATATCAATGCTCAAATCACCAGGCTCTCTTAGCTTAAAAAAATCGTCACTATGGTACAAGATTGCAAACAATGTAAGTTAGAAGAATACTTATACTCAATAAATTAAATATTTGATCAAAATGGCCAATTAATGGCTATTTTTATATGACAATAATAATTAGTTAAAGATAAAATACCCCTGTAGCTTCATCCGTTCCAGTAGCTGTCCAGAACGGTCATGTATAGCGACCGTTGCGTCTGTGCCGGTTGTGGCAAGGAGCGAACGGGACTCGCCCTTCTGCCATATGAAGTACAGCTCACCCAAGCCATGAGGCTGTTCTATTGTAAATAATAGCTGCAAATATCCCACAGAAGGCTATAAAATCTACCGATGCTTCAAAAAAGAATTTAAAATTATTATTATAAAAGTATTATTGTGTGTAGGGAAGTTAGAGCATAAAAATCGCATTACGACTTTGAATTAGATTATCCTGCTGAAAATGAGTTGAGTTGGATTTTAACAACACCATTTGTAAGCCATCCTTGTGGTGTTAAAAAAGTTTTATGTCACAATTCTTTAAAAATTGACAACTAAGCATTAATTTGTTCTTTAAATATAAGAATACTTTATGATAACTCTTATGATAACTTTATTCAATTATGAACAACTTATATTGATAAGTTTATTATACTTTACTCACAAATAGCTTGAAAAGAAAACTCAAGTTCAAACTTACTTTTGGTGCAGACATTGAAACCCAATTTTTTTAATTAATACCAAACCTTGAAGTATGTATCGTTAGCATTCGAAGGGAGCAATCTTATGTAAAATAATATTCACGGAACATAACTTTTGCTTCTTTATTAGAGGAAGCAAAAACTTATTCAAACAATCAAAACCATATGAGCATTAATTTTGACACTTTGACGTCATCTGTTTTCATGTTTTGTGTTGATCGTTGCTAAGCAACTACCACAGAGTAAATAAGTTACTATAAATATTTTTGTATTGAAAGTCTGTGAATTCCAGGCGCAAATGTTGCCATCCTGATACAATACTCGAATGGGGTGAATTCGCGAAAGTCGTAACAAGCGATGTTCCGCTTGATAAAAAAATTAATTTACTACTTTTGTAAAATTTTGTTTTGCTAACTGCTTTTATGCATATTTTTACATAACGGCCTACATATAAGGTTACATAATTTCAAGTAATATAAATAAAAAAATTGAATAACACGCCCGAAACATCATTACCATTTGAAGGAAAATTGCTGATATTGATATTCCAAAATATTTTTTGAAAAACCTGCCATATACATTACGTGTTTAATTTTATATTTTGAAACAATATATAATTAGGTACATTATAACATATAATATTATAGAATCAGCAGTGCAGAACTAGTAAAAAAAATATTAAAATTTAGTCACGAAAATTCGTCAACTCCATGTCAGTACCGTCAAACGTTATATTTCTCAAATGTTTTTTGGCCTACGCTATAAAGTACCCCTCGTTTCTCCTCGTCTGGTCCATTGTAAAAAGTGGAACAGGACAACTTATTGCTGTTTCATGGAGAAACAACTTTTATTCATAAAAAACAACGACGTTCAGTACTTTGTCCCGATTTTGAATCAACGCCATTTACTGGATTTACAAGGTAACTATAAATTATACATTAATTTTAATACTCCACACGTATGTGTAATAGGAACATGATTTTCATTGGTTTATAAATTAATGATTATCAAAATGAATTTTAAGCAAAAAAGCAAAAAATATCATTACCATATGCATCATTACCATTTATTTTTTTGTAAATGGGAATGATTTTGTGTAAATGGTAATGACGATTGGAGATTTTGAAATCAATTTTGATTGAGTAATGAGACCTAGCAATTTCTTTTTCAACGATAAATTTTTGATATGTGTGTTGTAAATTAAATTTGAGCTACAAGTTGTTGGTAAAGAACCTACAAAACTTTTTAATTTTGCATTATCTTTTTAATAAAATAAATTATAAACGAGAATTTAATGCAAATAAAGGCAAAAACCCATAAGAGAAATAAAAAATTGCTAGACGGAAGAGATACACCGAAATCAGAGAAGATTGTGCATTGTACGAAGAGGAGAACAAAGAAAGAGATAAGAAGAAAGGTATTAGTGAAAAGAAAATAAAGAAAAGTTTCTGAAGAAAATTCTCTGAAGAGACAAATAAATTAAAGTCTCCTCGCAATAAAGAGAAAAAAAAACGCGAAGCTACCAAAAGACAAAACAGACAGAAAAGAATAGATAAATAATAAGTTTATAATTACTAAACCAGTGGTAAAAACTAAACTGACACGGAACTGGATGCATTACTAATTTACATCTTTGTCAATAATATATTCATTTATACTACAGTATCCTTTGCCTACTAGCTGGGATTTCAGAGATCTCTTAAACATTTGAATAAGCAAATACTTAGGTAATTTAATGTAAAAACGTGCACTGAGCCCCTTAGAAGAACGTTGTACTCTACGTAGGCGAAAAGAATCCGTAACCAGAAGTATGTCTGTCTCAAGTTAGATGATTTTGCGTATCACTATTTTGCTTGAAACAACCGCCGTTGTTTTTTTATGAATAAAATTTAATTGTAAATTAATAAATTGAGATGTTACTGTTAATATGCCTATTTTTTTAAATCTCTCCCGCAGGTAGTGGCGTAATTTTAATTTATAAATGGTTCTAATTGCCCTTTTCTGCAAAACAAATATTGCATCAATGTCAGCTACTGCACCCCACATCAATAATATCAATATACCATAGGACATGAGGCTATGAAAGTGTGCAAAATAAACAAGTTTAGCAATTTCTACATCAATGGCATAAACTGAGTTACTTAGCTTACTCGTGAGAGCCGATATATGATTGCCCCATTGTAGTTTAGAATCTAAGGTGACACTTAAGAAAACCGTGGATTTTTCCATAGTTATAATTTCATTATTTATAAGCCGAATCAAATTTAAACGGACTTTTTTTACTGGTCGCAGTGTGAAGTGACGCGCTTGGTACTGCTGTAAGTGTTAAAGGGGACTGTCTCGTATTTTTCCATTTGGTAGCAAACATTCTATATACTTCTTTTTTTAGCATTTATCAGTAAATTATTTGTAGTAAACCGGTGTCATAAACGAAACTGAGAACTTTTACATCGTCATTTATTTTATTTCTATTCGTCTTAAATATAAGAGAAGTGACATCAGCAACCAGTATAATGTCTGCATATTTCTTAATTTAATACGGTAGATCATTTAAGTATACTAGAAAAAGGAAGGGGCCCAGAAATTAGCCCTGTGGTACACCCATCACAGATTAAATCTCGATAATTTGTTATCATTTATACTAACACATTGGATTCTACTCGTCAAATACGACACAATCAAGTTAAGTGAATTGTTATTGATGCTGTAGTGACTAAGCTTAAGTAGTAATGTTTAGTGTTCAACACAATCAAACGTCTTAGACAGGTCACAGAATACCCTTATGGGATTTTGTGAATTCTCCCAGGTCTCAAAGATAAGTTTGAGAAGCCTGCATTTGTTGTATTACGGCTTTCGGTAAAACCGTATTAACCGTGGAGTAAATTACAAGCGCTAAAGTGCTTCAGCGTTTAATTTAACTTAATTATTTTCGAATACCGTAGGTAAAATAGAAATAGGTCTGTAATTGTTAAGGTCTGCTTTGTCCCCAGATTTAAAACTCGGTATGATCTTTCTTTACTTCATTAGATCTGGGAAAGTATCTAGATTTACACATTTATTTACCAACGTAGCTAAATAAGGGACTATCACATCTTTTATATTATTTATAATTTTAACAGACATTCCCCGCAAAATTTGAAATTCATATGCAACCCCCCCCCCCCCCCCCTTTAACAGAGGTAATTTTATTTCCATTTACTAATAATTCATATTTAGAATTGCGTAATTTATTACCACCAATCTCGTTACCAATAATACTCAAGTTAGTGGTTATACCTTGACATTTTTTATCTTCAAATGCAACTTAAAGACATAGCTATAATACACACAGCTTTAATTATTTTTTTGAATAACATAAAATTTTTGTCATTCCCATTAACAAAAAATCATTACCGTTAAATAAAAGTCATTACCAGGCTGCTAAATATCATTACCATTTCTTCAAAAATTTTTTACGAGCTAATAACTTTTGATTTGCTTAGCGAATTTTGAGGACTTTTGTAGGCTTACAAAAGATATTTTATGTGCTAATTCTTTTCCTGGTTTTGCACGCATTTCCACATACTTTAAAAAAAAACCAACAAAATGATACAAAAACGCGAATTCACCCAATGCCTCGAAAACTTCGCTTAATCATTCGCGATGGTCGTCCCAGACTTGTGGGTTCGCGTATTCGCGCGAATGTGAGTGACCGGCATAATAGTTATTTCCATACATTATTGTACACATTTTTTTCAACCATGCCACACTCGATCTTTTTTCCATGCTTGAACCACAGTAAAGGAATCTAATATTTATACTGTGCTTGAACCAAATAGCCAATAGCCGTAATAAATAATATAAATAAATAACGCAAGTCACACTAATCACACTCATAGCCCCACACTAGGAGTCCATGTGTCGTGGGTGCCATGGACAACACACAACATAGACAAGGACATTCACACCCAGACCAAGAACAGAAATTCAAACTCATCATTCAAATTTCCGCCTCGCTGGGAATCGAACCCAGGACCCTCGGTGCGGCGATCCGGCATGGTAACCATTACGACGCCACACGGGTCGTCAATTCGGTTCGGGTCGGGTATTGGGGCGGTTTAATTAAATACTTAACCTCAATCCCGCGCATACACATAATACTACTAGACTAGACAAGCGGGCCTTCTTTGCGTCACGCTACTAAAAAAGACTACAAGAAGTCTTTCTAAAAAGAGACCAAGTAGACTCGCGTAACTCCTAAGTAAGACAAGGATAGGTTTACCTCCTGCCTTTCTTCGCAGCGTGACGGTTTCACTTACATATGCTCCTACATACCTTGCCTAGTCTAGTAGTATTATGTCTATGATCCCACGTCGTCGGGGGTGTGGGTGTCGTAAGAAGCGACTAAATCCGGCCCGCTGGTGATAGGGCCCCTCAGATTTGTAATATTGATTGATTTTAATTTTTTAAAAACCCCACCTATTACTATTTCTCCATGGGGTTCGCCTGGATAGCTACCACCCTTGAGCATCAGTCAGCCGCCAATTGACTCGTCGTGTTCCGGATGGGGGCTTGAGAACACTGGCTCTCAAGAAGAAAAAGAAAGAACTGTCTTTCTTTAATTTTCTTCTCTCTTTCTTGGCCGGCAACGCATCAGTGATGCCTTTAGTGTTGCCAGTAGCGTAGCGTGGGGGGGGGGGCGGCGGGGGCCCTGGCCCCGGGCGGCACATGAAGAGGGGGCGGCAAGCCACTCGGTTTTTAAAGAAGAAAAAAAATATACATTAAAATTAATTTATTTCAAATTTTAATGTAAATAATGTGCTATGAAAAAAACGAGAAAAGTGTATTTTTAATTAATAAAAAAAATATTTTAAATAATATGGGGGCGGCAAAGATCACTGGGGGAGGGGGCGGCAAATTTTTGGTCGGCCCCGGGCGGCAGAAACCCACGCTACGCCACTGGGTGTTGCTGATGTTCATGGGCGACAACAGCCACTTACCATCAGGTGTCGGCTATTTCCATAAAAAAGCCTTCATTTGAATACATATTTTTATGGTAAGGAGTAACGACGGTCTACATCTTTATCTGCACATATTATGTGCACAAAAAATCTTTAGTTGATTCCCAGAAGACAATAGTAGCCGAGCTTAAAATCTTTAATTCGGTTCACGGAGATATCAAACAGAACAAACAATATTTTCGAAAGCTGGAATTCTGGCATTAATAAGAAAATCAATAAAAGAAGCGTTAGTCATTTTTTAAACAATTTACGTTAGTTTTAACAAATAAGTGTCTTATCGTATTATTTTTCATTTTAAAATTATCGACAATGTTATCGATATTTTAAAAATTCCAACCTTGATGCAGTGGGTGCACGGGTAAACACGAATTACCCGTCCACCCACTGGTGGGTGGACCACCCACGGGTAACGGCCCAAAAACTCGTTGTTTGCATACTTTTTAATTTCATCATTCATTCGTCCATCCAAGTGCCGTTACAAGACCACTACTAGACATGCGGCATGCCTCTCTTAACTTGCGACACTGACTGGTTGAGAGTCTTCTGAATTCAGCAAATACCCGCTATTTTCGTCAGTCCAGCTGATCCTATGCCCTTTTTTCCTAGTCATTGTCTCCATTAGAGGACATTTATTTCCTTAAGATTGTCTTAAATAGGTTTATGTCAAATTAAAAGTAACATAAGTTGGATGTGTAGTCTTTCGAATTATTTCATCAGCTCCCAGACACGTCATATCTGTGCATCAGCCGATATCGTGATATAGCATGATAATGGTCGAATCCAATTGATGCAAACTTCACTACATAATAATAGTTTCGTTAGTATTTCTTTGCACTTACGTCAGGGAAAGTCCCGGTGATTCTGATGCTATTTAGCAATAGCAGGGTAGACTTCGTGAAGGTAGAGAAACAGAAACAACAGTTTATAATGATCACATAATTATATTATAAAATGATTTAATTACAATAAACAGAATAAGTATCATAATGTACCTACACTACGAACAACTTACATTACGCAGAAGCGGACAGGATGTACTCTTCTCATATTTACAATTTGTACATTGAGCGCTCGATTCGTTCATCGTAATACTTAATTTACGTCCTTCACATCGCTAACGATATCATCGACAATAAATAGTGCGGGGGAAGGGGGGGGATACGAGCGGCACGGGAGGGGAGGGGGGCGAGGGACGGAGCGCGCGCCGCCCTTAGCTTATATATTACACGCGACGCGCTTCCTCGGCTATGTACACTACAACTGCTCGACGAATTTCGTGAGCTGGTCTTGAGGAGTCATCTGGGAGAGTTGGTCGTCGGGCGGCGGGAGGGGCGCGGGGGGCGCGGGCGACTGCCGCAGGAGGAGGAGCTCGGAGGGCGTGGGGGGCCGCGGGGAGGGCGTGGCGGGCGGCGAGCGCTGCAGCACGCCCGCGCCGGGGAAGTAGCGCGCGCCGAGCCGCGGCGCGCCGGCCGCGCCCGCGTACCCCCGCATGCCCATCATGCCGCCGCCGACGCCCACGTTGCCCACGCCCACGCCCACTCCCGCAGGGCCCGTCTGCTTGAACCAGCCGCCGGCCTGCCCGTGCGGCATGCCGCCGCCGCCACCCAGGCCCACGCCCGACACGCCGCCAGGTCCTACGTTTGATACACCTCCCACCTGCAAATAAACATACATTGGTTATTCAACCTATATGATAACCTGATTAGTGGCGTGACCTAGGCCTTCAGAACAAGGCAAGCCCAGTTGTGTCATACAACCCAGGATCTCAGGATCTTTGGCACGATCACACAGAACACTACATGCCTACACATAATATTTACCAACAAATAATATGAGTGTTAACAGCTGCGTCAGCTGCAGAGTGATGACGTAGTAAAGGGTCACGACCAACAACCCTTTTTAACCCCAAAAGTGTATAAATCAAACATAATCAAATAATGTAATAAAAACATACATCTTTACATTAGCCTGTTAATATTAGACTGAAGCGTCCACACAAAAAGTAGGTACGCAAAGTATCTACAGTTGTATTCGATACACCAATATAATTTATGTTTATAAGTTCAATAATTTTACCTTATTCCCATCGACCAAAAATTTGAGCACGCTTTAAATCCTCACAAGGGACAATTACCTCCATTATTGTATGTCACTAAACACAACTCATAACTTCAGTCAAACAGCCAAACTGATTTACAACACTAGACTCGTTCACACTTCACACTCTTCACAGTAGTGATATGTGCCTATGTTCACTTCAAAGCCCGGCTTTCTTTTCCATACTAATCGCTATTTATACTAATATTTTTATATGTTTTTATTACGATTTCGCCATACGTTAGAAAAGCCAGAAAGCCAGATTGCAATTTAACACGTGCGAGACAGATAGATTTTTTGTTTTATAACTTTTATAACGTGCAACTGCCCGGCTCTACTAGGGCTGCAAGCGCCAAAAAATATTTTACGTAAGTCAAGCCGGGCTTTTCGGCGTGTAGGGCTGTACCGCCTCTGAACCTGATAACAAAAATATACTTCACAATATTAAGAAGTACATCAAAAATATTTGATTGCATAGTCATTTGACTTGCCAGCTAATGATTAAGATTATTGATGTGTTAAATGTGTCGTCTGTGCCACCCGCAACACACATAACCTACTGCGGGGGTATGTGTGTTAGCGTTTATTTTTATTATTTTATTTTTGCATAATACACATTAATAAAATGTATATAAATAAGATTACAAGATTTAATTGAACACCATTTTCTTATGGATGACTTGGCCAGTCGCTAACAATAGTTATTAGAGATATAATCTCTCGTGCTAGGTCTCAATTTTTATATTTGCCTTAAAATAAAATAAAAATACAACACACACCTGTGACTGTTGCGGCAGCATCTGGTGCATCTGCTGTAGCCTCTGCTGCTGCTGCGGCTGCATCATGTGCTGCAACTGCTGCGGCTGCTGCGGCACGCCGCCACCGAGCCCCACGCCGCCCACCTGCACGCCGGGGCCCACGCCGCCGGGGCCAACGTTGCCCACGCCCACGTTGCCCACAGGGCCCACGCCGCCCGCCGCCTGCTGTTGGTTCTGAGCGTTCTGTAGATGAACAAGTGTATAAGGTGAATGTGTTGTTGATACTCATTAGCTATTGGCGTTAATAGGTTTGACCATGGTCCTGTGACGTCAGAGCCATGGAGCCGAACTGATAAGGCGGTACCGTCAGCTGTCACAGTCGAAATGTGTTTTGTTGTTGTTTATTTGTGATTGGATATTTATTCTATTAATACAATATCTTATATTATCTACTATTTTTATTATTTTTCAACACCCTTGCTCATAAATTGGGTTTTCAACACCCTTGCTCATAAATTGGTTTTTATCACATGGCTTTTACACTCATAAACCATGGTATTAAACACTTGTGCTTTTTTTTCCTTTATCGCACTGGAGTTTTATTTTATATTCCATCAAATTAAGTTTGCACCTTGCTGAAAGATATTATTTATGCATTCTATTTGCTCTTAACTTAGCCGGGTTATAGTTTATTTTTAAATTTCGGAAAAAAGTTTTGACTTAGATACGTTTCGTTTCAACATAAGACTAAAAATACCACTATTTTTGTAAAAAAAAAAGAAGTGTACCACCTTGAATATGATAAATTTTCAACAACATATTTACTTTAATTGATAGTTCAACGTGAAACTAATTCTTAAATACATAAATATTAGATTTTTTTATATTTTGCGTTTTGGCTGTTTAGCGTAATTGTTCGTGCCTAGACAGCCTAGACGCTCCAGCGGTGTGTTAGCTATGCGCGCGCAAAAAAAAAAAAAATCAGCGCGGAGCGCGCCATTTTTAACAAACTTTCCGTCTGGTCTGTGAGCATTGTTTATTTGAGTATGAAATTTGTTTTTTTACTCGTAAGTGTGTTGAAAAACGTCGTATGACACACGTGAGGTTTGGTCACTACACTCTCGATTATCTTGCAGCACTCGCCTTCGGCTCGCGCTGTGCAATATCACCTCGAGTGTAATGACCAACATACCACACTTGTATCATAATGTACTATTTTATCACATGGCTTTTACACTCATAAACCATGGTATTAAACACTTGTGCTTTTTTTTCTTGATCGCACTAGTGTTTTATTTTATATTCCATCAAATTAAGTTTGTACCTTGCTGAAAGATATTATTTATGCATTCTATTTGCTCTTAACTTGGCCGGGTTATAATTTTATTTTTAAATTTCGGAAAAAAGTTTTGACTTAGATACGTTTCGTTTCAACATAAGACTAAAAATACCACTATTTTTGTAAAAAAAAAGAAGTGTACCACCTTGAATATGATAAATTTTCAACAACATATTTACTTTAATTGATAGTTCAACGTGAAACTAATTCTTAAATACATAAATATTAGATTTTTTTTATATTTTGCGTTTTGGCTGTTTAGCGTAATTGTTCGTGCCTAGACAGCCTAGACGCTCCAGCGGTGTGTTAGCTATGCGCGCGCAAAAAAAAAAAATATCAGCGCGGAGCGCGCCATTTTTAACAAACTTTCCGTCTGGTCTGTGAGCATTGTTTATTTGAGTATGAAATTTGTTTTTTTACTCGTAAGTGTGTTGAAAAACGTCGTATGACACACGTGAGGTTTGGTCACTACACTCTCGATTATCTTGCAGCACTCGCCTTCGGCTCGCGCTGTGCAATATCACCTCGAGTGTAATGACCAACATACCACACTTGTATCATAATGTACTATTTTATCACATGGCTTTTACACTCATAAACCATGGTATTAAACACTTGTGCTTTTTTTTCTTGATCGCACTAGTGTTTTATTTTATATTCCATCAAATTAAGTTTGTACCTTGCTGAAAGATATTATTTATGCATTCTATTTGCTCTTAACTTGGCCGGGTTATAATTTTATTTTTAAATTTCGGAAAAAAGTTTTGTTTTAGATACGTTTCGTTTCAATATAAAACTAAAAATAACACTATTTTTGTAAAAAAAAAGAAGAAAACCACCTTGAATATGACACATTTTCAACAACTTATTTACTTTAATTAATAATTCAACGTGAAACTAATTCATAAATACATAAATATTAGATTTTTTTACATTTTGCGTTTTGGCTGTTTAGCGTAATTGTTCGTGCCTACTCTCCAATCTGCGCACGCATAGCTAACACGCCACGCGCAGAAAAAAAAATATCAGCGCGGAGCACGCCATTTTTAACAAACTTTCCGTTTAATAACTATAAAATTTGTTTTTTTACTCGTAAGTGTGTTGAAAAACGTCGTATGACACACGTGAGGTTTGGTCATTACACTCTCGATTTTCTTGCAGCACTCGCCTTCGGCTCGCGCTGTGCAATATCACCTCGAGTGTAATGGCCAACATACCACACTTGTATCATAATGTACTATTATAATAAGGGGAAATTATAGGTACTTTAGCATAGCCAAAATCACGTTTCTTGTGACTTCTTAATAGGTATTTCCCTATATAAATTTTGCTATAATTAAAGCGGCCGTACATGGCGCAAATACACAATATTCTGTTAAAATTTCAAGTGTCTATCCACTACAGCTCTAATTTTGATCATCAAAACAAAAAAGGCACACTTGTAAACAAAATAAATTTATTCATTTAATATTGGTTTTGCTGTCGGTAGTTTTTCGTCTCTTGTGACGTCACGCAGCTGTTATTGCGACAAGGTTCCTGCTGATTATCAAACTCATGCGTTTTTTAGGGTTTCGAAGTAAAATCGGAACCCTTATAGTTTTGTCATGTCTGTCCGTCCGTCTCTCCGAAGCAAAGCGGCGAGACACTTAGTGCTAGAAAGCTTTAATATGGCATGGATATGTTACCGGATATCTGTATAATGCAGGTATTCAACACAATCCCTAGGTAATGTGTTTAATACCTGGGTCGTTTTGGCAATGTATTAAATGATATTAATATTATTCACCATTACATACTTTACCTAGTTAATGTATACGTTTCCCATCTACTGTACAGAATACCTGCAGGTCCACCGGCAATGAATAAAATTAATAGATTTGGGTATGTGTAGTCAACTTGGATTGCGGTTGGAATTAAGAATTTTCTTATAAACACACTCAAAACAAATTGTATTAACCAGCATGAATAGATATTTTTTTTATACATTTTAAATTAATGCTTGACCGAAATCCCACTTGATGGTAAGGGAAGATGCAGTCTAATGGCTCCTACACACTATGCCGCCATCATCCCGCGTGGTATGAAGCCATGGCGACATATTTTGCGGATATATTGCCGGTGGCATGTCCCGCAGAAATCGGCTCAGTGCCGGATAGCAACATCAGTCTTGTATAACCCCGCATATACAAAGTTACTCTATGTGTATAACGCATGGTGATGATGATACATGTGCACGTTGTGTTTTTCATATATGATATTTTTCAAAGTTTCGATTAGGGAGCAGTAAATTGATAAAACTGAAAGGGATTATTTTCTGTACATTTAATATTATTTTTAAATTTCGAATAGGGGGCACTTAAACAACAAGTTAGAACTCAAACATATTTTTTTAAATAATTATTTGTAACTATGTCTGTTTGTCTGTCCAGGCATTGATGTAGGTAATTGGGTAGGTATATTAATTACATCATGTCATATTATATTAGAAAACTTTATATCCCGAGAAATATAAAGGCCCTTGAAAAATTTCAATTACCAGCAATGCTTCTTTTTAGTTATTAAATGATATTTAATAATCCTTTTTCATGCCAGAAACGAACTGATATTAGGCTTTTGGCTTTTTTATGCCTTTTTAAGCCGACGGCATAGTGTAAGAGTCATAAGATTCACTCTTTTCTTGACGATTAGATGAGTACTTAAATGACAAAGACGCATGGAAATGACCACCTCTACAACCAGTTCCGTTCAAGTTAGTGAAATAGTTACCAATGTATTTTTATTTTTAAAAGATTTGCTAAGGAGTTTCTCGACGGCTTTTCTTCTCCTCCATGACAAAGCACTATTCCGAAAACGTGGTAAATTAAAAAACGTGCCAGTAATACCTACCTATATGAAAAAAATATTTTCTCCACGTCATTGGCAGGTGGGTGTAGTGTTTGCGCAACTTTGCAAGAATTCCATGTATCGTTGCAGCAGCTTTAGCGTTCGGTTCAATGCACCGCCAAAAGTTGGGGTTTTTACCTTAACTCGTAACAACTGAAGGCGATCGGTATATTCTTAATGTACGTTATGAAAAGAAGGGGCTTGGGTGAGCGGGCTCCTGGTACGTGCGGTAAATATACCTACACGTATCTTAGTCTTAGAATTCTACAAGATTGGCCGTGCCACACTCGGATACAGCCCAAATTGTGAGATTTATACGTTCCAGCGTGACAACGGAAGCGCTCACAGCCCGGCGGCTTGCGTCGATCCTATGTGATCGACAAAGTTAAGCAACAGCGGGCGCGGTCGGTAGTTGGATGGGTGACCGCTAGTGGCAAAAAAAAATCTTGAGCGTTTCCGTGCTTCGGAGGGCACGTAAAGCCGTCGGTCCCGGTTGTTATCATAAGATAACAGTCGTTAAGCCATGTCGGAGGCCCTCGGGCGGTTTGAAACCTCCGACACTCGGGTTGGCCACTAACCCCTTCATTAATCCGCACTGGAGCAGCGTGGTGGAGTATGGTCTAGGCCTCCTCAAGAGGAGAGACCCGTGCCCAGTAGTGGGCCATTAATGGGTTGAAGCCATACGTTCCACCACCACTCTGCTATCGTCTGCGTAGCCATAGATAACAGGCATGAGCGAGTCATTACTATGAATCAAGAAGAAATCCCAAACCTAGCCAATAAGGCCAGAGGATATGTCGGAGCTGGAAGCGTGCTTAAATTTAATTTTGGGTTTGGCAGCTAAAACCCTTTGTGGCAAGTAAACTGCCTGCCCTCACGTCTCGCCCCTCTCCCACTTGCTTGTTTTTGTCTTTTACACACATTACCAACTACGCATGGAGTATTGTATAGAATGCCTGGGCGAAGTATGAAATAAATAATATTCAAAACGTTACCTGAACGTTTAAGATATTCTCTACATTGCCTAGGTATTGTATAGACTGCTGAATTTTACAGATATCCAGTAACAGATATACATATTTATTAAAACTCCAGAATTATATTATATTTTTTTAAGGCTACCTTCCCTACAGGTAGCATGGGGATGAATATTTTATTCGTCGTGTGTGTGTGTGTGTTTGTGTGTTTGATTCGTTGTGTAGTGTGGGATATCGTTGGAAGTCTTTCAAAAATATTGGTCAATTTTCTTTATGAATATTTGATAAACAAACATGCTAAAGGACTCGACTAAATCAATGGAATATACAAGTACATTATCCCACGGGCGTAGCCAGGTTTTAGTTTCGATTAGGGGTGTTCAAGAAAATACAAGGACTAAAAGTACATAAAGTCTGAATAACCTTAAAGAAAATAATTGAGACTATTTTTTCTCACGACGTATGTAGTGCCATCTATTTATTAGTTTAGTCAAAAACTTGAAAAACGTGTTTAATAGAAATAAAGCTCCTAAGAATATGTGCGATAGCTGATTCGATTCGGAATGACGTCTAGAAAAATGTTTTTAAGGGTTTATTAGCACATAAAATGTCAGTCCTTGAACCCCCGAAACCCTCCCCCTGGCTACGCCCATGCATTATCCGGTGCACTGACCTGCGCCCGCTGCTTGATGAAGGCGGCCATGAGCGGCGGGTTGGACTTGAGGATCTGCAGGATCTCCTGCTGCTGGTTGTGGCTGGTGGGCGAGCGCAGCGTGGCCATCAGCTGCTGCAGCGCCTTCTGGTGCATCTGCGGCTGCGTCGCCTGCTGCTGCGGCGCCGGCGCGCGTTGCTGATGACGTCACACATCGTTATTATACCATACACTCACTTGCCTACGTTGCCTACAACTAGCATTTTCCGGGATAATAAGTACTCTGATATTTAAAATACTGTTCCATTTTTGTAATAATTCGTTCAGTAGTTTTTGCGTGGAAGTGTAACTTTTGAAGTAACTGATGTAGCAATATACTTTTAACTTCTTAGGATGAGTGGAAGTATTTCTAGTAGGCTTGCAAAATTTGATCCAAACAAACAAACAGGGCAAGCTAAATAAAACAGTTTAAAAATTGAAAGGACTGTCGACTAAACCTAATGTTTGTAACATTTAGACAACGGAACCCGAAACACAATAAACGGCCGTTACCTGCGCGTGTTGCACGTGCGGCGCGGGCGGGTGGTGCTGCAGGCGCGGGGCGTGCGGCGGGTGGTGCAGCGGCGGCGGCGGCCGGTAGCGCGCGCCCCACTCGCCGCGCGCCGCCACGCCCACGCCCACGCCCACACCCACCCCGCCCGGCGGGCCCATCGCAGTCTGCTTGCCGTACGACGGCGCCTGCTGCCGCGCCGCCTCCTCCTGCACCTGCGTTTGGAAAAGTTGCTTCTGTTACAAATTTGGTGGAGCCTCCTACTGTGTACAGTTCGTCTAAGGAAGCCAGCCTCTGCTAGCAATTTTAGGCATGAAACTACTTTGACTCGGCTGGTTCATGCCAGTAATATTGACATTATGAAGCCCCTAGAGTCTGCAATGCATACACGACACAGACTAGAATTATCTCCTATTAGGCAAATGTATACTTGGTATTGGCTAAGGATTGCTGAAGTTAGTAGTACCTGCTGCAACACCTTCTGCACGTTGTGCGGCAGCGCGTGCGCGGCGGGCTTGGCGGGCGGGGGGGAGGCGAGCGCGGGCGCGGGCGGCGGGGACGCGGCGCCCGGCCCGCGCGTGTTCATCGCCGCCATGCGCCGCCGTAGCAACTGCTGCTGCTGCACACGCTGCTGCACTTGCTGCTGCTTCAGCTTCTGCTTGATGCTGCTGCAGAACGGCACCGAGCACTTGGTCTCCGTGCAGTGCTTCGCGTGGTAGCAGCACAGCGCGATCAGCTGCTTGCAGATCGGACAGTCGCCCTTCGTCTTCCGCTTGCAGACCTTCGTGTGGGTGACGACGCGCTTCATCTTCTGGCAGGACGGAAGGCGGCAGTTGGCGTCGCGACACTGGCACGCGTGCACCAGGGATTGGATGCAGCGCTGGATGGAGAGCTTGCGCGCCTCCTGGGGGTTGGCCTGCTTCATGTCGCCGGGGGAGGAGCCCACGTCGAGGTCGAGGCCGAGCTTCTCCATCTTGTGGGGGTGGCGCTCCTTGTCGTAGCAGGGCACGCAGAGGTCGAAGTCGTCGCAGACGGTGCAGTGGTAGCGCGTCTCCACGTGCGACTTGCAGCTGTTGCAGGTGTAGACGAACTTGTCCTGGCTCTGGTTGTGCAGCTCGTACAGCATACAGAGGGTTGAGAAGCAGGCGCGCCGCGTGGACGAGAACTCGTAGTGCCGGTCGCGCGCCATCGTCAGGAACGCGTCGCGCCCGTCCATCAGGTCGCAGTTCACCAGCGGGTCGGGGTCTTGGATTGGCTGGAAGTAATACATGCTTGCTTGTACAAAATGTTAATGTACAGGAAAATCTTATGATATTAATAAGGTCCAATGATATACAATACGGTGAAAGATAGGACACAATGAGGAATGAGGCTTGCATCTCCTCTCCACTTAACTATGTAGAAGGAGATATGGTCAATGCCACAGTGCAACTAAATGCGTATGGATTGAAGCAATATTAGTTGGGCATATTTTGGTTGACTGGACAGAAATATTTTTCCACTATATTTACTGGCAGGTACGACAGTGAAGAACGTAATAGGGATCGTGTAGTCAAAGGATACTATTGAAGGAGACCAAGAAACATCTGTTTCCATGCAAGTGCTTTTCCATGACAAAAAAACAAAGGAAAATTTACCAGTACACCAGTTTGCTACCTCAATTTTGCAAATTGGGGTGTTTAGATTTCCATCTCAATTTATGACCAAGCATATCATAATGCCTTCAGGTACTATGTACAAGCTAACTCGTACATTTTGCATATCAGCATTAATTTCAATGCATTATTTAATGTGTGCAATTAAACGTATCTTTCGGGACAGTCGCGTTTTTCGTTGACATTACATTGACACAGCCTGACTTGTAACTGACCCGTACATTTTTGGTCCTTCGAGCCGGATATTTTAGCATGTTTTAGTGCAATCAGTTATTTTAGTGTTTTTTTTTTGGTGAAATTTATTTTATTATTTTACATTTACTTGACATTATGTATTTCTTTTGAGGCTGGCAATATGTATGAGCTAACTCGTACATTTTGCATACATTTTGCAATGCATTGCAATAATTGCTGATGCAATTATTGCAATGCATTGTTAAGAGCAATTAAACTTATCTTACGGGACAGTCGCGTTTTTAACTGACATTACATTGACACAGCCTGACTTGTAACTGACTCATACACTTTAAGTACAACACAAGGCAATTTCCATCCTCACTTCCTTTTAAAGTGACTACTAGAATAAAAAAAACCAACTCACAGCTAAGCTGGCCGCAGACTGTGCAGAATGTAGCCTGATGACAAAGAAGACTTCTTTGTGCTTCTCCATGGTGGCAAATATCTTTGCGCTGAGATCGCTGCCCTGCTGCTGGTCGCTCTGCTTCTTGCTGTTCTTCCTCTGAGCTGCTTTGGATTTGTTCGATTTCTTCGCTTTCTTCTGCCCTTTCTTCTTACCGTCGGGGCCTTGTTCGTTCTCCTCGGATGACTGGAATATCTAAAACCATGTTAGAAATCACAAATATTCAAAGTTTCCCATAAATTTTGATTTTGAGGGGGACTTAGCAAAATACTTATTGAGAAGCAATTAATTAGGAGACAACATTGACAGGACTTGAATTAACAAGTAGCCATTGTAATTGTATCAAGTATTATTTTTGTAAGAAAGTGACTCCAGCATTTCCTCAAAAACAAGTGACCCTATCAGAGTATTGAGTTTATTTTGCCTCTATCTGGAGCTGATTGGTCATGAGAGTCCAAAGATTAAGCAGTTCTAAAGAGATGCACATTACTTCAATGTACAGAGTATGAAAGGCTCAGGAAACAATTACAAGACAAAGTAATGAAAGAAGGCAGTAAAGTTAATACAGTATAGTAAGTGTGTGCTGCATGTATGTATGTATGTAGGCATGTATGTATGACCAGTGGTACTGACCACTGCCTCGGCGGCCTCGGCCTGCTTCCGCTTCTCCTCCTCCTCCTGGTCCAGCTCCTTGATGGACTCCTCCAGCACGTTGGGCCAGAAATCACCCTCGAAGTACGGCAGCTCCGCCGCGGACGAGATGTTGTCCTCCATCGCTTGCTTCAGTATATCTTTGTAGTCTAATATTATCCTTTCTATAATACCCTTATCTAACATTTTCTTATACCACTCCTGCAACCTTTTGGGCTTGGGGATCTTTTGTTCGGGCGGATGGCAGTGGAAGATGTAGTCGTCGCCCTCGGAGGGCGGACACGCCCAGATGTGGGCCATCGTGTAGCCCAGCTGCTTGGCGTAGTCCAAGTAACCTAATAAAATCTCGTGGTACACCGCGGTCCTGTACTGCCGCGGCTGGAAGAAATGTACAGAATCTAGATATGCTATGTACACGCGCCTCGTGTTGGGGGAAGGACTGTCGCTGCCGTATTCCTGAAACAAACGTTTACATTACAATCTTATTGCTGTTAATAATGGTGTTATTTTTGTTGTTAATTTGAAAAAACGTTTTTTCTCTTGAGTAATATTTTTAATTCAAGTAATTTGTTTACTGCTACATAAAATCAAACATGTAATATGAGTAAATACTTAACGACAATTGTTTTTTAAAAACGAATAACACAAAAAATCTTTGTGTATACCAAAACATTACTCACCTGTACATGCATTCCAAAAAAGCAAATATCAGTCCCGTCTACTTCTTCAAATGCAAACAACGCTTTAGCCCGATACGGGAATTCGGCAGACAATTCGCCAGACTCCACAAACCTCGACCTCATGCCAGGTTTCACTTCCACCAACTAAAAAGATGAATTCAATATATTAACATTGTTACATGGACTTATTTCTGACCATAAACAGAATAAAGAGACAATAGAACTAAGATACTACATAAGACGCGTAAGTTTTAGTTTTTAGACATTAAACTTAATTATAACTGAACATTAAAACTCACCTTTTCAGAGGACGCAACAACCCTGATATGCACTTCGCCGGCGCTAGCCTCTTTTTTCTTAAGGAAATTATTAACTCTCGTCTCAATATAAATGCCAAGCTTGGAAGTGGGCAGTTTTTTCGCACAGAATTTATTCTCTTTCCGTTTGGCGCCCTTCTTCTTCAAGCAGTTATCACAGCAGAAGCCCTGGGGCCAGATCTGGTCGTGGTGCAGCACACAGATCTGGTGCTGCTTGCGCCCGCAGTCCATGCACACCACGAACGGTTCCTGTTCCAGGTGATCGTTCTTCATCTCCTTAAATTGGTCTTTCTTGATAGCCCTGGAAAATTGATGCCAGTTACAATCACAATGCTCTTTGCGCTCGTATACAAGATGTGATACGACATTTAAGATGAACAGAAACTACTTGAAAAAATCATATCATTATAAATTCAGTTACTCAAAAGTATTCCAATAATATATCAATAAAAAAAAATTGAATGATTCTATATGTGTTATTCAGCAACAGCCATTTGGTGTAGACAAATGGGAGTGTTAAGGCCTTATTCTACTTGTGAAGCATGGAATACTGAGGACTAAGATTTTCATTTGTCACCACATTTGAAAGCGGTATTTATGAAATATTACATATTGAATCGCTCAGCCGGAATTCTCCATCGTTTGAAATATTTAGGTTTATAAAAACATACTAATATTGTTGACTAAGCAAAAATATCTGGCAAAAAATATCTCAATGTAACAAATTGTTCAGAAGGTAATTAATTGAACTTACATGCTAGTGACAGTGACTCTGCCTGTCGAGCGAGTGTTCCCGGGTTCGATTCCCGCCCAGGGCAGACTTCTATATAACAAATAAACGGTCGGTCTCGGGTCATGGGTGTTTGAGAAGTCTCATACAAATGACACCCGAGACAAGGAGGAATCTAGTTCAAGGGTGTGAGTGGGGACCTTGTATTTATTATTTATTTATATATATTGAAGGGTATACTCACGTCTGTGGCTGTAGCGGGTCGTCTCCGAGCGTGACGGTGTCGCCCTGGATGTCGTTGAAGCATTTCTGGCAGAAGGTGTATCTATCGGACACAACCCCATACGCTTTTAGACTTTATTCATTCGGCCGCGGAGCGATGGTCATGTGAAGCGTGACAGGAACGTTTTGTGTGCAGGCAAGGGGGTGCGTGGAGGGCGAAAAAAAATTAGTAAGCAATGAGAACATAAAAGGGATTAGTATATTAGATTAGCCACACGGTAATGTAGATGGCAGACATGTGACTGGCTCATTGCGAATGGACAATTTCCCATTTGATATTTGTTCAATTAATGATAAGTTCTGTTCAAATATAGCATTGTTAGCTTTAGAAATTTTAACCTGTTCATTCTTTACAAACAAACCACATGTCAATAATTTTGTTAATTTAGAATTTGGCCGAAACAAGGTGAACAAATTTTGACATAACTAACATTTTAATACTACAGATACAATGAATTGGGGCAATCAACAAACAGTTGACATTTAAACACAAATTATAGTAACCAATACACACATGTGAACAATTAAAAATAAATATAATAACATTTGTTGATTGCATTATCTGTTCGTAGACTGGTTAGCTCACTAACAGTGCCGAGACGTAATGTGGGGGAGGGGCTACTTTACTACACAAGCGACAGAAAGCTTTTGTTAAGAAACAATGAAACAATGAACTCATGATAGCTAAAGTTATTATCATTAGTCTACACAAATAATATCACAGTTAATACAAACAATAAATGCAGTTTTTCACTTTAATGTAACAAAAATAATTGTAGTCTTTACCCACTTTAAAATGCATAGAGTACTATCGAGTCCCTTAATATTTTTATCCTTATTTATTTACATATTACAACAAGTCAGTGCTTTTTTAAACACTGAATGTGATTTTAGGTGGCACAGCATTCCTACAGTAAGTTGCACTAAGAGCCTACTCACTAATGCCTTTAATTTTAATTGTTATCATAGCAATTTCAGATTTATACATTTGATAATGAAAATAAGGTACTTAATATAAAGAAGAATGAATGATTTGAATGTTTCAGATGCAAACATTGAGTAAAAAAATATTTTTCCATCATTGTTACTGCAGGTCTTTTGAAGATCAACTGCCAATAAACTTATTTACACAATTGTATAATTATTTCTCTATACAACTTTGATTTGTTGCAAATTTGCGACACACTACATTAAATTTTATACTTTTAAATTGAGAAAATATATTATTACTTTAACATTTTGCAATGGGTAAAGAAAATTTATAATTATCGCTTAGTTATTAGACAGCTCTCTAAATCAATCTCGGTACACTCTAATACACTACAGTGAAATACCAAATCAACATGGCAAAGGAAATCCAGATGCCTTACGATTTTCATTTTTGTCAAAAAACATTGCTTTTGTCACTCAATTTATTTTACGCTTTTTTTAATATTGATTTGAATACGTGACTATCATTCAATACTTTTAATATTATATACATTTTATTATTTTTATATTATTTGCTATTTCACTGTTCTGTTTTGTTTTGTTATAGTCGGGGCCGGGCACAAAGCTGGCGTGACGGGACGACGTCGCGACGCGATTAGCTGAAATGTACGTTAACCGGCCGTTAGCGTCGCGTCTAGTACGACGGCGTTGTGACGTATTTCATTTATCTACTAGTACATTACCAGGGGCGTAGCTACCGCCGTGTCAATTGGCTATTAGACAATTTTTGGAAAAATATTTTGAAATTTTCGTAGTTTTGTTTTATATCTCTTACAATATTTATTTTTCTCATAAAAGTGTTATTTAGTAGGAAAAACATAACTTTTAATCCATTAATTTTAAATTCGCGCGAAAATAGTCCGCCATCTGTCACTTGCTGGCTGTGACGTCATATTACAATTAACAAAAGTTTATGTTCTAACTCTGTAGATATTTTAAGTTAAAAACTTACACCTTTTTCACTGGAATTGTGAAAATGACAAGCTACAAGACGTGTGCAGTGCCTATGTGTAGAAGTACTACAATTAAACCTGACAAATTGTTTATACCTACATGTTTCTAAATGCCCTCAACGTCGAAAGCAGTGGTTACAATTAGCACGTCGAGACCCAGAGTTAACATCTGTTATATCAGCAATATTCTTTTGTGAGGACCACTTTGATGTAAGTATTTAGAAGAAATCAACTTAACCTCTGATTTACTAAAAAAACAAATTAAACCTAACCTAATATTGTTCATAAACATAACCTATAGGTAAGTAATTTAAAATCATTAGTAATATGGTGTCGTTAAGGGGACGTTGAGGAAAAACTTAGAAGAAAATCCCCCTGTGACCACTTAGCAAGACTGACCAATTTTACTTTATTAATTTCAGTACTTACAAGGAGGTTTTTGCATTCCGAAACTCGGTAGAGCAAAAGTCAGGGTTACACGCAAAGAAATTTGCGACCATAAATGAATCAACTTGAGGCAAATTCGCACTGTCAGCTATTGTATAGCCTGACTCCATTTTACAAAACCTCTCAAAAGCAGAAATCAAAATATATCTTATTAATATTCTCAGTAAATTGCACAGTGCACACGATATAGTAGTACACGACGCTTTATTTTTTGAATTGTGACGTCATAACATGCTCAATCATGGCCGCCCGCGTTTCGGTTCTCGTATCCACAGGTAAAAAAACTCAAATCTATTTTTCAAAAGTAAAAATATTTACAATTTATTTTCATGCAAGAAACGTATTGTATAATTATTGTTAACCATTATGCAACCATATTTAACACATTTCATATTTTACCGTGATAACTGTAAAATAGCCAATTATACGGGGCCCCCACTAACACTCCCAAAAAAAAGAAGCTCACCAGCGTCCTACAACCGCTACAGTTGGCACTCCTTTTATATTTGACAGCTGACGTTGAGGGGTCCCACAACAATTATTGATATGGGGCCTCCTTAGGGCTAGCTACGCCACTGTACATTACAAATTGATCACATCTCCTCTCTCTCAAAACTCCTCTATCACAATATATAATTACATTGTTTATTATAAGTACCTAGCTATGTACCTAAAGAGTATAGTACAATTTTATACCGTATAAACGTTTATTATTATTATCTCGTCAGCGTCGTGTCACAGTCCCATCAGCCCACTGTATACCCGGAACATTAACGTAACAATGTGTAATTAAAAATTATTTATTTATAAATCTAGTAATATAATTCATTATCTGTAAACAGCGTGAATAGAAGTCAGTGTTGCTTATTAAGTACTGCATAAAATTACGTTTATTTATGTATAATTTTGAATGGTTTTGCTGAATTGATGCCAATATAGTACAATAAGCTTACATACAAGATAACGTGTATCGTAACTTTATTCACGCCATATTCTAGCCATCTATAAAAACCGTTTGAATTGGCCTCGTGGAATCAAATCTATAATATGTAGTGATCTCACTAATATTTTCATAGACACCACAGAAAACATAAAGGTACATACCTATTCTGGTAACTGAAGTATTTAGCGTCACGCGGTATCGTGCACAGCTGCTTGCCATAGCAGCACAGCACTTGCGGGTTGAACGTATATTTTCTACCGCAGCAGTAACCCAGGCTCTGCATCACCGGGTCGATGTCCAGCTCGAATACTTCCGACAGCTAAAATGAAATAATACCCACGGTTAATGTAAATATTTCGTAGTAAGTTTATCGACTATTACTCATTAACTTCTTATGCTAACATAGCCGTGATAGTTTTCCTTGTAAATTCATCATATTATTATAAACTATTTTTGAGAATTTTTTCACTCGTCCAACTCCAAGTTATTGTGTAAGGAATACTTTTAACTGAAGTGTTTTTTATTCATTCAACATGACTTATTTGATCGGGGTTGGTTGTCCGGGTAATCCCGAATCCGTATAACTGATAATCGAGTTTCTACTGTATTTATTTCCTATCACTGTTTGTGTTGATAAGAAATGAAGTACAAGTTTAGTAAGTAGAAGAGCCTCACCTTAGTACAATATCTGTAGACGCGCGAATTCTTCCGATTGTACAGCCACGCGTTCTCAAACATGAGCCAGACGTCGTCGACGTACTCCCAGGGGTCCTTATACATTCCTTCGTCGAGCTTCTTCTTGATGGTGGAGAGGTCGATGGGGCGCGTGACAATGTCGAAGTAGTCCGGGATGCCAAGCGCCTGCGCGTCCACCGGCTGGCGGAAGGGCAGCGACTCGGGGTCCAGGCGGAACAGGTTCTCCAGCGTCGGCAGCAGCGCCTGCCGCAGCTCCTCCGGCTTGAACACGAAGCTCCGCCGCGGCCCACGCTCCGCCCCATCGGCGCTCGCCTCACCCGCTTCCTCCTTGATCTCGTGCTTGATCTCCAGCTTCATCTCCGGCTTCATCTCCTGCTTGATCTCTTGCTTGATCTCCTGCTTCGGCTCCTGCTTAATCTCTTTCTTGACGGTGAAGTCGTATCGGTCCATGGACTCCTTGGGATCCTCGTCGCGCATGCCCTTGCCGCCGCAGTCGGGGTCGTCCGGCTCGTCCTTGACTTGGGGCTCTTCGGGCTCGAGCTTAACGCGCACGTCCTCGGCGGGGCTGTCGTCGGCGGAGGCGGCGGCGAGCGCGGCCATCTGCGCGGAGACCGAGGCGGGGCGGGAGGCGGGGCGCGGGTCGGGCGCGGGGCTGGGGTGCGCGAGCGGCGTGGCGGGCGTGGCGGCGGCGGGGGAGGCGCCCTCGCCGCGGAAGGCGTGGTTCGCGAAGGGGCTGGCGACCGCCGCACGCTTGTCCTGGAGGCCGGGCGAGGCGAGCGGCGCGGGCCCGTTGCTCTGGATGGAGGGGTACGGCGCGGGCGACGTCATCGGCTGCCCGAACGGCGACATGCCGGGGTTGCCGACACTCCCCACGCCGACGCTGCCGCCGTTTGGTGTTTGTGGCATCTGTCAGAGGAGTACATTGATAAGTAAACTATAGAATTATTGTAACATTGTTTATGCTAGGTAAACATAGAAGGAAGTAAGAATACATGTAACATTCAAAGTGATCACAGAGAAGTAAAAACTCCAATGCATTGGTGAAAATAAAATAAATTCCAAGTGTAATAATAATAGAATGCCTAAAGAGTGTAATATTTTAATTTATTTAAGATAATAATAACCATACCTGGTTTGGACTGGGACCTGGCGGGCCAACCAGGTTGGATTGATAGGTCATGCGGCTGCCGGGCATCGCGAGCGGCATGCCGCCCGGGGAGGGGATGCGCATGGACGGCAGGCCCGGCTGCGTGGGGAGATTCGGCCGGCCCACGCCCACGCTGCCCACCCCCACGGCCCCGCCCACGCCCACACCCACACCCACGCCCGGCGCCGTGGGCCGAATACCGCCCATCACACCCCCGCCCGACATCACTCCCACAGACTGCTGCTGCAACTGATTTTGCTGCTGCTGCTGCTGCTGTTGTTGTTGCGCCTGCTGTGCCTGTAATTGCTGCTCCTTCCTCTTCTGTCTCTTCTCTTCTAGTTCTTTCTGTATCTTGTATATTTTCTCAGCTAGTAAATGGTAATACTCTGATCGAGTGCTCGCCATTTCATACATATCTCCCTCTACTTTTCTTGCATATGCTACTAAGTTGTACATTCTTTTATCTAACATCGCTTGAGGATCTGGCGTGGGAAAGATAGCTTGCACCCTGTTGACAAATAACGATCATTAGAATCATTTTTGGTTTCAAACGGCAAAACATTAATTAGTTACATATCAAAGAGCCAAGTTACTTACAGTTTATGAACAAGGTGGTTTCTGAGATCGGCTGTTATAGACTGGTGCCACTCCTTCGTGCCAGAGACGGGGTTGGCGGTGACGGCGCCGCCGGGCAGTTGAAGGGTCCCCGCTCCCATCTGTAACAGATGTTTTATTTAGCTGCCGTGAACATTACGCAATTTGTTATCTGCATGTACATGGGATGGGATAAAGAAGTACGTTGAGCCACCTTTAAGTTCAAAAATTTGTGAAAACTCCTTTAAATTTATCTTTATTTAGAATATTAAACAAAAAATTTAAGTATACTTTAAAACTTTCTTAGTTATAGAAATGGATCTGGGCGATTTAGAGTTTTATGTCTATGCTACATAGTAAAAATGAAGCACGGTCTCGTCGCCATAGAGACACTAACTCACACATACAAAGCGTAATACACTAACCAATTGCTGCTGTTGTTGTTGCTGCTGCTGCAGATCGGAGACCGACTGCTGCGCGAAAAGCTGCTGCATCTGCGAGGGCTGCTGAGGCGGCACCACGTCCGAGAGGCCGGGCGGGCGGGGCGCCGTCATGCGGAGGGGGGCGCGGGGCGCCATGCCCATGTTGGCGACGGACGTGGGACACACGATGCCGAGCGCCTCGTACGCCCGCTTCATGTCCGCGCCGGCACCCGTGGCCGCCCCCATGCCACCCCCGCCCCCGCCACCGCTCACGCCGACACCCGCGCCCGCACCCGTATTTGTGGGCGCGGCTGATGATGCTACTCCTGAACGATTACAATGTAACGCAACGAATATAACAATTGACGATCCATCGTGAATGGGCTTTGAGTAAAATTATTTCAGGCTTATTATGTTAGCAACAATAATAATTGAATGTTTAGTTACAGATCGCTGATGGTTTTTGGTTGTACATAGAGATCATTATAATTCCTCACCAAAATCAAACCATGCCAGAGTCACATAGTCCTTTTTATCGAATTTTCTATAATGAATATTACAACAAAACCACACCACTCTCTCCTCTTGGCACCACAGTTTTTTGGGAAAAAAAAATCTTACCAAAAACTAAAATACACTGCCACCTATGTACCAAATATTAAGAACATACCAATTTTATCAACTCGACACGCGTCTCTCGCAAGTTTTGATAGTGGTCGGGAAGACTACGATCTCCCCTTCCCCTTCCCTTCCCAAAACAGGTGAATAGGTTCTAAACTCGACCCCCTTACAAACCGAACACACATCTACACAACAAAATGATTACTTACCAGACAAAGGGTTAACGGGCGCGAGGCCGCTAGGCGCAGGCGCAGCAGGTACGTTAACGCCCACGCCCACGCCTACGCCAACGCCGACGCCCACACCCGCGCCACCCACGCCCACGCCCGCGCCCCCAACGCCTGGCGTCGAGTGAGATGCCGCTGCTGGAAACACGCTTACAGGTCATCGTTCAAGCAGAGCTAACACTACAGATGACTAAGATTCATCATTTTACTGCCTATTTCCCAATTTTATTCGGGGTCGGCGCAATATGTTTTTCTCTCCATAATTCTCTATCAGCCGTCATCTCCACATGAACTCCTTTTTAACCGACTTCAAAAAAAGGAGGAGGTTCTCAATTCGACTGTATTTTTTTTTTATGTTTGTTACCTCAGAACTTTGGACTGGGCGAACCGATTTTGATGATTCTTTTTTTAATCAAAAGCTGATGGCTGTCATGTGGTCCCACATAAATTTTATTGAGATCTGACAATGGAATCCATGAGAAAACTATATAAGTCGTAAATTTGTGTTAAGATGTGCGCGGCAAATTGACGAATAACTCAATATCACGTCAACCGATTTCGATGATTCTTTTTTTAATAGAAAGCTGGTGCTTGTCATGTGGTCCCATATAAATTTGAACGAAATCTGACAAGTAGTTTTTGAGAATTTGAAGTCGGTTATTTTTTGTTAGTAAAATTTAGATTATTCTTTAGTCGTCCCCTTTCACCCCTTTCGTTTTCTTTTTTTCCTTTTCTTTACAGATTACTAAGATTGTTGATCTTGAATAAAGTATGTACAATGACCGTAGTAAGATGTAGCCAATGAGGCGCTACGTCGAACTAAGAACAACGCGACATATCAACACTATACATATATAATTTCATGTTCAATATAAGACATGTAACATTACACACTTAATTAAAACTAGCCTGAAAAATTCAGTAAGTATTTACATAAACGTCCATGAAAATATTCTAATTTACAATTTTTATGTGAATTTATCTACATTTTAAGTATGAAAACCCAAGGCATCGTTTTTTCGTATGAACATCGCTGTTAAAAATGTGACACGCAAATGATTACCGAAATATCTGTCCCAAAGACCACATCACTAAATGCAACTTAAGCGTTAAACTATTTACACCCATACGAGTAAGAAAATTGTTACAATTTTCTTTTATTATAATTTTAATTAATGTAGAAATTTTACATAATGATGGATCTCTGATTTTTCACCAATCTATTCTTACAGAATGAGAGATTAAAACTAGAAACATTCTCTTAAAAACTGCTGCATTTGTTTACTTATTTACGTATGAGCTGTTACATCGTAACGTCTTGAATGAATCTTAAGATACTAGAGACTATAAAAAAAAACTTTTACTGTATTTTATAAGTGAGTAATAACATAAAAACACTCACCATTCATTGTCGTACTTCTAGTTCGGTCTGCCTGCTTGAGCGGCAAACAGACCGGACAGTCATTCTTGTTACAGTGTTTCCAATGGTTTATTATTTGCCGTGACGACGAGCAATGTGGTACTACGCAATTTTTACCCGCCTGCAACAAAATGTTACACATTAGATACACGTACGTGTGTGTATCTTATTGTCATAAAATAAGTCCTAATTTGTTAAGTGTCCAATTTAACAATTTAAAATCGTCGTGTGTCGTAACTCGTAATACTTTGTTTTGTAAAATTAACCGACGTTAGTAAAATTTATTTTCATTATAATATAATATTAATTATGCTGAATATTTCCAACAAATCAAATACAATGAAATAAAATCGATCATACAACTCATTAGTGATATTAATAAATTAATTTATTTTTTAATTTTATTTCAATTTATTTTCAAATACAGACATAAAAATAATGTACTGGATGTGTGTATGTTTAATGTATGTTATAAACTATGTAATGTTAATGTTAATCAATCCACAATACATTGCCTCGCTCACCTGACACGACATCATATGATTGAGGACCCCCTTCATCGTCTTGCAGTGCGGCAGCGAGCACTGCCACACCTCCCCGTTGGACTGCGACTCGCGGCGCTGGCACTTGTGCGCGTGCAGCAGCAGCACCAACTGCTGCTGGATCAGCTTCCGCTTCTCCGGGTCGGCGATGGAGCCCGAGTTCGGCTGCTGCGGGTTCGGCGCGGAGGCGGACTGCGTCGCCGCTTGCGGCTGCGACTGTTGCACGACAAACACACGCGTCTTGGATGGGGGTCAAAAGCGTACTGCATTATTGGCACTATTTATATAACTAACTTAATTAAATTTACTGTATAGTTGGCGACACGGATGTTGAGCACTCGGCGAAAAACTTCGCGCGTCGCGTCGTAAACTTGAGGTGAAATTAAATGGTCATTCAGTTGTCGCAAGACGTGACCGCACGCTCAGAGAACGATTTACGCACTTCTCTAACGTCATTTGACGGGCCAATCACAATCAATCAATGACGTAGGCCGCTCCCGGCAACGTCCAGAGTGACCCGCCCCTCATACCGCCAAATTGGTCCGAAAAATCGCTTCTCAGCAGGTATAGGCCTGCGGCGCACCCCCATTTTTACCCCCGAACCGATCACAAAAAGGTAACCGCATGAAACTTTTTTTATTCTATTATTTATGTCTTGGGGCACCTTCAGTTAATTTTTACCCTTTTTTACACTTGCCAAACATGGTTAAAAATGGCAAAAACCTCTTTTTTCTCGATACGTTAAAATACAGAAATTTTTACTTCAACTCGCGATTGCTTAATAAGTGCTCAATTTTATCTAATGAAATTTTTACACGATTATCTCCAACATATTCCTCAAAATGTAAGCCTAGTCCGAATTCTTCAAAATGCAAATGAACAAAATGGCGAATTTTTGAAAAAATAAAGTTACTCGAAGGAGTTTTTTTTTTCAAACTGAAAAGTTGTGTTATAAATTTTCGAAATTAATTATTCTAATGCTTCCACATCAAAGATGAATACTTGAAGAAGTTTTCTGTAAAGTTTGATCTCTTCAAGTACCATGGTTAAAAAGTTACAGCTGTTTGTTTACTGCGTCGCGTCGCGGCACTCCGACGCGCACGGTTTTCTCACCACGCGGCGCGGGCACAGTATAGGCGCGGGCGTAGCGCAAGGCAAACATATTATACTCGTATTAGACCGTAAGTAGAATATAGTATAGTATACACTAGTATAGTGTTTTGAGTGTCGAGTCTTTTGGAGGGTTGAGGTTGTTACTATATTTCGTAGTAATCATTCAATGCACATTGAAGAACATTATTTTATATGTACAAGTTTTAAAATAACACAATATTTTTATTTGATGTAGCGTGTAATCATTATTTCTGACAAACATACGCCGCATTGGAGCCAAAACTTCAAGTAAGTGTCGTATCAGTTACCTGTCCGCCAGCGGGCGCGCCGGGGGTCTGGGGGGAGGGCGCGGGGGGTACAGCCTGCGCGGCGCCCCCGCCGGCCTCCGAGGGCGGGCCAAAGCGCAAGGGGCGCTGCGCGGGCGGCGCGCCCGGCCCCTGCGGCGACTGCCCGTACGCCGGGTGGAACGGCGTGAGCGGGTGCCCGCCGCCCGCCGGGCCCGCCATGCGCCCGTGGTGCTGCAGCCCGCCGCGCATCGTCGGCGCGCCCATGCCCACGCCCACGCCCACGCGACCGCTCAAAGGGCCGTTTTGCATCGCCTACGTAAATTAATCAGGATTTTTTGAGTAACTTACCTACAAACCTGATGGTCATAGACAATAACAGCTACACCGTAGACTTTATTAAATCATTGCTGGACAATAATGAGAAGAAACTAACTAAAATCTCAAGCCCCCACTAAAACACATCGAGTGGGGTTCAGCGGCTGACTCAAGCTAGAGAGCATACTCAGCCAGGAAAGTTTCATTTTAAGGTACACGTTTATAGTTGTAAGCAGCGCGTCCACTGTATCTGTCTACAAGTGCCAGTGATCGGGTTGCCAAGGATTGTTTTAGGCATTACGAAAAATTGCATGTGGTTTGTGCGATGCTACTTAGGGGAAGCTATTGCATGAGTAAACTGTGGACGCCTACCCTTAATATACTGTATATTAAGATTTACTCCATTTACTCTGGATTATGTTACTGCTATTATAAATTGAAACTTATCAACAAGTGCAGTGATAGTTTTGCACATATTATAATTTAATCATGTTTTTTATGTGTATTGGTTATGAGAATAGAAAACTTCTAACAAATAAAATATTATTCATATTCATTAACACAGCACTGCCATTCAGACTCATTCATTCAAGAGAATATCATTCATGTGGACATTAGGAAGTAGCTATGTGATATTTTCAGTCTTTTCTCTAAGAGGGTGATAACATTCTCGTGTAGGCGCTAAAGACCTTAAAACTTTGAATAACTTTAAGAACCTGTGTATCAGACAATGATTCGACTTCACATTTAAATTCAGTTATCCATGAGCTGCAATAGCCACTTGACCCTGCACATGTATGTCCAACTACTCACATAAACAAAACAATCAGTACACAAAGCAAAAGAAATAGATATGCAGGGCATGATTCTACAACCTTCTGTAATGTTTAATATTACATTTGTTTACATTATTAGCAAAGTTAAATCATACCTTATCTACAGGTAGCATTTTACATTGATAATAACACAAACAATCTGTAACATTACCAATTACAGAAGGTTTAGAATCAGGCCCTGCATACCTAATTATTTGCCCCACTGTACATAAAGTTAACAATACAGTACCTGTGCATGCAAGTGATGGGGTTGTGTTGCATGGTGGTTGTTCCCCATGAGAGGGGGCAGCTGCTTGTTGACGTTGCTGATGATGCCACTGCCGAGCATGCCCGCGCCGGCCATGCTGCTGTTCGTCACTATCATGCTGCCCCCCACGTTGCCAACGTTCATACCACCTGGTGACAACGACATGGATCTTGTACCCTAGTAACAGGTTGCCTGGAAGTAATCGCTTGTAAGCGATATGGCCGTCCATTGTATTGTACTTACCACTTAACATTGTACCCTTTTGTCTTCTTTAGTGTGTACAATCAATAGAGTTAAAATAAAATTAAATACATTTTTTTTAGATACCTAAGTCTTTACACCCGTATCCCTGAAGCAATTCATTTTTGGCAGGAATTGTAATTATTTAACAGGCAAGTTAAAGGTCGAAATATAAATCTATTTTCGGGTTTGCCCAAAGGCGTCGGCAAATCCTGAGGTTTGACTAGGCAAATAGTTTAACATTATTGACAAATAGTTATAACCCTTTTTCTACTCTGTTCATAAATTGATTTGTAAATATTTTTATTGGAAAAAGCAATAAAATATTTTTCTCTTTTCATTAATCATGATCCAATGATCATGATCCAATTTCGACCTCTGGAAGAACACTAGTTATAAATACCACCTACCTGACGGTAAGTCTTGATGTAGTCTTGAGTGATAAACTGCACATACATCTATACATTAAAATGTGAAGGGAAATCCTTTGTACCCCTTTCTAAGAATAATGGAGGCATGTAGAAGTCTGATTTTTGGTATACTTAAAGTTTATGTGGAGAAGAAGTGCAGAAAGCTAAATTTTGTGAATAACATGAGTTAAAATAACATTTATTAAAGAAAACAGAACACAAAGAAAAATTACATTATGAAGTAACTTTGGATTGAGATTGAATAACGGTTGAATTTCAACTGAAGAACAGGCCTCTGGTATTACATTTTACAAATGTATTATTGTGTTAAAAACATTAAAAGATTTAATTTTATTATTTTCAAGACAAACTCAAGACATTATAGCAATATATCACATTTAATCTGAATATTGCTAAAAGCATAAAAAATTCAAGGTAATCACAAATACACTAGATAACAAATGTTTCAATCCACCAGGAAATGAATTAATCATACAAATAGCACATTTTATAAAAAATTAAATCCTGAATATTTTTAGATTAATAAAATCTTTTAGTAACAAGGAATAATACATAAGAAAACAAAGTAGTACATACCTTGAATGGAACTCATTGGCATTGTTGAATGTAACTGATTTGGATGGCTCGTATTTGGCATTGGTTGAGGATGCATGCCACCCATGAGGTCTTTGGAGACAGACACATTAGGCGGTGATTGTAGATTTGGACTCTTACTTCCTAAACTACCCAATACTAATGGATTGTTGTGGCCTACTAAGCCACCTTTGCCCTGTGAAAAGACCAGCAAACGACATATACACCATTAGTATAGGTTTTTCAATATCAATACAAATAAATAAATAAATTATTTTTTTAACAGCAACACAAATATTCAATAAGCATTCGTAAATAAGTTAAGCAGCGAAAACTTTTTTTATGAATTGATCTTATTCACTGACAATGACTTTTCCTATCTGGATCAAATTTTTCTTTAACATTACGGAATAAAGCTAAGGTCTAGGAAAACAGGAAGAAAACATGTAAATCAATCTATAAATTACTTTTGTGGGGCTGTTATTGTAATGATCATAGCCCAACGGCAGCGAGTTTAGGAACAGTGGGCGCAGTCAGCAGTTGGATGGGTGACCACTAATGGTAAAAATTTCTTGAGCACTTTCGTGCTTCGGAGAGCATGCAAAGCCGTCTGTCTTGTTCTCCTATGTAACAATTGTTAAGCCATGTTGGTGGCATTGCGCCGGCGTTAAAACTTGTGACACTTTGGTTGGTCACTAGCCCCTCCACCAATCCATGCTGTATTGGGCCATCACTGGGGTAAAGTTAATCAAAAAATTATTATTACTGACAAAATATGTTCATGGAATTTATTAAATAAATATTTCCTAAACATTATTGAGTTTAATAGCAAATCTAAATACCACTTAATTTAAGCTTTTTTGTTAGTATGTAGTATATCAATATTTCCATTCAGTTTTTGTATGTTATACATAGAATTCAGATTATAACATTACCAGTACAGTACATATTACTTGCAATTAGTTATTCAAATTATTACTAATAAAAATATATTCTTAATACTTTGTCTTATTGGTGTGAATTGAATGGCTAAATGTAAGCAGGTCTTTTCTTAGAATTTGTATCTTATGAAATGGACAGCGTGTCCAAATCTGAAATCCCGTTCTAACTACTTTTAGAGGCAACCAATTCAATACATTGTTAAACACCTTATTATGAAAAGGACAGTAATTAGTTGATAATGCAACATGTCCTACTGATCTTACATACTTTTTATGACAGAATAGACTCTTTGATATTTTCAACTTGATAATGTAATAACATAATATTATGTGGTTTGTTCGCTCCAGATACTCACTTGTTGTATAAGATGGTTATTTATTTGTCGCTGCATAGCAGCAGTTGGATCATCCCCATTGAGCTGTTGTTGCACCATTTGCCCCCCAGGGCCTGGTCCCTGTGCAGGGGGCTTGGGACCCGCAACCCCAGGTTGTTCCCCCCACATAAGCTCATCAGGGAGGTCCTTCTCAAGGTCGAACATGTCCAGGTTCGAAAACCCGTCTACTGAAACAATGTGAACAAAGTTTTAGTAAAAGCTCCTGCCATTTCTTTATTTATGCAGTTATCGTAGTGCGTATTATTCCATATGAATTTTAGTACCTTATAATAAACAATTCCTTATTTCATAATTGAAAAAGGCCAAGATACTAGAATATTGTTGGAGATGCATTCTTTTTCAATTAGGTATATTATAATTATATGTATTTTTTTAACACTAAAATATGTTTATTGGATTTAAAAATGTTGCCAAAAAAGATTGACAGGATGTATTTAAACATGGAGTAAGATAGGTTAACTTTCTTCATTAAAAATTAAAAAAAATAAAAACTAAATTTTTTTCATAAAAAAAACCATTATTTTAACATGACAGAAAGTGTTTGATGTTATTCACATGAGAAAGACTCGGACATGATTATGGACCTAAAAATATATGTAAAATATGGAACTATGAATAATAACTTCAAACTTATCCTGTGCTTTAGTTTTGACTCTTGGCTTTCCTAAATAATACTTTAAACTTTTTATGTGTAATGACAAAAATTATGTTTTATACATTTACAACAAAACAATAACTCATGGTATATTATAAAAAAAAAGAAAACAACTTTATAATCATTAAACATTTATATTGTCATGTAACAATACTAACATAAATAGATATAGTAGTTATAGAACTGTTTTATATCATTATCATTATTTATTGCATTTTGCAATACACATATGATAGAAAATTGAACAACATCATAGTATAATATATACAGGACCGTATTTTGTAATTAATAGCATTAAGCATTTTATTGTATTATTGTTACACATCATTTGATAAAACAGAAACTTTGTATAAAGTGAGAACTATGTAATCATATTAATATGTGCAATAGTAGATTATAACTTCTTACATGAACAGAAAAGAAAATATACAGTATCTATAAAACTTTAAATAATAAAAGTAACAACAATATTCACAATAGTATCTTAATTTTTTTTTCATATACTTTTTATCATTAAGTTGTTTTTTTTCATTCACTTCTTTATTTTTATTAACATTAACATAATAGCATTAGATGAATTAGTATCACTTGTTATAAGACAGGACATTTTAACAATATTGATTTTTTTAAATGTTTTAAAGCAAATTTTAACATTTGAAAAACATTATACTTGCAATCACTTTAGTACTGGTATTTTAAATCATTTGTTAATATCAATAAGTAAAAGTTGAATGGGCAATATGAATAAAATTATATTTAACATAACATAACCCCTCATTGCATCTGTATCTGACAATTCATGGAGGTTATGTTGTGACATTTTTAGAGTAGGAATTATGATAATATGCTTATAAACTATAAAATATTTTGAATTAAATTTATATTTTTGCACAAAACCTTTTTTCTTTAATTAAGGTCACACATGTAAAAAAAAGATTTGTTAAGTTTCACAAATAAAACAAGCTTTCTAATGAATTATAAAAGAATTTAAAATTGTTTAACATGCTCTTATCACTTTTCTGGCACAGAAATGTAGCAGGGTTAAACTGAACTTACTTTTCAGCCCAAAACATGACCTCTTTATGGTAAAGTTCAAAGCATACCCCAGATACCAAACATAAGTTCTTAAAGAGAACATTTGAATGTGAGTTGTGGAAGATTTCTTTGTAATCTATCTAAATGCTGTATGTGTATATTATGTCTGTAAATCATTCGGAAGAAATTTGTAAGTTACAAATCTTAATATTTTCATATAACATAGCAGAAAAAATTGTCTCCAGAAAGTTGTGAACTAAGAAATACCTCACGGCAACTAATTTTCCTGATTTATTTAGAGTAAGAAACAATAATACGACGCAAAACTTGCAAGGCGCTAACAAGAGCGAAGACAAAATGTCAAAAATCACAGCACTAATGTAGTGACAGACGAGCGTTTAGACCTTCGACAAACTTGTAAAAAGCGAAAATGTACTCACCCGCAGTGTCCGACGGACCCTGGAAAGGGTCCCGGATCATTTTAGCCCGCTTGTTAGGCGGCTCATCCACATGATGATCGGCCATGGCTCTGTTTACTAAACGTAAGCCGTCGTGAATATTTCGGCCCGCCGATTCAAATAACACATTTATGTCTTAAATCTCTATAAAATAACATTTTAGAGCGATTTGTCATCCATCACAATGAAATTCACCCACATCCCGATCGTTCGATGTGCTCCGCACCGTTGAAGGCACATATTATAATTTCTCACTCAAGTATTCGCCATTACAAAGCTACGAATCGAAGAACTACACAGAGCCTCTCACCATCTTCCGTCGGAACTAGCACACAATAAATGAAAACAATATCACCAGATTTTAGCTACTTTACGGAACTTATTTTAACGATCGAATTACACTATTTCACTCAACTCTTTAAAATACACGGAATGGTAAAGTTTATGATAAAATGATGTAAGAAAAAACAGAAAATTTACACGACAAATTCCGAAATACTTCTCAGTCTCTCCAGCGCAAAATGGCGGCTGTTGATGAAAACTTTTTCTACGCTTGTCAGAAAATGTCGGCCTATAAAGAGACGAAGAATTCTGATTGGCCCGCGCATACCATGTGACCGCCGGAAGTGCCGAGTTGACGCAGGATCGGTTCACTGACGTCAACGCGTTTAGGTCCGAGGGTTTACGAAGACATCCGAAGACAACAAAAAGTGTATTTCAAGCAGTTCAAAGAATTGTTCATTTGATTTATTTCCAGATAATATTATAAAACAAAATATGAGTTTAATCTTTACACATAAAAATATGGGTTTATCTTGAAGATTTGAACAAATAAAAATAAAATTTCATTTATTTAAATTTTCGCGCGTTATCGGGAGTGGTCATCGTCGATCTATGGTTTCATTATTATACTACTTTCATTATATGAAGTAAACAAAAATGTTTCATGTAAATGAAAATAAGCAAAATAATTACAAAAACTAAACAATTGGCGTGAAGTAATACAAAAATAATAATCCCAGCATTGTAGGGATAGAAATAACAAACGATTATAATTTCCAGAATGTTACCAACAAAAACAACCATAGAGTAAATAATTGCTGCAGCACAGCTTTATGTATATATATCTATACACTGTATACTGTTTATCATAGACTAAAATTAGGAATTTATATTTAAAAAAGTACGAGACATGGGCCGGCCAATCAGCATGATTATTTCCGATTTAAAATCATATAGAATAGAACCTTTGCGATCACAAGCCTAATAAATTATGTGAGAAAAAAAGGTGTAATAATTTTAAAGACAATCTGCAATATTAAATAGGATTGACACGTTTTGATACTAAATTAGTTTTTGTGATAATATTTTATGATTATGATTTGTTTGTATGTAAATAGATTTGGAAATTACATTAGAATAAATGAAATCAAGAATACAAGCTTCGTTAAAAATAAAATTAAAGCTAGCCAAAATGTTGTGAATACGAAATTAAAAGGTAAAAATATGATTAAAATTATCATGCAAGTTCGCTTAATTTAAATGCTGCAGGTGAGGAACGATTAATTTTCATTCTTAGTTTTCTCCTCATCAAATAAGTAAATATATATACAGGTGGAATATTTGAAATTTTCCAGTTGGATATAGTCACTTTTATATTTTAAAACTAGCTGTGCCCGCGACTTCGTTGGTGTGGAAGTTTTTTCCGCGTAAATATCGATTCCATAAGAATTCTGGGATAAGAGTATGTTGCTATATTATGTTATCCTGGATTTTCCTCTATCTTCCAATGAAAGTCCCATTAAAATTGTTTCAGCCATTACAGACAATCAGCCCGGTCAAACCGAAAAAAATATAGTCGAATCCATGGATATATACTATATCCATGGTCGAATCCATTGTCAACTCAAATGCACAAAATGTTGCCAGGACAGGGGCATTCCTGTTCTTATCGACATTATGAAAATGTGCTTATCGACATTTTGCGTGACTTTTAAAATCAAATTAACTCTATCCTAATGCATTGTTCGTAATAAAAATGTATCTGTATTTTGTTAAAATTAAATACAACTTATCTTTATTGATTTCAGCTGGCATCGAATCATTAAATGGAAGATATTTTTATTAGAATATAAGAAGTACAAACACATTAATCGAATGTTATTTTATCAACGTAACTAATGGTTTTCCATTGCACGCCTGCATATATAAACGTTTTTTCACCACTCACTTTCTCGGTGAATCAAGCGTTGACACTGAAATATCGAAACTTAGCTCTCAAGATAGCAATAGATAGCAACACACTATTTGTCAAAGTGGTCCGTCGAAATAAGGATTCTATTGTCTTTACATAACGTATACAATCAAAGATCAAGAAGTAGTGTTGCTATCTCCAATTTTAACTTCCTTATTTTGCCATAAGATTCCAGGTATATGTAGTATTATCTATGATTCCATTTCCATTTTCTAACAATATAAGATCTAAGACAAGATTCTGATTTCTGGTAGATCTATTTACTCAGATGAAAGAATTCTATTTAATTATTGCGGCTAAAGATAAAGTGTGTAGAGGTGTAAAGAGACCTTAAGGAGACCAGTTACTCTATGAAGGAGACCCATAGCGTGCCGCGCGGCGCGGTACTTTTGAAAGAAACATCTGACCAGTGTTAATTATTACGTTATTTTAGTAACAAAAATTACCAGACTTTTTAGAAATGTCCTAATTTGTTTTATACAAATCACTTACCAGGAATTTCATTTGATATGAAATCCACACACATAAAGTTTGAGTTTACTACAGAATATGATGGTTGCAGATTATAATGATTTAATTAAATTCTATGTGGTTTTAGGTGAAGACTGCCGGTCAATCATGTTTTTATGTACTAATTTAACAATTCAAATACATTCAAACTTCAACTCACAACAATTTATTATATTCTGTACTACAACCTATAACAGTCTATAATATTTACATACTTATTTGAATACATATAAAGTTATGAATATAACTAATTGATGAAACAGATAAGGTCCAGCTTTACTGTGAACATCTCAGGAATCAAACCAATGTTATACAAAAATAATCTAAACCCTACTATTTTTTACGAATGGTTTGATGTTAAATGATTAAAAAACAAATCACAAAGTTGTAACTAAATGTATTTAGTTACATTTCATAGAGTGGCCTTACACCTAGTATTTCCAATCCAGATTTGACTACTAATCTGGCAGAATGGAATACTAAAATTCTCTGTGAGGCTAAATCTGCATCTACATTTTTTACTTTAAGTTCATTAAACATTCTATTTACATGTCTAGCAAGGCGAAATAGGTAATTAACCAAAATACATGCCTCATTATCATCACAAGCCCTTTTTAGGATATTATTAAATTTTGCTAATTCAACTATGACATCATTAATTACATCCTCTTTTAAATATTCAGGTTCACAGGTATCCGGTATGTTTGCACCACAATTTTTCTCTAAATTCCAAAGTCTACAGTGAAGGTACTGCAATTTTATGCCACTATCCCCTTCACTCTGCAGAGCCTTGTCCCAATCAAATACATAATCTCTCTGCCTTTTTTGTTTCAAATCATTGATCAACACAGCTGTTGTTCCCAATATGTCGCATGTCTCTTCATTTATTGCCGATGTTCTTGTATCTGGAATGTAAAACAAATGTTAGAATATATCTTCATTAAAATAATCTCAATAAAAACAACTTTATTTACTTTTAGATTGTTGCTGCTTCTGATACATCTTATGTTTTGCCTCATCCAGTATGTCATTTAAGAAAACTACATTCCCACGTCTAGTGCTCATGCCTTTGATTCTTCCAAACTTGATGTGCTCGCATCCCTTCACACATTCTCCATCTATTCTCCGGACGATATCAAACAGAGCCATAAAGTGATCCGTTTGGGCATTATCAACTACAAATAGCATTTTGTCAAATTTATATCTTTTATATTTGTCTAACAGTGCTGCAACATCTCTAGAGAGGTAAAGAGTAGAATTATCGCTTTTTAAAAGGGTGACTGCCCTATTATTTACCGTTGCATATTTCTTTCCAGTTTCATCAGTTAGAAGAATATTTTTTTCCTCCAATAACCTCATTACATCCTTGATAGCTTCTCCATTATAATCAGATTCCCAGTGATAATCATCAAATACAATGCCCAGTCTTTTGTATGTGTTTTCCAATTCACGTATGGTGATCTGTCTTATTTTTCTCCAGTTGTCCAAGTTAGTTCTTCCTTGTTCTATGTCAGCAAAGTATTTACGTGCTTCATTCTGTACATTCTCCTCAGTAGCTGATAACTTGGTCATTTCTACATAAACATTATACAATACTTTAATAGGATTATTTTCCAGAGCATTCACATCTATTCTTTGTGTCTGAAGACCATATTGCAGAAGCCCAAATTGTGTACCCCAGTCTCCTAAATAGTTTATTTTTGTAACATTATTTCCAAAATGTTTGTTTATGTTAGCAATAAAATTTCCTATAATTGTAGATCTTAAATGTCCAACGTGAAAGGGCTTCGCTATATTTGGGGAACTAAAGTCAATCACGATGTTTTTGGGATTTAGAATGGTTTCTGATGTTGTATTCTTAGGTCTTGTAAGAACCTTTCTGAGTACTTCCTCCTTATTATCATTCAAACTTATTTTATAGTCAATATCAAGATGCTTCGGTTCGTTACATTTTGTTTCACCGTTATGTAGATGTTTAGTGGACAATTCAAAGACTTTTTTTAAAATCAAATGATTTTCTATTATACCTTTTTTGGTTAACATTATTTTAAAACTGTATTCTGAGTCATTTAACACAAAACTGCCTTTTGTTTATCTTAATTCATTACAAATTAATATTGTTTTTAATTGTTAATACAAATTTAAAAACACCCTCAACTTAACACCAGCTGACTGTTGACTTGACATTTGACAATTCTTAATTTTTCATTGACAGTGACAGTATTGACATTAGATAAATGTCAGAATTTCAGAAATCATAACCCCGGTCACTCACATACGCGCAAATGTTTGACATTTTTACGAATGTTTGCACATATATGAAGGACGGTCAGGCAAATGGGTTCGCATATGAGTGTACAAGCCCATTTCCACTTCCTCCTACACTTTGTTCACGAATGTTCAATCTTGCTGTTGTTATTATGTTGTTGTCATTCAAATCCATTTTCAATACAGAAAATAAATGGTAGTACGATTAGACGCCACGAACCACGAAAAATTAAGAGATACATCACCTTTGTAGTCGTGTGCGCAACTGGTCGCACGAATGTGTGGGAGACTACACGAAGGTTCGAGGTTCGCACGCTTTGATGTGCGACAAAAAACCGACACAGCTTGGAAAACCCCGAATGCCTCGAAAACTTCGCATAATCATTCGCGAAGGTCGTCCCACCCTTGTGGGTTCGCGTATTCGCGCGAATGTGAGTGACCGGCATAATATTATGACTGTCAAAGTCTCTTTCATCGATTGACAGACAGACTTGGCAGAAAATTGCAGTTTACAGGTTTACACAGAGTAAGTAAAAAACCTTATACTAGAAGAACAAGCTTCCGGGCCGGCCCAGTATTGCCAGATGGGATGGGGCTATTAAGCGCCAATGCACAATGGGGCTATTTCCGTTACCGAGCGGCATATGCCGAGCGGCTATCATATTTTATCCATTGGCTACGTGTAGCCGAGGGGCTATATTCAGTGGACTGTGGGACGTGTCCAGTGCTGCCAGTATATTTATAATTCAGCGCTCGGACTAAAAAAAAAGGTCATTAGGCTTGGCTTTCTCAACAAAGTGATATGAAATTTACTGCCGATGACCTTTTTTTTGCTCCTGTACGTCGAACCCTAGATGGGGCTATCTCGGGGCTACACGCGCACTCTGGCAAGGCTATTCGAGAAAAAAAAATCTGGAAACACTGGGCCAGGTAGTGGCGAAGCTTCCCCTATTTATGCAGTGTTGTTGAGGGACCCCGCTTCGAATTTAAATGGCTTGGGAGGAAAAAGGAGCGGCTTTTTGGGGAGTTTTGAAATGCAGCAAAGTACGTCACTGGGAGGGCGCCAAAAAGCAACTATTTGGGGCCCCTGTAGGCTAGGGCCTCATATAATTCCCAAGTAGCAAACTAGTCATATAATACAACTAAAAGACGTATAAGGGTTTTGTTTCAGTTTTGTAGCAACCAAATAATTGTAAAGTGGTATTCAATATGATGCTTTAGTTATATATAATTTAAATCATATAAATACGTCTGGTAAACGTCGTCTCAACGAATTTATATGACGTAATATAAACGTATCTGCCACTACGTTTACATGATAAAGTTTTGAGTCGAGTTAACGTTATAGTCAGATAATAGTCAGGAGTTCCTATTTTTGTGTAATTTTGGAAACTTTTATGTAACGCTTAAATAATTAACTGTCCTATAATGATTGTATAATAAACTATTATAAAAAAGTCTTATTATGGCGTTTAGTTCAATCATTATGTAACTTTTAGGCAATAAGTTTATTCTTATATGACTTTTATAATTCATGTAATTATTTAAATGATAAAAAGTAACTTTTATATGACTCAGAAGCCATTTTTAATTTAATTCATAGTTATGGATCCCGGAAAGCGGAAAAGAATCAACAAAAGTGGTGGTTTTAGAAAAAAAATAAACAAAAATTATAAATCATTAAAAATATCAAAAATACCTACAATTAATCTGGAAAAGACATTGTCGTGCGGTCCCAATCAAAAAGAAAGTAGCAAAAATCAAGGTGGTTCCGTATATTTTTTAACACTTAGGCAGTACCCAGCATTAGTACCTACCACTTAGGCTATAGGCGATACGACTTAGGCAACCAGGCGCCTAAATCGTACCGAAGGACCTTTTTGGAAAAGTGTTGAAATTTCTATTTCTTTAAAAGATTTCTTATGCTTATGGCAATTCTATTATAGCTTAGTAAATAAACATTAAGTGGATGTATGCGATTTTATTTAATTTGAAATACCCTAAAATACAGCTAATTTTCCTTAGATAAAGTAGTAGCAGAGTAAATTAAATTTAATAGTGGCAACATTCTTTTTTCAAAAAGAAGATATTAAAATTTGTTTTTTTTTTTTAAATTACAAAAATAATTTTTATTATAAAATTAAAAACAATATTCAAATAAGTAAACAAAAACAAAACATTTCTAAAAACATCATAAATAAATTCAAAAAATATGTCAAAAAAAAATTTAATATTTAAAACGAATGGCAACGTATTTATATTTAATATTTATTTCAAAAATTTCCACGCGATATATCGGCTACGTCTACGTCACGCATTGGTAACGCTTTTTCGTGACAGAAAATTCCTAATACCCCTACATTGAAGTCTATATAGAAGTTTCACTTCAAAAACAGAACTATTAATAAAGGTTTTTTTTCATATTTTTCTGTTCCATAGAACCCTAATTGCAACCGTAATGGTGGACGACAGGACGACATAAGTTGAATAAAATACATGTATATAACCAGTAGTCATATACACGTTGTAAAGCGGTCGCTCAGTGTGTTGATTGCAATATGGCGGAAATTATTAAAGTCAATTCATATATATAATTTTAATATACAATATTAAAACATCAATATTTTGAAGGCCCATTAAAATATGAACAAAGATGTCCATACATATTCTCGAAAAAATTTAATGGCCACTATGTCATCACCCTCCTCATCTTCAACCACAATCGGCTTTCTTTATATTAAATAAATGAAAATCATGATAACATTTGGCTTAACTTTTTATAAAGTATTTCAAGAAGAAAAAATATTGTTCGTTCGCATAAGAAAACTCATGTAGATGTTGTGTGTTTAACCATAACAAGACTCTTTTGTAATTTTATTTACACCTATATACGGTTAAAGTTATTTAGGAGTATTACTAGACACTATTAAAAAACATATTAGTCACACTTGCAACATCTATGTGACTTTTACGTAACGTAATTGACGCCGTTGCGACGACAAAACGACCCTTACACGATGTAAATGTCATATAAGGTGCGCCCAAACCCGCGTTATATAGACGTCTAATATACTGTAATTTATCCATTTTGACTGACTGAAAGTTAATCTAAGACGTTCGTTGACCATTTATATAACTTTATTTTGCTACTTGGGTTGATACAGCTGATTCGGTAGTATTATAGTTACGCCCTTTTCCGGGACTTAATGACCACATGGCTCAAAATTTATGCAAGTTTTAATAATCTATACTATAATAAAACTCAAAGGGCAAATTTACTGTACATTGAATATTTTTTAAAAATTTTGATTAGGGGGCACTTCAGTAACGTGTTACCCCTCGTTTACATTCAGCCCCTACCGCTGCTCCTCGCGCTGTCGGCAATAATCCCCTTGATACTGCCGTGGCAGGATCGAGAGAAGTGTAGTGTTTACATACTGCCCTACCACTCACATCGCTTTCGACTTTCGGCAATGGCAGACGTCGAAATATTACTGCGACGGAGCTGAATGCAGTGTTGCCAATGAAAATTTTTGGAAGGCCGTGTACATTAGATAAAAAAGCCGTGTTTATATGGGAAAGGATCAAGTGTGGGCCGTAGCAATCCAATTACGCCAATATACACCATCGGTTCAGCGCTCGAACTAAAAAAAAAGGTCATCGGCAGTGAATTTGATGCCCACAAAACGAGTAATACTTTTCATTAGCCTACATTAACATCAATATAAGCCTGTTGGCGCTGTTTTAAGGGTTTAACATTCGTTAAATGTTTGCAAAACAATAAATAAAATTGACTTTGTGAAAATTTGCGAAAAGCCTTAGAATTTGCTACGGCAATAGGGTTCCAGCCGTAGCCCGTAGATTTTGTGATTTTTTGGCCTGAAAGCCGTAGAACACGGTAATTGCCGTAGCATTGGCAACACTGGCTGAAAAACCGCTCTTTTGGGGAGCGCCGGGCAGCGCGAGTAGCAGTGGTAGGAGCATGAGAAGTACCTATCGTGTTCACATACTCGTCCTGCCCACTTCCCTACCTACTTTCCTGCTCAAATGAGCTGAATGTAAACGAGGTATTAGAGCATAAAAATATTTTTTTTAGAATTATTGTCTGTCTGTTTGTCTGTCCGGGCATCACATGAAAACCCTTGAACGGATTTCGATGAAAATTGGTAAAGTTGTTACTAATACTCCGGGTCATATTTTAGGATACTTTTTATCCCGGAAAATTAAAAGGTTTCCCCGGAAAACGGGATGAAATTTTGTATGGAATATTTTTAAAACATCAACCGATTTGCTTCAAATGTTCCTTGCTTAAATTTATGGAACATATATTTTTCAGTTTTCCAAAATTTTGCAAAAAAAAAGAAAAAAATACAAATTAATGTGAATATTGCTTATTTTTCAAAACCCGCTCCTGGAGGAATCCTTTGTGATTTTATCGTGGGTTTCAGTATATAAATTACTAAATATAAGTACTTCAATGTAAATTCACCATTTTTGAAATTTCCTTCTGCAAGAGGTACAAATAAGGTAAAACATAATTTCCGTATGCGAAGCCGCGGGCAACAGCTAGTCTGATAATATACAATAAATGATAGACAATATAAAGCAAAAGTATCTAAGGCTATTTTTGGTGATATAAGAGATCTAGCACAGGGGATCAATCTGTGTTTTATGGTCTCCTCGTTATTATACCATGTTATCTGCTTAGTTGGGGCAAACATCGCTGTTTTCTGCTTTGCCCAAAGGTTGGTTGGTAGAGAATGCTCTCCTTAAGCTCGCCTTTTATACCATCCATTTTAGGTATAATAAAGTTTAAATAAATAAATAGAAATGGTCTTGGACCTTAATCATTTACAATTGTGATCCTGTTTCATCAATATACTCTTTAGCTTTGCGATTAACACGTAACACGTTCTACAGTTGATTTCAGAAAGAGTGATATGATGCTCAGGCCCATGCAAGCCAAAAATCTTACCTATGCATTCATTTTAGTTAAAAGTTTACTTACAGACTGGCCACCAACATTGCAATAAATTTTGATGCAAGACCCGGAAATGGATGTACCTCCTTACACAACTAATTATTCCTATACCTACTATAAGCCATAATTTTCCAAACAGGATATCAGATATCAATATTGACATCTGGGAAACTATAAATAGGACAATATTAAAATCAATTAAATTAAATGATTTATGTGTTGGTTCAATTAACTATGAATTGGTGAAAAAATAAAACGCATGAATATGTAAAACACTATAATTAAATTCATGTGACAATGTTAAAATAAATATTTAAGGTGGATTTACTCCATTTGTTAACATTTTTCAGTGCTATAATTTATATTATTTTATACGCAGGAATGATGTTAGTAAAATTGTGGCACAATATATTATGTTTAGGCATTACTATGACTGAAGTCCAACTTGCAATACACAACCAGTTTCCATGGGAAATACATGTCAAAGTAATATTATGAATAGTAAGCACCGAGATTAACACAACACCGTACATTTATTTAGGTCGTGTAGCTAATGGCTGGACGCTGGACACATTGCGGGCGGGATGCGATCAAAAGAAATGTACACTCCATTTTTTAGAAGAGTCCTAATTGGTAGACCAACTTAACACTGTCTTTTTACCTTTGTAATTTATAAGGACAGACCCAAATGAAAAGAATGAAAAGACAATAATTTAACGTCAAAAATCATTTCAGTTTACTATTAATTAATATTTCAATAAAACCAAATTAGACTTCTAATAAACGGACTATTCTACAGGAACTTTGTGTCTTCTTCCATAATAATCTAGTATGTATGTACGTATACATTACAAATTGATCGCATCCCGCCAGCACTGCGTCGCGCCTTCTCTCCGTCTCGTTCGCTTGGGCTCGTACCATTAATTGACATTGAACTCGAGCTTATTTATTATCACTGTCACGTCGGAGTCTGTTTTTAATAAGGTTGAGGTGTTTGTAAGTCGCAGTAATCGGGTCACGGAATTTGTTGTTTTTTATGTTCACAAAAATTAAACGTGGTCAAGTGTGTGTCAGTCCACGCGCAGTAAAACGTTTCGTAGCTGTAAGTTTATCGACTATTACTTATTAACTACTTATTTTCCTTTTAATATTAAATACTACTGCTGCGAATTTTTTCACATGTCCAACCCCCAACTTCAGATCAATAAAAATGGAAGATAACTCACCGCCTTGTATTTGAGTGAGGAAGAAAAATACCAAACCGGTTTACGCAATTCGTGTATTTACAAGCATTTTTGTTCGGAATGCGTTATCTACCTTTTTATTGATCGGAGCCCCCACCTTAGAATATAACAAAGAGTAAATCATGAAATGACATCAGTCACCTGTGATATAGAATCTAGGATTTAATGGTTGTGTACGGCAAACTTATATCGCACCTTTGGTGGAACAAGGGCTCAACTGCACTTTTGTAATTTTACAGGAGAGCCATTTCAAAGTTTTTTTTTTTGCATTCCGAGTCGTATTATTCGTCTTTTTATTGCTTCAAAGTGTTTGTTCTTTGCATGAGATACGACCCATTTATTTGTGAATATGGCCATGTACTTTGCAGGTGTAAAATATTTTTTTGTTTAATTTTTGTCATTTTACGATTTTTTGTAAGATGTGCCCTTGTTCCACCAAAGGTGCGATATATTCTCGATGACATACAATAAATGCGATAACGTACAACATAGTTGTTACCGAAAACACTTTATTTTAAGTAGCAATGATCAATATACAAGAATGTTAAAACTTCCGATCAACTTAACGCAAAGCTTAGTATTTATAATAATATAGGAATAACAATAACTAATTACCATAATCCCGCATTGTGACACTCGCACACGATAATCTTAACACTAACAAAAATTTAATAAAAAAACAATGAGTAGATATTATTAATAAAAAAAAACAAAATAATTTATCATGTAAAATAGGAATACATACTCAAGGCAAATAATTGTGATTTTGACTCATTACACACCAAATTAAGCCTATTTGCCTCAAATAAGACTACAATGACAACAGAGTAAAGACCTCATGCATTTATCGACACGGAAACGGCTTTAACCGAGTAAAAGACCGTAAACTACGTCTCTTGATTTGGTAGATGCGACACCTCGTTTTCGCTCTTATTTCTATCGACATAAAGCTTATAATCCATTTAAACCGATTCTACGTCGATAAATATGGGAAGACCCTAAACCGTAACACTACATTTAACTCACACCAGACTACAACATTCGTCGTCTTAGTTTAAAATATTAAAACAATGTATTATGCACATTTCCTTACAATTATGTATATTTTTGTATTTTTTCAACTTGCAACACATACATTAACATGAACATCAGATATTATAATTTAAGTACGATATTTTATAAATAGATGAATGATTCGATTACATACATCCAATAAGATCTTAGTTCGCGTACCAAACAGAGTTGAGAGCGGAATTGACTGAACATTAATTCTAATTCTTTTAACAAGTCAGTAGTAGTAAAAAAGATATCGAAGGCCAGGCACATTCATGCGGAGTAAAGTACATGCATTTGCTCATTTAATATATAACATATTTGATTAATTATAATTTTCATCACTCAAACGGAACTGTACTCAGTAGACAATCTACTCTTACAGTATATAGGAAAACGAATCTTGTACCGACTGCGCGTTGTCGAACATTGAATTGAATACAAACTACAGTCGCGTAGACCGATAAATGCAAAATGGTATGAATAACGTTTGTTTGTAAAGTCTACGCATACCGCATTCGTATTTGTAATGTAATAAAGTTAGGGTAATAGGAATGTGCAGTAAAAAAGTACATTTCAATCCAGATGTTAACAACTTAACATGCCATCACTCAGTCTTTCGATTTGTAAAACTGTAAATACATATATAATTACATATGTATATCAAAATATCTGCAATAAGCAACAGATGAATGAAAACGATAGGTTCAATAAATAGGTAGACAAGTCCATTTTCATCGATGACTCACTCAGAGGGCTCTGGTCCCGTCGCTGAGGCCTCATGTCCAGCCAATCTCTAATCAAAGCTTTACAAATGACTATGTTATATAGAATGTATTCACAATAATAATATAATTATACAACTTGATTCTTGTCATAATTTCTTATAAAACACATTAAATCCTCGACGTTAAAAAGCTATATCACAATATTTTGTATTGAAACGTGAAGCTAAACATGACACCTTAGCAACTACGACTACACAAGAATCCAAACACTGCTCCAGCGGTAAAAACAAAGCAAAATTATTGTAACACAATATAGGTAATTGAGTTACGTTTTTTACAGTCAACAGCATAAATCTTCAATTATATTTTAATGTGAATTTTCCACAATTACAAACCCGTTTAAAATATTTAATGAAATTACTTTTGATTTCATTGTGTACAATTTTCAGTTCCATTTTGACTTCTAAGTTATTTTGTACAACATCGGTTGTTCCCACTTGTTGGTAGTAGGGCCCGAGAAAATGATTTACCCAGTACAATCTCATATTTGTCAGCTCCAACAGATTTAAAAATCGAGTTTGGCGTAAGACATTGTCGGGTGTGACGCCCAACTTGTGGGAACGGGGTTTTAAAGACTGCAAGGAATTACATGCCTTATTTTTGGATGTAACGTCTTCAGCTATGGAAACAATAAAGGAGAGAAACCATGAAAAAGGTCAAATAGGATTGCTAGAATGGCCTTTGCCTAAAGAAATTTATGGCGTCTGATAACAATAACATTCCAACTCATTTTCACAGGTTCAAATAAATAAGGTTAAGCAGGAGTTTTTTTTAATGATTTTTGCCATTTAAATTTTGTTTACTTTAATCAAATCAGAAATCAATTTATCAGTCTCATTTTCAACAAAATTAATTTTCTTTTAGTGTAAAAATTAGTTAAAACTCCCAAACTCTAAATTAGTAGTATTGTTTGTTCAATAATTTATTGGATCACCAAACTTATTTGTACAACTTTTTATCTTACATAACTTATAAAAAAAAACAATATAGTCGAATCTATAATTTGACGGACCACTTTGACAATTCAAATGTAAAAATATTGCCATGACATAGGCAATGCTGTTCTTATCGATATTACGAAAAGTTACATATTATTTTTGCTGGGTACTCACTTTCTGATAATGGCAATGGATATATTATGTACATTAAGTAATTTGTTTTAATAAATGTTCTTAGAAATTGCGCCTTTTCATGTCGACATTTGATCAGTGAAACTCTTCATATCTCGAAATTCTTGTAAAGTCGAAAACTCGATTATCTCGAATTTTTTAGCATTTCCCTTGACAATCGAGCTATCGCGGTTTTCTACTGTATTATTTATTTTTGTAAGTGCACAATTATATGTATGTAATATATTTTAACATCTTTATCATTACTTTATGCACAGCCATCGCGCCAATGCATACAAGGCACAGAAGATAAGATATGAAAAATCTATCAGAGTGGTATACTGTTACAAAAAATATACTTATACATTCACACTCTTGTACCTGTCAATGTTTTAATGCGAAAATGATAGTGCCTACTTATAATAAAAAACACTAACCTCACAAACTAAGTGCTAGCCAAATTCCATTGAATGTTTATATTCCATTGTATTCATAGAAATTCATTAGGCAATACATAAATATGTTTTTATAAGTTAATAGGCCTCTATATGAACGCTCCGAGGTATTAATTTGAAGTCTGACAACCGTTACAATAAACCAGAAATCAGAATACAGTACAAATTGCTAAAGATCTTTAATTGGTTTAAGTAATGCATTTACCGCTCGCAGCAGGACGGAGGTAGTGTGGATCTTGTGCAGTGGTACGGGCTCACTTACTGTTCCTTCTTCTCCTCAGGACTGGAGGAATTGTCGGTCTCCTCGAGTTCCTCGTCGGAGTAGTTCGTGGGCTCCTCACCGGGCTTCAGCAGCTTACCCACCAGGTCGTACTTCTCTGGAAAAACAAGGAGGCAACGTTCATAACAAATATTTACTTTCGACTTTCAACTTTACCGTAAAAGCATCAGTACCGAATAGATGTAACTGATTAAGTGGTATAATAAATTATGAAGACAATTTTGAATCATCCAAAGCCTAAAACTGTTGACTACATAATTTACTAATAACATCGTGGCAACGAAGAATTTGATAAGCAATTAATAAAACTCAAATTATTGGACGCGAGAGATAATATGTGCTTGTTCACACTAACTCGCGGGCGCGGTCGCGAAATATCAAACATATGACCTACTATGAAAATGTTCACATCAAAACCCCTTCGGAGCATAATGTAAAAAACGCAAAATGAAACGCGCGCGCGATGTACGAGTATGTAGCGTAAACCGCGCCCGCGCGTTCAGTGTGAACAAGCACTACGAAACAACGCGTGTTCTTATAATTTACACTGATGACTTTATCGGTTGGTTTTGGATCTTTTGGATAAACTCTTGGACTTTTTTGGTCGTATTTTAAGAACAGGTAGGCGGACTACTGAAATACTGCGATAATAAATATAAGATTTTGTGCAAACTACGTATATCCCTATAACTTTAAACATAATAATTACGTCTTTGGTCCGACTTTGGATAAGCTAATTTACATTTCAAATAAACAATTTAGTTGCAAATGTTGTTATTAATGTTTGTTACCTCAAAACTCTGTAATTTTCTTGAAAAAAATTCGATTATATAATATGGGTGACTAATTCTTAATCTCCAGATGTTTTAAAGATTCATAGTTACAATTTATATTTATTGATAATCATTACAATAGGTACAATAAAACCGCAGGGTATAAGTATAAAACGCATCAAATTAAGTTAAATTATCACGTCAAGTTATCATAAATTAAATAATTTAGCAAATTTTTATTTGGCATAATATATTGGTAACATAGTAAATTGGTTTCAGCGTTAAAACATCAAATAAATAAGTAGCTTTAGTATCAATTCTACTCCAATGCTACGAGCACCAATTAATTTCCCACTTCGTTCTCGGACGGACTATAATATTCACCTCATGACTTCATGATGACAGGAGGTCATTTTTTGATTGTTTGAATAAGATGTGGGTACAAAATCTTTTATGTATAAATTTTACTCTGCCTACTCAATTATCTTAATATATATAAATTACGTGTCACGTTGTTTGTCCGCGATGGACTCCTAAACTACTGAACCGATTTTAATCAAATTTGCACACCGTGTGCAGTTTGATGCAACTTGAAAGATAGGATAGCTTAAATCTCAAAATAAAAGAAAACTTTTGACAGAACGAAGTCTGTCCGGGCAGCTAGTATGAATTTAAATTTTCTCTATTGGTGTCAACAATTTTAATAATAAGTTATTATTAGCTACTGATGACCTACAAATGTTTATATGACTTCTACTGCACCCTTGAGAGTTTTAGTGCCCACAAAGGAGAGACAAGGACACAGTACATTATGCTGCTATAACTATGTTATGACAGGACACTCCGAATCCGAACACATATAAATTTTATGGAGTTGGACTATTTTATTAAAACAATAAAGGATTTCTAAGGATGCGAATTTAGGAAGGACGAGAATTTAGTCTCGTCCAAGATGTGCAACTTCTACAAGGATATATTTTTGTAGAATATTGGTAAGCGTACTTATTTACATTATTCCTGGATTCATTACCAAACAATGAAATCATCATGACTTTCAAAAAGTGTTTGTAAACCAAACCAATTTTGAATAAAAAATTTGATTTGATTTGATCACAAACTCTTGGATATCTATTCAGTGCACTAAAATGAATTATTGATCTTGATCAATAGAATCCATAAGTTTTTTTGGAGGAAACAAAAACCCTTAAATAGCTAGCAGAATTAGTTACGTGGAAAATGAGCATTCCAATTCTGATGACTGTTTGAAGACAGCGAAGAGTCATCATGGCAGTCTTAAATAGGGTTGATGTGCCCTTAGCCGGCCATGTGCCAGTACCCAGCCACCTGACGGACTACGTTTCTTTAATTAGAGGTATAATAAGATTTCTCCATGAAATAATAGTAGTGTAAGTTTTAAAATAAATAAATAGTTTTGCAATGGTTTATTTTTTATTTTACATCTTGACTATATTAGGGATCCAAATAAACATAGATCTACTATTTTGCGGGTAGATAACAAATATTTCCACTCGCCCAAAGTACGCTACTCCACTAAAAGGCCGTATACTGGCACATCGACCCTACAATGTTATTTGTTTGGGGCGCCCGGGACTAACAAATATTTAAATGAATCACCGATGTTTATTAGTATGCAAATAAGTTTTGTCCGGCAGGTGGCCGACCGACTTCAGCTCTGGTAATGGCCAACGAAAGTTTAACCTTCACAATAATGAATGTTATCTTAAATTATTAAAATAAAATACTGCCTACAATGTGCATGAATGTGAAAAGCCAATAGGCAAATGCTTATAAGAATATGCATCTTCCATATATTTTATTACTTTGACCTCATTATCTAAGAAAGTGAAGACTTTCTTCTACTTTCACTGAATATCACAAATATTGTGGGCGCGTTAAGATAAGAGGGGCTATGTTTATAGTTACGTTCGTATTAATGTCAGTGACATTTTATATGCGTGCAATTACTTCAGGAATACCATCTTAATTAACTAGAGAAGAAAAATTAAAATGTGTGCAATTCACACGTGGTAGAAGTGAAACCTTTAAAAATTTTGTTTTCAAGATAATGAGACGAATGTAAAATCAACTCAACTCAACTCGTCTCCACTCATTTCTAGTCTCCACTGGACAGTTTCAAGTCACCCCCGCACTAAAGAAGTTTTCACTTCAAAAAAATTGTGTATCAGCTCCGACGCACGACAGGAGTTTAAGCCTGCGGGCACGTAATTTTCTACCTCGTACGTGTAAACTGTGGAACAAACTTCCTGCATCGGTGTTCCCTCTAAGCTATGACATGGGGTCCTTCAAGAAGCGGGTCTATCGTCATTTTCTTGGCCGGCAACGCGTTGGTGACGCCCCCAGTGTTACTAATGTCCATGGGCGGCGGTGATCACTTACCATCAGGTGACCCGTCTGCTCGTTTGCCTGCTAAAAGCATTAAAAAAAACGAGATATGGGAGGGGCGCGGCGATGGCGGTTGCGGGGTTGGGGGGGATGGGGGTTTGGAGCGATGGAAACAACAGTATAGCATACTATGGGATCAGGCACGAAACGAGCGATTTCGAGCGGCGCAATGAGCGATGCACGGGCGCCCGGGCGGGGCGGGGCGATGCGTGGCGGCGCGGTAGCGACGGGAACAAACTTGTTTGATAGTACGTAGTGTTGTTTTGAATTATAATTTAAATTAATATTAATAAGTAATTATAATTCAAGTTTGCTCGACCACGAACAGAAACAAATTATAATTTTATTTTGTCGCTTTTCCTTCAGGTAGAATTATATGATTTCCAACAATACTTGATTGAAGATTGCTTCTATATGGTGGCATGTGGAGGATATAATGTTATGATTAACTAGCTATTACCCGCGGCTTCGCCCGCGTGTTCAAAGGGAAGTAACAATGAGTTGTTTAACATGCATGACTCTTTCCTAGATATCATAACATAATCCATACTATCCATATCCATACTAATATTATAAATGCGAAAGTGTGTTTGTTTGTTTGTCCGTGATTCACGTCGTAACGGAGCGATGTTATGGTAAGATTTTTTGTGTGGAGATGGGTAGGAGGCTGGAGAGTAACGTAGGCTACTTTTTACCGCAGTAAAACAACTCATTCCCATGGAAAGATCCATTATGATGCGTATTTGTCCATACTTCTATACTTCCACTAGCTATTACCCGCGGCTTCGCCCGCGTGTTCAAAGGGAAGTAACAATGAGTTTTTTAACATGCATGATTTATTCCTAGATATAACAACATACTAATAATAATTCATAAATAAGTGACAGATCCAAAATTTAAAAGATACTAAGAGGACCCAACTGTAAAACCTATAACCCTCCTCGACCTTCCAACTATAAATATATATAACTTCCAACTATAAATAACTGTAAATATAAATATATAGTTGGAAGGTCGAGGAGGGTCATAGGTTCCTCTTAGTATCTTTTAAATTTTGGATCTGTTACTTATTTATGAATTATTATTATTAATTATTATGTTATGATATCTAGGAAAGAGTCATGCATGTTAAACAACTCATTGTTACTTCCCTTTGAACACGCGGGCGAAGCCGCGGGTAATAGCTAGTATTAGTATGGATGGACAAATACGCATCATAATGGATCTTTCCATGGGAATGAGTTGTTTTACTGCGGTAAAAAGTAGCCAACGTTACTCTCCAGCCTCCTACCTATCTCCACACAAAAAATCTTACCATAACATCGCTCCGTTACGACGTGAATCACGGACAAACAAACAAACAAACACACTTTCGCATTTATAATATTAGTATGGATTATTATTATTATTATTAATTATTATGTTATGATATCTAGGAAAGAGTCATGCATGTTAAACAACTCATTGTTACTTCCCTTTGAACACGCGGGCGAAGCCGCGGGTAATAGCTAGTGTAAATATATAGTTGGAAGGTCGAGGAGGGTCATAGGTTTTACAGTTGGTTCCTCTTAGTATCTTTTAAATTTTGGATCTGTTACTTATTTATGAATTATTATTATTATTATTATTAATTATTATGTTATGATATCTAGGAAAGAGTCATGCATGTTAAACAACTCATTGTTACTTCCCTTTGAACACGCGGGCGAAGCCGCGGGTAATAGCTAGTTTATAATATTAGTATGGATGGACAAATACGCATCATAAGGATCTTTCCATGGGAATGAGTTGTTTTACTGCGGTAAAAAGTAGCCTACGTTACTCTCCAGCCTCCTACCTATCTCCACACAAAAAATCTTACCATAACATCGCTCCGTTACGACGTGAATCACGGACAAATAAACAAACAAACAAACAAACACACTTTCGCATTTATAATATTAGTATGGATTTAAGACCTTGTTACATACCCACTTTCGAGCAAATAAAAGAATTTGAATTCTTATTTTTTTTTTAGAATGTTTCTATACTCATTCTCGTATAGCAATGATATTGTATGTATAAAAAGAGGTCGTATAGTTATAATAGTTGATTAGAATAATATTGATTAGAATTAGAATAATAGTTGATTGATATTTTTTTTTGGAATGACACCTAAGTTGATTATAAAGAGTAGAAAATTCGCCCAAAGTACTTCTTCGTTGATTTATGATGAACACCATTCTCATAACCGAATAGATGACGCATGTTCCTCCATCTGTATGAAAACCCTGCGTGTCGCTATTTTTGACACATTAATAATAAATAAAATAAGTTTTTTATTCGCAGTAGGTTTGTTACAAATGCTTTTCGAAAATCATTTTACGCTATCGCTTTAACAATAAAAGTAATTTTCAAAAATAGGAAATAAACAGATCATAATATTATTATTCTTCACAATACTACTTTAGCGCGACTGACCAACCGTTTTTTCGTGCCCACGCAAGACACCGCTGCAAATCGCGAAGGAGTTAAACAGAACTCTTTATTATATGATAAGATCACCTAGTTGTCTGTTTGTCCATCCGTACCTATAGGTAACGTGAGATTGAAATTTTTTTCATTGTGTGTATTTATGGAAGACCTTTTCAACGATACCCCACACTATGAGATAAGCAACAAAAACAATACCTACACACAATACCCATAGGGGACCTTAAAAAAATAATAATTTAATATTGTATTCTACAATTTTGGAGTTTACAAACGGACGGATGGACGGACATGACAAAACTATAGGGTTCTGATTTTACTTCGGAACCCTAGAAAGCAGAGCGTATGGGCTGACGGCCAATTTCTAAAGTGTCAATACATATAAAGATTCCATTGTACTTTACTTACTAGTCGATTTTTTTAGACAAATAATTTAATAATAATAAGTCAGACACAAAATGAAAATAATTTAAAGATGAATAATCATATAAAGCCAAAACTAATAAAAGTCTCACAGTTTAAAAACAATGTTAATTATCTTGTTAATTCAAATGAAGGTGAATGCAATGACGTCATTGAGCAGCTGAAGGTGTAACAAATCAATTGACAGCAATCATCCCAGTTACCTCTGAACTGTGCTTCCCACTCCTTGACTGACTCCATCTCCATGGAGTTCAGGTCACTGAGGTCATCATACTCCTTATCCGATGATGTGACAGAGAATGTGGCCAGCCCTCGAGAAGCATCTTTACCACCAAATGCTGCATATGGGCCTCCTGTACATGTATATTGTATTACAATGACAGATATTTAAGTTCAGCAATAATAATCTAAATTTTACTAACAAAAAATAACCGACTTCAAATTCTCAAAAACTACTTTTCAGATCTCGTTCAAATTTAAGTGGGACCACATGACAAGCACCTGCTTTCGATTAAAAAAAGAATCATCGAAATCGGTTGGCGTGATATTGAGTTATTCGTCAATTTGTCGCGCACATCTTAACACAAATTAACGACTTAAGTGGTTTTCTAATGGATGCCATTGTCAGATCTCAATAAAATTTATGTGGGACCACATGACAGCCACCAGCTTTCGATTAAAAAAAGAATCATCAAAATCGGTTCACCCAGTCCAAAGTTCTGAGGTAACAAACATAAAAAAAAAAAAAAAAATACAGTCGAATTGAGAACCTCCTCCTTTTTTTGAAGTCGGTTAAAAAAAATACAAATGAAGAATCTAATATATTTTACATTGACTTTTTTAATGTTAGTATAAATTAAGATCACAAGGTAGTTCCAATCAAATGATATGCGACGAATTTGAATTCTAGACGAGTAGCGATGCAGCGCGTGAAGACATTAACTAATGCGCTCTACACATACGATACATCGGTGACTCACAAAAATGTATTCTATTTATATTAGGATGCACTCACCGGGCCCGTAGAAGCGGCGGCCCCGCGTTACGTCAAAGACCCACCCGTTTACAGCCACCAGTACCCGACCATCCGGCTGCGTTCCATCATATTGCCGAAGTTCGGCCACGGTCATATCCTTTCGAATTTTTGGTAGATCAGGCGTGGGCGTTTCAACATGACATTTAGCAAACTTGCTCTTGTATATTTTGTACACCAACACCGCTATGATCACAGTCAAAAGCAAGTTCACGGGACTATAAACGATTTCATTCATAATACTTCCAGCGAAGCCCGAACTCTCTTGTTCCGGGACAGCGGGCTCCGGTTCAGAAGCCATTACGTTTCGTCACACTACTAATTACTAAATAAATAACACAAGTAGACTTGAGTTTTTAAGCCCAATAGTTTTGTTTTTGTACAAAATATACAACGCTTCGACGGTAACGTATAATCTTGTGTGTAAAAATAATTAATCAAATCACTGACGTCAGCGTTTTGTACCGGCGGCGGGCGGCGCGGTCGAGACCACAGACTACTTAATTAAGTAAGTTAGTGGTCGAGACATGGTCGAGACAGATTATATAATATTATCGTATCCTGTGATTGGTCTAAAATAGTCACTCAATGTTACTCAATCCGTCTTCAGGTACCTCTTCGAAGCTTGCCTTCAAATATAATGTAAAAGTTCTTGGATTCGACCTATTTAAAAGCGAATGTTGGAATATATTAAATTAATGCTGGTAACATTATTTTTCAAATTGACATGTACGTCGCAACGACAGTACTTGAGTTGACATAATTATTGTGGCAGAAATAACATCGTGATTATGACATTTGTGACAGAAAATAATCTGAAATCTGAAATTCTGCTGAATTCATCACTATTTCACCGAAGTCTGAAACAGTGAAACGTGAAACTGCTATAGTTGAAAATTGAAATGAAATGAAAAGTAGTGTGTACCTACCGACCAAAGAGTATTCTAAATTTCTAACGACCTAAATAAAGATTGAATTTTCAAATAATGGCTGTGTAATAGATAAATTTACAAATATTGTCATTTATAATACCTAACACAATTTATTTGTTTACTGATTTTGTGGTTGGTTTGATTATGTTTTTGCAGTATATTTGCAAAATTTACATCTCAGAAGCGAAACTAATTATGAAAACCTTGGTTTATGAATAGGAAGCCGGCGTCTTCAGTTCATTTATGAATCAGATTATTTGATTTCTGGGAATAATAATTATGTACATAGTGTAAATTGTAATCCTTAGTTATTAGCATCTATTGTATTATTCTAAGAAATTATTATTTATTACAAAAAAGCATAATGAAGGACCATGAATCTGATCTGTGTTCACGATACATAAAGATATTTTTTGTAGTGGCTGCTTATTGGTAAGTTTTTTTTAATAATTGAATTTGCTTGTTTAATAAAGGAAGTAATGTCTAATACCTAATATATTTGTATGTTAAAGTGATGCAGCACTTGTTCAAATTATTATTAGCATAAATTCCAGTTGCTGTACCTAGATGTACACTACAGATGGTTATATATTATGGAACTTAAAGACAGTTTGTCGTAAATTCCTCACTCTAAATCTTCCCCAATTTTACAGTCCATCTTTTGTAAAATGAAATGAAAATATTACTTTATATGTTCTATATTATTTTCATCAGTATAATGAAAGACATTCTTTCCTAAAATATAATTTGATATAAAAATTTGTAATTCTTGTAATTGTTGACTTTTTAGGATTGTGTCAATAGCAACGGTTTTTGTAAACAAAGCACTACTCAGTAGTCAGACCGTTGCCTTGGAGGCACCATTGTTCATCACATGGTTCCAGTGTGTAGTATCCTTTACTATATGCTATACATTAAGCAAAAGCGGTGGCATACCCCGCATATTCATCTTCCCTAAAGGAACACCGTGGAATGTTGAAGTTATCAGCAAGGTAATTCCAAAAAAACAATTTGGAAAATTCTTTATAGGGGTTACTTCCAGATAGATTTAATATATATATTTACCAAAATTCTGATTATATCCATGAAAAATTCATGGAGCTCCTTAAATGTTATTTACATACATAGGTTTTTGAAAGATTGTTTGAAGTTGGTTTTTTTTTTTAATGTTGATTCAATTAAAAATTGTGTTCCCTGCACATTTTTTAAAGAATTAATTAGTGTGTAAATATGTTCAATTGTAGTTTAACAAATGTACCTATAGTTCTATATATAGGACTATATATGTTTTATCAAAATATTTCTAAAATACCATTAGTGTTATCATCATAATGTAGTGAACGTAAATGTTGCGCTATCGGTACTTTAATAAGTAGGTGATAAGAACTCATGTAACTTTTTTGTGATAACCCAATAGTTAAGGTATCACTAATAACAGACATAGAGCCATTTACTTACATGAATTGTAAAAACTACAAAAATCTAATTTGGCAGTCAGTTGATATTTTGTTATCTTTTAGTTTTATTTTATTATTAAAAATAATTCATACTCATATGAAATGGCCTGAAGGGTTTAATTATAACTTGTCTCACAAGTTTAAAATAAGAGGATCATACTTAAAATTAATCATAACTTACATGTTTTATTTTTTAACATCTCATCCTTTTTATGGATTGATAATCGAAATTCTATAGGTAAATCTAAACATTACATGATATGGTAATGAAAAGTATAATAAAATTATCACCCAGTTTGGTACTGCGTACTCTCAGTTTCTATAAAAAAATAAAGATGTACACTAAGGGCGCCAAAAGAAACCAGATCTTTTTGTATTAATAATAAATATTAATTTTGTACAAAATTCCTTCAGTCGTCTTCAAACTACTTTCCATCAGATGACACTTTTCAAGTTTATTTTTCCACTGTTTGAAATATTTGAGTTATTAGATATTGTCCAGTGACTTTTCCAAAGTTTTTTCTACCCCCTCCACATTATCAAAATATTTCCCATTTAAATTTTTCTGCACCCGGAAACAGAAAAAATGCATGGGACTTGATCTGCTGAATACGGAGAGTGAGAAACAGGAGTTCAATTAATAATACGTCACTACCAGTCCCTTAATCGTCACGGTTCCGTGCGTTTACTTCGCATATCCTCTCGCAGCCATCTTCAAAATTTCAAATAAAAGCAGTTAGGTGAAACAAATTGATGAGGCACATGGCAGCATGCTCTCAATTCGGTTTTTTGGGTACCTCATCGTAATTCATCCGTAAAATCAAAAGCAATACCGACGCGTTGCCAGATAAGGATGCGGAAAACTCGCATTTTAACATGTTCTCTCACACTGAAATAGGTAGGTAGGTACGTTAATTTTATTTGATGAATAGCAAAATAATATTTATTCTAATTTGTTCCAGGTCATTCCACTTTCGATTATGTTCACACTGATGATAGCTACAAACAACTTATGCCTGAAATACGTCGGGGTATCATTTTACTACATAGGAAGATCATTGACAACAGTATTCAATGTCATGTTCAGTTGGATCATCCTGAGACAGTCGACTTCCTTCAGGTGCCTCATGTGTTGTGCTTGCATTGTATTCGGATTTTATTTGGGAGTCGATCAAGAAAATTTGTTAGGTAATTTTGCGCATAATAATGGTTCGTGTAGTTGCTACTCGAGTTAAAGTTTGTCAGATACCTATAAGCGGATTTGGCTAACCAAATAAATACACTATTTTTGTATATTGAAGACGCTGAATCACTTAGTGAGGTAAAATGTAATCAAGTTTTGCTGACTCGTCTTTCCTTCATTCTTCTCTTTGCTGTTAAAGTCTTCGCCAAAAGGGACTCACGATAATGTTAAACAATTTTTTACCTAAACCTAATGTTAATTTTAAAACTAAAATCATTTAATTATTGATATTTCTGGTTGTACCTACATGTAATTCGCTTTGTCGTTTTAAGATACTTATTCGCATTTGAGGTATCTATTATGTTATGGTCTTTGCTCGTATTTTTTTCTTATCACTGAAACAGATTTGGTGGCAGCGGTGGGATTAAAGAAAAAAGTATGTTACAGATTATTTGTATTTCACATTTCAGGTTCATTTTCCCTTATCGGAACTATATATGGAGTAGTAGGTTCCCTGATGTTATCCCTTTACTCCATTTACACGAAAAGAATTTTGCCATTTGTGAACCAAGAAATCTGGTTGCTGTCATACTATAACAATGCCTATTCAATTATCTTGTTCTTACCGCTAATTGTAATGAATGGAGAAGTTAGTGTGCTGTTCAGTTACAACAATTTTCATAGTATGCAGTTTTGGGCTCAAATGATCATTGGAGGAATATGTGGATTTGCTATTGGATATTTTACATCTCTGCAAATAAAGGTATTACATTTTTTTTAAATAGTTGATATTAGATCTAATTTTTAGATCTTTGATGTTGATGATGTTAACCCTTGAAAGTTGATGTATTTTAGTAAAAATACTAATGAAACTTTTTCATTGGGTGAACATGTCAACAACCAAAAAATCTATACACCTACCATGATAATTATTATTGTATCATTGTGGTATTTGCACGATTAAGGATCTGCGTACTATAATTTTTCTAAGATAATAATAATCTATACCATTATATTTTCAGGTGACGTCACCGTTAACGCACAACATATCTGGGACGGCTAAGGCATGCGCGCAGACCGTGATGGCCACACAGTGGTACAATGAGAGCAAGAACCTGCTCTGGTGGTCATCCAACATTATGGTTCTCACGAGCAGCGCGCTGTACGCTAGATTCAAGCAACTGGAAATGGAAAAAAATGCGCAGTTGCCATTATCAGTTCCTGAAGAAAGTAAAAGCTTAATCTGACACCGTTTTGATCGCTTCCCTTGTGTAAATAGTATCCAGTACTATGTAGAAACGTTGTGACAGCATTTAAGCGTAACATTATTTATTATGATTTAGTAATATAGTCGCAAAGAGCACGATGTTATGTGAAGAAAAGAGGTACCTTTAATATATAATTATGAAAATTCCATATCTATTTTATATTATACCAGTAACCAGCCCTCACTTAGATTCGAGAAAAGTAATCCGTATTTTTAGCACTCGTTTTAGGGCGCCACTCATACTATAGTTTCGACACTACATTACTACACCAAGTTTTACTTGTGACCTTAGTACACGTGATAATCTTTTTGTTATTTTTTTGTAGTTGTCATCCAAGTAAATGTTATTAGCCTCATATGGATCAGACTTATGGTCATAGAATTCGTTGCCATAAATGACTGACCAGTTGGGTTTAAATGACGTGTTATTAAATGATACCCATTCAGTGTATCTGTATCTGTGAGTCCTTACACTATAGCCCATTATTTTTATATCTTTAAGTCTTGGCTTGTCAGTAATTTCTCGGGGGTCAGCATTCGACCGCGGATACTGACTGAAGGCAAACTTTTGGCGGATATTATAGGAAACGTTCCTAGCATCCTGTCCTCGCATCAAGTGAACCAAACTTTTCCCTTCATAGCATAGAATGGATTTCTTGCGATGTTCACATTTCGGTACCTCGAAACCTGTTAGCTCAGCCAGGGTGGGAAATATGTCAAGTAATTCTACTGGTGTGCTGATAGATTCAGGGGTTTTTCCTGGTATGTCAAATATAAGAGGCACTCTAAGTGCTACATCAAAGTTGCTGTATTTTGCCCACAGTCCATTTTCACCCAATGACCATCCTGTAAACAAAATATATTCAGTAAGTACCTACATATGTATGCATTAATAAGTATGTAGTTGTAGAATCTTAACTAGGATAATCCTATGAATATCATTCACACGCCTATAATTGTTAGACTCTCGACTAAGGACGAGACTTTAACGTTGTTACGACTTGATATCCTACTGTAAGACTAGGGCCCGTAATATCAATAGCAGTTTAATCTATGATTCTGAGTTTAAACTGTCTTTGTTGGTTCCGCAGCCAAGTTCCAGTATACTAACCAAAATAAAACAAACATACCATGGTCACCAGTCAGTATAATGATAGTATTGCTTCTGTTAACGTGCGCAATAAGAGTACCAATTAAGTCGTCAACATACAACGCTGCAGCGTAATAACTTTGCCGTATTTTCAGTGTCCAGTTCCCAGGCATGGTTCCCAAGGGGAAGGGTATGCGGAGTCGTTTTATATCGTCCCTCTTCCTGACGTCTGTCCATGGATGCCACGCCACTGCCGGCATTGCCTCGGGTATATCAGGAAATACCGGTGGTCGCACTTTTGAAATAGGGACCTTTTCTGGAACAATAACATAGGTAACAGATAAAGTAGCTGAAAAACAAGCAGGCAGACTACCTAATGGAGAGTGGTCACCCGAGTCGCCTATAGATTTATGAACTAAAAACACCAGACGTCAGTAACATCAAATTACTCTATAAATTGAATAGTAATATGCCTACTTTGTCGAGTACAATGTAAAACTACTACGTATAATGTAAGACTTACCCAAAAACTCCACTGGAAACTTAAGTGGGATATGAGGCTTATGAAATCCAACGGCAAGGAAAAACGGTTTTGTATCATTGTTTCTCGCTTTTAAAATTCTAAGAGCTTCATTTAGAATTTCTATGTCAGGTAAAGTTTGGTTTGGTTGTTTCGCCACCACTACAGGACAAATCAAATTTCTTTTCAGCGTCTTGGATTCAGGATCTTTGCAGACCGCGGCATCTTTGTATTTATTGCTGGGAGCATGATAAGGAGGTTCTGACCAGCTATAGGGATAGTCGTCATTGTAATTAGAACTCTGACCGGGATGGAACACTTTGCCCACTGAATACGTATTGTAGCCATGTTCTTTAAACAGTTGGGGTAGAGTTGTAAAGTTACCTACAGTGTTCCGCCAGTAACTGTAGAAATCGTATAAATGCAAGCTATCAGGCCTGCGTCCAGTCAATATGGAGTTTCGACTGGGAGCACATAATGCTTGCTGCAAATATATTTTAATACATATCTGTACTTTATACTATTATAAACTAAGGTTACTTACAAAAAATACGTACTTGTGCATATGCCGATTTAAAATTAACGCCATTACGCGCCATCTTCTGGATATTTGGCAAATAAACATTTTCTGCCGCTAGATGTCGTAAATCGTCCACGAACAGAAACAATATATTTTTATTTGTGCGAGTGCCTTTACATTTAATTTCAACATTACAAAACAAAAGAATAAAATATACAGTATATTTTAAAGTCATTTTGTTAATTATTTCATTCCATTTGACCGAAATTATAATAATTAATAAATAATATCTTTGTTCTTGATATTATTGGTACCTATACAATTTTTATCAAAGATATAATATTATAATTTATTTTCAGTGAAGTTAAAAATAGTAACAGGATCGCTTTGTGCAAACACAAATTGTGATAGGAAATACCTAATAATTGATTAAGGTAGTTTTAGGGTTACCACTATCTGACGAAGTGGTTACCCAACTTACCCATGTTCACTTTTACGATTTCGAGTGCAATATCAAAATTAATTATAGTACAATTTGTAATAGTTGTACACGTCTCGTAGTTCACAAACCTATTTTTTTTTTTGCTTTTCGCATTAACTTTCTGTCTTGGGACTGTTCTTTCTTTTATAAATGTGTTGTAGGTACAACAAAGTTGTGTGTGTGAAAAATAATTTAACCTTGAACATAAAATATTTGAAAGCCAATATTTGAGAGCTTCATACTTGATTATAGATAACGTGTTGGTTTTCCTTGAATTCACATTGGTCATGCGGGTCATTCCCTACGATTTTCTTTAGCTGTAACCTGTACACAAGGCACCTTGATTCATTGGCGATTTGTTTTCCAAAACATTCGATGGGAGGATCCTTCATCATAATTTTACAAGAAGGCTTCAATGACTAGTGAGAAACTCAGAAATATCTGTCAGTTGAAAAGCAATTTTATTTTCAATTTAATAATTAATTAGGTATCACTTTAATCTGTGTACAACACTTCATTCATAAATCATTGAAACTGTAAATACCACGTTCCACGTGAGATCTTAGCAAATTCGATAATCTCTTTGCCAATTTCTTATAGTCTTTATCAGAATAAACATTATTGGATTCCTCTGGATCATCCACGTGATCATACAACTCATAACCATAAATGGATGACCAGTTCCTTTGAAATGATGTGTTATTAAATGAGACCCATTCGGTATATCTGTATTTATCTGTCCTAATGCTGTATCCCATTATTTTTATATCTTTTAGAAATGGTTTACATGTATTTCCCCATGGATTCACACTCGGTCGAGGATATTGACTAAAAGCGAATGGCTGTCCGGTAAATAATTTACTTTGCAACTGTGTGTTCAATAAGGGAACCAAACTTTTCCCATCAAAACATAATTTTGAAGTATCGTGATGTTTACATTTGGATATATCTTTGTCTAACTCGAGTAACTCGGTTAAAGTGGGAAATAAATCAATTAATTCCACTGGCATGCTTATTGATTTTGATTTCATTCCTGGTATGTTGAATATTAGGGGTACTCTGAGGGCTACATCGAAATTACTGTATTTTGACCACAGACCATTTTCACCCAATGAAAAACCTGTAAACATATTAATGTTAACATTGGTAATGTCATATTTTGCTCAACGTGTGGCACATTTGTTGGTCAAACCACCTAGAGAAGGGAATTGTCTTTATACCACGTACTTAGAAAAAAACGTACCGTGATCACTGGTTAGTACAATTATAGTGTTTTTTCTATTAATGTGCGTTATCAGTTCACCAACTAGATCGTCAATAAATAATGCTGCAGCATAGTAACTTTGTCGTATCTTCAATATCCATTTTTCAGGCATGACTCCCATTGGAAAAAGAATATGTAATCGCTGAATATCATCTCGGTGTCGAATATCCATCCAAGGATGCCATGCCACTAATGGCATTTTTGTAGGTATGCTAGGTGATATTGGTGGCCGTACTCTTGATAAAGGTATTCTTTCTAAAAAAATATTTCAATAATAATAATACAATAAAATTACTTCATAACATCATAAAAGATGAATCAGTGTTATTTTAACTATTATATTGTCTTTGTCAATCTACTTCTAAACAGTTAACTTAAGTGAGCTAAGATCCTTAAGATGAGACTAAATTGTTGACGACAATTAAAATACTTACCAACATACTTTTTGGGAAATTTCAGGGGGATATGTGGTTTTTGAAATCCAACGGCGAGAAAAAATGGTTTCATACTATTGTTCTTTTTCAGAATTCTGATGCTCTCACTTAATATTTCTAAATCGGGTAATGTTTGGTTGGGTTGTTTTGCTGTCACTATAGGACAGATAAGATTATTTTTCAGTTTCTGGGATTTATAAACATCACATACCGCTGCATCTTTGTATTTATTGCTAGGAGGGTAGTAGGGAGCTTTCGACCAAATATAAGGATAATGCTTATTGTCACGTAGACTTTCATTCATTTCAAATACTTTTCCCACTGAGTATGTCATGTAACCACGTTTTTTTAAAAATTGAGGTAGAGTTATAAATTTCCTCGCTGGAGTTACTTGGTAACCATATGAATCATATAGACGTAAGGAATCGGGTCTTCTTCCAGCAAATAAAGAATTTCGGCTGGGAACACATTGGGCTTGCTGTAAAATTATTTTGAAATTATAATGTGTTGCTGTTTAAGTATGAAAATGAGAAAAAAATTATGTTATGATTAATCTCAATACAACAAGCTGTAAATAATCAAGAAGCATCCAAAAATTCGTTATTTAAATACATTTCCCATAACTCTTAAATTATTCATACAATTTTGTGTGCATAATGTTTTAACACATATTTTATAATTACCTGAGCGTAAGCGTATTTGAAACTAATACCTCTTTCTACCATCATTTGTATATTTGGCAAATAAACAGTTTCATTGGATAAATATCGTAAATCATCAACAAGTATGAGCACTATATTGTATTTTATCCTTTTCGTATTATGACTTTTAGTTTCGGCATCACAAAGCATATATATCATTAATAAAGAGTACTCTATATTATTCATGACAAATTTATTAATATTCATATTTCATATAATTATGTTATCAATACATTTGTAAGTTGGTGCTTTCTTAGTATCTGAAAAATCAGAAACGAGTGGCCAGGAAAGCAGAATAATTTAGATATTATTTTCTTTTTTTCAGGTCCGTGTATTTAGGTAAATAGCTAACACGTTAATATAACACGCAGACGTACTACCCAATTCTATGTGGTTGCCCTTTTAGATCAGTTAATTCGATGTTAAAATAATACAAACAAATTGTGAAAAGAGTGAGACAATGATGAATACATATTAAACCTAGTAAGATACCACTGGCGCATTGCTGACAAAACAGGCATACAAAAGAAATAGGGCTATTACCGTAATTAGTGTTCACAAAAAAGTGTAATGAATAAATAAATAAATGTAATGCTATAGTTTTCTGGTTTATATAAATATACGAAACCAGTGGCGTAGCATGGGGGGGACTGGGGGGGCCCTGGGCCCCGGGTGGCACATGAAGAGGGGGCGGCTAGCTACTCGGTTTTTATAGAAGAAAAAAAATTGACATTAAAATTAATTTCATTTAAATTTTAATGAAAATTGTGCTATGAAAAAAACAAGAAAAATGCATTTTTAATTAATAAAAAAAACAATTTAAATAATATGGGGGCGGCAAAGATCACTGGTGGGGGGGGGGGGGGGGGAGGGGCGGCAAATTTTCGGTCGGCCCCGGGTGGCAGAAGCCCACGCTACGCCACTGTACGAAACAAATGTTCCTGCTTCAAATTGTTAAACCGTCATCTGTTTCCAATCAATGTTACCCAGTCGAATAGTATAGAGTAAAGTGGATAATTATGTAATAAAGTTCCAGCAACTACTAACCCATACTAACCACTGTAATGATGTAAATAATTAAAAACATTCTTATCTTTCAATGTCAACTGATACTCACGGCTTTATATTTGATACCAATTAATTGAACTTCAGTTAAAATTTTATTTTTATTTATATTTACCGACATTAAGGGAATCCTACAATTAACATGTGGCAAGTTTATGCTGCTGGCATTATTATGGCAATATTGTCAACACTGAGTCAGTGTCACTGACAGAAATCTGTGCAGTGAGTGACAGATTGTATGTAGTGGGGGCGCTGTACGCGCTGCTGTTGAAGAAAGTTTGTCTTTGTGTGCGTTTTGACCTATGTATTTTACACACTGATTTTATGCAATGGTTTACCACACACATATAATTTTCACTAGTGTTCGTTGGTACAGTAGTTACAGTACAGTAATTGTAGCCTGTCTCACTCACCGTACCTAGGTCGGACTATACGAACACTATCGTCACTATCATCTTTATTTATTACATACACACACACTCACGTTATAATGAGCAAGTGAGTGTCAGATTCAGCCCATTGTCACTGGAAACATCTGTTGTATGTTGTTGTTTTATATTTTTAATTATAATTTTATTATAGATTTATTAATTTAAGGCCGTTAAAGTAATTAAATTAGGTCAAGTGTTGAAGTGAGTGCGATTGTGTTTTTTAGTTATTGTTGTGACGTCATTGTTTCCGACTGCCAATAAAACGACGCAATTACCTAAATTATAAAAAAATGGAATTAAAATGAAAATTGATCTCGTAAGCAAGCAAGGTGAGTCTCTTGAGTGTTTGTTTAAATGATGTGACTGTGTTGGGTGCACGTATTGATCGTTTCGTTACGTGGGAAGGTTGTAGTTGCATCGATTTCCTTTGTCCTCGGTCCCTTTGGTTGAACACTGTATAATAATATAATAATAGCTTCTCGCACTACATACTCTTCCTATTGATATTATGCACTGCCTGCTGGTTTGCAATTCGCAATCACACCTATCCTGCGACTAAACTAATACTGACTATTGATCAGTTGTGTGTAGCTTTTGTTTATTTTTGAAATTATATAATCAAACAATAGGCGATGTTTTGTTTTGGAATTATGTAATAACTACAAGACATCTCAAGACAATGGCTATTTAACGCTTTGATTTAAATTGAATCTTTTCTATTAAAAATTTATGATGGTTATTTGTATTTTGCAATGCATTTAATTTGGTCTGCAATTTTGTTGTCGGTCCATCAAATTATAAGAACCACAATAAGATTAGAACCATAATAATGATTTAAGATTTCCATATTATGATTTAAGATTATTAATTATTAAAAACAATCTCAGTGAAGGAATAAAACATTAAATATTATAATAAAATTCATACTTAATTTTGTGTAAATGGTCGCTTGTTGCCAGCATTTTGTGGTTTCAGTGACTCATCTTTACTTACTCCTGTCTTGTTTTAATACCTCTCATAAATTGAGTCAGTTGTTTCTGATGTCACTTCGTCCATACCTTCGTCCCATACCTTACAACACCGCTTAAATCGAAAATTGGGAGTTATCACATTTAAATGCCTTTAGATGGAGCTGCTCATTGCGCATCTAACCATTGGTCACATCATATAGTTGGTAAAAATGACTTATGAGGTGTTGTTAGCTAAGGGATGATATGGTTGCTTTATTATGGTACCCTAATAAGGTACATAGGTCTCCTGCTTCTTTTTTGACTGACAGCATGTTATTAGTGATGCCTTTGGTTATTACTGATATCTTCGAGCTACAATGACCACTTGCCATAAGGTTGCATGTCTGTACATTCGTTAAAGAAAATATAAAAATGTTCCATCGCTGATGAGGGTCCTGTACATGATTAATGATGTAAGTATTCTGAGGGCATATAGTAAACAGATTTATGAACTTCCCATTCTGATAAAAAGAATGTAAACATGTTGATAAGTTTACCCTTATCACTTGTTGAGAAGTTGTAAATATAAACAACTTGGGTTCTTAAAACATTATTTTATTTTTATGCTCAAATATTAAGAGAAAATTAAAACTGTTTTCATTCATTGTAACTATAACTGGTGACATTTATTTTTATTAAAAAAAAACTGTGTACCTACACAGCATAAGTACCTACTATGTGAGTAAAGCCAGAAAATTAAATATTATTGAGATATTATTTTAACAAAATATATCCTGTTTTATATTATAGACTTTTAAGAATATTTAGAATAATTTAATTTCTTCAATTATACAATTGGCAAAATAGCTGCGTGATAAAACCAAACCATGATTATTCATAAACCTTTGCCAGTCTATTTATTACTATAGTATGCTAATATGTCAATTCATAATTACATGTTAATTCATCAAACTGTTTCTACAACTATTTCATATATTATTTAGTAACATGCAAATATCTTTTTTTGAATACTACTAACATGATAGACAAAAGGCCTCTTTAAATAGTTAAATTAAATACATCTTTATTAACATTAAGCCCGGCCTGACAATATTTGCATTATGAATAAGAATCATAAATGTTTTTTGTTACTCTTTTCTTGCATACCTTATCTTGTATACCTAAGCCCTACAAATTCAATCATTATCAATGAATCGCATTCACCCAGTACTATTCAGATTCAACCAAAAGCAGAATAGAAATTATAGAATGTCCTTTTTATTACTACTATCCTGTATCAAATGTATGTCAACTTTTTAATTGATTCGTCGTGCCAGGCGTCGCACAACCAGTATGTCAGCGGAGTCGCCGCGACATGCGCGCTCCGGCGGGCCGCTCACAGTGCCGCCGCAGCCGCCCAGCGACCGCAGCATCATCGACGCGGTCTCCGGGTTCATTAATGACGTCACGCTCTCCTCCTCCTCCGCCATAGACCCTAAGGATGTTATACAGTGGGCTCGGTATGTTACTACTGTGAACTTTCACTAAGTTATCAATACACAAGATAATGTCATCATATATATCTCTCTCTATCTCAGAACGAATATGGTATTTGTATTTGACAAGGTATTAAACTCTTGCATAGGTTTGAAACAGCAGACATAAATGAGCCGACGCCTGAAGGAGACAGCGAGAATGACGTGTCTCCTCTCCTGCTCATCCTGGGGTACGGGTCAGGAGTCCAGGTGTGGCTGATCCCCCCCAACGGTGAAGCGCAGGAGGTGCTCTCTTGGCGACAAGGCACAGTGAGGGTGCTCCGTATATTGCCCACTCCGCAGCACGGCGACTGCTTCGCGTCGAAGAGGCCCCTCATCGCCTTGTGCGACTCCGCTAGCCCTGGACCAGCGTTCTGCTCACTTAGTTTCCTTTCTATCAGGGGTGGAGAGCAGGTCAGTTTCTATCAGTTAGATTATCTTTTAAACTTACTTTAGAATGCTTTTTTTATAATATGCTTATTTTTATACACTACTATTTGTGTGCCACAAACCAGATATACCTTCTGTTTGATTAAATTATTGATAAAATTAACATGTTTGGGAAAAATAAAATGTGAGTAAAATGTCACTACAACCTATTATTTCTTTTGTGATTTAATACAAAATACTGTTGTTCATCAACTCCATATTCAAATGACTGAAAAGTCACTCATTAAGAATTAAAATTAATCAAGGAGGATTTATTTATTTATTCAAATTTATGTCACCTTATACAAAAAGGATAAACAAAGGGCAAACTTAATTCCTAATGGCATTGTCCACCAGTCAACCCATAATATAAACAAAAATATTTAAGCTATTTTAATAAGAATGTTTGGGGGTAACATTGTGCATTCAAATGGATCCTTAGAAATCATTTGATCTGACAAACATTTCTTCCGACAGGTCAAAAGCATAAAATTCAAGAACCCGATCCTAGACGTGTTGGCTAACAAGCGGTCCGTGGTGGTATCATTCTCGGAGCGCTTCGCAGTGTTCGACGCGAGCACGCTCGAGGACCGGCTTGCTGTGACCACGTGCTACCCCTGCCCCTGTCCGCTGGGTGGACCCTCACCTGTCAACCCCATAGCGCTGGGGGACCGCTGGCTGGCGTATGCTGACAAGAAGCTCAATCCTTCTAAACGCAGCAGCGGGGGATGTGAAGGTGAGCCTTTGTCTTACCAATAGAGCTGAGTTGGCGGTGAATACATTGGATGATATTTTTTTTAAATAAGGCCTGTTCAGATTATTTAAATTATTTATGGCCCACTATAAAATGGGTCGCTCCTCATAATTGAGAAGGCTTTGAGCATTCTCTACCACTCTGCTCCAGTGCGGAGTGGTGAATTGGTGGCTAACCCAAAAAAAATAGTTGAAGTATAAATATACATCATAAAAATATTCACATTTATTATTCACATTTTCTGTATTATTACGATTTAAACAGTTAATCAGTGGCATCATTGATCCGAGAATACACTTTGCATCAACACGGAATGTCAAATGCGTTTTTAGCCAACATTGCAAGAGACAATTAGAATGAGAATCGTGTAAAGTAGGGCAGCGTACAACTGGTTCGTCAAGCCGCTCTGTCGCTACCAGTTAACAAGTTCAAGAGCATGCGCTTGCGCCGCGCCGGTCGCCCGAGCCTGGGAAACTGGTTTAAGTTATGCTATTAACATTAACTGTTAATTAACTTTGTTACATCAAATATAAGTTAAGATAAAATTCACGGTTGGATTATTCTAGAAAATTTAAATTTGGACGTTCATTAATTTTATTATTAAACTTGTAAATCGCTATAGTTAAGCAGGGGAAGGTGGGTAAGTATTTCGAAAATGTCATAATTTGTCATAACTTTATTAATTAAAAGTTTGCATACAGATTTTTGTCTTCTATTTTGATCTGGAAAAATACATTTATCGGGATGAAAAGTATTCTAAATGTTGACAAAGTATCATCAATATCTGTTGTTTGGTTTCCACGTCATCAATAAACAAACAGAAAGAGAAACCAGCAGAAAAATATGTTTTGGCCTTCATGGAAATTAAAAATCTTACCTACGTATACTGAAATTATTCAAATTATTATTACAGTTGGTATAGATAAAGGACATTGTTTTCCTGTAATACAACTGCATGTATTTACGCAGTGCGTTAATATATTTTCGCACACATTTGAGAACATTATGTTTCCACACGATGTCTTCCTTCACCGAAGAAATAATGTGAAAATTAGAGGTGCGGCCAGGATTCGAATTCGGGCCCCAGCGGTCGGGAGACCAACGTTCTAACCGCTAGTCTATCACTGCAAAACAATATCGATGTACGTAAAATAAATTGTGTAAGTTATCACAGTTCACGCGTTGATCATAGAGGCAGGCGAGTCGGATATTGATATTGTATGATGCAATAAAGGATAAGGATTACATTATAGAACAAAGTGATAATATTCAGCTACTAGCATGATCTAATATGTCTGACAAGCTAGACGTTATAGGAGATACTGATCCCCACTGTCATGCTTATCTATTTAAGTATTATTAAGTATGAAATAAAATAGAAAATTAATATTCACACACACCCCTTCATAACAATACCCTTTGTTGCATTGCAAGAAGCAGTAGCCGAATGCAGAAGAAGAAAACTCTGCCTAATAACAAATATAAATAAATGTAACTGTGAATAAAGTTATAGTATGAATTTAAAGAAATGATTTTAATATGGTGCAATATTGACTCGTGCAAAAACAAAGTTTTAACGTTATCACTAAGATTTTGCTCCATCCTTTATGATCGACACGTGTGCAAACAACGCGTGTAAATGCTATTGCGTGAGCAACAGGCGATCCATATCGATAAAACAATTGATATCAAATTATGAATTGAAGGTAGCTGATGTAGCTACCCAGTGGCGTAGCGTGGGGGGGGGGGGGGGGGGGGGGCTATGGCCAAGGGCGGCACATGAAGAGAGGGCGGTTAGCCACTCGATTTTTAAATAAAAAAATAATTATATATTAAAATTAATTATTTTTTATTTAAAGTAAATTGTGTTATGAAAAAAAAAACAAGAAAAGTGCATTTTTAATTTATATTTTTTAAATAATATGGAGGAGGCAAATTTTCGGTCGGCTCCGGGCAGCGGGAGCCCACGCTACACCACTGTAACTACCTACAAATTTTTCGATTTTACGTGCTCTTTATGTGTTTTTATCGACTACTAAAGCTATTAAGAAGCGAACAGTACCTAATGTGAGTAAAATCGATTAAATCCGTAAGCAGCTGATTTAGTACCATCAATACAGCACAAAAGGAATATAATGACGATCAAAAATCGAGCAAATCTACAAGCACTGAACATAGATAAGAATAAAAGTATAAAATCCGCGAACTCAGTCGATAAAGGCCGATGACTCCTCTATTGACCTTACGCATCTACTGTGAATGTGGTCCATTGTTCATAGCACTGGAACAATGCGCTGATGCACCCAGTGCGTCGGGTATTGTGTTCACCTTCAATACTAGTGTTTACTTCACAGTTCACATGCAATTCATTACATACAACGACTTGTGATGGATTCTTCGCGTTATACTAGTTTTTCAATTTACTTAGAACCTTATAGTCTTACCCCCTTATACATAAAAACATACAGAGTTATAGAAGGCTTATAAGAGTTTTGTTCCTCTCACCCTTATAAAACAACGATATAGATAAAACATATTATATCAGTGTAATAGGAAAAAACGTTTATTATGCGTTTATAAATAAGGCCGTTATATTAGTTCATTAATTATAGTTTAATGCGCCAAGAGACTCATTAGATTACTAATGGTACTCACAAGATTTATGATTAAACTCATTGATCTGAAGGTATCAAATGTCATTAAAATACGAATCTTATAAATTATAATACTAAGTAAATCAAAACGTAATTAAACCACATCATCTGCTAATTGAATTGAAAGATTAATATTACAATAATTTTGTGCTTTATGAAATCCATAGGTTTGGCGTTATTTTTGGGGCATATAGAATATGCTTTAAAGGTACTGATAGATATCCCGAAGTAGATACATCACATTCAAATATTAACGTATGATTGTCACGTATATTGTATTATAATAGTTATACTTTTTACTTTTTAGTTGTGAATCTAATGACCGTGTTACATATATCCTAGCCCTTATATACTTTTTGCGTTGGATTAATTATTTTTTACTTTATTTTTTTCGAATATGTCCTTTGATGACTCCTATTTTAAAGCATTAAATGCCAGTCTTTGTTCCATGCATTTGATTGGCATTTTTTCTGTATTTAATGAACATTAATTGTATTATTTATGCTTTAATTCACTATTTGTAATTCCCTTGATTTCTACTACAATAAAATTCTGCTTTACATTTATATTAAGTTTGGTTACAAGTAGTTATATCAATAAAAGGATATTATAACACACTGGCTCAACCCTTGTACCATTATATAATATTATTTATAGTAATAAAATAAAGCTGAATAGTTTGTTTGGTTGAATACGCTAATCTCTGAAACTGCCAGTAGGATTTGAAAAAATCTTTTTGTGTATAAATAGCCATATTCTCGAACTACAAGGCAAAATGGAGTTGATTCAGGGGTACAAAGTATCTATCTAATACCTTTAAACGAGCAATTCTTGTATATTCATTATGTGAGTCTCGGAAACGGCGCCAATGATTTTTATGAAATTTAGTATGTAGGGAGTTTCGGGGGCGATAAATCGATCTAGCTAGAATAAATTTTTAGAAAATGTCGTTTTATCCATGTTTTTAGGCAATGAAATCTGCGACAATAGACTCTTCCTGACATCTATTGGCGAGTAGCAACACTAAATCTACTTCAGTAGATGGCGTTCTTAAGTACCTACTTGTAACCTTGTTCAACTAAGGTGAACCCCAGCATGGGCGTAGCCAGGGGGGGGGGGGTTTCGGAGGTTCAAACCCCCCCCGAAAAGTTAAGGACTGACATTTTTCTAGACGTCATTCCGAATCGAATGAGCTATCGCACATATTTTTAGGAGCTTTATTTCTATTAAACACGTTTTTGAACTTTTTGACTAAACTAATAATAGATAGCAAGCTACATACGTCGTGAGAAAAAAATAAGTCCCCGTCCCCCCCGAAGGGGAAACTTAAACCCCCCCCCTCCCCCCGAAACTAAAACCTGGCTACGCCCGTGAACCCCAGTGCGTATGGTTCATACACTCTTATGAGCGTTATTTTTACAATAGTTAATTCCCCGTTCCAGGCGAAGGCGCCCAGAGCTACACAGCGAGCGTGCTCCACGCGGCCAAGTCGCTGAGCAAGGGTCTGCGCGGGCTGGGTGAGACGGTGGCGCACAGCCTGGCGGGCCGCGCCGCGTCGCAGTCGCCCAGCCCGCCGCACGCGCCGCACGCGCCGCACGGGCCGCACGCGCCGCACGCAGACCAGCCGCACCCCGGACTCGTTACCGTGCTCGACTTGGAGGTAATGCATTAAACGCCTCAACTCAGAGACACTAACGGTTACATTAATCGCTACTTAGTAACGAATCACCATACAATTTCTGTACAAAGGAGCAATTTAAGTAACCGTTAGTGACTCTGAGTTGGGGAATTAATCATGTTAAATAACTGAATTTATTGGACGTTAACGCGCAGTCGCCGAGATTGTCGCACGCGTCGCAATGCATCGCACGCCAACCCTATCTATTATTTATATTATCTTGCTGAATGTACTTGGCGTAAATTAACGCGATTTGTAATATGGAATTTATTTGTTATTTTTTGTTAATATTATTGTTTTGCACTGCGTTAGGGAGAAACTATTGGTACCCAATCATTATATGGTCAGATACTTAAATCTCCAGTATCTATCTGATAGATTCTATCACTTACTGGGTTAAATGTTCTTTTTCTTTTTAATTGATTATAGGCACCTGTGTTTACATTTGATGACCACAATAGATCTTTCTTTATTGATACAAAAAATTAATTACTTAGTATCTGGCAGTAGCCGATAGATAGGTTATAGAAACCGGACGTGAAGAAATTCAAAATGATAGTCTAGACTACTATTCGTATCACTGATACATCTGTGCATATAATATAAAATTCCACTACGTTTAGTAAAGAATAAGAACTAATACAGATAATTCATACTCCCCACAGCAAGGCATAGACGAAGAGGAGGGCCAAGACTGCGAAGAACCGTGCGACCCGATCGTTGCTCACTTCATAGCGCACTCGGAAGCGATCATCGCGCTGAAGTTCGACCCGAGCGGCATGTTGCTGGTGACGGCCGATCGCCGCGGGCATGACTTCCACGTGTTCCGGATTAACCCGCACCCCTGCGGGCCTAACCTCGCCTCTGTGCACCATCTGTATATACTGCACCGGGGGGATACCACTGCTAAAGTGCAGGTTAGTCTCGGTATCTTAATGCTTTAAGTAGGCAAACGAGCTGACGGGTCACCTGATGGTCATCACTATCCAATACCTATGGAACAGATGCAACACATGGGGCGTCAATAAAACAATAGACCCGCTTCTCGAAAGACCTTCGATTACAGTCACCCCTCTGTCCGCATGGAGCTCTAAAGGCTAACAGCCAACAGCAACTGTTAATTCTAATCAGAATTAGAATCATTTATTTGTCATTCGTGGAAAAAAAAACAAAAGAAAAAAAACTTATATGCGACGAATTGATAACCACCTTCTTTTTTCTGAAGTCAGTTGAAATGTCGATAATGTAGAATGCCGCTTCCATTTTGGATCCTTGTTGGTGAAGTCTGTACTGTTGTTCATGATCAATGATTACTTCCATATATGTATATTTACTAATGAATGTTGGGTGGTGTCGCATCTCAGGACATCGCGATCTCGAACGACTCGCGCTGGGCGGCGGTGTCGACGCTGCGCGGCACGACGCACGTGTTCGCGGTGTCGCCGTACGGCGGCGCGTGCGGCGTGCGCACGCACACGCAGCCGCGCGTCGTCAACCGCCTGTCGCGCTTCCACCGCTCCGCCGGCCTGCCGATACATGCGCACGCGCATTCGCCGGTAATATTATGACACTATTCTAATACTAGTAAGATAGGAGTGAATTGAATATCAAATTTAAATTATATACATCTGGAAGGTTTTATTTTTTATGGAAATAGCCGGCAAACGAACAGACGATCCACCTGATGGTAAGTGGCTATCGTCGCACATGGACATCATCAGCACCAAAGGCATCTCTGATGCGTTGCCGGCCAAGAGAGAGAGAAGAAAAAGAAAAGAGGGTTTACTGATAGAAAATGCTAGTAGGCATTATCTGCCCGTTGTTCTTTATAGTAAATTTTTACAATAAAGATTAAATAAAAAAATAAATTTAAAAATGCTGTTTGCATGTAACAGACTTTTAGTGTGTATATTGGTCATTTTTAAAAAGACATTGTTGACTTTTCATAAAATAAAATCCACAGTTATATCTTTATGTCGCTCTGCAAGTTTACAAGGACGTGCGTTAACCAGAGTTGAACGTGACATGTACAGGTGGTGGAGGGTTGGTTCCCCAACCCGCGGCTGCCGCCGTTCCCGCACCCCCTGGTGGCGGCGCCGCTGGCGCAGCTGCGGCCCACGCACAACCTGCCCACGCACACCATCACACGGAACAGCTCTGGTAATTATGTGGTTAGGTATAAAGTTTTTAAATAGGCTCAGCGATGGCGGCCATCTTGGCTGGTATCTCGTTCGCGTTCCCGAGTGTGTAAGGGAAAAGTAACAGTGGCCACTTATGACCACCGCGTGTTCGGTCGGCCTAGGATACTGATCTGATCTGAGGTAAAATATAATACGAGTATCATAAGAAATGGATAAGTTACCGGAGTGGTCATAAGAACACGTAATGTAAGATAGCAATCATCACAATATTTGAAAAAAAAAATTAAGTAGATATAAAGTAAAAAGACATGGCTTATTGAATAATCACATTATATATTAATAACAAAAACACAAAAAATAACAAAATACACAAAAAATAATAAAAATAACAAAATTCACATCTCCTCGACGCATTTTTCATAAGGATCAAAAAATACTACATAATTGGAATTCAGAATAAAAATACATCTTTGGCAGATGTATTAAATCAGCCAAGGATATCAAACGCTGTATTACGGTGTAAACAATGTGTCATGTGGTGGTTTTTATTTATTTATTTAACTTTTTGCACCATACAATTTGTATAATAGCAAAGGCGGACTTAATGCTAATAGCATTCTCTCCCAGTCAACCTTCGGATAGTGAGAACACAACGATATGGCGGTATATCTAGGTAGTAAGAAAAAACACTATTGTGGTTGCAGGTCGTCAGCGGCTCTCCTCGCTGTCGGAGGACGGCAACAGCGCGCCGCTCCTGGCCCGCGCGATGTGGGGCGCGGGCGGTGCGGGGGGCGCGGCGGGCGCGGGGGGTGCGACGGGTGCGAGCGGGCGCGGCGCCGCGCTCTCGCTCTACCTCATGGCGGCCAGCGGCTCGCTGCTGCATCTGTTGTTGCATCCGCGGCCGGCGCGCAGTACGTACAAACACACACACTATCACTGACGTTGTCCTAACAAATGTATCAGTATATGAATCAAATTCTAATTCATTGTTGAAGGTCGATTACCGAAAGCTGGCGCGTACAACACAAAGACAAATTGCGCTTGTGTACTGTCTTCAATAAAAATTTGCAGTGACGTAGTATTGTAAAGTTGTTGTCTCTAGGGAGGCAATGACTCTATAAAGCGTTTAGTAGTGCAAGGCAAAGTAGAGGGTACAAGGCCACGCGGTAGATCGCCCAGGCCGATGGACCGACCAAATCAAATCTGCTACGGGCGGCCCATCGCATGAGTGCACCAAAATGATGACCAACTGAGTTAAATGGCGAGAGAGAATAACATCTGCCATTAAAGCGACTAAATGACGACCACGACCGCTCTGTCAAGAGCGAAACGATTGAGAAAAAAGTATTGTAAAGAGGTCACAAAATGCGTATGGACAAGCTATGAGCGCGAGAGAGATACTTAATATTTCGTTAAGCTACATTTTTCCATCAGTCAAAATCAACTATTAGAAAATGTAACGTGTTTTTTTGGATTTGTAATTTTGTTTAGGATAAAATATTTCTGACAATATGACGTAATGCAAATCATAGACGTAGTAGACGCTAACCACTTGGTTGTTGTGATAGGCGTGCCCAAGGAGAAGGTGTGCGACGAGTCCCCGATCGAGCTGCAGGTGGAGGCGGTGGCGCAGTGGCCCCTGCAGCGGCCGGCCGCCGCCGCCGACCTGCTGGCGCCGCTGCCGCCCTCCAACCCGCTGCTGCAGCCGCTCAGCTGCCGGGTAACACAGTGCACAATGCACATCTACTTACACTATAGATTACCCCCAATAGATTCCGCATATGTTAATTTTTCTTAGAGTTTGAACTCACAAAATTTGGCGGAAGGCGCGGGTTGCGGGGGACAAAAATATGCGCTGTGATTGGCTATTTCTAATTCATACTTGGACTTGGACGCCAAGGACGCGTCAGTATTGATCGACACTATTGTCGTCGACTTGCAAATGCAAGTACATGTTGGCGCGCGTCAGTTGCCTTGTATGCGGTATCTTTTGGAGGTAATTTAAGACTTACACTCACCTTCCATCACCTACACTCATCTAGCATCTGTCTTCTTCTACGGCAAAAATGTGACAATCCAACCCATTGCTGCAGCCGCTCAGCTGCCGAGTAACATAGTGCACATTTATTTATTTATTTATTTGTCCATAAACATAGTAACATTATATTGTTCCAATAGTTAACATAGTCTTTATATTATTAAATTATAAATCTTATTTATTATTATTTCAAGTTCCAAAAACGAACAGTCAAATAATATATAATTAATCTTAAAAATGTCAATACATGTTCATATTAATTCATAAATCTAATATCTAACAACAATTAAAAATTCAATAAATAACTGTCTAATTAATAACAATAGTAATGACCTACACATGATACTACATCTACCTACACTCACCTTCTGTCACCTACACTCACCTAGCATCTGTCTTCTTCGTCAAATATGTGATATATGCTGCCGGGTAACTTGACTACTTGGCTTGTCTACAACACATTAATGGCCCACTACTGAGCTGGTCCAGTACTGGTCTCTCTTGAGGAGGCCTAGAGCAAATTCCACTATGCTTCTCCAGTGCGGATTGGTGGAGGGGTTAGTGGCTAACCCAAGTGTCGGAAGTTTTCATGCCGCCCGAGGACCTTCGACATAGCTTAACGATAAGATAACTCTTACGATAACATCCATGACCAAAGGCATTACGTGTCCTCCGAAGTACGGAAACGCTCCAGAATTTTTGCCACTAGCAGTCCCCCATTCAACTTCTGACCGCGCCCGCTGTTGCTTAACTTTGTCGAACACTTAAGCCCAATGCATAAGCAACGGGGTTTTTCCGCGTACGGGACGGGGATGGGGCATAAATATACGCGTGCGTGTCCCGTTCCCGTTCTGCACGGGATTCCGCTGCGTATGCACTATCGTATACATTTTCTATGAAACGATGTTTCCAAAACTTCACGTCCCGTACTTGACGGGAAAAAACCCTGTTACGTATGCATTGGGCTTTAGGATCGACACAAGCCGCCGGGCGCTTGAGCTTCCAACTTGACTACATGGACTTTAAGTGGTACTATAAGAGCATTAATATTGTCGTCGTGTTGTTCCCGCAGCGCTGCGCGGACATGTGCATGAGCGAGGAGGAGCGCTGGCTGTCGCAGGTGGAGATCGTGACGCACGCCGGCCCGCACCGCCGTCTGTGGATGGGGCCGCAGTTCGTCTTCAAGACTTACAACTGCACCGGGTCAGTTCAGTACTCTACACTGTATACTGTACGACACACACAATCACACACACACACACACACAAAGAGAGAGAAAGAGAGAGAGAGAGAGAGAGAGAGAGAAAGAGAGAGAAAAAGAGAGAGAGACACTGAATATGTTTATTTCCGTATTAATAAATCGATCTCGGCTCAAGAGCGCAATCTCAGAACTTACAAATGTCATTTTACATACGATTTGACATATTTCTGCACCTCAAGCAGAATCTTGAGATCGCAAAGAGATCTTAAGATTGGCTTATTAATATGGGCCTTTATATTGAGCTGTGTTGACAATGCATTTTTATGAAAAACTTGACCTGATAATATACCCAGGTTTGGCTCCAGCCGAGGGTCCTTTATAGTTAAAAAGCACAGTCCCAATTTTCTTGAGTATCTACATTGACAACATAAAACTTGTTGTTGTTACTTGTTTCGTTTTTAAACTCACCCCAACCGCTTGGCAGGTCGAACTCGTCCCTATCGGAGGCGGAGACGGTGGAGGTGGAGACGAGCGCGGCGGGCGCGGGCAGCGCGGCGCGCTCCACGCCCGTCAACATGCCGGGCGCGCGGCCCGTCGTGCCCGTGCTCATCGACTCCGGCTCTGCTAGTGAGGATATTTACATGCTCTTATACTGATGACGACGGGCTTGAGAGCCAGTTCTTTCTTTTCGACGACGACCCGTGTAGCGCAATGGTTACCATGCCGGATCGCTGCACCGAGGGTCCTGGGTTCGATTCTCAGCGAGGCGGAAATTTGAATGATGAGTTTGAATTTCTGTTCTCGGTCTGGATGTGAATGTCCTTGTCTTGTGTGTTGTCCATGGACCATGGCACCCACGACACAGGGAATCCTAGTGTGGGGCTATGAGTTTGAAGCGTTATTTATTTATTATTATTTATTTTCTTCTCTCTTTCTTGGTCGGCAACGCATCAGTGATGCCTTTGGTGTTGCTGATGTCCATGGGCGACGATAGCATCTTGACATGGTGGATCGACATATTGTTTGCCGGGTATTTAGATATAAAAATTATAAAAAAATATGTTAACAATAAAATTATTACTACATATTGCCGGTTTCGTAACTCAAACATCACGTAGTTCAGCAACATTTCTCAATCGTTGCGTCATATATGTTACCTGTAATGGCTGGTAAAGTTCCGGTAACAGTGTCGAGACCGTGGTGTCCGTGGTCCCAGGTTCGCTGGAGCACTCCCCGTCGGACAGCTTCCGGCGCAAGTCGCTGCTGGCGGACAGCGGGCGCGCCGCCGTCTGTGACGTGCAGCTGCGCGAGGACCTCGCCGAGGCCATGAAGGAGGACCACGGTTAGTACTAGTGATGGAAAATATCGTTACTTTTATTTCACTATCATGTCCGTGAAGTTATTTATTTTTGTCACTGTTATATCACACGTGATAAATCACGACCGTTATATTTTATCAGTGACGATATAGTCACAGTAGGTGCATTTTATTCCGTCCGTTACATGTCGCAGTGAATTTCAAGTACCTACATAGTTCAATCAAAACCTTACCCTGTTTGCAATAAGACTTATTTTCATTTGAAGTTTTTGTAACGTAGCGTTATTTAAATAAGCAAATTGAAAAAATTCAGACAAACTAAAGTCTAATGACGTTGAGAATAAGATGCAATTTCACTTAAACAAATTCTCTCTTCTAGCTGGTGGCACTGTGTCGCTCTCGCTCACGCACGGCTCAAGTCACAAATGTTGCTTTCTCTCTTTCGCAAGATGGAATTCTGTGAATTATATGTAGCTTGGCCGGTGGCCGGCGTTAAGTCACAGTAAAAAGAATACTGTGGTGAAATCACGTTCGCGATAAATGTAACGGACGGTTTCGATGCATGTCACGGGCGTGACAAATGAAGTATATTGTAACAAGTGATATATCCAGTGATACGTGAAATATGCCATTCCTAGTTAGTACGCGCATACACACACACACACACACACACACCCACCCAACACGTACACACACCCACCCACATACATAACACAGAGAGAGAGAGAGACCACACACAGACGTACATATAGTGAAGTTGCCATTGGCCTCTTCATTGGATGACACTTTTTATTTATTTATTTAATCGTTTATTAGGCAATCCAACAGCGTTTATACAATTTTACAGTCGAATAATATAAGGATATACATATCAACTAAGGCCAAAAATGGATTACACAGTTACTTAAGGGCTATTTTACATTATAATAAAACATTTATATTTTATACTAATCTAAACGGTCTTACGGTCGGTATCTTTTTCTTATTGAATACTATAATTTTTACTGATAAAGCATCACCCTTAAGCAAGCTGCACGCACACTTGCGATTTATCTGTACACAATACATTGTATACTTAATACAATATAGTTAAGCCATGTCTTTATCCATTTCGTTCGCGTTTATGTGCAGGAAAGCTATTGTTCGAGCGCGAAGCGATCGAACACCTCAGCACTTTTTCGTTTAACCATTTTTGCACTAATCAATCATATAAGTAATGTTCAATCGTATGAGCAGTCAGTACATCGCTAACCATTGGTGTGCTCACACCAAAACCATTAAGGCTCCATAGCAATAATATCGTATTGTAATAAATAAGTGTTTCTCACGTTGTGTAAACCAGTTTTGTTAAATAAATAACTACCAATTACCATAACTCGGGATTTCTTATTACGGACCAACAACCAAACCACAGCCACCCTTTTTACATGGTCCTTCGAGCCTTTCGGGACGCGTTACGGGAAAATTACGGGACCATATCGTAAAGTTTCGTGTTTCCGAAAAATAAACCAAAAAGAACCAGTGGCTATAGTGATCAGTGCATTCAATTGGATTGCAGTGATATATGATACCAGCGTAAGGCGATACCCGGGTGAGATCTAACCATTTATTATTTTTTATTTGCCATATTATAATAACTATGGAAATGGAAACTATTTATGCTAACCAAGTTGAGATTACTAAATTTTTCTCTAATCTTTTAACCAACTTTAAGAAGGATGGGGCTGATCGTAAGACCATTGATTATTGTGAAAGGAAATTAAAAACCTTAGAAGAGTATTGGGTAGAGTTCCAACGTAACCATAGAGAGCTTCTTGATTATGCTAATCTTGACCATGTGTATTTTACCAGTAATTGTTTTGAAACCGCGGAGAACCTTTATTTGACCGTAGAAAACTTAATTACTGAAACCATGAACCAGTTACGTGAGAAACAGGAATTAAGTAAACCAGAACAGCCGATGCCTCAGGAACGTAGCAACGTCCCTAGTGTGCCGGAAATCAATCAGCCAGGTACCTCATTTAGCGCGGGGGCTGCCCAGCAGCAGCGTAATACTTCGTCTGGTGGTAACAGCAAGCTAAACGAATTGCTTAGAAAACAAACCATCAATTTTAAGGCATTTATGCGTACGGTGAACATTATAGAAGTCAACCATCTGGAGAACAAGTGGGAATTTGAAGACACTCTTAAGTCTCTTCAAGCTCGTTGGAGTGCCGTTGACAGTCTACATTGGCTGATAGAGGATGAGAGTGACGGAGAAGACAGGTGGTACCAGAAATTATTCACTCAATATGAAAAGATTTATATGGATTTAAAGAAAACTATTAATACCAAGATGTGGTCTGTGTCTCATCGAGAAAAGTCCACGCCACAAATGGATATCCCGGCATTCAGCGGCAACTATCACCATTGGGTTTCTTTTAAGGACCTGTTTGTTGAAACCATCCATAAGAATCCGTCCTTATCTAACGCGCAGAAAATGCAATTTTTAAAAAGTAAAATAACGGGGGATGCCGAGCGTCTAATTCACCATCTTCAGATTAGCTCCGATAACTACGAAGTATGTTGGGATATACTGAACCATCGATATGGGAATAAAAAATTAATCTTCACTTCACATATAAACACCATGTTAGGGCTTCCAAACATACAACACCAATCATCAACCATGATTAAAAAATTGCATGACGTCACCAAAGAAAGTTTACATGCTATTCAAAACCTTGGGGTAGACATTAAAACGTGGGACCCACTTCTAGTGCATCTTTTAGGCCAAAAGTTAGATAGCGAATCGTTTGCAGAGTACGTAGAATCGGTAAAGGACCCTAGGGAGCTACCGGTCCTGCAGGAATTCTTATCATTTTTAGAATGTAAATTTACTGCATTAGAAGCTTCTCGTCGTAAACAGGAACATGTTAACCAACCAAAATTAAACTTTCAACACAATTCACCGCGTTATAACACTCATAACTTACCATCTAAACATAAAAGATCATTCAATTCAAATAATAATTATCAACCATTAACTCGCTATAACTCCAATAATATGAAACCGAACATGAGTACGTTCCACGTGTCGCGGTCAATCACTTGCATATTGTGTAACGCTGAGCACGGGTTATGGCAATGCAGCAGATTTTTGCAAATGTCCAATGAATTAAAATTAAATACCGTGAACCAATATAATTTATGTCGCAACTGCCTTACTAATCATAACAACAAACCATGTTTTTCAAGTAAACGGTGTCGTAAATGTTTAGGTGCGCATAATACTTTAATGCACGAGACATTAGTTAAAACTAAAACTGTTGCTATGTCGTCGAAACCAATAAAGCCTGCACAAAATATACCTCCTACCGAACACGTGCCTACATCTAGCCATGTGTCACGGGATAGTATATCTGAAATTTTGTTAGCTACTGCCATGGTTTATGTCACGGGGGTAGACGGTTCTCAACATACCATGAGGGCTTTAATTGACCAGGGCTCTCAAATTTCGTTGATTAATGAAAAAACGGCGCAGACGTTAGGCTTAAAGAGAAACCAATGCAAGGGTAAGATATTTGGGGTAGGTGAAAAAGAAAATCACTGTAAGGGGACGATGAATGTTGAGATACGGTCGATGTATAATGATTTCTCGGTAAACACTACAGTTTTTATTATGAATAGTTTAATTAAGAGCTTACCAAATAAAACGTTTTCTAAACCATTATGGTCGCATGTTCAGAATATTAACCTAGCGGATCCTAATTTTAACGAAAGCCGTCCGATAGATTTATTGCTTGGAGCTGATTTATATAGTAAGATTATGCTAGGTGGTATTATACGTGGAGATGATGATGACCAGCCCATAGCCCAGCAAACCCAGTTTGGGTGGCTGCTCTGTGGCTCAATGAAGCCACATTATAGTTGTAACGTCGTTCTTCATAACGTTGATGATTTACGTAGGTTCTGGGAGAATGAAGAAATTAACCAGCCGATTGAAATGTCGAGCGATGACCATGAATGTTTAGAGTATTTTTTATCAACCACCAAGAGACTTGAGGACGGTAGATATGAGGTTAGGTTACCATTTAAACCAGAAACAAAAAATCAATTAGGAGGTACGAAGCAGCTAGCTATGGCGCAGTTTCGTAGCTTAGAGAGGAAATTTGAGAAGAATAGTCTTTTAAAAGGGGAATACCAACAATTTATGAATGAATATCGCGATCTTAACCACATGATTCCGTCTGCTTACACTACACCAGAGTGTTATCTGCCTCATCATGCTGTCACCAAGGAAGGGTCTCCAGCTAATAAATTTAGGGTAGTTTTTAACGCTTCTGCTAAGTCTTCTACCGGTACCACACTTAACGATACAATGTATACAGGCCCTAACTTACAGCAAGACCTACAAGAGTTAATTTTAAAATGGAGACAATATCGGTATGTTTATACTGCTGATATTGAAAAGATGTATAGGCAGATACTAGTACACCAGGAAGACCAAGTTTACCAAAAGATTCTGTGGCGAGAGTCTCCTACACAACCAATTCAAAGTTTTCAGTTAGTGACCGTGACGTACGGAACCAAACCAGCACCATTTCTTGCTATGATGTGTCTCAAGCAGTTAGCGAGGGATGAACAACAAAATTATCCCGAAGCTACCAAAATATTAGAAAGTAGTTTTTACATGGATGATTTTTGTGGTGGTGGTCACTCGATAGAAAACGCGTTACTACTCAAGTCCGATTTAGTTAAATTATTAAAAACAGGGGGATTTAATTTACGTAAATGGCAATCAAATGAACCTAAATTGTTATTAGATGAAGGGATGAAGGGGTGCAATGAACAGGTATATGAATTTAAACAACCAGATACTGCTAAAACTTTAGGATTAGGATGGAACCCTCAAAACGACCATTTTAAGTTTTCGAAATTACCACTAGAGTCAAAATCAGACCTTGCTACCAAACGATCGCTCCTGTCGGATATCTCGAAGCTATTCGACCCGTTAGGATGGCTAACGCCACTAACTACTACCATGAAATTGTTATTTAGAGATGTATATGTGTCAAAGATTGATTGGGATGAACCATTACCAACAACTATTAAGAACAAATGGGATACTTTGAGAGATGATCTGAGTGATATAAATACTATTGAGATAAAAAGATGGCTAGAATTAAAGAAAGATAATCAGGTTGTTCAGTTGCATGGGTTCTGCGACGCGTCGGATAAGGCCTACGCGTGTGTCATTTACTGTAGGGTGAGCGAAGGTAACCATCATACCATCACGTTAGTCGCTGCGAAGGGTAAACTCGCTGCGATGAGTAAAACCATGTCAACACCACGCTTAGAGTTATTAGGTGCCGTTTTACTTTCATCACTAATGAAAAAGGTCTTACAGTGCCTACCAGGGTACCATATCGAAGTGTACGGCTGGATTGATTCTACAGCTGTGCTAGGATGGTTACAAGGCGAGCCAGCACGCTGGAAGCCATTTGTAGCTAACCGAGTAAAATGTATTACAGATATAATACCATCAACCAGTTGGCGATACGTAAAAACTAAAGAAAACCCGGCTGATTGCGCTAGTCGCGGTTTAACGCTTGCACAGCTTAAAAAGCATGAGCTGTGGTGGCAAGGTCCGTCGTGGTTGAATTCATTTAATATTCAAAATACCAATAAAACCGTGTATAAAACCGACTTAGAAGTAAAAACCTCATTTTTAAAACAATCCAATGTAGTAATAATTGATAAAAGTAGCGAGGTAATTTCTAACATACTTAATAACTTATTAAATAAATTCAGTTCTATAAATAAAATCATTCGCATATTCGCGTGGATATTACGATTACCTACCTATCGGAAATCAGTTCATCAACCCTATCTCACATTACCGGAGCTGCGGCGCGCTAAAATGCAACTCATCAAATATACACAACAATCGACATTAGGTCAAGACTTAGATTATTTAAATAAACATAATAAAGTACACACTAAAAGTAAAATTTTAAGTTTGAATCCTATTTTAGATATGGACGGAATCTTACGCGTAGGAGGGAGGCTTCGAAACGCTCAGATAAATCCTGAGATGAAGCATCCTATTATTCTCCCACACAACCATCGTTTTACCATTTTATTAATTAAACAAGCTCATGAATTAACTTTCCATGGGGGTGCTAGGCTTACATTGTCCCATTTAAGAAAAAAATACTGGATCATTGGAGGATATATGGCAACCAAAAAATATATTAGACAATGTGTTACATGCCGAAAACAAGAACCGGTATTGCAGAGTCAGCTTATGGGTGACTTACCAGAGGCCAGGGTGAACCCTGAATGCCCTTTCTACCATTGTGGCGTTGACTATACAGGATTCATCGAAGTGAAGGCCAATAAAGGACGTGGAATAAAAACCAGTAAGGGTTACATTGCTCTTTTTATATGTATGGTAACGAAGGCAGTTCATATAGAACTTGTGTCGGATTTGACCAGCTCAGCCTTTTTAGCGGCTCTTCAAAGAATGGCAGCCAGAAGAGGGGCGCCTCGTCACTTATATAGTGATAATGGGACCAATTTTATAGGAGCCAATAAGATGTTACAGGAGGAGCTTGAGTATTTACAACAACTATATAGCAGTAGCGAATTTCTATCAGAGATCAGTGAAATGGGTGTCGAATTTCACTTCTTGGCGCCATCATGGCCCAGTGCCGGTGGGATATGGGAGAGATCAATAAGGTCCCTCAAACACCATCTTAAGAGAGTCGTTGGTCACCAAAAACTCACTTATGAAGAGTATGCTACACTGCTATCAAAAATAGAAGCCTGCTTGAACTCGCGCCCACTTTGTGCACTGACGGAAGATCCCGATGATCTTGATTTCTTAACACCAGCTCATTTTTTAACAACAAGGCCTGGATTAACCATAATAGAGACCGAACACGACGCCAGAACCAGGTGGCATTTAACATCTAAATTATTTCAAGATTTATGGAAAAGATGGAAAGTAGAATACTTGACAATGCTATCAGCAAGAAATAAATGGAAGGGAGTTAAAGATAACATAAAGGTGGGAGATCTAGTCGTGATTCATGAAGAAATCGTGCCACCTGGAAGATGGGCTATGGGACGAGTTATAGACATTCATCCCGGAGAAGACGGATTGATTCGAGTTGTCACTCTAAAAACCAAGAATGGTACCATGAAGAGGCCTGTTGTGAAGCTGTCAGTTCTACCAATTAAAAATAACCCTCAACTAATCAACCATACCATACAATCACCAGACCAAACCTTACCAGAGAAAGAAGAGGAACCAGAAGTAGACGAAGGCACGAGAAAAAGAAGGAAACCAAAGAGATTGTCATTTGTAACCGTAGCTACCGCTATGTTATATTTCATGACTCTGTTGTTACCAGCCAACGCTATTTTCAATATAAAAGAGCTATCATCAAACCAGACCTTGTACTTTGACCCCATGACCAACGTTCAGCTGATCAGAGACAAGTGGAGCTTAATTCTTTATTATGACATGGAACCATATTGGGACGCTATTGATTCCTATAGTAAAATTTCGACTTATTTGAATAAACTGTGCAATACCATTCAAAACAACTCCCATTGTCGTATGATAAATTTACAATTAAATAATGAATTCGAAGAACTGGAATACTACAATGAACTTTTATTAACTCAGCATTTTAACATTCACGCCAGCCGCCGGCGCAGAGGTCTCATTAATGGCATCGGATATATTGCAAACCAACTCTTCGGCGTATTGGACTCCTCTTTCGCGGAAAAATATACCAAAGATATTGAGATGACTAGAAACAATGAAAAACATTTATCCGAGTTATGGAAAAACCAGACGTCAGTAGTAGAAGCGGAATTTTCTTTCATGAAAAAGATGAAGGAGACATTCGATAAACAACACAAATTTATTAACAAAAAATTAAACGAGTTAGAATCTAATACCAATATTATACAACAAGAAATTCAAAACATGTCTTCTGTACAAGATTTTACTTTATCGGCGATGGCTGCAAGCGGCCTACTACAAAGTTTACGTAGGCTACAAGATGCATTCCTAGATACAATTACTGATATTTACCATGGTCAAGTTAGCGTTCATTTATTGAAGCCAGAGCAGATGAAGAGTGAGTTACGAATCATCAACGGCCAGATGCCGAGGGATGTTACTCTACCTATTACAAACGTAGATTCAGATTTTCAATATATCTACCAATTGTTAAGAATGAAAGCTAGAGTGACGGATAAATTTATTATATTTGAAATAACATTTCCTCTGGTTAGTAGAGAAAACTACCAGTTATATAAGATTTTACCAATACCCCGGCAAATCAATAATAGCATGATCACTATAGTACCCGTATCCGAATATGTCGCTGTGAATTTAAAACAAAATACATATTTTCTTGCAACAATTATCGAATTGAACGCCTGTTTATACCATAAAGAAGCTTACCTGTGCCAGCTTTTCAAACCTATTATGAGCCTAGAACGTGATGAGTGTTTTTGCAACAAAAATGAGAAAAACCATACAACATGTAAGCTTGAGAAATCACCATGCGTCAACAGATGGATTGAATTACAGTCGCCTTCACAATACTTGTACTTTTGTTGTGATAATTACCCTATCAAAATAATTTGTAATGATAAAATATCGCTTAAACAGCTGAGTCGCGCAGGTATCATCAGCCTCGACCAGAATTGTATACTCAAAGGGAAGGACTTTACCTTACATTCCTTACAACTGCAATCCAATCACTTAAATTATTCACCAACGATTTTGATACCAGAACTCGATCAGATTAATAACATAGTAAATTTAAAAATCCCGGACGTAGAACCTTTACAAGACAACCAACAGTTAAACACATCTTTAACGATTCTTGGAGACCAAATAGAAGGATTGAAAGCGAGTAAAGCAGAAGTAAATGATATATCGATGCATGATATTCATCACTACACTACCACATACATATTGATGACCATAGCGATAATCGCGGCAGTAGGATTGTGGTGGAGAAGTGGTCGATGCAGCCGTCGGCCCCAGCCGGTTGCTCCATCTCGTCGCCGTGGGGAGGGTCCTGGCCGTCACGGCCCTCACGGCCATCAAGTGGAGCCTCAGCCAGTGTTACCAACCTCAGTGCATAGTGAAGTGGCTAGTGTGCAATCGAGTGAGCGCAATGATAGTGTTCGAGTTCGTTTACAAAACTTTGCCAAACGGTGGCCTAGTGTGCGTGGTATCAGTGCGGGTAAACAATCGCCACCTATTCCGCGTAAACGAGTTACGGTTGAAGCCTCTTTAGTATAGCATAATAACTACTATTTTCTTAAAATAATAATTTTAATAATTTTTACCTATTACCATTTATTATTTCTTTTACCATTTTGTTTTTATTTTATAAACATAAATATTTAATTATAAGAGGCGGTTATGTATCTTTGTAATAACGGCTTGCCTTGTAGTTGCTTAAAATAAGATATAGGTTTATTGTTACCATTTTATTGCATAATATTGGAATTAAAATTGTATAGATTCATTCTCATCTCAGGCGCGGGAGTATGTTCGAGCGCGAAGCGATCGAACACCTCAGCACTTTTTCGTTTAACCATTTTTGCACTAATCAATCATATAAGTAATGTTCAATCGTATGAGCAGTCAGTACATCGCTAACCATTGGTGTGCTCACACCAAAACCATTAAGGCTCCATAGCAATAATATCGTATTGTAATAAATAAGTGTTTCTCACGTTGTGTAAACCAGTTTTGTTAAATAAATAACTACCAATTACCATAACTCGGGATTTCTTATTACGGACCAACAACCAAACCACAGCCACCCTTTTTACAGCTATAGCTAAAAGACATCAACCTTAGTAGGAAAAAAATAAAATAGCGGCCATTCCAAACGGAAGAGGGCTAGACCCCCACACGTGGGATTTTTTGTCGATAACATTATATGTTATATTTATATGGTAACATTATATGGTATATTTTATGCCCTGAAAATATCACTAGTTAGTTGCAAGTCACCCTGTGTAATGGGCTTAACCTTTTGTTTACTCACTTGGGAGGTGATTCATTGATGGATTTCGGCTCGCGATTTTTAATCAAAATTATATCCCGGACAAGAATGTGAATTGCGTCGATGTGAACGGTCAGTGTGAAACGGAAAGCGTGCAAGAACGAAGCTCGCGAGCGAAGCGGGACCGAAGAGGGCTCCCGACGTCGACGGCGAGGGGGCCGCGGACCGAACAAGGTACTCGCGATCTAACACCCGGCCCCGCACCGAAGCCAAAGGCATCCATGGCGCCTGGACCCTCTCGGCCCTCGATTTCGCGCGCCTTCTTCCAAATTTCCACCGTCCCGACCGACGGCCAACGGTCCGGCGTGAAACGTGTCGCTCACTAATGGTTGCCTTCGGTTTCGTGTAGGGTGCGGGCGTGCGGGCCGGGCGCGCGGTGCGTGGGGCGCGGCGCCGGTGGAGCGCGCGGTGGACCCGCTGGGCACGGTGGTGGCGCCGCCGCGCGCGCGCGCCGCGCCGCCCGATGACCCCGACGAGCACACGCGCTCCAACTCCGACGAGGCCACCTTCCGGCCCGTGGTGCGCGCCGCCGCGCCCTCGCCGCCCCCCGCGCACATGCTGGTGCGCCCGCTGCCGCTCACCACCACCATCCCCGTGCAGACCGTGGCGCCCGGCGAGCCGCGCTCCCCCGCCGCGCCGCCCGCCGCGCGCCACCTGCCCACCGCCGTGGTCATCCCCGCCGCGCTCTCCCGCACCGTCCCCACCGTCGCCGCCGACTGGCCCGACGAGGACGACCCGGTGCCGCCGATGACGTTCGCCGACTCGCCGGCGACCGACCTAGATAATATATTAGCCGATAAGAGAAATGTTAGCGTAAGTGAGGATCTCGTGTGTGATAGGGACGTGCGAAAGGGAGGGTGTGACTGGGCCTCGGCTCCGGCCGGGGCGGCGTGCGAGAGCGACCCCGCCACACTGCCAAAATGTGATCGGCCCCCGGGTGATATTCAGCCGGCGGGCCGACCTAGGGTTAGGAAATCTCCCACCGTGATGTCGAGCGATGGAGCCGCCGGCGGGGTCGCCGCTAGGGATGACCCCGCGGCCGACGCGAACGTGCCGAAGGAGGATTATGTCCGCGAAATCGTTAGGGAAGAAATCGAATCAGAGGAGCGTAAGTTCCCCAAGGAGGTCATCCAGGAACCGAGGAGGCCGAAGAGAACCGAGAAGGAGCTGGTAAAAATAGAAAAGCAGAAGTCTCGGAGCGTATCTAAGGAGAAAAAATCTGAGAGGACCACCCCGTCTATGCAATCGAGCCAAGAAGCCTGTGATACGAAATTGAGTGCGAGCCGCCAGAGTGAGATTAAAACTGAGGAGCAAGCCTGGGATATGCTCTTGAATGACCCTAAAGTGCAAACTCCCAAGATTGATCCGCTGCCGCTACCTTCCATTGATAAAATTGACGATCCTAAGCTCAAAACTAAAAAGAGTCGGAAGGCTAAAAAAATGCAAGACGAACAGCAGGCTAAGGCTGACGAAGATAGTTTCATAGAAATACATAATATAGAAGAGAAGCAACAAGCTTCGAGTGGTGAATTAGTATCCATTTCAACACCTTTCGAAGATATAAGTCCTCCAATTTCATATTCCAGCAAAGTTAGAAAATCCCGTTCACCTAAAAGCCATACTGAAAAGGAAACCGATAGTGATATTATGACTTCTGTGGGTCAAAAGGAACAAGATGTATCTTGTGACAAGTCTAAAATCAACAGGAAAAAAGATAGTATCGCAGATGAGAAGATTACTATATATGACGAGAATTTAGTTGAAAACTTAAATACCTATCTTGAAGTAAAGCAAAATCCACTGTCCGACTCTGATTCGTCTAAAACCAAAGCACGTAAAGATTCGAATCAGTCTCCTACATCATCTCTCGGGGTGAAGGATTCGCCCAAACATAAGAGCAAATCGCCATCTCCTAATCGTGACTCTCGCAAATCTGAAAAGATAAACGAGAGCGAGAAAAAGGAAGTTTACGTTATAAATACCACAGAGGAAGATTTTCCTGAAATTCAAATAACCAGAGCTACTAAACCACACAGAAAGTCACCTCAGCCCGAAAAGAAGATTCAACAGAAGGAAGCTACCGCTGACAAACCCGTTAAGTCGTGGAGTTCCATAGCGGCTTCCAAGAACGCGAAAAAGGCCGAGGACGTAGTGAAAGTATCCGACTCAGCGGTGAAAGACGATTACAAGGCTGAGACGTCTACTTCGGAGGAAAATCAAAAGTCTTCCAAGGTGCTGCTGCAAGAGAAACTGATGGAGCTGTGCAAGCGAACCGATATAATACTCGCAGAATGCGATGCGGCCACCGAACTTAACTTCGTCGACGAGCACCACTCGGTGATGCACGACCTGCCGCCCCTGGAGACGCTGGACTTCAGCCTGGACGAACTCAAGCTCGAGGTGATGAGGGACAGCCTGTTGGAGGCCAACGACAAGGTCACCAGCCCAATATGCAAAATTAACATCGACGACATCCTCTCGTCCATCAAGGAGACCACCACCAAGGTCATCGAGTCCAGCACCTTCAACTTGATCGACATCGAGAAGGTGCCCACGAGGGAGGGGAGGGGGTTCAGCGTCGTGGAGACCGATAAGATTACGAGCCAGGACGTGGAGCTCGATGACGACACCAAGGACGCCGATCTGATGGAGAAGTCGTCGGATGACGACGGCACGTCGCCAGTAGTGTCCACGGACAGTGACAAGGACGATAAAAAGAGCAGCAGCTCGTCCAATGTCCCCATGCCGTCTCCCAAGCAGGGCTCCAAGTCGAAGAAGTCGCGCAAGAAAAGGAAGTAACACTCACGTGGATTACATTCATTACACTCGGATCTATTACACGGGCTATGTATTTCGGTAAAACGTATCAATTTTAACTTAACCTTTGCAGCTTTTATTTGATCCTGAGCAAACGCAGATGATGCACAGATAAAATAATAAAAAAAACGTAGCGTACATTTAAACATTTAACGTGCTAATACAAGGCTTCTCGTTTTAGGTAGCTATTTTAAATTTAGGTGTACTATCATCATCGTCATATTATCGATAAAATGAAAATAAAAAAAATAAAAATATAGGAAAATTACAAAAAATGTTTTAAAAGGATTTCTTGTGAGGGCCAAAATTTTATTCGTATACATCAAAAGACTCGAAACGTGTGTAATTTTAATGGGAGGGGAAGTCTCTTGCGAGGAATCCAAAGTTATTATATTTTATAAAATTTTAGTACTTATTTATACAATGTAGTAATAAGCGTACCTGAACGACACTTCCAATGTGCTCGTAAGCAAGAAATCATAATTAGAAAAACTGGTTTGACAAATTTCAATACCAGCAAATGTTGCCACAACATTAACAATTTTTTCCGTAACTTTTAAAATCAACTAAACTAAATAATGTTTATTATTTTTATATGATTTATTGTATTTTTAAATACAAGTTTATACAATTTAACATTATAAATTTTAGATATCAATCATATTATAACTTATATTATTATGTTAAATATGGGTGGTGGCTAGTTGGTGTTTATTAATAGACCTGAAGCCCCAACTTAGAGTCACTAACGGTTACTTAAATCGCTCCTTAATACAGAATTTGTATGATGATTAATTAAGTAACCGTTAATGACTCTTGAGTTGGGGTGTAAGAGTCGTAAGACAACAGTTTCTTACACATTTTATCAATACGTGGCAACACTATTTGTCAAAAAAGTTTCTCTAACCTTAGATAGTGAAGTGTCCGCACCCCTTCGAGGCCAGTACGATAGTTGATTACCTCCGCTGTACCATTGAGCGCTCTTCATTGATAAGTTTCGGAATCTCGTACAGTTCCAATATCCACTAAGAACAATCTATTCTAATTTATTATGTATTTATACTATTTATTGTATTTCCTAAATTCAAAACATGTACAAATACGTGTTTCCTGTTACTTTTAAAGTGACTTGTGTGATATAGGCACGTTGTGAACGATTAACCAAGATAATATGATTTGTTATATCAATCACGGTCGCATACAACTTAAATGACTTGTAGCGTTTTTAATGCAATAATTATTGTAATGATCGTTTGAAACATCTCTCATGTAAAACTGTCGGGATTGTTTTATGGTGTTATATATTCGTGTTGTATATTATGTGAATAAATAACGATTCGTCAGTATTACATGTTCTGTTGCGATGACCAATGTTACATCTTCGACTTAGTCAATCGGTATATGATACCATTATCAACAGCTGTCTATATGTACAAATATTATTTACGGAAGTATTATTTATTAATGTGTTTTATATTTTATTATATTTACTTTTAACGTATTGATCATGACAAATATTTTTTTTTTATTCGAATTGCCCATTTGGTAGTTATTTGTATTGATTTTATTTTGTAATTGGCAATGTATTGGTGCGTAATAGTTATTTTATTGGTTGTATTAAGTTATCGTTCAATTTTAGTGGCTGTGGCGATCATTTTGATCAGCAATACCTATTAAATGTCTGCACATGCTGTGTACGACTTCAATGGGTGCTTCATATAGGCACATTAAAAATATCCGAATCAGAATCATAGTGAATAAAAGAAGTTTTCTTTTTAACCAAATTTTATGTCAGTGTAATAAAGGTACACTCAAAAATTCTACAAAAATTTCGGAATTGAAGTAAAGATTGAGATTTTATGAGGAAGTCCTTTTTTAGATAATTTTTTTTGGCCTCGTTATAGGTATTTATTATTTAATTCGGGATTAGCATAATTTTAATTTAGTTTTTTTTTTATTAACAAAACTGAGACATTTGAAATGATATACGATTTTTATCTTATTAATATTATTTTTAATTGTGAAAGTAGAAAAAAATCAAACATTTGTTTAAAGTGATAAAACTGATGATGACTTAAAGCAATGGAAAGAAATGTATACTCATTTAAGGCGCAGGCTATCACCTGTAATTATTATTATTTTAAATATTTTATTGTAATATAGATATTATTGTAATATTTAAAGCTTACTTGTAGATAAGGATATTATAGTAGCATAGTTAGTGAAATTTTAATTGTTCACACGGACGTTGGGCCGTGTGTGACGCGAACGTAACTCCGAACGAATGGCGTCGTTATGTCCGTCATAATGACGTCACAGCTTACCAACGTACCTAACTAAACCATTATTATGCTTCAAATATATAATTACGTTTTAAAGGTACCAACGACCATGCAATATCTTTCTGAAAGCCATTGAGAATTGACACGGCTCATGCCGTTATCGAATAACTATGTGATTTTATTGTATCAAGGTATTTTGGGTATATACAAAATTACTGTTTTGCCTGTATCTATGTATGTTATAAATGATAATAATGTAAAATAAATAAAATGTCGCTTTAAACGTTACTTACGTTTAACTTTAGCAACATTTGTAAAAAAAATATGAAATTGTAACAGTACCTTTGTGCTAGTAATATTTTGAAAATTGACAGAATCGGTCTATCCTTTTTTAAGTGTTTTGTATCGACTTTTAAAGTTTAAACGATTTCGTCGATAATTCAGATAGCCGATGCCATTTATCAAAACATTGTACAGCTTTAGCCACGAGATGTATATTATAAGAAAGATTGAGTCACTCTAAAATAACTTATACATATTTTCACTGTATTAAAGTTTAATTTGTTAAACTCCTCGTTTATATATTTTGTCTAATTGGTGGTCTTGCACTATAATATTCTGGCATAATATAATGTGTATCTCATGATATCATACCGGTCTTAATATAAAAGACCGTATAAAAGACCGGTATGACGAGGATGGATGTTTGCTTAAATAATAATAATAATATTAATTGCGACTCACTAATAAAATGTTGTAACTTTGGAGTGGTTATAAAAAGTCGTAGTATTTTGGCAGTGAACATAAAATTTTTCGAAAGCACAAACTAAAATTATGTGATCATTTTAATATTGAAAGGTACAGTTTTACTGTATTCGCTCCATACGTTAATTAGGAAAATATGAAGTCTGTGTACCAAGTAAGTAAGATTAATAGGCGTTTATCAAATTCCGGTTTAGGCATTATTTTGGCGTTTATGATAAAAAATTGTAGATTTTGGCTGCCTTGTACTGCAAATTTACCGTTTTGTTGATAATGTTATGGAGTGTTTAAATTCACATAGTAATAAAAATGAGAATTCAAAAACCAATAAAGCGTAGTTATTGCACCCCTATCCTTCACAACCCTATTCAGGAGTCCGTGCAGATATCTAGCCCAACACAAGGAAATACAGAAAAATTTTACGTGGGAATGTAAATTGAAAATATAACCCAACTACTTATTTCATTTGGGGAATCTGTTTTATCTGTGAGCTGTGAGTCATTTTTTACTTTTTGGTTATTTTGCCACTTTAATACACATATATATAGTAGAGTTGTTGTGGACAAATAGAGTAACTACGATTTCACTCTGTAGCAGATTTTATATATTGTTTGTGATGGCTAGTATCTTATATTTCTTATAACTTACTACAAAAATTACTTACTATCATAGCAAAAAAAAACCTTAATCGAAAATAGGTGAGGAATTTTTATTTATATTTATTTTCCATAACTTAATCTTAATCTATAGATCTAGGTAGGTTATATGTTGGCTCAACTGTCCCCCTGGATTGTGTATGTTTCTCGGTACATACTCACTCTTGTTCATTAACGTTCTTATTTCTTATGCAGCGAGTCTGAGGAGTTTGTTCCCCCCTCGACCAAAAATTTGCCCCCACCCAATCCAGAAGTTGAGTACGCCCACCTAGACTATTAATCAATAAATCACTTACCATTAGTAATTCTGAGTAATTCATCTACATTTAAAAAAAGTTGACGACTAGGCCAATCCGTGGTTGTCCGCAGCAACGAGCGGGGGTCGGTTCGAGGCCGAGCCCGAGGAGCTGAGCTCGTCCAGCTTCAGCTCGGCGTCGCGCGCGTCGCTCGACCCGCCCTCCTCGCCCACGCCCAGCTGCAGCGGGGACAACCTCATGCACTTCCCCGGGGACTCCAGCAGCTCCGTGTAGCGACAGGTAACATCTGCTCTGTTCTATGGAGGCCATACACTATCAAGTATACTTGTCAAGTCTGCAGTTTGACCAGTCAAATTGGACGCGGAATTGACGCGGCATCCAGTACACTTGATGGGTCTTGTATGGTCAAGTAGACTTGATGCCCATGCCCCGTCAAGTCCGCTTGACGATTCATCAAGTACACTTGATCGTGTATGGCCTCTCTTACCCGCGTAGTTCAACATACGGAAGGAGTAGTAACTCTAGTAGCTCCGTGTAGGGGTCACAGGTAACGTCTGCCCTCTCTGTCCCACCCGTGAAGTTCAACATAAGATGGAAGGAGAGAAAAATGCATGCCAAGGCACATCAGCAATGTTTTTGTAGCTACGATGAGATTCATGAAATTTCAACTTAATTGACAAGTCGGGGTCACCATCTGCCCTATCTGTACTATCTGAAGTTCAACATTTGAGGAACACGACACCGAAATGCGTGCCTAATCAAATCTAACTGTTCTGTCTGCCTGTTTTTATAGCTACGATGAGCTTAAAATTTCAACGGGGTCACCACTTTGGCAAAGGAAGGTCTCCCGCCCGGCGAGAACGCCTCGGCATGCCGTTCCGTGCTCATGCTTCGTTCGACTTCGACATTCTCGGATTTGATTTTCAAACGTACGGGAGTGAGAGCCTCTTGACCGTGTGGCCTGAGCGAGTGATATAATGGACGCATTAGTCAAACGTCTATCGGAGATATGGACGTAATAAGAATATTTAGTTTCTAAGGAAATAGTGAAGGTAGTGAAGAAAGAAACATGTGGGGTCTTTATTATGAGGATGGAAGTAACATAATATTAATTATTAAGTCATTCTGGGGTTGGGTTGTATGCTTCGTTCTCAATGCGAAGCAAGGTAAAATATGGCCATTTATAAATTATGTCAGTATGTTCATGATTTTTTAAATCTTTCTCATAGTCATTATATTTTTTTTAATTTCAATTTTAAAATATACTATTTTTGTGGGTTTTTTCGTTACTTTTAATCACAATAAGTGTGATGACATGAAGTTCTACTTTTTTCTTTATTTTTCTTCTCTCTTTCTTGGCTTGCAACGCATCAGTGATGCCTTTGGTGTTCCTGATGTCCATGGGCGACGATAGCCACTTACCATTAGGTGGATCGTCAGCTCGTTTGCCGGCTATTTCGATATAAGTTTATATCTCCGTTTAACTTGTGACGTAATTTATCTACGGCTCATAACCGTTATTACAATCGTATCTATAGATTTAACGTATTAATATGTGAAACATTGCATAAATAATGACGACTTTTGGGAAGCATTTCTCAAAAGCATTTTAGTACTTAAATACTTAAACATGTATTGCGTATATACTGCATTGGTCGTTGTAGTGTAGAACTAATTATTAATCTAAATATAACATCTATTTTTATACTTGAGAAAAAAAATTGGATTTATGTTTCTATAATGGCGGATAAAAAGAAGTATATTTTTTTGACTTGTGACGACGAAATAGGTTTTTGTAATTTTTAATTTTATTATGACGTGGCTTTTACAAAGCTTAATGTCATGTTTTGTAAGTATTGGGGTTTTTATTACCGCTCGATGACATTTATTCGAATACATTTAATTTTATAAATTATGTTTATCACGAAGCAAACATATCTAACAATACAATTTTGTTGCATGCGATTATATTATTTTGTATGTGTGGTTGATATTGATAAGAAAGATGTTCAGTATTGATTGAAGTTATAATTTATTGGCATGTATGTTTTAGATCATGTTATAATTATTGATAATCAAAAAATCCAAAAATATTATTATGGCACATTGGGTAACCCTAAGATGGCTTGAAATTATTTTTTGTGCAGTGCAAGAGTTGATGTAAATTCTACAATTAATTGATTTAAGGTAATTTTTATGTTATTTGACATTTTTATATTATAAATATCTGCGCATAATTAATTATAAAGAGTTTTTTCTTAACTAATAATGGAGTTAGGTCTGTTTTGGTTTAACGTAGTAATTCGTTAAATTAAATACCATGGAAAAGTTTGTGAAAGAACTCCCAAAAAGTAATTCAAGTATTTGCTACAGTTTTTTTGCTAAAAACATTACAAAATATTCAATGTTATTTCAATGGCAATACTCTCAGTTTTTTATTCGCTTTTTCAGAACCTTAGGACATAGTTTCTGAAAAACGTTCCAATCCACATTCATGTTGAAATTTAATTAATACTTATATATTATTAATACTTAAGTAATTAATACTTAAGTATTAATAATAAGTAAGTATACTAAGTAAGGAAGTATTATTAAGTATTAATACTTAAGTTATACACTTAAGTATTAATTCAATTTCAACATGAGTGTGGATTGGAACGTTTTTCAGAAACTACGTCCTTTAATGGTGGTCACTCACGGTCATTCTATCGCGTCATTTTTGGAGCCACGCCAAGCGACAAATGTCAAAATGGCGCGATTGGACATACAAATTTTTTAAATCACGCCATCAGTTTTTCACATTCACGATCAAATTTTGGCTGTATATCACGCCATTTGACGCGATGGACTGACCGTGAGTGGCCACCATAAGTCTTCTCCGCAGATGTCTTATAAACATAAGTCCTATTTACTTTAATATTACACGTAGGTAGTATTTATTTTATTACATCGTAAAAACAGAAATACTGTTTTTGTTTAAACTATATTTTGACATACCCTTTTAAGTAGTTATGTAATGAATAAGCATAAACGCGTTTAAGGCGTAGCTTGATGTATAAATACAAGATATATAAATACATGATTAGGTACAAGGTTTACTTTTTGCTTAAGATTTTTATAACATTGCCTGGGGAAGAGCTCCATGGCTCCACCACGGATCGTTAAAATAACAGTCAATTTTTACATAAAGGGGAACATTGTATTGTTATAGTGAAATCATGCATTTTATTTGTTGTTACTGTGATATATATTAGAAAGTAGACATGGTATAATAGGTTTAAACTGACGTACTTGTTAATCACCCACTGTCCTTATTAATTGGCCTTTTGTTTTAAACATTCCATATTAAATGAAATAGTAAAAAATACAAAATAATTAGTACAAGTAGGTAGTAGTTCGACAACATTTGCTCGATAACAATAAATGTAATTTATAATACTGACATAAACGCGCACTTAGTTTGCACTTTTCCAAGTGAAGTGTTCCTTTGTTACATGGTACGAAAATTCGTGATTGAGTTTCCTATTAATGTGCGGCGTATTGTACGGTGTTATGGTCCGTTTGATTTTAAGTTAATGGAGAGTTTATTTCAATGAAAAAAGACTTTGAGGGTGTTCATAAAATGTGAGAACGAACCATTAAGTGCTTTGTAACAGTGAGTGTTCAGGGGTAGGGATGTATATTGCGAATAAGAATGCATGTTTGAGCATATACTTGCACCGCCAAATATTTTGTAGTATAATTTGTTTAAGTTGATTTTCATTGAATGCAGTTCGTGTCAGTTTCCGTTTGTCTTCCTTAGCTTATTTTGCACAATTTGCGTGTCGATTATTACATTTTTCACTACAAAAAGCATCGTTCTCCACGTTATTTTTTATATCTTTTCCAATAATAGCTCCGAACGTTCCGATCTGTATTTCAACGGAAGATTTACTTAAGAAACCAAAAAAGAATTTAAATATTAGGTAAATTTTGAGTAGCATAATTTTGAATAAGACGCCATCGTATTAAAGTAGTTTAAGTTAATATGTATCGATTAAGTGACTTAGTTAATAAAACATACATGTAAAATGATCTCGTTTCGTTTGTTATTTCTTAAGAATATGTTTGGTAATATGAAATCACACAGGCACATTCGACAATAATAGTGACATGTTTTTTTTCTTTTATGTTACAGTTACATGTTACAGTTAACATTTCATGTTACAGTGATATTACTTTTTCTAAATTTTTCGACTAACTAGTTATACATACCTACTATAAAAAACTACCGTTACTAGAAAACATACATCAATGTCGGTTATAGGGAATTATTCTCTAAATTTGGGAAAATGTAATAAGCCCTTAAAATCAGTATGGGTCAAACGCCCCCTAGCGGTAAGCGCCAAATGTTAACATCACCATATATTTTTTACTTTAAAAACATGTTTAAAATACTATTCGTATCTTCTTTTATTATAAGTAGAATAATTTCAGGTAAATAAAATGTATTTGTTACAAGGTATTTTCGTACGGAAGCCAAAATAGTTATTTCGCATACTTTTTATTTTGGTTAAGATAAATAGTTAAAGTATGTAGTGATGTAGGGATGTAGTCGTTTGCATAGAACATTTGATTACACTATCTACTACGAATAGTAAGTAGATATATACAATTAAATATATAATTATAAACACAAATGAAAATATCTTCAACTAACGACCTCTTTAAAGATCACAAACAAATATTGTTAAAATAATAAAATATGAATTTCAAATCAAATAAGACTCGGTTATTATTTAAACATCTTCGGAAACGACATGGAAATTATTTAGGCAAATTATTAATAAATTTTACCTGTACTTAGTTTTCAAATGTGCATAATTATTTAATAACTTTTTTGTAACATACACTGTCCTAAGCAGGTGAATTAAGTACAATAGTGGTGAATAGATAAACATTTAGTAATCGGAAATTGACTGAATATTTTCTTGTTGGTTTAAATCGTAAGGCACCATACTGTGTCTGTTATCGAAATAAATTCCAATGTGTTAGGATAGAACTGGTAGAGAAATCGGATTAACTTGGACAATAATATAAATAAACCAGATTGTTTTTCGTAACTTGTTAAAATTTTTCATGATGTTTTATTATGTAAGGTACCTAAGATTAACATATTTAGCTGTACAAAATGGGACACAATTATTGTTTCAGTTTTATTAATATCGCAAAAATAATTTATTATCTAATAATGTCAAAATGATAAACAAAAAGAGAAAGCAATGTAAGACACTACGAAGCAGTACACTATACTATATTATTTGGTACATTGTATATTCATTTTACAAAAAGTTAGCACGAGGGAGAAGTAGGAACCTTAATTGGAAAACGTAGATAATATATCGTGTCTAAGCCAAATTAGATTTTGTGTGATGCTATGTATGATACTTATACTTATGGTGTGCATGTGATATGAGTCGAGCCTCTGATATATCTCTTTATATGTATAAAATAATATGTAATAGCATTCAACGAGCAAAGTATTATTTGGTAACGAAATTAAAGCATTAAGTAAATAATTGTAAAAAATGTAACGACCCAGACCGGCCGATAAACGCACACAAGTTATTAGGCTAATCGAACGTCATAAACATTATTTTATAGTTACATGTGTGATCGTCTTTTTTAACGTTGCAACATGCTCTGTGATTTCGTCTCTGGGCAAAGAACTGTTCTATAATCAAAATAACTAAAATTATTTTGATGCTTTGAACTGCGCCATAAGCCCATAAGTTAAATTCCTGCGCACTAGTAATCAATAAATCTTTTAAGTTACCATCCACGGTATTAGCGAAAAATTGGTCAGGGTAAAATGCCATATAGGATGTATTATATTTTCATATTTAAACTTTAATTGGCATTAGTCTACACTCTACGCTCAAAAATAACATTATTATTCTAAATACAAAGCGTCAGTGTTAAGTTTTACTTCTACTTACAATAGTACGTTGTTATTTTTTATTAGCGGTCTATGGCAAATGTGTGCAATTAATGTTGCAATTGTGTGTGTGCCATTATAGTTATGTAAAGTGTATACGTTGTTTCCAAACCAGTTACTTTAATTACCTACAAGTAGTTTGAGCAAAGTATATTGCTGCAATACGGTTATTGTCATATTCCATTTTTGTTTTATATAAAAAAAATGTAATTCAAACTAAAAATGTGTGTACAAATGTATTGTAAAACTACTTTTCATCCCTCAGTCGAAAAACAATTAAAATATTATTATTTAAATATACAATTCGCTGAGAACCACTAACTCTGAAAATATAGATAAAGTTTTTGTACGGACAACATTTTTAACGATGTTATTGAGAAAATTAATTGTGATGGTTGGATGTGATATGAATATTGTGCGTCGATTGCGGCGGTGGCCGCTGTAAGCTATATTCCTATATTTTACTAAGTTTACATTGTTTATAAGACTTCATACCAATATAACATGGATTGTGTAAATGGTCTTTTATTCATATTTCCTTCTTCCTGCAAACAGGTATCAAACTGGTGAACTTTTAAATGTTAGTTACGATCATGAGTGTGGATTTGCCTTTATATGGCTCGTATGCTAATTACTCAAGAAAGTTCTTGCCTATTAAAAAAAAGCTTTGTTAAGTAAATGTGTAATCGAGATTAAATATCTATAGATCGATAGATACTTAATAAAAATATCCACCAAACGTGACTGAAATAAATTTTAATAAGACTGACAATTTATTGTCTTTTCAATAGCAGTTTCTGATGGGAGGATTGTAAATAATACTATATGTTACTATTGCTAACAATATATAATATAAAAAACTTGTAACTTAATAATACTACTAGTATTTATATAAATTATATAAAATTTAAGGCACCAGTAAATTCTATTAAGAGATTAAGTACATAGAACAATAACTATGCATAAAATATCAACGAATATAGTCAACATATCAAAACATTAAATATTTAAGTTAACGAGATTGCTAGGAATACTGTTATTAAGTGTACTTTTAAACCTATTTTAGATTAGCAAAATAGTGTCAAAAATTGTGCAATAAAATTGCATCCAGTGGAAAGGTGCATAATGTCTCAAAATTTATCTCAATATAAAAACCTTCAAATAGTTCAATACAATACAAAATAATATAAAGTCTGCTTAGCTAAAAATAACGATTACAGATTTTTGGGAACGTAAAAAGCAGTGACAAATATTGGACGGAATTTCAGACTGTTTCTCATTATTTACATGAATAAATAAAAATGTATCACGTCAAGAAATATTTAAGTACACCTTTAAATAAGATTCTCGCTCATACAACAACCTATAAATAAGGTTTATTTTAATGCAATAATACTTTCGCTTTTAAACGTGATTTATATATTATATACATACACGTTATACAAATCGCATAGGAATAGTGATATAAAGGTGAAATCTTACGGGATGACGCCTTAAAATCATCAGAATCCATAACTATTCTATTGCTGTTTTCACTTATTTTTAACTTCTTTCAATATCGGTACAAAATACAATAATGTCAAGTACCAGTTACATTTAAAACATACTTGTGGACAATATTAGCCCAAGTAGGTTTTTTACTTTTGCTACAAATACTGTACTGAATACTATGTTAGCATTGTACTTTATTACTTAACTTACTTGTAGTCAAATGGTGACAAACTTTTATTAACATCTACTTTGTTCATAAAAATTTGGAATGTATTTAAAACCCTTCCATCTCCCGTATCGTAAAAAACGTTTGTATCTCATTCAACAAAAACAAAAAAGCAAACAAAAAATTACTCCTCATGTCATACACACCGTATAGCAACTTTTATAATGAGAGTATCATCCTTAACAAACCCGTTTCTAACTACATCACTGACCACTGCATACTCCGTGTACCCGAAGCCACGAACACAGATCTCGGCGGTAGGCCTCCGGAAGGCCACGAGGGTGGAGTTGGACATCATGGTGTCCCGCTGGGTTAGGTCTTGGTCCAGCTGATTGATCATGGCGAAGGAGATGCGGCCGTTGAAAGGCCACTCGAGACATTCGTCGTACTCTGTCTTCATTAGATGCACGTGCAGGGCGAAGCATAACGGGTTTTGTGGTGATATGTTTAGTCGGACGCAGAATCTGAAATGGTTACATGCTAGTTGTGACTTAGCGATACCTTTATACGTAACATATTATTATGTTACAATAACTGCAAAAAAATTTAATCCACACTGGAGCATTGGTGGTGTATGATCTAGGCCTCCTTAAGAGGGACCCATGTTTAGTTTTGGACTTACCTGTACCCATTCGGCGAAGTATAAAACCCAGGACTGTACAACATCTTGTAATGGTCTTTGAGCATAGCGTTAAGCCTCGCGTTGAAGTTGTCAATCTTCCATATATAATTCCCCATACAGTACCGCAGCAACATGTCGTGGTTCTGCTTCATCTTGGCCACTGCGAACGCTGACAGCTGCTTCGATATGTTGGCAATCACTATGTCCTGCTCTCGGTTGCGTTGTTCTAGAACTACCACGCGTTCGTACAAGGCTCTGTAACGATCATGTATCATATCATTGGTTAGGGGCCATAGATTTAGGGGCCGTTCAAATATTACGTAAGCAGATTTATTACAATTATTTACCCCCCCATCCCCCTTGTCAGCAAAAGTAAGCAAAGCTCTTATCCCCTCCCCCCATGGTAACGTAAACATTTTTCAATTATAAATGTATTTTTTATATTACACTTATAATGCTATAATAACTACCGATGACGTAATCATCATCTAGACTCCCCTACCCCCATGTCATCCAAAATAAGCAAAACAAACATCCCCCCCACCCCCCATAGTGCTTACGTAATACTTGAACGGCCCCTTAGCAGTACAAATAAAAACAAGAGAATAAAGTGGACGAACCGCATGGCATAGTGGTTGTCATGCCGCCGGACAGATCTAAGTCCTGGGTTGGATTCACAGCGAGTCAGAAATTTGAATGAGGACTTGTTTCTGTTCTCGGTATGAGTGTGTGCGATGTGGTTTTGTATGTTGTAAATGGCACCCACGACAGGGAATCTTAATGTGAGGCTATGACTATGAGTGTGTAGTAAAAAATACTATGTACATTTAAATGCAGGTCTGCACCTGCAGGTCTTTTTACTAAATTTTCCTTTCATACGAAATCCTGCAAATAATATCTGCCATCATGTCAAGAAGGAAAACCTAGAAGAATACGACACCTGATAAGTGCACTGGTGTTATTAAGTGGTGCTGCACTCTTGGCACCATTCTTGTCCGGTGCCTCCCACAGACTCATAGCCTCCTGCTCCTTGGCGTCGATGCTCGCGTTCGATAGATCGTTGTCGATCCTCATCTCCGAGTACGCATTCATGAGATACTGAAATTAATACATTGGGAATATAAGTTGCAAGTTTATAGCACTAAATATGAGAGAGATAGGGCTAAGAAGAAAAAAGTTTATGTATCAAGAGATATCATCTTCTCTCCTTATTGCATGACGACTCGCGTACCGTAACGGTTACCATGCTAGACCTCCATGCCAAGGGTCCCAGGTTCGATTTCCAGCAAGAAATTTGAATGATGAGTGTGTGTTGTACATAGCACTCACGACACAGGGAATCCTGGTGTGGGGCTGAGTGGGTAGCTTTTACAAAAAAAAAATGCAGCTATGCATCATACAGTTCAGATATGTATGAGCAGCAGTGAACACTTACTATTTGATGGTTGGCTTTTGATAGAAATGATATAAAATCAATCATGTTTATTATGACGATTTGCTTCCAACTACATGATATATTAACTGCATAATATAGTACTTACACTCATATGGCTCTGCACATCGTTATGCAAATGCTTGTTCATTTCCTCTTGACTCTCGAAGGTTTCCTTGCAGCCCACAGCTTGGAAGGAGCAGGGTACTCGGACGTCGGACTGCGTGGAGGCTTCAGGCTGGTTGTACTTGCACTCCGCTATGTGTGCGTCCAGGTCTAGAGGTGTTACTTTGACTGTGCAACCTGGAATTAATTTTATGGTGTGTATGATAGGTAGTGAGTTTATTTAACAGATGAAATGATTCATATTATGGTCGGTTATGTAAGGAAATTAGGAAAAAAAGGTTAAGGCCAAATAGTACTTGTATAAGAAAGGGTACCATAACTTTATATTTGTACCGTACATAACTTTAAATAGACAAATTTGTTCAGAATTATTTTCGTTGTCTGCAGAAACGTCTGAAAGAAATTTTGTCTTGAAAGAAATGTTGTGCCATTCCACTTTCATTACACACAATGAACTTTATAAACCAGGTTATAGGGTCGATGTGCCGGTAGCCGGCCATGCGCCAGTACCCGGCCACCTGACGGACTACGTTTCTTTAATTAGAGATAATACGATTTCTACATGAGATAATAGTAAAGTGTAAGTTTTAAACGTATTTCAGATAATGTAGTAATAAGAATTTGCAATATTTACAACTATTCACTTAACCAGGAAGCTAAAAAAATCCAATTAGTTTACCTCTTGTCTAAATGTTGTGCGCACATGCAATAAACACGCTAAAAAATACGAAGCAGTGCGGCGTTCCACGGGAAGTTTTATTATTTTGTATTAGGTATTTACATAAGTTACTGGTGTTATTACTTTCATCAGTAACTGATCTTTATTATTAATGTGTATTTTTTCCAATTATAACATTTAATTATACAAAAATGAGGTGGCCGGATACTGGGCTACCAATTTATGTAAAACGCTAGTATACGGCCGGGCGGCCGGGTACTGGCTCACCCAGTCATAAGTGTAAAGATGCCGTAAACCAGTATTCGGCCACATATTTTCTTTACATTTCTGATTCACTCACAAATAAACAAGTACCTACCTACTAAATAGGTCTCCGCTTAGGTACTAAACTAATATAGTTAGCTATTTGGTATTTTGCGAGATTAACATTTAGTAGGTACTTAAATTAAAATTAATTGTGGGTTTCATTTAAAAAAGCTGGCCAAGTGCGAGTTACACCTGCGTCGAAAGGGTTCCGTATGACCAATAATATACGTATAGGTAATAGGTTACTTCAGTTTTTCATTCATTTTCCTCGCCTGTTACAAGCACTTTTTTGTTTTTTTTTTGTTTTTTTCGAATACTTGGCTTGGTAGTTTTGGGAATTAGTGATCTATAATAATCATACGGAACCCTAAAATATTATATATTTATTATTATTAAATGTTTTTGACGAACCTCCAAATATTATATGAAGATAAAAAGATTTCCCAGTTCTCCTATGAAGATCTAAAAAAAGCTCTTCATGATATTCGTAACAAAGGGAATGGCAGAAGAGACCTCTCTGACATACGAACAACAGAGCAAAATTTTACAAACACCTACTTTTTAGGGTTCCGTAGCCAAATGGAAAAAACAGAACCCTTATAAATTTGTCATGTCTGTCTGTCTGTTTGTCTAGCGGGGGTTTCTTACATGGAACTGAAAGTAATTTTTTTTTCATTTATGTAACCTATACGTGCGTGTCTGTAGATAGGTATAAAAAAATGACATTGAGGTTCCTAACCATTCTTTCTCAAAGTCAATCGTTTGAAAGATACACTTTCAAAGTGGTAAAATGAGTCCCCCCCCCCCTCTAACTTTTAAAATAAGAGAGTGAAAAATCAAAAAAAAAATATGGAGATCTCAATGAACACTTTAAACGAAAATTGGTTTGAATGAGATATAGTCAGGAGATATAGCACATTTTCAACGGAACACTTCAAAGGGAAGTCCGACTCGCACTTGGCCACTTTTTTAGTAATAAGATGTGAGTAAATGTTTATAATAATAATAAATATTGTTTATCAGTAATAATTCGTTGTATTCTGAGCCTATTATAAATTTTTAAGGGGTGGCCGGGTACTGGCACACTAGAGGCCGTATACCGGCTCAGAGGGCCGTATACTGGCACAATCGCTAGTTTTTCACTTTATCCGTAATATTTTGAAATTTATACATGGGAGGGCACTGGTTTATTTTTTATTTCACATCTTGACTATATTAGGGATCCAAATAAACATAGATCGACTATTTTGCGTGTAGATAACATATTTTTTCACTCGCCCAAAGTGGCCAACTCCGCTAAAAGGCCGTATACTGGCACATCGACCCTACCGATTGAAACAAAAAGCCCTTACCTTTAGATGTAAATGGACAAGACATTCTGTGCTCTTGAATCTCCCTCTTAGTGTAGTTGTCTGGAAATATGTCCACTTTCATACTGAGGTTTATGTTGTCTATTGGACAATGTCCGCTATTTCTGTAAAAGAATCATCAATTCCTCATTACTACACTAGGAACTGAAACTACTCAAGCTGTACCTTAAGTTATTGTAGTGCTGATATTAATTTTAAAAAACACAAATATAGACAGCCTATTATTATTATTTGAGCTCTCAGGTTTAGGACAGCTATCCTAGTGGCCACTGCAACCAGATTTGATCTATTGTAGCCGTACCTGATTCGGAGTTCGATCTGGTCTCGAAGTCCCACTGCCCAGACGAATAATACGATATTCCTACGTTCCACTTCTTTTACTTGGCTGGGTGGGATTACATAGCCACCTAGGATCCGCATCCTACATGGCTACCTAATCCCACCAGGAGTCACTCCGCATAGACTCCTAGGATAGACAGCCTAAGAATTAATAAATAAATAAGAACATACTGCAACCATGAAGTGATGCAGCTTTTACAGAATTTATGACCACACGTGGTGATGACGGGGTCTCGGAGCCAGTTGAGGCAAACTGGACATTCATATCTCGACTCCGGCTGGTCGCTGTCAACTGTTTCAGTTATTGCAGTGATGCCCATAGGCTGCAAATCAATTTTGTCATAATTAATTTTTATTAGTAATGTTTTACTGTTTGACACATCATACAAAGTTGTTAATTTATAAATAACTAATAGGTGATTGGATAAAGTGATAATCTATAAAGTATCTGTTGGAGTTATTCATTTGTTAGATAAAAAGTCTAGTTTTCTATTTATTACTAGATGTATACTTTTTTACTGAATATTTTAAAAATGAAGTTAACAATGAGTAACTTACGCCCCAACTAAGAGTCACTAACGGTTACTTTAATCGCTTCTTAGTAAAGAATCACCATACAAATTCTGTACTAAGGAGCCATTTAAGTAAACATTAGTGACTCTGAGTTTTGCTCCTCATTTACCAAACTCATGCGCAGGATTCTAAGTGTACTGTCAATTTGTGTCATTGCCCATGAATTTTAATAAGGTATGATTAGTCACAATACTATAGAATTAACTAGCAATCTTGTAGCCTTGAAAGAATTGCAGTACAAACTTCAGTTAAATCAAATCAGAACATCAAATATATCAACAATTTAACTTAAATTTCCAGTAAGGAGATATTTTGTTTAGAGATTTTTAAACCTTTGCTACGTAACGTTGCTTTGTAACGTTCATAAAATTATTCACTACTTACTGCGATTCCTTCGGACGCATTTTTTGTTTTGTTCCTATCCATTATAAAAAAGGACATTACACTAATTATTGCTATAACGTTCAACTACTTGAAACAATATTTATTAACGCAAAAATTAAAAGATGACGAAAATTAAACTTGTAAATACTAAATTGTTGTATTGTAATTTGTAATGACCAGACTGCGTAAAAATACTAAATAAATTGACCTACCACGTTTTACTTGGTGCAAAAGAGATAAAAAATCAATATAATAATTAGTGTAATAAGGACAACAACAAAATAAATACACCTTACGGGGATTACCCCGTTTACGACTTAGTGATGGGGTAATACATCTAGTGATGTGCGTCGATCGTAAGTCGATCGACTTAATCGTTTGTGACATGGACATAATATTAAATTATATTCTTATATAATGTTTTTATACATAATGCAGGCAGTCAACATTGTTAAAATCTCGTAAAAAAGTGTACGAGATTTGTTTTTTCCTCGTATATCGTACGGAGATATAAAATCTCGTAAAGTTACGAGATTTCTCGTACGTCTGGCAACCCTGGTAATGAATCAAATGTGAATGTCAATTGTCAAATTTGATTTGTCAATTGTCTTGTCAAGTCAGTTCAGTCAAATGCACAGAGTACTCACTACCTACGTCAAATGAACTCAAATCAGTGTCAAATGAGTAACAATCATGGACATTTACTCTATCTGGATCACAGACTTTGTAGAGGTACCTGAAGATCGATGACGTCATAACAGATGACCATTCGATCAATCACAGGCCGGATTGAGGTTGTCCTTCATAATTGTAGGATGTCCACACTTCGAATAATCTTTACTAACAAAAAATAATCTTCGTAACCTGAAGACTTATGACGTCAAGTTACTTAAGTTAGGGTTGCCACCGGTTAGGATTTGTCCGGACTTTTAAAGTCCGGTTTTGTAAACGTCACTTAACTGGACTTGTTCAGCATAATTTAAAGTAAAAGTAGACATTTTAAGTATACTTAAAAAAGTATTTAAGTATTTAAAGTCTACAAAAGTAGGAATTAATACAGTACAGAATTTGGTACATACATCGGTACATTGTGGTAATTTTTTTTTGGTGTCATCAAATGTAATCAAATGTAATAAGGTCACATTCAAATATAATAAATGCATGGACGGTATCCTTTGAATTGACATATAATTTTTTATGGAAATAGCCGGCAAACAAGCTGACGATCCACCTGATGATAAGTGGCTATCGTCGCCCATAGACATCAGCAACACCAAAGGCATCACTGATGCGTTGCCGGCCAAGAAAGAGAGGAAAAAGAAAGAAAGAACTGGCTTTCAAGCCCCCAGCCGAAACCCCCAGCCGTAGCTATCCAGGCGAACCTCATGGAGGAATAATAATAGTAATAATGGTATTAATTAGCAACTAAAATCAATATTACCAATATGATCTCTCAAGGGGCCCTACCACCAGCGGGCCAGATTCAGTCGCCTCTTATGACACCCATCCGGCGTGGGATTGGGGTTAGTATTCTAAGCCGCCCCAATACGACTAAAAACGGCTATTTGTGAATCGACTGAAATGAAACGCTAAATGTTAACCCAAGTCCAAGCTCCCTATATTACATCAGTGAAAGCCGCATCTACTCGTACTACGTCTATTGGTACTCGGTTATTTCGCTTACACAGCAACAGCAACTCACTAGACTGGTTAAGTTGCCAGTGACTGCACGTCACTCTACGCATTGTATGCTAATCAGGGTGACCATATGTGGCAGGATCCTGCCATTTTGGCAGGATTTGCCCATTATTTTAGCCTATGGCAGGATCAATTGACGTTTTATAAAACTTGGCAGTATTTGGCAGATTTGAGGTGCTGAAAAAAAATTCACTGTCGCAACTTAAAATTCAGAAAATGGCAACTCCATTAAACTAAATAACCTACATTATAAAATTAAAGACGGATATTTATAATTATAGACGGATAATTCAAAACAAAATGTCGCTGGAATATGGTCCCAAACTGGTAGATGTAGTACCTAGAATCTATGGTCCCAAACTTGCGGACGTTGTGTGAGCGCGCGTATACCAGCCCTGGGAGATTTTCCCTAAAATTTAGGGAATTTTTTTTGATTTTACCTAAGTTTCTATTAGAATTTTACATAAAGCATTTTTTTTCAACATGCTGTGCAAAAATTCCCTATATTTGTATATATTCCCTATATATTTATATTTGACCTATATATTTATTATATATATCTGACGACCCGTGTGGTGCAATGGTTACCATGTCGGATCGCCGAACCGAGGGTCCTGGGTTCGATTCCCAGCGAGGCGGAAATTTGAATGATGAGTTTGAATTTCTGTTCTCGGTCTGGGTGTGAATGGCCTTGTCTATGTTGTGTATTGTCCATGGCACCCACGACACACGGAATCCTAATGTGAGCTAAAAAAAAAATATACTGTATATTTATGTTATTATAGGTATATAAGTATGCATGTATATTTGTATGTATTCTTGTTATAAAATTACTTGTTCTGCAGATTTTAGTAATTATTCTAGAGTATGTATATATATTTCGTGTTGACACCAGCCATCAGCTATTTCCACATCCACCGGGTTGACTGGTTGACATTGAATTAAGTTTACCCTTTGTTTCTTCTTTTTAAGAGGTGACATAAAAATGTAAATAAATAAATCTGGCGTTATGTATTGTAAAACTTTAACACAAATATTAAGGTCGATGCTAAAACCTTTTGAAAATTTTATTTTCATTAAAAATAGTCACTAAAGTACGGTGTCAACGACTTTTACACGTGAGGTTTTGTAAATTTAATAAGTATTAAATGATTAATTCTACATTAAAACCAAACAAAGATATGCTAAATCGTATGAACCATGTTATGTATAGAGACGAATAATTATATGATGCTAACTCCAGTGTATAATAAAAAGATATATATTTTTTTTGTATAATACAACGGTAAACAAAGTTGGCAGTATTTGGGCATTTTTCATTTATCAGACTGGCAGGATTTGGCAGGTTTTTAAGCAATGTGTGGCAGGATCTGTAATTTAAATATGGTCACACTGATGCTAATGCCGATTTTGATATCTTGTGACTCGTATCCGGCCAAGACAATAAAGAGCCCTTAACACGCAGGGACGGGTTAGCGCAATAAAGTTAGTATGTATTCATCATTGGTCTGAATACCTCGTATAAATTCAATTGTTTTTCTATTGGGACATTATTGGGTTACCAGAGTTACCAACACATCGTCGTCATTTTTGGTTATTAATAGAAATGTAAGTGCGCAGGTGACGTGCCTACTTTCGTCCGCGGAATACAATTTCGCTCAAATCGCAAAAAAGAAAGAAACAGAGAGCTTAACACGACTCAACGCACGCTGTGTGTGACGCTCATCTGTAAAAACATTTACTACAACATTTTATCAACACGCTGCCATCCTGCGCATAATGTATTGTTAGTAAGATCATGGTGGGCCTCGCCTTTCTGTGTAAGCGTTATCTGTTCGTTTGTAAACGATGTCAATTGTCAAGCGAAGGTTTCGGCGTAATAGAATAGAATCCAACCGTCCTTCATCCTTCATGGGGATGACCATACCGAGAGTGTATGTAAGCCTGGACCTAATAATTCTGAATTTACCACCCCCTGGGGGAAAAATTCTGATTTGCCCTCCCCTGTATCAAAAGCTGGGAATCCAAGTCCTGTTCTTAATAAAACTATTAAGATCGCTGGGCTTCGAGTTTAATACTGAATATTCTATGCAGGTAGGGTAGATTTGATATGGTGTGGTAGAGTTCTCAACCTCTCTGGTTAACTACCACCGTGACAAGTTTCAAGACTTTCAAGCTAGAATCAATTGTGACATGTTTTAGGACCTTTTGGCTACACTTCCAGAGAGACAGTAAAGCAGTTTACCAGTTTTTTTCTTAACCGGCACTGGAATTCCATTGGCATAAGGATGTCCACGAAATTCCTCAGCGGCGTTGATTATTGATCATCAAGAATCATGTCGGTATTCGTATGGTTGTTACATGAGTCGTCGATTATCGATGTTTCTATTTTGGTTGACTGTTCTATCTATCGATAATCCTCAGTTACCTAGCAGCTGTCAAGTCACATTTTAGCGTTCGTTGTTATTACTTTACCTGCTGCTAACTTTACCACAGATTAATGATGTCAATTAACAAGTTATGAGCTCGTCGCGTGCAAAACTTTACACCAAATAGTGTCATTGCCACCCGACCGCTGTTACACGTTCTTGCGAAAATTAAACGGTTGAGTGTTAAGAAATTGAAGTTGCTAACACTCTTGAATGATCAGATTAAAACTTCACAACGAAATTCCGAGGTTCTTCGCTTCGAAGTACTGTAACAGATATAACAATGTGAAAGCTTAAAATGGATTCAACTGACATCTGTTTTGTAATACAAAATATTTGCTAAGAATACAATAAGTGAGGAAGTTATACTACAGTTGTGCAATGAGGATTTACAGCTAGATAACACGATTAGCATCTTCTTAACAATCCATGGTCTGATACTGTAAACTCTGTAAAGTGTTATTTAATACGACTATTAGACAAGTCTGGGTTCTTAAATAGTAACTATCCAAAAAAATCTAAATTCGTAAACATACCTAAACATACTCGCTTATTACGCCACTGATTCACTTATGCTCGTCATTTGCTCCTCCTACCGTTTCAGAAGTGTTCTTTTACATGGAGGAGAAGGTACGGCAAAGAAACTCCTCAGTAAATATATTTTTTATTATTTATTATTGCAGTGTGATAAGCCAATAGTTCTAGTAATTGCGGTGCGTCTGACATGACCTTATGACTGGCCCTAGATACGTATATGTGCATTGTAGGTGCGCATGCGCATGTAACTGTTATGTTGCGATTTTGCAACTTCATAGTTTGCATTGTTTGTTTATCTATTTACTTGTCGGCACGCTCATCACATGTAAAAGTAACTAGCTGACCATGTTTTATAACAATTGTTAACTAATGCTTTGACTAGCGGTTATTATGTCATTTGTTGTTAATTTAATATCCAACATGTATCGTTAGATCAAATTATCTGATAGGATAAAGTGAATAGGCTCTGATAAGGTCAGTGCGCTGTATTACCCAAGACTTACGATCAGGTGGAATTGAAGTCAGCACCAAGTTATTATATTCTATGCAGATTAAAAATATGTAAATTGAAGAGTATAGAAAGTCATGGGCGTAGCCAGGGGGGGGGGGGTTTCGGGGGATCAACCCCCCCCCGAAAAGTTAAGTACTGAAATTGTTATGTGCTAATAAACCCTTAAAAAACATTTTTCTAGACGTCATTCCGAATCGAATGAGCTATCGCACATATTTTTAGGAGCTTTATTTCTATTAAACACGTTTTTGACCTTTTTGACTAAACTAAAAAATAAAGTCTCAATTTTCTTTAGGGTTATTTTATGTACTTTTAGTCGTTGTATTTTCTTGAACACCCCCCCTTCCCCCCCGCGAAACTTGAACCCCCCCCCGAAACTAAAACCTGGCTACGCCCATGATAGGAATGTATTATATATTAATATATTTTTTTTTATTAAAGTTTAATGTTATTAAGCCCCTACACTACGACATGTACAGACGGCCGGGTTTTCTTTTAAAATGTTTTGCACTATTTGGCTGGCTGCACTGCGTTAAAACTACATTGTAAAAACTACGGTAAAGAGATTTATGGGGGAATCAAATCATGTAATTCCTGAATCCTGCGCACTCTCCAAAATGTATCCTGTAGAATACCGAGGCTGGCAACTCTGCGCCTGTACCCAAGGCTCTGAAAATTGGTCTTTACCAATTTAGGGTCACCAATAAGCCTCTTAGCACGCCTCTCCATTGAATCAAATGCTGACAGGTGGCTGATGTAGAGTTAAAAGTGATGGTAGAGTTAACAAAATATGTTGCGTAGCATGATTCGCCTTATCCTACGAAAAGGGGCGCTACGGTCGTTGTGGCTTTTATTTATATCGCTTATTTAAAATCGACAGCCCATATTACACCATATTCATAAAAAGTCAAGGAAAACATAGGTTATTTGACTAAAAAAATACATCAAAAATTGCTACAAATATTTGTCTCTCGATTTATCCGTCGAAAACAGCAACAACCGTCTTAGTGCCTCTATGTAAACATTAAAAGTATGCCACTTAGTTTGCCATTTTGCACTTACACCCCTATTCGTGGGAATGGGCGAACTATATTCCATCAATCTCTATTTCTTTGTTTATTAGGCATATCACAAGTAAAGTTAGGTGTTCATTAATGCATTTATTCATATCAGTTACGTTATTTAATGGCTGTATCGTACAATTTATGCCTACGAATGGGCCGATTACCGGAAAAAGTTGTAAATCGCGGTTGTATTTGGGTTACTGTGCTATTGCAATTCTGTGAAGTCTTTGACATGCTTGCCAATATACAAAATGATTTTTTATATATGCAGATAATCTATTTATAAAACGGCTTAATTAAAAAAAAAATTGCGTACAGAACAAAATAAAAGAAATCTATTACGATTATTTTATAACATTTTACTTATAATAGTATACTACTTAAAGAGATTCTTATTATTTTGTAGAAGTCGCCTCAAAGGCAGAATGGCTTCAACCTATTAACGACCCACTACTGAGCATGGGTTTGTTCCCTAGTAGAAGGCTTAAAGCTTTCTCCACCACGCTGCTCAAGTGTGATTTGGTGGAGGGGTTAGTGGCCAACCCAAATGTTGAAGTTTTCATGTCACACGAAGGCTTTCGGTATTCCATAACGACTGTTATTTAACGATAACAACCGAAACCGATAGCTTTGCGTGCTGTCCAAAGTTCGGAAGCGCTCAAGAACTTTTTGCCTTCTAGTATGTTATGGAAAATAATATGATGTAATTACTACTTATTTATAAGTACTATTATTTCTTCTGTGTAATTACTAACAAAAAGTAAAAAGTCATTATGAATTTGTATAAACATGGAACATAACTTGTTCGATTCTAACTTGTAGATTGATTAGGCATGTAATATTGATTAATAGAGCTTCTCCGACGAGTCCTCCTTATGTACCTGGTCTATCATAAAATCATATCGTAGGGCACCAGTTAAGTGGTCGGGAACGTAGTAATTAATTCAGTACATACTATCAGTTCTCGACTCATTTCTATATTACCGGTGCATATTGTGAGAAATCGGCTTCACTGTAATAGTCGATAAAGCTGCTGTAAATGTATTACATCTACTTTTTATTTTGAAACAAATTATTTATTTACAAAATGAAAGGCTTAATTCTTTTGTAGACCTCAGGCAAACAGTTTTACTTATTTATTTTATACGAGTAAAAGATAGCTGCCGTCACTTTGGCTAGACTTCGGCAGAATCAGACATATTTAAAAAAAATTGACAATTATTTAATAAGGCTTGAACTTGGCTTGAATTCCGGAAAGACAGACGGTACTCTATTTTACTTTCGTTAAGTGTTAAACTAGGTTTCGAAAGTTTTCTGCTATCTAACCAGGATAACTGGGCTTGATGGGATGTACATCAAGCCCAGTTATCGTAATATCGATAGCGTATACATTTGTTTACTACAATCGATCGTTAATACTGACAAAGCATTAAAACGACAAAAGAAGCCGGTAATATGAACGACAACAAATAGTAGAGGCTGCCGCACGAGTCGATACGGCAGTTTTTGTGCGGGCGGGCAGGGTCGATCAACCTGGTTTAACGGTACGCAGCCAGCCCGTTGCGGAGTGCGGTGCGTCGTGCGGTGCGGTGCGCGATGCGGTGCGGTGTGCGGTGCGCGATGCGGTGTGCAGTGCGGAGTGCCGTGCGGAGATCGCTTGCATCACCGACCACCGTGTAACTGACGTGTAGCTGCGACATCTTGACGTTTTTTAGCCTCGTTAACGGCGGTCAAAGTCATATACGGTACCACTTGTTGTAGAGGCTATGTTTTGTTTTGTACGTAGTAGTTGCTAATACTGTAATGCATTGAAATAATATATCATAGTTTTTAAATCAAATACGGACGTTTTGTTCTTTAATCTCAGATACGGATCAAACAAAATACGGATTACAATAACTTGATAGGCATATTGTGCATTTTAGTTCCAAACCAATGATTCTTTGGCAAATGCGATGAAAATATTTGCATCGATTTTGCCGTATTGCCCATCTGCTGAGATCTGCTGATTGTCCATAAGCAATGTTACGTTACAAATTATCTTAAAATCTAGTCAAGTCCGAACCGTTCGTTTGTTGTCTTTCAATTGTTAAACTTTATGGTTGTAAATTGATGTAAGTAGTTGTAACGGAAATAGGAACCCTTCTGGGAGTTTAGGATCAGGGAACAGAAGAGACGGTATAGGAGATATATAGCGATTTTGTTATAGGATTTACGAGGACTGTTTCTTAAAGGTCGGTTATTTATTTGGTTAATTGGTAATTTTTTGAAACGAAACTGTCCAGTGGAGACTAGAAATGAGTGGAGACTGACTCGAGTTGAGTTGATTTGAGTTGAGTGGAGTGGAGTGGAGTGGAGTGGAGTGGAGTGGAGAGGAGTGGAGTGGAGTGGAGTGGAGTGGAGTGGAGTGGAGTGGAGTGGAGTGGAGTGGAGTAGTAAAACCTACAATTATCATCTTCCCGAAATTTTACATTCGTCTCATTATCTTGAAAACAAAATTTTTGAAGGTTTCACTTCTAACACGTGTGAATTGCACACATTTTAATTTTTACGTGATATTTCTGTAAAGTTAAAAAAAAGAAAATATTAAAATTTTATTCTTTTTGCTCAAATACATTGTATCTACGTCGATTAGTTACTTACGGCTTTATTCAATGTATGGAACGAATTTAAACTTCCTGTTCTATCGCAGCTTCAAGATCGATGCGTCCGATACGGACAGCTATCGGTATCGGACCGTCCAATCGGGTAACGGTACCGGATACTAGTCGCACTCCAACGACCGTCAGTGACCGTCAGCGTCAGTAATAGGCCGATAAGGGTTTTTATTACTTGGACACTCATTATCCCGATTTATTGATATCGTAATTCAAGTTCTAGTTACACCGTTACTTGCAACATAGTTTGTTAGCTAGTAACTGAGGGTAGGAAGTTCTTTTGAAAAATGTATGTGACAAACCTGTATTTTCTTTTTTATGGTTGTAATCATGCACTCGTACGGTCACCTGCAGAGAAAAGTAACCCATCTGTTTACAACTCAACAGGCAACGGAAACGTTGCTGTTCGTATATTTATTAACAGATGGGTTACTTTTCTCTGCAGGTGACTGTACAACATTATCAACTATAGATTTATATTAACAGTTCATTGGTCTGAGAAATGAAAAATATACCGAGAATATTCCAATTAAATGCATACCCTAACATCAGCTTAACTACACAACATACCGGCCAAGTGCGAGTTAGGCCACGCCACGCGTAATGTAGAGTTCCGTAGTTCATCTTGTATTAAGTATTTAAGCACCCATGTCCAACTTCTACGATTTCGTTGACACAAGGGGGGGGGGGGGGGATATTGTAACAAAAAATTACACTTGGAAGCTAAATATTTCACAAACGGACACTATGCTGCGGATGAACAGACGTAGGTACATACATACCTACATGACCAAACTAAAAGAGTTTTGTTTTGAAGTTTTGTTACGAATAGCTAAAAATTAACTTTGTACTTAAATTCAAATTTTTATTTAAATTTTAGTTTTTTTTTCGCAAATATTTTCCTATTTCATCTTACCGAGAGAGATGACAATGCCATCCGAGGCAAAGCCTTACGTAACCGCGGTACTACGTAATACTTGATAAGGTTGGTGTCGGAAGTTGAACCCCAACTGCGGTTATTTATAGGACATGTATAGCACGCGCACACAGTGTACCTATCATATTCTCTAAGGAACCTGGTATACTGTCTAGAGAGAGCCGTACGTAGGCGCGAGTGAATTACACAGACCGACAATACAGACCCGAGAAACAGTTACGAGACGTTTTGGAACCTAATAGTAAACCAGAGTAGTGTGTGGATATACTTTTAATGTGTACAACAGTGTCAGATCAGCCCAACCAAAACACAAACGCTTCGTTTCTAATCTCTTTCTACGATTGCTTACGCTTTATCGTTCGATATCGTAGAACAGATATAGCCTCAAACTCTGCCATCGTAGCAATATTTTATTGCAGCAACTGAAATAATGTTAAGGTTTTACAAATTATATTTTGATAATAATTCCACCTGATGGTAAGCGTATTGACCTGTTGAAAGCCTAATCTATTGTTTTACTTGAGGTTGGATCTTATGGTGACGGAGAAATATGGAGGAGGAAGGACTCTATCTTTAATGAGTCCAAGCCAATCTCCTCGGTTGCCCGTGTTCTCAGCTGAATAAAGAATAAAGCTTTGGTCCTTTTCTTTCTTCTTTTAAAATTTTTCTTATTGGAAAATAATAATAATTTAAACATCTAACCCTAATGCAGGTAGCTAATAAGTGATCAATTAAATTAATACACTTCTCTAGCATCTGTATCGTTCGTATAGTATGAAGAAATTGGCCTTTACCGTCCAAGGTTCGTTACCGCACCATGATCAGACTTTCGTGAGCGTGTTTTAACGACAGGCAATTTGTGGGCGAGCGCTCGACCCGACCCGTCACCCGCGAACACTCGGTCGTGAGATTCATGACGGTAATGTTGGGACATTGGCGGCATTGCTTCTTCCGTGGAACTTATCCTAAGTATTGTTTGTTATTGTTCTAGTCACGCTTCATAAAGCGTTTAAAAAGCTAAGTGAGGTGGAGTATTGGGTAGGTCGTACGTAGTTACACATCTGGAGTGATGTGATTTTAAGCTTAACTCATCTTGGAATGAACGCATATTTTTTTGAGAATGTAAAGATTTGGTCTTTTTTTCTACACCTTGCAGAATACCCTCTAAAATCAGTCAATATGATTGCTAACTCAAAGAAGATAATTAATAATCTAAGTAACTTAATTGATGTGAATGATTTCGCAATTTTTTTTGCAGAAAATTCAAATTGCAAGTGAAGGCCATATATAAAATTGCAATTGCTATCCATTACGAGCCCATTTGTTAGACAGGGATTTCTCTCATAATATATCATTTTATATAGTGTAAAACGATATGGCTACCTATAAACTTTCCTGAATAAATTAACACATTATCGCTAAAACCGCAACGTCATTGTGTACTAAATGCAGGAACAGATAGGGTTGCCAGATGGTCGGGATTCGTCCGGATTATCCCGACATTTCATACGATGTCCAGAGTCCCGAAAAAATTCAAAATGTCCCGACAATTCACTCAACGATAGATTTCTCCTCTGTTTTATATAGGGCAGATTTCAGAGTGTGCGTAGAAATTGTTAGAGTTAATTCCCCCTTCCCCGTTTTTTCATCGAACGCACAGCGGGTATTCATCCTTTCGTCATGAATTAAAACGTAGTGTTTTAGTATTTTGTGTCATGAAAATCACGCTGGTATGGAAGACGCGGTTTACTTCGCCAATCATTATGCGCACCGCGAAGGATTGAATTAATATGACGTGAATTTCTTCAATGAAAGAGTGAATAGGCTTTTACTGAGTTAGTGTGCTCACCATCCCGGACCACATCTCCACTTACCATCAAGTGAGTTTTTTTTTTCGTATTTTTTATTTGTCCCGACAATAATCCCGACTTGTTAAAGTTTTGTCCAGATATTTCAGTCTTCCCATCTGGCAACCCTAGGCGGAAAGCATAAGCGACGTCGTAATCAATAATCGGTACAATAATAATAACAGCTGTAATAAAATAATATGCTATTTCGAATGAAAATCTAAACTCATTCATCAAATTAACTCATAACTTGAAACTTATTTACCACAAGTTGTGATTTACTACTCAACACTCGTAATAAACAAATGAGCAATGACTAAACTATTGTAAAATGCAAGGTATGTGGCGATAGCCGATAGCCCTCAATAATGTTGACTTTAAATAGATATTTTTTAAATTTATTTTTTGTGGAGAACTCACTGATATGCGATATTCTTCATGGTATTCCCATTATCTTAATTAAGCTGATTATTCATTTATAAGAAATGCATTATAAGTAGGAGCTGGTACATTATTCATCAGTTTTGAAAGTAGGTACCTACTAAGTAGGTATTCATTTGTAAACAGGAATTTCCCGACCAGCGGCGCTAAGGACCTAAGCCTTCTGTTTAGCGAATACAGAATACAATTGTATCCTGATCTCTAGCCGACGAACGTTATCAGTTTCGAGCCCTGATCCCTGTAAAAATTCATTATCAGCTGCCCATTGTCAGGGTTCAATTGCCTAATACCGGTCGCAGTCAAGACGAAGCTTAAACGTGTGAAACGTGTCTCAAATATAAGTAAAAGAAGATAAACATTCCGTGCTGGGATTTAGAAATATAAAAAGCAAGTTATCGAATATGTTAATGACCAAAATCAACAATTTTTCGTGGCGAGGGCCCTGTTTGCTTTATCAAAAGCCTGTCGTGACTCTTGGTCTTATTACGTACATGAATAGACGATGGAGAAATAACTCAAATTAAGTAAAATATGTAAGTTTAAGAGTAAAAAAGGAATGAAATCATGAATTAGGAAGCTACATTTTTTGAGTCTCAAGTACTTTTGTAAATTTTTGAAGCAAGTATTTTTTATAAGTGCTTTGGTATAGGTATATCTATACTATTATACTTACCTATAGTTATTTAATAAGGTAATGTGGTAATGGTTGCAACAATACACTTTACAATAGCGTGGTGAAATATGCCTCCTCAGCTGGAGAGACCCGTGCTCTTTATTGGGTCATAAATGGGTTGAAGTTTAAGCACTTGAAGTCAATTAAAGGTAATTATCATTGAAATATGTAACAATATTTTTTGTTTTTAATTGTTGTCTGTTATTTTTTCATAAAGTATTATTTCCTGAATCAGTAAATATTTTTAAATAATCTTATCTTTATCTTTCAATAGACGAAAGCTCATCTTTCAATAGAGACGAAAAGCTCGACGATAGCAGTTGCATTCGACACGTAATAACGAAGGCTTCACGCTCGTGTTGAAAGCTCCAAGCACTCAGTACTGTACTCACAATCCACAGTCACTACTCAGAGTGAGTCTCAGACCTCAGTTCTCAGTCGCGGACGGGACTCAGCGGACGGCGTGAGGCTCGTCCACCTCACATTCGCTCCTCACTTGTGATAACAGTGTATAAACCGTTTTGAATTATCGCTCGTAACTTAGAATAATGCGCGCTTAAAAATATTTTACAATAACGTGGCTGATTCGGAAATTTTAAAAAATCTGTTTGAAATTAAAAATACAATAACTTGTTACAATAAAGTTTGATTAATGAATCGGTTATTCGAAATTTTAAACTAAATGTGTGAGTAACCTTGAACATTATTTAAAATACTTAACATTTTAACAATAATTTATTAATATTCTAATACAAATTTATAATAAATACATGAAATTTAAAAAATAACTTAGAATCAATTGATGATTTTTTGCTCAATAGACGCTAATTTGGTTCTGATCTTAATGAACGAAATCATTTAGAAAAATACTCATTCATTATTTATTAATTAGTCCATTGCGGCAAGTTGATATGTATTATTATGAATTTCGCAATGTAATAATGAACAGAACAACTAGCTCACAAATATTGATACTGAATATAATGTGATTACTTTTATTATTATTATTTTATTTTAACATACAAATAAGTATCGACAAGTGAAGCGTAACTAGTAAGTAAAATAATATTATATTCGCGCTTCAACAAGTTCAACTCCTAATATACGCAAAGACGCTCGGGAGCTGTAGAATATTGGTCTTGGTATTCGGATTCCCGCCACAATTCGTTCGTCGTTGCGTTCGCGCCGTTAAATAGCGAACTAGTGCTGCCACCGGTGAGCCATCAAGGAACTATTCCTCTTCCCGTACGAGCAACGAACGCGTCCGCCTAGGCTCCGCGAAAAATTACCTAAAACTAGTATCAAACCCAACCTAGTGCTTTCTGTGTGCCTGATTTCAACGGCTGTGACCTGTGTGTGTGTGATAAGCAACAAATTTTCATAATATTCAAGTCCTGGAACATTATTAGCCAAACTACAATAACAACGGCGGCGTGGCGGGGTAAGTACAAACCGAGACCCTCCGAGACCAATCTAAATTTCTATCAGTAATCACCATTTTTGGTCCTTCGAGCCGGATAGGTACCATTTTTGGTCAATGGTAAATTAAACCGCGATAGCGTTTTGGTTTTGAATCGGGGTCGCATTTTGGTCATTCAGCCAAACAATCGTTTTCGGAATTCTCCACTTACGACGCCAATAACCTCGTATTATAACAATTGTATTATTATTTACACACTGTACACAGCGGCATACATATATTTTATCAAGCATCATATTCAGTTTTCAAAGAAATATTCAATTCTTCAATTGCGTAATTATAACGTTGAGAAGACGCCATTACGGCTCAGCATACGCGCTTCGCGCTGTTTGTAGTTACCTACCTACATTTATTCAATTTATTAATTCGCGATGGCGAAAAATCCTAAATTGGAACAAGATCTCCACAAGTTATTGTCACCACACATAGTAACTAAAGAATTGTATTTTACTCGTATTCAAGCTTTGTATGATTTATCATTAGACGTTGAAAATAGTTCCGAATCTCGAGAGAACTTCTGTTTACGTCTTAAGGACATTGAGTCATGGCGTAGCTTGTATGAAACGGCTGTTCATGAAATTATAACTTTAAAAAGAAAGTATGAGACTGAGTATGTTCCTTCCTATAGCGATATTGAAAGTTTCGATCAACTGTACTATTCAATTAAATCGGTAGCATCAACTTGCATCGATATTTCCGACAGTAAACATTCCATTAAGTCGATAGAAAAGTCTAGTGTTCAAGTAAAACCTAGGTTACCTAAATTAGAAATTTTTCATTTTGATAGTTCGCTCGAAAATTGGCCTACGTTTCGTGATACATTTACGACTTTAATTAATAATAACCCGGATTTAGCTGACATAGAAAGGTTTTATTACTTGTTGTCATCTGTTAGCGGTCCTGCGTTGACTATCGTCAAATCGTTGCCAGTGACGTCTGAGAACTATTCTATTGTTTGGGATACGTTATTTAAGCGGTATGAAAATAAGCGAGCGTTGGCTACTATTTACCTAGATAAATTATTTAACTTCAAGCCGTTACAGAATGAATCTTTTACGTCTCTTAATTCATTTTTACAAACTTTTCAAGACAGTGTTAGGGCACTTAACTTATTAGACATAAGCGAATTGTCGGAATTTATTCTATTTTATATTTCAATACGTAACTTAGACCCTGTTACTAGGCGGGAGTTTGAACAGTCTACTCAACAAGATAAAATTCCAACTTTCAAGGAGCTAATTTCATTTATCGAAAATCGTGTCCGTGTACTCGAAATGTCCGATTGTAAAATTAATTCTAAATTCGTTAACAGTAATAAACAAAGTCAATTTCAGTTAAGTGAGAGATCTATGCATTCGAAACAAACTGTTTCAAATAAATATAATGTTCGTAAGCCAACATTGTCGTCAGACGTTATCAAGGTTAAAGCTAAAGGAGATTACACACAGTATAATTCTAAAGGTGACTGCACACAGTATAATAATTTTAAAAATTGTTTATATTGCAAAAAATTACATTCAATTTATCGATGTCCAGAGTACATTGACCTTTCACCTTCTCAACGTTTGCAAGCTATTACTAGGTTGAAATTATGTGAAAATTGTTTGCGGAGTAACCATACTGTCAACGAGTGTCCCTCTTTGGTTCGTTGTACAGTTTGTAAGAAAAATCATCATCATACCTTGCACATGGATTCAAATAATGATATTTCAAATAACGCGGTTTCGTTAACGTGCTCGGCGACATTGACTGTTTTGCTTGGTACTGCTGTTATACACGTCGCAGATCGTTGGGGCCAGTACCACGCCGTACGTGCTATAATTGACAGTGGGGCTATGACTGGGTACATTACTCAAGAATGTGCTGCGCGCTTAGGTTTAGCTCGCCGTCGATGCCATTTTCAACCTGTCGGGTTAGGTGGTAACGCGGTTCAAGATTACGGGTTAACCACGTGTACAGTCAAGCCCACAAATCGAGCGGGTCCTGTCTTGTCGACTGATACAGTCATTGTCACAAAAATTACGGGTCATTTACCTACCATGCCTTTACCTGAAAGGGTGGTTGATAATTATAAAAATTTATGTCTAGCCGATCCTTTCTTTTATAAACCGGGTCCTATCGACATGTTATTAGCGGGTGACTTATTCCCTTATATTTATGAAGGCAACAGGATTCTACCACAGAGTAGTGGTATGCCAGTAGCTTTGAAATCGATTTTCGGTTACGTCATAGCAGGTCAGACTGTGCTATCTCAACATTCGAATCAGTCTGCGCCCTCTATCGTTCAACCAGTGAATCAACAAAGCGCGTGTGACCAGACTGTGCTGTTTCAACATTCGAATCAGTCTGCACAAATTCCTTTTCATCCAGTTGATCAAAGTGATGAATATAATTCCTTTTGCGGTGTTTCTATACACTTAGATAATATTATGAGTTCCTTCTGGGACTTAGAAAATATACCAACCGAGGTGCCTAAAAACCCTGATGATGTATTAGCGGATCAATTATTTTCAAAAGAACATAGGCGTGACAGCACCGGTAGGTATATTGTCAAGTACCCAATGCGTCCTCTTGCTGAACTTGGTGATTCGCGTCAAATCGCAATTCGTCGATTCATCAATTTAGAAACAAAATTAGAGCGCGAAAAGGCACTCAAGGTTGAATATCACAACTTTATGCGTGAATATGAGTCTCTTGGACACATGACTTGTCTAGGTGAAATACAAAATGTGAATTCGAAATATATCATTCCTCATTTCTGTATTGTGAAACCTTCAAGTACTACCACGAAGTATCGTGTGGTGTTCGATGCCTCATGTAAAACCAGTAACAGTAATTCATTAAATTCAATTGTTTTACCAGGTCCTAAACTTCAAGCTGATTTAAACCAGTTAATCATACAATTTCGACTGAAGGAAATTTGTTTGTCTGCTGACATAGCTAAAATGTACAGACAGATTAATTTGGACGAAAGTCAACGACCATATCAACACATTTTATGGCGTTATTCTTCAAATCAACCTATTCAGGTTTATGAACTGAACACTGTCACTTATGGTGTTGCCAGTAGTCCTTATTTAGCAATCAAAGTGCTACAAACCTTAGCAAATGATGAAGCGGCTTCCTTTCCTTTGGCTGCTGAGATCCTTAAGACAGCATTTTTTATGGATGATTTTCTGTGGTCTGTAGACTCTGTTGAAGATGCTATTCAACTTCAAAAAGAATTAATAGCCCTGTTAAAATCTGGCTGTTTCTTATTACGGAAATGGTCTAGTAATTCTTCACAGGTGCTTGAGCATTTGCCTGATGATCACAGAGAGACCCCATTATCATTCGACGACGAGAAAAGTCATTCCATCAAAGTTCTTGGTCTGCAGTGGTTACCGGCTACAGATAGTTTTACATTTTCTGCTCTGCCTCCGAACCCTGTGGTAACTAAACGAACTATATTGTCTCAAATTGGTCGTCAATTCGATCCGCTGGGATTTGTAGCCCCTTGTGTGTTCTTTGCTAAATGCTTAATGCAGAAGATTTGGTCCCAAAAGCTAGGATGGGATGAAAGCTTGCCTGCAGAGCTTGAGTCACAGTGGCACTCTTATGCCCGTGAACTTCCTTTATTAACAAATTTCAAACATGATCGACATGTCGTGATCAAAAATCATACTGACTGTCAAATAGTAGGGTTTTGTGATGCATCTGCTAGTGGCTACGCAGCTGTTGTTTATTTGCGTTCTGTAAACGTTAATACTAAAGTTAGTTTATTAATTGCAAAATCAAAAGTAGCGCCTTTAAAAACTATTTCAATTCCGCGCTTGGAATTAATGGCTGCTCATTTACTTTCGAAACTTGTCAAATATGTTAGTTCAATTCTTTCTAACAGAATTCAAATATCTGAAATTCTTTTATTTACTGACTCTTCAGTTGTGTTAAATTGGCTCAACACTCCTAGCTATACTTTGAAGACTTTCGTAGCTACACGCGTTGCAAAAATCATTGATGCAGTGCCCAGCTCATGCTGGAATCATGTTTCGGGTGCTTGTAACCCCGCTGACATCTGTTCTCGTGGTGCTTTACCGTCAGCACTCCTCGAGATGCCAGAGTGGCTTAACGGCCCAAATTGGCTTTGTAGTGACTAGGGCTTGTAATATCGGAAGGTTTTCAATATCGATATTGATTTTCGATATTTGATGCTAATATCGGAATTCCGATATCAATATCGGAATTATACAATTCTGTTGCTTAGAACGAATAATCTTTGATTTCGACTCTGAATGAACGTATAGGAGATACGCAGGAAGCATGATCAATAGGCTAACATGCTAAACCGTATCGAAGGCCTTCGAGATGTCAAGGGAAAAGGCCAAGCGCCTCTCCATTATTCTCAAGGTCATCGCCCCAGATACGAGTGGGTGAGATACGCTAGAATGCGGTAGAGTGGTATGCGTTAGGCTATATCGCTAGGGTCACTAAGGAGATCATTGTGTTCTAGGTATGCAACGAGGCGCATGTTCAAAATAATCTTCCTTAGTATGTAGGTAATTGAAATTAGCCGTTAATTAGCAGGGTCAGCTCGATTGCCATTCTTGGGCACGGACTGCACGTTGGCAAGCTTCCACGTTTGAGGTACTATGCTAGTCTTAATTGAGAGACGAACCAAGCGTGGCAAAACAGTAGATAACTGGAGAGAGCTGGAATACCATCTGGTCCACTAGCTTTGTTCACGTCTAGACATCGTAAGGTTTTAAAAACCTTTGTTGTAGATGTGAACCTCCGATATACGAGTACAATGGTCACTGAGGTATCTACGGTGAATGGCCATTGACAGCTAGATGCGAATTCTCAGCAACTAGAGATTCGTACAGATGATCTACAGAAGATGATGAAATGATTAATTTACGTATACCGAGATTAAGGGGATAAATTAAGTTTGGAATAGATTTTTTCCGTATCGTATTATTCGTGCAGTAGGCTGAGCAGACTCACAACAGGAATACCGTGAAAGATATTAACTTTACCTCGCTCAATTGTATGGCCAATATACCTTGTGGCACGCATTAAAATCATTTTGTTTAAATTAAAATAAAAAAAATACTGATTCCGATATTACGATATCGAATCACTCAGTATCGGAATTGTAATATCGGGTTTCACGGTCCGAGATTCCGATATTTCGAGATTCCGAGATTCCGATATTCAAGCCCTAGTAGTGACACTTCACAATGGCCTATAAAATCCATTGAAGAGTTCAAGGATGAGAGTCCTCCTGAACTGAAACCAGCTCGTCACGGCTTGGTTGCAACTCAATCCGTTGACTCAAATTTTATATATTCACTAACGGAAAAATTTTCTTCCTACAATAAACTCGTTAAAATTGTAGCATATTGTTATTTATTTTTAGATAACATTAAATTCCGTAAGCAGCCTGCTAACAGGAAATCTCTTTCAATTATTCATATTCGAAAAGCGCAAGCTAGTATAGTCAAATCCGTACAACAACAACATTTCTCCGATGATATTGTAGCCTTGTCCAAAGGAGAGAAATGTAGTTTACCCCTTCGAAAGCTCAATGCTTTTATAGATTCAGAACAATTCCTCAGGGTGGGGGGTAGGCTTTCTCAATCAAACTTGCCTTTTCATATAAAACATCCATTACTTCTTCCTAAGAAGTCTAATTTTACTAATATGTTAATTGATTATTATCATAAATTACATTTGCATGTAGGTCCTCGTACACTTCAAAGCATTCTCAGTCAGAAGTATTGGATTATATCTGCTCGTAGTGTAATTCGTTCTCGCACAATTAAATGCATCGCATGTTACCGTGCTACACCTTCAATTAGGCAACCAATGATGGGTGAATTGCCTAAATTTCGTTCCGAAGATATTCATGTTTTCCATACGGTAGGGATTGATATCGGAGGTCCTTTTTATATCAAGGAATCAACTCGTAAAAATGCTCGCATCACTAAAGCATATTTGTGCATATTTGTGTGCTGTGCGACTCGGGCAGTACACTGTGAAGTCATATCATCCTTAAGTACTGAATGTTTTCTAGCATGTTTTGATCGATTTACTGCTAGACGAGGCCTCTGCCATTCTGTTATATCTGACAACGGCACAAACTTTGTCGCTGCTGGTCGATATATTGCTGAAGTATCAAAATTCTTTCGTTCAAATGTCAAAGAATTATCTAATAAATTCCTATTGCGTAATGTGCAATGGAAATATAATCCTCCAACAGGTAGTCATTTTGGCGGTATCTATGAGTCCGCGATAAAAATGGCCAAATTACATTTAAAACGGACAGTTGGCTCCAGAGCTTTAACGTTCGAAGAGCTCAGCACTATATTCGCACGCGTCGAAGCTGTGCTCAATTCCAGACCTCTGTGTTCGTTATCAAGCGATCCTAACGAATTTGAGATATTGACTCCGTCGCATTTTTTAATAGGTCGCGAATTACTCACTGTACCAGAATACGAAATTACAGAAGTTTCTAATTCTCGTTTAAATCGTTGGCAACTAGTCCAACAAATATCACAATTATTTTGGAAAAAGTGGAAGCAAGATTATTTGCACTTGCTTCAACAACGTCAAAAGTGGTTCAATAAATGTCAAAACATTAAAGTGGGTGATCTTGTTCTCGTCAATTCTGATAATTTATCACCTCTGCAATGGAGTCTGGCTCGCGTTACTAGCTTACATCCCGGTCCTGACGGTATAGTTCGCGTGGTAACCGTCCGGACACAGAACTCTGAATTTACTCGACCAATGGTTAAGCTTAGTCCACTGCCCCTGCAGGAGGATTCAGCTTAATAGGTACACACATATAATTCTATTTATATATTCAATATAATTTCAAGTAACATAGTATTTATTATTATTACATATATTGTAAGTTCAATTTAAGATATAATATTTAATTATAGTCATTATACAGTCCGCTCTCTAACAAACAATAATATATTTTAATTGCCAGTTATGTACTAATTATTCAAAGGTTTTCAATTGGTGTCGTAACTGGGGAAATCCTGACGGATTTCGGTGGGGGGAATGTAGAATATTGGTCTTGGTATTCGGATTCCCGCCACAATTCGTTCGTCGTTGCGTTCGCGCCGTTAAATAGCGAACTAGTGCTGCCACCGGTGAGCCATCAAGGAACTATTCCTCTTCCCGTACGAGCAACGAACGCGTCCGCCTAGGCTCCGCGAAAAATTACCTAAAACTAGTATCAAACCCAACCTAGTGCTTTCTGTGTGCCTGATTTCAACGGCTGTGACCTGTGTGTGTGTGATAAGCAACAAATTTTCATAATATTCAAGTCCTGGAACATTATTAGCCAAACTACAATAACAACGGCGGCGTGGCGGGGTAAGTACAAACCGAGACCCTCCGAGACCAATCTAAATTTCTATCAGTAATCACCAGGAGCTTTTATTGAAATAAGCTTTTCTGCGCGTATTGTTAGGAATATATTTTTGATTACAGAATACCCATTCAGTTCAAAGTGTAAGATTTAATTAAATTAAAGAGAGAAATATAAAATATTTACTTTTTATCATTATATTAATTACATTATAAGAACCTATATGCAATATAAATAAAGAAAATTATTGTAAAGAGCAATTTTAATCATAAAGTCGTGATAAAACCACGAGACAACATATTTATAATAATGTCTCAAATGTGCTCTGAAAATTAAAAAAGTAGGACAAATTGAATAACTCAAAGTCATTACCATCAGAATAGAGATTATACAACGTGTTTTTGTAACCAGCGAGCCATTATTTAACTTCAGCCAGTTAAAAAAACTCATGCTGAAGAAGAAATGAACAATTACCTTGTATAATATTCACATTTAACAGAATTCTTGATTTGCCTCGGTTTTTTATACTGGGTTTTATACGTTCGATGTATGATCGATCACTGCGGCAAAAATTTACCATTGTCGATTGCATGACGAAACAATATAATTATGTGCATATGTAAATGCAGCTTTTTTAAAAGTCATAGACATAGACTATACAACATTATGTATAATAACAAGTGTATGTGTATAATTATGTTAATAGAGTTATTACAGAATTAAGTAATGCCTGAGTAGCTTTAATATGTTAATTATTTTTATTCATTGGTCAATCAAGAATGATGTTACGACAACGTGCAAAAGATTGTTAATTGATTGTTCAATTAACTGGTTTAGTCAGTTTTTGTTAACTTTTATATGTATATTTAAAATTTTGTAAGAAACAAAATATTAGTTACTTTTACTTATGTGATATGGGAAAGTTAAGGGAGAAAACTAAGTGCAGAATAGGATGTAATCATAAATTTTGTATAATTGTAATTAAGGGTACAATCAATTAACATTCAATTTAATACCCGATTTAAGGAATTAATAATTAACCTTATTATGTCGACATGATTTGATTAATGACAAGATCATCTTACATAGATACATCATGTATGTATTATGATTATGATAATTACAATACAACATTCCGTGCATCTAATAACTTGAATGGCATTTGGCATACGTATGTCATGATACATAACAGGGAGGGGAGAAAATGTTACAAGATCCTAAATAATTGTTTTGGTAAATGTAAACTTTTTATGAGGAAATCTGTTTCGCGTAATTATGGATAATTATATCGGCAAATTTTAATACTAGATTTTAAGAGACTTTAAGGGTTTACAGAAACACCTATTCGCAATGGGTTTCTTGCAACGTTAAAATCAACACTAGGCTCACAAAGTAATTATTCGAAATGGCATTTTTAAACGCGTGAAATAAGAGATCTACATGAATAAAGATTTTTTTAAATTAAAAATGATAACTATTCGATAAGATCGCAAATTTAAAAAAATAACACAAATTTAACATTCATATTAATATGAATCTTGTGTAAAATATGTACATTTGTATGCTTGTAAATCTAAAAACCTCAAATCTAATTCCATGCGAGTGATTTTTGCGTAATGGCTGGCAACAGCGGAAAACAAAAAACGTGTCACATTTCTTGTACGCCTTGTACTGGCGCCGATAGTTCTATTCTGTAGTGATTGTGATTGATCGGGTGTGTCGCAAGTGTAGAGTAATTTGCTACATTTTTCTAACCAGAACGATGCGTGCGATCTATCTCACGACCGACACAGTAACCGTGTCTGACGTAACGATTAGAGCAGTGTTCTTCAACCTTTTTACACGCGAACCCTTAAGATATTTTTGAGATTCCCAGTGCTGAATAAAACTATTGCCGTTTGAAAGAACGTATTTTATATTGAATAAATAATCTTCGTTTTAACATTGTAGATTTATTTATGACCTACTCTTGTCTTTCTTTTGCGCGCGCCCCCCTAAAATCTCCCCTTTTTGCCTCTTGAGGATAGCAAATTCTGACACCAAGGTTGAAAAACTCTGGTTTACAGTAGTTGTGACGTAAGAGTTAGTACTTATCCAATTAAAAGATCGCATGATCATCTTTAGTTTGGAAAGTGTACGAATAATAAAATTGTTTATTCGAGTTAAGTTTCATGCGCTTATAATTTCGTAAGTAACCAACAACGTAATGATATCGGGTATTATCATGTTAATTTTGAAAATTTATCGAGTCTCCGTATTAACTGTAAAGAAACTAAAGAATATTGATGCCATAGCCTCGGTTTGGCTGATAGCCGATTATTGTAATTAAATCAGAAGTTTAACTTTTTATCGGCAATAAAGTTCGCACTTCGGGCGTATGATTATAAAACACTTCTTTGTCGTAATAAACTTTATCTCGTTAAAAATTAAAACGATAACATGGCAATAGTATAAATATACTAGCTGCCTGGACAGACTTCGATCTGTCAAAAGTTTAAAAAAATAAAAAAAAATTAGGGGTGCATAAATTTCGGAGGATAACGTTTCGGAGGAGTTCAATTTCAAAAAAGCGTGACACGAGAATTTTATATATTAGATTTTCTCCCAAATATTCCTCTTCTTCTTGGGTAAACTGTTTAAAAATAGGTTTTGTTTATTTACAAACTATTATTGTTTTAATAGTTCATCCAGTGATAAATATATGTATATGTAATGCATGTAAAATACGCATAGTGAAATGTTACCCCATGTTCAAGTTTCGTATAAGTATAATCACAGTATAAGGAGATATTTATACTGTGGTATAATGATGACACTGCGTTATAATAATGTTAAGAACGATTCATTTGTTCTATTTATGTTCATGATGCCACATCAGGGTCAATTTTTATGACACAGGAAATACTTCAAAATCTTTTTGTATGGTCAAACCTTGATGGCTTTCTTGCGCGTCTACATATTTTTTGCGTCCAACTTCATGCTCTAACGATCCGGATAAGATAGAACCCGCCATTTAACCGGGGGCCAAGCGTAGCGGTCTGTACGTAATCTGAGCAGTAACTGGGTTAATAATTGTAGTCTATTTCGACACTTCTGCGGCGGTCGAGACATCAAACGCCAAACGGTAACTAGACACCGTTAACTGCGGATTGCCGTAATTTGCCGCACTTAGCCCAACAATGCGGCGACCGCGAGATGCGTAACATAACATAACAAGGAAATCATAATACCTTCTGTTACCGTAACACTATTTACCGTTTTTAATGGTAACTTTAATGAACGAGGTACGTTTCAAAACGGTTTAGGCACTTTTTCATAAAACATTACATATAAGTTACATGGTTTTAGCTCGGTCTATTACATGAATGATTATTATCCGTGTTTAAAGAATAATAAAAGCTAGCGGAACGTAAATGACGGAACATGTATACATGCAAGAATTGGTGAATTGAACAATAAACGAGTAAATAGACGTGGAAGTGAAGTATGAACCAATTAAGTGTGTTAATTTTGGACTGTGTTTAAACAATGATGCGGTGTGTGAAATAGATAACTTGAAGTTACAATTAAAGAAGATATGGCTGCGTGGGTGTGGTTGGCAGCATTGCTGTGCGGGAGCCATGCGGCAGTGTTGCCACCACCGTGGGCGGATGTGAGGCGGAACCCTTGTGCTGCGCATCCTCGAGGCTGGCTCATGCTGTACTGGCCAACAGACGGGAAATGCTACACAATATATAAGGTTAGTAGAATAAAATAACGCAGATTATTTATGCTGGTTAGCGCGGCGAGACATTACGAATATCCACGATCCGAGAAAGAACGTTTACTTGCCACCAAAATCTTGGGCCGGGATTCGAACACAGGTCCTCTGGAAGTAACAACCTCAAGCAGTGTCATGTAAAAAAAATCGTGACAACTAATGTAAATTAACATACATTTACAATTTTATTATCACTGTCCCGTGGCGCGTGGGAATTGGTCTATATTTTTCCGGACAAAAAGGATTTTCTGGAGAGAAGTTTACTCTGGGTTATAAATAATATTCAGAATGTAATTAATTTATGAAAATTTACTTTTTCATCATCAAATTACTTTAGAAGTTACATAGTTAAAACAATGTCATAAACTTAATGAGTAGCTTCCACTTTTCAGTCTGTTAATTACAAACCGCATCTAATGAGTATGGGTTATATAATATGCAGTCAATTATATTATTGGTGTCCAGTAGTATGATTGTATGATCATAACGTAAAACTCAAAAATTTATTGTTCAATTAGGGCTAACTTCAATACTAGACGGTATAATAACAATAATATAAACAACATAAAAAGCTTAGTCTTCTTAAAAGTTACGTGATACAAGATAACATGAAGTTACATAACAAAGCACCTTTGTACATCTAAATATTGAATACATTTACATATATGACTGCGAATCGAGAACTGACAAGCTACATAGATCCACATTAAGAAACATTCGCAACCCAATGTAGGTCACTGGGCTAGCCAGAACGGTCACGGTCTTTAAGAGCAGACAAAACTCAGAACTGGACAAACCGGTATGTGGTGTGTCCAAATACTCGTACAATTTAGATACTAGTATCTGTGTATCTGTAGAATATGGTATTCGATCGGGTCATGACAGATCAGGTATCATCCATTGTGTAACCCTAGGCTAACTAGGCTTAAAAACAACTGAAAGATGGACAAACCGGTAGGCGCTCTGTCCAATTACTCCTACAATTTTGATACTTACATCATCTATTGTATAACAACTTAAACTTGATTTGATCTAATAAGCTATGGATTTGAGAGGTTCATCTTAGTCCAGTATCCACTATTCGTGACGCACAAGACAACAGCGAATCGACTGTAGATTTTTCATGGTGAAAAAATGCGTGTGAACAAGACGCCTAAGGCCTGTATTAATAACCGATCCTAAAGATCTCTACGGTCTCAAGAAATGGTTTGAGATGCCGGAACATGTCAAATCGTATGATCAAATGTCATTTTTAATATCTGAGATCGCGCTCTTGAGCCGAGACTGGCTTAATTATACAGGCCTTAGGTTCTTTGAGATCACTGACACTGGGATTTATTCCATTCAGTTTAATAGGGATTGTTGTCTTTTTAGCTGCTTGGCTTGCTACCATTCTCGTAAAAATCAATATTATATAAACGTTCTTGTTGCTTTTGATACGAGTGTTTTATTTATTTTATTTATTTATTTATTTTGTACACACAAACATTTATAGGTAATACAGTTCAAGAGACAGTTTGTACAAGGGCACTACTTATTCCTATTAAGAAATCTCTTCCAGTAGGCCCATAAGTGGAATAGAGATTTAAAGAGGCAAACTCAGTGCGTACCTACATAATTAAATACTATATATAAATACATATAACAAAATTTACATACATATTTATATATACATACATATAATCTAATACAAACATACATACAACCTAATACATACATACATACATACATATAACCTATATATACATACTACATTTACATACTTACATATTATACTAGTAATCTTAACATACCTACTTACACATTTTAACTGGATAGAACATTGTCACCGAACTTGAGCTAAGTAGAAATCCTTAACGCGTTTTTTAAATGTCGAGATAGTTTTAGAGTCTCTTATTTGAGATGGCAGTGAATTCCACAACCTCACCCCATGAACTGAGAAGGAATGGGAATAAAGGCTGGACTTATGGGAAGGGAACTTCAACAAAGTTTTACGATGTGACCTGCAAGGTACATCTGGAGGATGTGTGAAGGAAAATCGATTGCGAAGGTACATGGGAGAAGAGGGGTCACGCAATATCTTAAAGAGAGAGCACAATATCCGAGTGTTCCTGCGAAGTCGGATTGGGAGCCACTTGAGATCCTTGCGAAACTGAGATACTCGATCAAACTTTTTTAGTCCGAAGATAAAACGAATTGACAAGTTTTGCAAGCGCTCAAGTTTATTAGTGAGCTCCTCTGTAGCATCCAAGAAACAGACATCAGCATAGTCTATTAAGGGTTGAATAAGAGTTTGGGCAAGAGAGATTTTAGTTTTTAAGGGCAAGACATTTTGGAGGATTCTCAACGAATGCAAAGAGTTACGACTTACGACTGACTTCAGCAATGTGTGCCTTCCAAGATAAATTGCTGTCAAATATAACCCCCAAGTTTTTGGCAGTATCTGCATAAACTATAGGAATGTCGTCGAAATAAATGCAAGGAAGAGTAGATAGATCCAATTGGTTACCTTGGTATCTGCTACCAATTATTAAAGCCTGTGACTTAGCAGGGTTCACTAGGAGACCAAATGAGCTAGACCATTTACTAATGTTGATCAAATCCGCGTTAACTGCTTCAATAGCCTCCTTCGTGTTCCCTACTGAAAAATGGCGATAAAGTTGCTAATCGTCTGCGTAGAGATGGAAGTTAGAAGAGATAACAGTAGTAATAGAGTTGATGAAGATAGAAAATAATAAAGGAGATAAGACGCTACCTTGAGGCACGCCCGCTACTAAGTCACACCAATCGGACAAGCTGTCGTCAAGGCGAACGCGCTGTGAGCGGCCCCGAAGATAAGAATTAAACCAAGCAATGGTAGATGAAGAAATATTAAGAGATTCGAGCACTCGCAGAAGAACATCAAAATCTACGCAGTTGAAGGCGCTACTAAAATCTAACAACACTAGTACCGTAAGGTTTTTATTATCCATGGCCATACGAATGTCTTCGGTTACTTTAATCAATGCAGTGCCCGTGCTATGGCCTGGACGAAACCCTGATTGATAAGGAGAGAGCAGAGAATGTGTAGATATGAAGGAAGAAAGTTGTCGATGAATGATATGCTCGAGAACTTTTGATAGGAAAGGCAAAATGGATATCGGTCGGAAGTGGGATACAGAAGATGGATTAGAAATTTTAGGGAGAGGAACAATGATAGCCTGCTTCCAGGCACTCGGGAAAGAAGATAATTTTACAGAGTTATTGAAAATGTGAGTAAGGATAGGAAGAAGCAAAGGGAGGAGTGGAGTAATCATTCTCGAGCATAAACCATCATTGCCGATAGCCGTCGAAGTGATAGCTAGCACAGATCTTTTAACATCTTCTTCGGATATTGGGGCTATTTCAAATTGAGGTACGGTATTATTAGTCGACAATTTTGACAACTCGGCCAGGGTACTAGATTTGATATCAGGATCAAAGGCACCAGTGGAAGAAGTGAAATAACAATTGAGATCATTGACCCTGACATCTTTACACTCCATTTTGGAGGATCGGCCTATTCCCACAGATCGTAGAAATTTCCACGTGTCAGTAGGATTTCGGTTATTTAAGGAGTCATAAAAATAGCGTCTTTTTGCATCTCGACACAGACGACTGCAGCGGTTACGTAGTGTCTTAAAACGATTAAAATTTGCTTCAGAGGGACATAGTTTGAATTTACGTTTGGCTTTATCTCTGCGAGCCATAACTTCCTTGATATCAGAGGTAAGCCATGGAGCAGGATTACGCTTAATTTTAATACGTTTGACAGGAGCATGTTTATCGTACACTTGTAAAATTAACTTATTAAAAATACTGACTTTGTCGTCGATTTCAGTACTGACAAAAACAGGTGACCAATTGATACCACTTACATCACGCTTCAAAGCCTCCCAGTCTATGCCCTTATAACTACGAAGAAATGAATATTGAGACTTATGTTTAGGAGGACGAATGCGGTACGAGAGATAGATAAAATCGTGATAGGAGAAAGACGATGTTAATTGCCCATGTGCTACAACCTTATCAAGGGAGGAAACTATCATTATATCAAGGAGTGAAGGTGTGCAATTGGGAAAATGGTGAGTAGCGGAGAGGGGGAGAATGTTCAGATTAAAAGAAGACAATATCGTCTGAAGTTTATGCGACCGGAAGTCGTTCTTAATAAGATAGTGTTGATTTATTTAATTTAATTTTTTGAAGATGTGCGTATCTTAATTTTTGTCTTGACAAGTTTTTGTTAATCCTGTTCTTCCTTTGAAGTTCTTACTGGGTAAATTAAAAAAGTAACGAAAAGTACTATCAAATATTGTTCCTGAGGATGATTATACGCATACAATTATACAGTCAGTCCATCGCAACCACGTTAACTGTAAAAAGAAAAAATACTTCGTAGTCATTAGTAGTTTAATTAGTTCTCATACTTGAGTCAGGCAATTAATATCTAAATTCTACTAATAACCGGTATTTGGTACGTGAATACCGTTGTCATCCATACCCGTTTATTGAATTCTTTCAGTTACCTCATTAAGATCAGATACGTTACAAATAATAAGGTTTTTATTTATATATTTTTGTACACGAATGAAATCTTAGACAATAACAACAATGTTGATACAATTAGCACAAAGGAACTATTTACGTATATTTCTTTAAGAAATCTCTTCTCTCTTCCAGCAGCCCTGTGAGAAGGAGATAGTTTTTATTGTCTTTACGAAAGGCTCATGATACTTTACAATTTACATAATTATATGTCGTCATACTGAAATGCGTACTTATGTGTGTCGTAGGGAAATGGTGAAACTCAAGATTTGATCAAATCCCTAAATTCCTTTTTATGCTTTAATAAAATCAGCGACCTAACTGACGGCCATGAAAATTCAGTTACGTGTTATTTTTATTGCGAGGCTTCGCAGCCTGAGCCTTCCTACGTAAGGAAGGGCCTACAATCCTCCCGCCCCCGGTTCAAAACTCAAAAACAAGATTTCATCATTTAATCAAATCGTAGTTTTCATCATTTCCTTGAGACTATAATTATGATGATGATTATTTTAAAGACAAGACTGCTTGGACATGAGTTTTATGAATATAGATTTATATAAAATGGGACAAAGTTGCTGTATGTACTTAACATTATTTCTTTCCATGTTACATAAGGAACACAGGTAAAGCCAATCCTATATTCTGCCGACGTTTTGAGGGCACCGGTAAGCAATCCTTGCCAGCTGGGAGAATTCTCATTTTACGCACGTTTACAAGGATATTAGGATACTTACGTTCCGTATTTATTCGTCATGAATGCTGGGCAACTTAAATCAGCTGTCAAAATTGGTGGTTAAGCCATTCTATGGCTTAATATAAAGTACTGAGGGCTATTTCGGCGTGCCTTCCATCAGCTATATTTTGGACGCAGTACACGTCTTAAACTATGCCCCAAACGTGATTTCCGGAATATTATACAAACGGTTTAACATGTATTACAGAAATATTAGTACGCGACGTCGGCGCGGCCGTTGTCCGTGTTGCCACATCTCCCTTTGGAATTATAACTACTTACGACTTATTGTCGATTATACAATAGTACTTACTACCTAACAACATTTAAGTAGGCCAAAAAAGTTTTGAATTACATTCTTGGTTATTATTTAAAAGTAAATATGTTGATATTCGTTACTCCTAGGACGCACACGACGTCACAAACGGCTATGACTTGAGATTCATCAGTTAAATAAATATCGTCCTTAGCCGGGAATCGAATCCGGGATCTTACTAATAACAAAAGTGGCACTGGTAATATTATATTACCAGGCGCTGATAGGCCAAGACTGAGGTCTTCTAAACAATATTTTACGACGTTGCTCAATTGTGGATCGATGGAGGGATTAGTCATGAGTAGGCGAATGTCTACGGTTCTCAGGCTATAGTTATCAATATCAAATCCCACGACAATAAATACGAATGATTGATCAAATTTGCCTATGGCATTACGGTAGTACAATAGGTCGTTGCAATGCAAAGTTGTTGCAACAATACAGAATTCTTCTAATAAGACAAAACTTACAATAGATTTTCTTAGCGTCTGTGTTTGTATGGCTTCAACCCATTAATAGCGTACTACTTCCTCATGACGAGGCATACTTCACTACTGTGCTTCAGGTCAAGACGGATTGGTCGCGAGGTTAGGGTCTACTTTTCATAACAACTATCTCAAGCCTTATCGTCATCATCAACGTCCACCCGTAGCAACAATTTTAAATATGCTACATTTTATTTCCTCAGCAGGTTGAAGCTAACCCACAAAAATCCTGGATCCGACATTAAGCGAAGATATAAATTACTGTGTTCTGAATTCCAGAAAGGCCACCCATGTCCGGACACGCAAGAGCTGAGTCCTGGCCGGTGGGGTGGCCGGACCGTGGCGGAGTGCAAGTGTCCCCCCGGCACGGCCCAACTGCCACATAGCACGACCTGTCACAAGCTGTTCGAGAAAGGCCCTTGCAGGTCCGGGGAGTACTTCGCACCCGTCGAGGAGTCATTCAACAAGCGAGGGTAGGTAAGCATCACAGAACTAAGCTTATTATCATAGATTCTTAGAATCGTACCTTGAAGAGGTTTGAAGTCAAACATAAATTAACGAAAAAGATGCTGAACTACGTGTGTGGTCTATGTCCGTTTAATCGTTTAGTTATTTTACTTTACTTTTGAGATCGAGTATTAACCGATAAATAAGTCCTTATGCGTCCCCAATTTAATTTTTTATAATCGATTTTGCTTGTGAAGAAGTTTTATCGAAATAACATAACACACTTCATCGATTATATACGTAGTATTTAACGCCCCACTATTATTTATTTCACTAACAGTTACTTATATCGCTCCTTAGTAAATAATCACCATACAAATTCTGTACGATTAATTAATTAATTAATTACGATTTAAGTAACCGTTTGTGGCTCTGAGTTGGGGCGATAGAATGGTCCCCAATCTGCATTGTATTTACTATTATCAAAGAGTTAAAATAATCGTTTCTTTAAACCAATTAACAATTAGCAATAAAATTCTGCAATATGAAGAAATTGTTTATTGTTATGCATAAAATATGCTAATACACTTTGAGGAAATGATTCATAATGGCTACCAAACTTGCATCACCTTTTCAAAACTGCGACCGAAAACCGCGACCGATTTTCCTATTACGAGTACATTGCGTAACGCATCCTTGTTGAAATAAGGTCATTTAGTTTCCAGTGAGTAATCTATTGGTTTTTATGCCAGCGAACGTCAGGGAATGTGCGTGCGGCCGCAGCAGTGCGCGGACGAGACCTTGCTCTACTGGCCGCCGGACGGACGCTGCTACTACAGGCACACCCAGGGGCCCTGCTACTCTGGCGCCGTGCTGGACGTCGGAGCTGATGGATTGGCCAATTGCAGCGTAAGTAGGAAAACCCTGGCCGCGAATGGATTCTGAGCATTTTACTTCGCAGCAGGGTCAATGTCAACTAGGTTACGATCGAGAAAGATCTTGCAAGACTCGCCTTAAGCTTACGGTATGCGATATGTATGTTTGTGTGTGAATAGTAGAAATTGTAGCGATTTTGTTTGCAGCTATGTTCTTGGCAATATACGCTTAATTATATTCCTTTCTGGCAAATAAATTTCAATGATCAGCATAATATCGTGAATGTACGGATCTGTTTTCTTGCCGCTTTTTCTCCCGGGACCACTCATGGTACGGTTTTGTTGAAGCGATGATGGCGTGATGACTTTGAAAAGAGTTTGCAACAAACTGAAAACGAATAAATTATTTGTCTTTTATTTTTTTTATTTGGTTCCTGGAATAATTCTCTGTATTTCTGTATTCTAGTGTCCAACCGGAGGTCCACATTACTGGTCGGTGGACGGCAACTGTTATGCGCACTACTCCCGCGGGCCCTGCGAGCGCGGTCAGCTGTTCCTGCCCGGCGGCACGTGCGGCTGCGAGACCCATCTGCCGCACTTTCACAACGATACTGGAGGATGTTATGAACTAGGTAACTTTCAGAAGGGAATTGTTTTATGAAGCATTTTAAGCGCTCATAGCCCGATCTTAAGTGATCGACAAAGTTAAGCAACAGCGGGCGCGGTCGGTAGTTGGTTAGGTGACCGCTAGTGGCAAAAAAATCTTAAGCGCTTCCGTGCTTCGGAGGGCACGTAACGCCGTCGGTGCCAGCTGTAATCGTAATATAACGTTAAGTCGTTAAGCCATGTCGGAGGCCCTCGGGAGGCATGAAAACTTCTGACACTTGGGTTGGCGACTAACCATTCCTCCAATTCGCACTCTATCTACATCTACATCTCTAGGCCTCCTAAACAGGAAAGACTCGTGCTCAATTATGCAATTATGAGCTATGAATGGGTTGAAGCCAACTTTCAAAATCTTTGTAAAGGCAATTGTTTTTTTTACTAGTTGGTTACAAACGTTTAGAGACAAATGTTTTTTACTAGCCTTTTTTTACAAATGTTGGTGGGTTGCAAATGTTTTTACTAGCCCGCAAAATATTGGACTTCATGGGAAGAGTTCTGTAGTCAGTAAACAATGAAGTGGAAATTCTGAGTTAAAAGTAAATCGAACGAAGATAATTTATACTCGTACAAACTTTTACGTCCCATTTATTATTTTAAGCGATGAATTTAAAAAAATTCTTTAATAGAACAAAATACTCTGTGAACAGCATACAGTTACTTTGCTTTGATTATATTATTTGAGCTTTCTTTCTCTCTTTTCAAGTTTTTAATGTGCCGTATTATGTGATAAACTACACAAATAAACTCCTGTACATAGTTGCGTGTTTCTAGGTCCACTTGTCTATGTGGTGCATTATCTGACAGTCAGTCGTCATTAGCGTTCTTTATAGTAGATGAAAACTGAATGTTCTTCCAGTGTCTGTACAGCAAGGCTATTCTGTTTTGTAACTTGACAGCGGAGTTTCAAAATTGAAGTAAGAGTTCGAGACTCCCTTCACTTCGCAAGTGCGTACCAGATGATTAGAGAATCACATATCAAGATCTCGGACTCGAACTTCTCTTCTCGAATCTGACTGCGGATTCCGCTGTCAAGTTACAAAACAGAATAGCCTTGCTGATATAAACAATGGATTACGTCACTAAGTCGTGGGAACTAGATTAAACGACGATCTCAGCTCTATTTTATAACTGATGCTAGCTAATTTATAACCATAGCTTATATGACGTGAAGATGTAGGTACTTAAGCAATTAGAAAAAGTTACGTCTGTGTGAAAAGTTGTTTTATGTCACGGAGCTAATCAGTAAACACCGTGCAGTAACGCCGTCTGTGAGCAAGCGGCAAGAGTGGATACGTGATTTAACAATAACTGTCAATGGAACGGATTACTGTTTATTCCTTATTGATATTAACACTGATCTCAATAGATTCTTTCATACGCCCGTAGGGCCCGATATTCATTAAGTTTTTATCTAACAATAAGAATTAATGATAAAATAAGCGACCCTCTAGCCTTAGTTTCCAAAGTGGTCCAGGTGGACCCCCAGGGGTTCACGGGAGACTCGACGGGGGTCTACGATGGCGTGACAAAAAAAATAATTAATTAATCAATTCTCATCTTTTTTTTCGAAAACTATTAACCTCTATTATAATCTAAACTCAGCCGTAACGTTTCCATGGTTAGATCTAATCTTCACATTTTTGTCGAGTTTTAGGAATATGGTAGAAATGTTGCTACAGGGGTCCACCGGAAACCAGGTAAATTTTGAAAATGGTCTATGAGAAAAAAGTCTGGGAGCCTCTGCTCTAGGCTTTGGCTGGCAAGTTTCTTGCTCAGTGAATATGCATTGCTGTAGACCGAGGAAATTTTGCCAAATAAATAAATAGCCGAATAGAAAAATTTATGGATTAGTACGCAAAGTTAGACAAATGCACAGACAAACGTATTAAGATTCTCAACATCATTATAATGAGATCTATTGCGTTAGTAAAAACAGCTCCTATAGTTTTTCTAAAATAAATTTTATATTTCAGTTATAGACACGACTCATGTTACAGTCATATCTCTATACATAATATATTCTAGCCTATTTTTGATTCCTAACGTTCCCCAATTACTAATTCTCAAACCCTCACATAACATACGATGACCTACATTTATTTCCCTACATCCTTTTCAAGCCATCCCTCACTCAGCCTTGTAAATAATGTATCAAATTCCCGGCTCACATTTCCCGAGGTTTCACAGACACATTTCCTCCTCAGATTCAATCGGGCCGTGTCCCAAGGGACACCTGTTCTCTATATCGGAAGTGTCATCGCGAGGGTCGCGCTCGGAGTGTAAGTGTAAGGCGTTCCACGCGCGGGCTGCTGATGGCGCCTGCTACAGACTGTACACCAGGGGACCCTGCGCTCATGATGAGATGATTGCTAGAGGAGGAAGGTGTACTAAGGTAAGAACTAGGTATAGGTTGGTTTTTAAAAAAGCCTCAAAGAGAGTGTGAAAAATACAACATCTTTGTCTTTGGCCTTCGTCATTCATTATAACTACAGTGAATTTTGCCACATCAAATGGACCAATTGCAGGGAAATGTAGAGTATATACTGTATAGAGCCCTATGGCTCCTCACAGCAAAGGAATGCTTGAGTGAAACTGAAATGGCTGGACGTGTCAAACGCACAGAGAAATAGCGTTACAAAAAGATTTGCAATGGTTTTCTTCACAATTCCAGGTACCATGCGCTCGCGGCAGACTGTACGTCCCGGAGCGGCGCCGATGCTACCGGCCGGGGACCGCCGAGCCGTGCCCCGCGGGGGAGGTCGTGGCCTTCGACTTCGAGGCCCGTCCCGCACTCGACGGCCTCAGCCATAACGGAGTGTGCGCTTGTGGCAGCGGTGTCTGTTCCAGGAAGGAGGTGAGGACACCGAGTAACAGATAAAAAAAAAAAAAAATTGTGACTGTGCTGTTAATCGTTAAGGAGTTCCCTCGTCTGGAGCCTTTGAGTGTAGTATTATGTCATGATTATCACAATCGCTTGGAGCTAAACCTGAGTCATCATGTTTATCACAAAAATGCATTAGGTATCATCGCAACAAAAGCTATAGGTATGTAAAACAACTTTTTAAGATAATTTAGCTTGCATGATTTATACAATTCAAACAGGGTAAACTTAAGTAAACATGTCATGAGCGTTTAAAAACATAAAGAATAAGTAGGTATCCAAAGGAGAACCCCATCTTCCATAGAAACACCGGCCTAGATAGACAAGACTGAAAATTGGTGGTCAATTAGATCATTGTAAAAGCTTTAATTTCTCTAATTTTCACGGCTGCTAGCAATGGCCAACTAATGAAATCCTAGAATTTCCATAAGTTATGATTATGCAGTGATGCGTTGCCGACCAAGAAAGAGAGAGGAATAAAATAAGAAAATAAAGCTTCTAACCTAAATAAATAAATCGTTTAATATTTTCTTTGACTATAATATATTACTTTAGCTTCATTTCATTTACGCTCACTCACTCATTAATTTAACATACAAACATACAACATACTTTGTAGTTACTAAAGACAATAAATATCCTTCCAGGTGGACGCCTGTTCATCCCGTAAAGGCGCGGCGCCATTTAACTCAACCTGCCACATTCTGCACACGCGCGGGCCTTGCTCCGAGGGCTCCTGGCTCTCCCTGGATGTGCGAGGACACGTCACCTGTCAGTGTCGACCGGACAATGATTGCAGTAACTCTACTGAGAGCTGACATTAACCCTAGGGTTACGGCAACGCTCAAAGGGAACGCTCTGCGTTGCGAGCGAGCGTCAAGCATTGATGAATTCGAAGACAAATGCACAGCGATATTGTTTGAAATGACGTTTTTCAGTGATAGAAAACTGTGGCATCATGTAATTTGCGTTGGCTCAACAATGGGACACTTGGGCGTTTGAATTTTAATGTTGCTCGTACATTGAAAAGTACTGATCTCAAAAGTTGGATCATTTTGAATTAAGAAGATTTGTTGAAGCCTTTGATGAAGATGAACATGATGTATTTTGAAGAACGATACACCCTAAAAATGGAAATGGAACATGGAATAGTTATGAATAATATGAATGGATAATATGGATACGTATGCGTGGTAAAGTTTACATGAAGGTCGAAGTAACACGTGATGGCTACAAAATAATGTCATTTATAGTTTTATACCAACTTATTTAATACTCTTTTTGCGAGTATCATAGTCTATTAAGTTTTATTGTAGATTATTATTATAGAAAATTAAATATTTATGATTATTGTAATAGTTTTTTAGTGTAGAAACATAAAAGCTAAAATAGCATACGAGTAATGTTGTAGTTTTCTATTCGTTTGATCTGATTAATCAGGACTAACTATACCTTCACGAGGCACCAAAGTCTTGCCTCCTTTTGAATCTTGCACACGCAGCACACCAGTTACCAACTTTTACTGCAATATAGATATTACTGGAAGTCCACTTCACATCCTGAAATGATCTTTATAAATGCTCACACACTCACATCCCTAGATTTCTTTGTTATATACTGTGTCAGGCCTGGCGCACTCCGCACTTTCGGTATGATGTTATAATATAAGTACGTGCCGCGTTCGACGGCCGACCCGTCCGAACGCGGCCGATTTCAGAAGGGCTGCCACGCGCCGCTGCCCCGCGCCGGCCGGGCGGCCGTGTCATTCATTCGTAATATCTATCATACATGTCATCACAAAAAAGAAGACAACCCTGACGTTGTCAGAAAAGATAAGTGTTATCATTAGAAAGAGAGGCAACGTCTAGATGTCAACGTCTGACACGTCTGTTGACGATAAGTGTGACCAATTACACTTTACTGTGTAATTAATTACACTTTATTGTGTCGCAAAACAAAGAAATAAAATTAGGTATTGATTTCTTAGGTTTTCGCGATTATTATAAAATAAAGTAACCCCACCACAGATGGGCCAAATACAAAAGCCTGGCGGGCCGCACGTTGAGTATAGCTGATCTAGATAAATATGGTCGAAGAGGCCAAACCTCATCGCACCAGATTTGAAGGTACGATTCTGTATATGTTCGACGAGAGTCGATAGTGGGATTTAGTTGAACTGGACTTTTTTTCAGTGAAAATCGTATTATAGGTCCGTGATATAGCAATATAATATGACATAGGTTGGAGCAAGAAGGCTAACCCTATATTTGGAAACCACGTTTCGAAGAGGTACCTGAAGACGGATCATGTGACATTTTATGAATATCTGCGCCCTATCATTGGTCGAAGTTACATACCGACACCTTATGAGTGACTACCACTATTAAGGTCAACGTCATTCAAGCCTACGATTGGTCGAGGATGTTCATCCAAAGTTACGTGATCCGTCTTCAGTTACCTTTTTGAAGGGTGGTCTCCAAGAAACTTCTTGGGTTGAAGTTAGTTTTGATCTAGACCGGTGGTTATAGCACTGTTCGGAATTGAATGAAGTCTTTTCTACGATATGCGACCATGTGATGATCTTTCCAGCAATGCACTTGCACACCCGTGATAGCACGAGTAAGTGGGAGATTTAGTTAACGTCAATGTTTTGTTTACCACCGCAGTAGGATTCAATGTCTCGCGAGTGGCATGGACAGCACAAATAAAACATCACTCAAACACCCATGACCCGATTTACCTGTCACATAAATATCTGTCTCAACTGGGAAACGAACCCGGGAACCCTCGCTTCGCAGGCAGGGTCACTACGTTTATTATTATTCTAAGGTCCACTACCAACTAGACTATAGAGTCGTAAAAAACCAATAAAAAAGCATGTGAGTGCAAAAAACGGTATATTTTTTTTACGTAACATTCACCCCATTACCCTATAACACTGTTCTGAATTAATTCTATTTTAAATTACTCTCTGACTAATTAAAAAAAGAAATGTCAAGATCGCCACTTCACTAATTGCATCAGAGCTAGCGCATGCCAGGTGATCTAATTTATATAGCCAGTGATTAGCTCTACACTATAGTGTAATGATTTCCGCTTTAATACTATCTGGATAAGGTTCCTATTCAAACGGCAATATAAACCGTACCTTGTGTAATGATCCATTTGTTTTTAATGGTACCAGCTACTTAGAGCGACAACCAGACAATCAGATATACGCTTTTGATGCTTCTGTATGTAAAATGTCATGCCTGGGTGGTTCCTCTTTTTGATCCAATCCTGAGCGTAGTAACTATCATAGAAATGCATTGTCATCGAGACTACAGTAACAGGATAGGCGGAAGTAGTTTTATTTCAGCTTGCATGACTGACCCATACACTAACGAATTATGCGTGCCGCGAAGTATTGGAATAGCTTGCACGCGTGGGTGCTCCCGTCCACCAACAATGTACTCGTAGGTGTCTTCAAGAGAAGTCTTTATGTTAGTGCGTTCTCCATCTTAGACTTCACCGCCACTTACCATCAGCTCTTGTTGTCAAGCACTAACTTATTCCATGTGAATAATGACAAGTTAAATAAAAGGTTTTAAAAAGGAAAGGTAAGAATAAAACCATCTTATGTCAGTACAAAGTCTTTATTTAATAATTTACTAATATTCTTAACCTATAGTATGGTATAAAAATAGTCAAAAGGTTACAGCTAATACAGATCTACGTGATGTTTGGCTATCGCTAACTATAATACACATTTGGTTTCGTTTCTAGATCTACTTCTCTTTTAATTTCGTTTGTGATTTTCCTGAAAAAGAAAAAAAACCATTAATAAAATAGTTGTGAAAGAACTAGAAGGAACTAGTTTAAGAATTCTAATAGGTAAAGATTAACCGTAATAAACCTATATGAACTAATTACACAAGTTGATTTAGTTTGAAATTTTACTTTTGCTTTTCTTTTAATAATAATAATAATAATAATTTTTTATTTCAGGCCTTTTGGCCCATAGGCTTCCTAATAACAAAATCGAAATACTTATACTACTAAAAATGTTAGTAACAATTTTTCTTATTCTATGTTAGTAATTAATAAAATAAAAACTATATCTAACCTATCCTATCCCCATCCTCACAAAACGAGCACCAGGTGGGGTTGTCCTGGTGCTGGTGTGCACCCCATTCCAAGCCCTCCAGAGAGGGCTGTCAAACTTCACAGCCAATGTGCTGAGAAGGGTGTTGGAGCTACTCAATAGTCTGCTGTCTGCCTATCATGGACGCGGCACGCTTGCGCATGATCGCATAGAAATCGTCCACACGAGCATCCGCAAAAATAGCCGACGCACTGCAGTGTCGAGGCTTCCTCAACATCGCCCTCAGCACATTGTTGTATTGAACACGCAGAGCTCCATAGGCCCGCCGCGTATAGTCCGCCCACAGACTGCACGTGTAGAAAGATTGGCAATAAGCTTTAAATAATATTAATTTGACCTGTGTCCGTGCTACGTGCAAATCTGCGAGCCAACATATTGCCCCGGACCGACAGAGCCCGGCGCTCTCGTTCAATGTCGCTGTCGTCATCCAGGCGTTCAGTTACAATATGACCGAGGTACCTGTACTCAGCCACTCGCCTCAGAAGAGTCCCACATAGACGTACACGTGGGTTGAAATTAAGTGGCTTTTTATTACCTCTAAAGATAATAAATTCACTCTTCTTAGCATTGTAGCTGAGTCCAGTCTCCTCGGCATATTCTTCACATATTCTTATCAATTTTCGAAGCCCACTGACCGAGGGGCTCAGCAGAACCATGTCCTTCTTTTGCTGAGCAAAGAAGCTCTCTGCGATTCCGTCTTGGTAAAAGGAGGTATGAGGAAACAAGGAGAGCTGATGACAGTAGGTTATTCGTTCAGATTAATTCAGTTTTCTAGGGACAAGTAGGTACCTAATGTTGTCTCGAATTGAAGAGTTGCCGTCCATATTGGACATTCAAATGATTGGAAAGATGAATGGATATAATCTTTGAATTATATTTATTTGTTTTGCTAAATGTGTCTGTATGGTACTTCGTGTGGGTTACCTACTGGTAACCCCTGAGTTTAATTTGAAATTAAGTGGGTATTTAAGCCTGTAATCTTTTTGGAGATTTAGCACAAATCTTGCTATGTCTGGGAACTGAGATAAAATCTCTACAATAGTAATTGCGTACATCCGTCCTGTTGTTTGCCTAACCCATTAACACCCACTGTTCACGGGATCCTCTCACTATTTTGACGACCTTGATCCTCAAACGCTGCAACCCTCAACAATAGTGGTGGAGAGTTTAGGTGCCATTCATTAATTACGTAAGGACGATTTCGGCAAATTGTTCCCCCCCCCCCCCCCCTACACCCATCTAAGGAAACGTAAGATTTCTTAGACCCCCCCCCTCTCCTCTTACGTAATATTTCATCTAGTTTTGGAATGAAATTAACAGCATTAAAGTTCACAATTTGACGAAAAAAAGATCCGCCGCCTACATAGACTATAATTATGTATAATGTGAAATGCTGACGGATTAGCCAAACGGCACAAAACTTAGGAAAACTTAGAGCACACAAAATTAAGAAAATAATAATATGATGAAATAATAATAAATAAGTAAAAGCAACCAGCTAAATGCGAGCCAGGATTTTTAAACATAACTTTTACTATTTAGTGGAACCTAACTTAGCTGTGTAACGAAACGGAATTGAGAAACATTGAAAAATTGTCATCCCCATATTGTCCCGATCAAATTACCAAGTTCTGCAAATAGGTGTAAAATCATTTTCTTTGTGATACCTACTTACAAATTCACAGTTTTGAGATTTTTTCTTTAACCTATGTTATACCTAAGAAATTTCTTCTAGCTGAGTGTCTTTTGATTGCGTTGACAACACAGAATATTGATCTTTTCACAGCTCCTAGAGATTGCAGACATGAATGTTGGATATTAATTTTAATTTGTTATCTTCACGCGTTCCTGAGAAAAAAGGTCTTGAAAGACAGACATACAGACGGGCAATGGAGTGAGTGATAGGGACCGTGTTTTTATGCAGAATAAGTTAGTGCTTGACCACAAAACCACCTGATGGTAAGCGGAAATGAAGTCGTGTATGGTAAACTCTTGACTTGAAGACACCCACATTATAATCAGATGGGAAGACCCACGCGGGCAATTTATGCCAGTCCTTTGCGTTACGCATAGTAAAAGACGAAGCAAAGCACAACGTCCGTACCAGGGGGATGTTGACAACGAAGGGAGGTAAGGAACCCTAAAAATATCGAAACGTTTTGTGGTGTATTGACTTTTCATTGTATTGCGGTTCTAATGATCAATCATACTGCTTTAAGAGTATGTTCTGTAAATTAACTAAAGTACCTACAATTTTTTCCGAAGCGAAGCGAGGGCAACTGCTAGTAATTATCTAAAAAAGATTCTTCTGCACAAAAATGTGAGCAGAGACAAAACTCTATAATTTATACAAGACACTGGAAAATCATTTTACTTTTCCCTTTTGTATATTTGTAGGGATCTATTTATATCATCATATTTATAAACTTCATCATCAACAATTCCATTACTGCAAATTGATGAGTGGCAGAATAAAAAATAAAACTAAGAATAAGATTATAATAATGAACTCTTAGGCGCTCCACCCACTGCACCGCGCCCCGTCGCGGTGCGCGGGATGGCAGATTTTACCATTGTATGCAAATATGTCAATTTATATAGAAATCACGCCTAGCACAACACACTGCCGACGCGGCACCGCGCGGGAAATTGCCCCGCGCGCAGTTGTATTATCCGTCGCTCTGCGCACCGCGGCGGGACGCATCTTCAGTGGGTGGAGCGCCTTATACCCTCTTATACCCTCAGAGAAATCCTGCAGTATTACGAAGAGTCGTTTAAAAATTAATTATCTCATAGGTACTTCTAGCTATTTTTTATTTAAAAATTTCGAAGCGTTGAAGAATTTAATTATTGGTATTTAATGTTAATCCAGTCAAGTTACTTGCCTTAACCTACTTTAAGGTAATGAAGGTTCTACACTGAATAATATTGTTCGCTTAAATGGTACTGTAGTGATGAATCGGGTCAAGTTTGAGCAGGGTTCAAGTATATAGGGCTTAATGTCTTTATTGTTTATCTGTCTGCGTTTTTATTAAGAACATATTCCGAATTACCCAATGTTTGGACCCATGAGACGCAGTAGTTGTCATGTTGGAAGTTCAAAAGATCCCCTTGGGTTAATTTTAATGCTGAGGTTAAATTTCATTTCAACATCTGGGTAGACAAGAACGTATTATAGCCCACAGGATTTCCGTACATATATATTATTATTATGTTATCTTCTGACAAAAGCAGTTACTTAATATTACAAAATCTCAAGATTACGAAGACTTTATGGGACTATAGGCAAAGTGAAAGTTCCCTAAAGAGAACCACGGATGTGTTTATTTGTTTTTATTTTTTTTATTTTATTTATTTAATTAAGGACACCCAACACAGATAACACAGGAATCAAGCTATAAGTACAAATGCTAATTTATCTTAAAATAAGTGTACCCATAATTATAGGGTGCCACAGCGTGCACAATTTTGCAGCTAGACAATTTGTTATAAACAAAACATGAGTAAAGTATATCAATCGAAGATCAATAGTACATGAGTCTTTCAAAGCTAGACAAAGGTCCCCTCTAATTGATGCCTCAGTCACGAGTCACGATAGATTCATCGGTTCACGATCGATTGAGTTATATTTGAATACGATAGAAGAACTTCAGAGTTGAAGCACCAAAGAAAAATTGAATTTGAAGTTCAATTATTTTTCTTTCAAGCGAAAGTTGCTAATACAACATTGTTCGTTTAAAATTTAAAATTTTCTTCATTCAGTGGAAATTTAATTTAATTCATTTTAATAAATTCTTTGGATTAGTTAGTGTATTAAATGTGAAGTCATGGATGGTGAAACGGTGAGGAGAAAAGTCCTATTAGTTCGTAATATAAATAATTTCTCCTCAATTCTCTTCTCAAGTTGAGTGTTTACGCCGGCCAACAATACACACTTGAGAATATTATGAAGAACAGTTTGGTAAGCCATCCCTCATTGTATTGACAAAACTAAATATAGCTACGAGTAGGAAGGTACTTGACAAAATTATAGAGACTCCAAGTTATTATTTCTTTATCGTATTTCTTGGTATTTTCGTTGCCGTTGTATTATTAGGTTGTTGTAATCCTATGGTGTTTAGAGACATAAAAAGATTATAAACAAATACCTAAGAAAATAGGTAAGAAAAACCGATTTAACATTGGTATTATTATAGAAGCTGTACAATAATCTCTGCTTAATGGTGTACTAGCATGGGATCCGGCTCTAGATATATTCTTTTCAACGCATTGGATTTAAGAGCTGTAATGTTTACATTTATCATATCATATTAGTTATCATAAATATGATTATGTTCTTAACATGGATGTATCGAATGTTTTTGTTTAGGCTAATGGTAAAGAATGTACTAGCAGCTCCCCATGTCCTATAATATTTTATACTCAGGTAAATACAGTTTACCTATCTACATGGAATGCTTATTTTTTATGGAAATATCCGACAAACGAGCCGACGATCCACTTGATGGTAAGTCGTCGCCCATGAACATCAGTGACACCAAAGACATCACTGATGCGTTGCTAGAAATTATAAAAATGTAATGTGACGGAACTCGGCTTACCAAAGTATATCCTGTAGACCTGGTTGAAGGGCATCTCGATGGTCACCGTCGTCAGCACCGATATGATGAGCACAACTAACATCTCCGGTGTAAAGATCTGGAAACGTTCAATATAAAACAAATAAATGCTACACATTCATAGGCCCCACAATAGGTAATCATTATCATTAATACTATATTAATACTATGATATTGAATAAATTTCGATTAATAAATCGATAATATTGAATAAATTTTATTAGAGCCATGTATAACAATTTACATGCCCAAAGAGGCAGAACATAAGGTCAAATTGTATTTTTGTGAACCATCTTCATGCATGTACTATGTTCTAGCAAATAAATAAATAATTATTATTAACTGTGTCGTGGGTGCCATATAGGTACAACACACATACCCAGACCGAGAACAGAAATTCAAAGTCATTATTCAAATTTCTGCCTCGCTGGGATTCGAACCCTTCGGCTTCGAACGGCGGTTGGGCATTGGTAACTATTACGTCACTTGTTTTATACTTGCAATAATGATAAGTCTAAATCCAGAATGTTACTTAATTAACATTATACTTTCTTCATTAAGAAGAATAACTATAATATAAACAACTAGTTGATGCGTGTTCCAACTTCCACTACGCTAAAAATTTTCTGATGAGCATGACAGATCAGTATTTTTGTGTTAGAAAATTCGATTTTATCAATGAAACGAATGTGCCTAATGTATTGTTTTAGTAGTCTCAAACCACCTTCAGATTACCTTTCAGATGAACCCATTTTGAGGCATGTCGGTTGGATGGTTTCAGAGTCTATATAGGACATCCGTACAAACAAAAATGTTTGTGTTTTATGTTAGATAAGGTATATAAAAAGAAGCAAAGCAAAAACCCATAATTGTCCCACTGCTGGGCTCGGGGTCTCCTCTCACAGTGTGAGGGGTATTAGGCCAAAGTCTACCACGCTGGCCAAGTTTGGCGGTTGGCGGATTGGTAGACTTCCACACCTTTGAGAACTTTATGGAGAACTCTCCGGTGTGCAGGTTTCCTCACGATGTTTTCCTTCACCGAAGCAAGTGATAATTAACTTCTAATACGCACATAATATTTGAAAATTAGAGGTGCGGGCCAGGATTTGAACTCGGGCCCCTTCGTTCGGGAGACCAACGTTCTAACCGCTAGGCTATCACTGCTTCGCTAAGGTATATACATTTTGATAATTATCAAGTTCAATTATGAAAGTTAGCATACAGGGTATATTCATTCACTCATGATGATCTCTGCGCATCAGGAAAGACGGCCTCTTCTTAGCAGGGAAATTAAATATGAATACTTACAAGTAGCCACGGCGTGTAATACTCTGAGTGCCGCTGGACTCCCACATTGTAGAAGAATATGGGGAACTGGGTGAGGTACACTCCATAAGCCACTTTGTTGAACAACTTGAACACCTTCCATTCTACGAACATTGTGCCGATGCCTGCAACGTAATTTAAGGAGAAAGAGTAAGAGAAAAGAGACCATAACTGATTCAACATCACATAAATCTGCTATTTTATAATAAAAACTGATATAGCTACTTAACGTACCATCCAAGTACCGAAAAGCTCATGAAATTTTGCCTATATAAGTCCCATTTAACTCCCGTGCTCTTTGGTTAACTCAGACAATCATTAACGATTAACATAAACTTCCCTTAAGTATGCAAGTGGTTAGTTTCCCAATAAAGCTTCCTCATTCATCCATCATAACGTGGTACCTTCTGGTACATCGTAAAATAAATGATAATGGAAGGGAGCCATAAACATGGGAACTGTGGTACGGCAAGAATACATTACAAGTTTAGTGTCGAAGTACACATGCAGTGTTTTCGCTGCCGTTACAGCAGTAAGCAAGTTTTATTATCTGTTTACGTGGTGATACATTTCACTTACAACTTGTGTTTTATGTCTCAAGTAAAGTGATGCAGATACTTTGGGAAGGTTTCGCGAAATACCCCGTATTTTAAAATCTAAAATAATGCAGTTTTTGAAATTGATATATCGCGTTTGCATCGCACTGTCATTTTCTTGTATTTTATTTGTAGTTATTGTAGGCAGGAGTTTTGGAGGACCGGATATCAAAATACATTTCATGCGGGTGCGAAATGTTTTTGCTACATAAACCTAATAAACCTACTTATTCATTACTATCGTATTTAGAATCAGTTAGACAGTTCTTATAAGCACTACATTATCATGACATCCCTCTGTATGTCACCGCGGATACCCGCAGGTCATCTGTCTGCAGTCCATCTGAACGGAGCGTCTAATGAAGAGCATTAGACGCTCCGTTCGCCAACGCGTAGTCATGATTGAGGATTATCCTGCCTCAAATTATGTTTGCACTAAAAAAGCCTTAAATCTTCCACTTCTACCTTGTAACACTTACCAGCATAATCGTTGCAAATGGCCCAGTGCGCGAGACACATGAACAGTCCCCAGAGCACGGGGGCGAAGGCCGCGAACAGCGCCGCGGGCAGCGGCTCGTACCGGTAGCCCTCCAGCCCCATCTCGTACGGGCTGACGATCGTGAACGCCGCGATACCGAACACTGATGCCCAGAGGAGTCGGACTTGGTTCTAGGGATGCATAAGAATATTGTTACTTACAGAACAGATGATGATGGCAGGATATTAGCAACAGCATTAGGCGTTACTGTGGAATTACGGGACTAAAGTTTTCACCATAAGGTCATTAGAGTGTTTGTGCGATCAGTACGATGGCCGCAAAGCAGACAAGTTAAAATTTTTGCCCAAGGTCAGTGATTTGTTAAGTCTAGGCGTAGGAATAACACAGACAGGTCTGATAACTTTTTGATGGCCATAACGTTAAACAGCTAGGTAGTCTTGGCACCCTAGCTTACATGAAATGGTTTTTGGAAGATTCCTCGAACCTGTTACAATTTGGGGAATGCGACTTCAACTTTTCTGCTATGGAATGTCCAAGTCTTGCTAATGTGTTATAGCCAAATATGAAACGGTTAGTTAAGTTGTGCAAGTCGTAAAAACATAAAACTCACATCGTTTAGCTTGACGTATGTCTTTCTCGTTCTTATAATGTATGCCATGGCAACGCCGATGAGATATATGGTGGCTCGGTGAGTGGGTAGTATGTAGGAATATCGAGCCGCGTCGAGGAGTTTCTGGACTCTGGAAACAAACGAAGTATAAATTGACTATTCTGTTATGCACGAAGCGTGATTCTTTTATCAGGTCAGGTATTATATTACCTGGACATAAACTTAATAATGATAAATTTGATGACAGTTATAATTAACTGTCACCAAGTTCTAATGAATGATGTCACGAAGTTCCAATGAACTTCGTAGCCCAGCACTATTGCTGGAAGAACTATGAAAAAAAAACTGTTTTCGTACATTTCCTTCGAGCCAAGCCAGATAATGTATTTTAACACCTTTTAACGTGTGCGAACGCCCTTTAACTAATACCTTTTCAATATAATTCACACCAGAACACATTCATAATACACAACTTTTTGCCTAAACGTGACAACATTAATTACAGTTTTATAGGAAATTCGTTCGTTGCATACTGAGGTATTTTCTCCGAAAATCTTACATTCCATTTTTATACAAAACTAGTTCTGAATTTTCAATATTTAAATATCCACTGTCATGGCATAGTAAAATTGTTGTTTGACCTAATTATGCCTCGCCCGCACTCTTTGTTTAATTATTCCGGCTTGTACGACCGGAGGTCGCCGGCACCCTGCCTCCCCACGCTCACAATTATTTTGATTGTGCGTTCAAATTTTTATTATTTTTGTTATAATTATCATTAAATTACGATTTTGGTGTCACTTGCAACTCAACAGGAAGTTCAAACCGTTCATTTCGACTGAACAAAAGCGTACATTATCATGCTGTTTCAGTTGCAAATTACAGTATAGTATAGTATGGCATGGCATCCATCCTTACAGGGCACGGGTCTCTTCTAATAACTGAGAAGGTTCAGAGCATATTCCACTACGCTGCTTTAACGCAGACTGTGGAGCTTACAGCCTAAAGTCTCTAAAACACCTGGTAATACTTACGATATTCCATAATACACGAACATGCTGATTTCGTACCAGTGGATAGCCAAATACCGAAGCACGGTGGATCCAACCGCTATGGATACTAGCAAAGTCCATCCCAATGTCTTGAACTTCCATAGGACAATCATCAGAGGAAGCGTCGCGATGTAAAGTTGCATATCCATGCCGATTTGATGCGTGTGAGTCAGGCACTGGGGAAGAAAACCAAGTTTGTTATATTCATTCAAATGTTTTAAGAATATTTTGGAATTCAATGAAGCGTGAGATTCTGTTAAAAATATAATTGGAATAGGTTTGAAACTAGTAGAAGATGTTTTACTAAATATCTAGTACCTAAACGAATGGAAGAGGAACCTGATCAATGGTTTGCCTTTTTCATATTCCTTTAACGATTCTGCGTAAGAGGCAGGCTAATTCCTTCATAAAGTTTTTACATTTAAAGAGAATCTTCCTGTAATAAAACAAATAGAGATAAAGCCGTTCCGTTTGTTTATCGCCGATAAAGGTTATGGTGGCCACTCACGGTCAGTCCATCGCGTCAAATGGCGTGATATACAGCCAAAATTTGATCGTGAATGTGAAAAACTGATGGCGTGATTTAAAAAATTTGTATGTCCAATCGCGCCATTTTGACATATGTCGTTTGGCGTGGCTCCAAAAATGACGCGATGGAATGACCGTGAGTGACCACCATTACTTGTTCTTAGTGCCCAGTGGCTGCTCCTTACTACTAAGTAAAGTGGATAAGCACTTGTATATTATGCATGACTCAAAAGCTGACTCGTAAAAAGGGCAGTAATCAATAAAGTAAATGAAAGTAAAGTAAATATTTGTCTTTGTGCATATATGAAAATTTAAAATATTGTACTACAACGTATGAATTTCCCTACAATTACTTCAAAACCCATTTCACGCTCTTTGGAGTCATATTCCCAAAAAATCATATATGAATATCCCTTCAATGGTTTTATTAGTCCATTTCAGGCTTTTAAGAGTTAGTCCCAAAAGTTATTAAAATGATTTCAAAACCCATTGCTCGCTTTTAAGCGTCCAACACCCAAAAAATTATTCAGTTAAGTTGTAAGTTGTACAAAATATTAAATTTTGTACAGTTGTGTAAAACCACAACGTGTAAAATTGTTTTCTGTGCTTACTCATATTGTTTGTGTAAAACCACTTTGTGTGTAAAACTTTTTTATGTGCTTACTCATATTATTGACTGTGAACCAACTTTTGGTTGTTTCAATGTGCAATACCTAAATGTAGAAGTTTTAAAATAATCCTGAAATGAAATATTTCGGGTCAAGGGATAAGGTCAGTTCGATCCAAAATACTTTCATAATAGTTTGGGTACGAAGTTCGCCTTTGTTTAATCCTGCGATCTCGCTTGTTGTATTTACATTAAATATTATTTCTATAAAAGATTTTTGGGCTTTGTAAAAGCTTAGTACTTACAAATAATAAATTGAATGGGTCTGAGTGCTTTAAGGTATTTTTATTATATCATGAATTAATTAATATTATAATACGTAAGCGACGTTTTTATAAAGCTTACTGAAATTGAATAAATTTTAGGTACGCAATTATTTTCTTTTTCTACTATGACAACAATTTTTATATGGAATTTCACATTCTTGTTTGAGGCCTCCTAAAACTACGACTTAAAATGTCTCGTGTGCATAGTACATAATAACAAAAAATAGATTTCATTGAATCTATTGAAAATAATCACAATCCTGTATCTAGTAAAACTATAGGTAGGTATATGTATATCTAAGTGTACCTCTAAGTTTACTGTTTACCTAGAGCGGTAGACAGAGAATTAGAGATCTAATATCTCAATTATGTTATGTATTGTTCCAACGTGAAGATACTAGGCCTAGACAGGAATGCCTTTGCGTCACCTATAACACTGTTATCTCATGTGGGTGTATTATATAAGCCTCCTGGGAACTAGAACACGTGAGGTCTATTGTTTTTCATTGAACGCATCATAGCATTGTGATATCAATCAATAGTATCAGATTATTGTTATGCTTTACGATTTTCCAGTACAAAATATAATAAGTGTAGCGATAGCCTAGTGGTTTGAATGCCAGTTTCCTGTAGGAGACATATAGGTAAAAATCCAACATCTGTGTATTTTTTCAATTATGTGAAAAGTATGCTTTCCTTCCAAGGAAAACATTATGAATAAACTTGCATGCAAGTTCTCCATACGGCTCTCTTAAGAGTGTGGGTACACACTTTGCCATAGCGGTGGATCAAGTGGTCTATGGCGTGTACTTTTTAAGGTCTATAACATAGCCCCGTTTTGAGAGACAATGCAAAAAATTAAGAGAAAAATAAGTAATTATTATGATGAACTAAATTCGCTTACAATCTAAATTCAAATACAAATGAAAAACGGAACTGCAATACACAGAAGTAGTAGTTGAGTTATTGTTGAAGTAGCTCACCATTTCTTCAAATCCGAAATAATTGTGAATGAAGAGGAAGCTCTTCCACATATTTCTCTCGCAAACCCTGCTGTGCTCTTCCACCACCAGATTCCATTGCGGCCCATTGTTGATGTCCGGCAGGATATAGGTGCAGAACAATATCAGACTCAAAAACAATGGGAATAATCTGGAAAGAGAAAAAAAGTGAAAGCGCTACGATTTATTATAGTTCTTCAACAAAGATGTAAAAAGAGCAGCTTGAGAACCACTTCTCTGTTTCTTTATCTCTCTTATTTCTTGGTCAGCAACAAGTCGGTGATGCCTTTGGTGTTACTGGTTTCCATGGGCGAAGGTTGTTGGCAAGCTATATAGAAAAGAGCTATTATAAGGCCGACAATGGAATGGTGACTCCTCTTGTGTACGAGGCACCTTGCATATGCAAGGTGGTACACTAATCAGATAGTAATTTTGTTACGGAAGTTCAAACGTATATAAGAAGAATGGCTTATCACGAGCTCAATAGCCTTCGTTATGAGGATGCAGCCATGTACGAGGATGGAGTAATTTTGCTGGTAGGAAACTTTATGAGATGTAAGGAAGAAGAAATATGCCTTTAAAATGCCATTTTTAAGATTTTAAATGAGTAATTTATGGTACCATAGTTTAGCACAATTTATAGCATTATTATAAATCTAGTTCAATACTAATTTGCATTCATTATCGAGCAAAATATAAGACATTATCTATAATTATTTCTGACATGCAATGAGATGGTTTGAGGACTAAAGTATAGACAAACACAAATAAATAAAGCACGCTAGGACGTAAAGATAAAAAAATTGTGCGCGTGTTTAAAATGTTATCAGATCATGGTATGCCAAACACGGGTGCACAAAGAACGATAGAGATATCTTAATGAGGCTGGCAATTCGAAGAAAAACCTTAAACAAAACAAGAAAAAGAAAAAAATTCTAATTGAAGCAGCCTTTCAAAGAAGAGGGTACTTTGAACTTATTTTAATTAAAACGTATTAGCATTGACAGAATTTTGTAGGTTTTTTGGTAGCTAACAAACTTACCACAACAAGCTTTTGTGCCAGATGTCGAATATTAATAATGGTCACTCGTGTTCATGCACAATGGTAACAGAGATCCTTGACTCTAAACAGAATCTCTATACAAGAACAGCCTCTCTAAACAGAAGGTTGTTTATTAACTTTTCAACACATTTGAATCTCATTAAAACATTTTTCAAATACGGACATCATAGGGTCCCTGTTCCAAGACGACAAGTGTCAAGTTCAACTGTTGAAGACAAGGAGTACGGCATTGCCAACCTGATGCACCTCAAAATATTAAAGAGAAGTGTGGTACCAACCTGAACCACCTGGCCAGAAGTCTGCTCTTCAGGTCGATAGTGCCCTTGCGTTCCAGCTCTTGCAGCAGGTTGTTGGCATTGAGGAACCCGCTGAGGTACAGAAAGCTGTCGGTGTACACTATCGCTGAACGTCCCACCACCGCCCATGGCATGCCAAACACCTGCAATTATGATATTATTTTAGGGTGAAAGTCTTTGGGTCGGATGTAAGTCGAGTAATCGTCAAGCTATCTTAAAAGAGTTCAGCGACATAAAAACATCCCACACTTGGAAACAAGAGGAAAAACTGTTTCCGCCTATTGTTAAAAACACTTGTTTATCTGTGATTTTTCGTATCCTCAAGTGGTTAGCAACCGTGAAATATTCCATAAGTCTTCTTGATATTACTTTATTTATCTACTAATCCAGAGATTTAACAATAGATAGATTATTTAAAACACAAGTAGGTCACGTATCAACCTTGACACATTAAGATCAGATTTGCAAAATCTGAGTTTCATTGATAATTTTAAATTTCAATTATAAGAAAACCTTCGCAAAACTTGAGGTTGAATGAGTTTCAATTATTTAAATATGTACTACAAGACCTTAAGACCTCATAACCTTATAAACGTGTAAAAAAGTTAATAGTGCAGAATATAATGTATTTCCGGTTTCGAGGAATTTTCATTAACATTATAAATTGGTGTATTCATGTTTTTTTCGTTACGTTCACACTGAAGTTTACAATACTGATAACACAGTACATAACATTTATCTGTCAAGTAAATATTTGTCCCGGTCGGGAATCGAACCTGGGACCCCTCGCTCCGTAGACTTATCAGCACTACCAACTAGGCTTTAGGGTCATCACCGTTCTTTGTTGAATGAATGTTGATGAATAGAAATAAAATAAATACAAAAATTTATTGCCTACTAATCAATTATAACAAAGCTCGTCAAAATGCCACATTATTATTCAAACTTTTTAAAGTAGCAACTTACAAAGTTGTCGTCTCCAACAAGATCGAAACATAAACAACGGAACTACGAAGTTCCTTCATAAATCAATACTTAATTGTTAAACTTCTAATGCTTTGTGCAAAGTAAACCTTTAAATTGGGTTATGGGAATAAAAATATTTACACGTTAAATTTATTAACAAGTTTGTAATGGCAGAAGTTTAATTGTTTACATATAATGAGATGGCAGTTTTATTATAATTCAAATTAACGACTTTCGTGGGTTTGGCAGCACCAAATTCCAATTTATGGTTGAGACAGAAGGAGATCAATGTGAGAAATTATTTGTCGAAGTGGTTATCTTCTATCTTCTATTTATAGATATAATAAAAGGCAAAAATGATTAACTGATATATCAACGCACAGGCCAAACCCTTAGGGCTAGAAACTGAAAATTTCGCACACGTATTCCTCTTATGACGTAGGCATCCAATAAGAAAGGATTTTTCAAAATTCTACCCCCAAGGGGGTAAAAAGCTCAGTAACAAAGCCTTGTCACACAAGAAAGAAGAAAGAAAGAAAATATACATGTGGGCAATCACACATTAAAATTTATTTATATTAGTTCTGTGGGCAAAAGTAATTGCCAAAGGCCACTGCGACCAAATTTGATATATGCGATAAGTTTATACTGGATAAAATTATAAATTTTGCCAAAATGTGCCTAACAGAATTGTAACTATAAGACTGGTTCGTTTTCATATCTGACATGTCATTCAGTCATTCACACAACACATCTAGTGGGATACACTAGACCCATTGAGCTATCCCATGATGGGAAAATTGCTCTAATTTGTCACTTGTCCAATGCCTACTACTCGTAGTAATACTAATATTTAATTTTAAGTGACACAATTTCCATTATGAGTGGTTAGACCTAGTCAACAACATGGAGTGAAAGCTAGATAATATTATAACTCTTATATAAATACGATACTTACTGCCGAAAAACTAGTTTTGTTTATATAAGGGCTGTGAGCCATTGCCATGGATTTGTGAGCAAGCAGTAGAGCGAATGCATTGACACCCCTGAAGGCATCCACCCCTTTAACATTCGAAGGCGAATCGGATAAATCAATGATCTTTCTAAAGTTGCGTTTCAAAGAGAACGCATTCAGAAGTTTCTCGAAATTTGTAGCGCCTTCCTTCCCGTCGTCCAATAAAGTTCCCAAACTGAGCAGCAAAATGATTGCTAAGAAAAACGTTCTGAAAAAAATAAAGGCGAATAGATACTATAGATAGAGAATACTTTTCCTTCTTTTTCATTAAAAGTAAACTGAGTATTTAAGCTATATCGGTACCTACACAAAATGATCTAATAATCATTCTTCTCCCGGGCCCTCTCACAGTAGGGCCTTGTTGCATTGGCGTAACTTGCGTGACTTTCAAAAAGTGTTTGTAAGCCAAACCAATTTTGAATAAAAAAATTTGATTTGATTTGATTTGATTCCGTAGCATAGTTTTCGTATAGAGAGTGTACTTTATTGTGTTTTATTAATTTATGTAAGTCTTTTTCAGCTGCTGTTTGTTCAGTAGTTTATTATCTTTACCCGTAAAACTGTTTATGCACATGTCTGGACGCAATATGCGCTGTGATTAAGTTACTGGGTGTATTTTTTAAGTGAAATTGTAGATGTATTTTTGTTACAAGTCGTGTTTTGAGAATTTGAAATCAATTGTTGCATCTGAGGTAGTAATCACACAGAATGAAATATACTCATTCCATCTTCTTAGAAAAATGGAAGACTTACATGGACAATGTTTTCCCGAACGAGTATGGCCTTTTGAAGCTCTTTACTGTGCACATCGTGTTGTGGACTTTAACGTCAATGCCCAGGACAGATAGCTTCTGGGACAGTTCCTCTTCCAGGTCGAAACTGCTACACGAGCTCGGAATACAGACACCCCACAGTAAACTGGAGTATCTTGGCACACGATGGCCCATCTGGAACAAAGGAAAAAACATATTAAATAAATAAAGAACGCTACACGCTCATAGCTCCACGTCACTAGGATTTCCTGTGTCGTGGGTACCACGGACAATACACTAAATAAAAGAACAAAGACATCCAGACCGAGAACTGAAATTCAAACTCATTATTCTAATATGCGCCTCGCTAGGAATCAAAACCTGGACCCTTGGTATGGCTATTCCGCATGGTAACTATAGCCACACAGATTGTAACAAATTATTATTGCCACCGTTTTCTAGACATTACATTTTTACACTTAGGAGTAAGGTATTATGGATTGAGAACCAGAATTACGAAAGCTTAAAAGCTTAGGCTAATGCTTAAAACTAAAGCAAGTTATATGAGGTTGTGAGGTACTTTCGAACGAGCTTCATTAGTGCATTAAACTAGTTTAGCTTTTTCTTTCCAGGTTATAAAAGTGAATATCTATAGTTTCTATAATAACACGCAACAGAATAATACTAATGGGTAGAAATACGGCTTTTTTCTCTTTTTGTTTTGTGCTTCCTTTCTCCTTATTAAAATAGCGATAGTTTTTATAACATTTTATATACCAACGGCATAAAAAGGCCTTTTACGTTCAAGCTTGAATATTTTTAGCTAAATTTAATTAGTAAATATGAATGTAGTTAATCTGGATTTGAGGAGCACGCATTACAGAAAATTCATATCCTTCTGAAAGTTCTGAAACTTCAACACGTGCTGTGTGTTCTGTTTCGTCAATCTTAAGGAATCTATTTAAGTAAGCATCGAGTTACTATGGCAGTGAGATTACGAGTTACTAATGGATGGTAGAACGTTGCTAACATCATTTCAGTAGCTGTTACCAGTTATCGTGCATCAGTGTCCATATTTCCCTTGGATATAATTTTATATTTTTTTATCGCGTAAACATCCAATTCATAATTATTATCGGACGAAAATGGGTCGACCCTAATTCATCGCGAATATTCCCAAGAAACATGACAATGGCTTCTGTGGACGATTCAACCTTTCAGCGGAAATAACATGCAAACGTGTTCGTTTCCAAAGATAACGTCGAGGCTGCCCTTATTCGTGGAGCTGAAATAGGATCGCACTCATTGTTTTCATGTCATCGCGAGCGATACAATTCTTCGCGCCTTTGAGTAAACGTTCGTCCGTCTTGGTCAAGGGCTATTGTATTGCACAATAACAATTGCGATTCAAAATCAGCTCAGAGACCAAATAAGTTGATGGAGTCAGCTCGCGTACTCCTCACAGAATATTAACTAAGGTTTGCTCAGCCTTGAGGGTATTTGCGTGATGCCGATCTAGATGATACGATGTTGCTTTTGTTTAATTTGTTATGTCGGGACATTATTCTATGGACAAAATAATTTGACATTTCCGCAATGTTGGTTAATTTGTATGGTCAATATATCTGAACTACAGACATGTTTAATTTAAAATTCAAACAGCAATTTAAAATTCTTGGTTGATACACGATAAACGCCATCTATCGGATACTAATAAAGCTCTGTACGATCGTAGATCGTCTCGACAAAATAAATCTACTGTATGTTTGTATAAAAAGTGATGTTCCATAATTCTGTAAAACACAATGATAATAATAATAATAGCTTAGAAAGAAAAATAAATATTTCCTTATTAATGACCCTTTCATCATAATCATTATTAGTGTAAAGGTTATTGAACTCAAACAACATCTGTATAATGACAATTTTATTGTTATTTTAACTGGTATACATATGTACGTCGGTAGGCAGCGATGTTTAACAAAAATAATAATCAGGGGTATAGTCAGGGGTCTTTATAGGAGCAGTGGAAGCCAAAACAGTCATTTATAGATATTTTTTTGTTTGCTCACGTATCATGCAATCACTACTGGACCAAATTGGATGCAGTTTTCACAAGTTTATTATGTTACTTAAAAACTGCGCATGTTTCATCTTGATGAGACACTAAGATGAGACTTTAACATTCCACCCATACGAAGTAGTGGGCAAAAGCTAGTCTTTTAATACATTTTTCACCGACTGACTGAAGCAATTCACCGGTTTCTTTTGTCAGTAGCCACAAACGAAAGTGTCGAAATTAAATTGTTGTATTTATCTGTACCGATCACATTTTTCTTCGGCCATTCTACCTTAGTCTGACCCTTTTGACCGCTAGCGAACAAAGATTGAATTCATTTTCTAGACCATTCATCCTCAGAAATTCCGGACGAAACCTCAGACAATTCTATTAGCCCCAGCAAAATATGCAACGCTCAAATTGCGATCATTATTCGTTTTTTGCTGCTACACTAATTGCTTTCCTTTTTAGGGTTCGTAACCTTTTTTAGGGTTCCGAAGTAAAATCTGAACCCTTATAGTTTCGTCATGTACATCTGTCCGTCCGTCCGTCCGTCCGTCCGTCCGTCCGTCCGTCCGTCCGTTCGTCAGTCCGAGGCATAGCGCCGAGACCCTTAGTGCTAGAAAGCTGTATTATGAAATGGATAGGTACATATATTTATTTAAACTCGAAATATTTTTTTTCAGGGTACCTTCCCTACAGGTAAATTAACGTGAGGATGAATTTTTTTCGTTGCGTGCCCCATAGTGTGGGTTATCGTTGAAAAGGTCTTTCAAAAAATATTATGGGTCTTTTGAGACTATTTTTGGATTCAGGGGACCGTTTGCGAAATATTTGGCTTTAAAAGCGCTAATTTTTTTTAGAGTCAAGTGTCCACCCCCTGCCGACTAAACGGTTGGAATTGGCCAAGTAAAAAAATTCCCAGAAATAGGTTATATGATGAATTTACAAGGAAAACTATCACGGCCATGCTAGCGTACGTAGGTAATGAGTATTAGTCGATAAACGTACTATTTCGGAACCCTTCATTGCGCGTGGCCTGACATGCACTTGCCCGGTTCTTTTTGTAACTGATGCCTTACCATGAACTCTAATAAAATGTGTCATGTTCAGGACAGGTCAGCTTGTAGCTAAAACCTGACAGGAGTATATTTTGTACCATGAACGTTTACCGATGACCTGCAATGCCTCTACTTCTGTCCTGCATCTTAGTCTATGACACTTGATTTGTACTAATTATGTTCTGAAATAGAGCGTTTTATCGGTTTACCGGTTTTCAATTGAATGCGTAATATTGATGTTTTTAAAAGTTTAAAATAACAATCTCAATTGAAGATTTTGAGATTTGTTATAAATACTTAAGTGTTGTGATTTATTAACCTTTCGTTCTCTAAAATTACCAAAAAAATTATCGCTAAGTGATGCTTACATTTTTGAACGTAATCTTACACCACTTGACACTTGACACAGTGACATGTCTAAATGTCTATTAAAATGTGTGATTTATAATGCCGGTCACTCACATTCGCGCGAATACGCGAACCCACAAGTGTGGGACCACATTCGCGAATGATTATGCGAAGTTTTCGAGTTATTCGGGGTTTTCCAAGCTGTGTCGGTTTTTTGTCGCACATGACAGCTCGCGAACCTCGAACCTTCGTGTATTCTCCCACACATTCGTGCTACCAGTTGCGCACACGACTAAAAAGGTGATGTATCTCTTAATTTTTCGTGGTTCGTGGCGTCTAGTCGTACTACCATTTATTTTCTGTATTGAAAATGGATTTTAATGACAACAACATAATAACAACAGCAAGATTGAACATTCGTGAACAAAGTGTAGAAGGAAGCGGAAATGGGCTTGAATTGTATACTCATATGCAAACCCATTTGCCTGATCACCCTTCACATAAGTGCAAACATTCGTAAAAATGTCAAACATTTGCGCGCATGTGAGTGACCGGGGTTAGGAGCGATAATTTAAAAAGCATAAGTACAATTAATGTTTTTAAAATTTTCCAAACAAATGAAATGTATTTATTTTGTGATGATGGTGTATTTGAAATTCGCCATGGCTGCATCCCGTCGTGTTTCATCATCATCAACGAAATAGCCGAAACAGGACAATAAATGTTACTTTCGGTGAGCTGTAATATTTTGACGTTAACATATGCCACTTTCTGATGTCAATACGTCAACAATCGCGTCATGGTACACGAATTGCAGGGCAGAAGATCATTTTTGAAGTCACGTGACCGCTGTCCTGTTACGGTGACGTGGTCGCTGGCTGCCCTGTGTTTTAGCCAGATCATGGTAGGATATAGCAGGACAGGCCAATTATCGGCTAATATTGACCTGTTTTAAGAGTTCATGGTAAGCCCCCTGGTCGACTAACGTGCCGACAAACCACCTGATGTTAAGTGGTTATTGTCACACATGGACATCAGTAACACAAAAGGCATTAGTAACGCGTTGCCGACCGAAAATAGGTGGAGTACGTGATTTAAAACTGGCTCATGTACTCTGCGACTGGTGCATATAACCATTTCAGCTATTTACATATAAAATTATTAGTCTACTACTTCGCTTACACCCCAACTCAGAGTCACTAACGGTTACTTTAATCGGTCCTTAGTAAAGAATACCATACAAATTCTGTACTAAGGAGCGATTTAAGTAACCGTTGGTGACTCTGAGTTGGGCGTTTGTATTATAATGTACCTACTGTAATATCTTCTGTGGTATTATGTGAATAAGCGCCGTATTCTTTTTAAAATTAGCTTCTTTCTCTGTGGAAGGTGGTAGAGTTGAAGTTTAAAAACACCTTGAGTTACTGTCAACAAGTAGTACAGAAGCTGGCGGACGATTTTTATAAACTAAACTTTGTCACAATACTTCCTTCATATTAAATTATTCAAAATTATTTTATTTAAAATTTACAAACCCTCACAGACATATTTACTTGTAACATAGCTAAGAATCATTTTGATCATGTCAGCTTTCAAATAAAAAACTGCATCATAATCGGTCCATTCGTTTAGGAGATACGATGTCATAGACAGGCGTCTAGATCGTAGCTCCCAAACGATTGGACGAAGTATCTGTGTGCCTACACAGACACGTCACACTTTTAATAAACTCCTTTTTACGTCCGGGATTATAAAGTATAAAATAAGATGTTAAAAAAGATATTTGAATACGATAAATTGACAGCTAATTAAAATAAAAAAAACATTACTGTATGTCTCTTCTGGATAGTTAGCCAGCTCCTAGACTACAATGTGGTTACCGTTTCATCACGTCAAGCTATCACCACACAATGTCTTCTAATTTTCCTCGAATATTTAGAAACCGCTCACGTAGGATGTCCATTGCATGACTGTTCGTCGAAGAAACTAAGTTGGACTATCCTCGCGGTCATGCACCCCGTTTTTATTTTGTCAGCAAAGTACGATGGGGAACTCGATCGCATAATGTGAATTTTAGCAAGAAAAAAATTTAAAATGTGTGTGCTATTCACACGTGGCTGAAGTGAAACCTTAAAAAATTTTGTTTTCAAGATAATGAGACGAATAAAATTTCGGGAAGATGATAATTGTAGGTTTTACTACTTCACACTTACTTACTTACTTACTACTCACATTTGATATCGGATACCACTTTATTTTGGACTAACGGATTTATTTTCGAATAAAGAGGATTTGTATTTAGCATCTTTATTTTTATTTCTTTAACAATTTATTATTATATTTATCGAAAACTTTAAAGGATGTTCGAAAGTCGTCTTAAGAGTTGAAAATATTTTCAGGCTTCTTTTTATTTACCTTTAGATTTTGGTATACCTGCAGAAGATTTTTGCTTTACTTAATACGTAAATTGCATTATCGTAATCAGTCTTTTATAAGCGATAAGCCCTCAAAGATTAAATATATATTATCTTAATATATATAAATTACGTGTCACGTTGTTTGTCCGCGATGGACTCCTAAACTACTGAACCGATTTTATTCAAATTTGCACACCGTGTACAGTTTGATCCAACTTGAAAGATAGGATAGCTTACATCTAAAAAAAAAACACTTTTGACAGAACGAAGTCTGTCCAGGCAGCTAGTATATATATAAAATGTAGTGTATCATTGGAAAAGGGGCTGCGTAATTTCAGCTATCTCTTAGCGGAAATAAGAAAAAGAAAGATTATAGAAATCTGCGTTAGTGTGCTGGAGATATTATATCATTAGGACTGAGAGGTACATTAGGTACATATTCGTATATAGGTACAGTTCAAACAATACTTAGTTAAACTTAGTTTATGTGACTGGTTAGTGGTTACTTCTTACTTAACAGATATTTATCACTTTGTTAAGTGTTTAATTTCTGCAAGAATGCACTTTTAGTGTGTTGTTCGCTGCTCGTCAATGGAAACGAAGTCCATGTTGACGGAGTGAAGGCCACGTGTTGCGGTGGTGCGTACGAGTTTTGTAGTCACAGAATAGCTGTTAGGAGTGTTAGGACTATTTTTGTTAAGAATAGTGTTGTACCTGTTACTAATTATTGTTAGCACCTAACAATTAATGCAACAGTACAATGTAGAGGCTTCATGAGTTTAAAATTGGAATACCTTTTTTTACTCTATGGTTGAAAACTAGTAGGTATATGAGTCAGAAGCTTCATTTCCTAGTTTAGCTTAGATTTTAAATTCTTTGGGCGTTTAAAGATGTTATCAGCTTTATGCTGATATAATGGACATAATAGGTACTGTGTCCAGAATAAAGAAGTGGAGTTATTAAAAAAATGAAAAAATCTCTTAATATGAGTTTATAATATGTACGTTATATTATTTATACCACAGATTTAGGTATACACTGCACGACAGCGGAGGCAGTAGGTTTGTCTGCTGCGATGTCCATCCAGAAATAAGTAGTAATAATCTAAATTTTACTAACAAAAAATAACCGACTTCAAAATTACTCAAAAACTACTTGTCAGATCTCGTTCAAATTTATGTGGCACTACATGACAAGCACCTGATTTCGATTAAAAAAACTTAAAATGTGTGCAATTCACACGTGAAAAGAATCATCAAAATCGGTTCACCCAGTCGAAAGTTCTGAGGTAACAAACATAAAAAAATACAGTCGAATTGAGAACCTCCTTCTTTTTTTGAAGTCGATTAAAAAGGTTCCCTGGATTTCAAAACGTTCCAGTGAATAAGTTCAGAATAAAGGAAATTTGATTGTCAGTTTGATTGTCGGACTACTAAGTACCAAAGCTGTAACTATTTAAATTACTATCTTATTATGTTGATAGTATAGTTAATCACGATTTGTAAGTATGTACTATACGTTATTTTAAAACTTGCGGAATACTTAGTCATTTACATATTAGTCTTGTGTGTATTTAAAGAACAATTATACAAAATCATTGTGTACTTTTATCGCACAGTCATTAAAATTTGATATCTATTAAATAATTGCAAAATTGCTAGTTTATCAATTCAAGAGTTCATTAAACTTTTGTTCAAATAAATTGAATTGCTTATTATCGTCATTGAATTAATTCAATAGTTGGAAGTGACTGGATGAAATTTTGTCAACTGGATTACATATCCAGTTGACAAAATCTTACCGTGTTAACATTATTTTATTATAACAGTGTAATGTTTTGCTATGATCGAAATAACACATTACAAGTACTAAAATAGAAGTAGACGATTATGAACTTCTTCAAAAACGAGTGATAGGTACTAAAATATATTGGAAGAAAAATAAATGCATTATTGTTGGTTTTTTTTTCCGATTTTTCGAATAAAAAGAAACAATCATAAAATTAATTTGGTTTGGCCCATAATTAATTATGAAGCTTGTCAACTCGACAAAAAAGATTCGCAGTATGCAGTAATTTTATTGGTTTAGGATAATAAGTTAATAACTCGATCCTCCATGCGGAATCAATCGTTCACTGTTTGGCTATCATTTGTTTGGAATAGTAATGGGCCATTATGATATTAAATTAGTATACATTGCTTGCGGACAAATATGTTTTAAAATTGTTTTATCACTAGACAGCAATGGAACTATCAAACAATGAATTTCAATCAAAATGATCCCGTCTACTTGGAAACAAGAATTTCTTGACGTCATTGCTAGAACAAAATATGACAGCGTCGCATTAATGCAGTCAGACGCTAAGAATTGAATTAATGGGGCATTAAAACTTAATTGAGATTAGCACGCCAAAAGTATGGCCTTAACGTGCGAACTAGATGGTCTGATGGGTAGAAGACGAGACAGGACGTGCCAATGTCTTACCATTCATACATTCCTAATGTCCTTTAACTATTTGCTTGAATAATCTGAATTTTACCAAAATAAAATAACTGATTTCTAAATAACTCAAAAACTACTCGTCAGATATAGCTCAAATTTAAGTGGGATCACATGACAAGTACCAGCTTTCGATTAAAAAAAGATTCATCAAAATCGGTTCACCCAGTCGTAAGTTCTGAGATAACAAACATAAAAAATTAATAAAAAATAAAGTCGAATTGAATACCTCCTCCTTTTTTGAAGTCGGTTAAAATGCGTTAGGTATATTTAAATTAACAGGTTAATTATTTATGTTCAAAAACATTATCTTCATTTCCTGAGATAAACAAACAATTCAAAAGCAAACAATTCAAAAGTAAACTGGGATCGATACACAAAAAGATCAACAACCTTAAAAAATATTTAATATACCCCTTGTTTTGTATTGATATGAAAGAAGCCTTTATTTTTATGTATCTATATCTTAATACATATAAATTACGTGTCACGTTGTTTGTCCGCGATGGACTCCTAAACTACATAATCGATTTTAATCAAATTTTCACACCGTGTTCAGTTTTATCCAACTTGAAAGATAGGATAGCTTACATCTCAAAAAAAAACTTTTGACAGAACGAAGTCTGTCCGAGCAGCTAGTACTTAAATATATTTATCGTTTAATAATTTTATCGTCATGAGTTTAACCATTAGCATTAATTACTGGGCACGTGGCTCTGCTCTTAATAGCCTAGTTTTTATCATTTCACGCTAACAGACCGAAATTAAAACATATCTGTGTGTAACCTCGCAATTGTATTAAAATTAATCAACACTTTTAACTACAGTAATCTTAAACATGGGTCATGGCCGGTATCCTGACCTGGGCATGACACTGGTCGCTTGCATCACTGTTGCGACACAGAATGCAAGTGAATCGACGTCTTTCGAACCGTACAGATGCGCCAATTATTATGATTTATTCCTGAGGTCTGCTCATCGAGGGTCACCTTGCGAGGGTGTAGATCCTCCACAAGTAAGATTTTATTATAATAACAAATTATTAACAAAGAAAAACACAGTTTTTTAGAGGGGCGTCAGATTTGGGGTGAAGAGCAAAAAAAAAGGAAAAAAAATCTTAAAAACGTTCCCATTGCATTGGTCCAGATTTTTCGAGCAAAAAAACTCGATTTTTGTTCATCTTAGGGCGTCAGGTGCATAACGCCGGCACTGTCAATTACGAAAAAGCGATTTAGCATGTTTATAATTTTATTGTAAACGAAGGCATACTTGTATTTTGACTGTTGGTTTTCGATATTAGTTGGCTACCGGCAAGCGTCGGTATCGAATGATCGAACACGATAAGGAAATTTGAACAGGGGCCAATATCCGGCCACCTCTATACGTGGGTCAAAAAGTTGTCTTTTATAAAAAAAGGAAATTGACTTTTCAATACGCTTGAATAACATATTTTATTTTATGTAAAAAATGTTACAAGAAATAAAAATAAGTTTTTAAGCAGAAATTATGTAGGTAGGTACTAGGAATGTAAAATTTTATTAATGAAGTCATTATTTATATCATAGTTATAGTTTTAAATTCAAATTCAAATTCAAAATCGTTTATTCATATAGGTATCATTGATACACTTATGCGTGTAATTTTTTTAATCAATCAGCTTTTCGCAAAGGTGCTTTGTCATGGAGGAGAAGAAAGAAAACTCCTCAGCACATCTTAAAATAAAGAGATAAAGGACATCTAAGTCATTAAGAAAATATGGAGTCGGAAAATGTATTAATAATATTGAAGCGGCTAGTAGGTTCCTAATGACGGGACGGTGCCGCGGTGGGGCGGTGAGGCGGGGAGAGGTAATTAATTCGTTAGGTCAAGAGCATTGTCAATTATGAAAATAGTAGCGATATTCTTACTCTCAATTTCAGACAATTCCAGTATTATTTTTCATTAAAGATTTTTAGCCAGAAGTCCATTTTTAGCTTATGGTACCTTCTCTTTCTATCCAAAGCAAAGAATGCGGGCCATGTAAATTTTTCGATTGGCTAATTCAAGAAATAAAATCTATAACGAATCTCTTACGTTGACCTAAAGGGTCGCCTAACTCTTGGTGATGAATATCATCTCTAATTTATTATTGGTAAAAACTTACAAATGCAGCTGTTGTTAATATCAACAAAAAGTGTTCGTTATTGCCTGACTTAAATAACAATTTTGAATTTGAGTTTGAGTTAATTGCGTTATGCATGATACTTGCGTAAACTGTATACTATGAAGTGTTGAATAAAAAAACCACTTACGTCAGTAAAATTGCTTCGAATATAGTGTCCACTGTGCACCATGTAGTCCAAATCTTCATATCCAACATCGGCAAGGTTCACTTGAAGTGAGGCCAAACAATACTTTCCTCTCACAGCGCCATCGATTCCCAAACATTCGTCAAAGTCCCCATACTGATTCGCATTCCCACTCAGTATGCCCGACGGAGGCTTGGCGGTTGCGTCAAACACTGGAACAAATAATATTTGTGAGAAGAGGGCAAGGAACTTGGTATATTGGTCAAAACATTGTCATAAACACACGACAAAGTTCCAACCAATTTAATCCAAAGTTGCTTTGTTGTCGAATACTGCAGTATCGAATGAAACAACAAAAGCGCTTTCAGCAGATTACGGGTCAATCTTGTTTACGAAATACAGTCGACAGTGAAATTCCCGATTTGATTTATGTGTGGAACAATGGTGGGTACGTAAGTTTTGTTATTGTTACTGAAGTGAATAAAATGATAATCAGAACGAAATATTTATTACAAAATGTTATTGAACTTTTCATAAAACTTTTTTCTAACATAAGGAGCTCAAAGTGAATAGAGGAAATAAGAAAAAAATGTAGAAAGAAAGATCAAGAATAAGTCGAAGGATAAAAAATGATGTTTAATATCTTATTGTTTAATATCTGTGCTTAAATACCTGATAGACGATATAGGGGATTATCTGTGGTCTCCCGCTATAACTCGGTCATATACCTTGAACATCGGTTGGTTATCATAGCTATTTATTCTTTAATGAGGATGAAGATCCATTTCATTTGTACTGTTTATTACTTATGTGTAAAATAGTTAAAAATATAGGTAATTCTAAAAAAATAACCGATTTTGAAATTAGGGACAACTCAAAAACTACTCGTCAGGTCTCGTTCAAATTTAAATGGACTACATGACTAGTACCAGCTTTCGAATATAAGCTTTATAATATAATAAGAAATTATTGAATTGATATAAGATGCAGAAAGTTTATTTTAGCTCCGAAAATGGTTGCAGTTGAACGATTTACACATAGTATTTACCAGTACAAAGGTTAGGGCCAGATTGGAGAGCAGTTCACGGCGAGATTTAATGTCATTCGCTTCCATTGAACCTTGTTATGTCAAAAGTCTGGCGAAATGACAGTGAGTGGGGAATGCGAAATGCGCTCGCGTACGGGGGTGACATTGGCGTGACTGGAATCTACTGCGGAGTTAGATCTGTGCGTTGAATTCCAATACACTTTGAGGTACGCTGGGACTTCGCTGTGTGACATTATCGCATCGTTTAGAAAATAGGCAATATTAGCAGATGCTCAAGGTTTTGCTGGTCTACGAAGATCCATTAAACCTACTTTTGACTGACTGTTACAACATGTTGAAAATATTTCAAAATTGATTCCAAAGACAGAGCCCGTACTTCTAATATAATAATAGAAGTCAGAAGTTCAGCAGAATGCGTGTTCTTGAATCTAAGTTACTTTAACTTATTGTTAGACTCACTTAGATTCAAGAGACGGGTATCCTAATCTATTTTTTTTATCGTTTAGTCTTTTATTATTTATACTAAGTATTACAGTATTTAGACCGTTTTTGTCAATCGTAAAACCGTTGGAGTTAAGCAACTTCAAAAGCAGGCGAGAAGTAGATTGTTGACTAATAGGGGCATTTTGTGGATGTTTCTGTGTGGACCTCTCCCAACATTTAAGTTTGCCATTATGATGGTCCATAAATTTTGGTATTAGCTCTATAGGTATTAGCTCTATTCATAAGCCCCATCTGATCTCATGTACGTTAAATATAATTTAACCTATTTTATAGGTAAGTATTACTCGTATTGTCTTCTGTGCTTTAACACGAATAAACATGATGACAGATTTTGAAATAATGTTCTGTTTTGTTGGAAAAAATACAACTATATCAAAATTACAACTAAGTATATCATATTTCTATAAAAAATAAGGTTTATTATAAAATATTTATACGCTTCAATTTATAACTTTCAAATTCGCACCAAAACACTTCAAAGTGTCATAGCGTCGCTTGTGACGTCACGCCTTATTAAAATAATAGACAAGATATAATTTTCAGTATTGTCATATTCGTTTGTTTACTGAGGCGTGACGTAATTCGCGCTGATTGAGACTGATTCAGGATATCATGGCGGCTTGCCGTATTTTGTAGTTTTATTTTATCAAAATATTATTAATTTCGCTCATAATAATAGAATAAATGTGTGTTTTGTAATTCATTAAATTTTTAAGTAACTAAATACATAATTTTAGTGATTTTTACTGTCATAATGCCTAATGCTTCGAAGTTACACCCATCTTGAACAATAATTACCGCAATAAAATTTCTTTGATCAGAAATGCATGAACATTCGTTAGACACAGAATATTAATTACGCTCATAGCTCATCGCTACTACGTGCTCTGTTTCCACAATGTTTGAGGTAAACAAAGCAAAAAGCCCCAAACGGTATCCTGTTACCAAGTATTACGTAATTGTTATCCAGTAGTTTACAGTGACTACCGAGGTTTCAGGTTCAATTGTTTTATGGTCTGCACTGTCAATTGTTTTATAATCTCGTCTACCGAATTGTACAGGCTATGCAGAACAGGTTTCCTGTCTGATGCACACAACCCAGAAACATGGAGAAATGACTCTGTTTTGAAAAAGTGTCCGTCAAACTGCTTTAAATTAGAGTGGCGCCATGGTAGCAACAGTGGACTACGTAAACATTAAGTCTGGTATACAGGAGTGTCTAACTTCAATCCATCAACAATTACTACATTCATACCACAGTCCGCACCCTTAGCCTACGCCAGTGCCAATTTACTGATTGTAGCTGGACATTTTTCTTTCTCCCCATATTTCCCCATTTCTCCTTTACTTTCATCCTGCATGCCCAGAAACCAACAATTCCAGAAAAACAATTGAACGTCGAGCATCGGGAATTTTGCGCCATTTTTCAAGAACTACATGTGTTTTGAGAATACTCCAGAAGGTTCTTACAGAAAGATGGTTACTAGACGGCTCATTCTATCTTTTGCATGTGCGAAAATAAGATCGTGCGAATTGGACCGTGGAGGATTGCTATTTGAACACAATCGATGTGGATGGGATTTCCTTCTTCGGTAAGTTGGAAGGCCTTTATTATTATAAGATAGGTTTTGTTTTGTCAAAATCATTACTACTATTACTAGTGATTAGTGAATCTCTACCATTTGTCAGGCAAAAACTCACAAAATATTCACAATGTTTTTCTGAGAACCTAGTTATAGCTAATAATGTGACAAGCAAACGAAAAATCTAATCATTGTTCATAAATTGCAGTCAAAGGAAGAAAGAATAGTCATGAAAGAGACGGTAGCTTGAAAAATTGCCATATTTTACAAGCCACCTAGCTGCAACCGTTTCCGTATGTTATATATAAACTTATTCATAAAAAAACAAGCAAAGTTATAGAGGGCTTATAAAGTGTTTTGTTTCTTTCACTCTTATGAAAAACGATAAAGATAAAACATATGATAACAGTGCAATATCTGTAATTTATTTTTAAATGTCGCCGAGAAGTTTGTTTCGCTATTTCTTTCTCTCAACGGTTAAGCTCCTATTTGAAACTATAGTACTCGTAGAAGCAAAGCAAAGGGCTCAAATGGTTTTAATTTATAAGAAATGTTTCCGACCGAAGATGTGATGTCTTATAAATCATTTGATTTCGTTTTTGTACTTTATTAAGTACTAGTTGTGCCCCGGTGGAAAAAACTAACTACTAAAATATAACATACGAGTAACCGCCCTCGCTTTGCTTCGGTTTTCTTATTTTTTTACACCTTGGGTTACATTATTGGAGTTTTATTAAGAATCCCTAATTTTTTTGAAAATATAATATAGCCTATGTTACTCGGGGATAGTGTAGCTTCCCAACAGTGAAAGAATTTTTCAAATCGGTTCAGTAGTTTCGGAGCCTATTCAATGCAAATAAAAAATCAAATCTTTCCTCTTTATATATTAGTATAGATTAATATATAGCCTTCTTCGATAAATGGACTATCAAACACAAAAATAATTTTTCAATTCGAACCAGTAGTTCCTGAGATTAGCGCGGTCAAACAAACAAACTCTTCAGCTTTATAATATTAGTATAGATAATCTCAGGCGACATAAGTGACAAATTCTGGGGATATTAATAGCAAGATATTTAATTAACAAAATTTACACTTTACAAACCCTTGTGGACCTGCGGACAAACTGATGTAACAGCGATTTCAAAGAATGCATAATTAAAACGAGACATTCATTTAGACAATTTCAATTATTTGTAGCTGCGGTTTCCCAAAATATGTTTTCATTGAAGAACAATAATTCTTGACAAAAAATAACCGAAATTAGGGATAACTCAAAAACTACTCGTCAAATCTCGCTTAAATTTAAGTGAGACCATGTGACAAGGACCAGCTTTCGATTAAAAAAATAATTATCAAAATCGGTTCACCCAGTCGAAAGTTCTAAGCTAATAAACATAACAAAATACAGTCGAATTGAATACTTTGAATGTTCGCGGTTAAGCTGCATGGGAACCGTCGTAGTTAAATGACTGGAACATCATGTTTTTTTTTAAAACAAAAACCTGGCTATTTGCATTGTATTTTTAAAATTTAAATAAATTTGCTTTTTTTAAATTGTGTACCTAATACAGATGCGTTTCATTTTTAAATTACGAGCATCTCAAAACTGATCGAGTGACCTACGTATTCACCGATGACTAATTTATAATTTGTAGTTCAATGACCTACTACGTAAAACATCGCGTTACAAAAACCTTGAGTTGAAGCAAACTGCAGACTAGTGTTATCGATACAATATACATATTAATTAAATTGTTATTAACGGCCGAATGTTGGCGTAATCATTTACGAGATCAGCACATTTTCTGGCGGTTGTTGTCATTAGTGGAGTGAATCGCGGTTATTCTATATCGCCTGTAGCCTGTAGACCACTTGCGTTACTTACTCATTGCCTACCGAACAAACGCTCCTAGCTTCGATTCCGTGTTTGGGCAATACGTTGCTACGCAAAAAGGTAGATATACCATCACTAAATAGTTAGGGTTGGTTACGAAAACCTTTAATGGATTTTTTTTTCCTTTAACTACTTAGCGCTCTGTAATATTTTATTTAGTTTATATTTAATTTAATAATAATTTAATAAATTTTAATATTATTTTAGTGTAACTGTCGTTTCGGAGGTATTTATTATGTTACAAACACTGTGACATGAGAATTTTATATAATAAGTATTAGATTTAAAATATTAAGGATTATACCTAATGTCCAATTTACAATTTCGAATTATAAGTACTAATTTTGGCAACGTACAAATCTGTGTTCCGTGGTACAAATAATCAAAATATACGTATGTCCATAGATAAGGACATAGTTTAGAAACGAATTAAAGGGTTAATTTTAATCATATCTATAAAACTGAATTGAACTTTAGTTGTACGCTGTTAAGGTTTATATTGAAAGGGTTAATTAGTCTTATACATTTTAATGGTTATTCTGGGTTATTATTTTCCCGGCAACTCGCAACCCCGTGCCGTATCTAGAACCTGTGAGATAATATCGGCCTAATCACAATAAATTTTGTTATATGATTACGTTTTGCGTAATTGCACTCGTTTGAAAATAAGTATAGAGCCATTTGTTGTCTTATTTTAAGTACCGTAGTGGAAGATACTTAAGTAAGTTCGGTTTAAGGTAACATAATTAGAAAATGTTTTATGTTAATTTTTTTGATTCTAGAAAAAATATCTATTCTAGAAAAAATATATCCAGGGCGTACCTATGTCTTTGGAAATAGGATGAGTTATGAGTTTGTAGTACCTACTGAAAAGTCGATTTGGAGAATAAAGATTTTTCAGTAGTTTTCAGTACTTTCGAATTTTGGTTAATGAAATTTTTATACTATTTTAAAAGTTTAAGTTTTATGAGATCTGCTATGCTTTATCGTATGGACAGTTAAGTTAATATAAACGTTCTTAATAATATATTTAGATATTTATTGAATTAAAATAAACATTATCCACTTTAATACCTTTAATTCTAAAACCTTCAGAGTATACTTTTTTCAAGTTATTATGATTAAAAAGAACATGAACAACACGATAAAAAATTCATTATTCTACTCGTATATTATTAATATATTTTTTTTTGTATGTAGAGATGAATAAGATTTTAGATCGATTCTAAAAATTTAATTAAATGTAGTTAAATTAAACAACAGTGATTTTTGCGAATAAAAAAAATGTGGGTGCCGTGTAGAACGCAAGTTATCATGTACAGATAATATCAGATTAATCGTATGTACGATAGGCTACTAACGTTACACCCTAGCGGTACGGAACGTGGTTAACCTTAATAACACTCTTACCGTTTTTATAATTATCATAATATATTTTTGCAATAAAGACGATGAAGAACCTATTAACTTTGGATATAAGTTACGATATTTACCTATGCCACAGCCTATGATGAAAGATATAACAGTGAAAAGCGATTACACAGCTGACTAAACACGAAATCCAAAACTACCCACTGAATCTACGAGTATGAACATGAGACATGTCTACTCAGAAAGGATTTTTTGGAAATTCAGCCCCTAAGAATAAAAGTAGGGGCTGGAAGTTACTAGGTATCAAATAATTTGCAGATTCGATTATCTTAGGATATTAGATAATAATATTTGATATTTAAATAAAAAAAAGACGAATTTTAGTTTTTTTTGAGGAAATGGTCGGCAAGCGAGCTGACACTCCAATCGTCGTCCATGGACATCAGCAACACCAAAGGCATCACTGCATTGCCGACCAAGATCGAGAGTAGAAAAAGAAAAAAGTTAGTAAGTATTTACTTTTCAACGCCCACAGCTCGAGGCGGTTGAGGCTGTCCATAAACAGCTGGCTCTCCCGGCGGCACTGCTCGCTGGTCCCGTTCGACGGCACCACCACCCTCGGGAACCGATCCCACAACTCCAGGATACTAACTTTATCACTTTCCACGATATTGTCATTTTTAGCGATTTTCAAAACGGTCCTATTGAATATACCCTCTGATAGAATGCTCTTGTCGGGGAGGGTGAGTTCGATGCACTCGCGGGCTGCGCAGGCGCAGGCGCCGACGGCCAGTAGGAGCACGCAAGCGCGCATCGCCATGTTGACTCTCGCAATGATGCCGGCTGCGCGCACCGCCGGTATAAACTCCCTCGTAGACCCGCTGTGGCTACACACTCCTTACTTGCACTTGAACAATAACCTGACACTGACATCTATACCACTTTGGACAATGAAGTTATGAAACTCACACTCGTGTTCACTGTTTACCTCCATCACTTCGATACGAGTTTCATTCACACGTCCTAAAACATTAATAAGTTCACGCGCCTCTTTTTTAATTGCGTCTAGGACGGTGGACGGTAAAATAATAACAAAAAATTACTGTTTTGAGGGTAACTTGTTTGTGAAAGGGACAACAAATCGGAGGTCAATCGGCCCTATTTAATTATTTCGAATCGATTCGCTGATCTGAATCGCAATACCTTAGGGTTTAACAGTTATAATAATTCTATTCTTGAACTATTACTTGGAACGCATTTCCACAAGTGAGAGGTCAGGGTAATATGATATGACACTCGATCAGTACCAATGATCAGTACTTATAATAATTATTATGCTTGTCGCATGTCGATTTAATGCGATCTTGTCACATGAACTTAGTAAAATAATGTAGGTAAATTTTTCTAATAGTTCCGTAATACTGAGAACGGACCAAGTTCTGATTTTATACTCCAGTTACCTAGCATCAACAAGCAAAAAATTAAAAGGAAATGATATTAATCTGTGTACTGAAATATCTGTGACTTTATTTTAAATTCAGCAGCGCGAAAAACAATCGGTTAAGCAATTCTGTTCGGACCTAATGAAATTCAAATTCCTTAAAAAAATTATTTGATTGTAATTTTTATTCGAAACTAATAGGAATTCCCTTTAACGATTATATTGTAAACTGTTTATTTCTTTGTGATGATATAATTTTGTTCAGCACTTGAAAGCAAGAGGCGGTTTTAAACTTGCAAGCGCCGTTTATCTATCTTAATCTTAATATATATAAATTACGTGTCACGTTGTTTGTCCGCGATGGACTCCTAAACTACTGAACGGATTTTAATCAAAGCACACCGTGTGCAGTTTGATCCAACTTGAAAGATAGGATAGCTTACATCTCAAAATAATAAAAAAAATGACAGAACGAAGTCTGTCCAGGCAGCTAGTACTAATATATAAAGAGGAAAGATTTGTTTTTTTTTTTTGCATTGAATAGGCTCCGAAACTACTGCACCGATTTGAAAAATTCTTTCACTGTTAGGAAGCTACACTATTCCCGGTGAACATAGGTTATATTAAAAAAAATTAGGGATCCTTAATAAAACTCCAATAATATAAGCCAAGGTGTAAAAAAATAGGAAAACCGAAGCAAAGCGAGGGCGGTTACTCGTGTTTTAATAAATAAATAAATAAAGTGTTATTTTTAAACGTAATTATATTTTTTATAAAGCAGTTATGGAATAATATTATTTAATCTGTGATAACTGCAATAAACGTAAGTGTAACCTTACCGGAACCGGAAGGTCAATTATATCTTATGACCATGAAAACCTTGAGTGAAAGCGAGTAGTCAGTAACTAGTAAATTTAAATTGAAGTACTTATAAGGGAAAAAATGTAAACATATTAAAATATTCTCTATTTTTTTCTTTACATCGTGTAGTTTTTATGTAACAGATTCAAATAACGAAGCACAATGATTGAAAATTAAAGGATAATAATATAAGATCACTGAATATCGAATACGAAATCTTTCACCAATTTCAAATATTGGAGCTATCACACTTCGTTCTCACTACACAGAATTTAAAGTGAAACTAAACGCATGCTAGATTAATTATTGGTGCATCAAAATCTTCATGTATTTTTAATTACTTAATCAAAAACACATTTGTATAAAGTAATCTCAGAATATTTGTGAGTGATACATTTTGTTTGGAAGTTATTCGTCATGTGCTACGATTAAATAACCTATTGGTAGTACATAATATAAGTATATTATGTAAGTATATCGTTTGTTATTAAGGTATTGAATCACATTAATTTCAAAGATCTAGAGATGTTGTTTTAACTTGTTTTACGGGCTTGTATTTATGCTGAATCATTCACGTCACCTATTTGAAGAAAACTTAATAACATTAAAATATATAATAATTTACTTAAATTAATGATATTCTGATTTGTTAGTCATAAGGTAAAGTAAGTAAATAAATTAATTCCTATGAATGTAATCACAAATGGGAGAAATCATTTCCTATTTTTGGGTACAATGTTTTATCAAAAATAATTTACTTTTTTGGACATTACTATTTTGATAAGCAGTCAACATTCACTTAAATTTAAAAACGCTGAATCAAAACTTCCCAAAATCAATCGAAATTCGAAATATTAAGCTCCAGTGAGGTACGCTAATTTTATTTATATTCATGAGTTTTAAATGTCTGTTTAATCAGAACTATTTTGCGCACTGCAAATTACCTTTATTTAGCCTTAATCTATCAAAAATAAGGTTAAAGTTAAATAATTATATCCAGGATGATTTATTCGCTGATTTTGTAATTATAATTACACAAAGACCAATTATTCAGATATTAATACAGTTATTATTGGTAATGTTACACTTTAGATTAAATCAATGTTTAATTCATCTGTTCAATTTATCACGCGTTAGAACATATTCACGTAAATTGCCGACATATGAATAGACAAAAACGAACAGACGACGATGGACATCAGTAACATCACAGTATCACCGATGTATTACCGGCTAAGAAAGAAGAGCGGATCCGAATAATTTCAAGCTCATTAAATTTCAATACATTGCAACAAAATTCGCGGATCAATTTTAATCATGGATCAAAGGTAGCTGCACAAGTGGAGAAAAAGCCTACCAACAAGAATCAAGCCAAGCCAAAGCAGGAATAATAATCTGAAGAATCAAGAAAAAAATAATCGATTTAAAAATAACCTAAAAACAACTCGTCAGATCTCGCTCAAATTTAAGTGGGACCACACGACAAACACCAGCTTTCGATTAAAAAAAGAATCACCAAAATCGGCTCACCCAGTCGAAAGTTCCGAGGTAATAAATATAAAAAAATACAGTCAAATTGAATACTTCCTTCTTTTTTGAAGTCGGTTAAAAAACAGACTTTGTTTAATAAATCTTAACTCTCATGTAGTACTCCCTAGTACTCTCCATCTCATCGGAATTTTGTTAAATCCGGCCTTAGCACACTTGTCTATTTTAAAGTGCATAAAATCGCGTAAGTGTGTAATTTTTTAAAATTCTGCAGTAAAACAAGTTACTTTGAGCCACAAGTTGATATTGCTTGCTACGATATAGTAAAATTCGACGGTCCATTTCAGGTTCTAAGAAGAAATACGTATTATTGTGGCTATGTCACTATAACCCTGATTTGTAGTTAGAACCCAACACAGCAGTCAGGTCAAGCTGTAGGTAATGAAATAACACTGATTTTATTAAGATTTTGGTTGTATGGTTCCATGTGTGGTAGGTTCATGGGATGTTGAAAAAATTAAAACATTAGGTGAATTTTTCCCGTTTTCCATCTACAACTTTGGTCTGAGGTTCTTTTTGATAAAACTTACCCTTTTCGAGAAAAATCTAAAAAAACTCAAATTTTGACCTTTGACCCTGAATAACTTTTGTAGCACACATAGGATCGATGGGGAATTTTAAAAGTTTATTTATAATGGTAAACCCTAGCTCTCCACCAAAATTTGGCTCTGTGGGAATTATTGTTATTTGACCACTATTTTTATGTCTAAATTGACCGGACTATTAGTACCGTCACCGTGCCATTAGCATTATATGTAGCGTATGTTGGTCATACATTATTTCCTATTTCTAATTGTAGGTACTTCTTTACACGAATACGAAATATATGAAATCTATAGGGGAAGGCCGGGCAATGTGGACACCTTAACCTTTGGCGGGCTATAGTAAGGGAGTCGATACAGACAGATAAAAAATAATGACTGAGTTTGGAACAGTATTTATTGAACTTTTAAATAAAATCAACAAAAATAATGTAACGTCAGTACTTTGCTTAAAATTGTTAATCACATTAAACTTGGTACCGCTATCCGCTTTGCTTTGTTTACGATTAAGGGGCGCGGGGAGCACCTCGTAGCAAGACGGTAGTGCGTTCGGGTCCGCCATTTTAAAATAAAAGAGGGTATTCGCTTTGCCTGGGCTGTTCACTATGCCCGGCCTTCCCCTACTATAATAAAACTCAAAGGGCAAATTTTCTGTACATTGAATATTTTTTTTAAATTTTGATTAGGGGGCACTTAAATAACGTGTTAGAGCACAAAAATATTTTTTTAGAATTATTGTCTGTCTGTCTGTCTGTCTGTCTGTTTGTCTGTCCAGGCATCACATGAAAACCCTTGAACGGATTTCGATGAAAATTGGTAAAGTTGTTACTAATACTCCGGGTCATATTTTAGGATACTTTTTATCCCGGAAAATTAAAAAGTTTCCCCGGGAAACGGGATGAAAGTTTGTATGGAATATTTTTAAAACATCAACCGATTTGCTTCAAATTTGCAACAAATGTTCCTTGCTTAAATTTATGGAACATATATTTTTCAGTTTTTCAAAATTTTGCAAAAAAAAAAAAAGATACAAATTAATGTGAATATTGCTTATGTTTCAAAACCCGCTCCTGGAGGAATTCTTTGTGATTTTATGGTGGGTTTCAGTATATAAATTACTAAATATAAGTACTTCAATATAAATTCACCGTTTTTTTATTTCTTTCTGCAAGAGGTACAAAAAAGGTAAAACATAATTTCCGTATGCGAAGCTGCGGGCAACAGCTAGTAAATAAATAAAATACGTCTAGCTAAGTTCTATGCCGAGGTAAAACGATATTTATTTAACGGATGCAATCCATTACGGATCAATTATGGAGTTAATTTAGTTAATAGTTCAATTTTATATCTGATATACATGTATTAATTATGTATCATTTTGTGTAATAGATACGAAAAACGAGTATTCAGTAAAACTAGTTCATTTTTAAACTGATGTGTGAAGGGCCCCTTTGTCACTTTTGTCTGTCTCTCTATTAGATTTAAACTCCCTTAAACCTCTCGTTAATTTAAGAAAAGGCTTTATCGATTTAGATGCCGTTTCACTGATGCTATTGTATTTATGTTTTAATGTAATTGTTTACCTAGGAAGCAAGCAAGTATTTCAAAGGCGAGAGTTGTTCTTTGAACCCAGATTGGACCGAAGGATTGTAGAGTGGAATGCCGAGCGTAGCAAGGTACACTTCTGGGTACAGTAAGGGATTCAAAGAGATGGGTAGTTTACTCTTTATGATCCTCTATCAGAAAATGAGTAAGTGCAACTTATGAATAAGAATAGTAATGTTTTTTGGAGTTATGTAATAGGTAGTTTCATTTTCGCTATTTGAAGAAGAAATAATAGAAAGATAAAATAGTTTTACCCCAGAGATTAAACGGCTATATAAGTTTGCGAAAATTAAAGTAGCTCTTTAGTCTTTTTCAATAGATGTGAAACAAAGTACATGTATTAGGTGCGTTACAATTTGCAGAACTCCGTCGCGGAAGGCAGATCCTAGTTATTATGATTTTAAACTTATATCGTCGTGGACACTTTATATTTTAAATGCAACGTGTATTTACGATTCGTATTTTATAATGCCGATATTTCGCCCGTCACATGGACATAGCCACGGCATTTAAAACACTGGTTTTAACTATATATTCATTATTCAGATATTTCATTATTTATCAAAAGTTGATCATTTGAAACTAATTTCTAAAAAAGTGACCAAGTGCGAGTCTGAATCGCCAATCAAGGGATTCGTGATAGGAAGAGCCAAAATACCACTGTAATTTTTGTTAAAAGTGTTCATTGGGATTTACAGCATATATATGTATATATATATACTAGCTGCCCAGACAGACTTCGTTCTGTCAAAAGTTTTTTTTGAGATGTAAGCTATCCGATCTTTCAAGTTGGATCAAACTACACACGGTGTGCAAAGATTAAAATCGGTTAAGTAGTTTAGGAGTCCATCGCGGACAAACAACGTGACACGTAATTTATATATATTAAGATATATATTTAGATTTTTCACTCTTATTTTAAAAGTTGTCTATCTCTGAAACGATTGACTTTGAGAAAAAATGGTCGTAGGAATGTCATTGTCATTTTTAAAGACCTATATATAGAAAACTATACTTGCGGACATATACCTACATAGATTTGATGAAAAAAAATTGTTTCAGTTCCATTATATCTTAATTTCTTATTTTTGTGTTAAAATCGTACAGCGGTTTACAGAATATAATATCTACCTATCAATTTTTAACCGTGTAGTCCTAATAGTTTCGGCTGACTGCCATACGCAATCATATGCTTAGATTGCTTAGAACATCCTCGCACTCATTATGAAAAAGAATTATAAGTATAGACATGATCTCATTACAAATTTATTATTACAATACGAAATATAAATTAATTCTCGCACATACATCTCTAAGGAACAAGCTTTTGTACGTGAGCTGTTTACTAAGATGAATTGTGTGCGTTTTTGCATTTGCATACAAAAATATGAGTTGTAACAAGTTAATTTGTTACTATAATGGCTACTTTAGTTTTCCTGTTCATCTTCTCATAATATTTACCTATCAATTATGCTTAGTTTATATACTTCGCTATTATTCATTGGACTGTCAATATTGCAGTCTCAGGAATAAACAATCCCATCAAAAACATAAATGTAAAGTGAGAGTCAATTTCAAAAAAAAAACAATTGAGATCCTTAGCTTACATCTCAAAATAAAAATAAAAAGATAGGAATCTTTTAAGTTATATCAAACTGCACACGGTGTGCAAATTTGATTAAAATTGGTTATTAAGTCGTTTCGGAGTCCATCGCGGACAAACAACGTGACACGTAATTTATATAGGTATATTAAGATTAAGATTATAAGTTGCTAGTGGATAAGACATTCCATCCTCAGACAGCTACATAAAAAATCTGCTTTTATCCTTTTTTTCATTCCAGATCTTACAATTAGATGCTTCGTTGAAAATACGTTTTATGGCAGTGTAAGTACGTGAATATTTTCTTTCTTGACTAGATTTCCTGTATTTCCCATTTGAAGCTAATTATACATATTAGCACATGCTACATCTACATCCTACACAGTTTATAACAATGGAGTTCCGCAATGTTCCTATTACTTGAGATATCCATTGTATTTGTCTCAATACGATTTAGGTACCATTTTCTACTTCAATAAGATATACGAGTAATGCTAAGTTGATACATTAGTGATTGCGAATTCTTTGTTGGCTAACTTTCTGAACTTATATGCTCCCTGAAATATAACAACTGCTGTCACGATAACTGTCTTGTATTATGTATTTCAGACCATAAAAGGTTGTAGTTTTACCACTATTTTATATACATCTAGATTGGCCCCATATTAATAAAAACTCAGATCTAATGATTTGATCCGTGAGGAATTGAAAGACCTCTTCAAGTATGAAAGTCATACTTAAGGCGATTTTTATAGAATACATTAGAGCGATAATTTTAGTGCGCCTTATCAATTTTATTATTAGTTGAAGGTTGAAGGAAACTATTTAGTTGAATGCGCTTTTTTTTTTGGTAAAATTAATATAATTGCCTCTCATGCCTGGCTACTTATCTCCATCCATTACTTAGAAACGACACATGCCGTTATGTTTCATAACACGTGTAAATTACTTTATAACGCCGTAAGTGATTTGTTGTATTCATCTTCATAAATCACGATTCAATCCCTTTTTATTATTTAATAAGCAGAAGTTAAGTGTAACTCATTAACTTATATAATACCAGGATGGGTCACATTTGTGTCACCTCCTTTTATAATATGTAATTATAATAATTTGATCAATTTATTGTTAAACTGATGGATAGGGTGCGGCCACATCTTGCTGTATAACATATGCCTGGGTTAACAAGATAATATTGTAGTTAAAAAATAAAAACATGCCTTCTTATCTACTTTACACCTCAAATTTGCAAGACAAAACAACTGATAAATCCGCATCAGTTCAGTGGGGGCTTAGAATAAATCAGTTGTGAACATGAGATTAGAAGTTAAATATAATTGCTAACCAATAAGTAACAATACAATGAGAAATATAAACATAAATTAAATTAAAACATTTAACAATAGCCTAGTTTCCGTGCTCCATGCCTTCATCCAATGAAGTATTGCAACTATATATATGTATGTATTGCAACTGATCGTATTATTTTGCAATTTTTTTTTTTAATGGAAATAGCCGGCAAACGAGCTGACGATCCACCTGATGGTAAGTGGCTATCGTCGCCCATGGACCTCAGCAACACCAAAGGCATCATTGATGCGTTGCCTGCCAAGAAAGAGAGAAGAAGAAGTAAGAAATACAAATACTTCTATAATCCTCCTCTTAAGTATTTTTTTTACAAAACATATGATAATGTTTGACAACAATCCCACCTGATGATAAGTGGCGATAAACTCCAAGAAGGTGAGCACACTAACTTAGTAAGAGCCTATTCACTCTCCTATTATTTTAGTATATAAACCACCGCCGGTAAATTATTATTATGTAAATTTTTTGAGAAATAAAGCTTTCTAATCATAAATCTGTTATTTCATACTAAAATTTTCAAATTTTATTATACTTCCATCGTTGAATAGAAGAGAAATTTTGTTCAACACAACCTGGAATACTTGCTTACAAAGTGAATTAGTACCGTGAAAATATTAAAATTATGGCCTATTACTATAGTGGCCGTAAACTTACGTATGCGGTGAAAACATTTGAATGAAAATGAAAAGTTAATGAAAGCATAGTAAGCGGGAAAACTCTGGCGTAAATAAATGCTACATTAACCAACTTTCCGTGTACTTAATGAATTGCTTGCATTGAATTAAAATTTTAAATAATGCAAGTTATTAATTCTATGTTTAATTTTAATGTGACGTTTTTAGTACAAAATATATTTTATTGTAGTCTCCGTATTTACTGAATCGTAAAAGAATGCTGCTGCAACGAATTTATAAATTGTTTAGTGACTACAGCAAGTGTCGGATGTTTTTATGATTCCTGAAGCCTATAACCAAGGCCTCAATCTCACTTTTTGAGGTGCGCAGCAATCCAACCACGTACATCTCGCTCGCACCCACGACCCGCGTTAGCAATCCAAAACAACTCCAGTAAATGCTGTGCGCCCAGTACGTAGCCGCATAGTAGCACCTTCATCATGCCGCCTTCTGGCTGTTGCATCAAAATTTTACTCTCATATTTTTCCTTAGACCCCATAAGAAGTATAACTTCAAAAATATGCTACTCAGTCAATTGTCCAATTACAGACCGCGCTCGAAGTTAGCGCTTGGGCGTTAGTTGCACCGAGAAGAGTCGTCGGGCCATTAGCGCTATACGGAATAATGTGGTAGAACCTCAAGGAAGATGCACGCCATTTATCAAAACAGTAATTGGACTGCAATCTTAAAGTTAACAAGCGATTGTAATAAGCTTAACGAATTTTAATATGGTAACATTGCGGTTTTTATCGAATTATTCAAAGGTTAATTTAAAACGGAACCTCGTTAGTTTTCTTCGTCGGATATGTCCAAAATTCTTAAAGTATCAACAAGTAAGGATTCTCCTTAAAAGAGATTTTAGCCGCGTACAAGTGACTTCTAACCACAAACATGTAATATATGTCTGTGCTTCTAACACTAATGAAGGTTTTGTCAGTGCTTCGAAGAGCATATTGTTTTCTTTGTGATAGCAATGCCATTTTGTTTTTGCAACGCACTTAATAGAGTAGTTTGAGCTGAAAATATTTTATTTTTCGCCAAAGAATTTATTGAAATATCGGATACTTGCGTAATACTTATGTACGAAGAATTTTACGACAAATTCGAAGATGAATCACTCGAGAAGACATTTGGGAAAATAAAGTGATATTGTAACAAATAATGATAAGCCATCAAAAACATAACTTGTAAAAAAACCCAAGTCTCGCAACTCAGTTCTTCTACCGTAAAAACTTGTGAGATCCATGTAATACCAAGTCGGTTAATTTATTCAGTTCCTACTTTAGGTTCCTTCTGTCTTAAGTTATTACGTAATTATCTAACCTAACAAGTAACAACATCTTATAGTGACCATATCAATATTGAAAATCTTTTATGTTTTACTTTGTAATCCTATACCTTTATATAGGATTACAAAGTTATTTATGCAGTTGATATATCTAGAAAACTGGAGCGAAATTGCAAAATATTTTAGTTTTTCCTTGATCTATACACTAAACACTAATTGTGTTCCAAATTTGAAACTTCTATGTCTGCTAGAAGTGCCTTAGAGTTTTGATGATCGGTCAGTCAGTCAGTGAGTGACGAAATTAAGCAACTTTGACTAGTTATAATTCTAAAACTACTGAATCAAATTGAATGAAATTTGAAATATAGCGTGTTTATACCATGACTGCTTTGTAGCTGAAAATTCAGACTTCTAGCTTTATCCACAAGGAAGTTGTAGGGGGTCGAAAATGGCCTGAATTGCTTCGAGAAAAGGATGGTACGGCCGTGCCGCTTTTTTGCTCGACTTGGCGGGGGCACTACCGTGCCCCCAGATGAATCAACATTAATTTAGTGATCTATGGCATAGGGTTCCGGCACTTCCGGCGCTGTCTTGATGTATCCTGACTGGAAGATATAATATACCAAATGTTGCTTTTCTTCGTTATTCGTAATATCCGCTCTATATGTTAGCAGAAAATTTTCTTTTAACATCACCAATTCACTTTATTTGAGGGACAACGTAATTCATTTTGCTACCCTTCAGGGCACCGTATCGAGTGATGGTATGTTTTAGACTTTTAATAGGAATAAAAATAGGGATGTCTTTTAACCAATGATAATAATTTCAAGTCAACTTTGTTAGCTTACCAATGAATGTAGTCAAAAGTTTGATGATACTTGCTACTTTACTATGATAATTACGTAATTACGTCGCGAGACGAATTTATCTCGCGGAATACAAAGCATTACTAGCAAAATTATGTAAAATCTCAACACTTTAACTGTTTTGTGATACAGGTTTTGCATTATAAGAGAGAGCCAAGCCAGACAGACAAACATTAAAAAAAAAAAACATTTTGGCCTTTATATCGATAAAATAAAATGTACCTACTTATATAAAAAAATGGTGGTACTAGACTTCACTATAATAGTTTTATTATGTATAAATTACTTTAGTGTTGAGCAAACTAAAACGTCTCAATACAAAGTTTTGGGCCAAAAGTTTCTTGTAGCCGAAATCTTTGCTACGCTAAGTAAGGTCTCATGTTAATTAAATTAACGGGTCCAAACAAACTTCTCGTCTATATTAAACGCGGTATATTGTTCGGAAAATCACTGGACAACACTATAGATAATACCTTTAAATGAGCAATTCTGGTATATAACTATATACCTATAATCTGTGTCTCGGAAACGGCTCCAATGTTTCTCAAGTTTAGTATGCAGGGGGTTTCGGAGGCGATAAATCGATCTAGCTAGGATTAATTTTTAGAAAATGTTGTTTTAAATTAAATTAAATAAATTAAAATTAAATAATTAAATTAAATAAAGCGTACTTTCTTTCGTCATAACATTGCAGACCACCTGCTATAATATTTATTGCCTTCTTGCATAGACCTCCTTCTTGCTGCTTTTAAGACACTATGTATTATATCTGTACTCTTTCAATAAGCACTCGTACACCACTACACTGTCTTTATATTAATTTGTCCTCTTCCCTAAGGTTGCCTGGAAGAAATTGCTTCTTTAGCGATAAGGCCGCCTGTTGTACCTACCACTCTAGCTACGAGTATACCGTTAAGTTATTACTGTATATTGGTGTACAATAAAGAGTATTGTTGTTGTTGTTGTTTTATCCGTGTTTTCAGACAATGAAGAACTGCTACAATAGTCTCTTCCTGACATCCATTGGCGAGTAGCAACACAAAAGCTACCTTTGTAGGTGGCGTTGTTAAGTAACACAAAGCCAATGATTTCCAAAAAACACGATTTACAAAAAAAAACCGGGCTAAGCTTGGTCATCCAGGTACTTATATTTATAACACAATAAAGTTGACGATATATAACACTGTTATTTCTAAAGTTCGAGTACACTGAAAAAAGTAATATTAATGATATAAATAGTTAAACGAGTCCTGATACCTATGCAATCACATAATGTATAGCAGGTATATATATAGATATCTAATGTTTTAATTAGAAACTGGTTGTTAATATTAAATTGACAGTGATGAGTTTAAATATTGAATTTGATTAGTTGTGACTACAACTGTATAGGTATTTTTGGTACTGTGTATTTTTTTTTTTTTTCCTTTGTATTTTTTCTCAGTCAAAAGACCACATTATAAAGAAGCGCAAGCAGAAGATCTCCATAAACACAAATCGAATTGATTGCGCAGTAGAGAGAGATGCATAAAACGGTTATCATATTGATTTTAATGTGAAGCAGGCTACTTCACGCAATCTTATAATTTACAATAAAGATTGGGTCTACCAAAGCTAACCATTGAAACATTCCATCTAAGTTATCTGGAACTAAAACTCAATTTGAAAGCAATCACAAATGTATTCTAACTCATGAGAACTCTAATGGAAAACCACATACTAGATCGCCTGGCTCCAAATAAAATAAGCAAACAATAAAAGTTCATACATACTCATACACTAGAATTCCTTGTGGATACGCCAAAGTCACAACCTATAATTGTCCCACTCCTTGGCTCAGGTCTCCTCCCTCTCAGTCCTCTCACAATGTGAGTGGTACAGGCCACTGGCCAAAGTCTATAATCTAAATTTTACTAACAAAAAATAACCGACTTCAAAGTCTCAAAAACTACAAAGTTGTCAGATCTCGTTCAAATTTATGTGAGACCACATGACAAGCGCCTGCTTTCGATTAAAAAAAGAATCATCGAAATCGGTTGGCGTGATATTGAGTTATTCGTCAATTTGTCGCGCACATCTTAACACAAATTTACGACTTATGTGGTTTTCTCATGGATGCCATTGTCAAATCTCAATAAATTTATGTGGGACCACATGACAGCTACCAGCTCTCGATTAAAAAAAGAATCATCAAAATGGGTTCGCCCAGTCCAAAGTTCTGAGGTAACAAACATAAAAAAAAATACAATCGAATTGAGAACCTCCTCCTTTTTGGAAGTCGGTTAAAAAATCTACCACGCTGGCCAAGTGCGGATTGGTAGACTTCACACACCTTTAAGAAAATTACGGAGAACTTTCAGGTGTGACAGGTTTCCTCACGATGTTTTCCTTCACCGAAACAAGTGATAGTTAACTTATAATACGGACATAATTTTCGAAATGACCTCTAGCGTGCCATGATTCGGGTCCTTGCTTTAGGGTGACCAACGATTACTGCTATTGTGGATACGTAATAACTTGTAATATAAATAATACAATTTCGGTGTTATATTGCACGCTTACAAGCGTAGTGCGGCGAACGTTATATCCGCCAGAGTTTCTGAATTCCGCAGGCGCTTCCGCGCGGAGTTTGCGCGATATTGGATTGCATGGATAGCAGCGGTTAATTTCCGAAATGGGTCTTTCTTGTTTAGTTTGCTGGCTCATGTTAGTTGTCCCTTTGTCGTCCAACGTTACTGTTATGAGACGTGATGTTGTTGATATGTATGGCTTTTGGAAAGTAGGAGCTTCATCCATCCACGTCGATTAAATAGGCTCGATCAATTTTATAGGATTCCAATTTGTACTCTATAATATCCGTGTTCCTTGCTTAGTTTCCTGACTCATGTTACTCATCCCTTTATCGTTAACTGAGATAGATATCGAAACGAGATATTTTGTGGTTTGGGCTCCATCGAACAAAGGATGCATGAGTTAGTTGACCTTAACCTACTAATTTTCTCTCTTTAAATAAAATTGTTCGATCCCTTTTCTTGCCTATTTCTAGAGAGTATTTGTACGTTGTTCTTGCTCGATAATGTGGACAGTCAGTGGCCCAACATCGGACATTCGCAGCTATAAACATGCAGGAACTAATGAATTACATTCCAACCTGGATTGTGAAACGTGCCCTTGCGAAACATGGAGTGGTAAAGATTTTGTTCTGTTAGTCCAGTTACGTGCCTGTATACATCTAAGCAATCATCATCAAGATGGCCACTGCTGAGCCTTGGATCAGCAAGGCTATTCACTTTTGTAACTTGACAGCGGAATCCGCGATGAGTTTCAAAATTGAAGTTCGAGTCCGAGATCTTGATATGTGATTCTCTAATCATCTGGTACGCACTTGCGAGGTGAAGGGAGTCTCGAACTCTTACTTCAATTTAGAAACTCATCGTGTATTCCGCTGTCAAGTTACAAAACAAAAGCGAACTTGCATCGTATTGACATGTCATTATCTAATCATCTAGTACGCACTTGCGAAGTGATGTGATCCTAGAACACGAACGTCAATTTTGAAACTCCGCTGTCAAGTTACAAATCTGAATAGCCTTCCAGGTTCCGTTGTCCACTCTCGCATAATGGTAACAAGCCATAGTCCACCACGATGGTCAAAAGCGGAGACTACGTACTTCTTTGAGAGAAATCTTAAAAGTAAATGATCTCTTGCTTCGGTGAAGGAAATATCATGCGTTATCACGTGTACCAGCTCATCTAAGAGTTCTCCATAATATGACCTAATATACGAAAAATAATTCGCTCACCCAGTAATACAACGGACACATCTACATTTGTCATATTTTACAGATACGAGGATCAAAAATTTTATAAAAATGTTTAAAATTAATTTATTTCTTTTTACGTTTTTTACAGATTGTATGGGTTTGGTTACTAGTAGGACATTAATACATATTTACCACTATGTAGATTATGCACTTTTAAACACGTATACCATATAAACTCAATTTCGCATTTTTTGCGGATGTGCCATAATATTATTAGGTGAGCGATATATCAACTGTATCCGCAATTCAATTTTATACGTTTGAATATTTAATAATAAAACTCAGTGCTGGAAGCGTTCATGTATTAAACGCAGTGCTGAGCTCACCTACTCGTAGCCTAAACATCGGACGTGTAGTGTATGTGCACAGCGCGCAGTCTGGATCTGGCGGCCGAGCCGAGTACAGCGCAGACGTGCGCTTTGTCTATACATACATACCTTACCTGTTACAGAGTAAAATGTGTGTATTATTGACCCTCTAAACACCACAAGTGGCGACGTCGGAAAAAACCAATAAGGAATTACCAAAACATTGTTGGAAGAAAAGAAGGAGTAATGCCCTTGCTTGCATACGTTCGGGCAGGCAAATTCCTTACGAATATGTTCTATTATATTCGTATTTGAGTAAGTAAAGTGTATTATTACATTACAACCACATAATTTATATGTGGGGATACCTAATTGCGTGCACTTAAGTAACAATTATTTGAGTGTTAACGTTTTAAGAACTCGGCAACTAAAGTACCACTGCCATATTTGTACAGAAAATGGTTGTCTAAGCATCAAAACTAATTAAATACTTCGAAGGCCATGCAAATCATTTTGTTCACAAAGGGCCATGCCTCAAGTAATTATTTCAAATAGACCATACATTTCCTATGATATTGCTGTAGGAAATTGTAGTATGTGAAAGAGTAATTTATTTCGTTCTTATTTCAAATAAAGCTACCGCATCACAATAACAATATCCTAAGTTTTGTTTGTATTTGGTGGGTAATTAATAAAAACGTGAAACTCCACGTTACCCTTACAATAACTTAGAAAGAAACGATTAAGAATCTACCCCACTTATTAATATAATGCTGTGGTTAATGTTTTCATAATTTCAAATACCATTCTGCAATGAATCTAAAAGATTATAAGTATCTTAACAAGTTTTAGATGTAATTTTGCTTATTAATTAGCAATTCAATAGAATTATTATGATCACGCCAATACAGTTCACTTAACGATCATGCCTATACAACCATATTAAGGAAGAACCTGTAAAGTAGCTACAAGCAGTGTGTTGTGCATATGCACATAATATGTAAAAAGTTATTATACCTTACAATCCGTATTACGTAGTAATATTGAAGCATCAATTATGTTAATATTTTTATCGTTAAAGCCAATATTAAATTAAATATATTGATAAAATAATTAACTATAGCTACGTCAAGGTTCACGCAGGTTGTACGGGTCTATCCCACTTGTCCCGTTACAAGTGTTAAGTCCGTATTGGGCACGCAAATTTGAGCAAGACTCGTAAGGAGCTTGCTAATGTACCTTGAGTACAAAAAGGCCTGCAAGGGGCACGCAAATTTGAACAAGACTCGTAAGGAGCTTGCTAATGTACCATGAGTACAAAAAGGCCTGCAAGGGGCACGCAAATTTGAAACAAGACTCGTAAGGAGCATATTAATGTACCTCGAGTACAAAAAGACCCGAAAGGGGCACGCAAATTTAAACATGACCGTAAATACTAGGAATGGCACATTTCACTTATCACTGGATATATCACTTGTTACAATATACTTCATTTGTCACACCAGTGACATGCAACGAAACCGTCCGTTACATTCATCGCGAGAGTGATTCCACCACAGTATTCCCTTTACTGTGACTTAACGCCGGCCACCGGCCAAGCTACATATAATTCACAGAATTCCATCCTGCGAAAGAGAGAAAGCAACATTTGTGACTTGAGCCGTGCGTGAGCAAGAGCGACACAGTGCCACCAGCTAGAAGAGAGAATTTGCTTAAGTGAAATTGCATCTTATTCTCAACGTCATTAGACTTTAGTTTGACTAAATTTTTTCAACTTGCTTAATTAACGCGACGTTACAAAAACTTCAAATGAAATAAGTCTTATTGCAAACAGGGTAAGGTTTTGATTGAACTATGTAGGTACTTGTAATTCACTGCGACATGTAACAGACGGAATAAAATGCACCCACTGTGACAATATCGTCACTGATAAAATATAACGGTCGTGATTTGTCACGGGTGATATAACAGTGACAAAAATAAATAACTTCACGGACATGATAGTGAAATAAAAGTAGCGATATTTTCCATCACTAGTAAATACGCAAATTTAAAGACAGCCGTAAGGAGAATGCTACTGTACCTTGTATACAAAAAGTGCCCGAAAGAAGCACGTTATTATTGTCATTATTGCTTCTATATATCATTGCTTCTTGTTTGTATAAATACAAATGAACTTTAGTGTTTCTTGTTAGCTTGACCGATTTGACTATGTTTGATTCAAAAATTTTCGTTATGGCTCAAGGATGGCTGTTTCGGGAAGAAAAAACAAAAGTTCTGGGTAAAGTGACGTGGAACATTTTTATGTTCAACCAAATTATTAAAGATATTGAAGTATAGCCTTTGCGGTAGTTATTCAATGTAATGAGTATTTCCTATTAAAGATATATTAAAATTTAAGATGGATGTACTATGGAGAATACTAAAGTTCAGTCTAAAATGTCAGAGATATTGTAAGGCTTTTATAGCTAAAACATAAATAAATTGCGAAAAAAGTTTGCAACTTATTGGGTAACTACCACAATTGTCATAAAATAAATGAAGGTACGGAGTATAATAGGTACTTGACTGGGAGTTCTGAGGAATAAGCCAAACAAATCGATATATTGAATTGCTGCTATGGCAAGTCATTCGAGTTGATGAGCATTATACATTATACTGTAATGTATTTTGTATACAAGTGGTATATGTATAATATACCGTAATATATACTGTCAATTATAAATCAATGTTTTAAGGCTACGCAGTCATGTAACTGTTTCATAAGAAAAAAGCCATGCATACACGATAACCGCAAATATTTATAAATCAATGTTTTAAGGCTACGCAGTCATGTAACTGTTTCATAAGAAAAAGCCATGCGGACATGGTGCCCGCAAATATTTATAAATCAATGTTTTAAGGCTACGCAGTCATGTAACTGTTTCATAAGAAAAAACCATGCATACACGATGCCCGCAAATAATTATAAATCAATGTTTTAAGGCTACGCAGTCATGTAACTGTTTCATAAGAAAAAAGCCATGCATACACGGTGCCCGCAAATATTTATAAATCAATGTTTTGAGGCTACGCAGTCATGTAACTGTTTCATAAGGAAAAGCCATGTATAAAAGATGCCCGCAAACATTTATTAATTAATGTTTTAAGGCTACGCAATCAGGTTACACTTGTAAAAATGTTACATTTGTAAAAAGCCATGCACATACACAGTGGCTGCAAATATTTACAAATTAATATTTTATGGATATGCCGTTATGAATATCATTGAAAGGCAAAGATGTCTGTTGGATATGATTCATAAGACACCATTTGAGATGTCTGATGGAGATGATTCCCATCATAATCGGCCACATTTCACTGATATGAAATCGTGGGATGAAATAACAAATTGCAGGTTTTCAGAAAATTACCCCAATCAATATGAAACGCAAATACCAAGTAAAGATATAATGTGGCATCAGGATTCAAGTGTTATGTAAGGAATCAAAAGTAAGACAGTTATTATTGGTATGGTATATTTTATTCCATTAATGTGTTAACATTCCATAACTTCTTTTGAAGTAAATTTGAATCTGATCACGTATGTAATGTACAGTGACATACTTGCGTCATTGACGATTCATTATTTTATAATAATACATTACAGAAGAGTATAATATTATGTATTATGTGAACATAATACGTTCACATAAATGTATCACATGTTTGAGCAGATTATGATACATGATGACAAACGACAGCAGTTATGAGTTCATGGTAACGGACTCGACTTTTATGATAATTATATTCAATTTTTTTTTGCAATTCGTAGATAATATAATCCGCAATAATTTATTGGATATATTATTATTATTGGAAAAATAAAGGTTCATCCATGTGGCAATAAACAATTAGAGACTCAGAAGATTTATCTAATATCTTTACTTGCAATGTAAATGGTAATATTTTTGAGCTGCCAAAAAAAAAAGGAAATATGTCATATGATTTTGTCTCCATAGTAAAGAGACAATGAGACACTGAGAAATAGAATAGGGCTAGTCCAATAAAACACGAAGTTGTACTCAACTATTTTATGTAGATACAACTTATTACTAATATGACAGGCCTTCAGTGAGATAACTCTTGCTTCCGGCTTGCATCCAACTTGAACCATCTGCAGAGCGACAACACCTTAGGTGTTTCTCTGCGTTCTTTTCATGTAAAATCGACATAAATACGCAAGTGATGGCTAATGACCAAAAGGTTATTTTAATCAGCTTCCATACTTTTCACGAAATTATACAATAAAGTACCTACCAAGGGCAAGGTTCATACTGTAATTATTGAATATGCTTTAACAAACTGGTTCGATTTATTTATGTCAGACTTAGCCAAGAGGTTACTAAAAAAATGTGATGAATGACAGTGCTAAGAAGCAACTTTAGAGATTTATCTCTGAAACAATGCGGTCCGAGGCTCGTCGTATATTTCTGTATTACAGATCTATCAAGTTTAAAGTGACGTTGATGTTGTCGAAGCTGGAAGCACTAGATCTCCATCTAGAAGCTGGAGTGGCCACATCAATAAGTCGAATGTAAGTGTAAGTGGGTGTGACCGTGCACGCAGGAGTGGCAACTCACAAAGCATTCTCACACAGAGTGCTGTTCAACGATTGAAAACTCCCCTGGGAAGCAAAGGTGATCTGAATTCGTTTTCCTATGACTTTGGTGAATAATAAAAACTATAACTTAAAAGTCGTTAAATTACATACTAATTCTTACATGACAGGTTAACCAAATTCCCAGAGAATCATTACTTAACTGGGTAAATTGATAGTGAACCAAGAGTTAATATAATGAAGAAAATACTCAAGTTCGCATGATAATTAAAGATACAATAAAATTGGTCAGCTGTGATCGTAGTTTCACAAGCAATTATTTTTTAAAATTAATAGAGATTCTATCGCTCCTATTCTAAATATCCCTGTGACTTTAACAGTGTAAATACTGGTAGAATAAAATAGCTAAGTATTAAATGAATAGGTGGCCAGTGGTTTGAATTCCTTAGTGACAAGAAATGGAAATAATGTCACATAGGAAAATTGCTTAAAGTTGACCGTTATAATGCGCGGAGTGAGTTGTTTAAACTGTAGACAATTATATTGATATCATGAATTAAGTCTCGTTAAATGACTCAAATTCTCAATATTTACGTTTGAAAATTTCGAACTACCTCCAAATTTTGTGGCCTACCCTCAACATGAAATGAAGTACCCCCAAAAAATTTAAACGATAGCTCAGGTAGGGTCGAGCTTTTAAAAAAAAAAAAAAAAGATGCTCTGGTTTGTGTTGCTCTTGTTACAGATAAAGCCACGATGCTAACCTATGAGCATAGCAGCAACCAACACGTACTTGAAATAAATAAAGAGTGTTGTTGGAGTTTCTTACCTTAGAAAAAAAAACAGGGCTAAAAATCATAATAATAATAGTAACTTTTGCTATATTTGAGAGATTTCCAAAAAAACATTTAAGTTTTGTTCTAACTTAGTCTTGGAAACAAAGATATTGTTAGGGAAATGCCTGTAAGTCATGTACCAGTCGAGTACCTATAAATAATGATGATACTGAATGATACTGATACGAGATGGAGAGTGAGACTCGAGAAAGAAATTTGTAGTTGTATTTGTGTGTGTGCGTATCAGCTAGGAGAGCCGTAGCAATAGAGGGACTTACTCGAGATTTTTTCAGATGTTGTGTTGTTACTTTATTGAAGTAGACGACTGTGGTGCATGGCTCGGGTTAATCTACCTCCAATGCTACATTTGATGTTTGTTAAACATACAATTATGATGTACTTACAAGAGTTATATTTGTTATATGTATCTCCAATTGACTTGGTATGCGAGTAAGATATTTTTTTTATGAAGCTTTCAATAAAATATGAAATTTCAATAACACAGTAATGTGAGAGACAGGGATTGACAGGTCTATAATTCAATTAAAGAAAAGAGGGAAACAATATGTGGACAGTACAAAGGGAGTTACAGATCCTAAATTGGGTACTTATAGAAAAATATATAGATGAATAATAAGTACCTGAGGCTAACAGATGGACACCAAACTTTAACCCTGCCCTCACATAGAGGTGTGAGTTTTGATGGTGAAAGCGATGTACAGAAATGGGAAACACATGGTAAACAACAATAATGATAATGAATAACACAAAGAAAATACACGTTGGATATTAAAGAATTTGTTACTGTCAGATCTATACTATCTCGATGTTTGCAATATATTTATAATTTATAAATTTACAGAAATGCCTTACATTAAATTTAAAACTTATATTAAAAGCATTCTTGTAACGAAAGGATATTACGAACTAGATGATTATTTTAAAGACAAGTCTGCTTGGACATGAGTTTTATGAATATAGATTGTAATAGATGATAAGTGCTATTTGTAACTGTGAGCAGGGAAAAAACCAACCCGGTAGTTTCTTGCTGCTTCTTCTCCCGGGCCCTCTCACAGTAGGGCCTTGTTGAAGCATTGGCGTAACTTGCATGACTTTCATAAAGTGTTTGTAAACCAAACCAATTATTATAAAATAAAGAAGGGATGTAGTGTATGTGCACAGCGCGCAGTCTGGATCTGGCGGCCGAGCCGAGTACAGCGCAGACGTGCGCTTTGTCTATACATACATACCTTACCTGTTACAGAGTAAAATGTGTGTATTATTGACCCTCTAAACACCACAGGACGTCCGATATCCCGCGCGGAAATAAAGCAGTTCGTGAGGTGCACGTCGAAGCTACGGCGGATTTCCTTCACCTACGCTGTAATACAGCACACGTAAACCGCATTTTCTTTCATAATATGGGTTTCTATAGAAGCAAATACGGGTAGGACTTGAAGCTTGATAAGTGCATTGGGAGTGGCCATTATAATTAATAGACATAAATAATTAAGACCATGTTTGACCGCCGCGGCACCATTCGATTAAAGGCGAGGCAGAAATTAGAACGATGAGATGAAATTTCTGTTCTCGGTCTGGGTGTGTATGTTTTTGTCTTTCTCTAATACCGACAATATTTATCGATATTTTTAAAATTCCAACCTTGTTGCAGTGGGTGCACGGGTAAACACGAATTACTCGTGCACCCACCGGTGGATGAAGCCAGTAGGTGTAAGGGTAACGGCCCGTCTTGTCCTTGGCACCACAACAAAGGGAATCTTAGTGTGGGGCTTTGAGTGGGTCAAAAAAAATTTCAACGCACAAGATACAATAAAGTTGTATGTATTTATTGGGCGGGTTGAGTCGCGGTCAGGGACTGGGTTACCAGCGTCAATGTTAGCCGCATTGTGATTTTTAACTATTTTTTAAACTTTAAACAATTAGAATGTTCAGTCATTACCTTGCATTGTAAAGAAGCAGTAACCAGTAATTTCAATAAAGACTTGGTATCAGTATTCACATTTTGATACGACGATACAAAGTGGGTGCTTGTCATTATTTAATAAAAAATAGAAAAGTTCAGTTTTAATAAATTTAATATTTAATTTAGATATTTAATATTTAAGACTTTGCTTGTCATGTGGTCCCACTTAAATTGAGCTAGATCTGATGAGTAGTTTTTGAGTTATTTTGAAGTCGGTTATTTTTTTTCTTGGTAAAATTCAGATTATTAAACTATTAACTTGTTTCCAAATTATACTAAAACAGGTTTAAATTTTGATTCATATAGATTATGGTAATTTAATGTCGGTCGCATGCCTACAGTGAGTACAAGGAATAAATAAATTCTGATTTTGGAAGTTTTTAGTGTCAATTACAAACAAAAAGAAAACTACTTTTAATAAGTATAACTTTTAATAACTTATCAAATGAAAGAGCTTGTTATCAAGGAGGCAAACATGAATATAGATATTTAAAATCTGTACTGATAATAAAACTGTTTGACATAATATTTCCACAAAAGATAGTGCTTAGATTTTTGACGTGATAACGTCTATTAAAACGATGAACGCCGGGTGCACACACGAAAAAGCATGACTCACTGTCGCGTTCCGCGCGAGCGAGAGCGTGGAACAAGCGATAGGCACGATCGGCTACGATCGGCCGAAGCGCTCAATTTTGTCTATAAAAGTATGCAATCATTTCATCAATGTTTTGTCATGACGTTGTCACGTTAAACTACCGTCCGTAAACCGATTTTACAGACAACCATTTTTTAACCGAATAAGTCTCATCAAAAAAATACGGACTATAGATATGACGCCTGGTAAAGAAACGGGGTAATGGCAAACATGGCAACACAGACGTAATAACGCGTACAATGACATAGAAATATTCTTTATTTGTAGACCAGAAATAAATTCAAATTCAAAATCATTTATTCATATAGGTATAATTGATACACTTATGCATGTCATTTTTTAATCAACCAGCTTTTCGCAAAGGTGCTTTGTCATGGTGAAGAAGAAATGCTATGGAGGAGAATAAACAGTAGTTAAAACAAGGTATGGTATGTATGTACATCGGTGGCTAAAGCAACGATCCCTTCGCGAGCGTGAGTATCTATTGCTAGTATCAAATTATTGTATTGACATTATGAGTACTTTTGCTATTTTTACTCCAATATTCGGTAATAGGGATGTTGACTAATTTTAGGATTCAATTTCATTTTATAGATAGAATCTTAAGATTCACGAAAAAAATATTATAAAAATAATAATCTTCAATTTAAAAACAAAAATTGATAAATAAAAATCATTTTCAAATTTCCCGCCAAAAACTTCACGTGACGTCACTAGCCGATATTCAATACTATCTGTCGACTGAAGTTAGTTGCACTTTCATATAAAATAGGAACAATGACGTCATAAGCTCCAAACGGCGTTTGAGGTCACGTGACAGTGAGTACTATTTTTAACATTTTAAAATAATTATATTTAATTTATATTGATTGATTTCGACAAAATAATGATATTTTAGGTGTTTAAATGTTTTCCTTGATACTTTAAACATAAATTTATTTTAATTTACTGATAGTGTCAACATCCCTATTACGCGTTAATATTTTCTGGGAAACAAGAAGTAGTAAAAGGAGGCCACGGTCGTTACCGTACTGGAATGAGCTCTGTCGCAGATTTAGTTCCGTTGCGAGGCTGTATCTACTCTGATTAGTTTCAAGGACTATCTGCATATTATTTTGGTATATATTTTGGCGTATGAACCTATGGCTATTTTCGTGCTTGATTCTGAATAAAGGGCCTTGTTCAATTAAGATGAATTCAAAAGGTCCTGTTGGAAACTGATATCCTTAGATCTAAGGTAACTTCCGGTATTTTCGTGTTTGGTGCTCAGTAACCGATGAAGATTGTGCCAGAGTAAACGCCAAGACAGACCAGTAGGTGTCGCTGGGTTGCTGCCTTGTTCAATTCAGATGAGATCAAGAGGTCCTGTTGGAAACTGATGAAGTTATTATTAGTAAATTAATAATATGAAACTTCTGACGATGAAATTACTTTTTAGAATTTGTCGACACTGATAAAATGAACATTGTAGGTTTCAGGTAGATGACAACTCTGTTCTACAATCATATTTATAAATAGAAAGAATGAGGTTTAAACTTGTTTAGCAAGTACTACGGGCACAGACGGGTGAACGGACCCATAACACACTTTACCTTTAGATTTTATGTTTACTTGGTCATTTCAAGGACGTCCTCTTATTAATGTAAGTATTAATTAATAATGATTAATAATGAAACAAAAATAAATTGCCAGGAATGCAGCCCTTTTGACTTTTATTTTTGACATAATATTTTACAACCGTTAATTCTGAAAGAACATCTTCTTATAGCTTCCGTGTAAAAACAGCTTATTGAAATGAATTGGTCCGGTTAGGGCACTTTAATATTGACGTTGATCGTGTCGTCTTTGTTGTATGGCGTCGTGGAAATTTCTCTATGGAAGAATAGTAAAAATTTTTCCTTGTTAATATTTTTTCAAATTACATACGTCAAAAAGTAAGCACAGAAGGAAAAAATAAAGTTACTGGCAAAAAAAATACACAATGTGTTCAAAAAATACTGTTAAAAATTTAATAGGACAATATGCTTTTGATAAAATATAAGGACTATTTTCTATCTTTACTATACTATGTGACATCTTTTTGTGATTGAAGTCTTATAAAATTAATGAGTTTTTTAAATTCTCTAATCAACATTAAATGTAACATTGTCTTAGGTGTGTTCAAGGCTGCAGAGGCAAAATAATTAGTAACATTGCCAATTTTTTGGACATCGATTTCAGAAATACGAGCAAAATTCGTAAGTCGAAGTCGTCAAAGTTATAAAAGAAGAGGCAAACAATTAAAAAAATGAATACTATAATAAAGATGACTTTTAGCAGTTAGCCCATATACGAACTGGATGGGTTATAACTTGCAACAATTATAATTATCCAATTTAAATTTATTAGCATGCTTGTGATGTTTACTCGGCCTTGCATCGTTTAATCGGCGAGATGAGTCCAGATATTTAAGGTACAATACAATTTAATTTAAGCGATGCGTTGGGAGTAAAAAGTTGAAGTGTTAATACTATACGGTATATGTCAATGGTAAATGATCGACTGAGTTGAGAAACACTTCAAGATAGATTTATTTAAAAAAGCTGTAGTTGCAATCGTGAGTTATGGGTATTTTTGAAGAATTTTTAAGGCCTCCGTGCGTAAGTCGGTCAAGAATCGTCTCCAATATTGGCCATGTTAACCAACCTACATGATTGACAGTTGGATGGATGGCCGCGAGTATCAAGCTATCTTCGCCTGATTGTTATTATGAACAAAGCTATTACTAAAGCATGTCACAGGCATAAAAAGCCAAACAAATGTGTTACTGTAACCTTTCCGTCCATCCTGAAAACTGCTGCGAGCAAGCCCAATTGCAACATACCAATTATGGCATTGAAGATGAACAAGGAATAATTTATGCGGAAAGTGTGAATCACCATTATACAGCGATTACAATACAATATAATATAGTTTGTCTCGTAAATGCTAATTGAGATGCGGTTGCAACAGTGCGTCAAGGCGCTACGAAGTACGAATGTTACCAAACAATGGCTGACTGGACCTTTGCCCACCGACACCTGTATTGAATAATCGCTTGTAAGACAATACGTATCAACGAATAACTTAATCTTGGGCAAAACATAACCTTGGGGGATTCATCGATCTAATTAACTTTGATCTGTTTTGTTTATTAGGTCTAGTTGACTCGGCTAAAGTTGTTTTGGTATGTCGAAGGCCAAGTGAGCATGGCTATATTTTATCGTTGAGTAATTTCCGAATGTCTCATCCGTTCTATCTAATATATTAAAAGTCTAACTAAATGCCTAATGACATTATCTACCAGTCAACCTTGGGTGGATATGGAAAGAACAGTCCTTTCAGGCAGGTGCTAAATTACATAAGAAAAGAACTTCTAAAAAAATAATACTGAGTTGTTGTTTGTTGGTGTTTGGCGTGATGAAGTTGTACATTCACAGGTACATGTACACGTCCATGTCACCATAGCTACCAGCAACACGTGAAGCCTACACAAATATCGTCGCGATAAAAGTTTGACTACGATTGATAGCTTAGCCGTTAGTAAGAAACCGATCATTCAAAGCATGACGATCAATTGAAGTGATCAATTATAAAATTATTATCAAACCAATATAATTCATGATGAAATTTTTGCACAATAAGGAAGGGAAATCCTTCCTTCCTAGCTTTTTATTACTATAAAGCTATACAATGAGTGTGGATAAATCTATTTCTTGAATACACATTATACTTCCATTGTTTGTATTTCCTATTCTAATGATTGATTTATCATCAAAAAAAATTATGTAATTATAAGATAAAATATACTCACTCATAAAGAGCGTTACTAGCAGATAGCTTAAAAGAAAAAAAGTACAACAGACTGATCTGAAGTAAGATAAAGATTTAAATGAAAATGTATGTCTAGTAGTTTTTTACTCTATAATCGCCATGAAAATATAGTGCTACTCGTATAATTATTGCGTTAGCGACAAATTACTTATTTATAATGGGCTTCTTTATTCGCTAAACAAAGGCATACATCAAAGTCAAAATATCTAAGAATTTATGTTATGTAATGAGGTACATAGTTCTAAGAGTTCTAAGATTTGAATTGTAATTACATTTTGTAGGAAAGTGTCACTGGGAATTACAGGAAATCACGGACGCGTTGTAAAGAGGCATCCAAGACTACTACTAAGATAATGATCACATTAAATGTAATAGTGAAGGTGATGTTGAAAACGGTTAAAGCCAGGATTTCCGTTGTGGAAATATATTGTTATTAAACCAATACCTAATAATAAGTACCCTAAAATAATAAGATCATGGGAACATTTCACACAAAAGTTCCTTCATATAATACAAACAAACTCTCTTTCTCTTACAAACTAAGGAATATCTTCGCATATAATAATATGTACTGAACGGAAAAGAAAAGTTATACTGAACAAGTATACCATAAAAGGATTAACAGTCGGGACACATTAAAATTTTACACGGCTGCTTGGGAAAAAACCAACAAGATTTGATTGGTTGAAAATTGTTATTCATTCTATGTTGTAGTTGTTATGTTGTACTTCTAACAACATTCAAAACTTCTGGGCTTATTTTTTCTATTTAGTTTTTTTCGCAGTTGGGATTTTTTATTTTATAATGAGTGATTTTCAAAAAGAGATCTTAAATTATCAACATCATTCCAGCAATTTATAACTAGGTAATATGCGTTCTTTCCTAGTACTCAGAATATTTATGTTATAATTCAATTCTATAAATATGTAGGTAGTAGGCACTGAACATGAACTAATGAACAACACTTTTGCGCTTAGAATACACAAACAATATGCTCTGAATTTATTTCATTTACAATAAATAATTATTGAACATGCTATATACTGCACTCAATAAACTATCATTTGCTTTTCATCGAATTATAAGCTTTGTGTATCTGCTTTATGAATAAATACACCAAAAAATTTTTGTTATGGTTATTTTCAAATAATAAAAATGTTCAATGTGAAGCCACTGTTCAAATCATAATTTTCACACATGGCAACACAGAATACCTATCGCGGTGAATAAAAACGTTTAGATCGCAATCAATCCCATAGTCATCAATTCGACTCGTGGGCCGGACAATCGCCTCTGCAACACTATTTTTACTCTACTCTTGGATGTATGCCACAAACCGTGCCCTCGCGTCAGTACACTCGAATTAACTCGGGCCGGGAAACGTTCATTTTTCTACTAAACTTTGTTTAATAATCGTTAAAACGTTTCCTCTTAAAATTCAGCTCCATCAATGAAACATTCGCGGCTTCTCAATGAGGTACGTTTCGCGCGAGTGACGCAAATAACCGTCAGGGAACGAAACTGAAAAACGTTTCAGTCGAATGTATGATGGCGGCGTGATCGTCTCACGCGTCGGCCATGGTGCGGCACAGATGGACGTTAGCTCTAATTTTAATCAGCGTTCCTATCCTAGCGACAGTGATAACAGCATTTCGAGTGCGCGATTTACCTAGAGGCTCTCCCGATGGCTCTAAGCCGGTGTCAAAAAAACACTACAAATGTGAAACTTGTGATGTGAATGAACCTGACCTTGACCATAGTTTAAAAATTGAAAGTGTTAAACGTTACGATGGGATAAGTGTTATTGATAAACCTTTAGTTAGAAATAGAGTGTTTGAAGCCGACGACGACGACGACGATGACGACGACGAGGACGACGACGACGACGAAGACGACGATGATGATGACAAGGATGGTGTTTCACAGTCAAAAGTATTAAATGTATTTGGAAGTAAAATTCATGGTACATCAAAAAGAAAAGATGTGAGCGGTGGAAAGTTGGAGGAACAAAACAAAAAGAAATTAAAAGATGACCAAGATGACGACGATGATGATGATGACGACGAAGATGATGATGATGATAATGATGGAAAAGAAACTGTAAAACGAAATACGAAACATGTACAGAAATCCCAATCTGCAAGCAAAATTCCTTTATCAGGTAAAAAAACTGTAAAATCGAAGGCCACTAAATCGGTGAGTGTCGATAATGATGATAATGATGACGACGACGATGACGATGATGAAGATGATGATGATGACGATGATGACGATGACGGTGACGATGGTGATGATAAAAAAACTTTAACAAGAAGTTCTAAAGAGCAACCTAAAACAGTAACTACAGTAAAAAAGGCTTTGCGAGATACCAAAAAACCAATCACTAAAATCGGAACATCAAGTTCATCGAAATCTAATACTGATGATGATAAAGACAATGATGATGACGACGATAATGATGACGATGACGATGACGATGATGATGATGATGATGAAAATAATAATAAAAAAATAAAGAGTGATCAAGTTGCGAAATCAAAAACGATGGAAAAGACTGTGTTAGACGCAAAAGCAACTGAGACAAAAAAGGAAACCAACGATATTAATGATGATGACAACGACGACGATGACGACGATGATGATGATGATGATGATGATGACGACGACAACGATGACGACGAAGACAATAAAGATGGTAACAAAGAAAAATCTGTTGATCTAAAAAAGGAACAAAAAGTTTTAAGTCAAACAAAAACAAAAGTCAGTAACAAAAAACTTGCCTCAAAACTAAAAGTAATGGATAAAAACAAAAAAGTTGCCAATGATGACAATGATAGAGATGATGACGATGACGATGATGATGACGACGACGATGACGATGATGATGATAACGATGATGGTGACAGTACTGCAAAAACTTTAAAACGACCAATTGATAGCAAACAAAAACTTGAGAAAACAACACCTCAACAAAAACAATTTAAAGACATAAAAGACACCAAAAAACCTACAAAAGATAAAGAAAAATTAATAGACAAGAAAGAAACAGATGATAAAAATAAATTAAAATCAAAACTTCAGGAAAAGCATGAAAAAAAGGTTAGTGTAGTTGCAAAAAAAGAACTTGATTCCTTTTTTGAAGGTGAAGATCTGAAAAAAGAGGTTACAAAGAAAGTGATACAGGATGCAGGAATAGCAAAAAAAGGTGAAAAAAAGAAAGAAGAGAAAAAAGATACTGCCAAAGAAACTGTAAAAGATGAGAAACCAAAGAAAGTTATTAAATTCGATAAAGAAAAAAATAAACTTCTGGAAAAAGAACGAAAAAAGGATGGAATAGATATAGATGATTCTGATCAACAAAAATTAACTAAATCTGATACTTACATCAAACAAGTATCAGAAATGTTACACAGAAAAAATCTATTGCAAAGTGAATTTGAAGATTTTTACGCATTTTTCCCTACATTTGCACCGAATTTTTCGCGTATTGCTAATCCGGAATGTAGGCGTCACGGACAAATACTCTTACGGCAATTACGAGGAACCAAATTGTGGGCTTTAAATAGTAAGTACAGTTTTAAGTATTTATTTATTGACCTTTTTTTGGTCTTGAATTATATTAATTTACTTGTCTTAATAAAATTGAGGTGACTATTTAACTGCATAAAATTTAATACACAATTCGAATGAGGTATTTGCTCCTTTCTGTACAGTTTGTCTATTCATTCTGGCACCGATTCAGAAATTTCAACAGTTGCCATGCATAAAATATATAAAAATAATCACACACTACATTCATTTAATCAGGAATAAATTGTTATTGTGACCAAAATTTTGTAGCTTTAAAAGTGCAAACCGTTAAAAATATTGTGTCGTTCAAAATATTCGTTGCGGCGTGTAACAAAAGCTTTTAAAAATAGACGCGCAAATAATGCATATGTGATGTCCTTGAGTTCGTTCGTGACCATCCATTTGCGTTGTATGCGAGTAAATTATTCCCAAAAGACTCGATGGTTGAACAAAAGTGTAATTTTTCATTACAGTACTGGATGCTACCGCGAAGATTCCCTCGGGGATTTTGCAGGGTAATGGAATTCAGTTGGGTGACTTCGACCAGTGTTTGGGTAGTAGGGCTCGAGTCCAGCTCGATACGGGCAGTGTGGTGAAGATCCAGGGGAAGTACTGTTTGGCCAGGTTCGAGGTGAAGGCTGAACACCCAGAGCTGGAGGCGCCGGTGCACTTGGCGCAAGCCAAAAATCTGTTCTACAGCCGGATCGATGATGTGAGTCCGTCATTTTAACTGCTTGAGATATCCATAGAATTTGAAGGTTTAACTAGGTGCAAAATGTACCTAATATACAGTAGGTGAAGATGCAAAATACGAAGATCATGTGTACTTGTTCAGTTGACATGTTTAGTGTCCGCGGTGTTGTGGAGTCAGGCTAGCTTTATACCTCGGAATCAATTCAAATTATTAAGTTGAATGTAATAACATGAAACTTTTTTCAACATGATTATTAAACAAAATGGGTTACCCATTTTGTTTCGAACTCCATTAGTGATAAAAGTTTCAAATCGTATCCTTAGAGTGTCATGAATATGTTATTTTTCAACCTCTAAAAAATTTAGTTAGACATGAAATGTAGTAACATCATTTTAAAGTGATAACTTTTGAAGTGAAAACTTCTTTAGTACGGGGGTGACTTGAAATTTTATGAAACGAAACTGTCCAGTAAAAAGAGACAAACACATACATTCTAAAGTGAGATAGGAAGCATTGTACGGGGGTAGGGTAGAGGAATGAGGGGTAGGGGAGCGGAGCGGAACCGGGCGGAGCGGGGCGGAGCGGGGCAGAGCGGATCGGAGCGGAGTAGTGAAACCTACATTTATCATCTTCCCGAAATTTTACATTCGTCTTATTATCTTGAAAACAAAAATTTTGAAGGTTTCACTTCTACCACGTGTGAATTGCACACATTGTATTTTTTTTTTAATGGAATTGGCCTCTTATGACTCTTTCAGCTTCACGCGGATAGACAAGTGATAACGTTGATATCATTTTAGCTCAGTTAGAAGTAACCCTTACTAGGTAGTTCGCTATGTAGCGAAAGGATCTGGCTTTGATTCCTGAAACAGACACTTATGTGTTAGATACGTTTTTGGAAATTTTGGAGTTTTGCTTTTTACTGACATAAATGATAATGACGGAGTTATGAGGTAACAATTATAAACAAAAGTACAACCAAATTGAGAACCTCCTTTTTTGGAATAGGTTAAAAACAAACAATAGTTCTAACTGCTGGGTAAGTTTGATATTGCAGCTAATACCTATTTCTTAGGGAAAACTGAGTACGTTACTTAGCGTAAGGACGAAAGTAAGTGGATACTAATTCATACATCGATAAGCTTTTAGCCGAGCTTGATAAAGTTATCTAAGGGTGCGTTTAGACGGTCGTAGGGATTAAGGATTGAATGTGTGTGTGACCCAGCTTTATCAGAGTGTCTGCGCACGCTGAATATAATTGTTTACATTCCTTTTTTACGTGTTAGTAGCAGAGAATGAGAGAGTAGGTACCTAAACTCTGGAGGGATGAATCGCAATGAAAATTATTAATTTAGAGCCTAAAGCTCATTTCAATAGTTTTATTTAATTTTCATTGTCTTATCTTGATAACTAAACTTTTAATAATATGTATAATGTTGTAGCCTTGATATGCAAATGTCACTATTCACGGGTGCTGTTATTGTTATTTGGCAACAAAGTTATAAAAGCGGCCTTTATATCTTGCCTTCTGTTAATTTCTTTGTTTCAACTAAACAAGACACTAAGCCGTATGGTAATTGGTTCAGCCAGGTCACTTCGTGCCGCGTTTTTCCACGCTGAGTTGGGGGGTGTGCGTCCCCTCGCCCTGCAATGCCGAGGATGTGGAGACCATCATCAAGGATGCCATCAAACACTACCAGCACAGGATTGGCGTGGCTGTCAGAGTCAAGGTCGATGAGGTCGACTGCCACACGCGACACGGTGGCAAGTGGTGGGAGAAATGGATGGAAATACCTACACTTGTGACGTTGTGAGTAGATTTTTTAAAATCCTTCTTATAATACGTTCACAAATCTTAGAGACTAAATTGACGTTTCATGGGTGACCAGTTTCGGGTGCAAATTAAATAGTGATGACCATAAACCGAAAAGTAAATCGGAAAAATTTTCACAACTTTGATGGAAGGTCGACTATTTGTGTGATTATTGAAGAGTCCCTAAAACTAGTATAAAAACAAGTTTAAGCAACCATTATCATTCATATATCCATAATATATTTGCCCTTACTTACTAAATTTATAAGTTATTTTGCTTACAAGAACGAGTATTTGGTTATGGTTACATTCGGTATGACAGCTAATTTTATACTATTTAGCCGAATACTAAATAGTAAATATCTAGGTAGATATGAGTGTCGCTACTAATATGTCACTATGCTTACGACATAGTTTACGATTCAAAAAACCGGAAAAGTTGATCGCACAAATTTAGCTGGTATCATTATTTCGAACTTTGACATTAGTGGTTGTCATTTTAGTCTCTAAGATTTGTGAACAGGGTATACTAATCCTGCTAATATTATAAATGTGAAAGTTTGTGAGGATGTGTGGATGTTTGTTGAAAGAAAGAAAGAAATAAAGAAAATATTTATTTCTGGCTATGTTGCCCTTTCAGGCAAAAACAACTGAACAGATTTTCATGAAATTTAACACATAGGTAGACCATGATCTGGAATAAAATATAAGGTTCTTACTAAACCGGATAAGGCGGGCAAATCCGCGGGCAGAATCTTAGTAGATATTTATATCTGAAGATGTTTAAATCTGACCTTTCATCGCGTGATATACTCATAAGTATAAGGATTAAGATGATACTTGGCATAAAGAAAGTCCATGTTCGGGATAAGAATACAGGGGACGTTCTATGGTTGTGGTTTAGAAACAAAAACATTCACTCATTCTCCTAAAAAGGAATTCCCCGTATCTCGGATACACATTACACTGACACTCGATTTGAGTACAAATATTTCACACATAAATGTCTGCTCGAGGAATCGAATCCTTTCCTTAGCAGGTAATGCCTAGGTTACGGATAATATAATGTTAGAGATATCGAAATTTCTAATTTATTATTATTTATTTATTTAATTTACACACATTTTCATACATTTTTTCATACAAAAGCCGGACCTTGCAAACCACGCAGGGTTTATATATGCCCGACGAGTCGTTCATGATAAATTTTACGTAACTTATTTTAAATACATAGGCAATCATTGTGTACGTAGGTAATAGGCTTTTAGTTTATTTTTATATCTTTCATTATTAATGTACATAGTTTTTAAGGTATCAGGTAACTAATTAAACATTTAAGTAATTTGGAATAATACATTTTATCATTCTACTTCTTATGTTATGCTATTTATTGCAGGGCGTTATATGGAGTCATTGTTTTAATAGTGATCGTGGCGACGGTACTCGATTACTTGAGTAGGGGCAAGGCTACAGCTGAAGAGGCTAAAGAAGAAGAAGAAGAAAAAGAGGAATCTGATGAAAACAAGGAAGCTGCTGATGAGCAGGAAGGAGGCGGAGACAGCGCAAAAAAGTCAGGTAATATAATAGAATTCGCTATTGTAAACTTTATATGGGCAACGAATACATTACAACACTAAAGAGATTTACTTTAAATGGCGATCTACGAAGCGAAATAACGTAAATTTAGAAAAACTGAACAAATTAGAATTGGACTCGTTCAGGGTTGTGTTATTTGGTGGAAATTTTTATCAAGCAATCTTTTTAAAATTTTAGGCTCAGTGGTACTGGTTTCAGACATAATGTGAACAAAAATAAATTGTTTTCTATAATTTGTGATAAATTATTTGTTTTTATACTAAAAATATTCAAAATATAAAGGTCGCATGATGTACTTGATAAAGGTACTTTTTTATGTTAACTTTCATAGATCCACTAGATTCAGAGAAAATTGTTTGACAGACTGATAGATAGATTCACTCGTGATTCTATTAGATTTCTGTTTTCATAGGATACGGAACCCTAATTATATAAAAGAAATACTGTTACGAATATTTTGTATTCAAAGTATTATTTGCGCAGTGAGTACTGAGTACGAAGACTGCAGCACTTAAAATAATTTCACTAAAAGCCCTGGATCGACAGCATTGCTATTATCGTTTAGATTTTATTCATTTTAGATGTCTGTAGTTATTTTTATTCCGGACACTTTTAAAACTATAATAGTTTTGGACGTTTATAATAATATTCTCAGAAATTTAAATTTTTTATCTAATATGTATAATGGAATGTTTGTATTTACAATTATAACTCCATCCGTTGTTTCTTTTACATCACACAGAAACGCCAACATTTTGATGTATTTTTTATATTTTTAAATTGTAGATTAAAATAAGTTTTAAGCGTATTTAATGTCAATATAGATTTTTCAAAACGTTTCAAAACCGTGAAGATTTTATTATGAACATGTTTGAATATGTTGAGTACTGCAAATGCCCCATTGCTGTTTTATGCTTCTAATCTTCTTTTTACGAGTACGTCCTTGGTCTTTCAAAACATTGCCAAAGTTATTTTTGGGGCAATAAAAACGTGACAGGAAAGCACGCCGGTATTCAACGTGATTCCTCATACGTGTTAAGGGAAGCAAAAATAATTATACACCCCATTGACTGCGTTATGATAACATTACCTTTGAATAAATATATGTATGGGATGATGGAACACGTACGGTTGAAATATTTCCTCTTGACGAGTTACGATCAGAAGTTTATTGTAACGTGTATTCTTTTGACTATTGTTGTTCCAAAGTATCATAACAATTTTCACGCGTAACTTAATTTATGTATTTTTATTATTATTTTTCATCTGGAGGATGACATCGAGAAATAGATTTTGATTCTAGAAATAGATTGAGAATGTATTCGATAAAGTTACTAACATAATAAAGCTAGATTAGGTTAATTTAGGGTATTGGTATTGCTTTTTGGGAATAAAACATTATATCCTTAAGACTAATACCCTATATCTCTTTACTCAGACACGATTTACACAATATTTTTACTTAAGTTAGGTATCTGTTGTCTAGTTATCAGCCTAGTCCCTGGATTAGCATATCCGTATCACTTTTTTAAAAATAGTATGACACTGAAATTCTACAATATTTCCATCAATTCCTTTATTTATGACATGTAGTGACCAAGCCATATGGTCAACGGTCATCTGACATTGCATTTCGATTCGGAAACTGGTTCCATCGCAAATATTACGTGTTTCCGTTTCGAATCTGTTGCCAGGTTACCGCAGCGGTATCAACGACCGGTTTTCGTGTTTATCGTGTCAAGCTGCATCGGACGTGGATTTTGATATTATTTTAAAGGGTTCTGCATACATTTTCAATGATCGTTCAATGTTTAACGAAATTTATGCGCCTGTATTTTTACGGTGTGAGCATCTAGACACGCGGTAGCGTACCAAGCTAAGTTCGCGAGCAACACCGTGTGTAATATTACACGAACTATTTGGAGCCACTTTTGATATATTTTTACGTCAAAGTTAATATGAAGCTTACAGCAAAAATGTTTAAGACAAAATACCAGAGTTAATAGTAAAGTTAGAAGTGGAACGTATGGGCTTATCGCTGCATAACGCGTTCTCAGCATATTCCATTGCCCTTAAATTGTTTGTAGCTGGGTCAATCCTGCAGCTATGAAGATATGGAATTTCTGATTACGTTTAACATTGTCCAGAGGGTTTGTGTCATTGTTACATTTAACATTGTCCATTCAGAGCTGTGGCGTGGCGTTATTCACGTGACATCAGCCCTTACCGCTACTTCATGATGACCACGACCGTTCTGTCAAGAACGTATCGACTGAGAAGAAGATTCAGAGTCTCTCTAGTTTCTTGTCAAACTATCAGTATCATGAGGTACTGTTATGTATTCTGTGTCATGTCAAATTATGTACATAATTATGTTCTCTATCGGTCCTTCAAACATTTAAACTGCGTTACTAAACTGCTATTCAACCAATATTATAAAAGAGGAAGTTTGTAATTATATTTTATATTTATTCTCTGTCCAACTGCAGTTACTATTCCTATCTAGAAGTTTTATTATTCTATGTTCAAAAATATTATTTGAACTCAAGATAAAAATTAACGTCACGGTATACAATTAAGATTTAATTTGCGTTTTTAAACGTCCAAATCATTAGCTGTACGATTTCCCTTAACCTCTTAAAAATAACGGGCCCCTATGGAATCATTTGAAAAGTGAACCTAGCGCTTCTTTGTCCAGTTTCATACAACTGGGACTAAATTTAGCATATTAATGATTGTGTTAAATTTAGCATATTAATGATTGTGTTAAATGCATTTTTTTAACCGACTTCAAAAAAAGGAGGAGTTTCTATATTCGACTGTATTTTTTTATTTTTTTTTATGTTCGTTACCTCATAACTTTGGACTGGGCGAACCAATTTTGATGATTCTTCTTTTAATCGAAAGCTGGTGGCTGTCATTGTGGTCCCATATCAATTTTACTGAGATCTGACAATGGCATCCACGATAAAACCATAGAAGTCTCACATTTGTAATAAGTATGTGCGCGACAAATGGACGAATAACTCAATATCACGCCAACCGATTTCGATGATTCTTTTTTTAATCAAAAGCAGGTGCTTGTCATGTAATCCAACATAAATTTGAACGAGAGCTGACAAGTAGTTTTTGAGTAACTTTGAAGTCGGTTATTTTTTGTTAGTAAAATTTAGATTATTAAAAATAGTAAGACATTGGAAGCAATGAAATATACCAGAATATTATAGTATTTTTATAACACTATTTTTGTTTAAAAGAACACTTAGTAACACTAGTAACACGTACCGCAAGACATATTCTCCAAATATTATAAATATCTATTATTAGGTAGGTACAAGTATTTTTGTTAGATTCCAAACGAATGTAAATAAAGTGACTAAGTAGGGATTAATATTATTAGCACCTACTATTGGAACCCTGTCCGTTACTAAACGCTGACGAGTGTCGAATACGAATTACAGATTGACCGATCAACAACGATCACTCCAATTAGAACTGCTTGTCGGAGTGACATAATTTTTTGGCAGACGCAAAGGATTTCTCAGAGCGCAGCGGACCTCCAAATGACGACCTTAACCCAATTCGAACGGGCTCGGTCAACTCGATTGTGATTCCGATCGAATCTCATGACGTACATATTATTAACATAAATCGATCGTACATCAATCGTTACAATGTTTGCGTAGATAAATGTTATACTTTGACCAAAATCGTCTTTTAGAGCGTCATTTGGGCCTTTATTACATGACTAGTTTTTGTGAGCTACTAAACTCGAGGCGGATTTTGAGCAAAGATCGCAAGTGATTAGATAAAAACGTGACCTGAATCTGAGCACATAAATGTGAACTTTGTTTTAACAATCTAAATATCTGTTATGATAAAGGAATACTTAATTTAATTTATACACACGTGGGAGATTGTTATTTATTTTGGTAACGTGTTACGTGGTCACGATAAAAAATAATAAGGAATAAGTAGTTAAACATATGAATTTTACCAAGAAAAAAATAAATGACTTCAAGATAACTTAAAAACTACTCGTCAGATCTAGTTCAAAGTGGGACCACATGACAATCACTAGCTTTCGATTGAAAAAAGAATCATCAAAATCGGTACACCTTGGAAGATTCTGAGGTAACAAACATAAAAAAATACAGTCGAATTGAATACCTCCTCCTTTTTTGAAGTCGGTTAAAAATACAAGACGCGTAGGCGTTTTGGATATGGAAGCCTTATATAGGGATTAGCCAAACAATTAGGCATACTGAAATGCTGACTGAAATGAGCAAATGCCTAATAAAAGAAAAGTAATTTTGACACAAGCCTGTCGGGTCAGCTAGTAATAAATAAAAATGAATGAAGGTTTTTCGTTTACCACTAGATTCGGTCCGACTCTGGAATGAAAGTAATTAATTGCGTGGAATAAAGTTGTATTGTCGGATGGGGCGTGTCTGAATGAAATTTGTGTTTGAGTAGGGTAGGGTATTGGGTACAGCTCCACATATTTTATGTAAAAATGAGGTGTTTGGGAGATATTTAGATCAACGGAAAACTAATGATCTTTAAGCTATATAAATATTCATAATTTATGAGTACCTACTTTTAATGTCATTCTAAGTTTATTACAATAAATAAATTTTTAATTTTATTATAGGTTACTACAATAGTGATGGCCAGGCCAGATATGAGCATAAGTATATTTTTCATTAAATGATTAGTTTGATTTTTATGAGGTAAAATTAAATTCGAACAAAAAATTCGGAAAACTGAGGGTGCCCCCATTTTATCATTATTAGTTATTAGGCATCACTTATACACTTATGCACGTATTTTTTTTAAACAACGACCATCTCGGAAAGGTGCTTTGTTATAGAGGAGAAAATATGGCGAAAACTTAGAAGACTGGTTTCTAATTGCGAATTGTTGCGTCCGAAAGTAATAGATTACCCCAGAAAGTCCACCACGATAAATTGTAACTTATTATAACTTCAAATTCAGAACTTGTCAACGTTGGAACTTGTTAACTTCAGAACTTATCACCTTCAGAACATGTAAACTTCAGATCAGAACATGTTAACTTCAGCTCAAAGGCCACAAATGCACCAATGTAATGCAATTGCCGATTAGCACAGTGTTCAGTCACAATATAAGGATATACAGTAGTCGCTCTTCATACAAACGGCCGAAAAGCGCGTTATACCTACCCACATCCGAATACGCGTGCGATACGTGGGCAACAGCGGCCGCTGCGTGGCGATTGCCGACAGGCGAACGAGCGGAGCTTGTACCACGGTCCGGTCGGTACAAATAACAATTTTTTTAGTTTTTCTACTCTGGTTGAGCTGTATGGTCGTGTGCGGCTGTGGATTTAGAAAAATTTAAGATGGCAGTAGAAAAGGGCAACAGAAATAGTAGACATTATTGTGCTGTTTTTGGGTGCTTTAATTCGACATTAAGTCACCCAGGAATATCATTGTTTACGTTACCTGGAGACTCCGAAAGGTAAGACACTATTTTTATACACCTACCTACAAGTACTTATTATATAGTATATATAATACTATATAATATAATATATAATACGTACTTGTAGGTAGGTATATATAATTATTGTAGGTAAGTAACTTAGGTAGTAGGTATTGTATAATTATTGCGTTATTGATTAATATTAACTTTGTTATTGTATTGTAATTATTAATAAGAAATCAAATTATTCTATTCAAGGTCTTCGGTCCTGCCGAAGGAGATCAGTGCATGTAGGATAAATAAATAAAATAAATAAAAACAAGTACGTATTGCAATAAGTAGGTACCTAAATTGTTTATTTTTCATAAGTCCACCGAGTAAAATGCCTACATTTATAAATAAGGGGCTAAAAAAATCTAATGGTTGATTATTATTACTTTTGTCGTATTAGAGCGGCTTAGAATACTAACCCCAATCCCACGCTGGATGGGTGTCGTAAAAGGCGACTAAATCCGGCCCGCTGGTGGTAGGGCCCCTCGAGGGATTATATTGGTAATATTGATTTTAATTGTTAATTGATACCATTATTAGGTACTATTATTATATCTCCATGGGGTTCGCCTGGATAGTTACCACCCTTGAGTATGATGAGTCAGCCGCCAAACGACTCTTCGTGTTCCGGCTGGGGGCTTGAGAGCCAGTTCTTTCTTTCTTCTTCTTCTCTCTTTTTTGGCCGGCAACGCATCAGTGATGCCTTTGGTGTTGCTGGTGTCCATGGGCGACGATATCCACTTACCATCAGGTGGATCGTCAGCTCGTTTGCCGGCTATTTACATTAAAAAAAAACTAATAAATGCAACGTTTGCAGAAAATGGACATTGAATGGATTGCTACTTGCTACTGTAACTTTGATTTCAATGTTATAAATTAATTTAGCAATAGGTATAAAGTTTATAGAATCGGACAGTTGTACCTTTTTTATTTACCTTAACCTGCAAGAAGAACTTACCATACCCTAAGAGTCTCTGTCTCTAATACAATACTGAAGGCTTACGAACCTTCACAGTACTAATAAAAACACAACATAGATTTTTATGGAACACTTCCTTTTTATTCACAATGAATTGCATTTATTAAAATAGAAAATATAACATTTATAAATACAAAACTACAAAGAAACTCAAGTCGTTTTATAAAATTAAAATACTGTCGGCGGACAAACCTAGCGCGCGGCGACGCGTAGGCAAGTTTTTCGAGAATCGGGCCGAGTCACGTTACTGTTTATATATGTGTACTGTGGTTCAGTATACCAGCGTGCTTGTGTTAACTATTACTGTATTATTATTAAGTCACGTCAGCTAATTGACAGAACCAATGGCCCGTCGACACATTTTACAATGCTACGTGACCCATTGCGTTGATTTACGACCACAATGTAATTATCATGCGATAAATATCATTATACACTTATTTATCGCATACCGAAAATGCAGCTCGACGATTTATTGTCGAAAAATTTGTTCGACAATATTTCCAAATTAAGCGAGTAGCGTTCGTGACGCATTCTGATTACTGCAACCAGCATTATATTCATTAATTTTAGTTTATTAATACATCGGCTATGTGGTTATTACTGTTTATGTTTACTAGTGACTCGCTCTGCATTCGAAATCCGACCGTAATCCATAATACTGCCAAAGGTTTTACATCACATTGATATAATGTGTTTGATTTTCTGAAATAAATGTAATAAATTCTGTAATAAATCGTAAAATTATTGATTTAAAGAAAAGTGGCTTTCTGAACTTTTCTCAGAGTAAACTTTATTAAGTATTCCCCCATTACCCACTCTTGTACGGAGCTGATCTGTTAATTATCTCGCGTATTTCATCGAATGAAAATATTCAACACTTAGGTACTGACTGGTATAACGCCCACACGACAGCACGCGTGCGTCGCGAAGTCGCGATATCGAGCCATCTACACTGGAGAAACGCTAGTATGAAGATTCTTTAACATATCGCTCACCTAGTAATATAATGGCACATCTGCAAAAAATGCGAAGTTGAGTTTATATGGTATAAAGCAACAACCCATAATTGTCCCACTGCTGGGCTCTCGGGGTCTCCTCTCACAATGTGAGAGGTATTAGGCCATAGTCTACCACGCTGGCCAAGTGCGGATTGGTAGACTTCACACACCTTCGAGAACTTTATGGAGAACTCTCCGGTGTGCAGGTTTCCTCACGATGTTTTCCTTCACCGAAGCAAGTGATAATTAACTTGTAATACGCACATAATATTTGAAAAATTAGAGGTGCGTGCCAGGGTTTGAACTCGGGCCCCTTCGTTCGGGAGACCAACGTTCTACCGCTAGGCTATCACTGCTTTTTGGTATGGTATACGTGTTTAAAAATGCATAATCTACATAGTGGTAAATATGTATTAATGTTTATACTAGTAATCAAACCCATACAATGTGTAAAAAACGTAAAAAGAACCCTTAATTTAATTTTAAACTTTTTCATAAAATTTTTGAATTTCGTTACTGTAAAATATGACAAACTTAAATGTGCGTAAATGTGCCGTTCTATTACTGGGTTAGCGATATTATGTATTGCGATTTTACTTTTATTTAGAATCGATATTGGCACTTTATGACAGATGCTTCTGTCAACTTTACAGTTCGTTTCGCGATTAAACAAGTTGATTTTGATTACAAACTTATAATTAATAATTGGTTGGTTCTTTAATTTTATAATAACAAAGCAACTGTAGCTGTAACTGTAAATGTAAATAGATGTATGTATGTACAAAAATGTAAATAGAGGAATCTAAAAAAAATATTTCAAGTAAAAAAATAAACCCGTTACAATTAAATTAATTGAGTAAAACGTATATGTTATAAAAATAACAATAGGTTGGCAAGTACAAATTTAAAATTTAAAGAAAAAACACATACCTATGTCCTTTAAAAAGATAATAAATAAAAACAAATAATAAATAATAACGTTTCACACTCATAGCCCCCACACTAGGATTCCCTGTGTCGTGGGTGCCATGGACAACACACTAGACAAGGACATTCACACCCAGACCGAGAACAGAAATTCAAATTCATCATTCTAATTTCCGCTTCGCTGGGAATCGAACACAGGACCCTTGGCGTGGCGATCCGGCATGGTAGCCATCGCGCCACACGGGTCGTCAAAACATAAAATTATAAATATATCTCAAAATGTTTAAAAATAAAATTACACCCGAGCGAAGCCGGGCGGGCTGCTAGTTTTATAATAATTTTATATTTGTATACGTTACACGTTACAGTGTGTGTTAGAAATACTCCAAAATGCCAGATATACACTTTACATCGCTACCAAAGTAGCATAACAACGGATGAACGGAAGTTGGTAGTCAGGGAGTCGCAATGAAAACAATTTGTTGTTTGAGTTAAAGATGAGATGAACTTGAGGCGGCTTCATTCAACCCAATTTTTGTAACAACCTACTTTCTGAAGCTCCGTGTAAGGGAGCGCGCAGACTTTCCGTTTCTATACTGCGTGAGGTCATTATTTCATTTTTCCACCAATATTTGTCTACATATTTGATGGCATATTTACTAAAATAAATAGGTATTAAAATGTACCCAATTCCATTATTAGAATTAAACGCTTAAGAGGAATATCAATAAGTTTATCACACGTTAATTTAATTCCCCTTAATTTCATCTGTTTATTTGCCACCTATTTATTAAATGTCGATGAAACGGAAACAAACGATCCACAGTGTAGGTACATACCTACTGCATACGTTGTCTCTTCCGTAGCTCCGGCTGAACTCTACCACTGTAGACAAGATTATAATCAACTTAGCTTCACACCTACCATCACCTAGCCAGAGCTCTGGAGCCTTATGAATAGTGCATAACCCATATAAAAATAAATAAAACATCAAGAAAAAAATCTCAAGCGTATAATTCGTTGTGACGTAGAAGAACTGTCGTCGTGACTAATTTACATAACAAATTATTGCGTTCATCGAGTTAGAAAGAACCCCGTAGATCAACTTTCAAACTGGAATTAGAGGATTTAAGGGCTCCAAAGTTGTTTATAGAAACATGAATTTTTCAGCGGTTTGTTGACCGGAGTCAATGTTTACATTCTTCGGAGTTCGCTTTCCTTCTTCGAAGTGAAGTTTTGTTGCTTGCCGCTTTTAAGAAAGTGTGTAAATATTTACTTAAATTTTTTATCATCTTTAATGTATTTAAATAATTGAAACTGCATAGTATAAACTAATGTAACTACCCGTTATTCAGTAGAATACACCACTAACAGAGCAGGTAGGATTATAAGATCGACGGAGTCATGTCTTTTTAACACGCTTTTATTAATTTCACTTGTAAGGTAAGTAGAGAACTAAGTAGGAATATGATCATATTTAACAGATGTACTCATAGAATTAATATTACTAGCGTATAGAAGGGACACCGCGAACATCGGGTTCGGGGGTGTGCATTGCAGCCGGCCGGCTGCATTTAATTCTGTAACTCGGCTGTCACTCGGCTGCGCTCATTGCGGCCGCATGCCAAAATTGTTTATGAAAAAACTGAAAAAATGCCGTCGTGCGTTATAAGAATGTGTCACAATTGCACGACAAAAAACAAAAAAGATAATGTTATCACTTTATCATCAGTAAGAAAACAAAATCTTAACTTAAATCAACTAAAACGAATTTAATTTAATTATTGAGCAATGTTCCCGCCATTTTGAATGAAAAAATCATAAGGAGCGTTTGAACTTGGCAAGCCACTAGAGTGTTAATGGACTAAATAAGCTTGCCGACGCGACGCTTGTGACCAATTTAAAGTGTTGGATTTTTTGACACGTATCAATGGTAATTACGTTTGAAATCGTTTAAACGCTTTTGCACGTTAAATAAAGTTGGAGTAAAAGCTTGTAAAGATTTGGAGTCGTTGACTGCTTGTCTTGGTTCGACAAGTGTCATATACAAAGTTACTCTATGGCAAGTGTGCAAACGAGGCTCCTAGCACAGTATAAATATTATTACATACAGTACTTTAACTCGGCCCTATTCTTGAAAAACTTGCCTACAGCCGCGCGGAGCGTAGCCGCGCGCTAGGGCTGTCCGCCGACAGTATTTTAATTTTATCAAACGACTTGAGTTTCTTTGTAGTTTTGTATTTAAAAATGTTATATTTTCTATTTTAATAAATGCAATTCATCTATATCTATACATCTATATCTATACAAATAAATAAAATTGGAGTGTCTGTTTGTAATATTAAAATAACCTCTTTTTACCAAGTGCATTTGGATGTATACATGGTACATATACCAAAACAACATTTTTCACAATTTTTGTCTGTCTGTCTGTTTGTTCCGGCTAATCTCTGAAATGGTTGGACCGATTTTGACGGGACTTTCACTGGCAGATAGCTGATGTAACAAGGAGTAACTTAGGCTACTTTTATTTTAGAAAAAAAATAGTTTCGCGCGATACGAAATTCGCCGGGTCAGCTAGTTGTGAATAAAAAAAGGAAGTGTTCCATAAAATATATGTTGTGTTTTAATAGTACTGTGAAGGTTCGTAAGCCTTCAGTATTGTATTAGAGACAGAGACTCTTAGGGCATGGTAAGTTCTTCTTGCAGGTTAACACGTTCACTGCGAGACTATTTTTGATGGACTTTCAGCCAGTGCGAATGAGGTCTTTTCGAGACAAGACTGAACTTCTTTACAGTGCGAATGAGAGCTTTTCGGCCTCATAAAATATTGTTTCTAAAAAACACCTAAAATATAGCTCAAAATTGAAAATATTTGCTTGAAACTTTACCATTACAAACTTAAATAGTTTTTCAAGTTGAATCTGGCTTCGCCCGCAGTTGCGACATTTCGGTATTGAATAAATGAGAAAAATATTTATGTCATCGATTCTGCCTCATATCGCACTAAAAAGAAGTTCGATGTGTGTCTCTACTAGTGATGGGAATAAAAGAGAAATGCAGGTGCGATAAAATTTATTTTATAAAAGATTAATCAAAATGTTTTTGATTAAAGCAAGGCAAACAGTATGATTTATCGCACTGAACACAAAAGTAACAATTTTTTAAGTTTTTTTTTTTGCCTCTTGAGTACTGTTTAGTGTAACCCTGTATTTATCGTAGCAACCTACGCAGCGCTTGCGTTGAGTGCCTTTTTGAAGCGCATGCTTAGCGCATCTGCCGCTAGGAAATCATGAAATGAAACACTTAAATTAGGATTCTAAAGTGCCATACCAACGGCACACATACCATTTTTAGTTTTAAAGTATGTAGGGGAAAGTCTACTGAAGTTGGCAGACAGTCCACGAGTCCACCAATGATTGACACCTTTTTCGTAATAAGCCCTAAAATAATTATAAATTATTTAAAAAATCGAGCGAGTCACGCAGTCGAGAAGCGTGTTTAGTCACTGACGTCACAAGCTCAAAAATACATGTACAAGCATTAACTTGATACCCCACACGTGCTTTCGTATCGAAACATCACTACGCTAGGATACGCGGTGCCCACGCCTCCCGCGCTTCACTCCGTTTTGAGACAGATTAGCCAGTTTGCCGGCTGCAAACGAGCTGACGATCCACCTGATGGTAAGTGGATATCGTCGCCCATGGACACCAGCAACACCAAAGGCATCACTGATGCGTTGCCGGCCAAAAAAGAGAGAAGAAGAAGAAAGAAAGAACTGGCTCTCAAGCCCCCAGCCGGAACACGACGAGTCGTTTGGCGGCTGACTCATCATACTCAAGGGTGGTAACAATCCAGGCGAACCCCATGGAGATATAATAATAGTACCTAATAATGGTATTAATTAACAATTAAAATCAATATTACCAATATAATCCGTCGAGGGGCCCTACCACCAGCGGGCCGGATTTAGTCGCCTTTTACGACACCCATCCGGCGTGGGATTGGGGTTAGTATTCTAAGCCACCCCAATACGGCAAAAGTAATAATAATCAACCATTTGATTTTTTTAGCCCCTTATTTATAAATCTAGGCATTTTACTCGGTGGACTTATGAAAAATAAACAATTTAGGTACCTACTTATTGCAATACGTACTTGTTTTTATTTATTTATCCTACATGCACTGATCTCCTTCGGCAGGACCGAAGACCTTGAATATAATAATTTGATTTCTTAATAATAATTCCAATACAATAATAAAGTTGATATTAATCAATGACGCAATAATTATACAATACCTACTTACCTACAAGTTACTTACCTACAATAAGTATATATGTATATTTACCTACAAGTACGTATTACATATTATATTATATTGTATATATATTGTATATATATATATACTATATAATACGTACTTGTAGGTACGTATATAAAAATAGTCTTACCTTTGGGAGTCTCCAGGTAATTTAAACAATGATACCTATTCCTGGGTGACTTAATGTCGTATTATAACACCCAAAAACCGCACAATATCTTGTATTCCTGTTTGCCATACTTATTAAATAGTCACACGCCGCACACGGTCACCACAGCCGCAGTAAGGAACTAAACTAAAACAATTTGTTATTTGTACCGTGGGCCGCTCGGCCTCGGCCGTAGCTCAACCCGCGCTCGTTCGCCACAGATACTGCCCTTTACTACACTTATTCCGATGTGCGTAGGTATGGCGCGCGTTTCGACCGTTTGTATGAAGAGCGAATACTGTATAGATTCCTATACTGTGCTCCTAGTTTGAAAAGAGAACGGAGGGCAAGCCGGCGGTGGAACACACATTTTGTTTGAGATAGCTTCTCTATGTAAAGTTGTACCTCAATGGATGTACTAGTAATTTTATGTAGTAGGTATAAACAATGCTATATACTAAAGTAAAATATATGAATTATTGTAGACAAGTCTTTGTTCCTTGTAATAATCAGGGATGTTCGGGATATAGTATTTCGGATCTGAATTACCTAAAGGCTTATTTCAATCGGTTTTGGTTGAGAGTAGGTACCTAGTCTACGGATATGAAATTTCATGTATCCTATAGTTTTACCTCTTTCGAATAAAAATAAATATGTATTGTAAAAATAAGTATAATTGTTATTATAATTATGAAAATAAAAAGTTACAGTATTATCGACATTAACAAAACATTTACTTATACCAAAATTGAAAATAGTGTTTATCACTCTATTTTCAAATTACTCAGATACAATAATGATAAGTATTATTATGTAAAAAAAGAGTAGGTAAGATATCTTACACAACGTGCAAACATACAAAAAATTGCGAGTTTTGTTGTAGACTCGACAACTGGTTAAATTGTCATAATGTGTCCTATTTAAACCGACTTCAAAAAAGTAGTAGTTAATATGCTATTTTTATAACCTTTAATAGTATTATAAATCTAGATCCAAAACCAATGTCTGTATAAAAAATGTTTATTTTGATATTAAAACTAAATACACGCAATTTATACGTGACCACATTTATGTCTGATAGATGTGACACGGCATGTGTCGCATTGCATTTGATTTAGTTTTTTACAGGGTAAAGTAAATATCTGGGATGTTTTAATGCGGATATCCGATAGTTTTGGTTACGGTTACGGGCACGGAATTGCCATCCCTCACATTAATAATACTTGTAGGTACCAGTTGTTCCGTACGTTGAACCCTACGTCCCCAGGAGCCAGAAGGCTGTCTGTCTGCTTATTTATAGAATGTTATTAACTTGCTAGGGATATTTTATTAACATTCGAACATTTCCAACATATTTTACTTTTCAAAACGTTTTAGTATAGTTCATTTTAGCCGGGTTTGGGTATAATGTATAATATGACGACCCTGTAGCCTAGTTATTAGCGGCCCTGCCTGTGAAGCGAGGGGTCCCGGGTTCGATTCCCCACCGAGGCAGATATTTCTGTAACAGATAAATATTTGTACTCGGGTCATGGGTGTGATTGTGATGTGTTATATGTTTCGTCCTTGCCACCCGCGACACAGGTAATAACCGACTGCGGGGGTATGAGTGTGTTAGCGTTATTATTTATTTATTTTTTATAATTTAATTTTATGTAAAATTACTAAATTATTATGATAGGAGACGATCAGCAACTTCAATGTTAGTACTTAGAATACCTTCGGAAATCGTGATGACATACAAATAGAAATTAGGCGTTGCTGATGTCCATGGGCGACGCTAGCCACTAATCAGGTGGATCGTCAGCTCATTTGTTGGCCATTTTCATAGATATTGTTAATTTCTTCACCAAAAAAACATAATAAAAATAAAAGTACTGGATACAAATAGCGACCTAATCGCTAAGTAGCGACCTCTTAAGGCTGCCTTTGGGTAGAGGAATAAAGCAATACCATACGTAACAGTGCATTGGAAGTGTTTTGAAAGTGTAAATCGCTTCAACGGTTAGGCACACAGAACATCTAACTAATTATTAGGTGTTCTGTGGTTAGGCAGCTGTAATAGTTTAATCTCAATCTAACGATACTACATATGCTGACAATAATATCCGGAATCGTTTATTTAACGGACTGTTGCGAAAGCGCTTAGGAAACTATGGCTATTGCATAGTGGTCACGCATCTAAAGCTAATGGCAAATAAGTTGGTAAACTTATTTGCCATTAGCTTTAAATCGTCGTATGTTTTTAACCCGAAAAAAGACGGGGAAAAAAGAGGGGTGTTATAAGTTTGACGTGTACAGATATGTGTATCTGTGTATCTATGGATCTGTATGTCTGTCTGTGGTATCGTAGCTCCCCAACGGATGAACCGATTTTGATCTTTTTTTTTGTCTGAAAGGTGACTTCATAGAGAGAGTTTTAGGTATGTTTAGTGTAAATAAAATTGTCGGTTTTTTAATTTTAATTTAAGATTATTGAAACTTTATTTTGATTGGATGATAACTAAGTTGTAATTCTTTTCTAGATGGTATTCTCAGCTCGTTCTCGCTGTACAAGACCATCGGGAAGCTGATTGCTCCTACTCGTAGCGACGAGATATCCTGCATCCATGGGGTGCGAGCCCTTAGCACCATAGCCTTAGTGGTCGGCCACAAGTTCCTACCCACAGGGGTCACGCCATACACCAATAGATTGGACATCACAGAGGTTAGTATCAAAATAACTATTGTACAATTATTTTAAGCGCAACCATTAAGAGATTGGCAAGACGCCTGATGACAAGATTACAGTTACGCGCTAATGTCATTGCGTTTTAAAAGTTAAGGAGCTATATTTAAGTCACGAAAATGCCATACATTTACAAAGCTTAGGAACTAAATTATTCGATCAAAGTTTTGTGTTTCTCGTGAATTACCGAAACTGTAACAAAAGTTTTAATTGTCACATGTACCTACCTAACATATGCTAATTCGACCTTTGATTTAATTGGAGATAGCAAATAGCATGCATGCGGCATTAGGCAGGGCCGGATCTAAGGGGAGGGGGGGGGGGGGGGACTGACGGGGCACCCGCCCCGGGCTGCATTTTAAGCGGGCGATAAAATCATAATATCGTATGATTAGAAATAAAAAAACTTGCTCCTAACCATATAACCCCAAACTCAACAAACCTTTGTAATCAATGCTTTTAATTAAAGTTTACATTGTAGAAATAGATTTGAACGCTGATAGTAAACAATTGATTGGTGATTAACACAAGCAGGTCAATCGTATTTGAACGGAAGGGCCTCCCTATACATTATCCCCTTTATCCAAATGGGTATTAGATGTCCCTATAACCACATTATTAGCAGATTAATTCTAATCAAAGGACTGTCACAACTCACAATCATGGTCCTGAAATACCTTTACGGGATGCGGGCGCGGCCGTTCTTGAATGGGTGCTTGTTATTGGCAAAATTTCATGCATGTTATGGTTATCTTTAGATTATATTTATCGTTATGAACCGCTAGCATTCCGCTTTTAAGCTGTGTAGTAGGGTAAAGAATCCATTCCTTCTCTATGAGTTGTGTCCCATTACTACGAGTTTTATAGCTCTTGTAAAAAGAGTCTGTTATAATAATAATGTTTTCTTATAAAAACAAAATTCATTTGACTATTAGTAAATACTTAGTACCTATCTACTAGTACGTACAACATTGTGGACTTCATAAATCTTTTATTAGGTACTTTTATTATTTAGCAAATCAATAATCTTCTTTATTGCCTTTCCTATCGAACCTGATCATTTAACATCTTACCAAACTAACACTTCTTAGATTGGACGAGTTCGTCACATTAATCTACATTTCTACAAAGAGCTGATCAAGTCCGGGCGATTCGGCAAATAACATCGTTCGTGATTGATAGTCGTTGAGATGGAGTAAAACGAATTGTCTTGAGTTTATTGCCACTGGCAAGTTCCCAACTAGAATCATGTGTGCAGTGTTCGTACGGGAATCGAGACGAACGCTTATGTAAACAAAACATTCGAGTTATGTGCCTAGATGCCATCTTATTGCTACAGGCGCTTAGCTGATCTACTGAATTCTATTGGTGTTTTTGTTAGTATAACCTAGCTATGATAATATTGATTTTATGAGAGTTTCAATGACCAGGGCGACCAAGTGTCACGTATTATAGCCCAAGAGCGTCTGCTTTAAGTGCCCTGCACTAAGTGCCTACAGTTTGCAGTAATGTTATGATTAATGTTCGATGAATTGCTATTTGATCTAATAAGGCGTTTGTACTTAAAACACATTTTAATCCTATTATTGTTTTATTTTAACATAATTAAACTAATTAACTAAATTAACCTTAAAATCTATAAGAAAAAAAATTCTTAATTAGGTAATATTTGATACGATTACCACGTGTTATTAATCAGATAAAAAAATTGTGTGTCAGCTCCGACATATCATCGCCATGGTGATGATGATTCACACATCTAATTTTCAAATATTATGTGCGTATTAGAAGTTATCACTTGCTTCGGTGAAGGAAAACATAGTGAGGAAACCTGCACACCGGAGAGTTCACCATAAAGTTCTCAAAGGTGTGTGAAGTCTACCAATTCGCACTTGGCCAGCCTGGTAGACTATGGCCTGTACCCCTCAAATTGTGAGAGGAGACCCCGAGCCCAGCAGTGGATCAATTGCTTTGTTGCTTTGCTTTAGTTTTTTTTTCCTAAAAGTAAACGTAGTAGGTAGTGAGTATCTACCTATCCTGTGTATTGATTGTGATTGAATTATAGGAAAGTAACAAGGTCTACGTGGGAAAAAATTACAATAGATAAATCTAAGGTATCTACTTATATATGTGTGGAAGAAGGGGTAATCGATGGTGTTGGTTATTCAATAATATTCCTTTTGCTTTGCTCCATGATATTATATTTCCAGTTCTCCTAACGTTTACATCAATAACAATCTGTACAACTCCGTGATCGCTATCCGAATCCCCATAGAATGTCCCACACATATTATTCTAAATAGATTGACACATTCCTAATTCTAAACATTTGGTTTTTCTTCATGACTTCTCGTATGACAGACCAAAGAGGTCGCTCGCCGTCATATGCTTTATGTTGTATATTTTGTTGCAGACAGTGAGCCATCCCATCTGGTCGTGGACGCGAGCGGGATGGATGTTCACCGACAGCTTCCTTCTTCTCAGTGGAGCCCTGAAACGTCGCAACTCTCTCATCGATATTGTCATATCACGATATATTAGGTGAGTGTAAATCACAGAAATCTAATCAATGCATTCTACAATATTACTAGCTGCCCGGACAGACTTCGTTCTGTCAAAAGTTTTTTTTTATTTATCATTTAATATTGGTTAAGTTAGAAAAAGAAAGTTAGTTTATGCTGCTCAGGTATGTTCATCATGTTCGTCTTACGTTGAGCTATCAATTCTATTAAAACTGATACAAAGATAGATTCGTTTTCACAGTGTCCAGCTAATTCTGTTAATGAGTTAAAAGCCTATTATTGTGTCGTCAGCTACGTCATCGCCTGGGTTGAACAATCAAAATAATTTTTGTCATGCGATATTTTTTGTTTTGTGATAAGTAACTCAATATATTAGTTGTAATAATGTGTTTAGTAGAATAGTAACTTTGATTTTGTACTGTTTGGAACACGAACAATGGAGTCACGATCCCACTTCACTAGGCTCTGTATCATCCAGTCCGTCTGTAATTCTGTATCCTCCATCGAACAACCCGTCGTACGGCAAGCATCCATCCAAACGTCGTGAATATCCCGCCGCTGTGAACTAGGCGGTTCGCCTCATCTTTCATAGTGCGTGCCGCGAAGGACTGGAATAGCTTGCCTGCGTGGGTGTTCCCGTCCACCTACAATGTAGGTGTCTTCAAGACAAGAGTGAATAGGCATTTATTAAGTTAGTGCGTTCACCATCTTGGACTCCATCGCCACTTACCATCAGGTGGCATTGTTGTCAAGCACTAACTTATTCCATGTGAAAAAACCAGTTATTTATCCTGACAGTACTGATGCATGACACTAGTTCGGGTATTGCCGAGATAACATAGCATCTTTCTTCTTGAAAGAGATCCTAACTTCCTATTAACCTGCTAATACCACCATTACGCCACACGAGTCGTCAAAAATAATTAAAGCAGAAATAGTTGTACACAATACAATGACATGTTACAAGTTTCAGGATAATTCCATATCAAAAGTTATCCGGATTGATTAGTTGATTTCAACTTGGTTACTAAACACTCTATTCAATAAATTTAATACCGATAAATAGTTACTTAAACATACCATACCAGACATGCTAATAAATCTTTTTACGTTACTTTATCATGAATAAAAACGATGTTAAATGTCACGCCCACTAATAGGCATGAACAATATAAGCTAAATAAGTTGTGTTAATAAATTTTGTACATGCTATATAGAGGTGTCAATAGTATAGGATAAACGAAGTGTTTCTAATTACTTAGGTAACGTTTACTGAGTGCTTGTACCAGGTTCTAGTTAAACCGTGTCCAATTGTTTGATGTAGGTAATTCACGTGATGACGTCATTAAGTTGTACTGGAAAATAAGAAAATAAAATACATGTTTTACTTATTTATTTATTTATTTAAATGAACGCCAACATAATGAACACCAATACATTGTTAATAATATAATGTATGTAGCTAGCTTGTCAAGTGCCACCACAATTATAGGCGAAGACAGCTTGCACAATTAGAAGTCAACATCAACAAAGAACGTAAATAGAATAAATATATAAGATAAGTACATATATTTAAGTTAAGTACGGATAAGGTAAACATCGACGTGTCATTGCTTATCTTACCTGTACGTCTACTTTCAGAGAGTCTCGTTTGTTTTTGCACTTATTTTTGATAAATTCCATTGTAATAATATACTTGGATGTTTTTATAATAATATACAAATTTCAGAAATATTTATTGCCAGTCTATATTGAAAGGTAGAAAAAAAAACATTATTTTAATTACCATTTTGTTGGTAACAATTTATTCAACTGAAAAATGCAACTCAAGGCCATTTCTACCTCAAATCATCAAGTTCAGTACCATGTCAAGATTTTTAAGTCGTTGATCCCAATGCTATAAGTGAAAAAATATATTATCATTGTCATAATATGATGAGATAATACCTTGTTATGCATGAAAAACATTTTTGTGAAATGTTTTAAGACGGACTTCACCTATCTATTCTCTTACATCAATGGCAGAGACCCATACAGCCGTGCATAATTATTGTGGTGACTATGAAGCTAGATTATGTAACAAAAAATCTCATCTTTTTCAAGGTTAGCACCAGCTCTTCTCGCCGTGACGTTATTCTACGCATACATATGGGACAACATATCCGAGGGTCCCTTGTGGGGGACGTTGGTGACGAAGAACGCTGAGATCTGCCAAGAGAGCTGGTGGTGGAACATGCTCTTCATTCAGAACTATTTTAAGATGGAAGAAATAGTAAGTAAGCTTCAATACCATAAAACTTTTATTTATTATATTTTTATACTCATACAAATTTTACCCTCGTCATTTTAACCCTTGCAAGGATGAATTTTGAATAAATATTATTTTTGTGTTCCTCTACATAAGGAACCTCTGTACAAAGTTACACGCTTCTAGGTCCAGTTATTCAGATTGTACATTGTCTCGCAATAAAAGCGACCAGGAAAGTTCTGCCAGAACAGAGAAGAGAAGAAAGAACGAAAGGGAGTACTAGCACAGATAGTACAAGTTCCTCATCTGGAACACAACGAGTAATTTGGCGGTAGAAGCATGTTCATGAGGCCTTTACCACTATCCATAGGCAACGGTGACCACTCACCAATGAGTAGCCTGGTCATTTCTCAGGCTTTTACACAAATACATCTACAAATAAACCTAAATACGACCAGGAACTTCGCTAGCTGCTTTCGTCGCTCGTAATTACATAGAATCTCAAGTGGACGGAGCTTCGTATGAACATAGTCTCATAAGTCTTAACTACGAACCAAATCAAACTTGAGACGTTATAAATGTAGCTAAGGCGCTGACTGGACCGTTACCATTTAATTGAATGACATCAGAGCTTCTAACGTTGGCAATTGAATTTCAGTGCGCGCCGCAAACTCACCAACTCGCCTTGGATATGCAACTCTCCATCTTTGGATGGCTAATCGTGTTACTGACCAAGACTGAGTCTATATTGTCGAGGACTCTAGTGCCGAGCATTCATCTTGTGTCTGCTTACCTACGGTACTCGACGGTCCGTGATCACAGATTGTCGATGTTAGCGTATCATGGGATGACGTAAGTACGCTTTTTGCTTTTGTTGGATAATGTTTTTGACTGAGGGTTTTCCCCTCTTTTTGGTTCAGATTTTTTACCAAAAAGCTTAGCCCTGAAGGTGTCATAGCGGTTGGTTTTTTATCTACCTGGGTGGTTCAGTTTTTTCGGTTGAAGTCCAAAAAGCTATGATGGTGGGTGGCGATGACGGCGGTTAAATACACTATAATCTCCTATTTCCTGTAAAAAATAAAAATTTAATTAATTTATGTTCCCGCGAAGGAACACACGAAAATGACTTTTACGAGTTGTGATTAAGATGACGGAATTTTCTGACCCATGTACTTCGTGATAAAATATCATTTAAAGCAACACCCAAGTATAGTTTATTTATTTATTCTTTATTGAATTTTATAAAAGAAACGGAACAAAAGGCTTAATGCTAAGAGCATTATCTGCCAGTCAAACTTATTGCAGTGGGAAAACAAAGAAGGCGGTAACAACAAAGAGAAATTAAAATGGGAAAATTATTCTTCTATTTTGCAAAGAATTCGTGTCGATTATAAAACTATTTCAATGGTGTAGTAGTTCAGAATTACTTTTAACAACATTCTAAACTACTGGGCTTGTGTTTTTCTTTTTAGTTATTATTTTATTTTTTTTCTTTACGCAGTTGGATTTTTTGTTGTATTTTTATAAAAAGTGCTGATAACCAAAAACACTTCTTCACGAACAACTGATATAAAATTTATTGCGAGGTAAAAACGCGATAAACATAATAGCCTTGTTTTATATCATGAATTTTAAATTAAATTCCGATAAATATCTCCTAAAATAGACCAGGTGGACTAACGACCTGAAGGAGACGGTATGAGCGGGCATCCGCTGGATTCAGAAGGCTCAGGATCGGTCAGGGTGGCGCAAGTTAGGGCGTATGTCCAACAGTGGACCTACAAAGGCTGCTGGGTGGATGGACGGATGGAATAGAAAAGAAAGGGATTTTTTGTGTTGAAATAAGCAGTATGACAGTATTAGGTAATACTAATTTATCCGCGTCTAAAGAATTCTGTAACGAAACGTGTTTTCTATGACTAGACCTATTTATGGTTAATGCATGTGTGGAAAAATATTAATTGATACCAGTTTTCAAATACTACGTCTGTCGTCTACACGTGGTATACTTATACCTACTACGTGAGTTCATCGGTTCATCGGCCAAGCTGGTTACAAATAACGATAAGATGATATATATAACCTAGCGTGGACAAGATCCTTTTATCGTATAAATTTACATAGTCGAATCATTAATCCATTGGACTAAATTGACAGAAACTGATGTCACTATCTAAAATAATATTGTCGTAGTAATCAATTATATTTAGAAACCTATAGATACGTTATGCCCTTACAAATCAACCAAAAAATCTGTTCCGAAAAGAGCTACAACAACACACACACGTTTATCTTTTGTTTCACGACACCAATCACTTTAATTTAATAGACGAAGGCATTTTAACGCTGTGTGTCAAATGTCAAGCACTTCTGACAACAAAAAAAGCGTGCGTATCGTCTTGTATTAACAGAGCGACTACGAGCAGAACGGTCAATTGCCTGTTCTTTCGTTCGTCATCCTCCGCGTCGGCGCGTTAGTGACATATCTACCTCTTTTTTACATTATAATATCAATGGTAATAATAGTAAAAGTGACTTATTGGTTCCTAAAAATATAATATTGTTTTATGTTTGAAATCATAACGTATCAATGATTCGCATCAGAATCGGTTTGTTACGGTGCATACTATAAATTTTTCATCAAAAACTGATTACACTGCAAATGTCAATTCGGTCCAGTGAGTTAGTGATTTAAATATAGGATTGGATTATTCGTCCATCATTCTGTTAAGGTTTATGTAGTGATCGATACTTTGGCTTGAGTATCCATATCTGGTTTGCTGGAGATATGGTATAGTACGGCCGACGTATCTTGGCGCGTCTGAACATAGACTGCGAACTTTAGCGCATGTAAGACTATGGCGACACGAACATGCCAACGTGTGACTGAGACATAATACGCCGCGTACCGAGCATTGCCGAATTATGTTACTGCGCAGCCTTCTGCGCGAAGTTCAGACGAGCCAAGATACAGCGGCCGTACTGTACAGATATAGAGTTTTACGAAGAATGTAAAGCAAAGTCGACTTCATAATTTGAGGTACAGAATTTGCAAAAGTATTGGGAGCGGCAGAGTACAGAGAGCTGCGAAAAAATGTTTGTTCTCGTCATACAGTGAATAATTAAGATATCTTCTATAGTTATAATTTGATATGACTTAAATATGAAAATTCATTTTTTTTGCATGTGATATCATCTATTGTTATATGACGTAACAGTACTATTACCTGTGAAGGATATCGTAAACGGACATGCATTGATACTGGAATATTATGTTTTATTAACTAACGTCGTTTACATAAAACACTAATAATTCACCGTTAAAAATTGCTTGTATGACGTCATGATCGTATTTGTCAATGGCTGTTCTTGATTCCGTAACGTTTAAAGTTTTTATGTACTTATTAATAATAAACAATACTTGGAAACTTGATATTTTTTATTAACTCACACCTTTATAAATTATATCGAGTGATGGGCTATAAATGCTATAATTACCGGATGCTCCAATGTAAATCAATGTTTTTAGCTGTTACACGTCACAAAATGTACTTAGATAGTACATCCGAAGGTCTCAATCATTGCTTTTTATAGGTTACTAACTGCCCGGACAGACTTCGCTCTGTCAAAAAATTTGCAATAAAATAGTATTGCGACTATAAATTGAGATGTACGCTATCCTATCTTTCAAGTTGGATCAAACTGCACACGGTGTGCAAGTTTGATTACAACGGTTCAGTAGTTTAGGAATCCATCGCGGACAAACAACGTGACACGTTTTTTTTTTTCACGTAATTTGTATATATTAAAAGATTTACCTATTGCTGTAATTTTAATATTATTTCAACTGGATACTAAAGATGTAATTAATGTATATTTTTATCTTTATTAATGATAGAATTATACATTTTTTTATACAGAATAAGTTAAGTTGTTACATCGACAAATTTTGTAAATTATTACAAAAAAAAAATCAATAAACCGGATGTAACTATATAAAGTATTGAAGTTAAAAATGAAAAATCGTCAATAAATAACCAGCGCTTTTCTTAGGATAAAGATACCATCTTAAAAGTACCTAACTGCTTCTAAATGAAGTAAGAGTAAATTTTAACTGCTTGATAGATAGTGCTTGATGTTTACATCACTAATAAATTAACGGTAAAATATGACTACACAAGCATAAAACAATGTAATGATAACAATCTGAAACGAAATTGCACTGATTTTCATAATTTTGTGCTTTTTAATAGTTTTCCTGTAATATACAGGGTGGAAAATAAAGACGGTTGGAGGAAAAGTACCCTTAATTTATTTATTGGTGTTGATAGTTATCGGACCCGTCCGAACCGTGAAACAGAATGGCAGGGATTGCGGTAGTTGCCCTGAGGCCGACTGGCTACAAAGACAATGTTTAACCAACTGAACAATTTGAATGACCAAATTCATTTTACCACGAGATACGTACTCATCTAATTACGGAAGTGTTTATTTTAATAAGATTATATTGATAAAATTATTGTCACATTTCATTTAATCTGTTGTCCTCCTCTCCCTCGACTGACATAATAAAAAAGTTTGTTGCTAAGGTTACATTAGAAAAGTTAATATGGCCTCTCAGTTTTCTTAAATTGTATAATTTTCCGCACAACTTTCTTAATTTTTCTTTCATAAGAATCTTCTCATGACAATAACAAACACAATAAAAAAAGAATTAGCGAAATCCGTCCAGCCGTTCTCGAGTTTTGTGCTTAGCATTTGGCGATTCATTTTTAGGGTTCCGAAGAAAAATCGGAACCCTTATGTTTCGTTTCGTCATGTCTGTCCGTCTGTCCGAACGTCCGTTTGTCCGAAGCAAAGCGCCGAGACCATTAGTGCTAGAAAGCTGTAATTTGGATGGATATACATATGTATATTCTATTTTGACTTTTGATACATATGTATCAAAAGTCAAAAGTCCAGAATCGTAGAATAAAATATTGAATACTACATTTATTTTCAGGGTACCTCCCCTACAGGTAACGTGAGGATGAATTTTTTATTTTTCGCGTACCCTATAGTGTAGGGTATCGTTGAAAAGGTATTCCAAAAATATTATGAGTCTTCTATGACCGTTTTTGAAATTAGAGGTCCGTTTGCGAAATATTTGACTTTAAAGTGCTAATTTTGGTTAGAGTCAAGTGTCTGCCGGCTAAACGGTTGGAGTTGGACAAGTGAAAAATTTTTCAAAAATAGGCTGTATGATGATTTTACAAGGAAAACTATGTAAGCATAAGTAGTTAATGAGTAATAGTCGAAAAACTTATTACTTCGGAATCCAACGTTTCGCGTTGTCTGACACGCACTTGCCCGGTTCTATTTATATAGGTATCTAGATGTTATAGGTACAAGTTTAATACGTTGCCGTTAAAACGTATAATTAAATTCAGTTTCTTAATGATCGTATTCACATTTACCGAATAACAAGTTTAGTTGGATATGGAAAATTTTATATACAGGCAAGTTTTTGCGTTTTATAAATTAATTAGCTGTTTGCACGGCTTTGCCCGCGCATAAGTTTTTTTTAAATTTACTTTTTCAAGCGACTTTTTTTTCTACCCGACATGCCATAGAAGTTTTCTACGTATATTATATGTACGTATTGTATATTCCACTTTTATTACTTAGGATCCTTGAGGGTAGGTTTTTTAAAAGAAGTACTCTACTTTTTATTGTAACAACCAACAATGGATAGATAAAAAGCTTGTTAGAGCGCTTAACTTCAAAACTGGTGGATTGTCAAATAAATTTTCAATTCCTACTTACCCTCTTTAGGGGATGACTTTTCAAAAAAGTTAAAAGAGGTATTTTAAACAAAAAACTAAATCCCAGTTTTTGTAGCGCTTATTTAAATAACCCTCCTGGTACAGTTGGGTAAAAGGATTTATTTTCAAAAAAAATCATCCCCTTTTTAACCTTTTTAGGGATAAGATATCAAAGAATCCTTTCTTAGTCTTCGACTTTCCATATTTCACGTTTGTAGCTTTTTTGCTCTATGATGATAGATCAGACAGTCAGTCAGGGCAACCATTTTTTATATTAAAGATTGATTCTATTAATATAATTTAATTACTTAGTTTACGGTAAAAAATATTAAAGCAGGTTATACCTATATATATGCTGGCAGTATTTTGAACCTACGTAAAATATTCGTCACGGTCTATTTATTCATCGAAGCAAGTATTCGAAGCTAATAATAAACATACATAATATTATTCACTGAATATGTATCTTGTTGAGAAAATGAGAGGGACCTTTAAATCATGCTAGCTGTGCTTATGAAAAGGGTTCGAATATTTTTGTATGGAACCTGGCATACCTACAAGTTCGCCATTTTGAAATAACCTCGTTTCGGCGGCCAATGATGAAACATATGCTAATAGACAGAGTAAGTGATTACAATCAAAAAGTATTCAGTGATGAAGTGTCGTAAATGATATACATTCTGAGATATTTGAATTCAAAAATAAAAATAATTATTAATAAACTCAAATATCTTCGAAAGTTCATCACTGAATACGTTTTGATCGTAATCACTTACTTCGTCGATTGACACATGATTCATCACTGGCCGCCGAAATGAAATTTTTTCAAAATTACGGTACTTGTAAGTATGGCAACCAGGTTCAATGCCCTTTGTAATACTTTAATTACAATTTTTCTTCAGTGCTCCACACTTAAATTTTATAATAAAAGTAGGAAGTAGTTATGATTGTAGACAACCCTATTGTAAGCGATACTTGAAGAGGCATTTGGTGTGACTGTTGGTATCAAAAAAATATTAGCGCTTCCGAGATTTTGTTAGATTTGCTGTTATCAACAGTAGGTTAAGGCATATCGGAGGATTACTTGCAACATAGAGCTTCCGATGCTTCTAAGTCAGTTGTTCCATTCGGGTTAGCCACTAATCACTCTGTTATCAATTCGCATTAAGCGGCGCGGCGAGGCGTACGATCTATACTCCTCTATTATCCTCGTGATAGAAATTAGAACCTCGCCCCTAGGGTTACCAGACGACAGACATTTTCCCGACATGTCAGGAATTTGAGAAAAATTTAGAATCGTCAGGATTTTTTTATAGAATTTTTTTATTTTTATTAACCTTAATCACAAAAACTAAAAGAATCACATCAAAACTAAATTGATTATTTCCTTTGATACAGCATGTTTCGTACTTGTTGACTGTAAGCAACAATACATTATTTTGTTTAATTTTTAAAGTTAGATTTTGCTGCCTAAACATGTCAAGGCACCTAACTATTGTCACAAAATATTAAAAAATATGCTAAGTGAGGGATTTTGTCAGGAAAACACATTTTTGGTTTTGACATCCTCTGCTCTCCGTAGTGGGCCGATATTGGTTTTAAAACCAATTACCGATGTTATTTCTAAATTGTTGTACTTTTTAATTGTACATTCGTTGTCCATGTTAAAATTGCAGTATCAGCCAGATATACCGGACGGCGCGTTTGAGCTACATGTCAGTGTTCCACCGTTGCTCGCCGTTCCTAATTGGACTTAGCTTGGGGCATGCGCTGCGCCAGCCGGGTCGACATGGCAAGGTTTGTTTATTAAAATATTTTATATTTATAGGCATTTTTAACCGAATTCAAAAAAAGGAGGAGGTTCTCAATTCGACTGTATTTTTTTTGTGTTTGTTACCTCAGAACTTTCGACTGGGCGAACCCATTTTGATGATTCTTTTTTTAATCAAAAGCAATTGCTTGTCATGTAGTCCCACATAAACATATTGAACGAGATCTGACAAGTAGTTTTTGAGTAACTTTGAAGTCGGTTATTTTTTGTTAGTAAAATTAAGATTATTCTGTAACATGTAATATAGCACACAGTTCTATACTTATATCTAATATACTAGTAACTGTACTGAGTTCCATTCCATTCCATTCTTGGTACTGTCCAGAATTTGGAGGAAACCAAACTGTTTATTGCGGTTGATATACTATGATCAGGCGACAGAAGAACTTCTGAAATTCCGAAACTTTTGCACCAACTCACGTTAGTATTTCAGTAGCATATGCTTTATTTCGTCCCAATTGTCGAATGCCAGTGGCTTGTAGAACAAAAATCTTTGATAGTCAACACTCGACTTTTTGTTCCAGTTCTTCCTTACGCTGGGGTGGTTGGTCAGTACCGTGCTATGGGGTCTAGTCCTGTGGGCGGGATATGACTCAGGGTCCACGGAGTACAGATACAATATCTCCTTTGCTGCCCAGTATGCCGCCCTAGCGCCAATCGCTTCAGCGACAGCTCTGGCTTGGCTGATATACATCGTTCATGGAGGATATTGTGGTAATTATAATTAGATATCTTTTTTTAGAGAAACTGAAGTAGCAAACGGGTGTAGTAGAATATCAGTGTTAGTCAACCATGTGTTTCTATAAGAACGGTTTAGGTAGCAAACTGAAACAAAAAAATGAATGTCTTATGTTGTACTATTTCTAAAACCAACTGTTAGTAGCAGTACTTAATGTTTGGTTGCCATTTAACTCTTGTTGATTGAATGTCTCACTTCAACCATAACCATGTAGGTGGATAGATAATTTTATGGAAATATCAAGATTTTTGCATGCCACATTTCCGATTTACTTAACAATAATACTGTATTCTATCACTCGCTTAAATAACTGTAGTATTTACTAACTACATTATAAATATAAGGAAAAACAGATATCAAACGTAGATTTATCAAGCGTTACGCACTTTATTTATTTGAAACGACTCAATCTTTTAGTTATTTATACACATTCATTGTAAATATTATTAAATAGCCATATAATTTTACGTTTTTCTCCTTTTTGCAGGTTTCCTGTCCAGAATATTATCCTGTCGTCCTTTGCTTATAATAAGCAGACTTTCCTATGCAATCTACCTCGTCCAATTCGTAATATTCTTCACAAATGCAGCCACAGTCAAAACGTCTAGTGAATTCACGCTAATGTCGATGGTAAAGTATATAAGTCAATTTATTAAAATATACAAAGATATAAAAAATGAAAAAAAATGACATCATACCTAATAGATTGGCGTTGAACTACAAGTTCAACTAGTTCACTTAGTTAATACAAACAGTTTGACTGACATTTACTTAATCTTAGATATAGCTTTATTTAATTATATTTGAATAAGTGATCAAAAAATTAAAACTTACATCATTTGAACACAAAAACATCCTATTTTATATAATAAGAAAAAGCTTTGCAATTTTAGCAAATTTTAAAACTTAAAGTAAAATTATTTTAATTTCAGATTGATATAAGAGAAATATCTTCGATACTATTAGCATCGGTTATCCTGACCTTAACATTCGTAACACCGATGCAATCACTATACAGAGAGTCACCTACAGAATCCAAGGATGAAGATCAAAATGACGAATCAAATGAAAATATAGAATCCAATACTGAACAAGATGCAGACGAACCTGAAAATAAGATTGAAAATGAAGAAGAAGACGAAGCTCCAACAGTAAAGAAACAATCGTTTTTAGCACACAGGGAACATCTAGAAGAAATACCAGAAGTAGAAGTAGAATATGAATCGCAAAGAGATTCCAATGAGGGGTTAGAAGAAATTTTGGAGGAAGAGGAAGACGAATCTTTGCACGATCATTTAGAAGATGATTTAGAGATAATCGAGGAAGAACAAGAGCAAGAAGAAGGCGGAGAAGATGACTATTGGGCTGATAGAAGAGAATATCTTCCCAGACGATCATACTCTAGGAATTCAGATCGCGATTTAGATGAATGGGAATGGACAGCAAACGGACACGGACGAAACGGTGCTCAACATTATCGTAATAGCAGATAGCAATACAATAACAAGCTATGTAATAATTTATTAAAATCCTTCCAAACTTAAAAGGTTTTTTCATGACTGAGAATGAGAAAGATTAGGTATTTTATTATCAACATATTATATGTTTTATTGGCACTTAATTACTCATTAATACCGGGAAACGATTAACTCATCACAATTTCTGAATAATTAAGTGTTATATTGTGTATCTTTATAATAGACCTCAATTACTGAATTTGTTAAAGAACATGTTTTTGTAAGCTATTCCTTGTTTATCAAACCAATTTAAATTTTATAGCTTATCATTATATAACTCGCCTAAAAATCACTGATAATTCTAAAACTGTTAAAATACGTTAGACAATTTTTATTAAAAAAATATTTCCCGTCGTATAATTAATAAAACAGGCACATACCAGTTCAGTGTAGTAGATAAATACTTTATATATATATTTGTTCATGGAAATGCGCAGTAGGTATACCTTACTGGGGTATCGTCAGCCCTCCTCGAGTCTAAGCTAATCCTCTTTGCTCGTGGCCTATGTAAATAGTTGTCAAGTCAATTGAGCAGACGAGTCACATTGTAGGTACTATCGTGCTATCATTGTCATCCATTGACATGTTAACGAGACCATTAAACACATGTTACTGGCCAAGTAGTTCGCAGATATCCGTCTTATTTCTAGTTGTTCGACACGAAACTATACACATTTCACTTTTGACTCTAGAAGGATGGTAGAGTCGGTAGAAGATAGAGTACCTAACAGGTATGTAACAACAATAGAGTAAGTCAGGCACAAACTGAGTCCGTTGTTTAGCAGGATAATTATGATACTAGAATTTTTAAGCCTACTTTCAGATAAAATCGCTGGGGAACTAGCTATCGTCTTATACAAGAATCAGATTTAACGAAAAATAAAATATATTATATTTTATATAATACATACAGCATACCTACGGTCAACTTATTCTGGATATAAAATAAATGATTTATTTGTTGTAATTTAATAGTTCTTTATTAAAGAAGAAACGAAATATTTATGTATTATACATAAATCGTATATTTTTAACCATTTACTTAGAAACAACACCTAGTATTAATACATTCTCAGAATGCTTATTTTCAAAATGCCATCATAGTTCGACGTCCTAGGAATGACTCTACTGTTACGTGCGAACAATGAGCCGATAATATTCATAACGATCATATACCGGGTGGACAAGGGTCAGTTTATTTGTTTCATCGAGCCTCGAAGGTTGTATACCAGTCTGTTTAGAGAAGCGGCGCGCGCGCACGCCTCCGCCATGTTCGCGAAAGTTGCAATAATAACGATCGTCTGCGCGTTGATCGCCAGCTGTCAAAATACTACAGATAACATAAATATTGACAAACAAGTTCCGAAGGATCTCTCAAATATCTTAGACGCAAATAGGACTTTAAGCTTGAATGCATCAGTTCTAAACAAAACCCAACATCTCGGTCTGGACGAGAAATTAATTGCAAAGCTTGCTGACTCGGTAAAAAATGTAGCTGTTGAGTTAAAAAATGACAACATCGAGCGAGCTGAGACAAAAGACTCGGCGTATAATAAATACGGAGAGGATTTAGCGAAACTTGATCCAGCGAAGTTGAACCCAGTTGATGAGTCCCCAGATTATGCTTCGTCGGTGGTGTTGGCTAGTGACCTGTTATCACTATCGAGTGCTGTAGCTAATGTGAAAGAAAAAGCGTGTAGGGAGCAAGGCTATAAGTTCCTGAATGGGCTGTTGCAGAATAAAAGATGGGCCTTGAAGAGTAAGTACATAAGACAATTTGTTTATGTATCGCTTAGATTACCAGTTTCCTTTTTTTATACACATACTATTCTTGCATCATACACAGGTACTATTCCTCGTAACTACTCAGAATTGATCTTTAATATTCCAGGCAGGCCCGGGCTCCAATGCCATACGTTCGCATTAATATGAATAAAAATATACATATAATGACTTTAGTTATAAAATTATGATAAGATATGGGTGCTACCTTTAAAAGCACGTTTTGTACTGTACTCGTCATGGTGTCTCACTTACGTGTCTTCTTAACGTTGCGAAAATAATTCCAAATAATTTCCGTGACTGGAAGTGGATTAAATTAAAATATTTTGTTACAAACACAATAAAATTGTAAGATGAAGCGTGATAGCAAAACATAACGATTCATTTCCAACGATCAAAAACAGCAATAGCAACTGTAAAATTTCTGCTGAACATTAAAAAAGTTTAAAACAAACAGCAGCTTACAAGATTAATGGCTGGTGCGTTGAAAGTGTTCCCAAGATTCATGTCCACTGGCAATGTTCTTGACGTTTCATTTTTCATTAAAATTGAACGCAACTACTGGATTCACTTCCGCAGTGTAAGCTCGAACATCAAGTAAAAAGTAAAAAATAATTAAAATGCGCGAGATCGTTGCTAGATCTAATCGTAATCTTGATTTGCATTAAAATATACAAAGAATGAGAGTAATTTAAATGAGTGATTGTTGAGGTCCAAGGAACCTTATTAGTTAATAATAAACCTATGTAAGTTAACTTTATAGTGTAACTAGCTGCCCAGGCAGACTTCGTTCTTTAAAAGTTTTTTTTTGAGATGTTATCTATCCTATCTTTCAAGTTGGAACAAATTACACACGGTGTGCTTTGATTAAAATCGGTTAAGTAGTTTAGGAGTCCATCGCGGACAAACAACGTGACACGTAATTTATATAATATATTAAGATTATTATAGTTATTTTGTTTATTACAGTTATTTTGTTTATTTAATTTTTTTGAAAGAAACAAAAAAAACAATGTTTAGGTAGTTAATGAAAAATAATATTCTGCAGAATAAATTGAATTACATAATAAAGAGTATTATAGAATACATAAGGTAAGGTAAACACATAAAATGTAAATCTACCAATAGGTATAATTATGTACTTCATAAAATGTAATAACCTAATCAACAATATTTTAGCAGAATACGTAGAATAATAATAAACGCTTACAATGTAGGTAAGCGGTCATACTCATGTCCCCGCAGTAGGTTTTACCTGTGTCGCGGGTGGCATGGACGACACAATTATATAACACATCACAATAACACCCATGACCTAAGTACAAATATTTATCTATCACATAAATATCTGCCCCGGCTGGGAATCGAACCCGGGCCCCTCGCTTCGCAGGCAGGGTCGCTTCCAAATAGGCTACAGGGCCGTCGAATATGACAATGACATCAAAAAAAATTAGTTTTAGTTAATAATAAACCTTAATGGTTTATTAAATTAACTTTATAGTGTAATAAGTTACCTTATTACAGTTATTTCTTTTACTTAATGTTTTTGGAGAAAGTAAAAAATCAGCGTTTACTTAATGAAAAATGCGAAGAAAGATTGCAAGGGCTTCCATAATTATATCTTTTCGCCTGATATAATCCAATCGAGGTAATGAATTCTTTGGAAAATATTTAGGAGTGTTAGGGGATTCATCTTGGCTAACCTATCATTCGCCTTTTAAAATCAAATGTAATTTTTTTAGTGCATAGTTTAAATATTACAAAAAAAATTGAATCCAAAAGTATTCGATTAACATAATATAAAAATCGCCATATTTTAGGTATAACTTTTACATTTTGATTTCATTATTATATTTCTCAATTCCTCGAGGTACACCATCACCAGAACTAATTTTAATTATTACGGCACCTATGTATAAATTTCAAATAAAAACGAATTATCCAAATAAATTGATAAGTCGGACCTCTGAGGTAATAAACATAAAAACATAAAATCGAATCCAAACCTTCTTTTACTTCTTACTTTGAATTTGGTTAAAAATTATGTTTTCATAAATGAAGAATACCGAGTTACGTGTTTATGGTGGGTGTTTTATTCGCTGACCGAACTTATTATGTGGCTTGGGTACCCTGGTGCATGGTCCCATACCTTTTTTTGAAATTGCGAACTCAGTCTAATGGCATTTTCCACTGGTTCGAGAAGGTTGCAATGGCATCGTTAAGCACTGGATAAAAAAACAATGATTTAAATACGAATCAAGAAAATTGCTTCAGAAACTGGAAATAAGTGTACAAAAGCTGTCTGATAAAAAATAAAAAGCCTTCTTCTCTTTAGGCCGGTGAAGGTTAAAAATACTAACGCATTTGGGAATAACATAAACCGGTCAAGTTTGAATCTGATTTGAATTGATTAGTCTTACGTGTTATATTTATTTTCTGTTCTGTTATTAAAGAAGACAATATTTTATTTTAAGTTTATTCTCAAAGGTTGAGGTATTATTTGCTACTAAAATGCTGTAAACTCCAAATAATAAAATTGACATTACAAGTTATAGAAAAACCAACAAATGTAAGGCTTGATTTATGGGCAATATTGAACAACATTGAACAAGAGCGTAAAAAGTATGGCAGTATGGGTTCCGCCGAAACCGATCAACAGGAGATCTTCTAGCGTATGCCACACATATTTAACATACGGGCTAACGGGCTAACGTTGCCCAACAACTGTTTCTTTATTAAGGACGGATTTTGTAGAAGAGCAATAAATAATTTTGATTTGATTTTGATTTTTGACATATATGGGGCGAGGCCCTCGAGAAAAATGGGGAGGCACTTGCTGTCTCCATTGACGTCTCGAAGGCCTTTGATAAGGTCTGGCACGCTAGCCTTCTAAGCAAGCTTCCAGCTTACGGCATATCCCTGGCCTTATCCACTGGGTAAAAGACTTCCTGAGCGAACGGTCTTTCCGCGTTGTAGTCGATGGTTGTTCATCGGAAACGATGGCTACAAATGCCGGAGTTCCTCAGGGGTCATTTCTCTCGGCCACTCTATTTCTGCTACATATAATTATGGGCACGCAGATGATAGCACAGTAGTAGAGCGATACCTACCAAGTTCCAGGGCCAGTCGGGACGAAATTCAGTCATGGTGGCTCGTGTGATCTCACACTTCGGGCTGTGTCCGAGTGGGGCGAAGCCAATCTTGTGAGATTCAACGCCACTAAAACGCAGACGTGTCTATTCACTGCCAAGAGGAGCCCTTTCACCTTGGCTCCTACTTTTCGGAATGTGTCCTTGAACTATACCGACTGCTTTCAGTTGTTAGGGGTAGAGATATCCTCGAAACTCAACTTTGGGCGGTTCATTGAGACCAAGGCTGAGGCTGCTACAAGGAAACTTGGTGTCCTAATTGTTTGTGTTTTTTATTAAGTTCATTTTTTTAATGACCAGACGAACCTCAAAATGATATTTTATTGGAATTCCAGTGTATTGTATCCAAACATAATAATATTCATGAAGAGAAACAGGTGAAGTTTTAGGATAATTTAATGTGTAAAAATCTTCTGTCACGGTGTTTGTGGTCAAACTCCTCTAAAATGGCTCGACCGATTTTAATGAAATTGTTTGAGAATAGATCGTAACTCGTAAAGTATATTTCATACCGCTATGTGATTAGGGTGTCCTTATAATTATCTAGATTCTAGATATAATTTATATGGCAGAACAACGTTTGCCCAGTCAGCTAGTTTTCATATAAAATTAACTGAAGACACGTTGTTACAATTATGAACCTTGACTTTTGAAAAATTAACTGAAGACACGTTGTTACAATTATGAACCTTGACTTTTGACTGTGTTTAACTTGAATTTTGTGGTTTATCTAATTCAGCTCAGCTTATAATTCTATCACCGGGGAGCAATTATTTGCAAAGTGAAATGCTTTTGACACTGAACTAATAATGATTAATGTATTCAACCGTGGTATATACGCTGCATCATAATATTTATTATTAGTGTAATAACTAAATTGTCCTTCACATTTCAGAGTAAATGTGAATTGGGAACAAGGAGGATTTTGTTACATTAAAATGCATAAAATGCATGCATAGCATTAACGCAGTGATCAATATGTATGTGTAAAGTAGATAAGTAGTTAATTTGTTAGTATTCAGTTAATACTTTCCTTATTATTTTTTTAATTTCGTTAATGATATTTATGTTTTTGAATTATTCTTTTTGCTTTTTTTCACGAATTTGTTTCTGTTATTACGGTAATATTAAATACGAGTAACCACCCTCGCTTTGCTTCGGTTTTCTTATTTTTTTACACCTTGGGGTACATTATTGAAGTTTTAGTAAGGATCCCTAATTTTTTTTAAATATATATAGCCTATGTTCACCGGGGATAGTGTAGCTTTCTAACAGTGAAAGAATTTTTCAAATCGGTTCAGTAGTTTCGGAGCGTATTCAATGCAAACAAAAAATCAAATCATTCCTCTTTATATATTAGTATAGATTATAGTACCAGTAGTAACCAGTGATAGCCTAGCGGTAGAACGTTGGTCTCCCGAACGAAGGGGCCCGAGTTCAAACCCTGGCACGCACCTCTAATTTTTCAAATATTATGTGCGTATTACAAGTTAATTATCACTTGCTTCGGTGAAGGAAAACATCGTGAGGAAACCTGCACACCGGAGAGTTCTCCATAAAGTTCTCGAAGGTGTGTGAAGTCTACCAATCCGCACTTGGCCAGCGTGGTAGACTATGGCCTAATACCCCTCACATTGTAAGAGGAGACCCCGAGCCCAGCAGTGGGACAATTATGGGTTGTTGCTTTGCTTTGCTTTTATAGATTATAGAACGAATTTGTATCATGCCCTGCATGAATAATTAATTTATCTGCTGACTATTCATTTCGTATGCAACATATTTCCATGACAAAATCAATTTTTGCAAATCAATTTGTAATTTTTCTGCATCGATTAAATGCAATAAATGAATAAATTTGTCTAGAAGGCTGTCTGAAATAAATTCTAGTGATATTATATTATCATAATTATTATTGATTTATGGTAATAATTGGATATTAGCGTCTGAGTGTTCCTAAATTCTTTTCTTAATATATTCTTGAATTTAATTAATAATTTAATCTTAATAAATCTTTAAACTTAAGAGATGTCGACGTGTTAATGACCCTTATGGCGCAATGGTTACCATGCCGGATCGCCTCACCGAGAGTCCTGGGTTCGATTTCTAGGAGGAAATGTGAATAATGAGTTAGAATTTCTGTTCTCGGTCTGGGTTTGAATGTCTTTGTCTAGTGTGTTGTCCATGGTACCCACGACACAAGGAATCCTAGTGTGGGGCTATGAGTGTGTAGAGTTAAAAAAAACATTTTTAAGTAAATAGTTAAGAAACGACTAGACGTGCCACAATATGATATTACTCGTCACATAACACATTCGCATTATTATGAGGTCACGTGTGCGGACAGAATAGACTCCAAAAACTCCATACAGTTGTGTTACACATTGAAATATTTATTAACACTTGCATCAATTATTTGCTATTCAGTTTTTACTGCCAAAATTCCTTAAATTACGTACATTTTGTAATTTTAAATAAAAAATAATTTTGCATATTTTTTCATTGCTTTCTATGGGAAGACAGACGAACGGATGGACCAAACTATAAGGGTTCCGATTTTACTTCGGAACCCTAAAAATGGAGTTTCTCAATTCGGTTGTTGTTTTTTAATGTTTGTTATCTCGGAATTCATTATCTGTGTATCAAACGATTCGGAAAATTATTATATTTATTTATTTCACTGTATAATGATAAACTTAATGTTAGGTATTAAATAACAATGGGTGGACGTAATGTGTAATGGCATTTTCTACCACTCGCGGTAAGAAGTTGAGGTGGGTGTTCAATAAATACGTATACGGTACTTAATTTCTTAGTTGAATGAACGTACTTCAAGATAATTATATCGAATAGGTACATATAACTGTATCCTCTTATTATGTCTTGTATAATGTATATTTTATGTATCGAATTTCACATACGAGGAGCGTTTTTATATTTTTATAAGGGGTGGAAATAAAAAAACCAAATTATTTTTCCTTTTTAATATATTCACCTGCAACACGGATACACTTTTCAAATCTTTCAATTAATTCGTTTATACACTCATAAAAAAATGTTTTTAAAATACGTCGAAAATGCCTCTTTGACTTCATTATCGGTCGTAAATTTTTTACCCCGTAGCTCTTTTTTCATTTTTGCAAAGATGTAATAATCACTCGGGGCCAGGTCTGTGCTGTAGGGTGCGTGATTTAAAATATCGAAGCCCACCTTATGCAAGCAGCCAGCGCAACGCGGCTCTTGTGGACGGGCGCGTTGTCGTGCAAAAGCAGCACACCTTTTGTCAATTTTCCCCGTCTTTTTTCTTTGATGGCTTCTTTTAGTCGCTCTAATATTAAAGCGTAGTATTCTCCGGTTATAGAAACACCTTTTTCTTTACAGTCGATCAATAATATTCCTTCCGAATCCCAAAAGACCGTTTCCATGAGTTTTCCAGCTGATTGTGACACCTTAAATTTCTTGGGAGGTGCTGTGCCCTTTTTATGCCACTGCATGGAGTCTTGTTTCGACTCAAGTTCATAATGATGAACCCAAGTTTCGGCTCCAGTAAAAATTTGACTTAATACACCATCCTTGTCTTCATAACAGAGCTCCGAAAATGCACTTTAACACTCTACGCGCTGTTGTTTTTGCGGCGGCGTGAGCATTCTCGGCACCCATCTTGCACTGGCCTTAGTCATGCCAAGATGATCGTGCAGGATTTTAAAAATGGTTGTATCGGATACTCCAACCATTTCTGCGAGTTGTTTCTTTTTTAGTCGAGCATCGTCGAGTACAATTTTTTTAACTTTTTGGATAAGTTCTGGCGTGGTCACCTCTGTGCTCCTGCCCGGCCTCGGATCGTCTTCAAGAGATTCCCTACCTTGTTTAAATAAACTGTGCCACTTGTACACCATGGTTTTTCCTGGACAAGAGTCGCCGTAAACCAATGACATCTCATTCATTATGGTCGCAACCGATTTTCCTTGTTTGGTAAGGAACTTTATAACGGCACGATATTCAATTTTTTCCATATTTCACTTTTCACTCCCGATTATGTTGCTTGGTTGACGATATCTCAAAGACCAATGGTCTAATAACAATGAAACTTCGTATTTATACTAATTATGAGTCACTGAACACGTTACGTTGCTAATGAGCCTTATCACCCCCCTACAACCCTCTCATTCCGCGAATTTAAAAACGCACCCTCGTATGATGGGATTCATTAGGAATTGATGGAACTCCTCAAATATAAAAGGTATACATATGGCGATTATTATATATGTTTAACGATAATTTTAATGGTCCAAAACCTTATCGTGTTATGTTTTGTTGAAAATTATTAAAAGGAAAATTGTCTTTGGATTATTATGTTATGCCCGTATACTATGATATTGGCAAGAAGCAATAACTCAAGTAAAGAAAAATCTAAAATTGTTTTTGCCTTTAAAGCAGGCATGAAATAATCAACTGTAGTAACCAGACCACAATTGTATTCAAAGATGGTCAAATCATGTCCGCCGACAAGAGGTCGGTAGGAAAACCCTTAGTATTCATCATTAATCACTATCAATTGGTAGGTGATTCTGCGTGTAAGTAAGATTCTGATTTATTGAGTAACTAAGAATTTCGCAAATGCCCGCTAAGTAGAGTCATATAGATTGTATGTAAGAAGAATATCTTGTTTATTAACAGAATCGTCATATACACACTTGTATTCATAATACTTGTTTTTTTTTTTCTTTTTTAAAAATGCCCAAAAATTCCAGGAGATAAAATCTATCCTATTTTCTCTAATCCTGATATGGTATGTCTGTGTGACAAGCTACATATAATATTAATCCGCACAAAGATGGAAAGCAAAAACATTCAAACATCTTCACATACTTTCATTAGGAGGATAGGATTTTTAGGGTCTCCTCCCAAAACGCCGCTGTGATAACGAATAATAAATCCTTATTATGTACCTTTTATATTATAAACATTAAAACACAAAAATATTGTGGCAATGTCCTTTAAAGACTTTGAAACCATCCAACCGGTGTGTCTCAAAATGGTTTCATTTGAAAGGCAACAACCAGAAGGTGGTCTGAGACCACTAGAACCACATACGGTCTCCATTCATGAAGTCGATTTTCTACTTTTCCCATACAACATTATTTCGAAGATAATATGTATGTAGGCCTCCCTATACATACAACATCATTGTATGTAGGTAAAGATGGCGATCAACGTCAACGTCAACACAAAAACACTGATCTGTCATTCTCATCAGAAAAGTTTTTAGCGTAGTGGAGTGGAACACGCCGGGTATCCTGGTATTATCGTAGTCAATGATGTTGTATGTATAGGGAGGATCGTAGTATAAAAAACAAAACCTCAACTGGAAAAAACCTGAAAAGAGAATAACAACCATTCAAACCCAAATTGATTAATGTGCGGCCAACATAATATGCATGCATCTTTAAATATTTAAAGCGTAAAAGTAATTGCAGACACGGATGTACGTCGATGTAATCCTGTGAATTGGTCATTGGACAAAAGTCGAAAGACCAAAGAAGTCAACAGAATTTTCTGCAATAACAAATTAATTCTTTTAAAATGTTACTCATTTATTGCACTTTATTTTTTGGAAATGTATAAAGAATGGAAAGTATACTAAAATAAACTTTAATCATTTTCTTAAAACTTGTATACCTACAGGTCAAACAAACACATAGAATGTTCCTTTGGGCTTACAAAGACTCGTGATGTTTCAATGTACATTTTTATTTCTTACGTGTAAATTACGTATATTCAAGATAAATGCTCGTGTTTACATTTGATTGTACAACAGTCACACTGCGCTTAACATTGAACAAATAGACGTGACTCCACTGTAAACACGCCACATTTGCAGAAGGAAGTGCTTCAAAAGTAGGTTTCGAATCGCTTGTTCATATTGCCACTTCTATAACCTTTGAAGATTTGTTTATTCAACCAATCAAACCAGTACCACATAAATAAAAGTCCTTTTATGGACGGCATAGGATGTTTGGGACGCATTAGGATCGCGGTGGAACAAAGATAAAAGCCTAGTTTTATGATTTTTACATCACAGTTTACGTAAATATTTCAATAGTTTCAAAATAAGCAGAATAGTCTGAGTAATCTGATAATTGGTTATCACCGCCCATGGACAATATGGATGGATATCAACACGGATATGGATAAAGCACCGAAGGCTTTACACATCTCATCTAATACTCCGCACCGCACCTCACCGACCTGCACCTCTCCTCTCCTCACCACACAACTCACCTCAGCTCAAGGCTCGCCTCAGCCCTCACTTCACTTTACCTTAGGTCACTGCCTCTCATAATTTACTGCTCCTCTTCGGTGTTTTTACCTGATGTATAAAAATCCTCCATTGCAAATATTGAGAAGAACACTACAGTTAAGTATTTTATTATATTAATGTTTGGCGGATTCCTACATATAAAAACGAGTACAAAAACTTGTGTAAAATACATTACGAATAAGTATAATTATTATAATATTATTCTATATTTGGATGATGAATAATATTGTTTTTAGCAGCTCTTTTGATTGACGGAACAATTTTCTTGTTTACAATCAGATTACTGATGAACATTTATGTTGTTATGATTGTTGATGAACGAATGAAAATGCTGATGAAGGGTAATCAATAATATGTTTTTTCGGCATCAACACTTATCGCAAACGGATCTATTAAAACCGACCAAATGTATGTCGCGCCGCCCGCAATGTAGGGTTCTGTAGTTATAGGTTTAACGACTACGAGGCGATACCCGGTGTGTAATATTACACTAAAAAACCGAGCAAGTGCGTGTCCGGCCACGCGCAATGTAGGGTTCCGAAGTAGTAAGTTTATAGACTATTACTCATTAAACTTATGCTAACATAGCCGTGATAGTTTTCTTTGTAAATTCATCATTATAACCTATATTTTAGAATTTTTTCACTTGTCCAACTCCAACGGCTTAGCCAGCAGGGGTGGGATACAAGACTCTAACCAAAATTAGCACTTTAAAGCCATATATTTTGCAAACAAACCCCTAACACATAAAAAGTTTGGTACTTTTTACGACTATCGAAAAACATCTCACGCCATGGGATATGAGAAAAAACATTCCTAATTAAGTTTTTAAATGTTGTAGGTACCAAATGTTTTTCTGTGTTCAGTAAATTCGGATAAAAAAGTAATGAGAGACGAGACAGCAGAAAACAAATACAAACACGCAGGTGATCTTATATGAGGATTCAATTTCATACTGCACCTTTTAAAGATATCTAAAAAACCGATTCGTATAGGACTGGGTCTGAATCTAAATTATACATTTTGGTATTTATAATAGCTTGGTAAATAAAGCTACAAGCTACTAGCTATAAATCGGACAAGTTACCAGTAATCTAGTTACACGGTGGAACGCAGTTATTGCGCAACGTGTTAATATAACGCAATCACCATCGCGGTTTAGATAAATACTAGACTGCTGCACTGGGCCTTAGAGCTAGCCATGTGTTTGATAAGTTTTGCATAGCAGTAACAGATAGAGCTGTATGGTTTTTGTCTAATCCTTGTCTTGGTATTCAAGTTCAAGTTGCTTAATCTTATAGGGCACGTATCTCACAATCAGCTCTAAATAGAGGTCTACACTTTCACCTCTTTTTTCGAGCAGTTTAGAGTTGGGATTAGTTGCTAACCTGATTGTCGACATTTTGAAGTCGCCTGAAGACCTGCAACCAGAGTGACTGCTATCTAAGGTATAAATAACTACTGGGCCATGAATCATGATATAAGCATTTTACTTTTCAAGCTTCATGTTTATTTATCTTGTACTTCTAAATCGCCTCATTTCTTTTTATGCATCAGTATTTATCACAAACTATTGTCATAGGTTAGTGCTTGTGACATCTCATAAAACTTTCTTTGCTACCTTATCAACCGAAAATAAAGAAACGGACCAAGAAAGAGAAACAGCGCGATTTAATCATAATGGTTCAGTCTTCGCTGTTTGGCTAAAATGTAAGAAGACTATATACATTAATAATTATCCTATTGGCCTCAAATCATTAGGGATGAGAGGGTTAAAGCCAAAGTTCATTAGTTTAATTTCTGTAACAAAAACACAAGTCAACGACCCTAGTCTACCCTGATTTTGTTGATCGAATAAATCTTTCCAAGTTATTAATATCTAAGCTAAGAACCATGGAGGATAGAGTAGAAGGAGAGCCATCTCTGTGTATGAAGTGTCCGTAAAAACGCGCCCAATTACGGGTAGCACTGCAGTGTGGTCTAGAACAGCTATGTTCGTACTCGTATATCTATTTATCAGACACTAGCGCACTTCATTACGGGTGGCATAACTCAGCAAACTTGACTCCGTCTACAACAGCCAAGCGGACTGGTGTATAAACTACATTTGTCAATAAAAACTATAAAAAGTGCCTAACATTTACCTACGATGCACTAGCAAGGATTCTGAGAAGTTTGATTCCCCCTCTTCCTGTACTTAAATGTTCAGAATATTGCACCCCCCCCCTTGGGCAACTTGATTTGCTTCACCGTCCTACCGTAGGCCAGAAGCTGAGTACACCCATGACAAGATTATTGTTGCTGCTTGGTTGTATTGGTTTGAAAAGTACCTAAACGTTATTAAAATTTCCTTTAGAATTGACGGAGCTTAATTAGGTACTCAAAATAGGTAAACTGAGAATAGGTATAGGTAGGTAGGGAATAGGTAAACATCAATCAAAACAAATAAACTAACTGATTTTATGCAAACGCGGAACATTTTGCCCCAGCAGGTATAGGTAATTATAGGATAATAATATAGCGTCCGAGATTGAGATGGAATTCCGAACAACACGCCCGGTGGACTGCATTTCCTGTTTGTATAATTGATCAGTGCATCATTGCGACAAGATTGTTATTTAATTACGTTTCATTTACTTGTAGGTGTCTAGACAGATTTGTAGCTCCTTGAACTCATCCTTGCCACACAAAGTTTAGTATCTTAATTTCAGGTGTATGAGTATGTAAATAAGGTTGATTATTCATTCATATGAAAGTTTACATCCAAATCATTGCCTAATCACCAGCTGTCGATATAAAATATTATGAAATTATACATAACTTAATCTGATTAAATCATATTAAATTTAAATCGCAGACACGCTAATTGGAATTGATTACAATGATAATAAATTCCTATCAGTGCGCCAAGACGCGATGACTATCCTGTTTTTGCTTAATGCTACCTATAGTCATGAAGATTGTATAACAATAGCAAATTTCATTAAACAAAATAGAAGCAAACATATTTTAGTAATAGGTAGGTAGGTAATTTTATTAACCTTATAATATTTATCTTTTTTCTTGTATCTGAGGTTAACAAGCTTGCGGACAAACCGATACGGTTTATGCAATGCTTTATGATTTAAATCTTTGTAAATCTGCTTTATGTATTAAATAAATGAGAAATGAGAATATTCCAAATGTTGAATAATTCTTCTGACAAGTCTCATAAGGCTTGTTACACTGTCTCATCGAGTGGATTGATTAATCAAATAACGCATCCACGTCGAACATCGACCGTATTTACATCGCGTTAGATTCTAGAACTGTTGGAAAACAATGACATTACGCGTTTTGCATATCAACCGAACGGTACAACCATTGTTCGTCCGCTAAACGCCATGTACAGACAGCAAAAGAGTGAATGCAGGGTCTGATACAAAACCGTTCCGTAATGTTACTTATTATAAGTACTAATTTCTTCTGTGATAATGTTTAAAATTACAGAATTTGAGGATGTGCAATCACGTTACACATTGTGTAAACAGTATTCAACATTGTTAATAACATCAACCCCTTCTGTAATATTAAAATATAAAGAAAGTTTTTATAAATCACACCTTACCTACGATTTAGTTACCGATTCAGACTTAACAAACTATTTTAAGGATGTGCAATATGTTACACATTGTATAGATAGCGTTCAGCATTGATAATAACACACTTCTGTAATCTATACTTAATATATAAAGAGGAAAGATTTGATTTTTTGTTTGCATTGAATAGGCTCCGAAACTACTGAACCGATTTCAAAAATTCTTTCACTGTTGGGAAGCTACACTATCCGCGAGTAACATAGGCTATATTATATTTTCAAAAAATTAGGGATCCTTAATAAAACTCCAGTAATGTAACCCAAGCTGTAAAAAAATAAGAAAACCGAAGCAAAGCGAGGGCGGTTACTCGTATTAAAATATACGGAATGTTTTTATAATATCATGCCCAGCATACTAAATCTTTTGCCGGCTGTACCTACATCTATGGTTAGATCAATATGTAGTGGTATGGACGTCATCGTTCGCCGCTGCCTATTTTCGTGCGATCCGTGTTGCCAAATTCGATAAGCGTTGTTTTAAGTGCACAGGTAACGCAGGGGTTGATCATGCAATGTGACAACATAATAAGGGTAAAGCTGCCTGTTATTATGTTTGGATTTTTTATTAAAATTCCTTTGCCATACCAATTATTGTAGTCAAATTGCAGAAGACATAATAATACATAATGGTCAAGTATACAATTGAATAAAATTAAAAACCAGTGATTGAATATGTCTGATAGGTATCATGAATACGCATTGAAATTACAAAGCAAGAAAAACACATTTATAAGGCGCACCGCGCAAAACAGCGTTCTTAAAAAACAATGAAAATTAAAACAATAATAATAACATGATGAAAACATGATTAGAATTATCAACAAACGAACATGGCAATCATCGCTTCTACTCGTAGTTTTCAAAATGTATGTACCTACCTGCCGGTCACTCACATTCGCGCGAATACGCAAACCCACAAGTGTGGGACGACCTTCGCGAATGATTATCCGAAGTTTTCGAGGCATTCGGGGTTTTCCAAGCTGTGTCGGTTTTTTGTCGCACATCAAAGTACGCGAACTTCGAACCTTCGTGTAGTCTCCCACACATTCGTGCGACCAGTTGCGCACACGACTAAAAAGGTGACGTATGTCTTAATTTTTCGTGGTTCTTGGTGTCTAATCGTACTACCATTTATTTTCTGTATTGAAAATGGATTTGAATAACAACAACATAATAACAACAGCAAGATTGAACATTCGTGAACAAAGTGTAGGAGGAAGCGGAAATGGGTTTGTATACTCATAGATGAATATGCGAACCCATTTGCCTGACCGCCGTTTACGTATGTGCAAACATTCGTAAAAATGTCAAAAATTTGCGCGCATGTGAGTGACCGGGGTAAAGGCGTACTCTTGTCAATTCTGCGCTTCACCGCAATATGTCAACGGAGTTTCCTTCGCCACTTAACATAATTGCCGATCAATTCACGGGTCAATGGTCAACATGAAAATGGGAGGTTCTTAAGCTGCCTCAAGGCCTAGACTTAACTACCACCTCAGAATAGATAGTACCTATTACGTTTTATTACTACTGGATGACTTTTATGAAATGTTCCTAGGATAAGTCACTCTACTTCACCGCGCCAAATTTTCGTTATTTTGTTCATCTTATCAACGGAAACAAGAAGAACGATAGAAGTATGTGAAGTGATGTGGCCAATAGGTATTACAATATATTAAGAAATTAGGTATTTGTAGATCTTAGATACTTATTGCTTCTGACTGTTTCTGGCAGTCAGTCATAATTCATACTATCTCACTGCTGGGCTCATATGTCTACACAGTGAGCAGCTAACCAAACAGCTAAACAAACGACAATTGACAACAATAATGCAGATTTTCACACGATAATTTCTATCAAAGCAAGTAATAAATTAATTGTAATTTTCCTTACAGTTTCTGTCTCTCTTAAATCTAAACTAATCGCTTTATACATGTCAAGAGCTCTAGCGACCGAGTTATATGTAAACGCCTCAATTGCACAATGCCCTCTGGGTTCATTCTATTTAATAGGACCCAAACGTGTGCTCAGCAACGCCTTGATTTACTCAACGACTTTGTAATTTAAACTGTCTTTAGGCATATCTTCGTCTTTGTTATGTATGCCATCTTTAGGGGCTGAACTAATTAATATGATAGTGACGTCTAGCTCACTCAGCGTCAAGACAAATATCAAATATTTACGGAGTGCGAGCTAAATCACAGTTTGGTTACATATCGTGCAAGTCAATTGTTAGTAAATATTTGATTCATGTTTTTGAATCGATACAGAATTGCAAACAAACATACCATCAACCTTTGACAGTTATTATTGTTTTTTTTTCATGTTAGACTCCTCCAAAAACTCATCATGATTGTAAAATGTATAGCTTCTTAGTCCGTTTCTTGTGATGATTTCAAGCCACTTATGCACTTGTACAAGGTGGTCATATCTTTCATACGAATTTTAGAAAGATTCACTAAATGGATCTATCTATATTGTGCGTTTGAAGGGTTATGTGCACGATAGAGAAAATAAGTCTCCAAAGCAACTTACGTTGGTAAGATTGTTAACTTGCCAAGTTCTCTCATATCTTCCTTTGATAAATCAACCCTGAAATGTTTTGGCATTTATTACTGGAGAATTCGTGAGCAGGTAATTCCCTGTTTTTTCTTCGCCAGTAACGCGTCGAAGGCGACTTCGATATAGGTGACCTTCTGCATCCTATCAGAACTTATTGTATTAGCGGTAAATCAAAAAAACAAAACCTATTATCTCAGGTATACTTGTGACACAAAGTAAAGAAACGGAACCTTGTGCTCGTTGTCTAAAATGTAGTTATCATTCACTCATTTGACCGATGTTTAATAAAGGTTGATCATTTTTTACAACGCAATAACTTCTAGAGTTTCCACAATTAATTACACAATTTAGGTCAATAACAAAGACTCGTTGCGTCGCGATCTGAATGCGATTTGTGAGTCAGCGTTACTCCCGAATGTCTACTTAGGCATTCGCGAGGAGCACCAAGGTCGGGCAAGAAGGGACTACTTAATGAAGACAGTGCGGGGCTGAGTGGATAGGGGAAAGCGTATCGCACTGCTTATGGTAAAATTAATGTTTGCCAGTCAGGTGATTGCTGTTGAGGAACGCTTCGATATCTATGAAATCTCCGAACAGGCTAAGGAATCTAGACACGCAGGAGCGTGTCCAGTCAAGTTAAAAAAAAAGAACTGGTGACGCAGCGACGCAGCGACGTGTGTCACACGATCGATTTCGAGCTACTTTGATGTGACCCCATCACAACTCGAGACAATATATTTAACCTACAACAAAGGTAGCTAAGTCAAATGTAGAGCTTGAATAACATGCTCTTGTCATTAAAATTTTAGGATTATCTACACAGAAACTGGCACCTATTTAGATCTCGATTCTTTTTTTTTGAACTTGGCTCTCAAATCACATATCATTACACACATTTGCTTCGGTGAAGGAAAACATCGTGAAGGAAAGTGCACACCGGAGAATTCTCCATGAAGTTCTCAAAGGTCTGTGAAGTCTACCAATCAGCACTTGGCCAGCATGGTAGACTATGGCATGTACCCATCACAATGTGAGAGGAGTCCCCGAGCCCATCAATGGGACAATTATGGGTCTTTTAATTGATTTTATAGATGACGATGATGGTATAGATTATTTTGTTTAAATATACAATAGGAAACACATTCAGATAGACGACAAACTCTTTAAATCTGTCAAGTGGAGCTAACATTGTAGTTAACGACCCTATTTTTGTAAACATTTATGTTTTACCTAGAAATTAATTTATACAGTTCTGTAGTTATTAAAATTACAGAGTCGTCGAGGGACAAATCCTTTGGAGCACTGATATAGTATTTAGTAGCAGTATAGTTTTTTTTTATGGAAATAGCCGCGAAACGAGCTAACGATCCACCTGATGGCAAGTGGCTATTGTCGCCTATGGACATTAGCAACACTAAAGGCATCACTGATGCGTTGCCGGCCAAGAAAGACAGAAGAAAAAGAAAGAACTGGCTCTCAAGCCCCCAGCCGGAACACGACGAGGCGTTTAGCGGCTGACTCATGCTCAAGGGTGGTAGCTATCCAGGCGAAACCCATGGAGAAGTAATAATATAGTTACGATTCAGAGAGGTAAAATCGTGTAATTAAAACACAATATTGTTAGTTTTATAATTAGGGAACATCATAACATAAAAAATGATTTTGGATAAGTCAAATTTAATTAGGCCATTGAAGTTTTTTGTATTAACATTTTAAGGGCTTATTACTTTATTCTGCACGTAGAGTTATCTAATTTTCATATGCAAATTTGAGAGTCCTAACTCACAAACGCCAGTTTGCGGTAATCCGGCTTAAACGGAAATTTGGGCCAAATGTGTGTTTTGCGGCTTACATGTCTTAATTTATAAAGTTTAGTACTCAATCCTACCTTTTTCAGTGAGGTAAATATTTATTGTTAAAGGTAACCGCTCACGCATAAACATATGGCAAATCTCCGTGGCGATCGTCAGGCAAAGTGATACATTAGGCGCACTGATGGTTAAAAATTTGTTGCTGAAATTTTTATTTCAAGTAACGTCGAATACTTAAAAAGCGTAGTTTAGGAATTCCTTGGCGCGATCTAATATCGGGCATCAAAAAGTCGCCGCATACTCTCAGACATACACTAGGTACATGTATTTATGAAAACGCATTCGTGAAATTACATAAATGTATGAACGTAGAAAACTGAGAGGGAAATTAATGAAGTAATGGTGATGAAAACTATACACACGTAGGCGGTGTCTGAGGCGGGGAACGTGCAATCTTCCACTTAATTCACGTAATTCTAATACTGAATTATTTATTATGTCCTCAACAATCGTTACATTGATCGTGAAATCGATCGTCAACGTATAACGCTTTAGTTCAGTTATTAATAAAACCATTGCACGATTCGTTTCAAATCTTTCCTATAAACCTCCTAAATCGCTCGTCGCAACACAATGGTCGCATCCTTAGCACAACGTTCTCATAACGCGATATGGTCCAGTAAATAAACACTGCCAAGGCCACGTGGTGAAATGGCTGGAGAACTTAGGATTCACGTCGTGTGGACATGTTTCAAAATATTCGCCGTGGAGTATAAGGATGGTTTGTAATAAGGCCTTCTTGATTTGTTACACGCATTAATTTAAACGTGTCTTTACAAAGCGTACAGTTAACCTGAATACGTTTTAAAATTTACTTACCTAGTGTACGTATTAAAAGGTATTAAAAAAACAATGTTGAGGTGCATATTAAAGAGTTATGTGTAATCCAAATATTCCTAAGGTTGACTGGTAAAGAATGGTGTTTAACATGAGGTCCGTCTTTTGTAACCACTTATTTGTTAAGGGACAATAAAGCATAACTAAAAAATAGGTATATTATGTTCTTATACTGCGAGGTTCAGTTTTTGATGATAATTTTAGACTGAATCACTCAAAGGCAGCTGTCAAACAATTTAATGAAATCACTACACCTGACGTAATTCGACTGCTTCAATTTTAGCGCCCTCTTGACATATTATGTATCTCTTTTTATACATACAATATCATTGGTGGAATCGTTCGAGACACAGAATGGCCGAGTCCTCAAAGAAACGTTTTCATAAGGCTGTAATTATGATACTTCTAACCACTGCCACCACGTAGTGAAATGGTTGGAGAACTTAGGATTCACGTCGTGTGGATGTGTTTCAAATTATTCTCCGTGGAGGTTAAGGATAGTCTGCATAAGGCCTTCTTGATTTAATACACACCTTGTAACATAAACTAATACGTTTTTACATTGCACACTGGGTTTAATTTTTTTTACAGCATATTTTTTCGATAAAACAATAAAATAGGTACATGTACAAGATATAAAGAATATAAATGGATAATGGATGATTATTCTTATTTTATTAAGAGAAAAAGGTTTACTTTTAAAGATTTCGATGACGTAAATAAAATAAAAATAGGTATAGTATGAATAGTGTCGGATGTTGAGTTTATAATTCAAACCAATTTATCAGTCTTAAAAATTAGTAATGCCAGTTTATGAACATTTCCAGACTATAGTCGTAATAATTGTTTGAACTAAACCCGTAAATGACCATAACATCGTAACGCTTTTCCTTTTCCGCAAGGTAAATAAGACTTCGAAGGGCACGCACAAACGGAAGATCGCGTGAGATGTAGTCGTACTACTAAGTATTTTTATGAGCGACGTCTCATCAGTCATGCGTCAAATGAACCTAAATTTGTATTAATTAAATTAAATAGTCTCTCTGGTTTCTCAAGGCAATTGTTTACACTTCCGTCTTATTTTAGCTCTAGTTATTAAGAATTCGTAACCTAATGATTAATTTTTAGTTAAAGGATTGTTAGGTACCTATGTATGTAAGCTACCAATCAGTAATTCCTCTAACGCCCCAATCAGAGCCACGGTTACTTATATCGCTCCTTAGTACAGAATATTATTTCGTTAACATTTTTTAGTAAATAAAAACCGCAAATGACTCCTTAGCTCCTTACTTTGAGTATCTTTATTTAGGCCACCGAGTTGTAAACTGGCCCTTTCGTTGCTATTACAGTCTTGGGACTTGAAATCTAGATCATTACGGACAGCAGATGAATGAATGGCCATTGAAGACGAATGAGGAAAAGAAATGCATTAAACTGAACTGATTTAAATGCCCGCCTTGGAAAGTTCCTTGCAATTTCCGCTGCCATTGAGAATAGTATTATGGAGTAGTTAAAGATTTCTATCCGAGTGAAAATATTTAGAATAAACTGTCGTGAATCGTGATTGTAAAGATATAAAAATTAAACCTTTTTTTATATATTTACACAAATATTTATAGTCAATGGCTGACATTCCAAATTCAAATCACTTTTAGTCCCTACGGATTTAAAGGGCTATTTTAGTCCATGTTTTTACAGGAAAAAACTCTTTCGAATAGATGTGACATAAAAAATAATATCGAACTCATTTTATTGTTACAGCAGACTTTTAAATAATGAAAAATGCATTGAAATGTCTTATGCGTAAAATAGTATGCGTAAAATACTTACCCCCTTATTCATGAAAATAAGCAAAGTTATAGTAGGCTTATAAAGTATTTTGTTTCTTTTAGCCTTATGAAAAACGATGAAAATAAAACAATATAATTTATAACAGTGCAAACAGCCAAAATCGGTTTATTAAGCGTATATTATTAACCGACGAAAAAAAAGGAGGAGGTTCTCAATTCGACACGTGTATATTTTTTTATTTTTTTATGTATGATCACGCAGAAATCGGCACAGGGTGGTCCGATTTGGATGATTCTTTTTTTATTGGATAGGGTATGTCCTGAAGTTGGTACCATATTTTTTTGAAAATTTTATTCTTACCTTAAAGGTACGAAAATAGGGAATGATTGATTATTCACCCGTTTTTTACCCGGAATTTTTCCATGTTAACCCCAATAACTTTGTACTGGATGATCCGATTTCGATGATTCTTTTTTTATTGAATAGTGTATACCTTGAGGTTACTCTTGTTTAAATTTTGAAACAAAATTTTACCCCTATAGGTACGAAAATAGGGGAGGATTGATATTTCATCTACTACATTTTTACCTGGTAACTGAATCTATAATTCATAAAATCAATAATTTATTATTAATTATAAGTATCATAGCAACTAAAAATTTAAAAATAATTACTTTTTAACAAAAAATAAAACCAACGAAAAAAAAACTAAAAAGCAAAAAATAAAATAAACCATTAGTATTATAAATTAAGATCCGAAATTAACAGTAAATAAATAATTTTGAGGCGGTGCCAAACCAATGAAAAAACAAACGGCGAAAAGATGTGCGCCGCGCTGCTGCTGCCGTGTGCATCGCATGCCGCTGCCCTCATAATATTATGAATTTTATGTAATTAATTTTGGTTGTTTGTTTGGCACGGTCTCAAAATTATTTATTTACTGTTAATTTCGGATCTTAATTTATAATACTAATGGTTTATTTTATTTTTTGCTTTTTAATTTTTTTTTCGTTGGTTTTATTTTTTGTTAAAAAGTAATTATGAATAATGCTGTTAATTTCTTTGTTTCCTTAAAAGATTATGCTAAAGTGGGGTAGGTCCGTAGAAGGCATCTTTAGCTGAAATCTCTTACTCAAGATCAATTTTCATTATGTGGGAGTATGTGAACTTCTATTATATTTATTTTCTTCATTGCTTACAAACAACGTTCAATTAAATTAAAGTGTAGCTTTGTTCTATTTGTTATCGTAATCCAAGCTTTATCTGCGTAACGTTAATTCGGAGCTGTACAAAATAAATTCGCGTCGTTAACGCCTTAATAGTGTTCGGGGGGAGGCAATTCTTGGTTTAAGGTACTATTATTTCTTCTGTGGCTTAAGTTAGTAGTTGCTGATACAGAGAAGACACTATACTATGTTTTATACAATTACTTTACGCTTCACATGTAGAACTGTATGAAATTTAATTTCGAATTTAATTTTACTCAGTTCTAAGTTTAAATGTTAAGATTTTGCACATGGGATTAAACCTAAGATAAAAACGGAATGTTAAAACGCCCAAAGCTTGTCTTGATGGTTCAAATTAAAATGGTGCAACTGTTGACGGGTTAAAATGGGTGTTGAAAAATGGCGCAGAATCTTATTAAGGGTTAACAAATGAGTTAATCTTCTAATCTCTTAATGTAAGTGATTTTACGAAATTGTTGCAACATTTTCGGGTGTCATTTGTTTTCTAGGCATTTTAAATAATAAATTATCTACTCTAATGCCCGACCACTAAAATACTTGAGCAAATAAAAGTACGTAATGGTTGAGGTGAGGTCAAATAACTGCAGAATAAAATTCTTATAACACTATGAAAACGTGAAACGGTGGAGAAAGTGTGACATTTAACATTTTTTTTTAAATCAATTAATTTTAATTTGGTGTTTATTATGAAGTATTTAATCCAATCCAAACCGATAGTATTTTTCAAAAAACAATTTCCAGTATAACCCCTTAACAGTTGCTGAAAAAGAACACGTCTAATTTAATCACTTGCACCATTGTCTAGACCTGTTTTCCGATGGGAAATAGGTCGAGAGTCTAGACAATGACATGATGATTGACACAGTATTGAATAGTTAATAATATTAATATTATTTTAATATCGTTGTGTGTTTGGAATACAATAGAAACTTTCCTTTTCGATTAGACTGCACTTTTGTTAACGGTTACATTGAACTGACATACAACTGAGTCGGCTGAAAGAGCGGAATTAGTCCATAAGGGTCCGTGCAGACGAACAGTGGGTAGCGAAGCGATTGAACAACATAAGGGACCGCATACAACCTCGTTTTTCCTATGAATAGCTGACAAAGAGTAGATGAGCCACCATGAGGTAATTTGTCAAAGAGGCTTATGGGCATTGGCTTATAGAAAAGGCATGATACGCGTTGCTGGCCAAGACAGAAGAGAGAAGAAAGAAGAAAGAAAATATCCGTCGCCATTCTGAAATATGGAGTTCGAAATTGTTATGTATACAAATGAAATAAATGTCTCGCATGAACCACGTCAAACAAATGAAAACCTTTTCATCTTTGGAATTTTGAAGCATGGCTATAGATGGCCAAAGTGTTAAAAAATCTACCACTATGGATGAATACACTGTACGTTATGTAACACGGAGGCATTCTTCAAAAAGATAGGACCTGTTGCTATAGCCGTTAGCCGTTAGGTTTGCTTGGGCTCAAGTAACGTTCACCTCATTTCACTAATTAAGGAATTATTTGAATTTATAATTATGCCTCGCATTCCATCGCTCGTCTATGTTAGCTGATAGTAAGATAAGTGCCCTACGAAACTTAAATGGATAGCGTCATCAGTTCATTCGAATATTGCCTACTGCATGCGAGGCTTGTTGTATTGCTTAGGATTTAGTGGTATGTGTATTATTTTGAATAAGATACGAGATACATACCAGTTCTGTATGTAAAATTAAGCCAGTTTCCTAGGTCTGAATTATTTTTGTTATTTTTCATCGGACTTATTTCTCGTGTCCAAAAATTGCGTTGGATTTGAATTGATTAAAAAAATCATTTATTTTCAAATCATAGAATAGGGTAGATTTGGAGTAGCACATAAGCGCAAATTATGAAATAGTCATTACTCGATCAGCCTCATGTTGGAAGAAGTATGACAAAGTTTAAATATACAATATGTATAATGACTTTTAAGGCTTTGAACATCGTTCGAAGGCCGCCTTTCACAGGGTTAAACAAAGTAGGTATTGAGTATAGTTAACCACTACTAATAATTACAAATATCACGCAAACGACATTACCGTGATATAATAATGGCAATAAACAATCATTGTCAATGTTAAAGGTATTGTATTTACCGTAACTTGTTATAATTGAAGTCACAGTTCATAAGGACTGGCGGAGATGGACAAACAATACAACCATACAATATAGGTAGTAAATACAATATTAGCTTACCTACTTGTTTAATTAATAGACGTATAAATAATAACATTTTTCACGTAAAATAACCGACTTCAAAATAACTTAAAAACTACTCGTCAGATCTAGCTCAAATTTAAGTGGGACCACATGACAAGGACCAGCTTTAGATTAAAAAAATAATAATTAAAATCGGTTCATCCAGTCGAAAGTTCTGTGGTAATAGCTGGAGAGCTAGTGAACCATTTGACTAACCCACTTCCCACAAAGCTAGAAATTTATTAAATGATATTTTATTATTAGTCAATTAAGAAAGTACCGTTCTGGCAGGCATCTCGCGGTTGCGGCATCATCCCTTAAATTTTTGAAAATGCAAAAAATTTTTTTTATCCCACTCCCACAAGGCTACAATTTTAATATGTTGTAATTTACATATGTTTAAGTGTAAAAAAAATTGCCAATCCATTTTGAGGGTTGCAAGTGTGTGCCAGAACAGAGCATGTTGTCATCGGGAGAGCAATTCTATCTTTCTATGTTTAATTTCAGGCTCTAGTCTGATTTGATATCATTCAAATGTATAGTTATAGGGCGATTGTTGGATCTCACAGATAGTACACATTGGTGGAAATAAATTTCTGTATTGTTTTAAAGTTTTAAATTCAGTTTTAAATTCTAACATCAGAATTTTATTATTTAACTTAATACGACTTTAAAGTAAATCCATAATTAAGGTTTTAGTAAACATTTTGAGTGATCTCATTTATATTCCAATACAGAAAATTGAATAACATGCATAAATGGCAGTTTTGAAAATTCACCCTTGAACACATTCAACTTTGAACGCTTTGATGTGCCGACACCGCTTGGCAAAGTGCAGATCTTTGAACAAATACTCAAAGTCCCGTGCTACACATAGCAATCAAAGCAATGTTCACATGTTTGAAGCTAGGTCTGGCGCCGGCCTTAGGTAAAACTTTACTCTATACTTGCAAATAAATAAGACTCTTACTTTTTGTTAAACAAATATAGCATTACTCTAGACTCGCAAAAAAATTAAGAATCTTATTTTTTGTGCTTATTTTAATAGATAATGTAATTACCATGTTATTTAGCGAGAAAGAAAAGATTTTATCAGTCTCTGTGTAGTGTTTTCATAAATATACTACTACTTAAATACAACTACTTTATTGCTACTTAAATACTATTAACTTAGGTATAGCATGCGTTAATTTTTTTTGGATATGGATACGGAAAATTTCGGCTCTTAGAAAACTATTGATTCCACTCATTGTTTGCGCTGGGTCACGTAGCAATAAAGTCATCGAAACATTTCACGCAATGGTACAGCATAGTCAATATGGCTTTCAAACAGAATAAATGATAGCGATTCGAGACAAAGCTCTCGTCATTCAACTACGAGATCCATCCGCAGGACTCGCTTTTCCGTCGCTAATTGAAGCCACCCAACGCGACAAAGGGATTTTTGCGTGACACAGTTTCACCAGAAACATCAATTGGGCACGTTCAAATCTTCAGCCAGAAAAATGTATACTTTTTAGTGGAAAGTCGACTTTGTTTTCTAGAAGGTTCACTTTTAAGCGAAGTGAAGTTATGTTTGTAACTTTATAGCATGTAATAAGCATTTTGGGAATGACGATTGTTCAAAAACGGGTTTCACTTGGTTGTCTATTTCACTGAATTTGTTTAGAAAACCTTATACCTCTTGAAAGATGGTCCTGAAATTATGTAAATAGTAGGTATTTAATTATACAGTTTTAATCTTTGTTAGTTCACCTTATTTCCATTTTCCTCCCTCTTCTTTTCCGAACCACTTCACAGTACATAGAGTGGAAAAACTTAGGTAGGTAAACGATATTTAAATGCACGAAATCTTAAAATACGCGAGTCACATCGTTTTGAACTAAATATGCCAAGTCATTTTGCGTCAATGGTTGGTCAATAAGAGTAAATTGCAATTAACCAACCACTGAGCAAAATGATGTGGTGGGTTATGACTTATGAAGTGCGTATCTGAACAGATGCGTTGCACATAGAGGTGACCGTAAGATTTAAAAATTACATCAGTATTTTCGTACGGTGTAGGTCATAAACCAAATTATTAATAAATAGAAGTTTCTTGTTTTAAGGAAAATTTTATCGTGATCTTATACACTTACTGTACGCTTAGTACGTCAAGACGTGAAAACCAGAAGATCTACTGAAGTGGAAAAAACTACAAGTTTTCTTCTTTTTCAGAATGAATACACTTATTGAAGAGAAATGTTATCATTGGGAATCGGAATTATTTCATTTGCTCCGGATTTGACATGATGCGTTGTCATCTAAAGCATTATACCATCTGATATTAACGATAAAGAACAATTTCTAAACTCCCAATTACTGTACTTAAACTTCACGAACAGCGCATCAATTACTCCCTTTGTTTTACAACAAAGACGATAATCTTCATTGATCACAATTGCGGAAAAGTCCGCCATCCGAACCGTAATGGTTTCCTCCTGACATTGATGCGCGAGAACTCCTTTCATCCCGTCTGGCCCGTTGACCTTTAAACGTACGACACTACCAGATTTAACTGAATAACAAAAAACGTCAGGAGAGAGATGAATGAGGCGATAGATGAGCAATGAAAAGAAATAGACAATAGATAAGAGTTGAGAGTATTTGAAGCGCGAATAGCTCGACGGTTTTTGCCATTGGAACTGATCGATTGAGGACTTATCTTACGTTGATGCGGGCGGAAACAGACTACTTGTGACAAATTCGTTTTTCTGGTGACATTTTAGATGTTGAATCCTGTTGTGATCACTGGCAGTCGTTAAGTCATTTCGGAGGTCTTCGGAAATGTCGGAAGCGTAGGAGAACTTCAGAAGTTTTGTACTACTAATGGTCTATTTTAGAAGCTTATGGAAGGCATTCAGTAGGCCTGGAATGCCCTTGGTGTTTTGGAGAACTTCCAACATTTATTGATCACTAACGGCACAACTAAAAATTCTGTAGAAGGCATTTCAGGCTTCCTGGATGCCCTGCAGCAGTCGGTGCTCTTGATAAAATGTTACATAGATATACCTTTTTATATCGTCCTATTTTATATCATACATAGGCTGATTAGATGGACTGTCCATTGATAGCGCGTTAATCCATTAGTATCTAATTTAATGACGGTCCCATTATGCAACTAGATCAAAACCTATTTTAAAGCGTCGACGCAAATTGAAGTGCTGAAATTAATTAGCTTTTAATATTCATGATGCTTGCTATTAAACAAAATATTGCCGTGTATTAATACTGTATTGAGTAACTGTTTTGATGAAAAATGTTGATGTTATTAATAGTAACATCGTCATTCTTGAATAGTCATTAATATTGACTGTTGATGTTGGAGTTTATTTAAAGAAATTCAAAGCGATAGAGATTAAGTGGAAGAGCCCAACGACTTATGGGACGGATTTTTGGATGGGTGATTCCTATTAGATTTTTTTTACTACTTTCTAATGTTAGAGGGCACGTTATGACCCGTTCTGGTTTTAGTTGTACGATATCAATCGATAAGTGATGTATGCAGCTACTGGGCAGAAAGGAAATTTTCGAATATTTTGCTCGTTACTGACTGCACCCATACGCACTGGTGCAACGTGTGAGGCAGGTTTATTCAAAATTACAAGAAACAACCCGTATACTGCAGTTTGGTTATAGCTGGAGAGCTATTGAACCATTTGACTAACCCATTTCCCACAAAGCTAGAATTTTTTAAATGATATTTTATTATCAGCCAATTAAGAAAGTACCGTTCTGGCAGGCATCTCGCGAGTGCGTCATGGCCCATTAAATTTTTGAAAATGCAAAAAATATTTTTTTTTATCCCACTCCCACAAGGCTACAATTTTAATATGTTGTAATTTACATATGTTTAAGTGTAAAAAAAAATTGCCAGAACATTTTGAGGGTTGCAAGTATGTGCCAGAACAGAGCAAAGTTGTCATCGGGATTGCAATTCTATCTTTCTATGTATAATTTCAGGCTCTAGTCTGATTTGATATCATTCAAATGTATAAGGCGATTGTTGGTTCTCACAGATAGTACACATTGGTGGAAATAAATTTCAGTACTGCCATACAAAAAATAATAATTTTCATACAAATGTAACCTTTTATGCATAATTTCAAGAACTAGCCTGTTTTTGATGTCATTTTAATGGATAGGACTAGTGTTGGATCTTACAGATAGTACACTTTGGTGGACAGAAATTTCGGTATTGCCATACAAAATATAATAATTTTCATACAAATGTATCCTTCTATGCATAATTTCAAGCTCTAGCCTGCTTTTGATGTCATTTAAATGTACAGGACTATCGTTGGATCTCACAGATTGTACACTTTGGTGGAAAAAAAAACAGTGATACCCTACAAAAAAAAAATTCATGAGGCAAAATCAGCGAGTTCGATTCCTGGCTAATAATATTGATTTTTCAAAAATCTAATTATGCCGTTTTGGTTTTCGTCAAAATCAGCCCTGAGACTCCTTTGACCACTTTTCGCTATTCCTATGAGGAATAGGTTTTGAATTTGTCCATCCACGCTCACTTGAAAAATTCACCCTTTATACTCTTCTGGCAGATACTTGCAACCGCTGGAATGTTATGGCTGTTTACATATATTTTTTAAACAATTAAAAGAATGTTCCCTGATTTGAGCCTTGTGCGAGTAGGTTATGAATAATTGCTCTCCCGATGACAACTTTGCTATGTTCTGGCACATACTTGCAACCCTCAAAATATTCTGGCAATTTTTTTTTACACTTAAACATATGTAAATTGCAACATATTAAAATTGTAGCCTTGTGGGAGTGGGATGAAAAAAAATTATTTTTTGCATTTTCAAAAATTTAAGGGACGATGACGCAACCGCGAGATGCCTGCCAGAACGGTACTTTCTTAATTGACTGATAATAAAATATCATTTAAATAAATTTCTAGCTTTGTGGGAAACGGGTTAGTCAAATGGTTCAGTAGGTCTAGGGCTATTAGGTTAGGTTAGAAAGAAGCAACGTACTAGCTATTCCAGTACCTACGTTACTTCTAGTAGGTAATTATTAAATGAGGCCCAAATGTACTAAAATATTTAATGAAACCCATAAAAACCGACAGAAAATATGCTTAAAATTCTTTGCTTAGCGCCTATAAAATAATAATTAAGGATGATAGTAACCTTTGATATCATTGCTTACTTTGCGCAAGTTAAAATTCTCAGACAAATGAATTGGTGATGAAAAAATTTTAAGTATTTGTTCGAGTCCTTTGTAAATATTAGCAATATCTACTTCAGTAATCATCGAGTACAGTGACATATCACATTTCAGTATTTTATGTTGCTGGCGTAATAAAAGTATAGTCTTTATTTAGCCTTTAAAGAAATTGCCTATTGACGGATTTCACATGTCCGTTTTTCAGGAAGAAGAAATATGAATATTAAAAATTTCACGAAGAATACATTTATATTTGCGTATTTTCTGTATGATGAAATGAAAATGTTCATACATACTCGTAGGTGTGGAGATGATCCAACGAAAGGCGTAGGCATAATAATTAAAAGATTTTTCACACATTTTTTTTCTTCATAAAATGCATTTACTGCTTAATGTTTTCACGTCAAAACAAAAAAAAAAGTGTTCATGAATGTGTAGCGTTAAAGCGTTATAATATATTTTTTCAGTGTTCGACGCTTCAGCGAAGTCCCCTCAAGGCCTACTCTTCGGATCGTCGTACCATCTTGGAAATTTCGATGAATGTGTAGGAATTGGCCAAGAGGACCAGGGCGAAGAGGTGAAGGTGGAAGGGCAGTATTGCTTGGCCACAATAAAATGGAAGCATAGCGATGAGATAAATAAGGTAAATTAAATTACTTGGAAGTATAGCGATGAGATAAATAAGGTAAATTAAATTAATTACTTGATAGTCTCAAGCTGTACTTTTTATTGATTGACATACACACATACACACACACACACACACACACACACACAGATTGGCGCATTCCATAAGTACTAAGTTTTAGTTTTACTTACTGTCAATAGTACATTGTTTCATTAGAAAATTTTATGTTTTTAGTCTATTATAATTATGTAACGCTTGTGTTAAGGAAGAGCGGGGCATCCTGCCACAAGCATAAAGTATTTTATGCTTACTAGGATGCTTCAAAAACTGAATTACTTAGATGTAACTCTTAGACTGAATAAAGTTTTATTTTTATTTTATTGATAATGATTGATTTTCCCTGTGTTACACAAATGACTCATCATCATCACAAACAAAGCAAAAACAAGCATTTTTTATCATTTAAATGTTGGCCTCGTCCGTGATTCGAAACTGGATTTTATTATTCAGTAGGCAGGGTGTTGTTTTGAGGGTAGGTACATAATAAACATATTTTTTTACGCTAGTAATTCACAGATTACTAAAATTGGTTCAAACTCCCTGTTAGGCGTTAAATAATAGTAGGTAGGTATACCTACTCTTATCGTAAAATTGGTCACTTGTATAGGTTGTACTGAGTGTATTTTCAAGGACTTCCGTACCAGATGCGGAAGTCCATAACATAATTATAATAATTATTCTAATAAGAGTTGTTATCCCGAGTTATATGATTAGGTTTGTAAAATGAATATTTACCATTCATCCCATTCAAGTATTGTCCTTCAATTTTAATACCGTAATCCTAAGCAAATATAAATATTTTTATAAGTACTCTGAACACACACGGTATAGAATTTATTTGAAAAGGACCGTAAGACCAAGTACACATAACCATTTTATGCAAATATGGTTGGTAATAATTCTTTAAGTAAATAATGTTAATATTTTTAAATAGTATAATATTTAGTTACTAAATAATAATGAACAAGGCGTTGCACGTTGGGTCGGCTTATTACCTCCACCTTTTTTATTATTTTATCTTAAAATCATTCACATGACTCCAAAGGTAGTCATTGGAGGTAAGAATTCCCACGCAAATCACCAGTTAATTATTTTATTCACGTGTCTCTTATGTGATGGTTACAGTGGTTTTACTTAACAACTACCCAAACCATATGGAATATTCTCCCAAATAAATTTTTCTTTATAACAACGCATCGACACCTTTGATATTTTGAAATGAAATATAAGGAAAATATACTATTAACTATGAAAGGAATAATATTAACGCGCCCCCCTATTTCTTTTACCGGCAACCCATCATTTACTAACGTAAACGTAAATTAGTGACCAATTACTATTAGGTGGTTCTTCTGCGATGTCAGATATTTATATAAAAAATCTGGTATAATGAAATTGAACAATGTAACATCTGTCCAAAAATGAGTAAGTTTTTTCTGCTATCCTCCAAGGCTTCTAGCTGTCATGTTGTAAGAAAATTAACTTATTATCGGGCTTTCCAGGACTCGGTCCCCTGGGACCCTGGGACCCTCACAAACGGGTCAAGGCGTATTGTTCCCTCACAAATCTCACAATACTACACAATAGATCTAACCAAACAAAGACAATTTAGTACGACTAAATAGTTAATTGTTTTTCCTATCTTAAACTAGCAAGATCATACAAATTATGCTGTAACTCTGTTTGTTTATTACTTCTACAAGAACCTTTATGTTACGCTATTAAACAGATGGGTAACCTATTAAGTGGTAACTTATAGACATTTGTCATTACCCAAAATAATGTGATGGAGACGGTTAAAGGATCGAATCTTATAGAAGTATCTATCGGTGGCAAAAAATGCCAGGTAAACCAAATTGTGAATGAGTGCTAGATATCGAAATAAGTGTTTACTCGTATGCAGCAGACTACCTACCACAGTGAGGCGACGCGACGTATCATAAGGTAGACTTTTATCATAACTTTAATCCAAGCAGTTCCATACATTTCTCACTTATATTATACAGACTGTAGTAAGAGTAAGAGACTCATGAAATACTTTAGATACGTGAGCTTAGGATCATCGACAAGTTGAATTACACATCTCTGGGATTGACATTTACTTAGCTGCATCCCAAATATAGGAGTAGCATTCGATATGCGATATGATATTCGATATATTATTATCATTCTTACGCTTTGTAAAGCATCCCGTGCATCAAGTGTCACTTAGCTGTGTAGAGTATGCCACGTCCGATTCATTAGACCCTATTTTTGAAATAATAATTCAACAAAAGATCGATGGTACACGCAAGGATTGTATTTAAAGGTCAACATGGTATCTGAGATATATCATAGGCAGCTTTCTGCATCGATGATGAGATGACGACGGTCGTATTTTATTGCTTAAACTCTTAAAGGGTATGTACATCGTACAATTGTATAAAATACCACATCATCCATAAGAGATACACATACTCGTAATACACCCACATACAAAATGGGACAGATGGAAATTACGTAGGTGCATTGTAGTAGGGGTTTATAGATAAATAACAGAAGAATAATATACTTGAAGACGAAATTGACAAAAATCTTACCCATTCTCTTTCTAGGTTCGCACAGGTCGTGGTGAAACGTTACGATGGGCAGTTTGCGTGCCGAATGTCTGTGACGCTAGCGCTGTTGCGGGGTTCGTCAGCAGCGTGTTGGTTCACACTGTTGGCAACTCTACTGGCGTTGTGGTCGCTGAGAAGGACTGCTACACGCGAAGACCTATCACCGTCACTAAGTTGGATATTGGCTTTCTGTAAGTTTTAATTACCGCGGTCATACTTTCTATGAGTTTTAACTTGCAATACGGTCTAATAAAATGAAAACCCTATTGCAATCCGTGAATGCGACCGTATCCCATTATAAAATATACTGATTTGAAGCCACATTTTCTTAAGAATTAAAACTTGCATTCTTACTTCATTTGTCATTAAGGGTTAAAACCCTTCAAGCTTGATTTTACGTTTTTTTATTACACAAAAAGTTAAGTGCGTATCTTGTACCCAATAGTGGTAGTTTCCTTGAATGAAAACCACTAACAAGAGATGTGCAAACAATAATATAATACTCGTATCTGTCGTGGCTGGAAAATATGCTGAAGAAAATGAGATGGATTGTGAAGACAAAATTTTGCAGCCAAATGTATTTTAGAAATGAATCTTAACATTAAAGTTCTAATAATATCTACTAAGCGTATAAACAGTACGATACAAGTAAAAAACAAATCTTCTCAGAATTGCTAAAATACATCCTTTGAAGTCTTAATCCTGTTTATCCTTATAACAACATTGAATTTTTGCGATAAAATATTTGCGATCGAGATGCCAAAGTATTCCTAAATATACATTGTATCGTTATATAACTGACGAAAATAGAATTGGTCCAGGCTAGAAATTAATCTTTTAAAGTAACCCATCAGAAGCCTGATATCCACACGTGTCGTGACGTTTCACTTTGACGTATTAGGATTGATCACATATTGGAAAATATTATCCCTCTTTTGATTATCTTCAGCACCTCGCGGTTTAGCCATAAATAATTCAATGTTTTCTAAATCTTATTTCGAAAACTTTCCTCTTGAAACCCATTTGTCGTTAGTTATTTTATCCGCTCATTTAATCCGTCTATTTACTCAAAAATCCTTTATTGTTCCGTGCGACAAGGATATTAATTATCTTTTTTATTCTATTTTAGGGCGTTTATGCTGTCTTTTGTGGCTATAATCTTTTTGACAACTATCTACGAGATATATTCGATGAAATGGGGCCACAACAAGACTTCAGCTATTCACGACCTCATCGTCTCCTTTTCCATGATAAACAACATCAAAAAGATCATTTCGACCAAGCAGAACAACAGCCTGGGCTTAGAATGCGTTACAGGTATCAAGGCTCTGGCTATGATTTTTATCACCGCAGGTCATGCTTGCCTCTTCATCGGTAGTGGTCCAGTTATGGATGCCGAAGCTTGGGATAGGGTAAGTGATCTTTAATTATTGTTATTTATGATCTATTTGTTGAAACTGGTGCAGTTTTGCATGCATTTTAATTTTATTAAGAAATGGATGTGTTAAGTGATCCGCAACGTCTGTGGAAATAGATTGTAGACAATTAATAAAACCTCAGTGATAAAATATAATTATTTTGGGGGCTTGAGAGGTAGTGATTTCAAATAAATAATACAGATAAGTGACTGACTGTGTTCATTATGACAGATTTATATTTTAAGTCAGGTATGTCTGTTCATTATTGACCATATCTTCATCTGAAAGCATATTTCTATGGCACAAATTGCTGACATTGTTTTACTACACACCTGAACCATGTCTTCTCTATTTTTAAAAATGAACTGACTGTAAATCTTCCGTTATGTTTTAGTTGATTCGGCAGCCAGCCAATGCGTTCATGTTGAATAATACGCTGCTAGTGGACACTTTCCTATTCCTGAGCGCGTTCCTCTTCTGCCGACTGTTGCTTATTGAGTTGGACAAGAGACGCGGCCGGCTCAACGTCATACCTATCCTCGTATTTCGATATATCAGGTAATTTCATTTACATTACAGGGTTAACGCGCACTCAAAACATGGTATGCAAATTCGTGGAATTTAACCAATGCTCATATTTACCTATTTAACACAGAAACGCTGATCGCATGTAACTCGTAAGAGAAAGAGAGAGAAAATGGCGATACTTTTTGTTTGCATGAATAATATCTGTGAAAAATGCTCGGATCGGCCTAAATTTCTTTCGAAATCATTGGGTTACTTTCATATTTCAACCCGTTAAAGGGGCAAAGGACTAATTTATCAAAAAGCTTTAGCTTTTATATTCACGTGGATAACGCTTTTAGGGTTTGTTTGAAATCTGAAGAAAAATGCTGTCTCGTGTGAGGGAGCACTGGGCTATTCGATTTTTACCCAATAAATTATGTCAGTAATTTTCCGGCACGTAATGTAGAGAAGGATAATATCTTAATATATATAAATTACGTATCACGTTGCTTGTCTGCGATGGACTCCTAAACTACTTAATCAATTTTACTCAAGTTTGCACACCGTGGGCAGTTTGATCCAACTTGAAAGATAGGATAGCTTTCATCTCAAAATAAAAAAACTTTTGACAGAACGAAGTCTGTCCGGGCAGCTAGTATAATATAGAGGTAGTAGGAATATCATAGTACTTTGAATTACGGATTTCCAAATGGGTAACCTGACTTGGAATTTTGTTATTATCTTGCTTCGTTACAATAAACATCATGACAAAACTTGCATATTGTAATAATAAAACTTCTCAAAATTATGTCTTAAAACGTGTATGGAGTCTGCAAATTCAGCAATCCATACAGTAATGAGAATGTTATGGGTGGTAATTATGATGGATTACCGTATAGAAAAGATCATAAATAGTGTTACATAATGACGTAACGGTCCAGTATGCATGAGGCTGAGCCATCTTTAATCCTTGGATATATGCCAAATTGCCAACTTTCATCTTAGTCTTTGCTAGCAAATAAAACATGTCAGGCTGGTAGCCCGCACCATATTATGTTAACTAATACAGCAATCTGCCTTATTTTCATGTTAACTTGGCTATTATGCCACGAACATAACGTTAGCTATGATATTGTTTGTATTACATATTTATGCGTAAAAGGTAGCCAATAATGATAGCAAAGATGTCTTGCATTAAATGTATGATAAGTTGAAATTTTTAATTATCTATTCGACATAAAGAACATGGTTCGTCTCGCTTTCAAGATAAAACTGTTGCATCGCCAGGTTTTTTATCCTCGTGTCTACCCATACTAAGAAGGGAATAAGTATACCTGGTTTAAATGTGATACAGACCATTCGTGATTCACAGTAAATCATGTATCAACTTTGGAACTTTACTATAAAAAACGATATCTACTTACCACGTCGTGTATAACCAACCTTCATATAATTATCACGAACACAAAAACTAAATAATTCCCATTTATTTTTGACGATTGTGTTTATCACTTTTTTGCTTACTTAATTATTTTTGAGAACAGTTCCTTTTTTTATGGAAATAGCCGGCAAATGAGCTGACGATCCACCTGATGGTAAGTGGCTATCGTCGCCCATGGACATCAGCAACATTGATGCGTTGCCGGCTAAGAAAGAAAGAAGAAAAAGAAAGAAAGAACTGGCTCTTAAGCCCCTAGCCGGAACACGACGAGTCGTTTGGCAGCTGACTCATGCTCAAGGTTGGTAGCTATCCAGGCGAGCCCCGTGAAGAAATAATAATGGTGATAACGGTATTAATTAATTAACAATTAAAATCATCAATATTACTAATATAATCCCTCGACGGGCCCTACCACCAGCGGGTATTGACATGAGAATACACGTCTAGTACCTAATAATAATAAAAAATCGCTACAGAGTCAGATAATACACATATTATAAGTACCTATTTCTTCTACTCCGTAGTTTGAATAAAGAATCCGCAGAGACCATTCAAAATGTCAGGATGGATAGAACTGCTAAAAGGGTATGTACAGTAATCCACACGGACACCTGCGAGGCCTTTGTCTGCTTATCCCTTTTATATTCAATTCGTTTACGTCACTACCAAATAGAAACTTATTTCACTGATACAAGTAGCGTTAGTGGTATTAGCTACAATACAATTCAATGCATTAGAAATGTATTTTTTTGGTCACAATAAACAAAAAATTGCATGGAATTGAGCAAGTGTCACAAATCTGCGCTCTGCAATCTGATGATCAAAATCAGCAAACAATCTTTGTAAAGTTAGGATAGAATTGATCTCATGTTTCGTACCTTGTCTATCATCCACAACTTCAAAACCTTCTAATGGATGAAATGTCAGAAGCAATGATATTGTATAGTAAAATATATTTGATCAGAAGTAAATTTTTCTATTCAGGTATCTTTGTTTTAATAACTATACGTTTTATCATTATTCTTATTTTTTGGAATACATTACTCCCAGGATGGAGTTAAATATTACGTTGTCAATTCACATGTGATAACGAGTTTCGAAATTACTCGATTTATTTACTAGATCCAGTGATGAAAACGTAATTCATTTTCCAAACAATTTGAGTGCGACCTAAATTATAGCGAACAAAGAAGCGGTCTTGAATATCTTCAAAAATATTTTCTTGTTTGCGAAATAATTAGGGCAGCTGTTATTGACACGTAGTAATTGTATTTAGAACAATAATAAACAGACAAACAATATGAATTGTAGTATTAACTCTGTAGATACTAGATTTTACAATAAGAAATTGTAATAGTCATCTAGCGGTCTCTATTTTAAATTAATAATGTTGTATCGGTAAAAATTAGCAAGAGTATTAACTCAGTATTAGTAAGGCTACAGTTCAATTGTTTGGTTGAACGTAATGTCCAGGGGATTGTCACATTGATGGATGAATGTATTCTCGGGTCTCGTTGTGATGGGTTGGGAATGTACCGTATGTACACCGAATGTATCGCGTTTCGCACAGGGAATACTAATGTGAAAGCCTATGTGTTAAAATATTTTACGGTGCTGCAAATTCGATGAAAAAAATTGTGTGTTCGCTTATTTGTTCTGCTTGCCGCCTAAGTGCACTGAGGTACTGTTGTGCGCTTGGAGTATCTTATATTAAGTTGGTACTTGTGTTTTTGAATCAGTTTATAAATAAATGACAATTTAAGGGTCCTTGTCTATACATTTCTTCAAAAGCAGGCCGTGTGGGTAGGTAAATTTCCCGAAGCAAAGCGAGTGTGATGCCTATTATTATTGTAACCTTTGTAACTTATTATGGAGGAATCTGAAATAAAGTTATTATTATTATTATTATTATGAAGTTCTAAAAAAGCGAAGTGGGCCAGGCCTGCTTTTACTAACAGTAGATAAAAAAAAAACTATAGCAAGACCGAGAGGATGGTTTAACCAAAACAAATGAGTAACGTTACCTCAATTCAATACCTACAATTAACTACCACCCAATATGGTATATCAAAGCGGTGATTGATACGGGTTTACATAGAATTGATGTGATTGGGCCAGTTACGTCATTAATTTGAAGGCATACTCAAAGGGTTAATTACATATGAGTCACCATGTTTTTCGTGACCTTCGTTTGAATATGCTACATAAAAATAATAATTATACGTTGTACGCAGTTTGAAATCAGCTGGTGATTTTCCGTTATTATTATAACGAAAATGTTGTTATTGTCATAATCAGTAGAATATTAGTGATGTTTTATAAGTTACAACTTAGCAACATACATTATAATGATTAATTACTTTTACGATCAGTTTTTAAGTTAGTTACATCATCCGTTTAACACAAATAAATCATTATTTGTAGTGTTATACATTATAGTTTAACTGAGTACCTACTTATTGAATTTGAATACATTGAATGAGTTATTATTGCTTGAACGGTTAATATGATGACGTAATGAATCGTGATTATGCCCTTGAGATTTTTATTGGACTCAGAGTCACTTAACGGATACTTAAATCGTTCCTTAGTACAGAATTTGTATTGTGATTCTCAGTCACTCTGACTCTGACTCAATGACTCTGAGTGCGGCAGTGAGATTTAAAAATGTATTCACTTGAAATCTACATTTGAAAATTTTATAACTATGTCGATGATTATTCACAAGCTATGACTCAGAACATTTAAATACTTCACGATAATATTAATTTGACCTTATTGCCACTCAAAATAACACCAAAATCAATCATTTGTTGAAGTTATAAAGTGTTTGTCTTATCTTTAACAGAGTAACTCCAGCGTATATAGTAGTGATTCTGTTCTACATGACCTGGTTCCCAAAACTCGGTGAGGGACCCATGTGGGAAGATAAAATCCTTCTCGAGAAGGAAAGATGTGATGCCACCTGGTGGGCTAATATCTTGTACATCAATAATTATATCAGGACTGATCAGTTGGTAAGTGTTCGTGTTTATAGTTTTTGTTTTTTTTTTTTTAATTTTTACGCTTTTTCGTGTATGTTAAAGCTACCTACTGTAGCAGAAATTTAAACTTTTACCTTTGGAGCTTGGTACTATTCTATCCTACTTTGCGCAAACTTAACAAAAATCTGATTGCCTATGTTTATCTTCATCGTTCTACACTTTGTCAAACTACCTTTTAATGTCATATTTCTTTCGTACTGCTACAAAATTATATTTGTCTTTTATCTAACAAGTTGTATTTATAAATTTATCTTTTTCCAGTGCATGTTCCAGTCATGGTACCTCGCAGTGGATACCCAGATGTTCTTTATCGCCCCCTTCTTCATCTACAGTCTCTGGCATTGGAGAAGGATTGGCTTGATGTTAACCGGTTTTGCGACCTTTGTGTCATTGGCCATACCTACAGTCATTACTTATAAGGATCGCCTAGACCCAACTCTGCTGTTCTATGCCAAGTTAGTTCATACATTAAATTATTCGTGATTTATGAACTTTAAGGATTAGAAATTACCAACTTACCAATGAGTAAGGGTCAGTCCTGTGGTTACCTATATCACTATGTAGTGAGGATCGGTGAAGAGATTGGTGACTAGCCCAAACCTCAGAGGTTTGTAAGCTGACTAAAGGCCCCAAAGTTAATTTTGGATGACCTTAACATGGAAGTGCTCAAGACATTTTAAGGATAAACATTCTTTACACTTTACTAATGAGTTCGTTATTATCTGAGTCCGATTTATTAAGATCTTCAACTAAATATTTAGTATTAATTCTTGTGATTTAATTCCTTATAAAATTTTCAGAGAATTCACAGACTTCGCTACTAATGATTACTTCAGGGAGGCTTACATTAAAACTCATATGAAGATGACGCCATATTTCATGGGACTGTTAACTGGGTATATATTGCACAGAATACAGACGGAAAAGTAAGTAACAGTAACGCTTTTACGGTTCTCGATGTTTATTGCAGGTTCCAGGTTCATCTTAATCATCATTTTATCTAGTAGTAGTATCTTATTATGAGCACTTGTACTTGGCCTGCTTACGCCAAAGATATAAGTCAATTAATACATCAGCGTTATGTTTATGTTTAAATAATAATTATAAAAAACGATCTGTTGGAGGGCAAGATGAGTTAAGGTCATTAAATTGTATCTAAAGTGTTGTACCTATCAAACATTATTTCTATTTTCAGTTATCAGTTTTCGAAGCTATTGAAAACGTTCGGCTGGTTAACAGGTATCGTCCTGGGTGTGGTAACGACCTTCTCCGTTAGTCTGTTCTACCAGGACTGGTACCAATATAGTGTAATTGAAGCAGCCGCCTACATTTCGCTCCATAAATTTGCATGGAGCATTGCTAATGGTTGGCTCATCATAGCTTGCGCTACTGGCAATGGCGGTGAGTATCACGATTTTGTCTCTTATTTTTCAAATCATTAATTTATTAAGTAATCAACAGTGTTTAAGTGAGTCAAGGTTGAGAGAATTTGGATGAGTAACTGTTAGTTATAAAGTCTATTGAGTCGATTCTAATATTTAGGTCTTGTTTGTAGGTCGTATTTTGGTTATGGTTTAATAGCATCTAAATCATGTCAAAAATGGCAAAATTTCTCAAATTAGAGTTCTTTACTATCGCCTTCTGAATAAACATAGTGTCGTAAATGGTTGGATCGTTCTAAATACGAAGAGAGATCCTTGCACTGTAGTGTTCCGCTAATGGATCTACTATAAGCGTGTTTCCCGGGTTCTTGTAGACTGCCAACTCGTTAGTTATGCCTTTTGGTGCTACTGGCATTCACGGGCGATGGCAACCACTTACCATAAGGTAACCCGCCTGCTTATTTGTCGATTATTTACATTAGGTATATGGATTTTAGCCAGTATTGTGAGCCAATAACTTTACTTACGATAGGTACGACGCTCGAAGCGTTTACCCATTTACCACTGATCCACCTTCATATTATAAAATGATCTACCTCATTGGCCACGCCACTCCATACGCCTCGTTGGTTCAGCGCACATTGCTAATTTATGTATAATGGTATACAAGGCAGGATACTTTTGTCTATAATATTTACATAGTGGTGTATAAAATTTAACATCCTACACCGTGTGGCTTCCAAAAGTTCATTTGAAAACTTGTCTTTCTAGTCCAAACAATGTCTGCTACCGTTAATATTTACCTTCTTTATCGGCTTGTGTTTTCGGCCAGAAAAGAGACTCGTTCTTTGAGTCAACATTTCCAGAAAGGAAGCATTGGAAAAAAATTCATCGGACGTTCGATGTCGGCGAAGAGTCCAATTACGTCATTGATTCATCAAGCTTTTTCGCTAGTCACGACGAATTTGATAAACTAAAATAACGTAATAATCTTTCCTATAAATGTGAAAAGAATTAAAGGAAGTTCAATGATCTTAAAACGAGAATTAACAATAATCTGATGTTTATTTTTTTCTTATTTTTTGAACTTGACACTTTTCATATAAATTGCAAATTATTATCAAAACAAACAAACTATGCTCTTCATTTCTATAATATACTCGTCATAAATATAGGTATCACATATCCTAATGAATCTATTTAAAGTTTCCATGAACTTAAGATGTTAATTTAACACGTGTGAAATAAAATTATCATATTTGCGCTTCAATAATAACATCTTTTCCTTTTTAGGTATACTGGGGAAACTGTTGACGTGGAAATTTCTGGTGCCTGTATCAAGGTTAACGTTCTGTGCGTATTTAGTCAACGGCATTGTGGAATTGTATTACGTTGGACAGCTTAGGCATCCATTACACATTACGTTCTTCACTGTGGTGAGTTTAATCTAATGAATTACTCGTATTTTAGTTATTAAATAATAACTAAATAATAAATAAATATTTATTCGTTGATTTATTTATTGAACAGTGTGACATGAGATTTTTTCGATGTTGTTTGTTTTATCACAGCTATTTTTTTAATATTTCTAAATAATGTTTTCGTAATATAATTGGAGGCTACAACACGGCGCGTAAAATAGTGTAATAATGCACGGGTGTAAAGTTGGGGTGTACTAAACGGCGTGCAATAATATTTGATTATGATAAACTTTTTTAGAGTACACTGTATTAATCCCGCATTTATAAGGTACCTATACTTTTTCGTGATCTAAGTAGTCCTTTTTGCACATTAAATTTTATAGACCCTTTATTCATAAAAACAAGCAAACTTAAGGCTCATTAAGTGTTTTGTATAGCTAAATAGGTTTTTTTTTGCGTTTATGAATAATGCCATATATTTATATTTTCAGGCCGCAAACGCAATAGCACACATTACGCTCACATTCTTCCTTGCCATGATACTATGTGCACTATTTGAATCTCCACTTCACGGAATAGAGAAGATTTTGCTTAGAATGTTTGGTGAGTTGTGTTTAGATGTTATATCTAGTATATTACAATATTTATTTTGTTGATGATATCATCAAGCTATGATGTATCAATGAGGCTATTATAATGAGGTCAATCATTTTTAAAGGCTTATTCCGTTAATCCCAATTAAACGTATTTTAGTTTTAATTTCGTTCACACCTACTTGTGAATTTTGTTACACTGATATTAGCACATAGACTAGTGACATCCCCAGTTTTATATAATACAAAAAATACTTTTAGCCTATTTTTTATTACAATATTATTAATTACACACACACACACACACACACACACATATACACACACACACACTTACGTCTATTATAAGAATGATGTATAAAGAAGAGCGAGGCCACTTGCCACAAACATATCTTATATGTTTAATAAGTGGTTTCAACTACTGTTTTAATATTGATATATAACGGATTACCGTTACATATCAATATTATATGTAACGTTATTATACAATATATAATATATATTATATTATACAATATATAATATATATAATTAACGGTATATTGTAGTCTATTAAGACAAATAAATATTTTTGTATTTGTATTTGTAATTACAGATACAAATTACTTATTAAATGAAATTAGTACATTTTTCCAGCTCGGCCCGTATTAAGCGACAACGCAAGAAAAAGTGAGTCCTGTGAATCTTCGAGGAATACTAGTCAGTCTAAATTAGAAACGTAGCAGTAATTTAAGTAAAACTGTAGATTTTATTAAAAATATAATTATGAATCAGACCACGGAGCGACCTGATTTATATACCAACATAAATAACATGTTTTATACAAAAGTATTTTTAGTACATAAACTTGTTTACCATACCAAATATAATAATGCTTACGTTAATCTGGTTTGACGCTGCGTCATTTTGGTAAGTTGCGATGTAAAAATAATTTTATGATGAAGGAAATATAGCGTTAATACCGTATACATGTAATTTTAAAATGCTATATTTACCCTATAGTGTATTTTATTTTAGTTCTGGGATCACTTTTGATAACGCTTTATTTCCTTTCCACAATTTGATGTAGGAAAATTATACATTTGTAAACACTAAATTTAATTAAAATTAAACAGTTTGTGATAATACTCGGAATATAGAGGTCTAATAGTCAATGATAGTTACAACATGGACCTGAAAAAAAGACGGACGTAACCTCGTCTACTCGAGAGTGAAGCATAGCAATGGCCGCCCGCTTACCATGTGTGCGTAATTTTTGATTCGCGATTGACGCGGTGTCAATGTGTTGGTGTGTGTACTTGTACGAATAGAGAGTTGGTACCTATTACTATGGGTGCTTCACTGAATTTGTTCTTGGGATTACGTCCGTCTTTTTTTACTTCCGTGAGTTACAAATAATATTTATTTTTCTTAAATAAATGTTCGCTTGGCTTATGTGAGCTCCTTTTGTGTAAGTTGTACTACTAGTCGACATAGCGTTTTGCTTGTAATCTTGTAATAAAGTATTTTTAATTTAGTGTAATATAAAGTTGCTAGTTTGTACCTATATGTGTATGTAATATGTATTTATCGATAAAGATAAGGGTTGTTACATACTACATTAATGTAGTTAAGGTGATGACTGTTGATTAGCTGTTCGTATCAAAACAGTGGCTTTTATGTAAGTAGTTAGAGAAATGTGTGTATGAAGTAGGTATCGAAATTAGTTCGTAAAGATTTATGTAAGCAAATGGACGAATGAGCCAAGAGCTTTTTTGCGTATTGTACCTACATTAGGTACTTAATGAAATACTATGCATTTCAATGCAAATTATGCGTTTAATATTACAAAATGAAAACAGTCAAAGGGGTTGCAATCGGGTTTTAGGGTCGCCATCAATACAATTAAATCTTGTACAATTAGACACATAGGTATCTAGGTAAAAATAAACGCAGAATTATAAATATCATGTACCTAAGTAGCGCAGGTAAAAGTAATTAAAAAATACAACTTTAATCTTACAACTTAAAAACTTACATTATTTATAATATTATCATAGTTGAGCCTTAAACGGGTACGCTAAGGGAGGTGTTAAATCAAACATACAAACTTAGAAACGTATATATGTACCCAACATTTTTATTTCGAGAAAAGTTATTGAAAAGTTAAAATACAATAATCATTTTGTTCAATAATCTTAGAAAAACGGAAAATACCACACCTAAGGGGGACCTAAATCGGGTACTGTATTGATATTGGCATAGACTCAAGATCGACGGAACCCGTTCAACCCCTGATCATAGTAGGTCTTTATAAATGTTTTTAACCGACTTCAAAAAAGGAGGAGGTTCTCAATTCGACTTTTTTTTATGTTTGTTACCTCAGAACTTTGGACTGGGCTCACCGATTTTGATGATTCTTTTTTTAATCGAAAGCTGGTGGCTGTCATGTGGTCCCACATAAATTTTATTGAGATATGACAATGGCATCCATGAGAAAACCACATAAGTCGTAAATTTGTGTTCAGATGTGCGCGACAAATTGACGAATAACTCATTATCACGCCAACCGATTTCGATGATTCTTTTTTTAATCGAAAGCAGGCGCTTGTCATGTGGTCTCACATAAATTTGAACGAGATCTGACAACTATGTAGTTTTTGAGACTTTGAAGTCGGTTATTTTTTGTTAGTAAAATTTAGATTATAGTAACTAGTAGCGTAATAAGACCCTTATTTTATTCCTACATAATGAAATATGAAACCATAAGCCGTAACTACGGTTCAGTACATTAAGCGAGCTTTAAGCAAACAGTTAAAATTAAATGTTTATGGCGGCTAGCTAGAAAGGTGCCTGAAGTTGTTTCTACAAGAAAATTAACTGCGATGTTACACAAAGTAGAATTAAATGACTCCAATGACTATCTCCTTCTCTGCTGCTGGGCTGCTCGAAGATATTTCTTAAAGAAATAAGCAGTTTCTTTGTGCTAATTGTGTTATCATGTTTTGTGTAAGATTTCCTTTGTGCAAATAAATAAATAAATACATAAATAAAGGTGTGATGATATCTTGGAACTTTCTGGGGTTATCTACAAATGAAACCCTATTTTGACTATACGCTATCCTACGGGCGTTTTATTTTGTAGATTTTTAACTTTATCTAGGTAATAAGTAAGGTTGTCATAGAATAATGTTATTATACACCGTGTTCCTGACTTTGTGCACAAACTTCGACCTGATATTCAGCCCATTAAATTGGTCATCTTTCGTTATGGATTCATTATTGAAATTTTTTTATTTTTTTTATTTTTCATTTTCATACAAACTAAATACTTGAACGTAAATTGTCTAATGTGTAATCTCTTTACGCAAGCTGGCAACGTCGCATTATGATTGATATGAAACTTTGACATGAGTAAACTTTTCTTGACGTTAACAATAATTATTTCTCATCGACTTCGTTCTGTGCGGCCAGTGATCTTTTGAAAACCGAATAGGTAATAATACGGGTTCAAAAAGTTTTACCATGTTTGTTTACTTTAAGGCCCATTTAGGCGGAGACTTTCTAGTATCTATCGTACACTATTATCACTAGTAATAATTGCCATAACCTTATCGTATCAAATGTTTACATACAGGAAAGAACTAAATTCTTACCTACGATTATCTCATATGACATTCGTAACTCATCGATCAAGGCGATAATTTCCTACGTCTATTTAGGTACACATTGTACGTAAGATTACTTACGACAATCTCGACTTGTATTCGACTTATATTTTTCAAATTCATACGTGAATCATACAAGACGGTTGAAAACGTTTTGAGTGCGAGATTTGTCATTGGAGTTAAGTTTACAATCAATATTCCATTGCGAGGAAATTGTCGTCAAATAGCGAGAGGTGTAAATGTAAGAAAGATTTTTTTTTAATTCGATCGTGGCTTCTTCGAGACGAGAAGCTCTCCGTCAACAAGTACCGTTTAAATGATTATGACCGTACTGAGCGGCAACATAGCACAAATAAAGACCCTTTTACAATGTACATCCATATTAAATGGAATTACCAATAACTTAAACACTAAGCTTTGTAATGCATTAGTACCTGTATAAGATATGTTTAGTAAATGCTATAGAATCATTTGGTGAAGTTTGTGCACAACCTCAAAAAAACCCTGTATAAATATAGTCAAAAATAAAAATAAGTAATAAATTTTACCTCAATAAGACTATACACTAAACTTGTTATTTCAACTTTCTTTTATATTTATACTTTCGTAAAAGTGGCAAAGCGTACAGGAAACTTGGTGTAAGTTCTTACAATAAAATACTAAAGTAAGAATAGAACTAATGAAAATTGCCTAAATGTAAGACGACAGTTTTTTTATTGTAACAGAATGTTGTATTGATAAATTTATATAATGGTATGTATTAATTTTGTTAGAGTTTGTTTCGTCAAAGTTATTTATTTGAAATGTCTATCGGTGTACAAATTATAACTTGTGCGAAAAATACAGTTTTGTTAGAAGCTTTTTAGATAATTATAAGTATTATTACGCTTTTTTGTACTTCAGATATGCTTATATTTACGTTTTGAGTGCAGAAAGGCAAGAAAATTTATGTATGGAGAAGAAAAAGCATTTCTGTTGAGATGTTTTTCAATATTTCATGTAAATATGTATAAATAAGCTGCTCAATGTATTTTGTAATACTTAAAATAAGTTATTTTTACATTTTGATATTAAAATCAGGTTGAGATGTCAGAGTTTTTTATTTTGGGAATTAATTAGTTATTAAAATTAACGAATGCAATTTTTTTCAAATATAAAAATGAACACTTTCAGAATCACTTAAATCGCTCCTTTATACAATTTTTTTTGTGATTCTGTACTAAGTAGTGATTTAAGTAACCGTTAAGTCGAAGTGTCTCACCTAAGTTAGACTAGTCACTTAAATAAAAATATCAATAAAATGAAAATATTTTTTTAAATACTTGGTGCCTTTTGAATATGATAATATTGTTGTATGATCGTGTATCAATGTTTCCGTTTTACTGCCCCAGCCTTAAACTTAACCGCTGCAAGTCTCATTTAGAGTTTGACAGTTTGCGATTGCTGCAAACTTGCAATTGTATGCATCTAAAGTGCTCTTCGGGAACTATGTATTTGCGAACTTGCATATCTTTATGCTGTAACGTACATTTGGACGGGTACAGTGATTAAATATGAGTGATCTCATCTAACGAGGTAATATAGTTATATAGTATCAGGCGTTACTTTGGGGAAATGCATTGTTATTAAGTTAGTATTTGGTTAGTATTAGTTTATTTTGCAACAACCTGCGGTTAACATGTATGATAGTATACTTTAAGACATGCGTGGCACCTCCCTCCCTCCCACAAAGGAAACATGCACTACATTAATTAAAAGTACAATATATGCCAACATACTTTCTTCGATCTCGAGGGTTCCCGTGCTTCGGTGGGCATGTAAAGCCTCATTCCCGGTCTTATCGTAAGATGACAGTCGTTAAGCCATGTCGGAGGCCCTCGGGCGGCATGAAGACTTCCGACACTTGGATTTGCCACTAATCCTTTCACCAATTCTTACTGGAGCAGCGTAGTGGAATATGTTCTATGCCTCCTGATGCCTTGATCGACCCATGCTCAGTAGTGGGCCATTAATTGCTTGAAACCAACCAATTTCAAAATGGAAATTATACATCTAATTTAAAACTAAATTATTATCTCAATCTTTTATTCCTTCATCTGAGATCTCAATCTGCAATTAGCAAGATTTTAAAAACATAAACTTAAAGTCATAATGTTTAATACTACCTAGTATGGATAGCCTCAGGATCTCAGATTATATTTACAATAAAATACAATTATATTCCTTCTCATTGCAAGTTTATATTTTCAATATTTACAATAATACAATATTTTGCTATTTTTCTAGCTTGACAATGAATGACAATTGTGTTATTCTCAAATACTATGGCAACCAATATAGGGTTGCTCATCTACAATGTACAAATGTAGGGTCGCTACACATTCATTTATAAAAATAGGCTTACACTAGTGTGATAAAGGCGAGAACTTCATAATTGAAGTCCTTAACAAGGTCTGTTTTAAAGTCAACGTTTGTTCAAGACTACAAGTCAGTGTTGTATCGCAGTTGAAGTTGGACAATTCGCTGTTGTGCTGCAGCTGTGAAGAGTACCCGTCAAGTATTTGCTAGTTTGCACAATCTTTGAGTTAGCATGCAAAGCGGAATGTTATTGGCACTGGTTAGGATAAGCAAAGAAATTTAGAATTAATTGAGTACGCGTGTTTTTGCAAAGATGATTGATATTGGCTTGGGCATACCTTGAAGAGAACAGAAGTGTAGGAGGGACTGTAGTTTTTTTTTTTAATTTTAGTTGGTTACTAGGTCATTTTATTGTTAGGAGTTAATAAGAATATCAGTAGTTCTAGTCGTTTATTTGTAGTAGGACTGTGGAAGTTTGGAAGGCTAGTGTAGGTTAGTAAATATTAGTAATTATCCTGTTAGTAATCGTAACTATTTGTCGCTTGCGAAGTTGGTCACAGATGCGGCGCTACACCTGAGGAGGTGATCGCCATTTGTATATGTGTAATGCGCAAACTACACTCATCCCTCCAAAACACAATTAGGTAGGTACTACACGCAGTGACAGATTAAGACTACTTGATGCCCTAAGCAATCCATGCCTGTGGGCCCCGCTATCCGTATGTCAACGTGGTTTTTTGTGCTTTTTTGTGCTTCTTCTGGTGCCCCCCCCAGACGTGATGCCCTAGGCAATTGCTTAATTTGATTAAGGGTTAATCCGTCACTGACTACACGGCAGAAATAGGTGAGGCGATGGTATTTCTGATGTTTCATTTGTATTCCATGCCACTTGTAACAACAATTTTATTTCAGAGCTTCGTTTAAGTTAAAAGCAAGCTATATCTATAGGTATTGCAAAATAAAAATCTAGATTTGCGACAAAACCCATCAAATTTTAGTTGCGCAATGCAAATGCCTTAAGTGTCCTTCGATAGAATAGATAAGGTGTAAGTGGAACCAGAGCCTGCAATTGGATTTTAAGCCAAATGGCTTTAACATGGCTTTTCAATTCGGAACTTTTGCAACTGCAAAATGACAGGTGGCTTTTGGATAGCTTGGTACTTGAATTTTTAGGAAGTTTTTGAATTACGAGATGCAGTTATTATATGAGATTGGGAGTAAGGCTCTAAGACTAAGAATGAGAAACTAAAATTCATAAAAAAAATATTTTTCGTGTTATGAATCGTTTCCACTTAAGATAATCATTTAAATGTACGCATTTGCAATTACTTATACCAAAACGAGAGAAAGTATTCTAGCAGTGAATGGCTAAAAAGTCGTTGGAATTTTAAATACGGTCGTAAGATTTTAATGTAATTTTTAAATTGTTTAAGAAACTTGTCGGGTCTAAACATGATTGTATCGTCATCATAGAGTCCAACAACTGTATGACCTACGCGTCTACACGCATTCAAACGTTGCACTGAAATTGGTCTAACCGAACCAATACTCGGTCAATATTATTCAACTAATAAGATAGGGAGAGAGAGAGAGTACTTGTATAAATGTATAATAACAACCACCTATGGCCCGAGAACAAATATTTTATATGTTACAAAGCAGCACGTTGTCATTCAATTTAAAAAATCATAGCACATAAGTACTGTATTTTAATTTAGCTACATAGATTTTGTAACGGATAAAAGTTGTTAGAACTTCTTCAAGCATAAAGATATCTATACTAATCTATACTAATATATAAAGAGGAAAGATTTGATTTTTTGTTTGCATTGAATAGGCTCCGAAACTACTGAACCGATTTGAAAAATTCTTTCACTGTTAGAAAGCTACACTATTCGTGGTGAACATAGGCTATATTATATTTAAAAAAAAATTAGGGATCCTTACTAAAACTTCAATAATGTGTAAAAAATTACCTAAAATACTCTTTACATCGCGTGCGCTGCGAAAACTATTCATGATAGAACAAAAAAATGTTCTACAATATTAGAGAACATATCTATATCTACAAAAAACCTCGCGATACTATATGTCCAACTATTGTAGTTATGCCACTATAACCACTTTTTACATTTTAAAAGTTAATAAAAAAGCTGACCAAAATCAGACCATGATAACTATACCTTCGTATGAATCCTTATCCAAATAAATCATTTCATATTCAAAACTATTTCAATACCTATTGATTACTTTTTAAATTACTCAAATCGGATATTCCATTCAGAAGATATTACGACTTCAGGAAAATAAATACCGTCGCCGCCGCCGCGCAATGACCAGTACTAGCCAAATCTCTGAAACTACTGAACGAATTTTAACAGGACTATTTAGGATATTGAAAAGACTTCAACTTAGCATTTAAGCTATTTTTTAGGATTCCATACCAAAGAGTTCCTTAAGGACATTTTGTATGGAAAAATAAAAAATGTCAGCTGATTTGTTTTAAATAATAAAAAAACGTTTACTCCGTACAAAAAGAGTAATACATGCATTTCTTAAATTTTACTTATATTACATGGAAAGGCCATAAAATGCCTTAAGTTATTTTTTTCATTAATTCACAACCCTATAACTAACTGAATGGATATATTCTATTTTCTTATTTTGTTTTCAAGAGCATGTTTTTGCGTATCTATGTCTTCCAATATAATTTCAGCATTTCATTAATTTCACCTTGAAAGTGGTGGAAAAACGCAAATTAATTCTGTAAGAGTACCCGATATTCAACAAATTCGGGTAATTTCTTTGTATGTTCCTTAAGGCCCTCGGAAGTTACTTAAATCAGTTGATTACATTTTTTAAAACTGCATTGGATCACATGCCATCTGATAGTTATAAAATTGTAATCAGAGCTGATAAAACTCCTGTAGGACAACATGCAAGACGTTTCAATGCACCAAAAATTTATGAAGTTGCCATTGTAATGGTTGGAGAAAATCTGGAAGCCCGTGATATTGATTTACATCGCAGAAATGATCAGTTACAGCGTGTGCATGAATCACATCTCTCATGACGCGTTACAATATCCAATATTATTTTGGAAAGGTGAAGATGGTTATCATTTCTCAATCAAGATGATAAATCCTAATACAGGCAATTATAAAGTGTCATTGCATTGTTTTTGTTTACAATTAAGTTATTGTTGAATGACTGTCATCAAAACATTATCTTATTTACAGGAGCTGAAACTAATAAAAAAGTTAGTACAATAAATTTTTACTCATACCGTCTGATGGTTCCTGAAAATAAAGACAATCACATATTGAAATGTCGGCAATTATTTCATCAATATGCTGTTGATATGTATGTAAACATAGAAATAACCTTCATCAGATTGAACCAGACCAAACTACGTTCTGACGAGTTTATGTATTCACCTTAGAGATGCAATTACTACCGATGGAAATCCAAACAATGTCGGGCGGATGACAATTCTTCCAGCAACATATTATATTGGAAGTCCTCGGCATATGCATGAATACGCTCAAAGTGCCATGACATAAGTAGGTATGTTTGTTATTATGGCACTGCAGATTTATTTATCACATTCACATGCAGTCTTTAGTGAATAGAAATCAAACAGGAGTTTTACCTGACCAATCACCGATTGATCGCCATGATATTACTGCACGAGTCTTCCGACTAAAGTTGAAATCTTTAATGGATTTAACACAGTGTATTTGGTGAGACGTTACGCACTGCGAGCAGGTTGCCTCATGCTCATAATCATGATTTGGCTAATTGAGAAAATAAAGTTGATACCAAATGAAGTTGATCAAATCATATCTACTGAAATTCCTGATGTATAAGTCAATCCAGGCTTACATGAAGTTGTTATTAAAAACATGATTCATGGCCCATGTGGAAATCTCAATTCAAATTCACCATGTATGGTTGATGGTCAATTTTCGAAACGGTGTCCACGGGAATTAGTGGCAGAAACAATTACCGGGAACGATGGCTATCCGCTATATCGTCGCCGATTGACTGCAGATAATGAAAGATCAACAGTTGTAAAAGTAAATCAACAAAATAAATCACAGAGTCAGTCTTTAAGTATAGCATTTAGTAGCGTAGTCCTTTATTTACTAAAGCAATAAAATGTAAATAAATGTATGTATGTACAAAAATGTAAATAGAGGAATGTAAAAAAAATTGTTTAAGTAAAAAAATAAACCCATTACAAATAAATTTTTTGAGCAAAATGTATATGTTATAAAAATAACAATTGGTTGGCAAGTACAAATTTAAAATTTAAAGAAAAAACACATACCTATGTCCTTTAAGAAGATATTAACTAAAAACAAATAATAAATAATGACGTTTCATAGCCCCACACTAGGATTCCCTGTGTCGTGGGTGCCATGGATAACACACTAGACAAGGACATTCACACCCAGACCGAGAACAGAAATTGAAATTCATCATTCTAATTTCCGCTTCGCTGGGAATCGATCACAGGACCCTTGGCGCGGCGATCCGGCATGATAGCCATCGCGCCACATGGGTCGTCAAAACATAAAATTATAAATATATCTCAAAATGTTTAAAAATAAAATTACACCCGAGCGAAGCCGGGGCGGGCTGCTAGTGAAATAATAAAAAGATAAAAGATAAAAAGATAATGCCATCAGCTGAGTCCAATGACAAAAGCGAAATGATTGAGAAGAAGAGCCCAATGACAATTGTGACTAAAATATTCTTCTTGTTCGTCGTAATTGGGATTGCTCGTCGTAAAATCTCATTTATTTGATTTGACACCTACAAAATCGAATCCTCGTCGAGGCGTGTGAGTGTGTTAGCATTTGTTTTGCACATTTATGTACGAGTATTAATTTTTTGTTTCTCTTTGCCTCGTAGCTCGATAGACACTAGCATTCCCAAAAGACCTGAACACGGCGTTCGATTCATATTTTAAATAATTTATTAAAATATGTAGAACACCGAAAAACATCGCTCCAACTCCTTTATTTTTAAATTTTTTAATATTACCAATAGCTTTTAGAAATATGAACCAGTATAGAGTACATTATTAAATTGAAACGTGATAGCTTGTCTATTGCGTACCTAAATATAGTGGGATCTCTGTCGATATCCAAGGTGAAAGTTCGTTGCACAGCTCAAACGCACATTCAAATGTTTTATTTAAATAAAACTTTTATAGCTCTAGGATATCTATTTTTGTCTCATATTTGTACTCAACGTTGTCAGACGAAACAAAACACACAACATCCACAAAAACAAAGTTGTAAACACACATTGGACCAAAACATCAGAATGGCTCTTGAACTTGACAAATTCAGGTCTTTACTCAGACCAGTGAAGGTTTTGTACGAAGTTAATCCAAACACAAGCCTAAACAAACATGGATTAGTTTACAAACGTTTATTCTTGTCATAAGTCCAGGGTTAGGGAAAATATTGTCCTTACATAAAGGAGCATGTGAATAACGTTAAGTAGGTAGCGAAAATAGGTGTACATAAGCAATAGGGGTGGAATAATGCATCATTCGTTAAATGTCGCATGTTACGTTGTTATCAGTAATTGGTAGAAGGTTATTTTTTACAAATTAATTAATTAGAAAGTATATGAAATAGTGGATAAATATGGTAAGCATAATTTCCGCGTGCGAAGCTGCGGGTAACAGCTAGCAAGAATAGAAAAGAATAAGGGAGGCAAGACGCTCTGTGCACATAGGGAAGGGGAACTTATATTGGACTGAGAGAAGGCTCCGCGTAAAATCTTATCGCGACCAAACAACCAGCTTACAAGTTTTCGCCCTATCTTGTATCTAAACAGCGGAGCTCTTGTTTATTTCTAGCTTCAAGCTCGGAGACAGAGAGGGCGCTGACATTTATACAGCCCAGAGGGCGTCTGTGGCTACTATTCTGGCTCCGTACAGCCACAGTATACGAACTTACAGTGGATCATTGTGACGGTAAACCTAAATTTTAGAAAAAAGAAATTACTGACTTGAGTAAAATTGTCTTCGAAAATGTCTGAAAAACCTCGCCATAATATTTAAGTAGTTAGCTCAATTCTTCAGGGATGTCATCAGAACAGAATTTTGATAGAGTCGGGACCAATGTGAAAGTATCCCCCTTCAAATAAAAATAATATATTTTCCAAATTGGTTCATAAATGACGGAAGTCTGAGATAACTAACATAAAAAAGTGGATTGTGAACCTCTTCCTTCTTTTTGAAGTCGATTAAAAATACAAAGCTGCCTAGACATTGCCATAATATGGCATGGTTATCTTTATGTTATAATACAAAATCATTTTCAACGAAAATAAATCCTAACGATGTGTGCATTACAATATGTATTTTTTGTAATGTTGTCAGCTGTTACTATTTATTTCAAATGTATAATGTAAATAAGACATCTCATAAGACGTACCTATCATTTCGCAAGCTCCACTCCATTGGCCAACTACGTAAAACTTCGCTAAGCTATGGTACAGCGTCTGAGCGTTGTATTATTCCAAGCTCATAATTATGGGGGGTAATACAAATACGTCAGAGACGAGATGCGGCGAGGGATTAGCGTTGTTTGTTGTACTTCCATTTTTCTTACTTGTCTGCGTGTGAATCCGGAAGTCTTACTATATACATAGGATTTTGACGAGTCATTAAATTGACTTTGACTCTACAAAGTCACTGCAATGGGTAGTCTCTTCCTCCTAATAATAAAATTTATACTTGACGCAGATGTTTCATCAGATGGTAGGCTTTGAATGTCACCCATGGACATCACCAGCGCGTTGCCAACCAAGAAAGAAAAGAAAATACTGAAAGTCTTACTATGTAGTAGTAGTAGTGTAGTAGTGTGTAGGTATGTACCTAGGATTTTGACGAGTCATTGACTTTGACTCTACAAAGTCACTGTAATGGGTAGTCTTCTCCTCCTAATAATAAAATTTATACTTGACGCAGATGTTTCATCAGATGGTAGGCTTTGAATGTCACCCATGGACATCACCAACGCGTTGCCAACCAAGAAAGAAAAGAAAGAAAAGAAAGAAAATAATGAAAAGAATGAAAAGAATGAAAAGAATGAAAAGAAAGAAAGGAAAGAAAAGAAAGAAAAGAAAGAAAAGAAAGAAAAGAAAGAAAAGAAAGAAAAGAAAGAAAAGAAAGAAAAGAAAGAAAAGAAAGAAAAGAAAGAAAAGAAAGAAAAGAAAGAAAAGAAAGAAAAGAAAGAAAAGAAAGAAAAGAAAGAAAAGAAAGAAAAGAAAGAAAAGAAAGAAAAGAAAGAAAAGAAAGAAAAGAAAAGAAAAGAAAAGAAAATACTGACTCACGAAACCTAGTCGGATAACGTCGTGTATCCGATTATGGTAACTGACTCAAGCAAAATGAAAGATAATAATGTCAACCAAGACTGAGGGCTTGAACCATTCGTTCCGGAAGTACCCATTAGCTTGCCACTTGAGACCATTGAACCAATTTTCAGCTGCGTTCTGGCCGACGTAGACTAGTAAGTATTAGTAGTATGTTACTTGAAATTATCGATCATTCAGGGTTGACACAAGTGACAGGGCTATAAATATTTGCTAACAAGTACTTACTTAGGCCTGATATAGGCCGTTTAGTTGGCAGATTACACGTAGAGATAGGTCTAGTGGGCGGAAAGTTGAAAGAGGTAACCTCAGCAACCTATATCAATCAAATTGTAGACGTTATGTAAAGGTCAGGTGAAGGACCGGCATCCAATAAGATGGGCAAAAAAGTGACGTGTATTTATGTACGTAATAAACTTCAGGTCTGTCTGCTATATTAAAACAATAAAAGTAAACTATATCGTATACTAGCTGACCGGGAAAACGTTGTTCTGCCAAAAAAATTTTAGGGGTAGGGGGATGAAAAATAGATGTTGTCCGATTCTCCACCCTAGCCGATATGCACACAAAGATTCATGAAAATCGGTCGAGCCGTTTCGGAGGAGTTCAACTTCAAAAAAGCGTGACACGAGAATTTTATATATTAGTTGTGACTGTTGTACTTTATTGTTAGTTAAAGATTAGGTTCTAATTTTAACTAAAAAATATTTTAGTGTAATAATTACGTTTTCTTGCTTCCAAACGCACACTGGAGCCTCAATACCGATTTTGTTGTCACATTCCGATTATTATTAAAACCTTACACTAACAGTATATATAATATTAACTATTTCAGGTTTGTCACAGCAGAAATTAAGTCCTCAGGGTACCATAACCATCCGAAATTGGGTTAGTCACTAACCTCTTTAGTCATTAAAACGACATCGCACATTCATATCACAAACATAATTAAATAAATTAGAGGTAAAGCGACACAAAATTATCCCCATGCGTTATGTCATTATATCATTTTACTTACACTCTGACGTCAATATGTTGTAACGTAAATATGAAGAGACAGCGGCTTTGAATTAAGAAAATTTACATAATTCAAGCAGCATGGCGCAGGTGTGGCACCGGTGCTCTGAAAGGGTAAAAAAGCCACATCGCCCCGTCGATTTTAATTCAAATATTTCCATCCTAGCCTAAAACTAAAGTGCTTCGTGGGCGAAGCTTTTTGCAAGCGTTATATAAAATTAAGCTTACGAGTACTTATTTGAAAGGATTTATGTATGTTGCAGGTTGTATTACATTTTTTAATAGCTGTGCCCGTGACTTCATTCGCATGGGAGCTTTCCATCCTTAGATCCCGATGCTGTGGGAATTTCGGGATAAAAATAGCTTTTTTGTTGACCGATAAATTCTTCTATCTTCTAGTGAAAGTCCCATTAAAATCGATTAAACAGTTTTTGAGATTAGCCCGAACAAATTAAAAAACAGAAAAGCGTAAAGGTTAAAGGTATTATTTTAACCCTCCCCCTCCCTCCCCCTCCCCCGCCTTTTTTGAATACCTCCTCCTTTTTTGAAGTCAGTTAAAAATCCATGGCAGACAGTAAACACATAGCTACAAACAGGTTAGATCTTTTGTTACCTAAAAAAACTTCATTTTTCGTATCAATGAGATTTCCAAACGGCTGCACCCGAATCATTGACCATATCTATGAAGTGTCACGCATCGCAATTCACCCGCCATTCATTTTAGTTAGTCAAAACTTACCGTAGCAAAAAACAGGACGGTTTACATCACGCGTGAAATCGGAACCTGGCAAACACGCTAAAAGGGTTGTCAGGGGCATAAATAATAATATCCACAGAGAATATTCCCCGGATGAGTGGGTAGACGTTCGCTTCTGACCGGATAAGCCCGGCTTGGTGCTTAGACCGGTTTTCACACAGTGTCACGAATATTGCATTATACGTAGCTTCGGGATATTTTATCGTTCGCTTTGTAGAATATGGTGTACAATGAATAGAATAGAATGTAAAGAAGAATGCGATGAATTACACAACATGTTTGTAACTGTAGATGTTTATTGATATTTTTAAAGAAACATTATTTATCCACAGAAAACACCTCGAAGAATTAAATCTTAATATATATATATATATATATATACTATATATATACTAATATTATAAAGAGGAAAGCTTTGTATTTTTATATTTTTGTATTTTTGTATGTTTGCAACGAATAAACTCAAAAACTACTGAACCGATTTTCAAAATTCTTTCACCATTAGAATGCCACATTATTCATGAGTAACATAGGCTATATTTATTACTAGAAAAAATTAGGGATCCTTGCTAAAACATCAGTAACGTGAACCAAAGAATGAAAAAATTTGCTTAAAAATTTCTTTCATCGCATACGCTGCGGAAACTATTGATGATAGAACAAAAAAATGTTCTACAATATTGTAGAACATATCAATATCTACAAAAAACCTCGCGATACTATATGTCCAACTATTGTCGTTATGTCACTATAACCACTTTTTACATATTAAAAGTTAATAAAAAAGATGACCAAAATCAGATCATGAAAACCATACCTTCGTATTAATCCTTATCCAAATAAATCATTTCATATTCAAAACTGTTTCAATACCTATAGATAACTTTTTGAATTACTCAAATCGGACATTCCATTCGGAAGATATTACGTAGTAAAGAAACTACGTGACAACGTGATTGTACGAGTAGTACAATCATCACCGGCCCCGCGGCCGGACAGCTCGCGCATGTTCCGCGGATCCCGATTATGTAACATGGGGAGGGGAGGGGAGTGGAGTGGGAGTGGGAGCGGGAGCGGGAGCGGGAGCGGGAGCGGGAGCGGGAGCGATAGCGAGAGCGGGAGTGGGAGCGGGAGCGGGAGCGGGAGCGGGAGAGGGAGAGGGAGAGGAAGAGAGAGAGGGAGAGGGAGAGGGGGAGGAGGAGGGTGATGGGGAAGGGGGAGGGAGAGGGGGAGAGGGAGAGTGAGAGGGAGGACACGGAAATAAGAACGGCTGTACCGATTTTAATGATCTCTGATTTGTTACATTCTTAGGCGATACGAAGTTCGCCGGGTCAGCTAGTATATATATAAATTACGTGTCACGTTGTTTGTCCACGATGGACTCCTAAACTGCTGAACCGATTTTAATCAAATTTGCACACCGTGTGCAGTTTGATCCAACTTGAAAGATAGGATAGCTTACATCTCAAAAAAAAACTTTTGACAGAACGAAGTCTGTCCGGGCAGCTAGTGTATTATAAAATGTGAATGTAAGTTTGTTTGTTACGCTTTCACGCGAAAACTGCTTAATCGATTTGGCTGAAATTTGGAATGGAGATAGCATATACCCTGGATTAATACACAGGCTACTTTCTATTCTGAAAAAGTTCAGGGTTAGCGCGGGATTTGTAAAAAATCGATATCCACGGGCATCATCTAATATCTAATATTAAGTAGCCTAATCAATCGTACTACTTATAGGTGCACTTCATTTTTATGTGGTTCTATAAATCTAAATTAATTAATTAAAAACTTTGTTTCGAAACCAATCTACCGCGGGTGAAGCCGCGGGCAAAGGCTAGTAATAAAATAAATATGAAAAATTAATTGCTCTTTTTTTGATGATTATGTATATTTATTTATCTTTAAGTTAAAGGTGAAGGTAAGGTTTATCTTAAAGTTAGGGGTAAAACATAAACATCTCTTGGGCTGTAACATCTGGTTACCTCCTATTAAGAATCATAACATAAATTCTTTAATGTAAATTAACGGTAATTGTTATTAGTTATAGAAAAAGGAGAGTGCTTTAAAAATAAATCTGTAAACCTCTTTTTTTAAACGACTTCCAATGTAGCCACGTATAAAAAAAAGGCTTCTCGCAAGAAAAAAATATATTAAATTTTTTGCAAATATTAACTAAATATTTCAAACAAATCATTTTTTTTAACTTAGTTGCTAGGTTACTCTCAAATCGTTCTTACAATCACCACTCGTCAAAGAATGAATATTCATGTCGATCCAAGACTCCATGATCAGCTATTTCTTCTAAAGTTATCCCAGGACATTACGACAAGGGTGTTTTTAAAAGTATTATTCATATGATCATAACTGAATTTATAGTGAACCCTCAAAATCTGAATATTTACGCCAGCTCTGTATATTCGAACAAAATCTGGCGTGAAATTCGAACACACAACCAGTTCATCCTTTATGAGTTAATTTTTCGGATGTGCGTTGTACCCTAAAAATACTAGGCAATTCTGTCTACGTAATAAATCTATCTATAAATATTACATGTGCGTTTGCCTTAAAATGGCCTGTGTATGTGCGGTCAGTACCAGCCCGCACACATTCACAATTCAGGCGTTATAAACCTTCATGCTATATTTCAGCCGATCGCGTTCTATTTCGAGCCCATCGAAACGTCAAACTATCGCAATTTCACTTACCAGTTTATTCCTCTCTGAATTTTTACGTTACGCCCAACTACGATAAAACATTTGCAGTAAACAAAGTGTACAGAAAATATACTCGACGTAAGATAAATAAAATACTATGGCAATATTAACAAATTCCAAGTTCTTGCGACAAAACTACATTGTACCGCGCAGAAAAGTAGAAGATTATTTTATAAGTTGAATATGATGTAAGAGAAGGAATATATAGTTATTGTGTGATGTGATAATCTTTTGATTTTCATTATATTAAATTGACACAAAAAATATCTAAATGATTTTTAAAGTTTATTTCAGCAATACACTTTACAAAGTCTTTGACACAAACAACTCCCACTATATTTTCAATTTCATCCATATTTGCGTCTGCAACTCCCACGCGAGTCTGTGACCACACTTTGAAGCGACACTTTTATTCATTTTAATGAATTATGGCGCGCACATGGCGGTGATAGTTCACTTAAAACTCGGTTGAGTTTGGGCAAACTTTCTCTGTTTTGTGGCGCTTCCCTCAACATCATTAATCAATTCGTTGTTGGAATATGGACAATATGAATTTGGCGACGCGTCCATGTTTATTTTGTGGAAGAGATCAGGTTGAAAATATAACTTTCTATTCTCGTTTTTAAAAATAAATGAAAATATAAAAACTAAACAAGTTATATTATTTACCTCTTTCTTAAAAGTACCTCTCGCTTGCACCGATGACCCGGCACGAGTTATCATGCACCTTCATCATGTCGCTTTTTGGCTGTCGCTTCGTAAAAATTTTAGTCTCATTTTTTTTTCTAAATACCCCATAGGAAGTATAACTTCTAAAATTTTGCTATAAACTATTATGCCAAGTAGTTCAGGAATTGCACAATAGGTCACAAACTATGGTGATTAAGCAGATACATTTTGAACGCAACGGTAATGTAATTGGTAATCGCAGTCACGTAGATGTCGCTAGTGGCACATCACCTGCTTGCCTCGGGCCGCACCTGCTACTGTCGGTTCTTCCGCTCATGAATATTGCATACATTCACAAACCGCAACGAATGGAGCATCGATATGTTCCGAATTTGAATATCGGTCGGTTTGAGGGATGCTTTATGATGTGAGTTCGTGTTTGCGTGTCAATAGATGTCACTGTTCAGTAAATCAGATTCGTAAATAGGAATTTCGGCAGTGATTGAAGTAAGAAGGGTAAAAACGATTTTTCGCAAGAATTCTTTCAATAAGAATGTTTTGCGGAACTTTCTGTAACTTTATATGGATAAATAATGTTTCATAGAATATTGTTGGAACGAAGTTCCTTATCGCGCGTTGCGAAAGGGGGCTAGGCGGAAAATTTGGTAACGACACTTTTTGCCATCGTAGTTTTCTTTTACATAGAAAGCAAGCCAGAGTACTAGGATAGCAAAAACATGAAGCAAGTGTGCCGAAACAAATGTTTTCACTCTAAGCTCTAGTAATTTAATTGTCAGTTCTGGTATTTTCAATAGCTGTGGCGTTTGCTTGCTTGAGTTGTCTTTCAGAAAAGTTACTGGAGTTTTTTACATCTTCTCCATCTTATACCATCTACAGTACTAGTTGCCTGCAAATTCTTAGTTAATCTGTTCCATTAATTAATTAAGAAACAATTTCATTTCTTTCTGTACCAATCTCTCATTATAAAATCAATCATCTCATGTAAAGAGTCGCACAAGAATTTACTTTTTATAAGTTACGACGCCTAAAACTGCGATTTTCTCGCGTGTACTGCGGTATACTCGTATACCGGTATACCCGTATATGCGGTATACCCGTATACGCTTGGGGGAAAGAGTTCGGGATGCGCGGAGACGGGGCAGGATACGGAGATAGCAATATCAACATTCATGAAATAAATTCGCCTGGTGGAACTCGTACCAACTCAATTGTTTAATATCCCCGTAGTATCTCTAAACGAAATTTCGCTCTTTAGTAGGTACTCGTTTATGGGCCTTTTTTAGTATTTCTTCAATTTACGTTTTTCTTTGAAATAATACATTAGACACCTCCAAATTCTTGTGTTCACTGCCAGCAAAGCCGTCGAATATAATTTTATTATGTACAAATGTGTTCACCACAAAAAAATATTATTTCACACTTTTATGTTTTTTTTCTAAAGTATATTTAAATTGAATACATACTAACTACATACTAGAATACATAATTATTCAAATTTTATTAATTTTACCGCAACTGATCCCTTAACAATGATATTTACATTTTTTGACTGTATGTCTGCTTGTGCGTATATTTGAGCTAATCTTAGAAAATACAGATAAATAATTGTAGTATGCATTTTTCCGAGTTAGGGTCTTTCTTTATGGAAATATGGATCCACTTGATGGTAAGTGGCTATCTTGCTATGTAGAGCCTATCTACATATGGTACTACAGGCCTACTGTAGGCTGATCTGTAGATTTACGTTAAACGAGCTACTGTTAAAAACAATAATTTCCAATGAGGAAATATTTTGTGAGTTGGATAAGGTACCATTTCTGTGATACATTCCAATAAAAGTTTTTGTATCGAACTTGTTAACCAAATTCCCTCACCTTCATAATTTATACACGATTTAGAAACTTTAATGACCTGCTCCAGTGACATAAGTTGGAAGACACAATTAATAGTTTTGGCTATCATTTATGAAAAGTTTTCGTTGGTTTATCTATCATTTATGAAAAGCTTTATTGGATAGCGCACCGTAAAAATTTTACTCTCATATTTTTTACTCGCCAAAAGAAGTATAATTTGAAACAAAACAAAGTAACGAAATTAGTTATCAAATTCAATTCGATACATGGAAGCAATAGATAAGAAATACAAAATATATTTTAAAGTAGGCTCTTTATATCTCTGACGGTATCAGGGTATCTGTATTGATGTCACGACATAGTGGTGTAACCTTTAGAGATTTTCGACTTACAGCAGACACTCAGAATGCGTTTAACGCTTTGACCTACTTTCAAATCTTATTTTCATAAGAACAGATGCAGGAAAAAGGATTGTTCTACGGTGGCAAAATTTCTGACGACTGGCTTGGACTTTGAATTAGACGTGAAAATTGAAGTTGAAGATTTCCTTTCTTAGTTTTTGTTACCTATTTTTACATACATTACATACCCCTGATTTCAGTTCATTCCACAATTCATGGGAATTTCTAGAACTCGTTTATGATAACAATTGTGTGTATGTATACGTGACATATTAAAAATCAGTAGCTCGAGCACGAATATTTGCGAGAAAGCATTCGTATGGTTAACGTAAGCAATTTGTATGGCATTTTTTCAAAAGCGCCCCTATCGTGCGTAAATGGTACTAAAATGCCATACAAATTTGACAAATTGCTTACGTTAATCATACGAATACTTTCTCGCAAATATTCGTGCTCAAGCTACAGATGTATTTTTTATGCATTTAATACCTCCGTATCATTAAGAAATCTGGAAAAGCTTATGATTACCGGTAAGATCGAAGGAAAGAGGCCTAGAGGACGAAGCCCAATACGTTGGTCCGATCAAATCCGAACATCTCTTCATACTACTCTCCACAATGCTTTAAAAGTCGCCGAAAACCGCAACAAGTGGAGAGACATAACAAGGTAAGTGCTTAGTGGTGGTCACGACCCTCAGCAATGAGGAAACCGACCTATAGAGAGATCATTATGAAAACTTTTTCATTTGATATCTTGCATCCATATCTGATACTTAGCTTCTTTGTTTTGCAATTGAAACACAATCCCAAAATTTTCATTTGCGTGTAGGTATTTATTATTGTCAATACCTTAGGTCTACTTTTGTTTCAGTTTGCGTTATAAAAAAGAAATGGCTTATGAAACTCCTTAGCATTTCAACTGGTTTTATTGAAAATTGATAGCTATAAACTGTGAGAACCCTCTTCTTCGTCAGGTTGATTGGATTTAATAGTCATATTATCCAACCAGTATAATATTCGATCCATTTTGTGCATTGACTCAATTTAGCAGTCATGATCTGTTTAATATAGCCAACATATTGGTATCCATTACTGATCAATGTCGTTTGATAATCTCTAACTTATGTGACGAAAAGTTCAAAATTTAATTTAAAAGAATTTTAAAATTAAAAAAGTATAAAACCTGGATTGCTAAGAACAGTCACTTCTGGGGAAGAAGCCTTTAAATCAGGACCAAAACGTTCAAGTAAGACATTATTACCCCAGGCTATTCATCTCCCAGCAAAGTACTCAATTGAACATATTTTGCGACTGTACAAAATTTCCTCGCAGCGACATATTAACCTTTGCGGCATATATCAGCATTAACCCCGCTACACGAGCCGGTATCAGTCATCGTCGCAATATTACGTCGAGGTTATTAATTACGAAACATGAGTAAATTAAGTCGATTACAGACCAACCGTGATTTGTGTTTGCCCTGCCTTTCTCGACTTCGAAACTTAATTCATTTATACATGCAAATGATAGGTAACGTTTCAACTAAATATCGGACGCGGAACATTAATTCCGGTGTAATACTAGGCAATTTGGGTACAGCTAATTTAGTAGCTTAGATTTATGTGTTGACGTGAAAATACGTAAAATATTGGTATTATATTAATTAAATAAGTGCGAGTCTTTTGGAGTTAATAAAAAAAATTTGAGTAATTTTAATAATGACCTTGATGTTGATGTTGTATTCAATTTAAGTTCTTTCATAAACAGTAAATAAGGTATGAAAATAACTAATACTATACTTAATGTACAAAGGACCTAAAACTAAAAACCTTAAAAAATATAATGCAATAATTAAAATATATTATTATTAAAAGGAGTTGTTATAGCTGATACTCAAGATAATATATTATTAGGAGTGGTTTCTATAGGAGTAATAGAAACCAAAAAAGTCATGTTTAGAATTTATTATGTTTCTACTTGTCTGTCTTCATGTATAGACGCGCATCACGCGAACGCTACTGGACGGAAGTTGTTTGCAGTTTTTGCAATATATTGCTGGAGGTCTTAATGAATAACTGGTACATATTTCAACTTGAAACGTCGGTTAGAAGCTTAGATATTAATAATAATTTCCACGTTAAACGCGTAAAGTCGTTAGCTAAAGCTTAATAAAATACTGAAACTGACAGCTTTAACCAGTGTCTAATTGTATGAATTTCACTCTCGAGAGCTTAATCTATGGTGAGTTATGTAATTTAAATGAACGGGAAATACGTTTGAATACAAATAACAAAAAAAACCAGAGTCAAAATCGGGCTAGTGGAATGAATTTTTGAATAATTTCAATGTAATTAACTGGTAGCACAATTTGATCGCATTTTCCATTTTCAACGAAACGAACGGGCGATAGCTAGAAGTTTGTAAATATTAATTATTGAAAGTTTTGAAAGTAGTTCGTATTTAAATCAGAATACAGGACATAAATCCAATGTTAACGACACATAGGAATGTAAATACGTGCTTATATGAAAAGCAAGTAATATATGTAATAACTTGTATATAATATGCATTGCTAATGTGTAACAACACGCATGTGTAACAAAACTGTTGAGAATCAAAATTTCGTATAACAAAAATTTTGATCTCTGCGAAAATTTTGATTCTGTTTATTTTTCTTCTTCTTGCTCTTAAAAAAATATTTTCGCACATTGAGGTGAAAATTCAAGGAAAGATTTCTCATAGCATTATAGACTTAATTCAGTCAAATTTACAAGAACGTTGTCAACATAATAAGGTCTATTTTCATGTCTCATAACTTGTAATAAAATTTTGGGGAAGATCACAAGCTCCGAGGTACAGCCTCAGTCCGCATTCGGGAATTATACAAAATGTTGAATATTCCTTGATACATCTACGCAATAACATTTATTTTCCCTTATTTTTTCATTGTCACTTATTCATTTATTACGTCGGTGTCACGTTATAAGGGAAATACCTACTCTCTAGGCTGGTTGGTTGGTTGTTCACTGACACTAAGTACCTCCTAAAAGCATAAGCCTCCTAAGCTGAATAATGATATCCAGGTTATTACTAGAGCTCGGGACTTAGCTTAGTATATAAGAATGAGAAGAGATGAAGTCATAGTCAACCAATGGTTTTTTTAGGAGGAAAATACAAAAGACCTGCGTAGTAATGGAATCCATGTTGGGTTCCACCTTAATGTTAGTTGGGTTCACTTTATAAAGGATGCCGTTTAGATAAGATTCTTACATACTAAAACTTCTTCGGCAGCCATATATTGTATGACGGGAGCTTCAGGATCTCGTTAATGTACCATTGCCTCTCCTGCTAGATTCTGTGTTGGCCAGACTAGAGCCTTCGTGCGAGTTTTCATTCAAGAAACTTACGAAGATACTCTGACGGTAGCCACGTTTTCTCACCATAACTTTTTTTGAAGCAATTACTACTAACAAAAGTTACTCAAAACTGTCACTAGACAGATAAAAAATCTAATCTTATTGTTAAATAAATAAGTTACAGGTCGTTTTAAAACACTTTTTAATGCTATAACCGAGACCATTCTCCTTCGGTTATATCCTGGCCATCGTAAACGGATTCGATTCCGGCATCAAATCGTAAAGATGCGACATAAAATTCTCCGTTTACTTCTGAGTTTACATAGTTGTAATTGTTGAATGTATTGGCGTAGTACCTACATACATACTTGCTCAGCATACTTGTAAGTCGATCTCATGTATATTATTAAGGCGGATACAGCAGCTAATAGACAATTAAGATTGCTATCATTCTTATTTCATCCCTGTGTCAATTATCAAGAATCGATGCCAATCACCTGCTTTCAAAGTCGAAGTTTAATTCAGTTAGCAAAGTTTATTCCATCGGTAATTGGGCCGCGGCAATTCGAGCATTAATTGCAAATTTTATGATTCCCGTTCACTATTTCATATAATTCATGAACGTAATTAATTATACTTCGATGTTGCATCCTCAAGATTTAAATAACCATGTAGTTGTCCTTCGAGACACTGCATCGTCACACTTTTGGAGTATATGAAAATAAAACAATAATAAGAGTCAAATATCTAGTCTGTGTTGTTGCCATCACATCACTATTGTATATACCCAGCCCTAAAACGTCATTCGTTTTTCGTGTGCTGCATCGTCGTTAGTGTCATTACTTATAAATAATTTAAATAATATTTTATTAACATTAAAAACTCGTGTTTTGGATTATTTTGATTCATATCTAATAGGCGGAAAACATAAGAAAAGAATAAATGAAACTGAATCAGAAATAAATGAAGATATGCAATCTTCGCAATGGAATTCAAGTTTGGTTGTTTAATATCTGACGAATTATTGTACGTTATGATTACTTGAAATGTTAGTAATTCATTAAATATTGGTATCCTAAAATGTTAAATCTGATTCCAAACACGGAATCTTATAATATTTCATATTATTTGATACAAAAGAAAATTTTTTTCCTGAGTGATGACACGTGATGACATGTCATTCGAAAAGTACTAACTATTATTTTGTCCACCAACCTTGTCGTAGTAGCCTGTAACCTGTTGACTTGCCAGTTCAGGTACCTTGTTTCATAAAGTGGTAATACGCGATATTATCCAGGAACAAAAATATCTTACTTTCTTAATGTGGTGTCACGAGATGGCATCCTGAAAGTAAATCACATACTTAACAGGCCTTGCACTATACTATCCAGAAACAAGAATATCTTACTTTCTTAACGTGGTGTCACGAGATGGCATCCTGAAAGTAAACCACAGGCTTACCAGGCCTTGCGTTATATTATCCAGAAACATAAATAATACATATTATGTTACTTTCTTAACGTGGTGACACGAGATGTCATCCGAAAGTAAATCACATAAATACCTAGTTTTGCAGAATCGTATTTCCATTCGGAAACACCGATATGTCCTGCGGGAAATGCGGCCATTATAATATATTTGAGGCAGATGAACCAGTACTCCTCAAAATACCAGAGAAAGTCCTAGCTATGCCAGGCGAAGCTAAGAAACTGGGACAATAACCACGGAACAGAATTAGAGAAGCTGATTAAATCTCTGAACATTGGGAAAAATCCTCCAGGGTTGGCTAAATAAGGAAGATAAAAAGTAAATGTACTAAAGATATAGAGATAACTAGTCAGATAGACTAAACAACATTAATATCAAAAAGATATCTAAAAGCCATAGGAGTAACATTTTGCTACTACGACGGACAGCCAATTGCTGTACCGAGGAGGAACACCAGGGGCGACAATTCGTTGGACTGACATCATGCTGATGTCTTACCGCCATCTATGCAACTTGAGGGCGCTGATGGCGCATCGAAATTTATTTGCAAAAATCATGTAATAAGTAGGGCACTCTTTACCCCTTATATTAATATATTCCTTGAGGAATAACTACATGACACAGCTGCGGGCTCAAGCGCCGCCGCTGCCTGCCGCGACCCCTCGCGACCGCCAAGCAGACCACAGACGCAGATGGAGCTACCAAATTCCAGCCGTACACAATTTTATTGTAATAATTGGTGAGCAAACCCACTGAACTATCCTATGTATGAGGATAACAGATCCTCTTAAATCTTTTTTCTTACTCGAACAATGGAAACAATAAACCCACCATGTTCAAATCTGAAACAAATAATTTCAATAATTTTACATTGACATTATTTTTGTATTTGAGTGTTTTATCATACCTGTTCATTTATTTCTCTGATACTCTTAGCATCCAAGAGCTCAGTGCCTCTCTTTAGATTCATTTTGTATCTAAACCGAATAAATAGTGTGCATAGTTACCCATACACCGTCGCCAGATGGCTGATATAAATGCAAACATTTAAAGAAGCCTTTCTTAATACTTACTCACAGATCACCAAGAAATCCCAACCCCAGCTCTACTCCATATAATGTTTTTACGAAGCTTTTAAAAACATAATTGTCATAATTTAAGTAACAACTGTATGTACTACAGTATTAACATACCTTGAAAATATATTTTTTGTATTGGGGATAATAAAATTATGTTATGGCATACTAGCGCTTTGGCCGCGACTTTGCCCGTGTTTGCCGGGATAATAAGTGGACATATCTAGCCCAGATCATGGTCTGGCTATGTGCTAGGTTTCATGAAAATCCCTTCAGAAGTTTTAGTGTGAAAGAGTAATAAACATCCATACAGACTTTCACTTTTGTAATATTAGTGGGGTGCAATAATGCAAAATGTATATTTGGTAAAACTAAGATTTATTAAAATCCGGCCTAATGCGAGTCGGACTCGCGCGCCGAGGGCTATGTACAAATTTATAATAATAATAATAACGATACTTTATCAGACTGATCCTGATGATTCTATATATTAGAACCGAACATTGCTGATGTATTCTGAACTGAGTAACAAACATAACGTTGCAGTTGAAAAGCTGTCGCCTTCACATGTTACTGTGTTCGATCTACGCATTTTCTCCGTTCTTTATGCTATAAGATCTTGCTTTGCTTCTACCAAAGGAGGTGGCCAATATTTACCCCGGAAATGGTTAAAATACGTTTTTTTGTACAAGGTTTTAGTCCTCTGAAAAGACATATTTTCCATTTATTATAACATAACTAGAATTTTAATTTTCTTCTGAACTCCGCCGTGAGTAGTTATAATAAATTAACAATAATAAATAAGTTGTATTGTATACAAATATACTTTTACTACCTCCATTGCTATCACCCTGGTCACTCACATGCGCGCAAATGTTTGACATTTTTACGAATGTTTGCACATATGTGAAGGGTGGTCAGGCATGGGTTCGCATATGAGTATACAAGCCCATTTCCGCTTTCTCCTACACTTTATTCACGAATGTTCAATCTTGCTGTTGTTATTATGTTATGGTCATTCAAATCCATTTTCAATACAGAAAATAAATGGTAGTACGATTAGACGCCACGATCCACGAAAAATTAGGAGATACATCACCTTTTTAGTCGTGTGCGCAACTGGTCGCACGAATGTGTGGGAGACTACACGAAGGTTCGAGGTTCGCGCGCTTTGATGTGCGACAAAAAACCGACACAGCTTGGAAAACCCCGAATGCCTCCAAAACTTCGCATAATCATTCGCGAAGGTCCTCCCACACTTGTGGGTTCGCGTATTCGCGCGAATGTGAGTGACCGGCATCACTGGAGTTTGACAATTGGCTGACAGAAGTGCGAATGTCTACTATATTGTCATTTGCCAAAATAATATTTTTCAGTTTCATTTCTGCAAAATATTAATTGTATTTGATTTTTTGCAATGCACCTCGCATTAATTGCGCGGTTGATATTGAGCGCATGGCACGTCACTCCATATCTTCCTTAGCAAGAAACCTGCAATCCATATTGGTAGAATGGATCACTGCAGTACAGGTATAGCATTTTTCTTTACTATTAAATAGTGCTTACTACGACTAGGTTCACGCGGCAATGTACAATATTCCTGTTTTTTTGCAATACGTTTAGAAAATAAGTTCTATTTTATAATAGGCTCCTAACATTTTTTCTTTCAACTTTTAGGCAAAGGCTACTATACTGTAGATGAGTACATAAATGAGAAAGACGCATGGAAATGACCAGCTCTGCAACCAGTTCTGTACAAGCTGTATAGTGTTTTGTAATAAATATATCAATGTATTTTTATTTTTAAAAGATGTGTTGAGGAGATTTTTTACAGCTTTTCTTGTCCTCCATGACAAAGCAACTTTGCGAAAAGCTGGTTGATTAAAAAATTACGTGCATAAGCGTATCAATGATACCTAAACGAATAAATGATTTTTAATTTGAAAAAAAATTGAATGCATCACCTTATTTACCTTATTTGGTACTATTGTTATATTTTATTCCTTAATTTTTACATATGTGTACCTAAATGTATTTAATGAAACAATGATATCAATATGCAGTTTTATTTATATTACGTTTGCTTGTGAATATTTACAGATAGGTAGATGACAAGTTAATACGTATATTTTATTTAGTACTGCTGGCACTTCTTTTTGTAGGAATAAGGTCATAAAGTCATAATTAAAGTAAAAGACATATATTAATTAATTATCCAAAAGATAAACAGTATTTATTTAATACAAAAATCGCTCTTTAAAACACTTTTTCACGATTAAATATTATATTTTGCAGAATGTCAAACTACAAAAGCTAAAACTGCCCGTAAAAGGAGAATCCCGAGTTCTAGAAATTTTTATTGATAAAATTATCAAAGTAGATATTGTAAGCTTTTCATGTAAGGTAAAAATAATATGTGTACATTATACTTCACAAATGGGGCAAATGCCCATACAGATGTTGGCCACCTCCTTTCATGGTTTGAGATCAACGGGAAGAACGCTACAGGTTTTGCTTCCCTTGCAAGTGACATAGTTAATTAAAAAGAAAAAATTTATATCGCATTAACGCCGCGCTGTAGTTTTTTGGTTGTGCTGACGTAGAATAGAAGCTTGATTTTGAAGGGATTGCACACCTCAGTATTTTATATTAATTATATTTATATAATGGACATTAATTACATTGGATATCGATAATAATTATTATATTAATTTTATCCACTCGTCCCTGGGAAAAATGGGATTGATAGACAGACAGACAAGCAGGTTCCGCTTTTTTCCTGTTGAAGAACGGAACACTAAAAATCTATACAAATCCGAAAATTTTAAGAAAAATTTTAGGTTCACTTATCTACTGCTGTATGCTCCGTTCTTGCTAAGGATTGTTAATACACCAAACAGTTAGAACGCGAGACATACTCGTATACATGTCTTTAGCCTTATGAAGATGAAGTATGGTAGTCAGATATTTTTTGATTTGAACAGATGGTATAATATAGTGACTTCTCCATTACAGAGTGGATACACCTTGCAATGGAGTGATTAGGGGTCAGTGAAAAAACAATCACATTAAATTATTTACAGTGGCTCGCAGCCTTTTTAGAGATGCAATCTTGTGGTAAAACTTGCAAGAATAAAAATGTTTAGCTCGGTATCGATGCCACCATTGCCATCTCAGAAATATATTGAATGGTATCAGATTTCCACATCTCAATAAAATTATTAGACTATTACTAGACTATTATACCTAGATGTCGATTTATTTGCATCGCTTTTTTTCTTATTCCTCTAAATAGAAAATGTAACAGAACTTAGCGTCTGCAACCTTATCCGACAAACCTTCACAAGGGATACCCCAAATGACAAACCAATAGGTGTATTCCATATCCAAAAATCCTCAATTTCTTATCAAAAATACGCTTAGCCTGTATAACGTAATATACTTATTAAAAGCTTTGGTTTAAATTCTGTTTGACATTAATATAAATATCCATATCTGCACTGTTTCATATTATTATATGCTTTTATGCAAAACAATTCAAATTCATTATTTGCGTAAATAAAGATACCTACAACAGTTGCTCATTTTAAACATAAAATCGTCTTATTTTACCTTGTCGATTTGGACTTTTCTTAATCTTAAGCGATATGTTACAGAAAGTAATAAGCTACTTTACAAATTCACACCAGTCAGCCCTATATCTGTTTGTTAATTACACATTGGTAACGATAATTATTGTATTACAAGATTTTTCAAACTTGTCTTTATGACTAAAACAAGGTTACCAAAATATATTTTAACCCAAATCTTACTTTATCCTATTTGGCTCAAAATTCCAATGAGAATTTATCAATGAAATTCAATAAGTTTTAACTTTCATCGCGTTATCTACCGGGCAACGTGTGCAAATATTATTTGTTATTAATTGGTTATCTCACTACAATAAAAAATTGTAATTTTTTTTTTAAATATTCAGTAGCACGTAGACTATTTCTAGTTGTTCGACAATCACTATCCTTATAGATAGAAAAGATAGCTCGGCTCCGAAATTCTGTCGACACAGGCAAAAATTTATGTACTTTCTGCTAAAAAGCATTTCCACAATACTTCGCAGAGCACAAGCCGAATAAATTCGATGGAACCGATGGATCAGACAAATATTGCGCGTTAGCGGCGTGAACGGGACCGTACTCACGGCACACAGTACCTGCCACGCTCCTACATCTGCTGCAAGCTGGATTGGACTGCTGAAATGCCACTTGTTGGACAAGAAACTCGTCGTCTCCTCGCCGAAAAATCCTATAACCAACCTATTGTCAATATCGGGGAGTATAAATCCTTTTGCTGCAATTGTGTTTGGTATTAAGTATTAGTATTTACCTAATGCTTAAATTATAAATCCGATAAATTTTGGACGAAAGATGTTTTTTAACACTTGATAAAAAATTCACTTTTTTGTGCGGTTTTTATACACTACATTCTGCAACATCCTCTAAACATCTACATGGTTATTTAAATCTTGAGGATGCAACATCGAAGTATAATTTAAAGGTTGAAAGAACTTACCTGTAAGTGAATTTCAACCGGGATTATACGAGATGTTGCATCCGAAGAGATTTAAACTCCCGCCCACCCGGTGGTACACGTGCTAGCGCTACAGTTTGCCACCCCATGTATGGTTGCAGAATGACCAACTAGGACGAAACTCTAAACTGAATGACGTTTTAGGGCTGGGTATATACAATAGTGATGTGATGGCAACAACACAGACTAGATATTTGACTCTTATTATTGTTTTATTTTCATATACTCCAAATGTGTGACGATGCAGTGTCTCGAAGGACAACTACATGGTTATTTAAATCTCTTCGGATGCAACATCTCGTATAATCCCGGTTGAAATTCACTTACAGGTAAGTTCTTTCAACCTTTAAATTATGTGTCAGTTAATAATGTTAATTAAATTTTATTTTTGATCAGATTAATAAAAACAAAATTATCTTATCAAACTTATTTAAAGGTAAAATTAATACAAATACTAAATGTATAATTACTTACATTCGCGAAATTGCTTCTTACAGTTGTTATAACTTTGTCAAAGGGAGGCCTTATTATGAATTTATTAGTATACTTAAGTGATAATAATATCATACATTTCGAATATAATATTATTAAGTGCAGATGAGATCATTCATTCTTGACACAGAAAGGACTCACAAAAAGGGTAATCTTGAGTTGACACAATATGAACACAGTCAGTTATATTGGAGCAAAAACCCCGCAAGGGCATTTTCATCATTATTGAAAAGGAAAGTTTTTCACTTCTTATTGTTTACGATTCTTCTGGTTAAGCTGCTATTTTAGCACTTAGTAACGTGGTCAATCTATTGAAATATTACGCTATTCTAAACAGCTAAACGTATTTTAAATACATTTTTGAGACAGTATATTAAAAATGCACTGAAGCAGCGTGGTGGAGTATGCTCTAGGCCTCCTCAAGAGAAGAGACCCGTGCCCAGTAGTGGGCCATTAATGGGTTGAAGCCAAGATGTAAGTGTCTGTCCTTCGTATTGTCAATTAAATATCAGTGATTGGACCATTAGCAACTACACATCAAACACGTCATGCAGATATTTGCCTTAGTTAATCGAATTGCATATTTAAAATAGCTGTTGCTGCGACTGTGCTGTGACTGTGGCGTTTTTCGCATTGACGATAGCCACGCCACCACTTAGTAAGTTTTTGAATTGAATGTAAATAATATTTTGTTTATAAAAATATCGATTAATCAGACGGACCGTGGCTGTATGTTGTCGTTAACTTGACCAGTGTGGCGCAATCTTTACAATGCCGGATTGCCGTGCCAAGGGTATTGGGTTCGATTCCCAGCGAGGCGGAAATTTGAATGATGCGTTAGAATTTCTGTTCTCAGTGTGGGTGTGAATGTCCTTGCAAAACAATGCGGCAATTTTGAGAATTTATTAATAATAATAACGTAATAATAATAATAATAACGTTTATTGACCATAAATAAGAGTACATTTCAAACGAAGAGCCCTGACTCCCAGAAAAGCGTGAGCTGTGGCCTGGGAGACAGTTCCTTCCCAATTCTTTTGTTACAATTACAATCTTAAATGTAGGGTTACTAATAGCTTTTAAATTAAGTTATGAAAGAAGAAGAAAAAAAACACTACTAACAAATACTAAATAGTTAAACAGCAGCAGGTACCTATTAATAATTATCGTGGGTGTGTGTTTATGTAAAAAAATAAGTGAGTGTGAATGTATGTGTGTTTGTGTATGTATGTGTGTGCGCGTGTGTTTGTGTGTGAGTGTGTGTGTGTTTGTGTACATATAAAATTTAAAATTTAAAATGTGTAATACAACAAATTTTCAGTATCGTCGTAGTTCAAAGTTCGCAACCATTGTATGATTTTTTCTTTGATTTCATAATTGGATAGATTATTACCTTTGTACAAACTGTTGAATTTATTATATAGTTTAGGGGCTAAATAAGTAAAGTTTTGTCGGCCTATTTTACTTTTAGATGGTGGTACTGGATAATGTTGTCTTCTTTTGTCGGGTAATTTAATATTTGGGACGTAAAGTTTGTGGTATCGGCGTAGGCTATGGTAAATGAATAATTTGCGTATTGAGAGGACACCAGCTTTTTCATAGACTGCTTGTGTTGGGTGCCGAAAAGGTAGGTAAAACATAACTTTTAATACCGCTCTCTGCGCTCTTTCCAAGTCAAGAAGATATGTTTTAGCCGCTGATCCCCAAGAGCAAATGCAGTAAGCAGCTATACATTCCGCAAGGGCCTTGTATGTTTGTACGAGCAAGGTATGGTCCGCAACAGTTCTTAGTTCTTTAAATATGTAGATCAATTTCCTCAGTCGAGTGGATGTGTATAAGATATGTTTTCGCCAATTTAATTTATCGTCAATTATGACACCCAAGTACTTAATTTCGGATTCTCTTAATAATGCCGGACAAACACATGTCGTCTGTGTTGTAATTATTTGCTTAGTGCAGGAGGAAGTATGAATGTGTAGATCAATAAATCTTGGAGATGACACAGAAGTCCTATGGAAACACAAGAATTTTGTCTTACTAACATTCAATGTGAGCAAACTACCATCTAACCATGCAGCTACAGTACGCATTCCTTTCTCTGCCAAATCATGCACTTCATTCCACGATTTCCCGTGAAATAGTATGACTGTGTCATCTGCAAACAATTGTATGTCAGCGCCATCTAACTCTATATCACACAGCTCGTTGATATATGTTAGGAACAGGGAAGGGCCTAAGGTACTTCCTTGAGGTACACCATAGGTGATGGAAGACTTGTCGCTAGTGTAATTGTTGACTTTAACGCACTGGTCTCTATTGGTAAGATAGTCCTGGAACCACTGCAAGGCAATACCTCTGATACCTATGTTCTCTAAACGGGTGAGTAGAACAGGAATGGAAACAGTGTCGAAGGCCTTTTGTAAATCCAAAAATACCCCAATGCATTTTTCGTTGTTCTCCAGGTAAGTAGAAATATTGCTGGTTAACCGTAACACAGCGTCTTCTGTCGATTTTGAGGAACGAAAGCCAAATTACTATTATTACTAATTATTACTAAGGAGACCGTTTAGTTCCAAGTATTTAGTGAGTCTTTTATTTGTAATTTTTTCGATAACTTTAGAAATTGTGCTAAGTAAGGAAATTGGTCTATAGTTTGTTACAAGATTTTTATCACCTGCTTTATATATTGGACAAACTATTGCACTTTTATAGATTTTAGGGAAACGGCCATGTTCAAAACTAAGGTTTATGAGGTATGCAAGCGGTTTAGAAAGAGACTGGCTATTCAGTTTTAGAATCTTTGTGGAAATTCTATCAATTCCTGGTGCACTGTTAGTGTTTAGACTAGAAATAATTTGGGCAACTTCACTTTCATCAGTAAAATGGAGCGTCATTGATTGCAATGGACCGTTATATCTCTTTGCATTTTTAGTTAGGGTCTCAACATTAGCGTTTAGTCTGTCAAGTGTTGCACCGGCTAGATTAGCACCAACAGAAGTGAAGAAGTGATTTACATGATTAAGAGAATCCGTTGGAGAAGGTTTTATGTTTAACAATGTTTCTGACGACGACTTAGTTTGTTGTATATTACACAGCTCCTTTATTGTACTCCACATATCTTTAACATTACCCCGATGCTTTATTAGATGTTCTTTATAGTAAGTTTTTTTAATATGTTAAATAAATGTATTTATTTGGCGCATTGTGTGTTTGTGGAGCTACTTGACGCTGAAAACCCTTGCCGTTGATTGAATAATGGAATGAACACACAAAAATGGGACATCATTATAATTTTATCCATGAATCAAATGCAAATATTTTGGTGTTTGTTAATAACGACTATACCTACTATAGAAAGGTGATTACAAAAACATTAGGTATTCTACACACATAACACACATAAGTTCTAATGTTTCACTGCGCAAGCAATATTACATATCAAATATTATTAAAGGGTAGACGAGATCATTCATTCCTGACAGTGAGTGGAACCACAAAAAGGGTCATCTTGAGTTGACACGATATGAATACATTCGGTCATTTTATTTGAGCAAAAACGCCGCAAGCGGGATCGGCCGCTACTTCAACGGACGATACGATAATGACAGATTTTTAAGTCCAGTGCAGCAAGGCTATTCTGTTTTGTAACTCGACAGCGGAATCAGCGATGAGTTTTTTTATTTTTATATTTAAAAATATTGCCTTTCTCCATGTTCATGAAATTCTTATATGTAATTTAATCTTTCAGTAGTAGCAAAATGGCAACTTTTGAATCGTTTTTAAAATTGACGTTGACGTTTAGTGATCACATCGTGACATTCGTGACATCACATACTCTTCCGGCATCGTTGTTTTGTTGTGTACCAGGTACTCTATGTATAATATTTCTATGGTTAAAAAACATTCAATATCAAAATACTTTGGTTCTGGGGTGTGCCTGCTGAAAATTCTTATATATCTAAGCTCAGAAATTAATGCTGCATTTTTTAGAATATTTTTTATTTTAAGACGTTCAAGTTGAAAATGAAATAAAACTATGTATGGAAGTTTGGCATTGTTCTTTACTGTTTTTTTTCTATTTTTGTGTGAAAATCTTAATGCGGTTCACAGAATACATCTACTTACCAAGTTTCAACAGTATAGTTCCTATAGTTTCGGAAAAAAGTGGCTGTGACATACGGACGGACAGACAGACAGACAGACAGATATGACGAATCTATAAGGGTTCCGTTTTTTGCCATTTGGCTACGGAACCCTAAAAAACAATAGTTTGTTAGGCGAAACGATGTTCACCGGGTCACCTACTTATATCTATAATTATTCTTGCCTTAAGGATGAAAGAAGAACTCAAATTATTGAATATTTCACACACATTCAAAGTTGGAACCGTTCTAAATAAAAATCATACATGAAATATCATGAAAACTCAGTATATTTCGAAAGCCGCAAATCTGCAGCTAAAATACATTTTTATTGCGACTTAAGATTCTTTTTAAACTTTGTACTTCCCAGTGCATCGTAGCCTCGTGTTTTTGTGATTCGAGTACGTCTTTACTTTTGAATGAAAGGTATGAATATTTTACTTGTGTTTAATCTGAGTGGTGGCTGTTTTGCTCACGTATATGGGCTTAAATTTTGATAAAATGTATGATATAACATTATTTCACACACGTTATGGAGTACATAATTATCTACTATTTTTTTACGCATTTTGATTGAGATGTGGAGAGTGGATTAAATCGCTTCACTACTATTTTTTTCTTGATTTTGTAATGTCCCAGAGTCGTACTCGACAGTGACACATACGATCAGGCTTATCTTCTTATTTGTGAGGTATTGCTATGAATAAGTAATGATATGTTAGTTAAATATGGCTTGATCTGATAATTTCTAATGTAATAATAGTTGATGACAGTTTATGTTTGACGCAGTATGTACATAAGTAGATCAATTCAGATTTTACGTCTTCCTAATTACCTTCATACATATTTTATAAATACAGATAGCTTCCATAGTAATATGTACCTAAAATTTCTAAACTACGTATATTTACACGAAATGTAAGACAATAAAGTGTCATCTCCAAAATATCGTAATGTTCCATTGTTGGAGACCTTTACAAATGGTTGTCAATCTCGTGGGTTAGAAGTTAGGTTATGTTGGGTGGTTGCGTTAGAACGCTTACAAATTGGGCCCATTTTTCATCTCAGTCCAATTAGCAACAATATAGAGTTGCAGCGGTCACTTTAAACCAGGCCGTGGACACTGGACACCTTTGTTCGTTATTGATTTAACGTTATTTAGATAAGTATTTTTGTACAAATTTTTATGCTTCTGTTTTGAAATATTTGTAAAATCATTTTATACTTTTATACGATTCTGTGGGATCTGTAACTAATAGTTAAAATATATAATTTTGGACGTTGCTTATGAACAAGTGAAAAATTGTAATGAAAGGCTTCCAAAACATTTTCACAATTGGGTTCCATAAACCTTTAAAGAATTTGTGATACAACGTAAGTATTCGTACATTTTTAAAAACTAAATGTAAATCAACAGCCACGACCGTTTTGGCGAACAAACTGTTGAATTCTTTGTCAAGTGAATATAAAGGTATAAAGTTCCATATTTTGTACGGACATCGGTTGCAGCAGGTTTGGATATAAATCTAGGATGAGAGCACAATGGTGAGTTTTTCACTAACTGTTGTTCCTTAAAAGAAAGACTGGCCCTTGCAGGCAGGTGGCCGGGGATTTATTATCTCTCGCTAGAAGCACGGGCGTGTGCAGATGTATAGACTTGCTGGAAAAGTCATTTGATAATGTTATTAGGTCACTATCGCATACGAGTAGAACAGTTAAGTGTGGTGTGGTTAGGTGTGGTGTGGTTTTGTATTATTTTCAGATTCAAAGAAAAATTTATAAATAATTCTAGCTGCCCGGACAGACTTCGTTCTGTCAAAAGTTTTTTATTTGAGATGTAAGCTATCCTATCTTTCAAGTTGGATCAAACTGCACACGGTGTGCAAATTTGATTAAAATCGGTTAAGTAGTTTAGGAGTTCATCGCGGACAAACAACGTGACACGTAATTTATATATATTAAGATTGCAGTGAAATACTATAACAATTGGTATCTTTTTTATGGAAATATCCGACAAACGAACGATAATCCACCCGATTACAAGGGGCTATCATCGCCTATGGAGAGCGTAGCGACATCAAAGATAAAAACTACAACCTAAAATATATTGTCTTTGGCTAGCGATAATCCTTCTCCAATGTTACGGCTGAACATATACCTACTGAGGCTGGAAATCGGCCTCCTTCGTAGGATAGATAGGGTTTCTAACCTCGTAGATGGTCACAGGAGGTCCCTTTAGTCTTAAGATCAGACAATATAAACAAAATAAACTTTAAAAAATCTGTAATCCATCTATATCTATACATCTATACAAATAAATAAAATTGGAGTGTCTGTTTGTAATATTAAAATAACCGCTTTTTACTAAGTGCATTTGGATGTATACACGGCACATATACCAAAACAACATTTTTTCTGTCTGTCTGTCTGTTTGTTCCGGCTAATCTCTGAAATGGCTGGACCGATTTTGACGGGACTTTCAATGGCAGATAGCTGATGTAACAAGGAGTAACTTAGGCTACTTTTATTTTAGAAAAAAAGTTTTTTGGCGATACGAAGTTCGCCTGGTCAGCTAGTAGTTAATAAAGAAGAAAACACTATCGAATTTAATACTTCTTCATCTACCATTTTTTGTCTAAAAATCGGTGTTCTTTATTTATCAAGGCTCTTCTAGTTTATAACTTGAGATTTATCAAAAAAGGTTTATGCAAATGGTTATAGAGTATCCACGTTACAATGGCGAGCTATTTAGCCGGCACAGAAAAGAAATGCTTTGATGAAGAAGGAAAGAGGTCATTAGGAGCCCTCATTTATGAATGATGGGTATATTTTATCTTTATTACTCTCTACATAATTATCGTGTCTTTAACTGAGTGTATAAAGCGAAAAACATTTGTCGTTAATTGACAGAGTGAACAAAACCGGCGCAGGCGCAATTGGGAAATGGTTGTAAGATCGTAGCTGCTAGCAGAAACTGTTACACAGCTGGTAATCGCAAAATAATCAATAATGTAATCTGCATTTTCAAAAAGTTTGAAACGAATACAAGTGTATTTTAATAACAAATAAACTAAAATTCCTAACTGTTTTTTATTAATTAGGAACAAGTATTTTAATTCATGAAAGTATCAACTAATAGAGAAAATACGAGCAAAATAACCATTATCCATGGACCGTTATTGTTATTAATTAGTGGGCATTAGCTACCAGGGTCGTCAGGTCATCACCAACGAGTTGCCGCCAAAACCTACGATGTCGATAATCGGTGTCTGGAAATTCGTGATAATGTCTATCTAATGAGATCCTCAAAAATTTTTCCCAAATAGAGAAAAGGGTATTGGAACACAAGTTCAGTATAACTCGTAATTATCAACTGGCAAATTACTCGTATCGTTCTCTAAACTTACTGATCGGTAAACATCGAAGTTAGGTATAGCCTGCAACCCCGCTCGTATATCTTCCAGAAACAATAATATTCGCTCAAACTTGGAACCTGCAATTAGTAGTTAGTTCTGCAGATATGTGATTAGAACAGCAGGTATTTGCAGTCGTCAACGTGCAAATACTCTGATAATATTATAACTATAGTATTTAGTTCTAATATTCACTTTTGAAATAATGGTGATAGAATATGCACGAAACATGTTTTTCTTCATACTTTTTAGTGGCTGTCATGAGTTCGCTTGATGTTTAATTAGGTATAGCAAGTAGGCACTGAAAGAAGTCTTATGGTAAAACCAATCCACATATTTAGATTTAATAAACATTATTTTACAGGTTCATTTAAATACGCTACACCAAAGGCATCACCAATGCGTTACCTTCCTAGACAGAAGTGAGACGTCCTAGTATGCACGGAGCATGCTAAGTTTCGGGCATATTGTAGACCCCGAGTAATAATGCTTAGGCAAACTATTAAGTAACCGTATTTAAACATTCAACAAACAGTGTCTAAGTGTACATTATTTTAGACTAATGTCAGTTCCATTTAGCTAGGAGTTTAGTGGGGCAAGTTTCATACGTTGTGCGAAGTTGAGCGTGCGAACTGCGAAGTTTACCTACTGAGCGCCCGGTCCACATACGACCGACTACGGGCAAAAGTTACCAGCCCTGTTATTGAGACAAATTTGAAACTTCCAAATTATTGGCACAATATTTGGAGCAAGTTTGTTGTACCGTGATACTGCGGCGACGTATTCTCGCGTGGAAAATTCCGAGTTTTCCGAGGTTGAGGTTACAGAGAAAGACAAACTCATATTTATTTTAAGATCACAACTCGAAATGTTTATAGTGCAGGGAAAGTTTAAATGGTAGGAAATAAACATAAGGAAGAGATGAAAGGTAAGAGTGTTTGCAAATTAAGTAAACTGTATAATGTGATATTAGTAATAAGTATTGTTGTAATAATAATTATAATTGTAATGATATGATCCTTAGATGGTTGAAATAAATGAATTATTATTATTATTATTATTATTATTATTATTATAATTATATGACATTTCATGTAAGAAGAAAAAAAATTGTTGTGAACCGATTGGGACTTTTTTATCACTGAGGAGGTTATATGGCAATAATGGCAACATAAGTTACTTTTTATCTCGAAATAACCACGGGATAAGGATTTACGTGGAAAATACTCCCACGCAACCAAAATCGCGATAGGAAAACATAGGAGAATAAGAATTTTTAGATTTCCAGTTTTGCTTTAATATTATTATGTAGGTAAATATTCAGCTCTTCTTTAGTTTCATTAAATGAGCTTCTGTTTACCTTAGAAATTTTCAAAGTGCATTGACATAAAATATCTTAAAAAGAAACGTAAAAATGCTCTCTTTGAGGGCTTAAGAAGTTAACTATCTGTAAAGAGTAACAATGCAACTGACGAACTGAATAAAGAATAAAATTTGTAAAATTATAATTTTGTTTAATAAGCTTTGTTACAAAAAAATACAACAGACATTTAGGAAGACGAAGCAGCAGCTTTCCTGTTTATTATGGACTAGCTCCTGTTATTTTCTTTATATGTTACTAGCTGACCCGGCGAACTTCGTATCGCCTATGAATGTTATAATGTTATGTTATGAATGATTATGGAACCCTAAAAAAGTGTCCTTTCAGCGGTATGATTTCGTAATTAATTTATGTATTGTAAGTTTGATAACATTGTTTAAAATTATTTTAATTGAATATTAAAAAAACACTACTTTACCTAACCAAGCACTATAGTATAATTTTAATATTGCATGTCTATCCTAAAACTTATTTCAGTTTCACGAACGCCTACACAGGTCATTCTTCAAATGGTTGTGTTCTGAAAATTTAACGCGAGCCGCCTCCCTCGGGGCTACTTGAGGTTCAAAAGGGTGCTTTCGTTTACCTTCTCCAAATTTGCTTCACAGCGGATGTATTTTAGGGATTGTGCCCTTTACGGGTCATCTTCATGACCGTTCATAGTATACCTATAAAGGTTTTCTCAGTACTCATGTAGTCAAAAAGTCAAGTTATAAATATAATGATAAACTATAAAGGTATTATTGACTTATTTCGCAACCTGTTCTGCTTACATTACATAATATTTCATGTACTGTAATTAATACATTTTGTTTCATCATTGATCTTCAAATAAAGCTATCCTGAGGATAGCTTCGCCGTTTCTTTTCTTCCATCCTTTCTGATACGAGGGTGGAATAAATGGAAAAAGAGTGTTGTGCTTTTGGTACTATAATATCCTACAAGTAAATAATGTAGAATAAGTAGAATAGAATGTAGAATAGTCACATTGCCCAAGAGGTTAGCCAACTTCACATAACTTTAGGATCATTAGGAAAACTCTCCGGTTTCTCGACCTATGTTGGCAATTTTCTTCAACAGTGTCGGCTATCACACAGCAAAGTCTTCACAAAGACTCAAAGTTCTAATATTATAAGCAGTTATCCTTGACCACTACAGACATAATTATATCAAGAATATATATGTCTGTGTTGATCATCGTCCCATACATTTTATTTAGGTGTCATAATAAAATAAATATTATTTTCTTTATCCGAAGCAATCAATTTACGTCTTTCGCTCACAATGTTGGAAAGCTGTAAGTTAAGCTGCTTAATTTAATAATAAGTGTGTAATTTAATGATCTTAGGTTTTTCGGTCGGCAACGTGTCGGTGACCCTTTGGTGTTGCTGGCGTCCATGGTGACTAGTATCATAAAATTAAGACATACCTTTTAAAATTAGAGGTGTAGAATTTGAATTCGAATGGATGGGACCTTTGAAGGCTATGACCGCTTTTATGAATGTACTTAGCAAATTAAAATTCCCCATTTCGTTACTTTTTGTAGCGTGGGCGTTACGTACACACACGAAACGTACTTACGAGATGTTAATTACAATTTTGTGCTCTTCAACTTTACCTCATTTATACGTACTTAGAATTTCTACTTAGAATAATTCTTCCCTCAAATTTTAGAATTCTACGAGTAAATCATGTTTATATTTAAACGTTGAATGTTTTTATAACAACATATTTAAAATATAGGGTGGAAAAGACTCAAAGGAATATTCTAGTACTGTTTCAAAGTTAAAGTATCAAACTGTTCATAACGGCATTAATGAATTTACCACTGGCACTTAAGACATCAATATAATGAAAATGGCTGTAATCTCTATGCTATTTACAGGCTCTTGAAATGTTGAAAACGTACTAAACATCTACACAACGATATACTTTTATAAGTAACTTCAGAAATAGAACTTGTTTTACTACCATAAAGACTCACAGATATGAGGCAATGCTGTGAGGCCAGCTGTGAAAATTGTGAAATCTATCGGCCCCAAATAACTTGGCACTAACACATTTTACACACTGAACTTCACAGACAGTAGATATATATCTACAAAGTCTACAGAATATGAAATACGAAATGCTCTGAAATATAAAACATCTCTACGAGCATGTTTTATTATTTTGCTATTTATGAAAGGGCCATGAATTATTGTACATTTAAATATTTTTATTCATTAAATACAATAAAAAGACAGAACAATGACAAATGAAAAAATTATAGGCCGTCATGAAAAGACGTACTAAGGGCAATGATGTTTAAAAAAATATAGATACTTTATGCCCTTACAAATCGACCAAAAAATCTGTTCCGAAAAGAGCTACAACACACACAAGTTTATCTTTTGTTTCACTACACTAATCACATAGGTAGGTATAATACACGAAGGCATTTTAACGCTGTATGTCAAATATCAAGCACTTCTGACAACAACAAAAGCGTGCGCATCGTCTTGCATTGACAGAGCGACTATGAGCAGAATTGTCAATTGCCTGTTCTTACGCTCTTCATCGTCGGCGCGCTAGTGACATATCTAGCTCTTTTTACATTATAATATCATTCACTAAGGGTAACTTTTGTTTTGGGGCGAAATCCTTGTTGTTGCTGGTTGGTATCCGTAGAGTATGGGAATAAAGTGCCCACTCTCAGGTTACACTTACAACTTCCTTGCCCGAAGTCTAGAGGGCACTTATCCGTTGAGCTATTTAACAGCACTAAGTGTGTATGCATCCATTGGGAACACATTATTATTTTGAACTATGCACCTAAAATCATAACCCTCCTTTAAGTATATATAGCAACAATTTTGAATGCGGGTACTATACTTACATGTGAGAAAGGTCCAGTGGCGTAGCTAGCCCTTCCGGGGCCCCGTATCAAAATTTTGCCGGGGGCCCCCTCTCGACTCGAGGGTAAAGATCTTTCTCAAAATGAATGAAAAGCTAGCGTGAAATAAAACAAATATAATATACTTACATCGATTAATAAACCACATACAATCTATACTCTAAAATTTTAATCTGGAGGCAGCTCTGTTTTGTTTCGGAAGACCCGAACGCGAGCGCAGAGTGCAGTAGCCGATGTGATACGACAAGGCAGGAATTTTTTTATTGGTAAATCATATTCATCGGTGGTAAAAACCAGCTCTGGTATAGAAGTCCCTATATCTCGGCATCTAACCAAAAGCATGCCGCTTACCAGTCCTGGCCATCCGCGTGCACGCTTATATATCTGTCCACCCCAGGGCTTAATACAAATTTCAACGCTAACTCCTGGTTAGCAAAGAAGCAAATGGCTAACAGGAAGGCAATATAAAGTTCATCGGCAGAATTGGCAAGCGAATGGTCGATTACCCCTCTGGTAGTCGAGAATTCTGGTCGCTAGCTCAAGCTGCTAAAGGTAACTTCTGTCGGTCATCTCTTCCACAACTGCGTAAATCGGACGACTCCGTGGTCCATGCGACAAAGGGGAAAGTCGAACTTCTTGGCATCCTTTTTGCCGCCAACTCAACTGTTGATGATAGTAGGATCGCCTCCGCCTAAAAACCTGTGAGAGCTCGTTGAATGATATCATATACTTTTTCTCAAAAGTCTGTCAGAGAGGCTCCCTGACAGACTTTATTATATTTGACTTTACTTTATTATATATTCTGAGAGAGCTCTTTATAGCCCGTTGATGCCAAGAAGTTGAGAGGACCAGACGGTATTCACGCAGTAGTGTTAAAGATGTGTGCTCCCGAATTGATTCCAGCCCCGGATCTAGGGGCACCCGCCGCGGGCGGCAATTCACGGGGCGCCAAAATCATAATATAGTATGATTAAAAATAAAAAACTTGCTGCACAAAGCGCCTAACGTACTGAAGCCTGGTTGGGAGTACAAATAAATTTGTTAAAAAAGAGTCCTTATTGTCTTATTCACGAAAAATGCCAACTATTATTTATTTGTGAGTTTTTTTTTATCTTATCTTTATCACTATCAAGTTTCTGCCCCGGTTCAAAAAATCGTAGATCCGGGGCTGGTTGATTCCCCGTCTTAACATGCTTATTCTCGCTATCTTATGCCACATGATGATACGTCTTCGTGGAAAGTTACCCTTTTTCATCCCATCCCCATAATGGGTGATCTCAGTGACCCGGCTAACTGCAGGCCTATAGCGATAAGCCTCTCTGCTTGCAACGGTAATGGAGCGCGAGATTAACATGCAGCTCCTGAGATATCTGAATGATCATCAGCTGATCTGTGATCAACAATATGGTTTTTGGACGGTCATTCAGTTGGTGATCATCAAATTTATTTTACGCACCTGTAGGCACCGTCAGGCTCTTTATCACAACGGGGAAGCACTGGCAGTCAGCCTAGATTTCACTAAGGCCTGTGAACGGGATTGGCACAGGAGGGTCTCACGAAGTTAACATCTTACGGTCGCTGTGAGAGGTTATGCAGTTGGGTAGCCAGCTTTCTATCCGAGCGACATATCAAGGATGTACCTAGTAGAAGGTTGCTGATCAGATATGAAACCTATAAAATGATGGTGTTCCCCAAGGGTCTGTGGTATCTCCTACGCTGTTCATTCTGCATATCAATGGCATGGCATGAGTGGCAACTGTTGCTATGCAGATGACAGCACAGGGGATGCCTACTACACAGCCCCCCTTAATTCCTCTCAGTTACAAAACTTGCAAATGGTGGATAGCAGGCTTAAACTTGTGTCTGAAGTCGAGAACTCTCTCTCTCGGAATGGAGTTGACTTAATTTAGTCGAGTTCAACCCCAGGAAGACACAAGTTGGCGCGTTTAGATACCACTAAGAAAACCCCATTTTTCATAGTGCCTCAATTCCAGGGTACCGCGCTCACCGTCACTAAAAGTGTTGTAAGAGTAAGATTCTGGGAGTTGACATCTCGAGTGATGTGTAGTTTCAGTGTCATTTGGAAGCCAAGGCCAAGTTGGCTTCCAAAAAGCTTGATGTTCTAAACCGGGCTAAGGAGTACTTCACTGAGAGGGAGGCACCTGCTCATGCTTTACAAAGCTCATGGCCGAATTTATCATGAGTCGTGTAGAACGTATTTTTTTGTACATTAAATATTTTGTTTAAATTTTAATTAAGGCATTTAAACAACTGATCAGAAGTTTTTTTTATTATTATGCCTGTTTATCTTCAATTCATCGAGTTTCCAGATTTAGGATCATGGCCTCTTAAAGATAAATTGCATGATGCTAAAGTAACTAATTAATGCATTAATACGATGAAAGATGGTCCAGAAAGTAATTTTATTCTTGATTTAACTTTTCGATGAAGTATCGATGCTTTCCGGACCATTTTTCGAATCTTAATTATTGATTTCCGGATCATTTTACGAATTTTTTCTAAGGCGTATTGGGGGCCCCCTCAGCCCCGGGGCCCCGTATAATTGATACGGCTGATACGGCGGTAGCTACGCCTCTGGAAAGGTCTCACGAAAGGAAGGAAAGCCAGTTTACTGTACATCCACACATCAATCATCAATCAATCACGAAATATTTCCACTATCGAAACATTCATGAGAAAAATTTCTCTGAATTGGTTACAATGATCCTCTCATTGGGATGGGAATTTATTGTGAAAGGAAATCATATTGTAGTCTTGTTATTAATGGAAATCTTCAGGGTACTTGGCGCACTTCAGGAGTAAATAAATAATAAAAAAACAAAATGAAAATAAATGTAAAAACAAAGAAAATATTTTGAAAATAGCGCAGCAAGTCAGGTTTATCTACAAAAAAAAAAAAATAAGCTAAAAAAAACCAAACCGATAAGACCTGTACTTTAATGGTATTTGTTGATAGTTTTGTCCAAATAATCAATAGACGCCGGGCGGTCACTTGGCCCTGGGACATCTGTATATATTCTGAACACATAGTTTTTACGTATGCTAGCGTTTGTAGAATATTTCGATAGCGTGATTCACGTCAGGCATTACATCGTTGTATTCTGTCGTCACAAAAACATTAATATTATCCAAGTCTAGTAAACATTTACATATTATATCTATTCCAGTCGGGACTAATATTGTGTGTAAGAGTCATGGGCGTTAGTTATATCTTCTTTACGTGTATCTTATGTTTATGGATGTGTATAACCATTCTTTAGTAGTCCTTAAAGATGCTGAGCACTGAAGCCCTATTCCAAAATCTAGGTTGTTTAACTAAAAGACCAATTAAACACGGTTTAAAATTAAACAAACAAAAGCATGTCTATTGCTTTAACACTATTATAAGCCGTGCCTCCAAACTTCAACTAAATGGTTTGCAGAAATTGATAGTATAAGCACGTACGAGGGAGTATTCAGGCTTCATAATGGCGCAAACTTCTCACTGTTGGATAGACAGATTAAACTAGTCGTATCAGAACTGCAATTAAAGCCAAAGCTACATGTTTTGGCTGGCTCGTTCTCCTTCTATGTGAATATCGATTAATTAACTAGTAACCAAACCACGATTCGCTTCAGAAAACCTGTCTTTGACCCCGCACGAGGAAAAAACTTAACATTTTTGGTCTGGCATATACAATAGTTTTAAGTTTCTACATTACAAGATTGAATGAAAATACGTATATTATCTATGAAATGAATCTTGGAGATAAACTAAAGTCTTATGAGTTACTTACATTACAGTACAGTACAGTATAGTCAATTTTAAGATACGTTAAAAACCCTTGCAGATATTGAAGTGAAACATAGTAATATTCTATTAAAAAGATCCCATCCATATTCGTTTATAAGTTTCCCTGAAAATTAATTTATTAAAACTGATAATTCCAGATATTTTAACTATAATATAGCAACAATTTTATACATTGTACGTCGATATTTCGATTCATTTGCATTAATTATTGGACATGACTGAACAATCTAGATATTGAAAGAAAATTTAATAGAAATTAATGGGGAAATATTCTATTTAGCTTTTTAGGGTTCCGTAGTCAAAACGGAAGCCTTATAGTTTCATCATGACTTAATGCTAGAAAGCTAGCATATAAGATGAATTTTAAAGGAAATCTTGATAGATTTCCTTGCTCGGCTAGGTTAGCTGAATTTTAAAGGAAAATTATCACGGTTAGGAAAGCTTAAGTGGTTAATGAGTATAAGTCGATGAACTTACATCTACGGAGCCTTACATTGCGCGTAGCCACAAGCACTTGGCCTTTTTATGCATAAAAGATTCAATAACAATGAGTTTGAATGAAGTGTGATCGCCAGCGTTCCAAATGTGAACTTACACCAGTTACCTAAAAACATTAGCATATTCCATTCCAGCAACTTATTCAAGCTTGAACCCCGCTGGCGTGCTCGATTTTGAAAGGCTAAATTCAGTATTTTGCTTCATTTTATTCACGAGGCACTTCCAGGGCACCCGGCCAGAGTTGTAAAACTTTTTTGTATTTTTTGGTGAAGCGAAGGCGTGGTGCATAACGGCTTACCTATATCTGGCGAGGGTGAATTATATCTTTGTACCATGAAAAACATTTAGATAGTGTATGCGAAATGTATTAAATTCTACTCTTTCTTTTTTACTACATTTACATGTGCAATATTATTTTTTTTATTACTTGTCACAAACATTCTTCGCTAGACGGAAGATGGAGATTATTTACTAGATTTTTTATATAAAAAAAAATATAATATAAAATGTTTTGAAATTAAAGCGATACTAAAACTAGCATCATTATTTAAAGACTAGCAGCCCGCCCCGGCTTCGCTCGGGTGTAATTTTATTTTTAAAGATATATTTATAATTTTATGTTTTGACGACCCATGTGGCGCGATAGCTACCATGCCGGATCGCCGCGCCAAGGGTCCTGTGTTCGATTCCCAGCGAAGCGGAAATTAGAATGATGAATTTCAATTTCTGTTCTCGGTCTGGGTGTGAATGTCCTTGTCTAGTATGTTATCCATGGCACCCACGACACAGCGAATCCTAGTGTGGGGCTATGAGTGTGAAACGTTATTATTTATTACTAGCTTTTACCCGCGACTTCGTCCGCGAGAATTGAGAATTAGATCCTGATCCTACTAAAATTTAAATGTTTTAGATGTTAGGTATAGATGTTTGGATGTTTGTGAATTAAACTTGCAGTATCCTGCTTTTCATCCCAAGCAATAGATATCATTGATGTCAACGACATGCTTATTATTTCGCGTTCTAGCAAGTTGCTAAGGATTCAAAAAAATCATAGGGCATGTCGTGAGAAATAAGTTCAGCGGCAGGCTACCTTAGGAGCTGCCTTAACAGGCACATCATCGACACTTCATCATCATTATTCGGCGTCCCAGCGAGCTGCCGAGAGGTCATAAAAATGAAAGGGAACGTCGTGAGGAATAATTTCAGCTTGAGAGCTGCTACGCCGGAACAGGCAGGTAAACGACGTTAGCAACATGCTCATGAAACAGAATGACGAAGACGGGCTGTTGCTAGAGTATGATGCGAGTCACAACTCGCGAGTCTCAATAGCTACATGCTTCTAAAAAGGGACAAAATTAACAAAGCGTGTAAATTTTGCAATGCGCAGAAAATAAAAGAACAACTATTATTCTGGAGGAAAACTATAAAGTTATTCCGCAATTAGAACAACCAGCAGAACCATTAAGAGAATTACGTTTACACAAACGTAACACAAACGAACTATAGCATTCCTTAAATAACATCGGTATATTTAATGGATGCTTCCATATGACATCTTTAAGGGCATTGAAATGAAACGAAACTAAGAGACTCAGTGTTTTATGTACTCCATAGAGTGGTAAGAGCGAGGTTGCCCCATGCATATGTTTTAGTAGCTAAAAAATACAACCATATCGTCCTAGCCACATCGACTATATCGATAAAAAATTACACGATACCGTAGTCAAAAATATGATTCATGGTCCATAAGGTGAATGTGTCATCTCTCAAATTATTCATTTGTCTGTGGATCTTATTTACGCAGATGAAGTTGCAGTTTGTTATATCGTTAAACTATGATTTAAAATAAAAAGTAGATATACCAAATTAAGTCTTTTGCTGGCTATCATCGCAGGTCATCATCATACTTAAAATATGAAAGGTATGAAAATATGTATTAATGTACTAAATAGATACCATACTAAACCAAGACTACATCGCTACCATCAGGTGGGATTGTAGTCAGGCATTAACTTATAATTAAAAAAATGTTTATTTTTCTGTGCGTCTGGTTTTGCAGTGTTAATATAACGAACTTGCCGGCGGCTTGCGTCGATCCTATGTAATCGACAAAGTTAAGCAACAGCGGGCGCGGTCGGTAGTTGGATAGGTGACTGCTAGAGGCAGAAATTTCTTGAGCGTTTCCGTGCTTCGGAGGGCACGTAAAGCCGTCGGTCCCGGTTGTTATCATAAGATAACAGTCGTTAAGCCATGTCGGAGACCCTCGGGCTGTTTGAAAACTTCTGACACTCGGGTTGGCCACTAACCTCTCAACCAATCCGCACTGAAGCAGTGTGGTGGAGGCCTAGAGCGGTCTGCTGAAGAGGAGAGACTCGTGGCCAGTAGTGGGCCATTAATGGGTTGAAGCCAATATTACGAACAACAAATATTTTTAAAAATTGTTTAGTTATTTCAATTGTTCCGTTGAGGAGTTACATTTCGTCTGTAAGACACACCACCATACTTGGCGATGTCAACGATTGATAATGATAACGACATGGACGATGTAAATGATGACAACAGCTAATATATTTAAACACGGTTCAGTCATTCCCTACGATTGAGAAGTTCACTCATTATTTCCACAATCCATTATCCCACTATACCTACTGAAATAGGACCAACTTTAGTAAATTCCCAATACAATAAAAAATCATGAAAATCGCTTCATAAACAATGAATCTATTCTTATCTAAAGCTCATTAAAAACTTATTGAAGGTTTGTAGATTTCGGTAAAAAGCACTGGTAATTTATGCATGTACAGCAATAGAAAAATAAAGAAATCTTGACATAAGGCCGATCTTGACATAAGGTCGACAGCACACTAAGATTTTATAAGCGTACGCGTTCATCCGACACACTTGAATAATGAATTTGCTAAATAGGTTAACAAAATTAACATTTATTTCTATAAAATAAATAAAAAAATATTGGTAGATATTTACGAATGTTAAAAACCAAATTTGATGATTTTTACCTGACAAATTAAACCTAATGCGGTACGTATTATAATATTTCAATCGCACCTCATATTGGGAGCTAGGAAAAACCTTGATAAGTTACAGTATTTCTTCTACGTAAATTTATTATTTTTTTATAGCTCATTGATTAAGCGTTGGGCGCGTGGAACGCTCGACAAACGTTGTTGTGAAAGCAGCCTTAGTTTTGCGTAAAAATTGCTGGGTTGGCTTTATTTGATTTTATACGAGATCGATGGCCACTAAAGCTTCCATTGTATGACAAAAATTATCACAATGCGCCTCACCGCAAATTTTTGATATGTTTTATAATAAACATATTAAAACAATGGACCTTAATATATATTTTATCACGCAATCAGCTGTTTTGAGTTTTCTAATGTCACTGTGAAGACAAACGTCAAAACTGTTTTCCTATTACTATAAAGGGCTCTCTACACTCGCGCGAGAATCTCGCGAGAAGGCGAGAAAAACACGAGAACATGAATGTGGAACCGATTCACATAATCTTCGCAGGTTCTCGCCGTGTTCTCGGTTTTTTCGCGCGAGAAACTGACGAGAACTTGTGTTGATAATTTTTTACTTAGTTACCTAGGCAACCGCACAGTCTTGCACACAGAGTACTTAATCACTACATTTTAAAGGGGGCCATTGACGAAGCGATCGATCGGTGCGATCCGTCGTTGCGATCAGTCGGCAACGACGAATCGGTAGTGTATGAGATTGTTAACGATTTGCTTGATCGCAGACGATATCGGCGATCGCAACAAAAATCCATGCAATTATGAATATCGCAACGATGAATCGACAGTGTGTGGACCTTTGCGATCACCGATGCGATTTTTGTCTCATTCTGATGCCGGCCGCTGCACGCATCGCATGCCTTCAATGCCTTGGCTAGTGCGTTACGTAGGTACTACGTACCTACCTATCAACATTCGATGGACAAAACAAATAAATTTTTTTGCTGTATTGGGGCGGCTTTAGAATACTAACCACAAACCCACGCTGGATGGGTATTGTAAGAGGCGACTAAATCCGGCCCCCTGGTGGTAGGACCCTCGGAGGGATTATATTGGTAGTATTGATTTTAATTGTTAATTAATACCATTATTACTATTGTTATTTCTCCATGGGGTTCGCTTTTACTTTTACTTTTCGCTTTTACCTCTGGTGTTGCTGATGTTCATGGGCGACAATAGCCACTTACCATCAGGTAGATCGTCAGCTCGATTGCCGGCTGTTTCCATAAAAAAACTTCGTGGACCTATCGAGGACCGATAACGCGATGACAATTCAATATTTGAAAAAAAGAAAGAAAGAAAGAAAAAACCTAGTTACACGCTTTATATTAGCTTTAAACGGTTAGACTTCTTCCAAACGTCGTAGACTTATCGAGGACCGATGATAATTCAATATTTAAAGAAAAAAGAAAGAAATAAAGAAAAATAATGTTTTTTATCTTTAATATAAGCGTAATTATAATATGCAAATGCGCATAGTACTAAGCTTGCTGCAGCAGTTACTTCGGCGTCCATAGTCATCGAGCGTGAGAACTGTACTGAGAACCTTGCGAGTGTGTACCCAAGGAAGTTCTCGCCGAGATTTTCGCTGAGATTCTTGCCGAGATTCTCGGCGAGATTCTCGCGCGAGTATGGAGCGCCCATAAAAATTACTTCTTTTCCCTCGGGAACAGATCAATATCTCGGGATAAAAAGTATCCTATACTTTATTCTAGGTATTAAACTATATGTGTGCCAAATTTCATCTGTATCCGATCAGCCGTTTTTGCGTGATTGAAACACAAACATCCAAACATCCAAACATCTAAATATCCAAACTCACAAACTTTCACATTTATAATATTAGTAGGATAATATTAGTAGGATTTGTTTTTATTTATTATCTTTTTAAAGGACATAGGTATGTGTTTTTTCTTTAAATTTTAAATTTGTACTTGCCAACCTATTGTTATTTTTATAACAAATACATTTTATTCAATTAATTTATTTGTAATGGGTTTATTTTTTACTTGTACTATTTTTTTAGATTCCTCTATTTACATTTTTGTACATACATACATCTATTTACATTTTATTGCTGTAGTAAATAAAGGACTACGCTACAGTTGCTTTGGGTGGGGCCACACTGGTCATTGCGCGGCCGCGGCGGTGGCGGCGGTGTTTGTTTTACTAAATTTGTATTATCTTCTGAATGGAATGTCCGATTTGAGTAGTTCAAAAAGTTATCTATAGGTATTGAAACAGTTTTGAGTATGAAATGATTTATTTGGATAAGGATTAATAAGAAGGTATGGTTTTCATGATCTGATTTTGGTCATCTTTTTTATTAACTGTTAAAATGTAAAAAAGTGATTATAGTGACATAACGACAATAGTTGGACATATATAGTATCCCGAGGTTTTTTGTAGATATTGATATGTTCTCTAATATTGTAAAACATTTTTTGTTCTATTATCAATAGTTTCCTCACTAAACAACTGGCTGCTTTCCATTCGATATAAACGTTAACGTGAAAATCGTGTTGTCGTGTGAACGACTGCCTCGTATACGGGGAAACCGTATACGGGAAAAAATCGAATCGAATGGACGCCGTGTGAACGTAGCCACACGCGGGAGCAGGCAACATACAACTGTCCATGAGAGAAGCATGGGTTTTCCAGATTAACGCCGCAAATACTTAAAGACTGACTCTGTAATTTATTTTCAAAAATTCAAAATTCAAAATCATTTATTCATGTAGGTATCATTGATACATTTATGCACGTCATTTTTTTAATTTAGTTGATTTACTTTTACAACTGTTGATCTTTCATTATCTGCAGTCGATCGGCGATATAGCGGATAGCCATCGCTCCCGGTAATTGTTTCTGCCACTAATTCCCGTGGACACCGTTTCGAAAATTGACCATCCATACTAATATTATAAATGAGAAAGTGTGTTTGTTTGTTTGTCCGTCTTTCACGTCGCAACGAATCTGTTACATGGTATGGTTTTTGTGTGTGGAGATAGTGAGGAGGGTGGAGAGTAACGTAGGCTACTTTTTACCGCGGTAAAACATCCACATGGGAAGATCAATATTTTGTTAGTTGCTAGATATTTAGTTCCGGATGCTGTTAATAGATGGCGTTAGTAAAATTCATTTGCACGTTCTGAATCACAGTATCAATTAATGATATATGTAAATTACATAGTTAAGTCATAGGCAACTAAATCTAACTAAGTAAAAGTAAGTAAGATTTGTAAAAAATCGATCTCTACCGCGGGCGAAGCTGCGGGCAAAAGCTAGTCTAACATATATGGTGAATTTGAATTGAGATTTCCACATGGGCCATGAATCATGTTTTTAATAACAACTTCATGCAAGCCTGGATCAACATCAGGATTGACTTATACATCAGGAATTTCAGCAGATATGATTTGATCAACTTCATTTGGTATCAACTTTATTTTCTCAATTAGCCAAATCATGATTATGAGCATGAGGCAACCTGCTCGCAGCGCGTAACGTCTCACCAAATACACTGTGTTTTACAATTAAATCCATTAAAGATTTCAACTTTAGTCGGAAGACTCGTGCATTAATATCATGGCGATCAATCGGTGATTGGCCAGGTAAAAACTCCTGTTTGATTTCTATTCACTAAAGACTGCATGTGAATGTGATAAATAAATCTGCAGTGCCATAATAACAAACATACATATGTCATGGCATTTTGAGCGTATTCATGCATATGCCGAGGACTTCCAATATAATATGTTGCTGGAAAAATTGTCATCCGCACGACATTGTTTGGATTTCCATCGGTAGTAATTGCATCTCATAGGTGAATACATAAACTCGTCAGAACGTAGTTTGGTCTGGTTCAATCTGATGAAGGTCAATCTCTCTATGTTTCTATGTTTACATACATATCAACAGCATATTGATGAAATAATCGCCGACATTTCAATATGTGATTGTCTTTATTTTCAGGAACCATCAGACGGTATGAGTAAAAATTAATTGAACTAACTTTTTTATTAGTTTCAGCTCCTGTAAATAAGATAATGTTTTGATGACAGTCATTCAACAATAAATTAATTGTAAACAAAAACAATGCAATGTCACTTTATAATTGCCTGTATTAGGATTTATCATCTTGATTGAGAAATGATAACCATCTTCAACTTTCCAAAATAATATTGGATATTGTAATGCGTCATGAGAGATGTGATTCATGCACACGCTGTAACTGATCATTTCTGCGATGTAAATTTTCTCCAACCATTACAATGGCAACTTCATAAATTTTTGGTGCATTGAAACGTCTTGCATGTTGTCCTACAGGAGTTTTATCAGCTCTGATTACAATTTTATAACTATCAGATGGCATGTGATCCAATGCAGTTTTAAAAAATGTAATCAACTGATTTAAGTAACTTCCGAGGGCCTTAAGGAACATACAAAGAAATTACCCGAATTTGTTGAATATACTCTTACAGAATTAATTTGCGTTTTTCCACCACTTTCAAGGTGAAATTAATGAAATGCTGAAATTATATTGGAGGACATAGATACGCAAAAAACATGCTCTTGAAAACAAAATAAGAAAATCCATACTAATATTATAAATGTGAAAATGTTTGTTTGTTTGTTTGTTTGTCCGTCTTTCACGTCGCAACGAAGCTGTTATATGGTATGCTTTTTGTGTGTGGAGATAGTGAGGAGGGTGGAGAGTAACGTAGGCTACTTTTTACCGCGGTAAAACATCCCCATGGGGAGATCGATATTTTGTTAGTTGCTAGATATTTAGTTCCGGATGTTGTTAATAGATGGCGTTAGTAAAATTCATTTGCATTTCACGCTATCAAATGATACATGTAAATTACTTAAGTCATAGGCAACTAAGTCTAACTAAATAAAAGTAAGTAAGTAGGATTTGTAAAAAATCGATCTCTACCGCGGGCGAAGCTGCGGGCAAAAGCTAGTAGAATATATCCATTCAGTTATAGGGTTGTGAATTAATGAAAAAAATAACTTAAGGCATTTTATGGCCATCCATGTAATATAAGTAAAATTTAAGAAATGCATGTATTACTCATTTTGTACGGAGTAAACGTTTTTTTATTTTTTAAAACAAATCAGCTGACATTTTTTATTTTTCCATACAAAATGTCCTTAAGGAACTCTTTGGTATGGAACCCTAAAAAATAGCTTAAATGCTAAGTTGAAGTCTTTTCAATATCCTAAATAGTCCTGTTAAAATTAGTTCAGTAGTTTCAGAGATTTGGCTAGTACTGGTCATTGCGCGGCGGCGGCGACGGTATTTATTTTCCTGAAATCATAATATCTTCTGAATGGAATATCCGATTTGAGTAATTTAAAAAGTAATCAATAGGTATTTAAATAGTTTTGAATATGAAATGATTTATTTGGATAAGGATTAATACGAAGGTATAGTTATCATGGTCTGATTTTGGTCAGCTTTTTTATTAACTTTTAAAATGTAAAAAGTGGTTATAGTGGCATAACTACAATAGTTGGACGTATGGTATTGCGAGGTTTTTTGTAGATATTGATATGTTCTCTAATATTGTAGAACATTTTTTTGTTCTATCATGAATAGTTTTCGCAGCGCACGCGATGTAAAGAATATTTTAGGTAATTTTTTACACATTATTGGAGTTTTCGTAAGGATCCCTAATTTTTTAAAAATATAATATAGCCTATGTTCACCGCGAATAGTGTAGCTTTCTAACAGTGAAAGAATTTTTCAAATCGGTTCAGTAGTTTCGGAGCCTATTCAATGCAAACAAAAAATCAAATCTTTCCTCTTTATATATTAGTTTATGTATATTAGTATCTATACTAATAATAAAATTGAAGAGTTAAACTGTGATTTTAAAAATGATTTTTTCAAGTTGCAAATCGTTACTTGCACGATACCAACACCGAAAAATGAGTTTTAAAAAAAATTTCCTGTCTGTCTGTTTGTTTGTCTCCACAAATCTCTGAAACCACTGAACAAATTTTAACACGACTTTTACTAAGATATTGAGAAGTCTTCAACTTAGTGTTTAAGCTACTTTTTATGGTTACACACCAAAGGGTTCATTAGGGATATTTTGTATGGAAAAATAAAAAAATGGAAGCTGATTTGTTTTAAATAATAAAAAACGTTTTCTCCGTACAAAAAGAGTAATACATGCATATCTTAGTTTTTACTTATATGACATGGAAAGACCATAAAATGCATTTAAAGGTTATTTTTTTCATTAATTCAAATCCCTATTACTGAGTGGATATCTGTTTTCTTATTTTGTTTTCAAGAGCACTGTTTTTGCGTATCTATGAGCTCCAATATAATTTCAGCATTTTATTAATTTCACCTTGGAAGTGGTGGAAAAGCGCAAATTAATTATGTATGAGTAACCGATCGATTACTATCTTGGCCACTAGATGGCGCTGTACATGCAAACCACTTTATTACCTACAAATAAATGAAATTGAAGAGTCCGTCTGCGATTCCGAAATAACTGCATTTTTCATGTTGTAAATTCAGTTACTTGCACGATATCAAAACTGAAAAATAAGTTTTTGATCATTTTTGTTTATCTGTTTCTTTATCGCCACTTATCTCTGAAACCACTGAAAGGATTTCAACAGGACTATACTACGATATCGGGTCTTCAACTTAAATTGTAGGATATTTTTTGGGTTCCATTATCAAAGCGAGAAAATAAAATATGAGTCAATTTGTTTAAACTTACAAAACCTTTTCTTCATTGATAATAAAATACATAACTTCACATACTTAAAGCGTATTGCGACGTGTCATGAAGCTTAGGATTGTTATTTGAAATAACTGTTTCGTGATTTTTTTATGGAAATAGCCGACAAACGAGCTGACGTTCCACCTGATGGTAAGTGGCTATCGTCGCCCATGGACATCAGCAACACCAAAGGCATCACTGATGAGTTGCCAGCCAAGAAAGAGGAAAGAAAAAGAAAGAAAAAACTGACTCTCAAGCCCTCAGCCGGAATACGACGAATCGTTTGGCGGCTGACTCATGCTCAAGGGTGGTAGCTATCCAGGAGAAACCCATGGAGAAATAATAATGCTCATAATGGTATTAATTAACAATTTTAATGCATAATATCCTTAGGAACATCGTGTTGAGAGTGCTGAGAGCTGAATTTTCTCATTTTATGTGAAGCAATATCTCCCCTTTGCCGAATTATTGGTTTGCCAAAACTACAATGTAATAAATGCGAAAATGTGTTGCCTCCTTTATTATCATTCACACATAACTCATCGAATTAACCTTAACTCTCTCGCACCGCTGAACCAATTTTGATGTGTTTGGGTATAGACATAGATTGTACGTTGTAGAAGGATTACTACTTTTTTTAAAGTCTGGGTACCTATCATGTAGGTATGTAATGTGAAATACTGATGGATTAGCCATTCGGCATCATAAAAACTATTTATTCAGTGTAATTTACTATGGGTTAAGCAGGAAACACAAACATTAGAAAAAATATCATGAAATAATAATAATAAGTAAAAGCAACCGGCCAAGTGCGAGCTAGGATTGTTGAACCTAACTTAACTATTTAGTGAAACCTAAAGTAGCTGTGTAACGAAAAGATAAATGGAATTAAGAAACAAACATAACTTTGCCGTTGAAAAACTGTCGTCCCCATATATCAACATAGGCCCTGATCAAATTACCAAGTTTGCAAATAGGTGTAAAATCATGTTCTTTGTGATACCTACTTACAAAACAGTTTTCAGATTTTTTCTTTAACCTATGTTATACCTAAGACATTTCTTCTAGCCGAGTGTCTTTTGATTGCGTTGACGACATAGAATATTGTTCTTTTCACAGCTCCTAGAGATTGCAGATCTGAGTATTGGATATTAATTTTAATTGGTTACCTTCACGCGTTCCTGCGAAAAAAGATCTTGAGAAACAGACAAACAGACGGGCAATGGAGTGAGTGATCTTATGGGAACCGTGTTTTTTTCTTTTCAGATAAGGAACCCTAAAATATTGAAACGTTATGTGGTGTATTGACCTTTCATTGTAATGCGGTTCTAATGATCAATCATAATCTCGCCTTAAGAGTATGTTCTGTAAGTTAACTAAAGTACCTACCTACTATTTTTGCCGAAGCGAAGCGAGGGCAACAGCTAGTAAATTAATAAAGTACATATTTCACTCAACAACAAACATACAATAAATACAAAGACACGAGTATATTAAAGAAGGAACTGAACAAATCTTTAATACTAGAACTGAATATGATATTTATCTCTAATTCGAAGTTGAACTGAAAACTTAAAATATTGACATGCCCTTAATTTTAGTAATAAATCGATTAAGTATTTTTATTGCTTAGAGTCTTTAGACACGGCGTTTTTGAAGCGCATTCGACGAAAACGACGAGGCGTTTCCTCGTACGATCGCGTTTTCGTAAAAATACGCCGTGTACCATACGAATACTTTCTCGCAAATATTCGTGCTCGAGCTACTGATTTATAGCTAGATGCTATGTTATGAAATGTTGATTCTAGTAATTGCTGATGTTTTTAAACTTTTAACACTAGAGTGAAGCAAAGTGTCGTTAAAAACCTTGGAACTAAATTATGAAATAATCCCATTAATTAACAAACAAAAAAAAAATCATTTTATTTTATCGCACTTATCTATACTCTATACAAATAAATAAAATTGGAGTGTCTGTTTGTAATATTAAAATAACCGCTTTTTACTAAGTGCATTTGGATGTATACACGGTACATATACCAGAACAACATTTTTCACTATTTTTGTCTGTTTGTTCCGGCTAATATCTGAAATGGCTGAACCGATTTTGATTGAACTTTCACTGGCAGATAGCTGATGTAGCAAGGAATAACTTAGCCTACTTTTATTTTAGAAAAAAATTGTTTGTTACGCGATACGAAGTTCGCTGGGTCAGCTAGTAGATTAATAAAAATACACAAAAAAGAAATAAGGAAATCCTTTTGAAAGAAATGAAATAATAAGTTAAGGGCCCAAAATTTTTATGTTCCGACCTCAAGAAATTCTAGGTCAAACTCCTACTTATTGTAGTTTATACAGTTCATCATTTCAATAAGTAAGTTTTGTTTTCCTTGATTAGAGTTTGTTATTTTAATTTATACATGGCACGTAAAATTGTTTTCTTTTTCTCGTGGGACTACGAGGGTCAGACCAAAGCTATTTTACAGGGGCTTTAGATAATTGATGCAGTTCAGTACTGGAAAAGTGTTTATGCCTTAATAATATACCTAGCCAAGCGATAGCTAGGATGTGCAATTTAATTAATTACTGAAATTTAATGGGTTTAGTCATGGTTCAGTGAACAAGATGTTTATCATTACTTAGTTTTACGTCTTGTAAAGTTTCTTTATAAGTATAATGAATTTAAAATATTTGTTTTTAATAAAATAATAAGAGTTATGTGAAATGGGGCTAATATCAGTATCAAATATTTTTACTACGGCAAAATAACTAATAATGTAGCACCACTAGATCAAAACTGTTACAAATGAGAAGTTGTGGTTATGGAGATAACTTCACTTTTGGATTCCTGAATACCAAGACAAGAATAAACAGCGATTTAACGTCAGTACATGAAATTAGAAATCAGACTGTTACATTACACTGGTTAAGATCTTAGAGTGCGATACGTACAGAGTACAGTGAATTTTAACTTAGTACATGGACAGTTGTCACAGCTAAACTACGCCTATACCTAAATGAAAAACAATAGCTTAGTACGAGCCATGCAATAGTATCCAAATGTTAGTGCAAAGAGGCCAATCTTGAATTCGTGTATCAAATTAAATAAGTAGGTAAAATCTGTTTTGATTCATTTTGGAATTCATTATCGAACATAATTATGTATCTCCTTGAAATATATTCCGCCATGTTTGTTTACTTTTACTATTTTGCTACTATACCGATTTACAATAAAAGTAGCGTTACTATCGCATTACTTTTTGTGGCGCGTAGCCCTAACTTTAATTATTCATGGGCCGCACTCGCGTTAGGCATTTTAGTCATCCCCATAGAGCAGTTTAATGGCACGAAATCAACGCAATTTTTTATTCGCTGAATTGATTTGATTACGTTGTACATTATTATTAGCAATAATTCGGATGTCGATACCAAATTATAAAACAATTCAAATTTTGTGTTCAATTTAAATAAAGACACCCATGTATTAAAATACTTATTTTTATGTCTTATGTTAATAGTAAAACTATTTGTATATACCTATAGTATAATTACTATAATTTTCTTCACCGAAGCAAGTGATAATTAATTTGTAATACGCACATAAAATTAGAGGTGCCTGCCAGGATTTGAACTCGGACCCCTTTGTTCGGGAGTCCATCGTTCTAACTTCTAACCGTTAGGCTATCACTGCTTTTGAAAATCGGTTCACTCAGTCGAAAGTTCTGAGGTAAAAACATAAAAAAATTCAGTCGAATTGAATAACTCCTCCTTTTTTTGAGTTAGTAAAAAGTCGAGAAACATTTGTAATTAAGCAATTTAATTTGTTAATTCGCAATATGGAGACTACATGCATTATTATAACAGGTATACCTACCTAAGCATCAACAACTTCATACGGATGATCACATATAGATCATTAACCTGGTTACGAGTTACCGTTTCCTTTGAGTGGCGTAAATGAACGTCGGATGAAACTCACATAGGTACACGTTCAAGAGGCACTATCGCACATATTGATGAAACGCAAGCCTCTAGTCAGGTACTGCTTCTGTATGCGTCTGTGGAAATTATTCGTCGATAATATTATACAGGAATCTAAAAATATCAGAATGTAATGTTTTACAATAACATTGTGCATCGAAAAGGAGAGATCATTTACCTTTTCAACTTGTTTCTCAGCAGAATCAATAAATCACACATGGTGTTGTTTTAACCGATAAAAGAGCTTTACGGTAAGTGAAATATCTAACACTCGAAGGTAACCAATTAATGAAGGTACATTAATTAAACTGCTATATTAGTGCAATCTACCTAAAGGGAAAATGTTGATGGCCAACCACGAAAATTAAACCTTAAGGCGCTCCACCCACTGCACCGCGCCCCGTCGCGGTGCGCGGGATGGCAGATTTTACCATTGTATGCAATTATGTCAATTTGTATAGAAATCACGCCTAGCACAACACACTGCCGACGCGGCACCGCGCGGGAAAATGCCCCGCGCACAGTTGTGTTATCCGTCGCTCTGCGCACCGCGGCGGGACGCGTCTTCAGTGGGTGGAGCGCCTAAATATAATTACGTACAAGCGCTGGTGAAACTATTGTTGAAATACAACAGCGGGTGAACTAATATGATGGACCAAGATGATAATAATATGATAATGTTATAGCTATTGACGACCCCTGCGGCGTAATGGTTTCTTTGCCGGACCTCCGTGCCAAAGGGTTCGATTCACAGCATGGCACAAATTTCATTGCTGAGTTTGAATTTGAATTTCTGTTCACGGTTTGAGCGTGTGTGTTCTTGTGTTTGTGTGTTGTCCATGGCACTCACGACACAGGGAGTACTAGTGTAGGCTATGAGTGTGTAGCATTATTGATTATACACCTGCCATTCTGACCATTCAGCAAGGTGCAATACGTATAGGGCAAGTTAGTGTGGGCTCAAGAACAGATGTAGCCCCTCTTAAACTGATTTCGTGTCAAATTCTGGATCGAGCTCTAATCCATATATAACTTGTTAGTTCTAATTCTAAACAATTTAGACTAACACGAGCCGCTTTACGAAACTCATTGGTATTCGAACAGCTATCGAGTGTAGGGAATTTATGGTCTCCGCGCTTCTGCCATGCTCCCATAACTCAGAATGCCACTCTCACATACTGAATAGGGCTGGCTTTGGGGTTTTAAAATTAAAATTGTTACTTTATTGTCATTTTTAATTAATTTACAAGTCAATTCATTCACCTTACTAGACGGCGTTGTGATTATCACTGAATCACGGCATTTAAATTCCCTGTAGAATTAATTAAGATTCAGAGAAAACAATAAAATTGTTTTTTTTTTTTCAAATTTAATTTTTCAATTTCTAGTGACAAAATAATTTTTGACAATATCTGTATTTAGCAAAATGGTAATTTGGTTCAAGAAAAATGAAATAACGTAAATACTAAATACCAAAATATTTGTGATTACATATATTTCCATTTTACCTTTTACACGTCTACTTTTGGAACACTTACCTGCTGTAAACTTATTTTTATGCCCCTATACCTGCAGCTAGGCACCTACTAAAACTTATGATTTCGATTCTAACTTATGTGTTGGGTCCTTCAATAAAAGAGCGTGGACTGTAGAAATAATTGTAATAGCGAGAAGAACTGGTACATATAAGAGCTCCGAACAACTAAGTACGCGCGTGGTGTCGTAGGCGGCTAGTGACGAAGTGGTTGTGTGGCACCGCGCGCCTCGTCCCGCGCGCCCGCCACCCGCTCGGTGGCCGGCGCAGGCGGTTCGGGCTCGAACATCCTCCCCCCGTTGAAGACTTCAACAGAGAAGAAGCAGACAGATGGTGTGGCAGGCTCGTAGAAGGGTCCCTCCTGGCGTCTTCAGCTCTGCCACTCTTGTAGTCCCGTTGCTGCCTGGGAAGACCTTGGTTACGCACGATACGTTGATTGGTAGCGTTCAAATATTGTTATTAATTTCAACTACCTGTGGACACGGAAGAGATATTAGTGGTCGTCCAATAAGGAAAGGAGCAGGCGTAGATAAGGGCAGTGGATAGGAATGTAGAGGAGTGAGGGAACGAGAATTGAATACTGCCTCAATTTGAGTGAGACAAGTGAAGATTTGAAGCAATCTCTTAAGATGATGTCAACTTTACGATGCCGTTGGAATGAGGTGAATATGAAGTGCCAAGAAGGTTAGATGTCTTGCTTAGTCAGGTCTGTAACGAGCCTTACGTGCACAGCTTTTACTGCAAGGCGAACAAAGACACAGATTTGATTTTATAAGCTTACACCCTCTTTCCTTTCGGTCAGCTATCAACACTGGCTCGGCACAGTTGACACTGCAATTAGAAATTGATATTCTAAATTTGTTCTAGAATGCAGTTTATCAGAATGAAAAAGAAACATAATTGTGGCTAAATAGTGGCAAGTTAATCGAATGCTTGACATGATAGACATAAAGGAAATTGTCAAGCCTTCCCCCCACACAAATAATACCACTGCCATGAAGGGATTTAAATAAGAGTATTTTTTTTAGTGCTTTGAAGTAAAGCATGTTCTTAGGGAAACATTAAAAGTTGAGCATTGTTGATAATACAATTAAAGTAATCACTTATCTCTTGACATGAAGACCTTGTAATTTATTTTATATTTTAAATTATGAATTATTCTTATTACATAAGCGAACAATTTTCTGTTAACGATTAAAATTAGGATGTTTATGATTGCTTTGATGACTGAATGATTTATTATCTGATTGGAATAATGAATGAACGTGATTGTTATGATATGTGATAATGATTGATTGGATGAATTATTAATTAATAAAATGGGATGATATTACTTCAGGTAGATCCTGTTTCACATTTGAGTTAGGCATCTTTGGCCATGAAATTTCATTTTTTTTAAAGAAAAGGTGGTCCAGTCCACCATGAAGAGCACTCGCTGATGAGATCAGCCTTCAGCCCACGCGAAACAAGATCTGCCGGATTGTCCCTCGACGACACGTAGCTCCACGTATGACCTGATGTAACAGCAAAAGTAAACAATTACTTATTGGCAACGTAAGAGAGCTTTGAAGTGGGTTTATATGGAATATGATTCTTATGAAAGCTTTTCTCAAAAGCTCGTTCTTCACGAGATAAAGAATGCTTAATAAACACTGAATCAGGTTCTCATGTTTTATTATTATTGTAATTTATGTCGTTCGTAGAGATGTTGCAAAGATGAGAGTGATTTGAAGAGGTTGATTGTGATGGAAGAGCTATAGAGCCGGTTACAATCCAACCGAATTTAGATTCACTTAATTTGGGCTGGTTTTTGCCTAGGTTAATTGATGCGGCACCTAGAACATTCCAGAAGACCTCTGCACCTACAAGAATATCAATTCCTGATGGTACATAGAAAGAAGGATCCGCTAATTGAATACCATGCGGAATAGAAATATTACTAATATCTATTAATTTAGACGGTAAAATATTTGTAATCCCGGGCAAGATAAAACAATCCACATTTGTTTTGTAGGCGCCATTGCGAGATTCAATTGTTAAATTGCAAGACTGTGTACTAGTCGAAGTTTGACTGTTGATACCTGTTATAGTGGAGCTTGTGTTACGTCGAGGCAATCCCAGCTTGTCGCATAATGAATGAGTAATAAAGTTGGCTGTACTACCATTATCCAGGAGGACTCTGGCGTCGAGCCTTTCCCCGTTGTTGCTCACCACTTTCACCAACGCTGTGGAAAGCAAAATTTGCGAAGCAGTAGTACATTGCATTGAAGTATTACTTGTAAGGGCGACATTCTTTGATTTATGAGTTGAAGAACAAGTAGAAGGGCTAGAAATAGGCAAAGCAACATTATTAGACGTACTATTGGACACATTAGGCATAGGGTCTTGCAAAGGACTAGATATGAATTTATCTATGTGTAATAGCGTGTTGTGTTTACCCTTGCAGTATTTACAGTGAGATAGATTACATTTATTAGCAAAATGGCCAGGACGTAAACAATTTAAGCAAACTTTTAATTCTTTTGCCTTAGTATTTCTTGTCTCAACGGACAAATTACGAAACAATTCGCAAGTGTATAAAAGATGTTCATCAGAACACAAAGGACATTTATTTTTACTTTTATTATTATTTTTATTATATCTTTTACTTGTTTTTACTAGATTTAAGTTTTCATTTGTATTAGTTATTAAGAAAGTAGGCTTAGTTTTTATATTGATTAAATTGTTTTTGTCTTTATGTTCTACTGTTTCCAATAAATCAGCCTTATTAATTAAGAATGTACAAAATTGTGATAAAGTAGGGGATTTAGTTAAGCTACAACGATATTCTTCCCAGTTTCTACTAGTAACAGCGTCTAATTTGTTTCCCATCATATGAACTACAAGTGTATCCCAATGCTCAGTAGGCTCGTTCAATGTTTTTAGAGCACGAATGTTTTTATTTATGACGTCAATTAGCCGACGTAACGAAATACTTGACTCAGATGGTATAGGCTCAACATTGAATAGTGCCTGCACATGGTTATCTACTAGAAGCCGACTATTGTCATACCGATCACAAAGCAAATTCCATGCCAACTGGTAATTGTCACCTTTGAAATCAATATTTTTTATAATTTCGAGTGCATTCCCTGTGAGTGATGCACGTAAGTAGTGGAACTTGCTAATGTCATCGATAGACTTACTACTGTGAATTAGTGACAAGAAGGTATCCCTGTATTCAAGCCAGCATTGATAACTACCATTGAAATGAGGCAAATCAATTTTAGGTAAGCGAATAAAACCATGATGGAACGATTCACCTGTGTGTGTGCATGTTGAGCCCGCTACAGACCCGGCCTCGGCGACTGGGCTGGTGCGGACCAGTAGGTTGCGAGCCTGAGCAGCCAATGAGTGGTACCGCTCTTCGAACTTGGTACGTTCCTCGTACGCCTCGTCTGGGGCGTCAGAAACCACTTCGATTTCCATCTGTAAATCGTCAAATGAATCATATAAGGCATCAAATTTACTTAAGCGACCTTCCAACTCGATGCGTTGTAGGTCTGAAATGCATTGGGAACTACTAAGAATGCTAAGATAGTTGCAGAAGTTTGTAAGCTTTGCTTTCATAGCACTACGCTTTCTTAATAAAATGTCCAAGTCAGCCATAATGAAAGCAAGACGTTAATGAATGGGCAATAAAAATGAAAGAGATAGAACGCTTGTTGATAATTTTTTCTCAATGAAATAGCGAGCGACCGGTCTAATGAATGCGCATGACCTTGAACTTGTTACGAGCAAGGCGCACCTATCGTAAGCGAACAGGTTGAGAGTATCATAAAAAATGCGATAAGAAAAGATGCAATGCAACAGGTGCGAGTTGAATGAACTATTGTGCACTTTATTACTATTTGGTTACTATCACTCAATTATTAGAGGCAGTGAAAAGGAAAAGATATAGAAATATTGAAAAATAAGTAGCTAAAGACCTTTAGAAGAGGATAAGAAAGGAAATAAAATTGGAACGAACTCACAAAATACCCAATCCTTATCCACAAGGCAGCCAAAAGTAGTCTTCGAAGCGATGACGTAGCGGTATTCTTAATATCCAATATTAGAAAATAGCACGATCGTCGTTATCAAGACTCCGAAGTAGTAGATTTTCAATATTCTTGACGAAATAGTCCTCTTCTTTGAGTAAGGCGACTTCAATTTGCACAGCCGTTGAAGCGATGACACGGCGCGTTTGAAATTCAAAGTTCAACGATCGCGGTCTGGCAGCGTAGTAACAGCAATCCTCTTGCGTATTTTTCTTTAGGAACTGGTTCCTCAAGACGGCGATAGGACCAGCTTGTCCTTTATCCAAAAGACGGCCAAAGTAAACTTTGAAAATGATTGTAAAGACGTGAAGGATTGTTACAAATAAGAGCTCCGAACAACTAAGTACGCGCGCGGTGTCGTAGGCGGCTAGTGACGAAGTGGTTGTGTGGCACCGCGCGCCTCGTCCCGCGCGCCCGCCACCCGCTCGGTGGCCGGCGCAGGCGGTTCGGGCTCGAACATATGTTCTCACGGGGAATCCTTCTATTTCGTGAGATATAACACATTACCTATATAAGACAAGTAAGGAACACATGAATCAAGCTTAATACTAATAATCTTTATCTTTGGAACTAAGCTGAACTTAAACAGATGAATTGATAGTAAAGTCCTACCGGTCCCTGAATAAGTTTTCAGATGGTCGTAATTTTAATATACCTAAGTAATTAGTTTAAAAACTTCTAAATAAGCTTTTAAAGTGCCAGCTTATCAAATAATCTAGATATTTTCTTTTTATCCTGATGATCCTTTCATCCTAGTCATAACATCAGAACGAAATTATGAAATTATTGTTTTGTCATTGGTCTCTGACACGTAATGAAGATCACCCAGTTCATCGTGATGCCTGCTAACATTAATTGGTGTATGACCGAATCAAGCAAATCAAAGTAACAACCAAACAAAATTGATGATTGTCAATAATCAAAATTGGTTTGGACCAAGCAGCCTTGTCTTTAAAATAACTTGTCTTAAGATACCTTCCATATCGGATATTTACAGTAACCTAATGTAAATTCAGCGCAGTATATAATACTATAAAAGTCTGTATTGATTGTATATTTAACAGAGTTACGGGCTAGTCAGCCTAATTCACAATTAACGAAGTTACGCGTGTCCGAAGTTAGGTGGATAGAAAAGTTACGAAACCCAACTGAGGCTGGCTTTAACTTTGCTGATATACAGTTTGAAAACTACGCCGCTTTGTTTATGGTTCGTAATCGTTTTGATATAATAAATTATAGATTTAATTTGCCTTATTTTTCTTTTTAAAATAATACGAATTATTCAACCATTATTACAATACCTATTAAAAAATTACTTGTTTCTTGCTGCTCATGTGATTGTGGTCTAGTGTGATGCAATACTATAACGATGTAGTTTCACTTTATAAAAGTCTTTGCTATAAGTGTAACTGGCTGGCAAACGAGCTGCCGATCCACTTGATGATAAGTGGCTACCGTCGCTCATAACATTTTATATTATTTTAATATTGACATTAATTCTATTTATTGACTTTAATTTTATCTTAATTTTAATATTGACATTAGTTATTTTATTAATTATGTAATTTTAATTATTTGATTATTTTTTGAATTATTTGATCTTAATTGATTTAAATTGACTTTTAGTTTCAATAATTTTTATAATTTGGCATGTTTATTAATTTGTTTTGATGCTGTTAAGTAGTTGTAATTTTAATCTAATGTGTAATTTATTGTAATTTTAATGCAATGGGCTTTTTACTTTCCCTGTAGTTTTTAAAATTGTAATATTAATTTTATTATGTATGGAATTTATTCTGAGATAAATAAATAAATAAATAAATAATAACGGACACCAGCAAAACAAAGGAGTAACCGATGTGTTGTCGACCAAGAATTAAGAGAGAGAAACAACTATAAAACTGGCTCCTACTCCACCAGTCGGAACACAACAAATCGATTGTGGTTTTATGAATAGTCATGTTAAGTGTTAACACAGCGTAAACCGTGACGTCAGCAACGATACGATCTTTTTGACGTATTTAAAAAAAAGGTCAAAAAGGACGCGATCAAAGCTCTGATCAGAGCTGTTACAAATCTCAACTGTATTTACATTTTGTTGTTCGCCACCAAAATTGATACAATTATATTGATATGATTAAATTGTAACAAAAATATAATGCGTATTTAATAAACGGTTTTCAAAAATAGTAGTATCGCAGGTACATCGGTAATTGTGTACCTACATGTAACAATTTTGTTTAAAATATTTTATATCTAGCTGACTCTGCAAACGTCGTTCTGCCAATGATGCCAATGATTCTGATGCAGAATGAGCTCCTATATCACCCTTAATCTGTTGGTCCATAAGATACGAGACACCCTGTATAATTTTGTTCGCCAATATTTCGACGCATTATCGTAATAAAATGTGTGTATTGTATGTATAAACTCATATTGTATTATAATGAGTCCTATATAAAACGATGCTATACTCATGATTGTCCAAATATTTTTACACAATTTTCTTTCCGTATAAAATAAGTGTCAGAATGGCCTTCGATAAAAGCGAGGAAAACACTAGAAGTATGGACAACGTGATTCATGGCGTTTGAGACACGTCAGCAAATATTGAAAAGATCACGGGGGCATGTTTTAGATACGTACGGGCGACGAAGTACTTAATTTTATCTTTCTTTAACTAAAATTTTTTACCTGCAAAATTACAGTTTCATTGAAAACATTGAAACAAAACAAACTCAAAGGATTTTTTTCTGTACCTATTTTTCATCATACAACAATGTGGAACTCAAGATTTTTTAAATTATAATTGTGTGTGTTTGTACGCATGTTACGTGAAACTTGTTTTTATCTAAATACGAGTAACTGGCAAATAAGCAAATGAGTCCATTTGATGATAAGTGGTGACCGTCCATGGACTTAATAAGATGAGTGGCATCAGCGACGAGTTGCCTAAAACCGACTTAAAGAAAACACGTTTGAAACATTCATAGTCTATTTAAGAATGAAGGATAGCTAACCACGTAGAAATCATACTAAACCCTTAAAGAACAGAGAATGCTATAGGCATGAGAAGTTAGACCTAAAAGCTTATCTGCAGTGTAAAACCACAAAAGAGGCTTGTCATTCTCACAAACAGTGTGTCCGTAATGTAAAGGCTTAAATTTCAGACTTTATGACGATATCGGCGTAGTAAGAAAGTGTATAAAACTCTCGTGCGGCAAAATTGCCAGTTCACGTAAATTTTTTACAGCTATACTGTAAGATGTTGTGAATAGGCACTTAATAAAAATTCAGCGTCGTCGACAGACAATTGGGTTTTATACATTCACATTTTTGATCGTACTTTATTTATTTACGTGTGTTCTTGGGTTTTGTGCGAAAATGTAATAAGCAACAACAATTTTGGTTTAACTTACAGTAAAGTAAAAATGTTTTCAATATTTTTACACTGTAATGCTGTGTACACATGGGTTTCGGATAATGTAAGCAAGGAATATTTGTTAACGTAGCAAAATATTTGAACATTTTAGATGGTAAATTGTATAGTTGAGCTTCGGGCAATGATTGGAGAGAAATCGAAATTTAGCGTGTCTTATTTAGTTTGCTACAATTTGTAAGTATTGGTCAAGCTTATGCTAAACTATGTTTTTACTTCCACACGGAGATTTATATGCTAAATATTTTTTGGAGATTTATATGTCCATTCAAAAAATCCCTATCTTTCAGCTAGAAAATTTCTATCCTAAACAACAACGTAGTATTTTAAATCGCAGCGCTGACAATAATCAAATACCAGTATTAAATATCTTTCACTTGCTTATGGGGAGAAAATTGTATAAAACCATACCTGAGAATTGTCCATAACATTTTAAAAAGTATTAAAAATCTGCCAATCAGTATTTGTACAGCATTTGAACTATTGTGAAAACAATTATGAACTGTTATGATACTGGCGACTCAAAACAAATCAACGTAGAGTTGATTTTAATTAAAATAGTTCCAACAATATCATCATAAATCTCAATTAGATCTAGGAATCTGTGACGCTTTGAAGTTTATCCGAACAATTACCGTCGAAACGGAACCAAACTTCTGGTTGAATCGCAAAACTGTAACTGGAACGGGAAACTTTATCAATATTTACTTATCTGACTAAATTGGACAGCAAAGATGTAACATAAATTCGGAGTTTGTGGATTAAAAGAACCATTGTAAGACTTTGGGAATTTAGTATGGAATTTCAATAAATTAAAAGTAAGAAAGAAATTGATTTGAACTTCCTTATTTCAATAAATCGAAGTGCTACATGAAACCCTATCTGACCAGATGAAACTCTAAACTCCAGTGGATTGTTTTTATTGATAAAAACGGTCAATTAGTGTTTATCAGTCCATGCAAAATAGAGCTTGCTTAACAGTGAGATTATACCTATATATATAAAAAAAATTGTTCAATAGTATTGCTAATAAAAACCTTCTTATAAGAAAAAATATGTTGTCAGTTATGATGTGATGCTGCCTGTACTTTCGCGCTTGTATCTTCCAATAATCTTCCCATCGGCTCCGTCACGACTCACGCCTATTCTCACCACGCTCAGCTTGTATTCCCATAGTATTGAAGCGTGTTATTCTTGATGGAACACAATGTTTATTTTTTGAGTTCCGTAGAAAAATCGGAACCCTTATAGTTTCGTCATGTCCGTCCGTCTGTCTGTTCGAAGCAAAGCGCCGAGACCATTAGTGCTAGAAAGCTGTAATTTGGCATGCATATGGACGGTTAAAAGGCGACTTGATTCAAGCGCCATTTTGCGAACTTTACAGGAGAGCGTTTTAAAGTTTATTTTTTGAGAAAAAAAATCATTATTCCTAAAGTATACAATAAAAATTGACGAGTCTCCCCAATCATAAAGCGGCATATTTTGTGCAAATTTTTGATATATATATAACAAATAAAAGGTGTTTTTTAACGGAGTTAGATGTAACTTGAGCCATTTTGCACAATTCTTTGATCAGGGCAGAAGGAATCAAAGTACACGATTACTATTTATCTGTTCAAAGCAAAATAATTCAAGTGTACAATGACTTCTTTAACAGATCAAGGATAAATGATTTAAATCACTCACCTATTTGTAAACTGTTCATGGATAAATGAGTTAAACCGCTCACCTAGTTATAAACTGTTCATGGATAAATGATTTAAACCGCTCACCTAGTTGTAAACTATTCATAGATAAATGATTTAAACCGCTCACCTAGTTCTAAACTGTTCAAGGAGTAATGACTCAAATTACACAGTGATATAATAAGATTTAAAGCAAATTGTTTTAATCGCAAGATTTATTAAAATTTTACTTGGAGAAAATAGCTCAAAGGTAATAAAATAAAGGAGGTGGCCAACATTTGTATGGGCGTTTGCCCCACTTGTGAAGTATAATGTACACATTTTATTTTTACCTTACATTAAAGCTTACAATATCTACTTTGATAATTATATCAATAAAAATATCTAGAACTTGATATTCTCCTTTTACGGGCAGTTTTATTTGTAGGTTGACATTCTGCAAAACATAAGTAATCGTGGAAAAGTGTTTTAAGGAGAGATTTTTGTTATTAAATAAATACTACTTATCTTTTAGATAATTCATTCATTTATTTTTTTACTTTAATTATGACTTTATTCGTACAAAAAGAAGCAGTACTAAATAAAATATACGTATTAATTTGTCACCTACCTATCTAGAAATATTCATAAGCAAACGCAATATAAGTACAACTGCATAGAAATAGAATCTAAAAATGACGCAGTGGCTTATATTATGTGATCTTGGTGACTTACCCACCCCAAATACCAAACTATGTAATATCATCACGTGAAAATGCCATACCTGTAATCCATTCTACCAATATGGACTGGAGGTTTCTCTTTAGCGAAGATATTGAGTGACATGCCATGTGCTCAATATCAACCGCGCAATTAATGCACCTCATGGCAAAAAATCAAACACAAATCACAATTATTATTTTGCAGAAATCAAACTCAAAAATATTGTTTTGGAAAATGTCAATATAGCAGACATTCGCATTTCTGTCAGTCAATTGTCAACCCCCAGTGATAGCAGTGTTGCCAGTGAAATTTTTTGGAAGGCCGTGTACATTAGTTAAAAAAGCTGTGTTTAAATGGAAAAAGATCAACTCTGGGCCGTGTCATATATTATGACATCCAATTATGCCAATATATACCATCGGTTCAACGCTCGGACAAAAAAAAGGTCATCCGCAGTTAATTTGATGTCCACAAAACTTCAAGAACACTTTTCATTAACCTAGAATACCTAGATTAAAATCATAATCAGTCTAGTAGCGCTGTTTTAAGGGTTTTTAACATTCGTTAAATGTTTGCAAAAAAAATAAAAATAAAAATGTCTGTAAAGTCGGTTTACGGACGGTAGTTTGACGTGACAACGTCATGACAAAACATTGTTGAAATGATTGCATACTTTTATAGATAAAATTGAGCACTTCGGCCGATCGTAGCCGATCGTGCCTCTCTATCGCTTGTTCCGTGCTCTCGCTTGCGCGGAACGGGACAATGAGTCATGGTTTTTCTTGCGTGCGCCCGGCATTCATCGTTTTAATAGACGTTATCACGTCAAAAAGACCGTAGAATTTACGAAAAGCCGTAGAATTTGCTACGGCCATAGCCGCTATAGGGTTCCAGCCGTAAGCCGTAGATATTGTATTTTTTTGGCCTGAAAGCCGTAGAACACGGTAATTGCCGTGGCATTGGCAACACTGAGTGATAGCAATAGAGGTAGCAGAAGATTAAGTGTATACAATACAACTTATTAATATTGTTAATTTATTATAAGTACTCACGGCGGAGTTCAGAAGAATATTAAAATTCTAGTTATGTTAATAAATGGAAAACATATCTTTTCAGAAGACTAAAACCTAGTACAAATAAACGTATTTTAACCATTTCCGGGGTAAATCTTGGCCACCTCCTTTCACGATGTAGGGAAAACGAATGAAAGGACATTATCAATTCAAAGAAAAGTAACTTAAATGGCATACTTTTAAGAACTTAGACTTTAAAATCGATTTTATACAACGAAATAATTATAATAAAACAATGCTTTTAAAATAATTCAAACTTTTGTTTTAATTATTCATTTACTTAAAGGAGATGTCTTAGAAATGTATGGCACCTGGGCGGGTACACTGTACATTCAGTAATAAATAGCTCATATTATTACAAAGCTTTCCTTACTATCCAAATTCTAGATTTCACCTTGGTTTGGCGACAATAATTCAATTTATGGATAATAATATTGTAACACTGAGACAGTATGGCGGGTGTCGACTGCTTATGACAGTTGTTATATCTAATGTCATGTTAGGAATGTCAATGTCAAATGCATAGTGAAATAAGCACGATATAATTGGATTTCTATTATTATTTAATCATATTGTGTGCAATTCGTCGCTTCGATTAATCTAAACAAAATCGTGACGATAGATCTTCAAGAGCCATACATTGTCGATTTATTGCGACGCACAATATTCACGTTTATTGTCACAATTGACAATATTCACCGAAAAAAATGACACTTTGCTTTGCTTGCTAAACTTCAAAGTGATCATTCTAAAGTACAGATAACTAATCACAGACAACAGAGAAGTCTACATTCATTTTGACAGTTCTCTATTTCGGAGTGTACTAGTTCCACGGATAGAGTAATATATCCATGACTAGTTCCATGGAACCGCCATTGTTGTCGTGTGCAAAAATAATTTATTGAAAATAATTTCTCTGCAGAGAACAGCTCTTTTAATATTTTTTTGAATATTTTTCTGTGAATCAGTATATTTTTCTCTTTTTATGCTGGAATGTACATAGGTCCCGCCCAAAAAAACACATCTCCTTTAAGTATATTTAAATGTTCGTAACATTTGTAATAATCAACCTTCGAATATTGGCACTACTCGTAATTTTTATAAATTGTTATTAAGATAAAGCTGAACGAATGTTTTCATATAGAAAATTTGTGTGAAACCTCGCGCGACTACGCGTGTCGTAGAATCAAATACCTACCCACGTTGTTTCGTGTTCTTTTGCTTGTGATTTAAACGCCATTTTTAATGCAAGGTGAAAGGAGTAAACTGATTGAAGTACGATATTAGTTTAATTAATAAACTAACATAAAGGAATCAAGCGTGCAGACATTTATATTTTGCATAAAGAAAATGGTTCTAAATGATATAAAGACTTAAAAATGGTCAAGGAAAATTAGCACAAGTCATATTCTTCAATATACTAGTTCAGGTCAAATTGATTCAAGCGACAGAGATAATGTTTGAAAGTTCAAGGCAAAATGATTTAAGTAACATACACTAATAAATCTGGTTCAAGCAAAAATGAATTAACATCCTTTGTTTAATTATTTAAGATCAAGTAAAAAGAATTCAAATGCCGATACCATTTCATTCCATCCGAGGATAAATGGCTTAAACTACAAATAGTAAGAAAAACCCTTTTTTTTCGTGGGTCTATATACATGCTTTGAAAAAAACAATCAAATTCGCTACACTTGATACCGCGTAAGCAAAAAGGATACCCAAATTGGTCATGGAGCCAAGCGCCAAAAAAGTGCTCAGATTAACCTCAAACCCGGCTCCATCGACGCGCAAAAATTCGCCGATTCCAATGATGTATATAACTCAATATCGCCCAGGATGGCGCTTGAATCAATTCGCCTTTTAACCGTCGAATACATATATATTAAAACTTCAGAATCGTAGAATAAACTATTGAAAAACATTTTTTTCAGGGTACCTAGGTTAACAGGTAACGTGAGGATGAATTTTTTATTCGTTGCGTACCCTTTAGTGTGGTATTATTGAAAATATCTTCCAAAAATATTATAGGTCTTCTAAGACTATTTTTGGAATAAGGGGTCCGTTTGCGAAATATTTCACTTTAAAGTGCTAATTTTGGTTAGAGTCAAGTGTCTCCCCCCTGCCGGCTATGGTTGGAGTTGGACAGGTGATAAAATTCTCAAAAATAGGTTATATGATGAAAATTCATCAAAAAAAATACAAGGAAAACTATCACGGCTATGTTAGCATAAGTAGTTAATGAGTAATAGTCGATAAACTTACTACTTCGGAACCCTACATTGCGGGTGGTCTGACACGCACTTGCCCGGCTTTTTATTCTAGTACGTATATTTAATTAATAAGTATTTTCGGGGTTCCATGCCTCAAAAGGAAAAACTGAAATCTCATAGGATGACTTTGTTGTCGTTGTTTATTTTTCGTAGTGTGAAAATAACTAATACTTGTTTGTATAATACTTATACAAACATACAAACAGACATACATAACTTCCATTTAGGTATTTTATAATTGCAATGAATTTAAAAGTACACGTAGATAATATAATAACTGAACCGTCTCGATGCATACCAACTATTTTATGGGATATAAAAATTTATGGTACACGAAAAGCGTAGTTTGTCGCCAAAGACAATGCTGGTTCACAAAATTTAAGTTTTACGGATTGTAAAGATTTCATATAATTTTGCCGGACCCGTCTACACTACAATGCACTAACTTTCCAAATTCAATTTGTCAGACAGTTTTAACTTTGGAACTTCTGTAACATTTGTTACATTTCGATGAACACAATGTGAGCCCATAAAGAAAGTATAGTAAAATTATTCTATAACTTGTTCTGGCGACATTTGTGACATATTGGTTAAACGACTTATCTGTGGTTCTAGCGAACTGAAAATCTTTTTGAATAAAATTATTTTACAGTAGTCTATTCATAGTAGCCTGCGTATAGCGCGGTATAGCGGCATGTTTTATTTATTGGAATATAATCGGATTTTTATTGTTATTCTTATTAACCGACTTCAAAAAAAGGAGGAGGTTCTCAATTCGACTGTTTTTTTTATGTTCGTTATCTCAGAACTTTGGACTGGGCGAACCGATTTTGATGATTCTTTTTTTAATCGAAAAAGTTGGGTGTTAGTTGAGTCAAGCCCCGCAGTCAAAATTCGAAGAACAGTCTCGGGTTACATTCTAAGCCGGGACTGATATTTATGTGACATTTACATGTTTTTTCTAGAGTTGTAGACTTGGTCTTGTGTTATACAACATCCCAAGAGAATCTTAGTGCATGGGAATGAGTGTGTCAAAGCTTATTTATTAGTTTAACAGTACCCTTTGCTGGCTTTGGCCGCTTCTTTCATGATAATCATGATAATGCCTTTATGTTATTCCTGAACATGGTCTACCTGTGTTTTCATTTTTCATTTTCATTAAAATACGTTCAGTCGTTTTTGTGTGTTACAAATCCATATTTCTTTATAATATTAGTACGATTATGTTGTGTGTATTGCTCAAACTGAAATGTAAAATATTAAATTCATACTGCTGTTAAGTTATATAATTATTCACGTGCAGGCAAGTTCAAGTACACAACAAGTTGTTTCCTGGTAATATCCAATGCGTGCAAGCATGATCTATCATTTTTCCCTCTCACTTGATCTTCTAAGGATACTTGAGCATTACTGTAAAATTAGCTTAGGATAAAATACTTAGAATATGGCTGCCTTCTTGCTACAGTTTGTCGATTATTCACATTAATTACCGACAATATATCTCTCAATACTCGTCATTACTCGATTTTCCTCTATTTAAATTCTCTTTTCCTTTACATAATACAATTTTGTTTTTAACAACGACAATAAAAATAATACAATGGGATCTGGACACAGATTATACAGCATTAAAAATGGAACCAAATCCTTGAAACTAAATGCTTTTAATGGAGATAATTCTTTTCTTATCTGTGCTCAGCATAAATAAGGTCATGACCGATCTCGAATACACAGTTCTGATTAGTTGACGGGGAAGTATATTAGTTGCATGCACATATTATTCAAGTCACGTCCAAAAATTCATTTTAGGTCAAGTGAAAAAATCCAAATTACCTTCTCTTTTAAAATAAAAGGCACAAGGTTCAGCAGTTCCGAAAGCTAATTTTATAAAGTGAAAAATGTCAAGGCTAGTACGGTTCGTAGTTCTCGTACTAAAGGCATACGACACGTTACTTAAAGCGATCCTTTCAAAGGCGTTGTTGGCCTAATTAGCGTCACTTGAGCTACAAAGTCTAATACAGGATTTAATTCCCTAGCGTTTTCTCCACAATTGTAATCGCCCTAGACTTTAGTAAGCTGAGGGAATGTAAATGTATTTTATGTGAGGGCTAAAACCGATCACTTGCTTAGTCTTAATTACTTGCTAGTATCATAGATCAACTTTAATATACATTTATATGCGCTTTCAATGTTATGTTTTACGAAATACCGACAATTCCGATGCAGTTTCGTGAATCATGATTAGGGGAAGACTGCGGTGATGAGACAGTTGACAGTTGAATATATAACAGACATACCTAGTTAAACATGCATCTTCATGTCTACACGCTTATAGTTTTATAAATGAACATGGATTATATTATTGATAATACGTGTAAATGGCAACATTTAGTAAGCATTTTATATTTATACTAGCTGTGCCCGCGACTTCGTTCACATGGGATCATTTACCGCGTAAATCCCGATCCCCTGGAAATCCTAATCAACAAGTGGTATAAAATATACTTTACGACCTACTTTATTCTATTAAATGTACACAAAAAAAATATCATAAAAATTGGTCGAATCGTTTTGGAGGAGTGCGACCGTCCTACAAACACTATGACACAAGATAAAATAAAGAGAAATAAATATCTCCACTTACATGTCGTTTTGTAATTAACTCGTTATTAATTAATGCGGATTTTCATTAAGAAAGCGTTAATGGCTTCTCGACTACATCTACAATATTATTACCTACAACATACAACGTTAGTTGCGTTAGGTACCGAGTGTTAATAATGTTCTGCAATATAAGATAGTGGGCCTCGTAGGAGCAATGTTATTAGTGTCTGAAATTAATTAAATGTTACATAAGGAACTTGACTATAAAGTCATAAATATCTATTAACTTGTATTGGGATATGATATTTATTAACCTTGTTATTGTGTGTATTAATAAAAATGTGGATGATTCGGTACATTATCTAATTGCGTGTGTTAATCAATCCAATCGCGTTGCAAATGTGACATTTCGCCAAAAGTTCGATTCGTGGTACTTCCGGCCTACTGACCACAGCACGCCATGATATCTGGAACGCCAATCAGATCGAATTACGTCACGTCTGAGTAAACAAACGAATATGACAATATTAAAAATGACATCTTGTCTATTACACTACTCAGGCGTGACGTCACAAGCCACGCCATGACACTTTAAAGTGTTTTGGTGCGAAATATAAACTTATAGATTAAATTGTATTTATTTTATACCAAACCTTTTTTTGCAGAAATATGATATACGTTGTAATTGTAATATATTTCTCAACAATATAGAACAGTATTTAAAAATCTGTCATCATGCCTATTGACGATAGCATGCGTATGACGTCCGTCTACGTGGACAGAATGGCTTATCGTTACAAAAACTAGCCGTGCGGGTAGTCCCTTTTAAAGTCAAGAGACCCGTTGACTCGTTTTTCGGTTATTTCTATGAAAAAAGATCTGACCTAGAAAAAGCCCGCTTAATACCTACTTGTTGATAAACTACTCTTACTTTTTGCGAATTCTGGATTAATTACCAACGATTTGTAAAAATAAGCTTTAAATAAATTACTGTTCGTAAAACTTACGCTTTTGTGAAATAAAATACTATTTTCTCTTGAAATTTAAATGGTAGATATACCTATATGTTTTTATGGAAATAGCCGGCAAACGAGCTGACGATCCACTTGATGGTAAGTGGCTATAGTCGCCCATGAACATCACCAACACCAAAGGCATCATTGATGCATTGCCCGCCAAGAAAGAAAGAAGAAAAATAAAGAATGAAATGTATATTGACCGTAAAAATGATTCTCTAATCCTGTGTCAGAAATAAAGTTGCTTCGTAAGGAGTACTTGTTTCAATCCCCAATCCAAATGAATGTTATTTGGCGTACTTATTATGAAGTAATTTGAGAAGATAAGTAGTGGAGAGTATTACTTAAAACATGAAGGAACGTATGTGATTTTCTTTAAGTAATTTTTTTATTAAGCAGCGATGAAAACGATTAAAAAGCAAAATTCTCGAATAAATTGCTTATTATTTGAGCCACTGCTCCATTAAAGATGTGAATGGTAACTCTCTGTCAAATTAAATTACAACAGAATTTGACTACAAAGCGAGTCTCTAGTTTATACTCTCGTGTACAACTACAGTCCTGAATTCAGTGTTCAAAGTGCCTTAGCTAACTTTGCCAAGTACTCGAATCCTTTAATATATGATATATTACTATTATTGAATCCTTTATTATATGAGGCTTACAATTGGAATTAAGAGTGACGATATGCGTCGCGACCTTGTAAGTGATTTAGGTAAGTTTGTATCACTTCCATATGTTAGCAATAAATGGTTTTACCCGACTTTCACTTTGACAGTTTCACAATTCTTTCGGCAATATGTTATCGTTGGGCAAAGGAGTGCGAAATGTAATCATAACTGGATCTCATTTTTAACCAAGTGATGCAATGCAACGGCGAGCGAGAGTAGTTGGATGGGTGACTGCTTATGGCAAAGAAAAATAGGGGCTTCCGGGCTTCGGAAGGCGCTCTTTAGATGCTGGCGTAGTTGTAATGATAAGAAAGCATTCAGCCAAGTCGGAGGCCTTCGGGCAGCATAAAAACTCCCGACACTTGGATTGGACACTAACCCCCGTGGGAGAGTATGCTCTAATAATAAGCTTACTTACGGTTATGATGAGACTTAACTTGTAGCAGCCCATTAATGAGGTTAACTAGATTTATTTGGGTAAAAATTTACAGGTACCTAAATAGTTAGGAAATACAACCAACTTGTTCCATGAAATTTGTTCCATGAAATTCTATTGTCGACAAGTTACAAAAAATAGTACTATTTCACCACCGCTGCCGTCGAACTTTTATCATTACAAGAACTTTTATTGCTGACCTCTCATCTAAATTCCTTGCGAGTCTGAATGTTATTCTAAAACACCAGATGTCAAGCCAGTATTTGTTTATTGGACATTTCTTATGCACATAAAACGTGGAGCAAATAATTCAATAAACTTCATATAAAACCCGGGGAACAAGAAAATCCCTACAATGAACTTGGAATTACAGAATTACGTTTTGTGGTACGGATAAAATGTAAATTGTTGAAGTTTTGTTACAAAGAATTTTAAAATATGTTTTATCTATTTGTGAAATATGTTGACTAACAATTTTTGTTAATTTTGAGCATAAATTAACGAATTTAATTCAGTTCTCGGGAGTAGGAACAATATTATTTTTCTAAATTAATTGTACATACACCACCGCTTTACAGACAACCATTTCAAAAATACCTACTTCTAGAATGAAATATTATTTTAAGTGAAAAGTATTTACAAGAAATAATGCTTTATTGCTTTATTGTACACAGGATGACAAAGATGTCATTAAGAAAGTTAGTACAAAGGCGAGAAATATCTAATTATATAAAATAATTCAATATTATTCCCACCCTGTGAACACAGTTTCACATACTTAGGATAATTGAGAATTTTAACTTTAAAATTCTCAAACATCGTGAAAGAAACAAGTGTATTGAAAACTAAAACTTTCAGGTTCAAATTAACTTAATCCGTTTACGAAATTAATGACTAAGGAAAATCAAGGCCTAACGTCCCAAAATACTTAAGAAACTTCGTAGTCTATAGTGCTAATATTGTATTGGCTTTCCCTTTGGCAGCTGGATTGTCGTTCAACTTTATTTTACGCTCGAGCGGTCCCAATCAGAGAGTGTTGGGTATCAAGGCATAGCGGAAATATTGACAAACTTTATATTGGTGCTGTGACTTGAAATAAACTTATGCTGACTGAAAGAAAAATAAAGGTGATTTTTGTCTCTTATAAACTACAATATACGATTTATAGCGATGGGTTTATATTTTCTTGCAGGATGCTGATCATCTTTATCAAGCAAACATGGTCTTGAGTAGCGCCACGTAAATTGCTAGTTAGATGATTTCTTGACAAGACCCTATTAACGGCAATCTATTGTTAAGAAGTCTTCAGTCGAATAACTTTAAGAAGTGCTGACATGAATACATATTTTTATTTGAAAAATACTACGACCAAGACCTTCTTTAACTTATTGGAGGTCTTGAGCATAATATTAGGATAATGGGGCACCTATGACTTTGACAGAACACTATTTTCTTAGAATAAACAAAGAAAATAGATAGGCAATCCTTTAGATTTATGCAAAAGCTAATAAAAAAATGGGTACTGTAGTCAGTAATTTAGGTTCGATTTATTCGAATTAAAAAAGTTTTTCGGTAATAATGCTATGACGTTTATATTAAGAGGCTAGAAAGTGTCTAAAAGCGATTCATGTGGCATCTGTGCTTTTCACATAATTTAGCCAAAGACATCAATTCGTACAGCGATAGACTCGCCTATTTCAATATGAAATCACTGGAGGATCGCAGACGTATGCTAGATAATGTGTTCCTTGTTAAACTTGCTAATGGTTCTCTGGATGTGCCTGAATTATTATCTACTTTAAGTTTCTCTGTTGCCTCAAAGAATCCAAGAGTCTCTAGATTCAACATTCTACACTCAGCTGCATGCAAATCTAACTTAGGTCTAAATGCTCCTATAAATAGACTAACTAAAGACCACAATAGCTTAGCAAAAACTTTGAATATTGACCTATTTGCAGATAGTCTAGGAAAGATTAAGAAAAAAATCTTGCATTCTGCACAACTTTAAAATTTGTGATACTAAATATTATTATTTCTAATCTGTCTCTAATTTATTGTTATTAATTATTCATAATTTGTTATTTTTAGAAATTTTATTCGATTTTATTCTTGAAATCTTTATGATCTATGATAATTTTATGCACGATCCCAATTTGATTAATGATATTGAATGTATGTTATGAAATGCTTTGTAATTTTTTTGTAGAATTTGAAATGAAATGTTAATTATTATATTATTACTTGATGAACTGTATCGTAATTATTATTATTATTATTCTGTAACTAAATGAATTCAAGTCTTTTTTAATATTTTTTTTTTAATATTTTCTGTTGCTGTGAATGTAGTCGTCACTTATAATTGTACTGGCGCGCCATAATGCCATGGCGCTTAGAATGTGTATAACTTTATAATGCCTCGAATTGTATGTAATGGTCTTCAGTATGTTAGTGATATCGATTATCGTTTAGTGATCTGGCAGGAACTAGGGGGCCCCTATCGATCACGGGGCCATTTAATATAGGCCATATAAATTTAAGTTTATCCATAAATCGTTTTACATAATTATAGTGTCTGAGTAATCGTATTTCTAGTCGTAGCCAATTCATAAGCGTAACTTTTAAAAATAATTCTTGGTATATGAATAACGAAAGGCATTTGTTTACTTTGCAAGTTTATTTAGGACACGTCTCGACCCGACGCTCCAACAACCTTAGTGAGTTATTGGAATATTGGACTAGTTATTGGATAAAATGAATATCTGGCGAATAAAAGCGAAGTAGTTCGTAGTTACATACCGTACATAAACGTTTGCGTTAAGTGATGTAGTCATTTACATCAATGTATGGTATGTATTTGTATTTAAAATGTTAACAACATAGAAAGTACTAGCATAATGAAAAATAGCGCAGAGAGCTAGCGCAAATTAGGTGGGTTGTTGTAAACTCGTCACATAGTAAAATCGTGACGAAAAAAGTACTATTATAACTATTTGTAAAATCTAAATCTATCTATCTAAATGTTCTAGTCCACAGAGTATCGTGACAATTTTCCATCAGGTGGCTGTGGTGGTACTAATAAAGTAAAAACAGAAGTGGTGATAATACTCCTCCATAAGTTACATCGGTAGTAATTTTATCCCAGGTGAATAAATTGTTTTGGTTTCGAATACGCTGCCGGCGGGGACGTTTCTACAGAAAACGTACGAACATAATATTCTTATTATTTTGATAATTTTCTTTTTATATTATCGTCTTCAATACTGAAAATTTTGTCTATTCACTGCCAGCAAGTATAAATGCGTTATTTCGTCCGAAGAATGCTCCTAACTGTTTAAGAACTTTTCTTTTGTCCCGTCGTCACCTCATTGTGTCCACTTTCATTAAACTACAAAAGGAGCTGAAAGCGTTCAATCTCTTTTGAACAATGAACGAATGAGGCTACCACTTGTATAATATGTTTATTTCAAGATATTTGAAAATCACAATGCTAAAAATAAAATGTACTTAGCTAGCTGTTTTCAATTAGAATGTTCACTTTTCAAAGTTAGCAGTTTTAAAATTTCTTATCTTGGTATTTTAATTATTTCAATTTCTAATAAAACTACCATATCTGCCTGATTTTTACAATTTCCCGAATCACCAACAACACCAATTTAAAAGATGTTAAAATGATAACCACGTCGATTTTTGGACAAAAAATTAGCATGCTAAATTGTTCGTTCTAGTAGCGGCAACACCTTTTAATAATAATAATAATAAATGCTGATGGATAATGGTGCTAATTGAGCCTCAAATATTGAAATTCAAGCAAGAAATGGCACCAGCTATGAATTCTAAGATAATACTTATTAAATTTGTCTAAGTTATGAAGACGGCGGGGAGAGCAGGTTTATTTTAATCCGGGATTAAGATCTGCAAAGTTAATTAACCGGTACAAAGGCTATTACAAAAATAAATGGCTCGCTGTGGAAAGTAGACTCCATTTTCTCATACAGTTTCATTATGCAACAGAGTTGGTAACTTATAAAATATATTTAATAAATTAATAAAGTACATATTTCACTCAACAACAAACATAGAATAAAGACAAAGACACGAGTATATTAAACAAGGAACTGAACAAATCTTTAATACTAGAACTGAATATGATATTTATCTCTAATTCGAAGTTGAACTGAAAACTTAAAATATTGACATACCCTTAATTTTAGTAATAAATCGATTAAGTATTTTTATTGCTTAGAGTCTTTGCACACGGCGTGTTTTTGAAGCGGATTCGACGAAAACGACGAGGCGTTTCCTCGTACGATCGCGTTTTCGTAAAAATACGCCGTGTACATATTCTCTTAAAGACTTATTATTGAATACACTGAGGGAATAACAATTTTATTTTATGCCACGAAGAAGCGATCAACGATGTTCTTGAGCAAGCTTACAGAAACGAGCGAGTTAAAAGACATAAATTGAGCTATGCAAATGCTATTGGAAAAATGTGCGTTCAACATTATAGAACTTACTTTTTGAAGATTTTCATAACCATTCAATAAGTACCCCTACCTCATAACTAAATTTTAAAATTTCTTTGAATTTCAAAACTCATTCCTAACGTTACAATGCCTAATAATAGGTACTTAAAAGTATTTCTGAAATGTATATATTTTAACTTGTCAGAAATTTTATTCCAATTTGTAATGCAGAATCCTGTCTGGCATTGGATTCAGGAGCGAAAACCTCACGATCATTTACCTTCAAACGAATTAACTTTATTTTGAAAAACTGTTGTAATTAAATAATGAAAAAAAGCATAAAAAGTCGTAAGATTTTACACGTTGTTTTTTTTATGGAAATCGAAATGATCTGACAATCCATCTGATGGCTAATCTAAGTGACTATCGTCGGCCATGAACATCAGCAACACCAAAGGCATCGCTGATGCGTTGCCTGCCAAGAAAGAAAGAAGGAAAAGAAAGAAAGAACTGGCTCTCAAGCCCCCAGCCAAAACACGACGAGTCGTTTGGCGGACTCATTTAATTTAGTTGTTGTTGTTAACTTAGTTCAACAATTTTGATTAATTGACCATTTTATCTAGTTCTCTAGGATATTTTAGGATAAAATACATACATACCTATTTATGAAATCTATAAAAAATCATGTAAGTATTTTTCAAGCTGATTTATACTTAGATGCTATGTTATGAAATGTTGATTCTAGTAATTGCTGATGTTTTTAAACTTTTGACACTAGAGTGAAGCAAAGTGTCGTTAAAAACCTTGGTACTAAATTATGAAATAATCCCATTAATAACAAACAAAAAAAAATCATTTTATTTTATCGCACTTATCTATACGTACTCTATACAAATAAATAAAATTGGAGTGTCTGTTCGTAATATTAAAATAACCGCTTTTTACTAAGTGCATTTGGATGTATACACGGTACATAATAATATACCAGAACAAAATTTTTCACAATTTTTGTCTGTTTGTTCCGGCTAATCTCTGAAATGGCTGGACCGATTTTGACTGGACTTTCACTGGCAGATAGCTGATGTAGCAAGGAATAACTTAGGCTACTTTTATTTTAGAAAAAATAGTTTGTTACGCGATACGAAGTTCGCTGGGTCAGCTAGTTACTATTAAAATAATACTCTATAATCACCAGTCATTCTGGAGTTACGAATGAGGCCGATCAAAAAGAACCATGGGCACGTATTCGGATGTATTTTCATTAAAAAGATGCTTTTATCGATGTCTCACAAACTAGGTCGACATTTCAGTTCAGCCATCCAACTTGTGACCTAACACTCTGCTTTAAGTGTTACAATTTGTTTTATAAAAGAATTCATTATTTTAATTTGAGCCTCAGCAGCTTTAATTTATACCCACATGGAGTTTAAATGAATAAAATTGTATCATTACGATGGATATTAATAGTAATAGCTTACGCAAGTTGGAATCTTGAATTATTTGTTGTCGTTTATAAATAAATAAATAACGCTTCACACTCATAGCCCCACACTAGGATTCCATGTGTCGTGGGTGCCATGGACAACACACTAGACAAGGACATTCACACCCAGACCGAGAACAGAAATTCAAACTCATCATTCAAATTACGGCCTCGCTAGGAATCGAACCCAGGACCCTCGGTGCGGCGATCCGGCATGGTAACCATTGCGCCACACTGGTCGTCATTTTTAGTTTAGATATCTAGGCCCAATTTTATTTTTCCAATGAGCTTCCCTTACATCTTCACGCGGACGGAAAAGATAATGTGTAAGTTGTGACTAATAAAAACATAATAGCTAGTACATACTTAAAAGCAGCTGCTGTATTATCCCGTGAGAGTAGATCCATTTTCTGTTATAAAAAGTAACCTATAATTATTTATTGCAGGATTCAAACTATTTGCATTCATTTATTTAATTTATTTGAATCCGTTTAATGATTTTTGCGTGATTGTGTAACAAACAATAAAGTTTGAAATGAAATAATCTTTATTCATGTAGGTATCACTAAAGGTTTCACTAAAGATATATGATCAATAAGGCTTTAAGACAACATGTTGAGTAACACTTGAAGCGTAGCACCGTACTCGTAGTACCGTAGTACCGTAGAGACTCAGTAAGGTATTGTACAATACAAGATACAAGTGACAACTCAGCGTGCACTTTCAAGAGAAACGATACCGTATCCCCAGAGGTAGAGGAAACGTATATTCCATATAATTCAAATAAATAAAGTAGACCCGCGACAATCCGACAAACATTTTGCAGGGCGATATTGGAATATCGATTTTTTCGGATTAGAGTACTGCCTACTATGACTGACTAATATAATTATTGTGATCCTCTATAGTCCGAAATTTTTGGAATAAAAGTACCTTGTAATCCGACAAATTGCAGAGAATCTATTTGAAGTTTGATGAATTGATTTTTTATGTACAATGAACAGTGATAGGCTTGTCGGAATACAGGGGGCGCCGGATAAGACAGGGTCTGAATAACCGCGGCTCCTCGTATAAGCATTTATAGCCTAACGTTTTAACAGTCTCTCAAACGTCTGGAACTTTGAAAGCGTATTTCAACCTCAAAAGTTTTAATTATGCTTTTAGTAAGAAATACGATTCGAAAGACCATAACGTTAGTGTCTGTTATTTACATAGATTGTAAAAGCTCTATACTTCTACAGAATATATCTACTAGGAGGTACGCAATCAATGCAGCAATTGCAATTAGTCATGTGAAAATTAAAATTTCAAGCCCAGTTCATCTATACTAAGATATAAAGAGGAAAGATTTGATTGTTTGTTTGCATTGAATAGGCTGCGAAACTACTGAACCGATTTGAAAAATTATTTCACTGTTAGAAAGCTACACTATTCCTGGTGATCATAGGCTATATTTAAAAAAAATAGGGATCCTTAATAAAACTCCAATAATGTAACCCAAGGTGTAAAAAATAGGAAAACCGAAGCAAAGCGAGGGCGGTTACTCGTTTAAAATAAAACTAACCATTATTTTAGACAAATTATTATAGTTTAAACAGGCTGGTCTGTTCATACGTGCGACAGCGACGCGGTAAAATGTCGCACAACGACAATCGCATATGAAAATTCACACGTGTTCCAAAATGTCGAGTAGGAACATCACCCACTTGCATTTACATAAACACACAAACACACACGCGCGCACACTCACTCACACATATTATTGAAAGAATTTAAATTGTTTTTATAAACTGTAGAATATAAGCATTTTATTTTATGGGATGGGCGTAAACTGCTGTGACAATTTTTGCTATTGCTGTTGTTTACGATCAAATTCATTTCTATTAAATTGTTTTTCGTGGAAATAAATCTTGCAATAAAAATATTTTGAAACATCTCTGTCGCGTTGCTTTCGCTAGTGAACAGATTTCTGCAACATACGCCAGGAACATGAGGTAATATGGGGTTAGATAAGTAATAAGTAATGACATAAGAACCTCAACGTGGGTACTCAGTTTACTTATTTTCTTTTATATTTCATCGAGGAATCTTTTGCTCTCACGTTCCTTCAACAAGCAATTTACGATTTCAAACGTCTTTGCCCTTTTGTAGCCACTTATCAGAAGAAAGTCACTTTTTGCATTACGTCTTTCGCAATTATCCTCAATTCGCCTCTTCACACTCGACTTCACTCGAGGAGTTCATGCGAGGCACGAGCGACGTTTATTCTACAGATAATATGTCATTTCGTGCGACAAGTTATTTACCTATTGGCCAAGGTGAACACTTCATATCTTTTGTTGATATTAATATTATTATTGCGAAACTTTGTGTCTTTCTTAGAAACACTGAACTGATTTTAATTAAAAGCGAAATGAAGAAAGATTACTTTGCGGCGGATTTTTGTCATTATTAAGCTTACTTTACTACTTTAGTAGCTCAAGAAAGAAAAGTAGTTTTTCGTAGAACCCAATGTCTTGGGTAATATTAATTTTTAATTTTGATAGCTGGATTAATTAAGGACAGCAAGGCTATTCTGTTTTGTAACTCGACAGCGGAATCCGCGGTGAGTGTCAAAATTCCTATCTTTAATCGTTTGTAGTTCGAGTTCGAGACTCACTTCACTTCGCATGTGCGTACTAGATGATTAGAGAATGACATTTCAAGATGATGCAAGTTCGATTTCGAGTTTGTGTTTTAGAGTTGAGTGAGCTTCCATTTCGAGTTTGTATTTTAGAGAATAGCCCTCCAGTACCTGCTGAATGAAAGCGAAACCAGGGTCTGGAGCGGAGTTTCCAATGTAACCGATGGACTTCCTACGAAAGTGTACAAACGATGGACAGAGTTGTACCTTGTAGGGAAACCAAAGGTCTGAGTTTCTATTGCAGCCGATGGACTGGCTATAAAAGGAGGTACAAATGACGAACTGTGTTATGTTGGGACAAAAACATGAAGATTAGTTTCTCTTGTAGTCGATGGATGTGCTTTTACACATGTGAATTATAGTGGTTATCCTATATAGACGTTGTACCGCCCTGTCTGACCTTACCACGTTACTTTAGTGATTGGTTATTTAATTCAAGTCACGGATACAACCTGTATCGAGCCGTAAGTAAATTTTGTAGCGTGGGTATGTGTAATCTGGATGTTAATGGATGGATGTTTTTGAATAAAATTATGGAAACCACCACCTTGCCCAGACACGTTTATGAAAATCTTCTCTGTTGTCAGCGCAAACTAAGTTTTTGATAGCTTTGATCATTGCTAGAACTAGAAATGTGTAACAGATGCAAAATACATTAAATTTTAGTAAAATAAAAATGGTTGTCTGTAAAGTCGGTTTACGGACGGTAGTTTAACGTGACAACGTCATGACCGCTCCAATCAACTACGATCGCCTACGCTCGCTACGCCACGGCGCCGCTAGCTACGCTACGATACGTCGACCGTAGCCGATAGTGCCTCTCTCTCTCGCTTTTGCCGCTGTCTCGCTCGCGGAACGCTACATTTTTTCAAAGATGCGCCCGATGTGGCACTCATCGTTTTAATAGACGTTATCACGTCAAAAAAAAAACTATTTGTTATTTGCGAGTTCTAATCTGCAAATACGGATATGTGAATAAGCTGTAATTTCTCGTTTTCAATTTTATGTAACTCCGTACGACATTACGAATACCTTTGATAAAATGTACGCATATCAACCCTTGTTCCCTGATAAAATAGCCTACAGCCCGTGACTTCCAAGGTCTTGTGACTACACTTAACGTGATTGGACAATCACAGTAAGTCAGAGCGATGCTTGGCAGCGGAACAGATAAGAGTCTGGCATCCTCGCAAATGGGCTTGGCTCTTAGTGTTTCGTATCTACGTATCTGGTTCAAATTAATGTTGAAGCTCCATTTGTAATGTATTCGGATTTTGTAACGTAATAATTTGAATATTTGAATATGAGTATTCGAGCGTTTGGATACGCGAATGAATTAACAGTAGGTTTATGTTATTAATATATCCTGTGTTAAAAGATTGAGAGCAAGCATTTAACGTCCCCGAAGCCTAAGATATTTTGTACTGAACCTGCTTGCAAAGCGAGTTGTCCCGGGTTCGATTCCCGGCAGGGACAGATTTATGTCACAGATAAACATTTGTATTCTTTATACGTACTTGTTATGTCTTATTTGGATTGTTCATGCCACCCGCGACAACGTGTTCAACCATTCATTATTAATTGTAAGTATTTTTTTCAAGTATTATCATGATTTTCAAACTTTCATAGAGTAAGATGAAGTCTTACATTACCTCTTCGCTGCGCCTTCATCACATATTACAGAATGGCATTAAGGTCTAGTGTTTCTTCACTGTTATTGAGTTAAGCCGACCGTATGAGACGACAAATATTTACCCGAAAGAGTGCGAGTAAATATCGGTAATATGAATCCTGTTTCTTATAACGTTTCTGTGTGGTTTTTGTAAAAGAAAAAATATTTCATACACAATACATATTTAACTATACTACTACATATCAAGTAAATATTAGTTCAAGAAGCTCATAGCTCGGGGGTTTCTGTCCTTTGTCATGGAAATTAAAGAAATAACAAGCACGGTCGGTGGATGGCTGGCTGACAGCTAGAGGCAAAATAACTTGTACGCTTCCGTGCTTCAGAGGGTACGGAAAGCGAGTACCAGAACCGAAGTTCTGGTTACTGAAGGTTAGTAGTCTTTTAAGACATTGTGATGGCTTTCGAGCAGGTTAAAATCTTCCAATATTTCAGTTAGCAACTATAAATATAAAATTACTTCAGCGTTTATTTTATTTCTTACGATATCTATGAATGTGTTCTAAGGATATCCATCATAACTATTGCTATATGACGATAACTTTAACCAGAGTTTGTTCACTTTCAAATCCTTATCCAGAAATATTTTTTTATGTACTTTTTAGAATAGAATAGAATAGAATTTATTTCTTCAAGTTAACACTGCAGTACAAAAAGGCAATATGATATCTTACACTATACTTATAAAAAGAAATGTTGAATAATGTAGCAGTAAAAACTTGACGAAATAGGGCCACACTCAGCACTGGCCGCAGCAAGCCACGATCGCTGATTTTCAGGGCGACCCTAATTCGTATAGTTCGATTAGTGACATTAAACGCAAAAAAAAAGAAAAACTAATATAATACGTGAATCTAAATAAACATAAAAATCTAAATAACTAATAATGGAACCTATCAAATTACGTGATACAAGAAATATACCTCTCTACTATTTCTACCATTAACCTCTCTTTTATTTACTCAATCCAACGCCCAACTCCGAACTCCCGCGTATTTGTACGCACAATCCTAAGTGTGTGTGTGTGTGTGTGTGTGTGTGTGTGTGTGTGTATGTGCGTGTGCGTGCGCGCGTGTAGAATCAGAAATCAGACTGAGACAGAGAAATCAGACTGCTTAAACGAGATTCATCTATTGTGACTCTTGTAAGTCCAGAAGGTGCTTCTTATTATGATCTCTTGAAAGCTGCCGCAGTCTTTGAAGCACGAACAGGTGGCGGGAGGTTGTTCCAGCATGTCGTGGCGCTATATTTGAAACTACCACGAAATGCTGCTGTACGGGATACAGCACATTTTCACATTTTGTACTAAGTAAGTGGATTTATTCAAAATCAGATTGAATAAAAATATGATATTTAGGTTCTAAATATGACACATCAGAAGTCATGATGCTTTAAGCCTAAATTTTCCCTTGTGAATCTGAACAACGCTAAATGAAATTTATTAAAACATTGCTTTCTATGAAGTTTTTTTTTTGTGTCTGACCAATAAACTACAAAAAATGCTTACTTAGTTGAATACAGACGACAATATTTGAAACTAAAGACGAAGTTTTGTTAAACACAAAACTTTCCTTTGTCCGGTTTGAAATAATGAATGGCGTTTATTAAAAAGCTTTTTTCTTTTATCTGCAAACTGATTCATCGATTAGAATAATTTAATTTTACTTTTATTGTTTAAGTCTGATAAGATTTTAAATAATTTACTTTACATAACTAGTTTAAAACTTGTTCACTTTTTAAAAGATTGTTCTTCTCTCTATAATCTGAATAGCCGTGAAATATAAAAACATAAAAATCAATCGATCCATCATTAGGCAGAGTCGGAATAAATGTACAGAATTTGAAACTTTAGAGTTAGCGACAACTTTATTAGAGGAAAGGCAGTGAAGCAACCAAAAAGTTTTTGAGAAGTCACGTGTCATCAATCAAAAAGTTATAAATAACGTTCTTTTGAAATAAGATAGCTATTAGTAATTAACAAAACTTAAACACACGTAATTGGTTGTCGGTAAAGAAAAGATGAGAAGACTAGAATTACACCTCAGGCAATTATTATTAAATAATTAAGGTGACAGCAAAAGCGATAAAGTAAAAGCTCCGATGATATTTTCTAACGCTAAGATCATTAATAAAATTAGTATTGATTACAAATTAATTAATACGAAAAAAGACTTATTACACTTGTAATTTGTACTAGGTTCAGGTTTAGAAGCAAAAATGTTGAATATTATGCAATGTTCATACATTTGTCGAAGGTTGGCAACATGTTAGAGATGACCACCCTAATGTGTAGGTAATCTGTATTTGTAATCTGTATCCTATGTCTGTATCGTTTGCTTGTCACGTGACTGACATGTACGTCACAGTCTGTCACTGATCTGTAGTTTTGTGCATTACGGCTTCGGTTAAAATAAAACTCAATTTATCAAGAAACTGCGTATTCTTTGAAAATAACATCAGGTTATGGGCCCAGGGCACATAATTCGAAGATTGAGGAATAGTACGGCACGAGATATAAGTTACTCGCAACGAAAGTCGTAATTACGCAGCAACGGGAAGCCGGCCGGCAAGAGGGCAAAGGCGGCAAACGGGCAAAGCGGCAAAGTGAGGTTAATTTTTGCTGATTCACGCGGCGTGGTGTGGTTTATTCTCAAGAAAAACTTGTTCTGGGCTGTGAACAGGGTTGGAAAATGGAGAATAACAATAATGTCAACGTCATGAAGCTGGAAGGTTCCAGAAATTGGAATTTATGGAAATTCCAAACAATGGTGTTGTTACGTGGCCATGGATGGCTAGAAATTGTGGAGGGAAAACGCGTGAAGCCCGAAGTTGCGTCTGAAATAGCTACATGGGAAGCGAAAGATGCCAAGGCACAAACATTATTGGTTACACGGATGACTGAAGAGGTAATGTTACACATTATTACATGCACGAGCTCAGCTGAAATGTGGAGAAAACTTCAAAGCGTGTATGAACAGAAGACTGAAACGAGTATACACATCATTCAACAGCGCTTCTTTCAGTATAAATATGAAAAAGGAATTGACATGTCAGTTTTCTTGTCAAAAATTCAAGAAATGCAAAATCTGTTAAAACAGATGGGTGAAGAAATTTCAGATAAGTTTGTTATTACAAAAATCTTAATGTCATTGCCTGACGAATACAAGCATTTTGTGTCAGCGTGGGAGTCGGCACCTGACGACAAACAGACAATTGACAATTTGGTGGCCAGACTATTAATTGAAGAAGAGAGATTGAAAGAAAAAAATGAGGAGTCCAGACAAACTCAATCTTCTGCTTTCGTCGTGAAAAATAAAAAACAAGTTAAGTGTTATAAGTGTGGCAAAATTGGACATTACCAAAGTGAGTGTAAAGATCATAAAAACAACAGCGATGAAAATGTAAACAATAAAAATTGTTTTTATTGTGGAAAGTTCGGTCACTTCAAGGCACAGTGCAAGTTTAAAAGACAAAAAGCTATTAAAACTGAGAACAACAAAATAAAGAGTAATGCATTTGTAGTATCGAGGTCATCGAATGAACAGCATAAATCAAAGTGGCTGGTCGACTCTGGTGCAAGTGAACACATGTGTCGAGATCGAGCATTGTTTACATCATTTACTAGTACATCGGAGCAGCAAGTAATCATCGGTAATGGTGCAATAATAAGTGCCCTTGGTTGCGGACAAGTGGCAGTGCAAGTTTCAAACGGAACCGATTGGATTGACACAGTTATAGATAATGTTTTGTATGTTCCGGAATTGAAAAATAATCTGTTTTCAGTCAATCGTGCTACAGATAAGGGTTATGTTATGATGACAGATGAGAGGTTATGCAAATTCTACAAATGTAATGAAGTATGCGCCATAGCAGAAAGAATTGGAGATTCATATTATATGGAATTACGGTATAAATATGAGTATGAGACTGCAAGTACTGCAACATTAGTGCGGAATGATTTAAATGAGTGGCACAAAAGATTAGCACATCAAAACTTTGCTTATGTTAAAAATATTTTGAAGAAATATAATATCAATGTCAAACAAACTACTAAACCTGAGTGTGAGAGCTGTTTAGTTGGAAAGATACATCGATTACCATTTAGCAAAAGTGAACATGTAAGTACAAGGACTTGTGAATTAATTCATGCCGATACTTGCGGCCCGATGGAAGAAGCATCTGTTGGTGGATCCAGATATTTTGTCATACTGAAGGATGATTATTCCAATTACAGGAGTGTGTACTTTGTCAAAACAAAACATGAAATCAAACATTGTATTGAGAATTTCATTAATAAAGCTGAAAATATAAGTGGAAATAGAGTAAAGTGGTTTAGAAGTGACAATGGTCTAGAATTTGTAAACAAAGATGTGAAGGAAATGTTTTCAAAGCGTGGAATAATACATCAAACAACTGTACCATATACGCCGGAACAGAACGGGAAGGCTGAAAGGGATAATAGAACTTTAGTAGAAGCAGCGCGGACGATGTTGCATGAAGAAAACCTTCCAAAGACGCTGTGGGCGGAAGCAATCAATACAGCGGTGTATGTTTTAAATAGAACTGGAAAAAGTCATGAAAGTGGAAGGTCTCCATTTGAAGTATGGACAAATAAAAAGTTTGACATACATGAGTTAAAAGCCTTTGGCGCTGAAGTATATGTCCACATTCCGAAGGAAAGAAGGAGGAAATGGGATAAGAAAGGTGAAAAAGGCTTGATGGTGGGCTATGAAGAAAATGTGAAGGGATATAGAATTTACTTTTCACAGAGGGACACAGTGGAGACAAAGAGAGATGTTGTTTTCTTAAACCGAGACGGTAAAGAGGAGAAACTTCAAGTGAAGGAAGGCGTAGAAAAGGAATTGGTGATGAATGAATTGGCAATAAACCTGGAAGAAGAACTGGCAGAAAATAGTAACCCTGAGGTGGAAGTGAATGAGCAAAGTACTAAGTTAGATGAGTCATTGGACGCAACTCTTACAAGTAGTGTTGGAGAGGATGGATCAGAAGATGATTGTGATAGTGAGTACTTGCCATGCACTGATGATGAGGCATGTCTGTTGGAAGAAAGTATTTCACCTTCAGAAGAAAGAATTCAGTTCAGAAGAAGGCGGGTAAGAAAACAAACAACTTTCTATAAATGCAATAATGTGCAGTTGAATGAGTGTGAACCTGTTACATATACTGAGGCTATGAAAAGAAGTGATGCAAGTAAGTGGAGTGAGGCTATTGCAAGGGAATTACAGACTTTAAAAGACAATAATACGTGGGTTGATTGTGTTGTACCGGTGAATGTAAAAACAATTAGCAGTAAATGGGTTTTTAAAATTAAAAATATAAATAATGGTTTACAGTACAAGGCTAGATTAGTTGCCAGAGGGTTTGAACAACAGGAGTCACTTGATTTAAATGATATTTATGCCCCAGTTGCAAAGTTGTCCACATTTAGATTATTTGTAGCAGTAGCAACTAAATTAAATGTTCCAATTTACCAAATGGATGTAACGGGAGCTTTCTTATATGGGGAGATAAAAGAAGAGGTGTATCTTAGTTTACCTGAAGGGGCTTATTCAGGGGATAATAATATTGTAAAATTAAATAAGTCTTTATATGGCTTGAAAAGTTCACCTAAGTGCTGGAATCTAAAATTTAATACAGTTATAATTAAAGAGGGTTTTATAAGGTCAAAATGTGAGTCATGTCTATATAAAAAGTATAATGGCAAAGATAAAATTTTTGTATTAATTTACGTAGATGATTTGTTAATATTTGGTACAAATGAACATGAAATTACAAAATTAAAAATTATACTGAATAAGGAATTTAGGATGAAAGATCTAGGATTAATTTCAGATTTCTTAGGAATAAATGTAAAACAAAATTTGCAAAATGGTACAACTATATCGATACCTCTGGGCTCAAAGGGCGTATAGCACAAAACAGCTACTTTTCAGGAGAGCCAAAAAACCTAAAAAATAAAACAAAATTAGCTATAACTTTTTTGTCTCAATGATTATAAAAAAACAATCTATGAGAAAAATACTTATATTTTCCTATATTTTAAGTTAATATTATTAAACGAAGTCTAAATATAATAGTTTCCAAAATAGTTTTGCTTTACTACCTGAAAAAAACTGCAAAATGTCCTTTACACCCCTTTAAAAACACTTAACTTTATTAACTTTGGCAGTAAAGATAACCTAGCGTAAAAAAGTTGTATATTATTATGTAGTAAATGATAATAGCAATGTTTAATTGTGTTGTAAATCACAAAGTTTGCATTTAAAATTGTACAACTTTCATAATAAAAAGAGTTAAACGGGGTGGGAGGTACCCCATCCCATCCTGATGGATTATTCTTATAATCCCCGTCCCAATGGAGATTATGGGAATAACCAAAAAGGTTTTTAAAAATTAATTAATTGAAGAGTTATTGTTAATAGTTTTTAACCGACTTCAAAAAAAGGACGAGGTTCTCAATTCGACTATTTTTTTACCCAACTTCAAAAAAAAGGAGGAGGTTCTCAATTCGACTGTATTTTTCTTATGTTTGTTACCTCAGAACTCTCGACTGGGCGAACCGATTTTGATGATTCTTTTTTTAATCGAAAGCTGGTGGCTGTCATGTGGTCTCACATAAAATTTATTGAGATCTGACAATGGCATCCATGAGAAAACCATATAAGTCGTAAATTTGTATTAAGAATGTGCGCGACAAATGGACGAATAACTCAATATCACGCCAACCGATTTCGATGATTCTTTTTTTAATCGAAAGCTGGTGGCTGTCATGTGGTCTCACATAAAATTTATTGAGATCTGACAATGGCATCCATGAGTAAACCATATAAATCGTAAATTTGTATTAAGAATGTGCGCGACAAATGGACGAATAACTCAATATCACGCCAACCGATTTCGATGATTCTTTTTTTAGTTGAAAACAGGTGCGTTTCATGTGGTCCCACATAAATTTGAACAGATCTGACAAGTAGTTTTTGAGTAACTTTGAAGTCGGTTATTTTTTGTTAATAAAATTTATTATTATACGTAATAAAAGGGCAAATAAGAAAGTTTTAAGCTATTTTTTGGTTATTTATTTTTAGAATTATTTTCTTTTTCAGTATTATTTTCATCTTCTTTATCTTTTCCTTCTTTATCTTCTTCATCAGTTTCATTTAATGTATCAGAAATGCGTTATACGCCCTAATACTCATAATTGGATTCCTATACAACCTAGGACATTTTTAACTTGCGCAGTAATGTACTTTACGGCCCGATTTCCTGTTTCATTCTGGTTTAGCAGCCCAAAATAGATGGGGCGTAAATAACATTTTTGTGCGAATTTGGCAACTTCGTATATACCAATCGATAGAGAATGAAAAACTGAATACGATGGCATTATTAACTCCATATGGCCCAAAATGTGCTTTACGCCCTTTGAGCCCAGAGGTATCGATATTATCACAGAAAAATTATTTAGAAAACATTATTAAAAGATTTCAAATGGAAAATTGTAAACCAATGATGTCCCCTATGGATCAAAATTTTAATAGTAAAATATTTGATTCTGATTTAAAATGTGATAAAAACATTGAAGGAATTTGTAGACAAATAATTGGTTGTCTTATGTATGCTGTTTCTGGCACTAGGCCTGACCTTAGTTTTGCTATTTCTATGTTGAGCAGATATCAGAAGTGTGCTAATAGTACATTATTGAGTGCGCTGAAGAGAGTTTTGCGTTATGTAAAACATACTGTTAATTATCATTTGATTTATAAATGTAATGACACAATATTACAAGGTTTTTGTGATGCTGATTGGGGAGGTGACCAAAGAGACCGAAAGTCTACTTCAGGTTACTTATTTACTTTTGCAAATTGTTTAATAGTATGGTGTTCAAAGAAACAATCTTCTGTGAGTTTGTCTTCCACAGAAGCTGAGTACATTTCCATGAGTATGGCTGCTAGCGAAGCATGCTGGCTTATTAATTTGTTACACGATTTTGATTTCCAAAATGTATGTCCAGTAAATTTGTTTTGTGACAGTCAGTCAGCAATATTGAATGCAAGTACAGATTCTATTAAACGCTTGAAACATGTAGATATCAGATACCACTTTGTTAAGGATTTAATTAAAAATAATAAGATTTGTATTAAATATATTTGCACCTCGAAACAACCAGCAGATATGTTAACGAAATCTCTAAGTAAAGAATTAATTTTAAAGTTTTTGAAACAATGTGGTGTAGGAGATGTAATGAACCATGAACCATAAACTAATACTGTTGTGTCATTGATATTGTTTTTAAGTATTAGAATATTTTTTTTGTTAAATGTATAACATTGAGAGGGGGTGTTGAATATTATGCAATGTTCATACATTTGTCGAAGGTTGGCAACATGTTAGAGATGACCACCCTAATGTGTAGGTAATCTGTATTTGTAATCTGTATCCTATGTCTGTATCGTTTGCTTGTCACGTGACTGACATGTACGTCACAGTCTGTCACTGATCTGTAGTTTTGTGCATTACGGCTTCGGTTAAAATAAAACTCAATTTATCAAGAAACTGCGTATTCTTTGAAAATAACATCAAAAAAATAATAGGGTATTCTATATGACGCCTATATGACGTCACACCATGGCGGCTCGTGTTTTAGGTCACGTGATATACAGATTGAAAATTACGGCTTTTAATTTAAAAAAATAATGTGCTTTTATGACTCAAAATCAGAATATTTAAGTATGTTTATACATAAATTTTAATTTTTATCATTCATAATTTATTTTTCACTACAGAAGGTACCCTATTATGTGAATTATGGATGTTGGCTGGTCGTAATAGATTTATTTCAAAAAAGGGAAAGAATATAAAATAAAACTTTAATCCTAACTTATCTAAACCTAACTAACTGGTCTCAATTACTACACGATCGAGTAAGAGCACCAGCAGCGGAGGCGACCGCTTGCTTCGACGATTCGGGCAAGCGCGTCGTGTGGTGGAGACGCTGGCGCGAGGCGTCGCTGGTCCGTGGGTGGCCGTAGTCTCCAAGAAGCAGCTGATGTTGCGCAAGGCTCCCCGAGCGTGTGAATGTTTCACGGGTGGCCGTAGTCTTCGGAGAAGCAGCTGACATTGCGCAAGGCTCCCCGAGCGTGTGAATGTTGCGCTGTGACGTAGGGGGTGTAAAGGCCGTGTAACATGTTTGTCAACTCCGACGCACGATCGGAGTTTAACGATATCTAGTTTAACTACAATCATGAAATCAGTAACAACGGATAATGATAACGACTGATGATGATGATGTTTTACATTATCAGAATAGGGTGTACCAAGATTATTATTATCATTAGATGGCGTTGTTGCTGATCAGCCATCCAACGCCATCTAGATTCTGTGTTACGAATTACAAACATAACGCATAAAGTAACAGAGAAAGTTTAATTTTACCCCCCATAAAATTTCATACCGCTGCAGCGCTGCCTTAATTAATATGAAAATCGATGGTTGTAGAGTTAAACTCCAAAGACTACTTCATTATTTATTTTCGGCATTTAATTTTATTAAATTATAATTTGACGTGGTCATTCAACCTAAGTACAGCTGTTGGATGATAAGTTTTATTTTGTAGTCGTAGGATATCGTTGTACTCGTTGACGTAACAGTGCGAGCAGGGTGAAGCATATTGCGCCTAAGTGCGAGTGAGCGCGCAATATGCTTCGCCCTGTCAATGAGTGCAGGGAGATACTGCGACTATTATATTATGGTATAACGATTGGTCCCGAGTTCGATTTCCTTCCGGGGCAGATATTTGTGGCAGACGAATATTTGTACTCGGGTCATGGGTGTTATAGTGATGTCTAATTTGTGTTGTCCATGGACCATGGCACCCACGACACAGGGAATCGTAGTATGGGGCTATGAATGTACCTATAGCATTTATTATTATTATACTCGTAGTTAGTGATCTGCCAACAAACCAGTCGCAGCTAACCCTAGAGGTTATGTTACGAAAATTTTGGCATGTGGCCAGCTTAATGATAAGAACGTAGTACAAGTATCCGACTCGGTGAACTCATTTTTATGATTTTCACCACAATATTCGAGGGACCTGATAACTCGATAACATTTTTGGGTATAAATCCTTTGCTTTGTGAAAGGCATTATGTAAAAAGTCTTTTTGGATATTCTCTGAAATGTCTCGTTTTGTAATTATAGCGTTTAGATGTGAACAAAGCAAACTGCCGGCTTGTAGCTGGAACTAAAATATTATGTTCTTATAATTGATGGAATCCTATCATAAACATAAAAAATCCTAATATTTCTTCTGTTTTTTTTTTAATATTAATTTTATTAAAATTTACATACAACAACACCAAGAACGCTTCATTTCGGATTCTTACAATATAATAACCAATGCTTCAACTTTGCTTTTGGTAGATAATGTTATGATACTATAACCATAAAAATGCACTTACAACATTGCACTAGTATTTTACCCTCAATGGTAGTAGTTTATGGCTACGTACCTAACTTTAAACTTCGAAGCAGTTTGCTTAGTTGCAACCCTAAGTTCGAAACTTTCTCACAATATTTCTTCCCTTTATTTCAGCTCCGTAAATTGAAATTTTGGAAACTCTTGTCAAGATTTTATTATGCTAGACAATTTTAAAACTATAAGATAGTTAAAGTGAGGCCAAACGAGCTAATTTTTTGACCTTGAGTCACGTAAAATGAGTCAGTTTCGACGTCAATTTTGCGTCGCCATGTGGTACAAATTCTAACCAAGATTAGCAGTTTAGCACTTTATAGCCAAATATTTCGCAAACTGTGATACATTTGTGATAGCCTAGCGGTAGAACGTTGGTCTCCCGAACGAAGGGGCCTGAGTTCATATCCTAATTAACATGTAACACGCACCTCTAATTTTCAAATATTATGTGCGTATTACATGTTAATTATCACTTGCTTCGGTGAAGGAAAACATCGTGAGGAAACCTGCACACCAGAAAGTTCTCCATAAAAGTTCTCGAATGTGTGTGAAGTCTACCAATCCGCACTTGGCCAGCGTGGTAGACTATGGCCTAACTCTCACATTCTGAGAGGAGACCCCGAGCCCAGCAGTGGGACAATTATGGGTTGTTGCTTTGCTTTTTTTTTATTTCGCAAACGGACTCCTAATTCCAAAAATGTTTTTAGACGACCCATAATATTTTGGAAGGCCTTTTCAACGATACCCCACACCATACGGTACGTGACGAATAAAAAATCATCCTCACGTTACCTGTAGGGGAGGTAGGTACCCTGAAAAAAAAGTTTTCCAATATTTTATTCTACGATTCTGGAGTTCTAATCTTTCTAACACTAAGGGTCTCAGCGTTTTTAGGGTTCCGTAGCCAAATGGCAAAAAACGGAACCCTTATGGATTCGTCATGTCTGTCTGTCTGTCCGTCCGTATGTCACAGCCACTTTTCTCCGAAACTATAAGAACTATACTGTTGAAACTTGGAAGGTAGATGTATTCTGTAAACCACGTTAAGATTTTTACACAAAAATAGAAAAAAAAAACAATAAATTTTGGGGTTCCCCATACATAGAACTGAAACTCAAAAAATTTTTTTCATCAAACTCATACGTGTGGGGTATCTATGGATAGGTCTTCAAAAATGATATTGAGGTTTCTAATATCCTTTTATTCTAAACTGAATAGTTTGCGCGAGAGACACTTCCAAAGTGGTAAAATGTGTGTCCCCCCCCTGTAACTTATTATACTACTTGCTGCTTATTATGTTACTTGCTGCTACGGAACCCTTCATGGGCAAGTCCGACTCGCACTTGGCCGCTTTTTCTTTGTACAGACGGACGGACATGACGTAACTACAAGGATTTTACTTCGGAACCCTAAAAATATACCTACGGACCTGATATTTCGTTCACAATCCATAGCAATTTAGTAATGGAATTTCAGTCTAAAACATCGACGGACAACACGTAGCCGTGCAATATTTTAAAGAGAATGGCGCTCGAATGCACTGGTGCTGGAAGAGTTACTGAATGAATTTATTCATAGCCTCCTGTTATCCCTCCGCGATGTGGAAATTAAGTGTCACTTGCGACTGGAGAACCATTATGTTGGAAGAACGGAGGAAATCAGTACATCGACGGACGCTCCTAACGAGACGCTTTATTCTTAGCTTTTGAGCGAAATTCAAAGGAATAACGTAGTTACTTCGCTATTTATAGTAAATGAGTTTTCGAGGTCTTTTTGTCAGTGTGTTATTTGGGTTTACCTGTAATTTTAAATTATAAAATTATATCGCTATTTAAAAATATGATAATAATCTTTTTTTAATTTTTAGGACTCTGTTGAAGTCTTTTGTTGAAGATGCTGGTAAAAGAACAGACGTGCCACGCCATTGTAAACCTTTTTGCCGCCCATCTTGTCTCATGCGACATCAGTTATATGACAAGTGTTATTGATGCGTTGCCGGCAAAGAAAAAAGTTCACTCAAGCAACATTTTACTCATGCAATATACGCATAGGCTTCAAAAACATTGTAAAAAATTCTATAGTTATAAATATTTCCGGGATCGTTGTTTGTAATACTTGAATCCAGAAGAACACGTTATCTCATTTAATTTTTCTTCCCAAGCAATCGAATTAACTTCCACAACACACAATTGATACGCACGATAATACTACGGAACCTACTGTTAAATCCCGCTAACTTCCCGAATAATTTAAAAGGGAAGAGAATACCACAGTGCCCTTATTTCATAAAAGGTACTTTCTACATTCTGATTTTAATTCAAACCATTTTCAGGACTCTTGAATGTCGAACTGTGGGTGAATGGCCAACACTCAGATTTGAGTGTTCACGGGCCGCTAACTTCCCGGTCTCCAAGACCAAAGGGGAAATTATTTAATTAAAGTTAACACGGAATTAAAAACTCAATTATTCATTAATGCTTAATCTCAATCCGAATTATGCGAAGGGTGTACGACAGATGTCCAGAAAATTTAATTTAATATAAAATTCGTTTCAGTTACTTTTAATATAACATCTTCAAGGCTGGCGTGGATAAATTCAATTTAATGTAAAAAGACTTGTTGGCCCTTTGACCTAATACTTTGTTCGAAGAACAAAATTGTTTTTTGTTTCTTGAACATGATAGATAGACTGATAAGGTATTATTACTGGTAGCCTTAATGTTACTATGGGGCGGAACTTTTGGCCAAAGGAAATAATTATCTTAAACCTAAACGCTTAACTATTTACTTACACATACTTAACCCAGGAGGTTTTAAGTAAAGAGCGGAAGTATTCAAAACATTTTTTTTATTCAATTTTTCATTAACATGCTTTATTGTTAATTTTAAGTAATTCCCTTTACCCCCCTAAAACTTTGTAGCTATGTGTATTTTTCAATAACGTTTTATATTTAATTAATTACTAGGTTAGTACGTCTGTATTAAGTGTTCCGTGTTCGTTTATTAATCCTAAAAATTAGAGCAGAAAATGACGTGAATTGCAATTAAAAATGTTTAGTCAATTTTTACGAGATGCCGTGGACTGTAGTACAGTAAAAGATTAATAACAATGAACACTACGAGTAAAAAGTGATCTAACTTAGCCTTATTACTAGCAAAATAGTATATCTCACAAGAGCACCAAGTAACCGCACAAACTTCCGTCTCATTCATGACAATGACAAGACGGAAGGTCGTGAGCGTCGTGACTGAAGTTTTGAACAACGGAATTTATCTTTCCCCTTTGCACCCGCGTTGGTTTGCCAATACGCGCTGACGCTCACAATGTTTTGTGTAAATAAGTTTGTCTCGTGTGGCTTTGTATTGTTTCAAAGCCAGAAGTTGCTTGTGTTACTACGGAAATTTTAATATCCAAAAGTATTTTTTGATGTTCTATTTGTTCAAGCTGTTTAAAAATGGGTGTTTAATAAAGTCTACCGAAAGTAGACTTATGGCATAGGTGAATTAATCCAGGCGAATAAAGTCAACGGCAACGTATTTTTACGTACCTATTTCTCAATGTATTCGCGGTTGTTAAGAAAATTGTTTTGTTTCTTTGTAATGGGCCTGAAGCGTTTTTCACCAGAGTTCTAAGTGCTAATTGCAGGATATATCAATTAAAGGATAATCAGTTTCGCCTACTTGGTATCCCGTTTCTTTTAATGTTTTATTTAGATATCAGGCGGTACTCATAGCTTACCTTTCCTTTCGACGTCCTTCGAAACTCCTGTATGGGTCAATTTCAACAAACACGAATTTTGCCTAATTACAGTGGCGATTTTAAATTTGCTGTTTCTGATAAAAATTTTTGGCTTAAATAGTAGGTAAATATTAGTACTACTTAATCATATACTAGAGATGGAAAAAAATTTATTAGTTCATGAGATATTTCCATTTGAAATTATCAAATGCCACCGAAATTATTAAAGGACCACCGGAATTAAAATCCGAGCCACCGAAATTGATTAAATTTAAACCTGCTGTTTCTGATACATTTTATTTGGCATAAATAATATGTAAATAGTAATAATAATTAGTCACATAGTAGAGATCGAAAAAAAAATTATTAGTTCCGGAGATATTGTCAAATTACATTATCAAATGCTACCAAAATTAGGACCACTGGAATTAGAATCTAATCCACCGAAATTGATTATGCCAATGAGGAATAATAAAGGCAAGATCATCTAATACTTTAAACTCTTTAAAGATACATTTTGAAGAGTAGGAGTCTAGATGAACGGACTCTTTTTAGCGGTGATTAGATACGCTTGAGTTTCTGTGGCCTATTAGACCAGTGCCGATAGCTTCAAAAACGGTAAAAAGTGAAAAAAAATATATATAGTAGGATGAAACCCATTGCAAAAAGAAGAGGATATAACAAAAATTAAAGGAAAAATAATTTACGGGCGATCTAAGGTCGGGAGGAGGAATGGGGGGTTTAAGGGTAAAAAACGGTTTATCTCGATTTCCAGCAAAACTACAAGTCCTATGGAAAAATACTTTTTTCCATCAAAATAAAAAACCAAAAACTTGGTTATTTGAATTTTTCACATAAATTTTGAGGTTATGTAAAAAAGTGTAAATAAAAAGTTGTAGATCTTTTTACTACTTACAACATTGCTATTTAACTTTTTTCTACAGGACTTGCAGTTTTGCCGGAAATTGAGAAAAACTATTTATATATAACTATACCCTTAAACCCCCCCTCCCCCACTTGCCGAGCTTAGATCGCCCGTAAATTATTTTTCCTTTAATTTTCGTTATATTCTTTTCCTTTTGCAATGGGTTTCATCCTACGATTTTTTTTTGTTTCAAAAATTATCGGCACTGGTCTATACACGTTCCTATGCGCTTTGATTTGCCACCGTAGCCACCGAGATTAGGCCACCGGACTTAGAATTAGAGTCAAAACTTGAATTTTAAAGAACACCGTTATTCTCAGGTTTACTTTTATTTCACAGTTATGGCTGAAAACCTTTAATGGAAGCCTCCATAAAATTTCTTGATAATCTGCTTTGTAGTTTTACTAATATACATGACATCGGAATTGGATGATTTTGTATTCCTGCGCCACCGCAGTGAGTACTTACGTGTTTGACAGGAAAATTACGCAGCCAATCAGTCATCCTAATACGCAGTTTGCAAGAGCACAACTGAACGGTGCGGGGAGAGCCAGTAAGGTGTCTTCCAAATCGTTTCGTAACAAGATATGAAGTATACAATATGCGCCACCGGTATTGCTTTTTTTTGTAGGACATTTTTAAAAGATGTTTTAAGAGCTGTTGCACTATGTTAAAGTACTCCGTAAATTTATATTACTTGTGTTATTTAATGTATTTCTAAAAACCATTCCTTTTTAATAAAATTTATTTACCAAAAAAAATTAAAAATATAAAATATGAAAATAAATGGAGGTCGGACAGTACACCGGAATTAGATATTTTTTATTAAGAATCTATGTATTAAATACATCTGAATACTTTGCTATCATGTAGATCACTATTTAAACTACCTATATAAAATTATGCATAATTGTAGTTTACCTCCACACATTAATTTTCAACCTCGCCGTCTCAAAAATGCACTTGGGAAATTCACCCGTATGATATTCTGCCATTAACGTTTGCCAACCGACAATGCTCAAAGTTGTTCGTTGATAAAAGTCGTCGGGCTATGTTAAATTCAAATTTTAAGGGCGTTTCTCGGTGGTCATACTATCATGTCATACTGATATGACCACCGAGAATAGTTTGTATCGGTGGTCATACTCCCCATTATAATTCTAAATAAAGTATTTTCCTACACCCTGACAAATATAACGGTACAGTCAATGTCACCTGTAACTAAGAATAATTTATTTTACTAATGGCCCAAAGATATTGTATGTATAAACAGAATGGCCTCATTTTTGTGATTCACCTTTTTAATGGCACCTAATACAGAAATGTTTTATTTAATTATCTGAAAAAACTTCGACCAGCGTACTTGCTACTGGTATCTCAAAATCCAGGTGGACTTTGTGTCCATTCTGGTACTAAAGACTTAATCATCTCAAACAATGTCATATAATTTAGGCTAATGTTGGGAAAAGTTTTACGATGAAATTATATATTTTTTATTTTAACTTCAATTGTCACTGTGGTGAATGAAATTATATCAAAAAAAATGGAGCTGGGACATACCACCAAACTTGAATTTTGAGCCTTTTTTTGAGCCTAAACCTTTTTTTACCCTGATTTTTTATATTCACATATATCTAAAAAAATAACAATGTGGCCCAAATTAAAAGTAGTTACGTAGTTTACTGTATAAAAAAATATCATTTTACACCTCGATTCTCAACGTGGACACGTAAAATTTGCCAATTTGATATTCACCCAGGCATTTATCTATCTATACCTACTAATAAAGCTGAAGAGTTTGTTTGTTTGTTTAGTTGAACGCGCTAATCTCAAGAACTACTGTTTCAAATTGAAAAAATATTTTTGTGTTTGATAGTCCATTTATCGAGGAAGGCTATAGGCTATCGGATTTTTGGAAATTCATCCCCTAAAGGGTTAAAATAGGGGTTTGAAGACACTTTCATACAAACCAACTTCGTCAGTTTTAGAGTTATAAACATGAATTTTTTCATGAAATTTTATAGTTATTAACAAAAATACAATTTAACACATTTTTTTGGAAAATCATTCCTTTAAGGATTAATTTAGGGGATGGTTAGTTACTCAGTTGCTTAGTACGCAACTTCGTAATGTAGTTAAAATCATGTAAATTGATATATTAGCTCAAGATTAGAAACAAAAAACAGTAATGCGTTTGTTTTTTTTTTGGAAATTCATCCCCAAAGAGTTAATTAAAGGGGTGCAAGTTAATATGGCAACTTCGTCAGTTTTGAAGTAAAAAGGGTGAAAATTTGTACATAAGCTTATAGTTAGGCGAGGGGGAGAGGAGGGGAGGGAGAGGGAGAGAGAGAGGTAATTTGATGGTCTCGGATTTGTTAAACCTACCAGAACTATAAAGGTTAAAAGTAACAAAGTACGTTCACTGATTGTTAGGCGATACGAAGTTTGCCGAGACAGCTAGTCATTTAATAATTGAACTCCGCAGTAGGACTACGAGGAATAGTTCTGTTCTTCTTCGTGGTTTCACTAGTAGGACAACTTAGTACAAGATAGGACCACAAGGAAACTGGCACAGAAACCGTATTGTATAATAGTAAATAAACTGGAACAAAACCGTTGTATTGTTTATATAATAAAAAAATTAAAATGTGTGCAATTCACACGTGGTAGAAGTGAAACCCTCAAAATTTTTGTTTTCAAGATAATGAGACGAATGTAAAATTTCGGGAAGATGATAAATGTAGGTTTGGCTACTACACTCCACTCTGCCCCGCTCCGCTCCTATCCGCTCCGCTCCCCCCCGCTCTGCTCCGCTCCACTCCACTCAACTCCCCTACCCTACCCCTGTACAATGCTTCCTATCTCACTTTAGAATTTATGTGTTTGTCTCTTTTTACTGGACAGTTTCGTTTCATCTAATTTCATATCACCCCCGTGGCCCCGTACTAAAGAAGTTTTCACTTCAATAAATAAAACGTTTTGATCGAAAGTGTACTTTATTATTTATGTCAAACCTAATATACGTCAAACCTAGTATATATGGTGTTCATTAAAATAGTATGACCACCGATACAAACTATTCTCGGTGGTCATATCAGTATGACATGATAGTAGGACCACCGAGAAACGCCCAATTTTAACGATATGTAAGCACATCGCGACATCGAGTACCTGCATAAAGAAGTTAGAAGCGATTGTACTAAAGCGACGAATCAAGAAACGGATCTTTTTCAAGTGCAGTAGTTATGAAGTTAGGAGCGGAAACTACTTAGGTTTGTTAGCGTAAATAAAGTTGATTGAATTCGAACTTTATCGTTCATGTTTACTATGTTACTCAAGTAAGCAAAACAAGTTTCCTTCTTCCTTTTTCATCTTTCTTTTTCCTTCTTTTGGCAATGCGTATTTGATACCTTTGCTGTTGGGGACATGTTTGTTTTGTTGGCTATTGCTTAATTGCTTATTGCCCCGAAAAACGGGGGCAACGCCGCGGAAAGAACGCTAGTTCAAATCAAATCAAAAAATCTTCTGCAAATAAACTTTTTTTTTGAAACATATCATTTTTCTTTTATAGCGCAAAAACTTTCTACTTTTTATCCTATATTGAAAGACCGGACTCCATCGCTGTTTTGACACACGTAAGTTATTGGAACAATTCAAATATGAAATATTGAAAATTGCAAACCGCATTGTACCGTAACGGGTATGATATTTTTAGATGGTTTTGGGAAGTTACTATTTATGTACCTGTAGTCATGAAGTTTATGTTTTGTGATAATGTTTGGCTACAAATAATCAAGACTGATTGATAGCTTTTATCTATCTATAATTCAGCGAATAACGGATTTTTCTATAAATTATTTCGCTCGGGACTATTGATCTACTGCTGACTATTGTACAGCCTTCGACGAAATATTTTACAATGTTGCTTCACCATTTTACTTATTAGATAATCCAAATAATTACGTAAACTTTAAAGCTTTCTATCCGTTTTTGGAAACGCTCATAATCTGGTGGCTTGTGCCAGATCTAACTGATCGACTGATCGATTTTTTCCAAATATTACCATGTGTGTGGGGGTGGGAAATTGTGATCATTAATTATAATGATAAGGAACCTTTTCACACCAGATGCCTCTTAAAAACAATTATTTTATTAGGAATGTATGTACATACCTATGTATTTCCTACTACTTTTTTTATCTTATTCAAAAAGAAAAAAGATATAATAATAATAAAAGTATTTAAATTATTAAAAAGTGTGGAAGTTCTGAATTTCTGAAACATGAAATGTCCATAAAATTTGTTTTTCATCCTAGCATCTATCGAGGTCTACCATCTTTTTCAAGTTTTCCTTCAAAGAGCAAGAGCCATAATATTCGTATATCGGGCCGAGCATCTGTTGCGCTACCCTCTGACCTTAATTAATACTAGAGCAGAGTAACGGGCGAAACGCGACCACAAAATTTAATGGTTAATTTTAATACTAAACCGTAGACGCCGAGAAGTGTCAGTTTAATCCCGAAAATTATTTGACCTTCGGTTGGATTCCGATTGGGTCTCGATTTATTCGAGCTTGCTGTAAAATCTGCATATATTGAATCAAATTCCAAATCATGTGGAGCGTTGTCAGTGATTCTCTAAGTATCCTATGGATGGATATCCGATAGCATAGTTACGCGAAATTTTTATTGAGTAATCAAAATTAATATTTTATTTAATATCGTGGTAAAGTTACAAAACTTTCCTAAAACATAATTAACGTTAACTAGAATGTAAAATAATATCATCGTCGAAAATCACCAAAACATTTTTGGGTTAATAATGTGCTAAAAGGTTAAAACTCTAAATACTCTTACCAAAATCTTGATGCTGAAAAATACGTCTTCAACATTCTAGTATTCTTTTATGCATTATCCAAAATCGTACAGCCGTTTTTGCATGGTTGAGTTAGAAATATTACAACTTTTGCATTTATAATTTAAGACTAATAAATAGCCTGGTGAATAGCATAATCCTCTCTCAGTCTGTGGACATAGTAACGTAACACGTTTAATAAACTTTAAGCTATGAGCTACGACGGTTCGCGCTATCGTGATACCCTGAAGCTAATACTCCCCAGTGAACATTTGACATCTACGTTTGGAGGTCTACATTTCGAGCATTTCACGTGCGACCTTCCGTGTGTTAGTATTAGTGTGTTAGTATTTACTTTTTTAACTATTTACTTCTTTATTTATGTAGCTAATCGAAAAACGATCCGCGTCATGGTGAGTGGCCACCACATCGACATCACGTTTTGCTTGTCGATACAAGCAGGCGATCCTCTTACTTGCTTATTCGATCTTATATGCCGGCATGGAATTAGGATTATTCTAAGCAGCCCCAATACGGCGATAATGATAATGGCGCCAGTTTGTCATGGATCGGTGTTTTCTCAAATCAAAGAGAATAGACATTTAGACAAAGGATCATATTAATTAGAATATTCCATAACTTGTTAGACTGTCATCAAAAAACAAAAACATTTTCAGTCAACCTTGTAAAAATCATACTGAAATGAAAATTTACTCTATCACGATACATTTTTCATCGGTTCCTTGCTTGGTAATAACATTATAATACTGCGGGAAATAAAGAGAAATAAGCAAAAAGAAGAATGGTTTCTACGAATTTTAATTCTACGAATATTACCTTACAACGGTTTTTTCCTGAGCGAAAGAAAACATTTCTTCTATCCGCTAAACTTGGGTAGTTGGAAGCACAGTTACAGCAGATTTTTATTCTTCGTTTATTTCTCTTTAAAGCTATTCTTGTGGAATCTCTAGGAAATCCGGATTGATTTGAAAGTTATGGAATTGATATTTTATACATTAATTAGAATTGTCGCAGAAATCATGAAGAATTCTTATTTAAATTAATATTATCAATTGTTTCAATATTGTTGAATATAAAAGGTTTTAAAATCTCTGTTCGTTCAAGTCATTGATGAAGAACGGCATAAATAAGAAGTTAATTTTTTACGTAGGTTAATAAAAAAAATGGAAACACTTTAAAAGTGTTTATGCACTAAAGCAAAAAAATAGTGATAATATTCTATTAATCTAGCTTAATGCGGCGTATAATAAGCATAAGCTTATGTTTGATTGTGAAAATTCATTGTCAAATGCATCGCATATCGTGAAAATGCATCAAAACTAAAATTTTAGCTCCTTAAGATAAAAAGAAGTAGTTCTAATTCAATCTGCAAAGTTTGAACCACCCAAATATCACCAATGAAATAAAAGCTTGTTAAAATACTAGAAGATACGAAGCTTAAACATTTTGATTTAAATTCGATTTCCGACTTCACAAATCCCTCGTTTCGCTTATTGTATAAAATGGTTAGCCTGAAAACATTACCACAACAATGGATGTTCGATTTGTCGTTCCACGCGCGGAACTCCTAAAACAATGTAGTTGTTGAACAAACTAAAGGCACAAACAGAGGGGTTTGTTGAGTTTATAGCCGAGTTCATAATGACCTTTTCAGCTTAATTGTGCCCTAGTTGTAAAAAGATTAGTGATAGCCTTTTGGTTTGAACGATGGTCAACCGAACGCAAAATTGAACGAAATCCAACCCGCACCTCTTTTTTAAAAGTTATGTGCTTTATAATGTATCTCATTAAAACAAGTTCAAAGAGCCCGTTTTTTCTTTCTTTCTTTTTCTTCCCTCTTTTTTGGCAACGGATCAGTGATGCCTTTGGTGTTGCTGATGTCCATGGGCGACGATAGCCACTTACCATCAGGTGGATCGTCAGCTCGTTTGCCGGCTATATCCATGAAAAAAAGTAATTAAGGTCCTCAAAAACGATCAAAACGAAACATGGTTTCATTCTAGCTGTAAGCTACTTTCCGGAGGAATCGATCTGTAATTCAGCAAAACAATGATGAATTTATAACGTTGGCCAATTGACGCTTGAACACAATTTATACGAACTTCATTACCATTTCTCATAACCTCCACCACCGCAATATCACCATGAGTCTATAAGTTATATAAGCCATTAGGATTAATTTATCGACCGATGACAGTAACGAATACCGTGCTATTTCTACGCCAGCGCGATAATAAAGTGTGTCATGCGCTCCCAATGACGGCGAGGCCAGCGATTTTGGTTCGGAAATAGCGCCCTCGAATTAGTATGCACTTTCAGATTAGGAGCTAATATCTCGAATGGGTGATTATTAAAATGTTTAAAGTAGAAGTGATGATAGATACTGAACTGAGATGATAGATACTGAATTGAAATTGAATTTGCTTGCTTAACTTTACCACTCAGATGGAATTTTGAATTAAACCATCAAGATTTAGGCAAGATCGTTAGCACCTACGGAATCCAGATACATCATGAGGCTATACATAAGCCTATGGGGCAAGCAGTGAAATATTGAAAAATAATTAAAAATATTTATCAGTTCTTCTTACATCTCCCTAGGTGGTGGAATTATTGGTCAAACTCGTAGGGAATGGATATTTTTAGAATAGTTAATGTTTTTCGTTGTTAACTCGTACGATGTAGATAGATTTATTTTTTAACCGACTTCAAAAAAGGAGGAGGTATTCAATTCGACTGTATTTTTTTATGTTTGTTACGTCAGAACTTTCGACTGGGCGAACCGATTTTAATGATTCTTTGTTTAATTGAGAGCTGGTGCTTGTCATGTAGTTTCACTTAAATTTGAGCGAGATCTGACGAGTAGTTTTTGAGTTATCCTAATTTTGAAGTTGATTATTTTTTGTTAAGAATTATATCATTTAAAATACTTCTTAATTGAATTTACGTTTATTACGCACTAAATCGTTTTAAGCAATTACTTGAAGACTTTTTGAAAAAGAAATAATTTTAAAACAGTTTAAACATTTTAAGTATTCCTTTGAGATAATAACTCTTTTAATTATCTTGAATGTTCTCTACACTAATGACACTTGTATTTTTCAAGTTGAAACCATTAGCATTTCAATTATGGCATGCTTGGTTATATATTACATTTTTTCACGTATTTTCCCGCACGTATGGCACGAACGCTAATGGTGGTCACTCACGGTCATTCCATTGCGTCATTTTTGGAGCCACGCCAAACGACATATGTAAAAATGGCGCGATTGGACATACACATTTTTTAAATCACGCCATCAGTTTTTCACATTCACGATCAAATTTTGGCTGTATATCACGCCATTTGACGCGATGGGCTGACCGTGAGTGGCCACCATAACAAAGGAGATTTGTTAAACGTGCTAACTTACCTTCAAAGAGGTTGGTTAAAAACAAAAATCTATTTCTCAACCATAACTTAACGTATCATAACGCTTGTCTAGTGGTCTCGTCTAAACACATACATATATAAATACCAGATACACACCATACATGCATCAGAGCAGCGTTGAAGACCAAGACAGAAAGAAAGGAGAAGAAAGAAAGAAAGAGTAGGTACTGTCAGAGATTAATATACATAAAGCAGAAGGGGTAATCTACGGTGTTGGTTATTCAATAATATTCCTTTTATTTTGCTCCATGATATATTTCTAGTTTTCCTAACGTTCACATCAATAACAATCTGTACTAGTCCGTGATCACTATTCGAATCCCCATAGAATGTCCCACACATATTATTCTCAATGGATTGACACATTCCTAATTCTAAACATTTGGTTTTTCTTCATGACTTCTCGTATGTCAGACCAAAGAGGTCGCTCGCCGTCATATATTATTTTCTACGGCTTTTTCAGGCTAGTCTATATTCCAACGTTAAATTACGAGGTTTGGTTTTCCTTTCGTAAATTGTAAAACGTTCGTATGTTAGTGCATCCTGTACAGGTTTATTGCAGTTGTCGCATTTTAGTGAAGATATTAATTAAATAGCCAACCAAATTGAAAAGTTCTTATGCTGTCAGAAGGCCTGGATTAGCTTCATAATGATCATAACTGGGACAAATGGTGCTTCCGACTCCACCCGAGGCACTATGCGCTAACGAAACTTCGTCAAGTAGTCTTTCTGTGAAGTTCTCAACTCAACTTCTTTCTTGCAAAGTAAGATGAGCTTATTTAAACCCTATTTACTCTTAATTTTCTGATCATTCATAATTCGACGACCCTGTAGCCTAGTTGGTAGCGAACCTGCCTGCGAAGCGAAGGGTCCTGGGTTCGATTCCCGGCCGGGGCAGATATTTATGTGACAGATAAATATTTGTGCTCGGGTCATGGGTGTGAACTGTGATCGTGATGTGTTATAATTATGTGTCATCCATGCCACCCGCGACACAGGTAATAACCTACTGCGGGCGTTTAAGCGTGTTAGCGTTTATTATTATAATAAACGGACGGGAGCATATCGCTGGTAAGTTCTGTTGGTGTCAATATTATACTAAAAGACATTTATAGAAAATGTTTTTCCTGAGGTAGCATTTTCAAGCACTCACAAAAAATAAATAGCGCATACAAACATAATAGTCAGCTGAACTAACTTCTGAGTCGCTGCCAAGTACGGAAGCAGTATTTTTCTGTAGCTTTTACTTTTTTGCTGACCTTATGCAAGGAATAATTGTGGGTACTAAACTGCTCTGCATTTGAATAAAATTCTTGCTTGATTAACTTCATTTAGGTTTATCTATATTAATATTATAAAGAGGTAAGATTTGATTGTTTGTTTGCATTGAATAGGCTCCGAAACTACTGAACCGATTTGAAAAATTCTTTCACTGTCCGGACTAGATAGCTATCTAGTAGTAGAATTTTACACTAACCCCGGGTGACATAGGCTATATTATATTTTCAAATTAGCGATACAATATAATAAAACTCCAATAATGTATTATGTAACCCAAGGTGTAAAAAAATAAGAAAACCGAAGCAAAGCGAGGGCGGTTACTCGTAATTCTATATTATTTAAACGACCGAGAACAATTTATTTTAAAAAACTCATAAGAGAGGTCAGTGATAAATAATTTATATATTATTAAGAAAGTAATCTCTTTTGAAACTGCATTTTTGAAACTGATTAATTATTTCACAGCAATAAAAACTGAAACAGCGTGACATTACTTTGATTTGAGAAATGAAACAAAGTTATTGTTATCCTCCAATGTGATTTTCCATTGTGATTCTTCTTTTGTTTATCTTAAAATCCGGTCCTTATAACTGAACAAATCTGACATTCATCAAACGTCGTCTTATTTCATTTTGTTTCGAAGTTTCGGGAAACAATAGCGAAATCAGTGCTGAAGTATTAGTGACGGGAAGAATTATAAAGCATGTTGACAAAACGCAATTAGGGTGAGGAAAAATATTGTGGCTTGCCGTCACCCATCGCTGTAGGCACCAAGTGTATTGATTAAGATGGGATGTCCTGAAAACCGAGCCATAAACGTTGTACTTTGTTGCGAGCTATTAACATTACTTTGCATGGTCTGCTTAAGGCAATATTAGCTAATGCTGCGAAACTCCCTCCAGCCGTTTAAACTATACAAAGTAGTAAAGATACATGCAATATACGTGTTAAACAGAACCTTTTCTTTAGGCAAGTCAACAATAAAAAAGATGACTTGAAAAAGACTAAAACCGACCTTTGCATGTAACATCCTAGAATATATTTATTTATTTAAACTTTATTGAATTCATACATTAAATTACAATAGGCGGACTTAATGCCTAGTGGCATTTTCTACCAGTCAATCCTGGTGATGATGAAAAATTGTGGTAGGTGCAACAAACAAAAATTTAATCACGATGCTTTTATTTCATTCCACTATAAATAATATATATTTATACATCCATACAAACATACATACATATATACATACATACATACATATATACAAATATACATACATACATATACATAACATATATACTTGCAAAGCAAAGAAAGCCATCCCGTATTTTACTGATTAGAAGCTGGCAACCCTATCGCAGGCTAATAACTATCATCAATCACGTTGGTGTTGTTGTGTTCTTCGGCCGGGCTGCGAAATTTTGGGAGAAATTTTTAAGGCACCAATTTACGACACACGGGACATTAGTTTAAAGCCATCACTTTCAATATCACTCAGGTGATTTTGTTTTTCTAGAACGGATTATCTTGATTGATATTAATTTATGGTAGAAAATACGATCATCTCGTGTATACTTGTGATTGCAACTGATATAAAATAATGTATTTCTGTTTCACCAATGAACCTCATAAATTATGAATAGATCCTTTTTCTAGAATTGGAATAAATTCCGATAGTCCTGACCCAGGAAACTAAGTGATAATTTTGATATCTGTTTTGGAAAAGGGAATGTCTACTATTATTGACACTCCCACAACGATTGACACCTTTTTTAACCGACGAAAAAAAAAGGAGGAGGTTCTCAATTCGACACGTATATTTTTTTTTTTTTTATGTATGATCACGCAGAAATCTGCACAGGGTGATCCGATTTGGATGATTCTTTTTTTATTGAATAGGGTATGTCCTGAAGTTGGTCCCATATTTTTTTGAAAATTTTATTCCCACCCTAAAGGTACGAAAATAGGGAATGATTGATTATTCACCCGTTTTTTACCCGGAATTTTTACATGTTAACCCCAATAACTTTGTACTGGATGATCCGATTTCGATGATTCTTTTTTTATTGAATAGTGTGTATCATGAGGTTACTCTTGTTTAAATTTCGAAACAAAATTTTACCCCTATAGGTACGAAAATAGGGGATGATCATAGAATTAATATTACTAGCGTATAGAAGGGACACCGCGAACATCGGGTCCGGGGGTGTGCATTGCAGCCGGCCGGCTGCATTTAATTCTGTCACTCGGCTGTCACTCGGCTGCGCTCATTGCGGCCGCATGCCAAAATTGTTTATGAAAAAACTGAAAAAATGCCGTCGTGCGTAATAAGAATGTGTCACAATTGCACGACAAAAAATAAAAAAGATAATGTTATCACTTTATCATCAGTAAGAAAACAAAATCTTAACTTAAATCCACTAAAACGAATTTAATTTGATTATTGAGCAATGTTCCCGCCATTTTGAATGAAAAAATCATAAGGAGCGTTTGAACTTGGCAAGCCACTAGCGTGTTATTGGACTAAATAAGCTTGCCGACGCGACGCTTGTGACCAATTTAAAGTGTTGGATTTTTTGACACGAATCAATGGTAATTACGTTTGAAATCGTTTAAACGCATTTGCACGTTAAATAAAGTTGGAGTAAGAGCTTGTAAAGATTTGGAGTCTGTGACTGCTTGTCTTGTTTCGGCAAGTGACATATACAAAGTTACTCTTTGGCAAGTGTGCAAACGAGGCTTCTAGTTTGAAAAGAGAACGGAGGGCAAGCCGGCGGTGGAACACACATTTTGTTTGAGATAGCCTCTCTATGTATACTACCTCAATGGGGATGATTGATATTTCATCTACTACATTTTTACCTGGTAACTGAATCTATAATTCATAAAATCAATAATTTATTATTAATTATTAGTATTATAGCAACTAAAAATTAAAAAATAATTACTTTTTAACAAAAAATAAAACCAACGAAAAAAAAACTGAAAAGCAAAAAATAAAATAAACCATTTAGTATTATAAATTAAGATCCGAAATTAACAGTAAATAAATAATTTTGAGGCGGTGCCAAACCAATGAAAAAACAAACGGCGAAAAGATGTGCGCCGCGCTGCTGCTGCCGTGTGCATCGCATGCCGCTGCCGCGCTGCCCTCATAATATTATGAATTTTATGTAATTAATTTTGGTTGTTTGTTTGACACGGTCTCAAAATTATTTATTTACTGTTAATTTCGGATCTTAATTTATAATACTAAATGGTTTATTTTATTTTTTGCTTTTCAGTTTTTTTTTCGTTCGTTTTATTTTTTGTTAAAAAGTAATTATTATTGAATAGTGTATACCTTGAAGTTACTCTTAAGATATAAATGGAAAAATTATGAGAATGAAATTTTAAGACTTGTAACACGGACGGTGACACAAAAACGACGGTAACGAAAAACGTCACGCGCATTTTTAAAAACGCTCGTTTTGAAAAAATGATTATTTTAAATGTTTGCGAATATTATATTTAGTTACTATGATAGTCATTTGATAAATTGGCAACGTTTAGCAAATTGCTGCTAATGCCATTAATTACTAGCTGCTGTTTTAAAACTAGCAGGATTCGTGAATTGATTTAAATTGATAAACACGGCGGCTCTCATTTCGTCTGAAGTTTTGCTCGCCCATGGCAAGTTAATACAAGGTAAACCTTATTCTTTCCTTCATTATATTTTGTTTGTGGACTCATCTTTGATGTCCTTGGTGTGGTGTGGACGCGCTATAAGAGGGGTATTAATATTAAAAAGACCGTGGAAGTTTGCCCCAGAATTAACAAGGTCGCTACTTAGACCGGACCAATCTTCGCTGCTGTAATATTATTATTATTTTGGATACCCATAGGTAAAAGACGTGGCAGTATTACTGTGAAATACGGTGATAGTTTAGTATGTACATATTTTTACTCAACGAACTACTTTGTTTTGTTTTGAGTAGGTACTTGTCTATCATTATGATTTATCGAAATTAGCCCAAAATCACATGACAATCACTATTCAGACATAGTCCGACTCTCCTTCTTTCAGTTTCTGCTGATAAGCAAAAGAAAAATTAATACATAAGTTTCTTTAATTGAACTATAACTGAGGTAGGCCGCAAAACCTTTTTCGCCGTCAAGCACCATATAAAGTTTTTATTGCCGATAAATTCCCATTAGCAACAGTCACTATGACTATAACTCTTGAAGGACTGTGGCGGGCTTTATACAGTCATACTGGTAAGCTTAGGGTTGTCACTTTGCTGCAATTTTAACTTTTTGTAATAAACAAAAAACAAACAACAACAAAGTGTATTTTAACATTAGTCTGAGACGGTGATATTTTTCAATAATCTAAATTTTACTAACAAAAAACAACCGACTTCAAAATAACTCAAAAACTACTTGTCAGATCTCGCACTTTAAGTGAGACCACATGATAAGCACCAGCTTTCGATTAAAAAAGAATCATCAAAATTGGTTGACCCAGTCGAAAGTTCTGAGGTAACAAATATAAAAAAAGTACAGTCGAGGAAAAATACAGTGAGGTTTTTTGAAGTCGGTTAAAAAACACTTCGTCTCAAATAGTGTAGTATGCTTGATTACTGAAACTTAGTTTAAATATAATTTATATCAATGCCTTAATTTTATTCATAGAAGCAAGCGAAAGTTTTCGTTATAAGTCAATGTACGTAAATCGCCTTTTATCTAAGTGAAATTAAATCTATTGAAAAACGCCATAATAATAAAAAAACTGAAACTACGTAAAATTCATTAATAGTAGGTATTATTTCTTTAAAAAAAGACTTTCATTAGAATTACAAATTGAAATACTAATAGGAATTATCAGTATGAATGATCCTCTAAGAAACAAAACTTTTCAAATGTACGAAAACGAAACGAGTACGAAAAGTACTTAAATATTTTTCAAAAATAAGAATAATATCAACAAAAAAAATTAAAATGATACAAACCTAAGAAAAGCAAGTAACATACCAACCATGCAAAATATAAATGGTTAGTAAAAAAATATTAAAAAATCGAATCCTAATTATTCAATTTGGTGACCCTATTTTTATGCGATAGCACTATGAAAATAAACGATATATTTCACGCTGCGGATTTCAGCAATCCCGCGGGCAGTTGTGAAATGTGATGTCGGCTGGAAAATGGTGGCATTTTATTATCTGTAATAACAAAACAAATTCCCAGAATTTGATAAAGTTTCAAATGATGTCGTAATTTTATTACATAGCATTTGATTGATTTTTTAATTATGAGTTCGTACATTGTATTAATAGTAAAAAAAAAACTATCTATGTATCATCTCAATTCCAGATAAAACGATTTTCTTATATCACCGTGACCACCGACAAAATTGTAAATCGTCTAAACCTCTAAACAAGAAGTAGAGTGGAACACAGTAGAGAAAAAATTTTCTTCGATTCTACCATAACAGCGATAAGGCTTTGGTGGTGACGACATTAGTGCCAATAGAACATAGACATGAAGTAAATAAAGTAAAAATAACTTATTTTTTCATTCTATTTTAAATTTTCTGTAAATACTATGAAAATTTCAAACTAAAGCAATAAAAGTTCTTTGAAAGAACTGGGCCAAGGACAATAAAATTTTGTGATTCTTATGCAGAATATTCTTGTCACACATCCCGTGGGTCCACAGTATACGGGACACCCAGTAAGGTATAAAAATAACATTGCAATAATTAATTATCATATATATTTAATAAATTGTAAGTATAAAGCATGTACCGAACAATAGAGCTTAATTAATGGATGGGTAAACCACAAACCACTATGAGACTGAACTACGCCTGAAGCTAATACTTCGCCTTCACATGTGAGTTACTAAGCGCATAGCGTAATAGATTTCTTCTGTAAGTAGGCTAAACTGAGCAAGGAATTGGATGGCATTGAAAAGCTTTTTGCGTCTTTAGGATAATTATGTATTTTCTCGGTATTTCTAAGCGAAGAAAATAAATTTTCTCTTTGTAGAGATTTGTGAATATTTGTCCCTAATTTCGTACCACCATACTGTAATTTTGTAGAGAAATTGAAAGAAAGAAAGACTCCAGTTTTGTGGTTTCTTTTTGCACAGTCAAAAATTGTAACATACATACACAAAACAATATTCAAGAATAAATAATGTCTTAAAAAATAAAATATGTAATTTTGACTGTTTGTTTTATTATTAACATAGTTATTAGAAGATTTTGTTATAAGTACTTAAATATTATGATTGACATGTTTATTTACATAAGTAAATTATAAATTCGTTCTAATAAATAATAAATAAATTAGAAATACAGCACATGATGTAACATGGAATTAGCATAAGTAATCACTAACAGAATGGACAAGGCGATCTGATAATGTATATGCACTGTACTATACCTCCGAACTTTGCATGTTGTAATTAAGTTAACACGACAATAGTGTGTGATTTGTGAGCGGGAAGCCGCAACCGCAAGCGAGTCAGCATGTAATGTCACGTTTCATTGAGAACTGTTACAATGGTAGAATTAGTGGCAAAAGGATAAAAAATGCCAAAAGAGAACATAAAAAAAATCAACATCAAACATATAAAATTCTTCGGGATTATTCGTGTCACGATTTTTTGATCGCACTCCTTTGAAACGGCTCCGCCGATTTTTTTGTTTTGTTTTTGTTTATAATTCGTAGATATAAGAATAGGTCGTAAGGTATTAATTTTAAACCTCTAGGTGTTCCATACAGAAACTTTTTGGCCTAACAACGTTTGCCAAGTCAGCTAGTATTCTATAATAATCAACTTTCTTATAATGTCACGCTTTGTCTCTGTCTTAAGTGTTTTATTTCAGTCTGAAGGGCTAAAGAAATAGGTGGGCCACTTGATCGCAAGTGGTCACCGTCGGCCTATGTACGAGCAACACCAGAGGATTCGCCAGGGCTTCACTGATCAGAGTAATCTTTTTAAGACTTTTTTATAATTTTGTTACTGTTTGTGACATCTGTATACTGTATGAGGAACTGACAGTATCTACAATAGTAACAAATACAGTACGGTCGCGGTAGTAACAGCTCTGCGTTAATGAATTAGTCACGCGAAAAAGGCCTTCCTCTTTATATTAAAACATTCAACCAAGTTATTTTTTTAATGAAATATCCATTCATGTCCTAAAAACTTGGATAACAGTAATTATTCTGTGCGTTAAATAAGACCTTTAGTGACAACTGACGTCACATGCTTTGGGCGCTCTTTCATTCTCACATTTTGTCACAGCCTTTTCAGTCCATTTCATTATTTTTAATTACTGCAGAACTTCAAACATTTTAGTCTGAATAATTTATGCCAAGCTTATTTTATTTACGCTTTATTATGTTCTTAAACCAAGTGCTACAAAAGTAGTTAACGGTACAAGCATTATCTTCTACTCGACTTTAGATTTGAGAACAAAACATGGTACATTTTTTACTCCCATTAAAAAATTACTGGGTAAAAAGACAATTATGTGTTTTAACTTTACACATAATATTTAAGAGCATATTCTACCACGCTGTCCTAGTACGGATTGATTGAGGTTAGGATGCCACCTCAAGTATCGGGAGTTTCTTTGCCACCCTAACTAAACCCTCTAATTGTAACAATTAAGACCGATGGCTTTTCATGCCTATAATTATTATTCGACTAAATAAAACGCAGAAGTTATGTTTTTGGCCGATATTTTGTGTCTACAAGATTTGTGTTCGGATTTGTTGTATACTGGCAAAATGGTAACGTATTTACATTACCTCGGCTCAACATGAAAATATTGTTTCCCGTTTATTGTGGTTGGGACGGAATTACAAAAGAAAACGATATATTTTAAACTCTTATTTAGCATTTGCGGGTCAAATCTTGCAAGCTTCATTTTATTAGACATATTTTCTCTTATCATGGAGTTGAAAATTTAGTTCTGATGTCAATGCATTTTTGTGGCAAACATGACTTGATACTACACCCGGGATCGCCTCCAGACAAGGGAACTCCCTAAACGATTATCAAGACAGTCACAATATTTTTGATTTAGTACATTTACACCATTAAAGCGTGTAGTAGTAAAAGTGTAGTTTTTAAACTTCTTGTGGACGTTCTGCATGGCTGCATGTACACAAAAACAACAAAAAAAAAACCTTAAATTCAATAAACTATTACGTTAGGCCTCCTGTTCATGTAGACACACATCAGAGTCGGATTAAAGTGATGCTGTCGTTACCATAGCAACATCTAATCAGGCTCATAATAATAAAATTAAATATTATAACGGGATTTAGTTTGGTCGAATTCACCCTAAGTGATATAATAATTTTTATTCGAATGTACTTACGTTGTAGAATTTTGTAGGTTTTATTTGACATTTAAAAAAACGGCCTGTTTTATTTCATTTTTAATCTGCTTTATTTTATAGTTACTCTAAAAACAATATTCTATTTACATTTAGAACATGCCATAATCTATATATATTATAAAACTGTAACTCGATAATGTCTGTACATTGGAGATATTTATGAAAATTTGGTATCAGGGGACTATATAGGAGCAATAGATTGCAAATCTGTCATTTTTAAAAATCTTGTCTGTCTGTATGTTTGACACCGCATCACGCCAAAACCACTGGATGAAATTGATTGCGGTTTTCACAGTTATATTACTGGTGGTCTAACTTAAAATCTGGTGTATGTTTTATCGTGATACGTCGCTTAGAAGCCGAGATATCAATAAATAGGACTTTTTGATACGCCACATACCTGCAGGAAATACTGAAAGTGCCCGATAAAGGGATATAAAAGATTGTTTAGTATCGGAAATATACGTTATTTCTTCAAAAAAATCAAAGTGTACCAATTTTTTTTAATTTATGATTTTGCAGTGAATTAGTTCTGCTAATCAACAATAGATGTCAGTTTAGGTAACTAGAAGCCACAATTAAAAAATGTAAATAGGTCTGAGAACGAGTCAAAAAATCTTTTATTGAAATTAATGTATAACTATTCATATTTACAATATTTAAAACATTGGGGTTTTAAGAAATTAGTTACCCTACTCAATCAATAACACATAACGATATATGTTAGATGGTGCTATCAGATTCCTATATTCAATTCGCTGTAGATAAATAAAAATCTATTTTTACAATTTAAATTTTCTTATTGTGATGTAGGCATAGGCACATAGAAAGTAGATAATAATAAAAATACAAAACATATTTAATAATCACAATAAGTAAGAAATTAAATATTTGCGAATAATCATCTACTGCTGTCACCTACTGGTCAGTGCGTACCAAGGCGGCTCCGTATAGGCTAATTAAGACCGGACAATACAAGTACCTAATTAAAATAATTTTGAATTTGTGGATAGCCACGTAAAAGCAGACGAGCCACCTGATGCTAAATTGTCATCATCCTCCATGACTGACTAAAAGCGTCGTCCGTGATCAGACTAAAGGCATGACCCATGCGTTGTCGTCCAAAAAAGAAAACAAGAATGAAAAAATTATAAATTATGAAGATTAGTTATTAAATTTTCATTCTATCAAGTTTAGAGTTGTTTATGATCTAGCAGAGCTTAGAATTAAGATGTATCGAGTTATATAAATAGCCGTAAAAATAAATTAATCTTATGGTAATGCAGGCACGCTGTTTAGTCCACAAACGGCGAAGCAGTTAAAACAATGAGTTTCTTCTGAAACATTTTATAGGTATAATATTATATACGTCTGGCATCTGGGCCAGGTTTTTGGACGAAAAGCTTGGCCTTGCGTAGTTGGAAGTTACACTTAAAAATCCCAAAGTAGTTCAGGAATAAACTCAGGAGAACTAGAGTCTCCCGGTTGAGAGGCGGGCCCTGCTGTCGGGTAAGGGATACTTTCATTACCGTAAATCTAGCTGGTGCCGTTGCTGGTGCCGCGAAACTCCCCAAATAGTCGGAGGGACTCTTTTGACTCTTCCCGTAGAAGCGTTTAGCTCTCAGGCAGTCAAGTGTGGAGGGGCGAGACGTCCCTGAGCAATTCATGTAGCCCGTGGTCGGCGCGATCAAACATTGACCGAGAAACCTGACATGATACACCTCACTGCTAAACCACCGATCCGATCTTAGAGACAGAGCGGCGGCGGCGGCAGTTCACGTGATCTGGTGTAGCATGGGAACCGTCTTACAGACATTATTACTTGGTCAGATAAAAACACACAGTAAGTCGAAAAGAAGGAAGAAGTAGTGCCAAGAAAACACTAGGTACTTCAAATGGAAGAAGAATTCGATGAGGTTAGGTTTGGCTGTTTATGGGTCAATTTCAACAAACACAGATTTTGCCTAATTACAGTGGCGAATTTAAATTTGCTGTTTTTGATAAATTTTTTTGGCTTAAATAATAGGTAAATATTAGTACTACCTAATCATATACTAGAGATCGAAAAAAAATTATTAGTTCATGAGATATTTCGATTTGAAATTATCAAATGCCACCGAAATTATTAAAGGACCACCGGAATAAAAATCTGAGCCACCGAAATTGATTAAATTTAAACCTGCTGTTTCTAATACATTTTATTTGGCATAAATAATATGTGAATAGTATTAATAATTAGTCACATAGTAGAGATCGAAAAAAAATTTATTAGTTCCGGAGATATTTTCAAATTACATTATCAAATGCCACCAAAATTAGGACCACTGGAATTAGAATCTAATCCACCGAAATTGATTATGCCAATGAGGAGTAATAAAGGCAAGATCATCTAATACTTTAAAAATACATTTTGAAGAGTAGGAGTCTATATGAATGGACTTTTTTTAGCGGTGATTAGACACGCTTGTGTTTCTGTGGCCTATTAGACCAGTGCCGATAGCTTCAAAAACGGTAAAAAGTGAAAAAAAATATATAGTAGGATGAAACCCATTGCAAAAAGAAGAGGATATAACAAAAATTAAAGGAAAAATAATTTACGGGCGATCTAAGGTCGGGAGGGGGATGGGGGGTTTAAGGGTAAAAAACGGTTTATCTCGATTTCCAGCAAAACTACAAGTCAAAATTTATGTGAAAAATTCAAATAACCAAGTTTTTGGTTTTTTATTTTTATCTTTTACAAAAAAAAAAATTCACGAAGTTAAGTGAAAACTTACCGTTGTATGTCCTTAACATATTGTAATATTTTTGATTTAAAATATTTCTTTTTTCACCTTATTTTGACTTAACATCGAAAAAGGAACCTAATTTTCAATCGAAAATTCTCACGTCAAAATATCTATTTTTTTTTAAATTGGTGAGATTTTTGTTCGTTGGAATCTCTACTTTCTAATGGTATACAAAAAAACTATAAACTACTAACGACTACTAACGACTACTACTACTACTAACTACTAACTATAAATTACTATGGTAAATGTTCTCCGAAAATGCAATGAAACGACAACTATTTTCGCATGTTTTTTGCAATCTTTATGTTTTTGTAATTGTTTTTTCGTACAAAGTAACATGAAATCTTACGTTTTTCGATTAATTAAAGTGTAAATTATGATAAATAGCTCAAAATTGTACACAATGAATGACAAAAAAAAACTCAAAACTCGAATCCGAAAAATTTTTACGAAAATAGTTGTCGTTTCATTTTCACCAAATTTGGTGAAAAATTTTTTTTTTGTAAAATATAAAAATAAAAAACGAAAAACTTGGTTATTTGAATTTTTCACATAAATTTTGAGGTTACGTAAAAAAGTGTAAATAAAAAAGTTGTAGATCTTTTTATTACTTACAACATTGCTATTTAACTTTTTTCTACTTTCTTTGCCGGAAATTGAGATAAACTATTTTTTACCCTTAAACCCCGCCCTCCCCCACTTCCCGAGCTCAGATCGCCCGTAAATTATTTTTCCGTTAATTTTCGTTATATTCTCTTCCTTTTGCAATGGGTTTCATCCTACGATTTTTTTTTTCGTTTCAAAAATTATCGGCACTGGTCTATACACGTCCCTATGCGCTTTGATTTGCCACCGGAACCACCGAGATTAGGCCACCGGACTTAGAATTAGAGTCAAAACTTGAATTTTAAAGAACACCGTTATTCTCAGGTTAACTTTTATTTCACAATTATGGCTGAAAACCTTTAATGGAAGCCTCCATAAAATTTCTTGATAATCTGCTTTGTAGTTTTACTAATATACATGACATCGGAATTGCATGATTTTGTATTCCTGCGCCACCGCAGTGAGTACTTACGTGTTTGGCAGGAAAATTACGCAGCCAGTCGGTCATCCTAATACGCAATTTGCAAAAGCACAACTGAACGGTGCGGGGAGAGCCAGTAAAGTGCCTTCCAAATAGTTTCGTAACAAGATATGAAGTGTACAAAATGCGCCACCGGTATTGCTTTTTTTTGTAGGACATTTTTAAAAGATGTTTTAAGAGCTGTTGCACTATCTTAAATTACTCCGTAAATATATATTATTTGTGTTATTTAATGTATTTCTAAAAAATATTCCTTTTTAATAAAATTTATTTACCAAAAAAAATTAAATTTATAGAATATGTAAATACATGGAGGTCGGACAGTACACCGGAATTAGATTTTAGGTCTTAGATATTTTTTTATTAAGAATCTATGTATTAAATACATCTGAATACTCGGCTATCATGTAGATCACTATTTAAACTACCTATATAAAATTATACATAATTGTAGTTTACCTCCACACATTAATTTTCAACCTCGCCGTCTCAAAAATGCACTTGGGAAATTCACCCTTATACTTATGTGGAGGTCGACGTCTATGAATAAATAGGAGCAGTCCAGTATTCCAGTAGTCTGAATTAAACTGTCATGTATTATCTCCAACTCCTACAATTACCTGGTTTAATTTCAGGGAGGTGTAGTAAGTAAAACTGTTTTTTTTTTCAGTTGTCTTTATTTATCTCAGTATTGTAAGTTCTACCAGATAAAATAAATAACACTGTCTCTGAACTTGATGGAGTGAAAAATTTAATGTTATTCATTTTTTTCATTTTTTTATTTTAACTACACGAATTAGGGTCGCCCTGAAAATCAGCGGTCGTGGCTTGCTGCGGCCAGTGCTGAGTGTGGCCCTATTTCGTCAAGTTTTTACTGCTACAATCAACATTTCTTTTTATAAGTATAGTGTAAGATATCATATTGCCTTTTTGTACTGCAGTGTTAACTTGAAGAAATAAATTATATTCTATTCTATTCTATTCTATTCTATTCTATTCTATTCTATTTTTTTTGGTCATCGGTTTAAGGTGCTCTACCGTTTGTACCGATGTAAATAGAGCTAGCTGGGTCAAAATTTGTAAGTACAAATACTATTCAATGAATAAGAAGACTGAAATGTTTCATAGTGTTTAATCCGAGAATGTGTGAAAATGCGGGGAACATTTTGGATTAGAGATTTGGTTTAAGTTTTATGAATCTGAGTTGACTTTGAAATACTTTTTGTAGGATAATTGTTTCATATGTTTTCTTTAATTATTCGGTCCAGGATATAAAATAGGTAAAATTAATAGTCAAGATAATCAGGTAATTGGGTCTGATGGTGTATCTTGAAGAAGAATTATGTAAATCCTGAACGGACGGAAACAACGTAACCGTTTTTAAAGATATTTGCTGTTGATAAAGTCGACATTGTGAAACCAGTCCATCATACTATTACTAATTCTAATTATTACTATTCTATTACTAATTCTCAAGTCTACGCAGACGAAGTCGCGGGTAGAAGCTAGTATTGAATAAATTTTATTAGAGCCATGTATAACAATTTACATGCCCAAAGAGGCAGAACATAAGGTCAAATTGTATTTTTGTGAATCATCTTCATGCATGTACTATGTTCTAGCAAATAAATAAATTATTATTATTAACTGTGTCGTGGGTGCCATATACAACACACATACCCAGACCGAGAACAGAAATTCAAAGTCATTATTCAAATTTCTGCCTCGCTGGGATTCGAACCCTTCGGCTTCGAACGGCGGTTGGGCATTGGTAACTATTACGTCACTTGTTTTATACTTGCAATAATGATAAGTCTAAATCCAGAATGTTACTTAATTAACATTATACTTTCTTCATTAAGAAGAATAACTATAATATAAACAACTAGTTGATGCGTGTTCCAACTTCCACTACGCTAAAAATTTTCTGATGAGCATGACAGATCAGTATTTTTGTGTTAGAAAATTCGATTTTATCAATGAAACGAATGTGCCTGATGTATTGTTTTAGTAGTGTCAAACCACCTTCAGATTACCTTTCAGATGAACCCATTTTGAGGCATATCGGTTGGATGGTTTCAGAGTCTATATAGGACATCCGTACAAACAAAAATGTTTGTGTTTTATGTTAGATAAGGTATATAAAAAGAAGCAAAGCAAAAACCCATAATTGTCCCAATGCTGGGCTCGGGGTCTCCTCTCACAGTGTGAGGGGTATTAGGCCAAAGTCTACCACGCTGGCCAAGTGCGGATTGGTAGACTTCCACACCTTTGAGAACTTTATGGAGAACTCTCCGGTGTGCAGGTTTCCTCACGATGTTTTCCTTCACCGAAGCAAGTGATAATCTATATATATTATAAAACTGTAACTCGATAATGTCTGTACATTGGAGATATTTATGAAAATTTGGTATCAGGGGACTATATAGGAGCAATAGATTGCAAATCTGTCATTTTTAAAAATCTTGTCTGTCTGTATGTTTGACACCGCATCACGCCAAAACCACTGGATGAAATTGATTGCGGTTTTCACAGTTATATTACTGGTGGTCTAACTTAAAATCTGGTGTATGTTTTATCGTGATACGTCGCTTAGAAGCCGAGATATCAATAAATAGGACTTTTTGATACGCCACATACCTGCAGGAAATACTGAAAGTGCCCGATAAAGGGATATAAAAGATTGTTTAGTATCGGAAATATACGTTATTTCTTCAAAAAAATCAAAGTGTACCAATTTTTTTTAATTTATGATTTTGCAGTGAATTAGTTCTGCTAATCAACAATAGATGTCAGTTTAGGTAACTAGAAGCCACAATTAAAAAATGTAAATAGGTCTGAGAACGAGTCAAAAAATCTTTTATTGAAATTAATGTATAACTATTCATATTTACAATATTTAAAACATTGGGGTTTTAAGAAATTAGTTACCCTACTCAATCAATAACACATAACGATATATGTTAGATGGTGCTATCAGATTCCTATATTCAATTCGCTGTAGATAAATAAAAATCTATTTTTACAATTTAAATTTTCTTATTGTGATGTAGGCATAGGCACATAGAAAGTAGATAATAATAAAAATACAAAACATATTTAATAATCACAATAAGTAAGAAATTAAATATTTGCGAATAATCATCTACTGCTGTCACCTACTGGTCAGTGCGTACCAAGGCGGCTCCGTATAGGCTAATTAAGACCGGACAATACAAGTACCTAATTAAAATAATTTTGAATTTGTGGATAGCCACGTAAAAGCAGACGAGCCACCTGATGCTAAATTGTCATCATCCTCCATGACTGACTAAAAGCGTCGTCCGTGATCAGACTAAAGGCATGACCCATGCGTTGTCGTCCAAAAAAGAAAACAAGAATGAAAAAATTATAAATTATGAAGATTAGTTATTAAATTTTCATTCTATCAAGTTTAGAGTTGTTTATGATCTAGCAGAGCTTAGAATTAAGATGTATCGAGTTATATAAATAGCCGTAAAAATAAATTAATCTTATGGTAATGCAGGCACGCTGTTTAGTCCACAAACGGCGAAGCAGTTAAAACAATGAGTTTCTTCTGAAACATTTTATAGGTATAATATTATATACGTCTGGCATCTGGGCCAGGTTTTTGGACGAAAAGCTTGGCCTTGCGTAGTTGGAAGTTACACTTAAAAATCCCAAAGTAGTTCAGGAATAAACTCAGGAGAACTAGAGTCTCCCGGTTGAGAGGCGGGCCCTGCTGTCGGGTAAGGGATACTTTCATTACCGTAAATCTAGCTGGTGCCGTTGCTGGTGCCGCGAAACTCCCCAAATAGTCGGAGGGACTCTTTTGACTCTTCCCGTAGAAGCGTTTAGCTCTCAGGCAGTCAAGTGTGGAGGGGCGAGACGTCCCTGAGCAATTCATGTAGCCCGTGGTCGGCGCGATCAAACATTGACCGAGAAACCTGACATGATACACCTCACTGCTAAACCACCGATCCGATCTTAGAGACAGAGCGGCGGCGGCGGCAGTTCACGTGATCTGGTGTAGCATGGGAACCGTCTTACAGACATTATTACTTGGTCAGATAAAAACACACAGTAAGTCGAAAAGAAGGAAGAAGTAGTGCCAAGAAAACACTAGGTACTTCAAATGGAAGAAGAATTCGATGAGGTTAGGTTTGGCTGTTTATACTTATGTGGAGGTCGACGTCTATGAATAAATAGGAGCAGTCCAGTATTCCAGTAGTCTGAATTAAACTGTCATGTATTATCTCCAACTCCTACAATTACCTGGTTTAATTTCAGGGAGGTGTAGTAAGTAAAACTGTTTTTTTTTCAGTTGTCTTTATTTATCTCAGTATTGTAAGTTCTACCAGATAAAATAAATAACACTGTCTCTGAACTTGATGGAGTGAAAAATTTAATGTTATTCATTTTTTTATTTTAACTACACGAATTAGGGTCGCCCTGAAAATCAGCGGTCGTGGCTTGCTGCGGCCAGTGCTGAGTGTGGCCCTATTTCGTCAAGTTTTTACTGCTACAATCAACATTTCTTTTTATAAGTATAGTGTAAGATATCATATTGCCTTTTTGTACTGCAGTGTTAACTTGAAGAAATAAATTATATTCTATTCTATTCTATTCTATTCTATTCTATTCTATTTTTTTTGGTCATCGGTTTAAGGTGCTCTACCGTTTGTACCGATGTAAATAGAGCTAGCTGGGTCAAAATTTGTAAGTACAAATACTATTCAATGAATAAGAAGACTGAAATGTTTCATAGTGTTTAATCCGAGAATGTGTGAAAATGCGGGGAACATTTTGGATTAGAGATTTGGTTTAAGTTTTATGAATCTGAGTTGACTTTGAAATACTTTTTGTAGGATAATTGTTTCATATGTTTTCTTTAATTATTCGGTCCAGGATATAAAATAGGTAAAATTAATAGTCAAGATAATCAGGTAATTGGGTCTGATGGTGTATCTTGAAGAAGAATTATGTAAATCCTGAACGGACGGAAACAACGTAACCGTTTTTAAAGATATTTGCTGTTGATAAAGTCGACATTGTGAAACCAGTCCATCATACTATTACTAATTAATAACATGGAGTACCATAGATTAAATATGGTTTTTATTAAGTATATTATATTTTTATTATCTATAATAAATAAATAAATAAAAAATAATCAAGGTCTCTGAAAAATAAAAATCAGGGGGATAAAAAAAAAAGTGTAAAAAAAAAAAAAAAAAAAAAAAAAAACTATTACTAATTCTAATTATTACTATTCTATTACTAATTCTCAAGTCTACGCAGACGAAGTCGCGGGTAGAAGCTAGTATTAATAAATAAATATTAATTTCATTTTCCTATTTGAGCCAAACGTTAGAGTGATATTAAAATAGAATAGAGTAATAATGAGAGCCGTATTGTAGAGAATTACGCTAAATAGGTATATTTTAATCTATTTGTTATATCATGAGGTTTAATGTGAAGACATTAGTTACATAATCTTTTGAAGAGGTTATTTACTAACGTGCTCGTTTATTTTATAGCAGGCAATCTCATAATATGTAGGGTCATTATAAGTAATAATAATAAATCGGATGGTTATTAGTCATTTTGACCAGCCTAAAAAAGGTTCATAGGTTTTTCGAATACGGTTTCTTGTTTTGATAAAATTTAGATTATGTCAACCAAAAAGTATACTTCCGTTATTAGTGTTACCAATCTATGATATGGATCCAAAAACGCTTCCTCCTTAATTGCAAACACCGTGTCTACTCACAGATGCGAAAACATCACGACAACGACGAGAAAAAAGCTCGACAAAATAATTATGGCACAACAACGTTGGAGTGTGCTTTTATGAAAATGTGTATTTCGATTCAAACGTGTATTAACTGTAATAAGCGTAGCAGATAAACTTTCAGCGACTTTAGGATTTATATCACTTGGATAAGCCCCTGCATTATGATAAACCACATCCTAGGCCAATTAACAAAGGCCAATATATCCCTAAATAATTTCGTAATTGTTTACTTTATCTAATTAACGTAGGAGGTATTCAATTCGACTGTATCTTTATGTTTGTAAACTTTCGACTGGGTGAACCGATTTTGATAATAATAATAATAATAATATCATTTATTTTGCAAGAGCATAGTGTTATACAGATGGTTTACATTTCTCGATTCCTTAATATGCTCTGCCTCCATAGGCGTGCAAAAAAGTAATTAGATAGGTACTAATCTATATCTTATAAACATAATTTTAAACTTAACTTATAATTGCACAAAAACTAACAATATTATTCCATTATTATTAAATTAATTACAAATTATTATTAAATTACATACAAATTAATTACAAATTATTATTAAATTAATTGCAAGTTACATTGTCCTATGATTTAGCCGGATAAATTATAAATACCTAAGTGTTGAATGTCAGTTAAATTAATACAATTATAGATACACATAGATACAACGTCAAAAATTCTCATATTGTCATAAATTGATGAAATTCACTCTTTTCTAATGTCAAAATATTCTTTTAGGCTATAGAATTGGCGGTCCATAAGCCAATTAAACAATTTTCTCTTAAATAATATAAAAGGTAGATCTTTAAGACGATTTGGGAGCTTATTGTAAATTGCTATGGCAGAATAAGGTGCGTTCCTTTCAGCTTTTTTTAAACGGCACGGTGATGATTTTTTTAAATCGAAAGCTGATGCTTGTCATGTGGTCCCACTTTTTGAGCGAGATCTGACAAGTCATTTTTGAGTTATTTTTATGTCGGTTATTTTTTTGTTGAAATATTCATTTATTTTCTTCTTGTCCACATCTACTACAGAATTATTTTACCATGACTGTATATTATAACTAGGTTGATATGTATACCAAGAGAAACGCTAACACAAAGATTGTAATATTTAATCCTACATTAGAACTAATGGTATTACAACGCCTAATGTAATATCGAAGACGATAAAGATAACGTAATGACATCATAATGGATACAGGCAGGCGTGAAAAGATTAAACCTAACTCGAATATTGCAGCTATTATATGATAGTAGCGCTGAAATGAAATTATAGGCTTAATATATAATCTTGATTATTATACCTACTATAGCATAAGAACTTGAAATGGCTCGTCGCCTTTAATCTTCCAAGAATCGAAGCTTATACATCACATAGATCTATAGAGTTATACATTGCGTAGATCTATATATTGCCTCATCAATACATTGCGTAATTTTGGCAAGCTTATAACATCTAATGACATAGGTAATCCAAAATAATATTCAAAATTACTCGCTTGTCTTTAGAAGGTAATTTGTTGTTAGGAATAGGTAAAGGAATAGGAATAGGTGTTCACCCTAGGAGCTCACATCAGTAAATATCGGCCCCGGTAGGCTATTGAAGCCGGAACCCATCGCTTTGCCTGTCAGGTCACCAACTAGGCTTCGGGGTTGTCAATTTCTGTATTCAAGGAAAATTTCGATTTTGCATCAGCATAATACTCATACATTTTATGACATAACTGCTTGATAAAATAAAAGTGAGATACGTTTAATGATACAACGAAATTAGGTTTCATGTAATCTCAAATGCTTCCATAATATATAAGCTTGCTCGGCAGCAGTAAGTTTTGCACAGCTGTCGCTTCATACATATCTACATTTCCATACCGTCTTATAAAATTCTAATGATAACATAAATTTTGAATAAATTTCTACTTAAGACTGCTACTTCCGTATCTTCTGTTTTTAGATTAGTATCTTACCACAACTGAGGAAATCGCTGAATGAAGCTCAATAATTTTCCTCCCATTTAGTTTTCGGATTGTGGCGTTAGGAGAATTACATACCTATTATTGTGAAGTAATAGATCCTCTAGATTCAAATAGTTCATTAATACCATTATTATTATTGACTAAATGGTGCCTTTTTGTCTCGGTTTTTAGCCGGTGAACTTTTATGAGGCCAAGTACGGGCGTTAGCCAAGTAACATGGTTCTCATACGAACTTAGTTATTTATTAAAGGTGATAGGTTTAAAAAGCGCTGAGTTATGGAAGTGGCATCTAATACAGTAGATTTTTGCAACTGAAAAAAGATGGATTTTTGTAATTTAAGTTCCTTTAGTGATATTATTATAATTATTATTTACCCGACTGCCAGGAAGGGTTACCTATGTGTTTCGCGCGTATCTTGTATGTATGTACTCGTATTTACATGTGTGTAATATTCTATATACTTTATTACCTCATATTTTCCAAACCGCTGAACGGATTTATATGATTAAGATATCGTTAGATTCATCTTGATAACCCAAGTGTTCTTAGAAGATTGAAATTATGAAGAAACAAATATTGTAAGATGCCATTGTTAGAAGTATCAAAATACTTATAAAATAAATCGAATAATGCAATATGGGTACTGTAGTGTTTGTACTGCTATTATGGTTATAGCAGTAATCATGTTATCTCGAGAGCACGGGTAGTGGGGCAACACTGAGTCAGTCACGAGAGAACCGGAGACGCAGGCAGACGTGTTCCCCTACCACTGGTGACGTAACGAGCTAATGCAAGTCAACCATATCACTATATCCAAATATTACGGAGCACGTAAGTACAACAACTACTACATAATGGCGACGAGGTCAAAAGGTCAGTGCAATAAATATTTTATTTTGTGTTGATAAAGGAAGAGTTGAAGGGAAAATAACACGTCGATGCAAGAAATAATCAACAGACGAATGTTAATATTAGTGCCGAATAGTTAACTCGAGAATTTGTTTAGGTGTGCTGTAACTTTAAATAACGTATTGAGCAAAATCATCATAATTATCGAAGTTCTCTCTCTAATTAGGTATAAAAATTGCCGCCATTACCGCTACCTACACAATTCCCTTTGTTTTCTGAAAAATGGCATTGATTGACATTGTAAAAACAACTGTGCGGTGAGTAAAAAGTGGCATTTTGTGTTATAAGCGTAATTCACGCTACTGAAGTAATAATAACATAAATGACATTTTGGATATAGTGTCACTTATTTAGCTGAAAGTGATAGCGAGGCAGGTTTTGTTTTTAAATAAGAAGTGATATTTAGTGTTTAGCTGTGTCGTTTTAAATATAATACACAGTATCATTGAAGTATTATTACTAGCGTATAGAACGGACACCGCGAGCACAATGTGTGTTCCAATGAATTGACACCGCGCGGCTTCAATGTCCAATGGATTCGTTCGATTTTGGAAGGAGAACAGGGGCTCAATTTTGAAAATAGAACCTCCCGGCGGGGACACACATTTTGTTCGAGATGTCTTCTCTATGTATACTTATACCTCAATGCACAGTATCGATCTGTTGGAGGGATTGCTACATAAATGGAGTATTGCGTGTGGTGCCGCGTGTTTGGTTAAGGTTGCGTATGTGTGCCAATGAGAAAAAGTGGCATCATGCGGAACTTTTTCTGAATATATTTTTTGAATAACTACTTATTTACTAGCATGTTTTTAGTGCCTAACTAAAAGTAGGTTGGGCGAACTGACGAGAGAGGCTAATTGCAACGATATATTTCAGTTTTCTTCATAGATAGTGATCGCAATGTTGAGTTGAAAACTTTGAATGGCTATACTGAAAAACTACTATTTTGTAAAGCGCCATTTTTTGTTTTAAATGAGCGAATGGTGTCCGGCATCCACTCTTGCGTGTGTGTGTTGCACAGCAACACTTAGTACTAAAAAGGAGATAACATTATACAAATTATGAACTTAAATAAAGGAGTAGGGACTTTAAAATATTCAAGAATAAAAGGGTTCCCTAAATTAGTGAAATTTATTTAGGACTAGCTGTTTATTTAGCACTCTTCGGCTTTATAAAGTATAGATTTTACTACCATTATAGATGGCCGCACATGCAAGTTAAGTTTAATTGTTGAGAGTGAGTTTGCTTCTTCACGGCCATAAAACTATAACAGTAAGGGTAATTGTCAATAAAATTAGCTGTTTTTATGACTATTAGTTATATTCTACGCAGGTCCTGGGTTTCATTCAAACGTAGTTTTGCTTTAGTTACAAAGTACATGTGTAGGTATGATAAACTGAAATAATTGCAGTCGTTTTGATATGAATTCTGATAAAAAACGGAACTGAAGTTGTTTGATAAAAATTATGTTCTGTTATGAAAGTATTGCATTGGCAGTATCAAACATACATACATGCCTAGCCGCCTTGGTATACATGCAGCCATGCACTTGTATTTCTTTTGAAAATAATATACATAAACTATCACAAGCTGTTGTAATACGGTTAACGTAATTTAACGTTGCGGCGCCGGGTCCCTATTTCAGCTTGTAAGTTCTTTGTGATTCTTTAGCAGTCTTTCCTTTTGGTATTTGACTATCACGGCTGCACTACACGGCTGAAAATATAATAACATAATGTGGGTAATCATAAATAAAGTCGATTTGATGGGCGGTAGCGTAAGAAGGAAAGAAACATTTATTCCGTCATAAGAATAGCAACATCGTTAGGGTTCTATGGTGGATGTGTCACTGGCGCGCCGACGATGAGGAGCGCGGGAGCGGGTAATTGACCGTTATGGTCGTGGTCGCTCTGTTAACACATGACGCTTTTGTTGTGGTCAGAAGTGCTTGACATTTGACATACAGCGTTAGAATGCCCTCGTGTATTGTACCAATGTGATTGGTGTAGTGGAGCAAAGGATGGGCGTGTGTGTGTGTTGTGGCTCTTTTCAGAACGGAGTTCTTGGTTGGTTTATAAGGGCATAACGTATCTATATTTTGAATATCATTGCGTATTGGGAGATGATAGGAAGTTCCTATCATCGTTCCTATTAGGAACCATTATACAAGCCACGACACCGAAATTCAAATCTTCGCGATGAGACAAGTTTATTTTTCTAATTTAGTTTTTGTGTTGAATTTTATAGAATCTATTGAGGCAGTGAGGGTCAAAAGCGCTTGCGAGCTAGACGCGTTCTTGTGTTGTTACTGTGATTAAACTAAGTTTTGCCACGGAAATCATATTATATATTTATCATTGAGTTATTCGTGCACAAAAGGAGTAAGTTTTTATTTTTAAATTGAGAACAATAATTGTATTTGTTCGAATGGGTGCAGCAATGTTTAAAATGTTGCTATTTATTATTGTAGCCTGAGGAAAGCGCCCTTTTGAAGACGCACGATTTGATATGCTGTAGTAAATTCATAGCCCTGGAGAAGCCGAGCCTTGGTTTTGACAGAATTCCACAAAAATCGTGAAGGAGAAACTCTCCTGACGTCCAAAAAATATTTATTAAGCTGGATGTATTTAGTTATAAATCGAGAAGTCCTCTTTAAACAGATTTGCAGATTATACCAATGCTATGACCTTAGTAATTAATAATTTTAATAGATTACAATTAAAGTTTGGTAATCTAATCTAATTAGCTATAATGGCGCTACCAATTATTGATCTACTTAGGTTGATTTCGGGGTCATAAACTCATAATTAAGTACTTACCTGCCTGAAGGATTGTTGACGTGAGTAATTTGATGGACTTGATAGGTCATAAATTTTGGTGCATAATGTACTTATTGCAATAACTATAATGTGTGTGTTAGGTAGTACGAACCTACATGAAATTGTAAATCGTGCATAATTGTGTGTGTCAGGTAGTACGAACCTACATGAAATTGTAAATCGTGCATAATTGTGTGTGTCAGGTAGTACGAACCTACATGAAATTGTAAATCGTGCATAATTGTGTGTGTCAGGTAGTACGAACCTACATGAAATTGTAAATCGTGCATAATTGTGTGTGTCAGGTAGTACGAACCTACATGAAATTGTAAATCGTGCATAATTGTGTGTGTCAGGTAGTACGAACCTACATGAAATTGTAAATCGTGCATAATTGTGTGTGTCAGGTAGTACGGACCTACATGAAATTGTAAATCGTGCATAATTGTGTGTGTCAGGTAGTACGAACCTACATGAAATTGTAAATCGTGCATAATTGTGTGTGTCAGGTAGTACGAACCTACATGAAATTGTAAATCGTGCATAATTGTGTGTGTCAGGTAGTACGAACCTACATGAAATCGTAAATCGTAAATGATTGTGTATTAGGCAGCAAATGCCTTACGATACCAATTAACGTACATACCTTTTGTGACACGGAGTACTACATGTGTGTGTATTATTATTGATGCGTGTTTTTCGGTAAGATGTTAAATAATCAAGTCCGAACTGATATATATTTAATTATCGTTTACACATATATAATAATACATGTGTAACACATAAAGATAAACTTTCAGATTAATTTTATTCTTTCACAAAAGGCAACCCTGACATTGCCAGAGAGGATAAGCGACAGTGTTAGAAAGGAAGGCAACTCATTACGCGTTTTGATTAGCACTGTGCGATCAGAATTACACTTTATTGCGTTGGAGCCAGAGTCACTATTTATTTAAATGATTTTTCGGAATTTTTCTTAGTGCACCTTCTATAATTATTTATAAATACTATTATTTATTCTGTGTTTTTAGTTAAATTCAGAGTTAAAGAAAAAATTGTATTCAAGCTAAAGTTACAATGAAAGTAAAATTTAAAAGGCACTCTATCTCGAAGAGTCATAGAAATCAGAGTAAAATCAACCAATAATAATGAAGTTTAGTTTTGCTTAACATAAACATACGTTACTGTGTTGTGGGCAGTATGAGCCCTCATGAAATTGAAAATCATACGTTACTGTGTTGTGGGCAGTATGAGCCCTCATGAAATTGAAAATCATACGTTACTGTGTTGTGGGCAGTATGAGCCCTCATGAAATTGAAAATCATACGTTACTGTGTTGTGGGCAGTATGAGCCCTCATGAAATTGAAAATCATACGCAACTCAGTTGTCGGCAGTATGAGCCCTCATGAAATTGAAAATCATACTTTACTGAATTGAAGTGAGCTGTCGGCAATATGAGCCCTCATGAAATTGAAATCATACATTACTGAGTTGTCGGCAGTATGAGCCCTCATGAAATTGAAAATCATACGCAACTCAGTTGTCGGCAGTATGAGCCCTCATGAAATTGAAAATCATACTTTACTGAATTGAAGTGAGCTGTCGGCAATATGAGCCCTCATGAAATTGAAATCATACATTACTGAGTTGTCGGCAGTATGAGCCCTCATGAAATTGAGATTGATACATTGACTTGATGGAAGTAGTAACCTCATGAAATTTAGAATCATACATACATTACTTGACTAGACGGCAGTATAGGTCCCATGATTTGAAATCATAGTAACTAAAGTGTGTATGGACCTCTTGAAATTGAAATCATTACTGACTAGACAGCAGTATGGGCCCTCATAACTTTGAAAACCATACAAAATGTAGTTATTTTGTAAACATATTAGTTATTTGGCGTGATGGAGTTGAGATGTAGAATAAAGATAATGAATAGACGAGGTATTTCAATGAATGACTGGTGTGTGAATGATTGGTATCGGCAGTGTCTGATTCATATGTGACACCGTTGGGTCCGTTGGGATCCGTTGGATCCGTCCATTCAGGAAGGACGCCTAAATAAAGGAAATTCCTGTTGCGAGTCTAGCCATGGTTGGCGTGTTATGGTCGTCGGTGGGACCTAGTTTATATTACGTATATAAGAGGATTGTCTCGCAAGTAAAACTTTAGTCTTTAAAAAACGAAAGCAGGTTGTAAGCTGTACGTAATCTGTTGTTGACAGTAAACCACTTTTAGTAATAATATAAATTTTCATCGAGTTTCTCATATTTCCTGTGTTTGTTTTACCAGTAAGTTGTCTATTTAAAGACAGAAATGACGAGGTTTGTTTGAATGTTGGTATGAAACCTAATAACTTGGCGATCTTGATCAAAGAGAGAAGAAAGAGGGAAGTATGAAAAGCTAAGAGGTGATGTAAATAATTATTATTTAATAAAGATAGAAGGAGAACGGGTGTGAATGGGAAAGGTGTAAGACGAAAAAAGTCTCAGGTGTTGTTTCAATGTTTAAAATAATTGCAGTGAAAGTATAATCTACATAAGTAATTCTATACGAAGCATGCATATGACAGTTTGAGTTTGTTGAGGCTAGTGAAGGCACCCAGAAGGCTCAAGTTTACAAACCGTAGCCTGCTTCATACATATAGTGCGTGTTACAAATGTGTTTGTCTAAGTAACTGGAATATTGAATGGTATAGACGTGGAGTGGCCTTTGAAGGCTTGAGTTGCGATCAACTGCAGAGTCGACTGTGGATCGGGCTCCATATTAAATAAAGATTTTAATAAGGAAGGGATGTAGTGTTTGTACTGCTATTATGGTTATAGCAGTAATCATGTTATCTCGAGAGCACGGGTAGTGGGGCAACACTGAGTCAGTCACGAGAGAACCGGAGACGCAGGCAGACGTGTTCCCCTACCACTGGTGACGTAACGAGCTAATGCAAGTCAACCATATCACTATATCCAAATATTACGGAGCACGTAAGTACAACAACTACTACAGGTACCAAATTAAAAAACTCACCATAAGGATTTCAAATATGTATAAGTATTATCCGTGGCGTATGCGCTATCGTTTACATTTTCTATAAAACGATGTTTCCAAAACTTCATGTCCCGTCAGGTCCCTGTCTCATCCACGTTACGTATGCATTGACTTTTAGTCTTTGATCAAAGAAAAACCTAAACGCCTCCGAATACATTACCAAAATTACACCAAATAGGTGTTCTACCTAGCCACACGTGGTACGTGGTATGATTTATTACGTTCAATAATAAGGAACACAATTTCCGGAGGAACGTGCCCGAAATAAACGAGGGCCTTGTTTACCCCACCTTAATGTTATAGATTTTCATTTTAGATCCGGCGCTTGCAGTGTTGGAAATTTAATTTCGCTCGCTCTGTCCAAGTGTAAACAAATATTGCTTTCAAAAATCTTATACAGTTACAGTGTTAAACAATATTGAATTCGCGTTTCTTTACTTTTAATCTTACAGTATTTTTGGATGATTTATTATGTTGACGTCTTTTAGGGATTCGGGCGTTTTGAGAACCGATTTTAAATGGGGTTTCTTTATGGCGGAGTCGCGTTGGAAAACTTAAATTCCATGTATTAAAAATAAATCGTTTCGTTTACTTTTAGACAAAATACTAAAATTATCTATTTTTTTGGCGCTTTTGTATTTTGCCTTTCTGTGTGCAGAGGCCTGTTAGTTGTTTTGTTATCTATATTTTTACTCGAAAATATCAGATTTAGGTAAGTAAAAATATGGCGAGACCTATCATAGTTATTCAACAAAGCAGTAGTAATGTTTACTTAGTACCTTTATACTTTAAGTAATACAACTTGTAGTTAAGTACCTAGTGTCAAGCATGCAGTGCCACCGTTTCCTGCCGCCCATGGATATCTGTAACAAATCTCTAATTTACCAAATAGCATAAAGTAGCAAAGCAACAACCCATAATTGTCCCACTGTTGGGCTCGAGGTCTCCTCTCACAATGTGAGGGAGGCCTTATTCTACCACGCTGGAAAAGTGCGAATTGGTAGACTTCACACACCTTTTAGAACTTTATGAAGAACTCCGGCGTGCAGATTTCCTCACGATGCTTGCCTTAACCGAAGCAAGTGATAATTAACTTCTAATACCCACATAATATTTGTAAATTAAAGGTGCGTGCCCGGATTAAAACTTGGGCCCCTTCGTTCGGGAAACCAATGTTCTAACCGCTAGACTATCAAAGAGTCTACGCACTTCTATATTAGTGACAGAATCCAATTATAACTGTTATATCACGTAACTTTAATAGCGGTTGTAGCAACGCACACATAAATTCAATTAAACAGCCCAGGCACAAGTCATGTAGGCGCCGCGAATTACCACAATCGTGATATTAGCGTACTTCACCATAACTGCTAAATTTAGTTACGAGCTACGTGACCTCAACCTCTAATAACTGGAAGGATTATAACTATTTGAGAGTTATGCTATTACAACACTAAAGATTTATAATTGTAATACGATTTACAAATAAATAAGAGTTCTCCTTCAGGACCGGCATTGCATTGGCGATTCCTTTAGTATTGCTCATGTCCCGACGGTAGCCGTCTTTTGGTTTTTAGTCTAGGTGACAAATGGTTTACGGATTCATCATTTGGGCCTAACGAATGTGGAAAGGCAAGACATTCAACCAATGTGTAGAACTAAAATGCCCGTATGTCTTTGCGTTTAGAATTGGCCACCCGAACGTAAAACTGCTGCAAGGAGTCAAGTAGGTTTATTAATTATTTGGTATTTAGGTGTGCCAGTCCAGGAATGAAAGCATAAGGTACGAATACTTCATATCGAACTTGCTTATACCTGTAGAGCAACATTGATTGCTTCGGTACTATTACGTCCTGTTCACTATATACAGCACTATCAAATATACAGATACTTTTGTTGTTTTTCTTCATATGAATCCGAAGTCTATTCATTGTGATTTTCATTGATACATTCATGGAAAGCCAAAATTAGGGTCATGGCCTGATTAAAGTAGATTCTTTTCACGTTAATGACATCTACTTTCATATTCATAATGAAATTAAATTGTAAACGGGGACTTTTCACGCATGTTCGATTTTTGCGTAACTTCTAGGGTTTATGAGGAGTCGTCAACCGTCTATGGTGTCTTATTCATTTGGTCATTTATTTTTTAATTTTTAACCGACTTCAAAAAGGAGGAGGTTCTCAATTCGACTGTATTTTTTTTTTTTTTATGTTTGTTACCTCAGAACTTTGGACTGGGCGAACCGATTTTGATGATTCTTTTTTTAATCGAAAGCTGGTGGCTGTCATGTAGTCCCACATAAATTTTATTGAGATCTGACAATGGCATCCATGAGAAAACCACATAAGTCGTAAATTTGTGTTAAGATGTGCGCGACAAATTGACGAATAACTCAATATCACGCCAACCGATTTCGATGATTCTTTTTTTAATCGAAAGCAGGCGCTTGTCATGTGGTCTCACATAAATTTGAACGAGATCTGACAACTATGTAGTTTTTGAGACTTTGAAGTCGGTTATTTTTTGTTAGTAAAATTTAGATTATTACAGTACATATTACTTACTATTATACACATTCACATAGAGACCTATGAAACCTGCGTATTTTTACTAGAGTTTTACTCACGGATTTGCCTGCATTTTCCGGAATAAAAAGTACGCTATATCTTATACCATACCATGGTCTATTTGTGTGTATTTCATAAAAATCCGTTCAGTAGTTTTATCGCAAACGAGTAACCGCCCTCGCTTTGCTTCGGTTTTCTTATTTTTTTACACTCCGAGTTACATTATTGGAGTTTTATTAAGGATCCCTAATTTTTTTTAAATATAGCCTATGTTCACCGGGGATAGCGTAGCTTTCTAACAGTGAAAGAATTTTTCAAATCGGTTCAGTAGTTTCGGAGCCTATTCAATGCAAACAAAAAATCAAATCTTTCCTCTTTATATATTAGTATAGAAGTATAGAAGAGTAATAAACATTCATTGGTCCTCACAAACTTTTACATTTATAATATTATGTAGAAACTTTGGCTTACTCCATGTCGTGTAATTATGATAAGAAATAATGTTTAGTATTCGCCCAAATGACAAATGTCGTAGTTGCTGAAGCTTGGTGGCGCTGCAAACGCGTTCCCACAGCTTTAATCAATACAAGTAAATCCCGAACACGCCAAGTTCGGTTCGTTCACCCAATTTGACACACACCTCACTAACTACTCGTACAAGTTGTAACAACTATTAATGCGTGTTGAATACAGATTTCGGTCGTTGTTATGCAAATGCATAAGACGTTGGATACACGAAATGTAAAACTATTATACGAAGTGAACAGCAAGCGCGCATCAAAGTGTAAACTCTCCCAGACACCGTTCACAGAAGAAGCTTCATTTCTGCTACTACATTCTTTCTTTCTTCCCTCTTCTTTATTGGTTGGCAACGAAGCAGTACATGCCTTTCGTGCTGCTGATGTCCATTTGCGACGACAACCTCTTCACAGTCTTCGGCTGCTCGCTTGTCGGCTTTCACATATAAAAAAGATGTACAGTCACCTGCAGAGAAATTAACCCATCTGTTACAACGCAACAGGCAACGGGAACGTTGCTGTTCGTATATTTATAAACTGATGGGTTATTTTTCTTTGCAGGTGACTGTACTGAAAGATGTACATAAAGGTTCAGCTCATTGCCTGGCGTTAAGCTTCAGTCAAATTGTTTCAGTTGTTCAATTCAGAGAGGAATCGTAGAGATAGATTGGCCAGTTCAAAGTAACCTCGGTAGTGACGACAGCTTCGTACGGGCGTGTAAGGACATTACATTATGTGTATTACCACACCTGTAACATAATTATATCAACTTTCGAAATGTGTGTCTGTTAGTTTACCCTATTATGTTAGATGCGAAAATTTGTAAATGGCCTTCACTCACTATTGTTACTAGGTTATTACTCAATTAGCTGTAAGTTTTCCAAATATTAAAAAATAAAATAAATAGAAGTAGGTGAAAAAACACTTACACCTGCATTATAATATGATAAGTTAGACCAATAATTTCAAGTTACGTCCAAATATTCATTCGTGTAGTTACTTGTTTAACATGATTGTGCAGGAAAAGCTTGGTATACTAAATTTTATATACGTTAGATCGCTGTGGCTGTGGCTAGTGTTAGTTTTGTAAGTCACAAATATTGGAAATTTATTATATTAATTACTTTAAAGTTCTCCTAACCTGCAGCCATAATTTCTAGATATAGAGGTTTAGCTGTACAGAATAGCTGCGCTTAGAGAATTTAAGCATAATATAGTTGCTTCAGGGGATTTCATACTAAGAATTCTCACATTTATAATACTGGGTCATCCTCAAATGTAATCGAAACTTGGACCACTATAAAGAAGAATATAACACAAAAAAATTAAATCATATCCAGAATGACTGTCGCAAAATATCTCGCAAAACAAGAACCATAACATTCAATGCGTTTGATAAATCCAAGCTAAACCAGCGAGGAATAGGTACATTCTTGGTCTATTCAATAGGGATGTTGTTTAATTTTAAGATTCAATTTGATTTTATAAAATAGTACCTTAAGATTCACGAAAAGTAGAAATAATAATCTTCAATTTAAAATCAAAAATTGATAAATAAAAATCATCTTAAAATTTTCTTCCAAAAACGTCACGTGACGTCACTAGCCAATATTCAATATTATCGGTCGACTGATTTTTGTTGAACTTGCTTACAAAATACGAGCAATGACGTCATAAGCTCAAAATGGCGTTTGAGGTCACGTGATAGTGACTATTTTTACCATTTTAAAGTAATTATATTTAATTTATTGTGATTGATTTCGACAGAAAATAATATTTTAGTTTGTTTAAATGTTTCCCTTAATACTTTTTAAACATAAATTTATATTAATTTACTAGTAGTATCAACATCCCTAATCCATACTAATATTATAAATGTGAAAGTGTGTTTGTTTGTTTGTTTGTCCGTCTTTCATGTCGCAACGAAGCTGTTATATGGTATGGTTTTTGTGTGTGGAGATAGTGAGGAGGGTGGAGAGTAACGTAGGCTTTTTTACCGCGGTAAAACATCCCCATGGGAAGATTGATGTTTTGTTAGTTGTAGATATTTAGTTCCGGATGTTGTTAGTAATAGATGGCGTTAGTAAAATTCATTTGCAAGTTCTGAATCACGCTATCAAATGATACATGTTAACTTAAGTCATAGGCAACTAAATCTAACTAAGTAAGTAGGATTTGTAAAGAATCGATCTCTACCGCGGGCGAAGCTGCGGGCAAAAGCTAGTTGTGAGAATATATTATGTGAGGAGGTCTGTGCTCTACGGCCGTCAATGTCTTGAAGATTTAGTCAATCTTCATCATACGGAAATTACTCCGTTTACTTTGTATTTGCAAATATACTAATCAAACAAGGTAACTCACCATAACTTAAACCAGCGATCTCATGTTAAATTCATACCTCGTCCAGTTGGGTAGTTCAAAACTTACCTATTTAGCGCCTTCGTACACCGATGGGGACAAAAGTTTTGTCCACCGTTTATCGCTAAAAGGCGATTACTGAACATATAAAGGTACCTTCTAGATATACAGAATATTTTGAAGCGCTTCTAGCCTGATGGATCAGTTTAAGTTCAGGTTTAGTTATGCCAGTAGTTGGAAAGGTGAGGGATAATGCCAAAAAATTTAATAGTCTAACTTTCCAAAGTTATGTGCGTATTAGTATTGTTTTATGAAAATAGCCGGCAAACGAGCTGACAATCCACCTGATGGTAAGTGGCTATCGTTGCCCATGCACATCAGCAATACCAAAGGCATCACTGATGCGATGCCGGCCAAGAGATAAGAAAAAAAAGAAAGGAAGGAAGAAAGAAATAGATTAAAAACTACATCTTTTTTATGTCAACACACCGATTGGTACATAAAACACACGTTAGATAAAACCCAGATTTTCCTTATAACCTTATCCTATCCTCCATAATGGGGACGCTTTCATAGGCGCTTTCACATGTTGCTTCGTTGTGTCTTAATAATATCTATTTAGTTGTCTCAATTTAATTTTAATTTTAATAATCATACGAACCAATAATCCAAAGTACAGATTGTACGAGTACGATCTTCATACGTAGTGTAATTGATAACAAAGTAATGTTTTAATACCTCATGAATGCCGGTAAAATATTCTGCTAGCAATCTTTTCGATCTAGTGGCAGTAGTTCGGTTAGTCGGGTTAACCGAACTAATGATACATTTTAGTGGTAATATTTCGGTTAATGTAATATAATATCAGTCTGATTCGTCACGATGTCTAGTGTGATGTTTGTCTAGTGTAGTGTATTGGAATTTAATTGCATTGACCTTATAATTTTACATGGAATATGTATCTATTTTGATTACAAATAAATTACAAAAAAGATACAATGTTATCAATGTTATGTTAGAGACAAATATTATAATCAGTGGTAAACCTCTGGATTCCGCAATCCCGCGAAGAAAATTGCACCCAGCAAAGGGATCCGAGTTTAGCCATTACCAAAATCGTAACTACTTATATAAAACGTTTATTAAAGACTGCGGAAGAACCGGCCTTCTGCAAACGAGCAAAAAATGGTCGTGAAAAAATATTGTTATTCGATGTTGTTTAGGACGACAAACTTTTTTATGATTAATAGATTTCTTACAATATTTCGTAATGTCATCAATCGCATTGTTAATTCTAATAGGTAACTATAGCATTTAACTGTAGCATGTACCTACGTAATAAAGTAAACTTAAAGTAGACTTCTTTTTTTCTCTCTCTTTCTTGGCCGGCAACGCATCAGTGACGCCTTTGGTGTTGCTGATGTCCACGGGCGACGATAGCCACTTACCATCAGGTGAATCGTCAGCTCGTTTACCGGCTATTTACATAAAAAAAGAGTTAAGACACATGGGTGAATTGACTCAGGTGAATAAAGTCGACGGCACCTTTCTGTACCGTTGTCTACTCAGTTTGTCAACAGATTTTTTCTATTTCTGCAATTAAATAATGCTTAGTGCTATCAATAAAAGTTTTAATGTTATTATTATGTTTTATTTATATTTCTATGTCATGTTTTATACGTGCTTCGGTGGCATTGTCGTAGAACCAACTGTAATGGTCCTTCCTACTTTTTTCTTGGGCTTTCGTGTTACTAATGAGAATGTGACCACCCGGTAGCTCGTCTGTTTGTTTCTGGAGCTTTATTTCTGATGTTTTTCTTGAGTCAGGATAATTAGAGACGCTGACGTCATCCGACACCTGTGATAATCGACATTCAAATTTCTCGCTGATCTAATATCATTATTCAAATTTTACCTAAACATAGGCACAGAACGTGCAAAGGCGTTCCAGTTTCGCTATCAGTCTTTCACAGACAGTATATCGAGTGAAACGTCAGTTATCTTGCGTGATAATTTGGTACGTAACACCTACACATGTACACATAATTATCATGTCAGAAAGTGTCCTCCCATGTCACACGTCCATATGAAAATAAACTTTAATACTACTGGATTATGAGTCAAGTTACCTTTGCGTACACTCTGGTATGTACGCCGCACAGTATATCACTGCTCACATAATGTATGCTGTCGACAAACCTGAAACGGTGGTGACTCTATTACTCACAAGCCGTAGAATTTATGGACCGAATAATACAACTCAAGATATTGGAAACGTGATGGAAATTATAAAAATAACGTGTTTACATAATCGTATCTACATGTGTATTATAAATAAAATAGTGCGGAATATAAGAATTCTGATATATTTTGAGACCAAGTTACGTAACACTTGATCTTAAAAATGTCATTTTAAAGCAATTTTTAATGTCTAAAAATGTATCATACAAAATGTAAATAAATATAAATTTTGTGAAAACAAAATTATATACAAAGGTACATGACTATCTATGTATTTTCCACATTATTTACATATGTAACAAGTATTTCACTACTAGCTCTCCGTTTGATATTTCACTCATTGTTCTGCTGCTTTCTTGCTTTCCTGCCTTCTTAGGATTTCTTAGTATGCCTTCTTAGGCTTTCTTTTTCTATTATATTATTATATCAATAAAAATTTAAGGCACTTTTCAAGGTCATTTAGAATAGATTCTTTAAAATCTTTTACGTGAAATATACATTATACGTAGCCAGCGGATAACACATACATGTCATGGTCACCATTCATGGTCAATAAAGCGACACTGATCTAAAAATAAACAAGGAAACCGCTTTTTCACATTAAAAATTGAGAAACTGTTTTCTAAGTAATAATATAAAAAAATATATATATAAAAAAAAAATCATAACAAAATCATAAAAAAAAATTCAATGCTTTATTCAGGACCCACTGCTAAACAATAAGGATAGAAATACAATGCAAACAATAAGTAATCCTCTCATTCAAACCTATAATATTCAAATCCATATTTGCGCACTAACCCTATACGAAGTACAAAGACCGAACTGAAAGGTTGGAAATTCGAAAACAAAAAAATGTTTTTCGAAAAGAATTTCACACAGCTGATTTTTGCCGATACGGTATATTATGTTATTTGGAGCGGAATACGCCGGCGCTCTGAAGTTTTTAATATTCATGAGTGTTGTTTTACTGATAGCACCAGTGTCCAGTTTGCAGTGTACATAGATTAAACATTACTAAAGGACGCCACTATTAGCATGCAAATTGGAACTGTGTCTATGCCATACACAATATTGATGCTGTAGATACGATTATGATCGTCCGGCTATAGGATATTGTTATGACTTGATAATGGGGCCGGTGTATATGGAATCACCTGGGGCTTTCAGGAAATGATCTGCATGAACACAAGGTTACTTACAGAGCGTTTAAGTATCAAACCTTTTTGATTTGGTTCCAGGAAAATAACTGTAGTGAAAATGCTTTTTAAGTATGAACTCAAAAGGGCCCGTTTCTTTTTTCAAGCAAACTTAATTGTAAAAGAAAAGTACCTTTGATTTGATGATTGAATCATTTATATTAATTGTTGTTCTATTTATTCATAAATACCAAATTAACGTTATTGTATTGTCATCGGTTTCCATTATTTGTAAACTTAAATCAATAATATAGAATTATCTACATTACAAAACTTATTACATCATTACAAAATTACGTAAATTGAGGTTGATAGATACACACAAATACACACTTTTAATAAAATGTCACTCAACGTTTTTAGGTAGCAACTTTCTTTAACAACTTGCTTCGCACAGACTTTCCTATTAAAATAGACTTTTATACGACATAATACAAAGTTTGAAGTTTAGCATTCTTGTTAAGATTATTTACTATGTAAACAGAAGCACAGCAAATCCAAAACTTAAACAATATCCCCAAGGCGCGATGGAATTAGCGAGAGCAACTTTACCCAAGACAAAGCAAAAATTAAACGCACACTTTAAACTTTAGGGCGCCGCAACGAAAAACATTAAATGCCCGGATCTGAGAAATGAGATATAAACCAACTTCATCGGTATACCAACAAAGTACGGTTAAATGACGTGGCCGCAAAGTTTAGATGTAGGGTTTCAGAGTAGAATAAGAAAATATTATATCAGGAATAGCAGCTGTTTGGTTCATAGATACTGCGGACTGAATGTGTCGGTCAGAATTGAATGATTCAGTTAAGTTACTGCGGACAAGATTATATACAACTACTTTCGAATGTCTACATAGCATCCTTAATGTAAAAAGAATCTACAATTTTCTTGTTAAATTCAAATACACAGTGTCAACAATCGAAAACTTATACTTACAGTTTTCACGTCGGCAGATGATGCAATGTTTACTATTCTGCATTTCGTATGCTACTAGAGTAGCTTAACTCTTACCACGACCCCTTGCACCTCAAACATAAATGGTGCCAAACCCAACCAAAAAAGTAACTCAAAAAAATTTACATTGGTTACATAGATATTTTGATTAAGCATTTTCACTTTTAAATTTTTAAGGACTTTATTCCCGTTCGCATAAAGCTGCTTTTACTTTGTCCACACCTTTGTAATCTATCCACAGTGTACGCGTCTGCTTTTCCACCGCTACACCGATGTGTAAAATTCAATTTGTCTAACCTCGTTGCGCCCTGTTGTCCGATACGTTAGATCTTTGTAATCGGGCCGCAGTTTTTTGCTAACATGAACCTATACAGTGACTTTTTCACGTGCCTTTTTGTCATGAGAACAGGCAAAATATGAAGAAAAGTCAAGATCGGCGTGTTCTTTTGGACATTTAACAAATTCCTCTCATTGTCTGAGAGATTTTGTATGTTCTGTTATTTAAGCTTTATGTTAATAAATATTGTGATTTACAAAGAAAAAAATTGATAGTATTTGTCCCCAATTATTCATAACAACATTTTCCGGCTAACCGCAAACGAATGCAGGTATCATGTGTTACTGAAACGGAAAATTGAAATGAAAATTTTCCCTTTAAAATTCAGATGGAAGACAAGCTTTTGTGGTTTCGGTTATGGATGTAACTTTGTGTATTTCTAATGATATATTTTGTAAACATTCAAATAAATTTTTTTACGTGAAATATACTGTAACCTAGCGAGCCTTAATATAGGTCATAAAATCAAAACAAAATCTAAAGCCTTGTTCGTAATGTAGACAGACAGTGAATAATTCACATGAAATATATCATAAGAGTGGTGAGTACCACACTCTTCAGAAGAACAGAGAATAAGGCCAATCTGGTGCATAATAAAAAAATATTTACAAGGCTACCCAAGTACGTATTGACAAAATTCATTATCCTTTACAAAATTATGAAAAAATCAGCATCTTTCGTAATGATTGATATCTTCTATACTCTATACATCTATACTCTATACATTACTACAATACATACAAATAAATAAAATTGGAGTGTCTGTTTGTAATATTAAAATAACCGCTTTTTAACCGACTTCAAAAAAAGGAGGAGGTTCTCAATTCGACTGTATTTTTTTTTTTTTTTTTTTTTATGTTTGTTACCTCAGAACTTTGGACTGGGCGAACCGATTTTGATGATTCTTTTTTTAATCGAAAGCTGGTGGCTGTCATGTGGTCCCATATAAATTTTATTGAGATCTGACAATGGCATCCATGATAAAACCACATAAATCGTAAATTTGTGTTAAGATGTGCGCGACAAATTGAGGAATAACTCAATATCACGCCAACCGATTTCGATGATTCTTTTTTTAATCGAAAGCAGGTGCTTGTCATGTGGTCCCACATAAATTTGAACGAGATCTGACTGACAAGTCGTTTTTGAGACTTTGAAGTCGGTTATTTTTTGTTAGTAAAATTTAGATTATTACTAAGCGCATTTGGATGTGTACACGGTACATATACCAACACAACATTTTTTACAATTTTTGTCTGTCTGTCTGTCTGTTTGTTCCAGCTAATCTCTGAAATGGTTGGACCGATTTTGACGGGACTTTCACCGGCAGGTAGCTGATGTAACAAGGAGTAACTTAGGCTACTGTTATTTTAGAAAAAAAATAGTTTGTTAGGCGATACAAAGTTCGCCGGGTCAGCTAGTTTCTAATAAAAAGAAAAATATAAAAACAACAATACGGTGCATTAATAATACGCTCAAAATGAAATTAATAATCTGTATTGGCGAACTGATTGATTGCTCTGTCGGTGACGTGAAAATTAACGATACGAACATAGTGCACTTCAGTTTGATGAAGTCGCGCTATTTTGCTTTTAAAATAATTGATATTCTCAACATACAAATGAAAATTTGGTCTGTTTGAGTATTACTTAAGCCGTACTTAACTTATATTAACGTAGTTTCCATTTATCCCAAATGTGACCCATTTCGATGTTCTTCCTGCTCTAGTTATGCTGTCTTATAATTATTATTATGCGTAGTCCTAAAATTATGACTTTTTGAAGGAAGGGAGAGGGAAAGGAATGTAAAGGAGGAGGTTATCATGTCGACTGTATTTTTAATGGTGTTACCCCAAAATTCCGTTAAAACAAAACTCATTTACCAACCGATTTGGAAGATTTTTTTATTCGAAATGGAATGCCTGCTTTCAGTTTGGTCCCATCTTTTAAATTGATTTTGAATTGAGTGGTATTCGGATATCTTATTTTTAAGAAAATACGGGCCGTTACCCGTGCACCCAATGGCTGCACCCACCAAAAGGTACTCTTTCGATATATTGAGTTGTAGTATTTACCGACTTCAAAAAAAGGAGGAGGTTCTCAATTCGACTGTATTTTTTTTTATGTTCGTTACCTCAGAACTTTGGACTGGGCGAACCGATTTTGATGATTCTTTTTTTAATCGAAAGCTAAAATTTAATATTTTATTGAGATCTGAAAATGGCATCCATGATAAAATCATATAAGTCTTAAATTCGCTCATAGCCCGGCGGCTTGCGTCGCTCATAGCCCGGCGGCTTGCGTCGCTCATAGCCCGGCGGCTTGCGTCGCTCATAGCCCGGCGGCTTGCGTCGATCCTATGTCGCTCATAGCCCGGCGGCTTGCGTCGATCCTATGTGATCGACAAAGTTAAGCAACAGCGGGCGCGGTCGGTAGTTGGATGGGTGACAAAAATTTCTTGAGCGTTTCCGTGCTTCGGAGGGCACGTAAAGCCGTCGGTCCCGGTTGTTATAAGATAACAGTTATAAGATAACCAATAAGTCACTTGTTCGTCATCTGTTATATATATATTATATATATTATATATGTATTATAATATTTATAGTTGTTGTATTTATAGTTGTATGTAATTTATATTTATATGTATGACTATATATTTTGTTATTGTATCGTATTATTATTTATTCAGTTGGTTTGTATTTTGTTGTAGTTACTTGTTTTTTTTTTAGAATATTATTTATATCTTTTTCTTTTTTTTTTATTCTTCTGCTTATGATACCGCTCTTCGTGTGTTTCTGTTTGGCCTGATGGTTAGCTGGCAGAGAATGCATTATGCATTAAGCTCGCCATTTGTACCCTAATCCTGTATTGTGGTCAATAAAGATTAAATAAATAAATAAACAGTCGTTAAGCCATGTCGGAGGCCCTCGGGCGGTTTGAAAAACTTCCGACACTCGGGTTGGCCACTAACCCCTCCACCAATCCGCACTGGAGCAGCGTGGTGGAGTATGCTCTAGGCCTCCTCAAGAGGAGAGACCCGTGCCCAGTAGTGGGCCATTAATGGGTTGAAGCCAAGTCTTAAATTTGTATTAAGTATGTGCGCGACAAATGGACGAATAACTCATTATCACGCCAACCGATTTCGATGATCTTTTTTTTAATCGAAAGCAAGTGCTTGTCGTGTTATCCCACATAAATTTCAACGAGATCTGACAAGTAGTTTTTGAGTTTTGAAGTCGGTTATTTTTTGTTAGTAAAATTTAGATTATTAAATAATAGTACGTTGAAAGTGTCACTTCGAAAGTGAAGTCGTGAAGAAATAAGTTCATCAAATGATCGAGTAGATTATTTTCTTCTAACAATGAAAGCTTTAAGCTTTGATTGGCTTGCACAGTCTCTGGTATATTATATTTATAAACTACCTTAAAATTAAATAATTACTTTCTTACAAATACTCTGACACTTTTAGTTAGTTCAATGTATAAAATGTCTGGCGTGTACTAAGCAATTTTTATTTAGCGTGCTATTTACTAAGCGTTGTGAATCAAAGGCAGCATTGTGCATTTAACCGCATTGTAGCGCAATAACACAGTACAAAGGAAACATATTAAAGTATGCTCGTATCATACAAATCAAAGAGCTTTAACCACGGGAATACAAACAGAATAATTAAAAATAGTATTAGAATCAACTAAGTAGTGACTGGCCACTTAAGCGACCTGTAGCTCGAGCACGAATATTTGCGAGAAAGTATTCGTATGGTTAACGTAAGCAATTTGTCAAATTTGTATGGCATTTTAGTACCATTTACGCACGATAGGGGCGCTTTTGAAAAAATGCCATACAAATTGCTTACGTTAACCATACGAATACTTTCTCGCAAATATTCGTGCTCGAGCTACTGTATACTTAGTCTATGATTTGTTCACTTAATCATAGGAAAGGCATCATTCTTTATTGACAGGTATAGAACCCAGCAATCACCAAAAGAAAAGACCTGCAATGTTTAGTCTAAAATCAGGATTATAACTGACATAAAAAAGAGATAGTTAAAAGATACTACACTAATTCTAGAGAGAAAGATTTATAAGAAGGGAAACAATAAAAAACGGAAACATTTAAGAGTACCAGATGAAATCGTTCGAGACAGAAATGTTGGCTAAATTCAGTTTGTGTCAAGCATTACAGGATTTTCTGTAAGTCGGGTGCTATCTTTAAGTAAGCTTTATTTCACACTTCAAATAACAACTGGTCTCAGCTTAAAGAAAATAGAATAAGAACTCCTTTTGCGCCTAATCTGGCTGAGAACTGAAACTGAATTGTGTTCTTTCTCGCCGAAATTGTTACGGTAACTTTGTCTGTCCGTATTCTGGGGTATAGTCCATATTCCAAAGGTTTAGAGGATTGTAATCGAAATAAGACGGATTTAGAAATGTGATTCATAATTATTATATCGCTTACAATATCCTTGTAAAGTCCTTTAGATACATGAATATAGGTCCATGAATGGAGGAAGAGTTACTCAAAATATTATAGAAAAAAATATATAATTAATTACACTACATAAAAGTACATAGATAAAGAAAGCATTTCCTACAATTCAATTTACGCAGAGAACGACCTCGTAAAACAAACCATTAGATCTAGATAGGAAAGTGAACTTCAAACAGATAACAGGTCTAATTTATACCTTCGAGAGGACGAAAACTGCGGTTCAGAAAGTTCAAGGAGCTTCGAATTTTTTCTCTGAAGTCGGCTTGTTATCTTGTAAGTTATAGTTCAAATTTCGAAACCTCTTACTGATATTTTCGGAACTGTTTTGGGATTTGTTAGTCGATAAAGCTAAAAAGTTGTACCAAGTTACACAATTCTGTAATTTATTATGACAAAATAAATCTGAAAGGTAATTACGTGATTTGTAGGCGTAAATGAACTAAGGCCATTAGCAACCCACTCGCATAGACTTTTTCTCTTAATTGAGAAGGCTTACTTAATGAGTTGTCTATTACCTAGATATTTGTACGAAGTCATAATAGTTTCAGCCAAGAAATTTCGCATTTTATAAATGCTCAATTTGCGTGATCAAATGTAACAAACAACTGGTCTTATTAGATTCGTCGACTTTTCTGTAGTATTTTTGTAACTAAAATTATGCTTCAATATTCTTTTTCCCTTTGTTTATACATCCATTTTAGATAAAGATCAAATTTAGATAGGTTCCTAATCTAAATTATACAAGGCCAAAGTCTTGACTTATTGACATCATCATCGATCGGCCTAAACCAGATGTTAAATTGTTTCAGCGTTTTTGGATTGTGTTTAATTTCAAACAATTTAATAAAAACACAAATTTTAAGCAAGCACTTTGTAAATTGGTGTTTGGTTTTCTGGATAGATCTGGTTGTCAAAAAGTGTTTCTATAAATATTTTACACACAATATACATCGTACTCTTTCACCATTAATCTAATCGCAAAGAGTGCGGTTCAGTTATACATATTGAAGGTTAATTTAAAATTAGATGTTTGTCTTTTCATCACGTGCTAATCGTAACGTACTACGGATTAAAATTAAACTTAGCATACATTATTATAGTCCATATCTAGAACATGTATACAAAACATGCATGTTCCCCAGGGATGACGATAAAATTGATATTTGCAGGAACCTTCTGGACTATTATAATTAGGTACTGACCCAGTAAAAACCACAGACTTTAAAGACGAATTTCCTTTCATCGGGATCACGATTCATTTTCAGGGAGCAGACAGATTTATAATTGCCCTGAAAAATTATTCATCCAGCATTCCTTAATGCAGTGTCGGAAAGCGTTGAGTAATTACCGTAGCATTTTCCTTTCTAATTGCTTACGAAAATTACCTGCGAGACTTTTTAAAATAAGCTAGTTTCTGTCATGAGGCGACATTTGAATGATAGTGGCTGTTATATCATGTGAATAGCGAGCATTTTAAAGCTAGTTGTGAGAAACACTCGACAATTTGTATAACAGGTTACACTGAAATTAAGTTACGGGTGTATCACATTACTATAAATTATTATAAGTTATTATACATAATAATATATTATAAATCATTATTATAATATATTGTAAGTTATTATAATATATTATAAGTTATTTTAATATATTATAAGTTATTTTATCTTGCAGGTTCTACGAAATTTTCCGATATGAAATTTACTAATATGATGTTTGACATTGTGCGTATTTGACGTTGTGCGTATTTGACATGGTGAGTGTTTGACTTTATGCGTTTTTGACCTTATGAGTATAATCCAATTAAAGAACCCGAATTTCTAATGTATAGGTATGTAAAAACTCGTGTCTATGGTTTTGATTTTACTGATATTTTAAAAAATATCTGCTGCCTATTGAAGTCAATACATAATAAGTAAATAGTAGATATTGTAATTAGCATAGATATACTTACGAGTATCACTACTTACTATAAGTACTATTATTTCTTCTGTGGTATTAGGTAGGTACTGACAATAACTATAATTGGAATATGTCCCTAATAACGACTGATGCTTTTAAAACAATTTTGATAATAATAGTTTTATAATACATAGGTAATAAGTGTTCAACATAGTCATCACGATACCTTTATAAATCAGTACTCTCTTTTAAAGATTATAACTTTTTTCCTATACGTTGCGCCACACCTACAGCTCGTCATTATAATAAAGACAAAAACAAACATTCGATTCCATCTAGCAAACAAGATTACCATTGATTTATATCGGCGATAGGTGTTTTGACGGTCTGGTAAACAAATGGAATGACTTTTCCTATAGAAATGTTAATACAATCATAATGTATAGTTATGAAGGTCATTTTCACCGCTTATTTAAAAAAAAATTGTTATAACTTATTGATAAAATTATGGTTTTTCGAATGTGCCGAAGAATTTATAATTATCATCTTCTCGTCTGTTTTTTTTATAACAAAACACTTAAAAGAACTGTTAAGAACAGTTAATTAATATAGTGTTCATAAAAGGTATTTTAATTGCCTTGAAAGTTGCTTTTTAATTGAAAGTTGAGTTGTTAATGCAATTATTACTAAAATGTTTACGCTACGAAGCTGCGAAGAAATTAGAAAAAAGTTATTCTCTAACATTCTCCTGTAAACGTATTTATACACACAGTTTAATGTATGACATAAACATAAAATATGCTTAAAAGACCACAGTTGCCTACCAAAGAAAAATGTTGTAACACATAAATTCTCTTTTTTGAATCTACAAAACTACCGTATACATGGTCACTTTGCATTGTGAAGGTTCGTCCAGTCAAACGCTTCACAAAACGTTTCGCTGACGCTTGAAGCGCTTCAAGCAGCTGGAATCTAATTACAGAACCCCTTGCATCGCTGACAGTGGTTTGTACTCACTGTACATTTTAACTCGCCTTCTGATTGATATTTAGCGCTATTTAATTTTTCCTGAAATGGCTCAATAAACTCGAAGACATTTCGAATTGAAAATTGGCTGTCAGTTGGTTAATAAGTTTTTGTTACTCGAAAATAAAATAAATAATAACTAGCTGCCCGGACAGACTTCGTTCTGTCAAAAGTTTTTTTTTTGAGATGTAAACTATCCTATCTTTTAAGTTGGATAAAACTGCACATGTTGTGCAAATTTGATAAAAATCGGTTAAGTAGTTTAGGAGTCCATCGCGGACAAACAACGTGACACGTAATTTATATATATTAAGATAATAAATGGTAGTAGTAAATAAGTAAACTGTACAATGATTTCAGAACAAAAGAAACCTAATACGAAAATTAATGGTCTTTTAGCCGTGTTGGGGCGGCTTAGAATACTAACCCCAATCCCACGCCGGATGGGTGTCGTAAAAGGCGACTAAATCCGGTCCGCTGGTGGTAGGGCCCCTCGAGGGATTATATTGGTAATATTTATCTTAATTGTTAATTAATACCATTATTGCTATTATTATTTCTCCATGGGGTTCGCCTGAATAGTTACCACCCTTGAGCATGAGTCAGCCGCCAAACGATTCGTCGTGTTACGGCTGGGGGCTTGAGAGCCAGTTCTTTCTCTCTTTTTCTTCTCTCTTTCTTGGCCGGCAACGCATCAGTGATGCCTTTGGTGTTGCTGATGTCCATGGGCGACGATAGCCACTTACCATCTGGATCCACCTGATGGTCAGCTCGTTTGCCGGCTATTTCCATAAAAAAAAAGATAAGCTTAATACAGATCAAATAATTGATGTTTTCATAAAAAATGAATTAATTAAATCGGTTCAAAGTTGAAAGTTTGTAGTGTCAAAATTTCGTTCTTGATTTCTCAACAATTTGATTTTTTGAGATACGTCACTACTATTCTGAACGTGCGATATCATTTATAATTATGATAAGCCTAATAAGCTAAATTCTTGCTTAAGCCATCTCCAAATACTGTTTGAAATAAACGTTGTACGTATATTATCATTAATGCATCAGCTTATGTCATACATTACAAGCTCAGGCCGTCACTTGCGGTCCATAATAAACAATATTATTAATTTGCACCCATTTGCTAAGTTCTAGTAACAATACACTTGGGAAATGTAGAACAGTTAGTTAACACATTGAACAAAACATTTATAAGGAGTAAGAATCTGTATCATATAATTAAAGAATGTTACTTCATCGTGGTTGACATCGACGCTTAATAATATTTTTGAATCTACCTTTTTTTATACCGAATAAGTTAGTGCTTGACCACAAAATACATTCCATAGAAAACAATTCTAAATACCTACATAAATAGTTTGTTTTCCATAATATTATGATAGAGCGATAACATAAAACATTATTACGTCTGCAAATCTGTAAGAGCAATAAAAATAATTTAGACCTAAATGCTTGTCTGTTTAGTTAATAGTATGAGGCGTTATTTTGCGGAAATCCATTTGCAACCTTTGCGGCTTCTGCCGGCGTGAATCACTAATTATCCGCAACATCATTAGATAACCGGTGGGTGAGTTGGGTATAAATACGCCACGCTCAGTGAACGATGTTCACTTTGCAACTAACCATCGTAGAGTCAACTTACCCTGATGATGCTCCGTTTCGGGGCGAAACACGTGTTGGTGCTGGTATGTATGTTGGTATATACCTACTTTTAATTATTGTAGTGCATGTTCCGTTGTGGGAGGGAGGGAGGTGCCACGCATGTCTTAAAGTATATGCCATCATACATGTTAACCGCGGATTGTTGCAAAGTAGACTAATACTAGCCTAATAGCTTGTCTATTTAATTAAATTTCCACTGGCATAAAAAACACAACGTCTTGATTGCTTTTGTCACCGAATAAACATTAGCGCGTGGGTCCTTATTCATTCTCTAACGGGAAAGAAAATTAGCAGGTCCGCTGAATTTGAATTTTTTTCAAATTTGCATTTACGTAAATCTTTTGTAAATTCTATTTTATTGTGTTACGACAAAACAAAGAAGCGAAGACCTATTGTTGGGGAAACAAGCTGTCTTTCATTCCTTGCGAATGAAAATTAAACGGTACATTTTTACAATTTTAATTAGCTGTGTTACATTAATTCTTACCTTATTGTATTTCAAGAATAAATGAGGATACAATAAATGTAAACATAAAGCGAAAGGGAATTTAAAAAGTACAGTACGACGTGAGTAGATAAACTTAGATTGCTAAATCAATATGTTCTAGAAACTATTTTGACGACCCGTGTGGCGCAATGGTTACCATGCCGGATCGCCGCACCGAGGGTTCTGGGTTCGATTCCCAGCGAGGCGGAAATTTGAATGATGAGTTTGAATTTCTGTTCTCGGTCTAGGTATGTATATCCTTGTCTATGTTGTGTGTTGTCCATAGCATCCACGACACAGGGAATCCTAGTGTGGGGCTATGAGTATGAAGCGTTATTTATTTATTTATTTATTTTACAATCACATTTATAGGTACAATTAGCTAAGTCCACGTTGAGTTACTTTTAAAATACCTACCTAATTGCGAGTAGGATCTACCTAATAAGCGAATTCGCGTTCCAGAAATTACCGCGTTCAAATACATACACAAACTTTTAAGCTTTATTATATTACTATCTAATTATTTAATAAATTACTATCTAATTAGATGGCGTTACGGTGCAAAAATATAAACTGAATTTTAACAAGAATAAAATAACCAACTTCTAAATAACTCAAAAACTACTCGTCAGATCTAGTTCTTTAAGTGAGACTACATGACAAGCACCAGCTTTCAATTAAAAAAAGAATCATCAAAATCGGTTCACCCAGTCGAAAGTTCTGAGGTAAAAAACATAAAAAATACAGTTGAATTGAGAACCTTCTCCTTTTTTTGAAGTCGGTTAAAAATTCATAAAATTCGACTGAATAATTTTGCGCGAATTCAATTACCACTCTGTTAATTTACCAGGAAAAAATATAGATATCTCCGTTCTTTCATCTTCGGTTTACGCTGAACTCTTTCATCTTGTAATTCCTTTTATAGTAATTATATCAGGCAGTAGGTTCAAAAGGTTCCTGTGAAAACGTTGACCAGGAATTAAACTCTGTGGTAATAATAAGATTGTAACGAATGAGCAATACATATACATATTTTTTTAATTTAAAATTATCTATTTCATAAATATCGTTCACATATAAATCAAATATATTCTAGGATTTCGTGTTGTGGAAGACTAGGATAAACCCATTTTTTATTTTTAGAAAAGTTTCGGATGAATAGTAATTATTTTAATATATTTTTGTTTTTGTAGCCTTTGAATTCAATAAGTATGGTTCTTATAATCTCTATCTTAATATAGAAAATAATCATGAACTTATACATAAAGCAAAGCAAAGCAAAGCAACAACCCATAATTGTCCCACTGCTGGGCTCGGGGTCTCCCTCTCACAATGTGAGGGGTATAGGCCATAGTCTACCACGCTGGCCAAGTGCGGATTGGTAGACTTCACACACCTTTAAGAACTTTATGGAGAACTCTCCGGTGTGCAGGTTTCCTCACGATGTTTTCCTTCACCGAAGCAAGTGATAATTAACTTCTAATACGCACATAATATTTGAAAATCAGAGGTGCGTGCCAGGATTTGAACTCGGGACCCTCCGTTCGAGAGACCAACGTTCTAACCACTAGGCTATCACTGCTTTCTGTTCGGTCTAACTTATACATACCTTCGCCTAATATGTATAATGAAGTAGTATTTGGTGGTCTGGTACTAAGTATTGTAAAAATAATGTTTCTCAAAATAAAATAAGGCAGATTTCTATTATATAGCGTAAAATTTTAGGTAATGAAACAGCAGCATTCAAATGTCAAAAGTTCAAATTAATTTTACTCACGTCCTGTAGAACACGTACATACGTAGCGGTAAAAACTTTAACAGCCTGTATTTAACTAATTTATTTTTGTTAAGGTGTAATTACATGCATATTCATTCATATAGTATTAATCCTTTCTGGTTCAGGAAACATACTACGTAATACCTACAGGATTTGGATTCCTTTGCCTCTGGACCCAGTAAAAGTCAAGCTGATTCTTAATCAACATCATTACTCTCCGTGTCATGGTCTCGTAGTAGTACAAACTTCTGAATGACTCCTTCTTAGTTTCGTAGAATCTTAATTTTATTTCGTTACTCGCGGTTTCACCCGCGTTAATTATTTGTAGAAAAAATTAACTACTAAAATGTATTATGTTATAATTATAGCCCATAGCCATCCTTGGTAAATGGACTATCAAACACAAAAAGAATTTCCAAATCGAACCAGTAGTTCCTGAAATTAGCGCGTTCAACCAAACAAACTCTTCAGGTTTGTAATATTAGTATAGATTTACTAGCTATTACCCGCGGCTTCGCCCGCGTGTTCAAAGGGAAGTAACAATGAGTTGTTTAACATGCATGACTCTTTCCTAGATATAATAACATAATCTATACTAATATTATAAATGCGAAAGTGTGTTTGTTTGTTTGTTTGTTTGTCCGTCTTTCACGTCGTAACGGAGGGATGTTAAGGTAAGATTTTTTTGTGTGGAGATAATTAGGAGGCTGGAGAGTAACGTAGGCTTCTTTTTACCGCAGTAAAACAACTCATTCCCATGGAAAGATCCATTATGATGCGTATCCTTACTATACATACTAATATTATAAATTCGAAAGTGTGTTTGTTTGTTTGACCGTCTTTCACGTCGTAACGGAGAGATGTTATGGTAAGATTTTTTGTGTGGAGATAGGTAGGAGGCTGGAGAGTAACGTAGGCTACTTTTACCGCAGTAAAACAACTCATTCCCATGGAAAGATCCATTATGATGCGTATTTGCCCATACTTCTATACTTCCATATCCATCCATACTATCCATACTTCCAAACTTCCATACTTAATTTGATTTTGGATCTGTTACTTATTTATGAATTATTATTATTAATTATTATGTTATTATATCTAGGAAAGAGTCATGCATGTTAAACAACACATTGTTACTTCCCGTTGAACACGGTGGCGAAGCCGCGGGTAATAGCTTGTTATTAATTATTATGTTATTATATCTAGGAAAGAGTCATGCATGTTAAACAACTCATTGTTACTTCCCTTTGAACACGGTGGCGAAGCCGCGGGTAATAGCTTGTTATTAATTATTCTGTTATTATATCTAGGAAAGAGTCATGCATGTTAAACAACTCATTGTTACTTCCCTTTGAACTCGCGGGCGAAGCCGCGGGTAATAGCTAGTGGAAGTATAGAAGTATGGACAAATACGCATCATAATGGATCTTTCCATGGGAATGAGTTGTTTTACTGCGGTAAAAAGTAGCCTACGTTACTCTCCAGCCTCCTACCTATCTCCACACAAAAAACCTTACCATAACATCGCTCCGTTACGACGTGAAAGACGGACAAACAAACAAACAAACAAACAAACAAACAAACACACTTTCACATTTATAATATTAGTATGGATGTTCTTACTTACGTTCGAAGCCTCCGACATAGCTCAACAACCAGTATTTAATGGGAAAGGCTTCAACAATAAAATGTATCTTTGTTCTTAAAGCGTAATGAGTCTGTTTTTTATTGATACCTCATAAGCTGTTATTAATCAATTAAATTGTTTTAAAAAAGCTCGTTTGATAAATTTTATCTGGATTTCATTTTAAAATCCGTAAAAGTGAACCTAACTGATGAAATGAAAGCGCTTTCGACCGAGAGAGGATAATTGAAATGGTTTATAATTTATTCGAATGAAACAGCGGTCTTTTCTGAAATGTTAAAAACTTTCCTTGTACAAGAGTACCTATGTTTTAACTACCTACTCGCCCTAGGTTTGTTTCGGGAAAATTCGTTATTATGACTAGTTGTACCAATATCAAAAATTCCAAATCATGTCTACTAAATTTAATTTTTGTGAAAGAACAAAGTCGTTTATCGTGGTTTGATCTTTGATCGTGGTTTGGTAGTTTATCTTGGAATTTTCAAATTCTAGCCTAAGTATATATTTGTATATTAGGAATGGTCGTGAGAAAAACCTCACGTTCTCATAAAATATACATGATATTGAGCTTATCGTGTAGAAAATTGAATCGAGATTTTGGGAATTTTATTAGACGACATTCAAGTACACGTTGCGCGTTCGACAAATTGGTGTTACGTGACGGCAAGGGAGGCGGGTCAACAGTTTTTATAAAGAAAGTTTGTTAATGCAGGATTACTAATGCTTTGATAAGATTAAAGGCGTCGAGTAAGTTTTTGTGCTCACGAATATTTTGTGCCTTATTTGAATACACAGGTCTCTATAATAGAGTCTTACCACGCTGGTCCAGGGTAGATAGGAGAGAATAGTGACAAAAAAAAATCTTGCCCCTCAAAAGTGAAGTCGTATTTGGTATACAATCTTGTCACTACTTTTAATTGAAATATTAGTTTAAAATTAATTAAAAAACAAAAAACCCGTCTGCGTAAAATTAACTAAAAAGAAAAAAACAAGCCCAGTAGTTTAAAATGTTGTTAAAAGTAATACTGAACAACTACACCATAATATAAGGATTAACAGTCGGGACCCATTCTTCAACCAATCAAATCTTGTAAAATTTAAATGGGTCCCGACTGATCCTTGATCCGACGAATCCTTCTATGGTGTAGTTGTTCAGTATTACTTTTAATAACAAACATATATGTATAGATGATAAACACAGTACCCACCCTTATGTCGCGTAGTCGGGTAAAAAAATAATTAATAGCAAAAATAAATTAGTCCTATCAGAAAATGTATTCTAATTTATTCTTTTCATTTAATTCCTGTCTTACTTTTGAATAACCCTTTACGACCAAAAGACCGGGTATGATTGTTAACTTAATAAGTCACGTGTAAAAATGGACTTGTCTATTTGTCTATAATATATTGTATATGGATTTTTCATTATGAATAGTCGATAGACGAGCCATCATCGAGCGTAAGTGGTCACAATAATAATATTATAATCCTTACGCAAAGCCGTACCGACTAGGGGAGGACCGACTTCTGTAGGCTCTTACTACACTACTACTAGAAGCGATCCGCCGGCATGCGAATGGGATCAGTAGCTCGAGCACGAATATTTGCGAGAAAGTATTCGTATGGTTAACGTAAGCAATTTGTCAAATTTGTATGGCATTTTAGTACCATTTACGCACGATAGGGGCGCTTTTGAAAAAATGCCATACAAATTGCTTACGTTAACCATACGAATACTTTCTCGCAAATATTCGTGCTCGAGCTACAGTTTTCTGAGCGGCCAAATGCTGCGAATATTACAACTTACTATAACAACCCTGAAACTACAAAAGTGAAGTTTCAGTATTGCGACTATGTTAATTACTTTTTTCCTACTTCACTCTTATCTACATCGAAGTAAGTTATGGTACTTCAAGACACAGAAGGAAAATATCTCACGGCCTTAATCATCTCAGGGAAACTTATCAATATTTATAGCAAATCTGCTCTGAAGCGTATCGAAGTAGAAACTTTGGTGAACTATCGTGAAACTCCAATTAATGTCGATACAGTGATCAGTCAGAGAAACGCTTGACATGTTTTGTAAAATAAAATTATTACTTTCGGTTTTCATTCACACACTGCGTAAGCTTGAGGTGAAATTATTTCAATAGGTTTTAAAAAAGAGAAGTCCCTTTAAAGTATGCTGTCAAAATATTGTGTACCAATGTACCCATACTAAAACATGAGTTTAAACTAAAACAAGGAAGAAGGTTTAACTAGTTTTCACATAAACTTAGATTTAAAACGGACAATAGTTTCCATAAGTAGTCTTCGGTACTTAATATTCCCATAATAGTACCAATAAATTCCCGCAACATATTTATTCTACTAAGTTGTTCGCAATGTTATCTTTTGAGCTTGCTGGAAAATGAACAAAGTTACCCACTCAATAGATAAGTTAGTATGTCTGAACTAAGCTACTTCAGAAGCGAGACGGCTTAAAGCAAGTGAGGTACATTCAACTTGGGTTGAAAAAACCTGCAGAAATTTTACATACCTACTAGCGTCGGCGTGTAAGCGCTTTTGCCTTTAATTTAATAATTAAAAAATATGCAAGATAATTTAACCGAAGATCCTGTTTTATTTTAGAAACTATTTCATAAAAACCCCTTGTTAACATGACATACTGAAGTTATTAATTGTATTACATTATAAACTAATAATCTGAATTTTTCCAAGAAAAAATAACCAACTTCTAAATAACTCAAAAACTACACGTCAGATCTAGCTCAAAAAGTGGGACTATATGACGGGCACCACTTTCTATTAAAAAAAGAATCATTAAAATCGGTTCCCCCCGTCGAAAGTTCTGAGGTAACAAACATAAAAAATACAGTCGAATTGAATACCCCCTCTTTTGAAGTCGGTTAAAAATACATAATTGTTAATTTGTTATTACTAGGTACTATACGAGTACGTACCTACGAAAAAGGCCAATAAAATTGGTTTAGCCTGAAGGACGAGACGTGAAGATAGATGTATTTACGAATCGTACATTAGATAGCCTAAGAACTACATAAAAGGATCTGTTTTCTTTATTCGTTATTCAATTCTTTGCGGCCAAGTTACATTCTATCAGAGAGCGTTTAGTCGAGTAAATATTATTGCTATTGTGAATGTTGCCTCCATATCGCTAGCAAGCAAGCATTGTGCTGTTCGGTTTTGGAACTCTCGATGTACTAAGGATTAGAACACACTGTCGACCTCTCTGGAAGTAAAATCAATTTCTCTTTTAAACAATTATCTCGTATTTTAGATTAGTTTTATTGGTATGTACGAGTATAATTATAATATTAATACTATTAATAGTAATTTATAATAATTCTTGCAGCACCAGCTTTCGATTGAAAAAAAATCATCAGAATCGCTTCATCCAGTCGAAAGTTCTGAGGTAACAAACATAAAAAATACAGTCGAATTGAATACATCCTCCTTTTTTGAAGCTGGTTAAAATTGGCTTAAATCCAAGGGTCACAGGCCCTAATTTCAATATCAATACTTTATACATAGGTAATGATTTTCTTAGCTTGATGTTGTTCCTGAAATATATATAATGATTGGCTTAAATCCAAGGAGCACTACTAGGGGGCATACATAATAGGATAGCGTTGTATCATATTGCTATGTAACATACACATGATTCAAGTACTTGCTTAAATTTATATTTGTTATATCTACAAGAATATCAAGATGATTGTGTAAGCAACTTTAAATTTAAGAAAATATTTAGGGATCAAAATCACATTATACGTATTTCAAATTATTTGTCACTCTTGTAGCGTGTAGACTAGTCTTTAGATTGTACGTGTAAACTTAGGCATTCGGCAGTAAATGCATACAAGGTTTGCTCTCCAGTTCTAAAGTGATGTACGATGTTCGCATTTTACGACCGAGTGTTGGTAAAATGCTAAGTCTAAAGTGCTTCTCAGAAAAATCAAAGTATAAATGTTTTAAAAATTAATGAATAAGCATTATAGACTAAATGAAAGCAAGTGTTTCTGTGGGTATACAAAAAGTGTCGTTTACTTGACGAAACTTCAAGGCCCATCATTGTATGGAACATTATTTTTTAATTAATTCAACGTTCTCCATAGGGAACAATTGTAAATGGAAGTTTTGTAGGTGCAAGTTAAACAAATAACTGGAAACGATGGGGACGATGCTACAATAAACTTGGCTATGGAATAAAATATTCAAACGTAAATTCAGTCCGAGTTTATGTAGAACTGTCTCAAACACTTTTATTTTAACCCACTCTGATTTCAAACCTTACCGCTCTGCGATACGAATAGTTTTGGATCGTGCAAAATAAATAAATTGAGGTGTTTAGGATTAAGAACGGGATTCGTTCCATTAAAGTTTGCAATTCGGATTCAGCGTCGTGATGTTGGCAGCCCATTTTAAAACAAATTTTCTATGTGTCTCCTTTATCTCGTATCTTATAATACGACTGACGTAGCAGATTGCACGTTGTTCTGGAATTTAAACTGCTCTACAGCCCCAGTTGTCACCATAGTGTTTCATTAAGAATGTGTTAATTTTTATTATTTAAACTTTTTATAAAAATAAATCGAATAATGCAATATGGATATTAAATTAAAGAGCTCGACATAAGGATTTCAAAAAGCTATATACATGATCGTTTTTAATGTTTTTTTTTGTGCATGCGGGTTTATTTTTTTTTATTTATACTAGTTATTATTTATTTTATACTTTTTTATGTGATAAGGATAGCAAAACGAGGTACATATTTTATCCCAAATAATCACGTGTTAAACATTAATTTTTTGTTATATAATAATAATAATCATCTATAAAATCTAATCTACCCCGTCCGAGAATGAAACAGAAATCATTCGCTTGGCAGGTAATCATCAATCGTTATTAGCCACTCCTAGGCCTAACGAAGCTGAAGCTTTTATTTGCTTATATATTAATTAATATCGTGATCATAAATAAACAATTATCGAAAACCTAATTAATTCGTATTTAGTACATTAAATATGAAGTTAGTCAACCAACTAAACTTCTTCATACGAACTTATTCCGAGTTCACGGGTTAAGTCTTTGCCAGCTTCGAGAATAACTTTCCAATTTAAAATATTAACTCCAGGTATATGAATGAAAATTCCTTGAAACGTTTCTTCAAAAGAAGTAATAAACTTTTCTTTTACGAAATATTATTTTTAAGCCTATTACGCCGTTTTCTGCTGTCATCTTAGTTTTGAAAGTAACTTGTTCATTTTTGCGCGGGAAACTAGACACATAGATATTATCGTTCTCTGGAAGGACGTCGCAAAATTAACTATTTCTTTTTATAAATATTGAATTTTATTGTAGGTTCCTGATGAAGGACCCTGAGTTCGTTTCTTAGCGAGGCACTATTTTAATGATGAGTTTACGTTTCTGATATCACTCGTCGAGTTTGTGTTCTCGCATATCTATGCATCTACGCATATCTATGCATTTGTATGCCGGTTTATGTATTTGTAGCGTTATATACCTATCTAATACTAATTTTCACCCGCGGCTTCTGCCGTGGAAATCTTGCTTAATAAACGAAGTCACAAATATATAAACGCTCAAAATATCTCAGGAAACATGCAATCGGGATAATTACTGTCTTACTTTATAAACCTAAACATGGCATGTCTGTAACATGGTATGTCTATGTTACCGGATATCTGTATAATGCAGGTATTCAGCACAATCCCTAGGTAATGTGTATAATACCTGGGTCGTTTTGGCAATGTATTAAATGATATTAATATTATTCACCATTACATACTTTACCTAGGTAATGTATACGTTTCCCATCTACTGTACAGAATACCTGCAGGTCCACTGGCAATGAATAAAATTAATAGATTTGGGTATGTGTAGTCAACTTGGATGTAGGTTGGAATTAAGAATTTACTTATAAACACACTCATGCATGCATGCACTGCATGAATAGATATTTTTTTATGAATTTTAAATTAATGCTTGACCGAAATCCCACTTGATGGTAATGGGAGATGCAGTCTAATGGCTCCTTCACAATATGCCACCATCATCCTGCGCGGTATGAAGCCATGGCGACATATTTTGCGGATATCTTGCCGGCGGCATGTGCCGCAGAAATCGGCTCAGTGCTGGGTAGCAACATCAGTCTTGTAGAACGCATGGTGATGATGATACACGTGCACGTTGTGTTTGTTTAACTCACTATACTATAATAAAATGAATATTTTTCAAAGTTTCGATTAGGGAGCACTAAATTGATAAAAGTGAAAGGGATTGTTTTCTGTACATTTAATATTATTTTTAAATTTCGAATAGGGGGGCACTTAAACAACAAGTTAGAACTCAAAAATATTTTTTTAAATTATTATTTGTAACTACGTCTGTTTGTCTGTCCAGTCATCGATGTAGGTAATTGGGTAGGTATATTAATTACATCATGTCTATTATATTAGAAAACTTTATATCCCGAGAAATATAAAGGCCCTTGGAAAAATTTCAATTACCAGCAATGTTTCTTTTTAGTTATTAAATGACATTTAATATTCCTTTTTCGTGCCAGGAACGAACTGATATTATATGGCTTGTGGCTTTTTTATGCTTTTTTAAGCCGACGGCATAGTGTGTAGGAGCCAGGAGCCATAAGATTCACTCTTTTCTTGGAGATTAGATGAGAACTTAAATGACAAAGACGCATGGAAATGACCAACTCTACAACCAGTTCCGTTCAAGTTATTTTTTGTAATAAAATATATACCAATGTATTTTTATTTGTAAAAGATTTGCTAAGGAGTTTCTCGACGGCTTTTTTTTCTCCTCGATGACAAAGCACCTTTCCGAAAACCTGGTAAATTAAAAAACGTGCCAGTGATACCTATACGAAAAAAAATATTAAAATGTGTAAAATGTAAAATTCACACGTGGTAGAAGTGAAACCTTCAAAATTTTTGTTTTCAAGATAATGAGACGAATGTAAAATTTCGGGAAGATGATAAATGTAGGTTTCACTAATCTAATTCATTCCGCTCCGCTCCTCTCCGCCCCGCTCCGCTCCGCCCCGCTCCGCTCCGCCCCGCCCCGCCCTGCTCCGCTCCCCTACCCCTCACTCCCCTACCCTACCCCTGTACAATGCTTCCTATCTCACTTTAGAATTTATGTGTTTGTCTCTTTTTACTGGACAGTTTCGTTTCATAAAATTTCAAGTCACCCCCGTACTAAAGAAGTTTTCACTTCAAAAATATTTTGAATTTTGACTCTCTCCACGTCATTGGCGGGCGGGTGTAGTGTTTGCGCAACTTTGCAAGAATTCCATGTATCGTTGCAGCAGCTTTAGCGTTTGTTTCAATGCACCGCCAAAAGTTGGGGTTTTTACATTAACTTAGCGATCGGTATATTCTTAATGTACGTTATGAAAAGTAGGGCTCGGGTGAGCGGGCTCCTGGTACGTGCGGTAAATATACCTACACGTATCTTAGTCTTAGAATTCTACAAGACTGGTCGTGCCCCACTCGGATACAGCCCAAATTGTGAGATTTATACGTTCCACCACCACTGCTATCGTCTCCGACCTGCGTACCCATAGATAACAGGCATGAGCTGGTCATTACTATGTATCAAGAAGAAATCCCAAACCTAGTCAATAAGGCCAGAGGATATGTCGGAGCTGAAAGCTTGCTTGAATGTAAGAATGCCAAAGTTTGGGTTTGGCAGCCAAAACCCTTTGTGGCAAGTAAATTTTTTCTGCCTGCCCTCACGTCTCGCCCCTCTCCCACTTGCTTGTTTTTGTGTTTTACACACATTACCAACTACGCATGGAGTATTGTATAGAATGCCTGGGTGAAGTATGAAATAAATAATATTCAAAACGTTACCTGAACGTTTTAGATATTCTATACATTGCCTAGGTATTGTATAGACTGCTGAATTTTACAGATATCCGGTAACATCTACACGTAATGGACAGACAATCATCTAGAAACACCTTCACTCTTTCATATTTTATAATATTAGTAAGAGTATGATGGTATACGTATGTATGTAGTCCATCCATCCATCTATCAGCCTTTTGAGGTCCACTGCTGGACATAGGCCTCCCCTAATCTACGCCACTCAGACCGGTCCTGAGCCTTCTGAATCCAGCGGACACCCGCTGTCTTCTTCAGGTCGTCGGTCCACCTATGTATGTAGTACGATTTATTAAAAGTGTGTGAAGAGTGTACAACCCAAACTAATTGCAAGTGTTTGTCTAGTATATTTATAAGTTGGCGTATAAAAACAATTCTCCAACGTTATTCATTCGAAACTGTCACTTGCACAACTCGTTGGTGTACAAAACAACGTACACGTGTATGGGACCGACAAAGCTATGCAATTGAACGTACGTCAAAAATACATCACGGAGGCCATTACGAAAAAACGTTTCCATTTTTCTCTTGCTAGGGCGTTTGTTTCTATCTACTAGCGGCACGATTATGCCAACTCTTTCGAGTTGTGTGATATTATAAGGATTTAATTATGATGTTGTAGGTCTTACATATTTCTTTTCTTTCTCTTCTATATACCTTACATACAAACCTGTAAAAATTACAAACTTCATATAATCCATAAAATTCGTCATTACAGATTTTAGCCAGCTATTTCAAATAACCAAGTTTTTGGTTTTTTATTTTTATCTTTTACAAAAAAATTTTCTTTTTCACGAAATTTGGTGAAAACTAACTTTTGTACCTATGTCCCAGACATACTGATTTTTTTTTGATTTAAAATATTTCTTTTTTCACCTTATTTTGACTTAATACCGAAAAAGCACCGTAATTTTCAATCGAAAAATCTCACGTCAAAATATCTCCTTTTTTAAAAAAGTCGGTGCGCTTTTTGTTCGTTGAAATCTCTACTTTCTGATGGTATGAAAAATATACACTACTATGGTAAATGTTCTCAGAGAATGCAACTGAATTTGTTGAAAGAATCATAAAGTACAACTGAAATTAAGGACTGGCACAGATTATAATGCAATTTAAATATTAATTTATGAAACCTGATGATTAAATACAATTAATACCTGTTTAATATAAAAAAATATGATGAAAAACATACAAGACATACAAAGCTCTCAGAAAAATACAAACAGTGTTTTAACGGTAAAATATCGGTAACATAGAAATTCTGTCAACCACTACAAATATCACATACATAAGTGCAAAGAGTCACTTATTACTGTGAAAATGAATTTAAGATAGGGGAAGATTTAGGTGATGACACTGATGACTAACGCTAAAATATACTTAATTAGGAGATCGTTTAGGTGCCACTGGTGAAATTGGAAATTACACAAGATGACTTTGACAACTCAGTTATTTTAATTACTTTGACTTTAAAATAACTGAGTAGTAAAATTAAATTCATGACAAAGACATATATGTAGAACAATTCATAATCTGTTAAATTGTCAGTGCACCTAAAACCAGTTTGAATTTAATCCATTTCCGCGCAGTTGGAGACTGCAGTCGGTGTAGTGTAAAATGTAAATGCCGGCTTGAAATGGCCGAAGTGAAAGGTTCACAATGAACGGGCAGCCGAAATGTAGGAAGGAAAATTAAAAAATATTTTCGGGCGTCGCTCGCCACACTAACGAACCGGTACCCGATTATCCTTTTTTACCGACGAAATTGTATTTACTCTCATTTAGTTCATAATTTAAAAGTTTTCGTTGATTAAAGAAATATATATACCTACCTTTTATTTGCCACTAGCTTTTACCCGCGACTTCGTCCGCGAGAATTGAGAATTGGATCCTGATCCTACTAAAATTTAAATGTTTTAGATGTTAGGTATAGATGTTTGGATGTTTGTGAATTAAACTTACAGTATCCTGCTTTTCATCCCAAGCAATGGATATCATGGATGTCAACAACATACTCATTATTTCGCGTTCTAGCAAGTTGCTAAGGATTCAAAAAAATCATGCGGCATGTCGTGAGAAATAAGTTCAGCGGCAGGCTACCTTAAGAGCTGCCTTAACAGGCACATCATCGACACTTCATCATCATTATTCGGCGTCCCAGCGAGCTGCCGAGAGGTCATAAAAATGAAAGGGAACGTCGTGAGGAATAATTTCAGCCAGCTTGAGAGCTGCTACGCCGGAACAGGCAGGTAAACGACGTTAGCAACATGCTCATGAAACAGAATGACGGAGACGGGCTGTTGCTAGAGTATGATGCGAGTCACAACTCGCGAGTCTCATTAGCTACATGCTTCTAAAAAGGGACAAAATTAACAAAGCGTGTAAATTTTGCAATGCGCAGAAAATAAAAGAACAACTATTATTCTGGAGGAAAACTATAAAGTTATTCCGCAATTAGAACAACCAGCAGAACCATTAAGAGAATTACGTTTACACAAACGTATCACAACCGAAACACAAACAAACTATAGCATTCCTTAAATAAAATCGGTATATTTAATGGATGCTTCCATATGACATCTTTATGGGCATTGAAATGAAACGAAACTAAGAGACTCAGTGTTTTATGTACTCCATACAGTGGTAAGATTGCCCCATGCATATGTTTTAGTAGCTAAAAAATACAACCATATCGTCCTAGCCACATCGACTATATCGATAAAAAATTACACGATACCGTCACAATATAGGAATTAGATTCCTCACAATATAGGAATTAGATTCCTATATTGTGATACCGTAGTCAAAAATATGATTCATGGCCCATAAGGTGAATGTGTCATCTCTCAAACTATTCATTTGTCTGTGGATCTTATTTACGCAGATGAAGTTGCAGTTTGTTATATCGTTAAACTATGATTTAAAATAAAAAGTAGATATACCTACCAAATTAAGTCTTTTGCTGGCTATCATCGCAGGTCATCATCATACTTAAAGTATGAAAGGTATGAAAATATGTATTAATGAACTAAATAGATACCATACTAAACCAAGACTACATCGCTACCATCAGGTGGGATTGTAGTCAAGCATTAACTTATAAATTAAAAAAATGTTTATTTTTCTGTGCGTCTGGTTTTGCAGTGTTAATATAACGAACTTGCCGGCGGCTTGCGTCGATCCTATGTAATCGACAAAGTTAAGCAACAGCGGGCGCGGTCGGTAGTTGGATAGGTGACCGCTAGAGGCAGAAATTTCTTGAGCGTTTCCGTGCTTCGGAGGGCACGTAAAGCCGTCGGTCCCGGTTGTTATCATAAGATAACAGCCGTTAAGCCATGTCGGAGACCCTCGGGCGGTTTGAAAACTTCTGACACTCGGGTTGACCACTAACCCCTCAACCAATCCGCACTGGAGCAGTGTGGTGGAGGCCTAGAGCGGCCTGCTGAAGAGGAGAGACTCGTGGCCAGTAGTGGGCCATTAATGGGTTGAAGCCAATATTACGACCAACAAATATTTTTAAAAATTGTTTAGTTATTTCAATTGTTCCGTTGAGGAGTCACATTTCGTCTGTAAGACACACCACCATATCTGGCGATGTCAACGATTGATAATGATAACGACATGGACGATGTAAATGATGACAACAGCTAATTAATATATTTAAACACGGTTCAGTTATTCCCTACGATTGAGAAGTTCACTCATTATTTCCACAATCCATTATCCCACTATACCTACTGAAATAGGACCAACTTTAGTAAATTCCCAATACAATAAAAAATCATGAAACTCGCTTCATATACAATGAATCTATTCCTATCTAAAGCTCATTAAAAACTTATTGAAGGTTTGTAGATTTCGGTAAAAAGCACTGGCAATATAAAAATAAAGAAATCTTGACATAAGGCCGATCTTGACATAAGGTCGACACCACACTAAGATTTTATAAGCGTACGCGTTCATCCGACACTTGAATAATGATTTGCTAAATAGGTTAACAAAATTAATATTTATTTCTATAAAGTAAATAAAAAAATATTGTTAGATATTTACGAATGTTAAAAACCAAATTTGATGATTTTTACCTGACAAATTAAACCTAATGCGGTACGTATTATAATATTTCAATCACACCTCATATTGGGAGCTAGGAAAAACCTTGATAAGTTACAGTATTTCTTCTACGTAAAATTATTATTTTTTTATAGCTCATTGATTAAGCGTTGGGCGCGTGGAACGCTCGACAAACGCTGTTGTGAAAGCAGCCTTAGTTTTGCGTAAAAATTGCTGGGTTGGCTTTATTTGATTTTATACGAGATCGATGGCTACTAAAGCTTCCATTGTATGACAAAAATTATCACAATGCGCCTCACCGCAAATTTTTGATATGTTTGTTAATAAACAAATTAAAACAATGGACCATAATATAAATTTTATCACGCAATCAGCTGTTTTGAGTTTTCTAATGTCACTGTGAAGACAAACGTCAAAACTGTTTTCCTATTACCATAAAAATTTACTTCTTTTCCCTCGGGAACAGATCAATATCTCGGGATAAAAAGTATCCTATACTTTATTCTAGGTATTAAACTATATGTGTGCCAAATTTCATCTGTATCTGATCAGCCGTTTTTGCGTGATTGAAACACAAACATCCAAACATCCAAACATCCAAACTCACAAACTTTCACATTTATAATATTAGTAGGATATAACAACATACTAATAATCCATACTATCATACTTCATACTAATATTATAAATGCGAAAGTGTGTTTGTTTGTTTGTTTGTTTGTTTGTCCGTGATTCACGTCGTAACGGAGCGATGTTATGGTAAGATTTTTTGTGTGGAGATAGGTAGGAGGCTGGAGAGTAACGTAGGCTACTTTTTACCGCAGTAAAAAACTCATTCCCATGGAAAGATCCATTATGATGCGTATTTGTCCATCCATCCATACTTCCATACTTCCATACTATCCATACTAATATTATAAATACGAAAGTGTGTTTGTTTGTTTTTAATGAGCTTTAGATAGGAATAGATTCATTGTATATGAAGCGAGTTTCATGATTTTTTATTGTATTGGGAATTTACTAAAGTTGGTCCTATTTCAGTAGGTATAGTGGGATAATGGATTGTGGAAATAATGAGTGAACTTCTCAATCGTAGGGAATAACTGAACCGTGTTTAAATATATTAATTAGTTGTTGTCATCATTTACATCGTCCATGTCGTTATCATTATCAATCGTTGACATCGCCAGATATGGTGGTGTGTCTTACAGACGAAATGTGACTCCTCAACGGAACAATTGAAATAACTAAACAATTTTTAAAAATATTTGTTGGTCGTAATATTGGCTTCAACCCATTAATGGCCCACTACTGGCCACGAGTCTCTCCTCTTCAGCAGGCCGCTCTAGGCCTCCACCACACTGCTCCAGTGCGGATTGGTTGAGGGGTTAGTGGTCAACCCGAGTGTCAGAAGTTTTCAAACCGCCCGAGGGTCTCCGACATGGCTTAACGGCTGTTATCTTATGATAACAACCGGGACCGACGGCTTTACGTGCCCTCCGAAGCACGGAAACGCTCAAGAAATTTCTGCCTCTAGCGGTCACCTATCCAACTACCGACCGCGCCCGCTGTTGCTTAACTTTGTCGATTACATAGGATCGACGCAAGCCGCCGGCAAGTTCGTTATATTAACACTGCAAAACCAGACGCACAGAAAAATAAACATTTTTTTAATTTATAAGTTAATGCTTGACTACAATCCCACCTGATGGTAGCGATGTAGTCTTGGTTTAGTATGGTATCTATTTAGTTCATTAATACATATTTTCATACCTTTCATACTTTAAGTATGATGATGACCTGCGATGATAGCCAGCAAAAGACTTAATTTGGTAGGTATATCTACTTTTTATTTTAAATCATAGTTTAACGATATAACAAACTGCAACTTCATCTGCGTAAATAAGATCCACAGACAAATGAATAGTTTGAGAGATGACACATTCACCTTATGGGCCATGAATCATATTTTTGACTACGGTATCACAATATAGGAATCTAATTCCTATATTGTGAGGAATCTAATTCCTATATTGTGACGGTATCGTGTAATTTTTTATCGATATAGTCGATGTGGCTAGGACGATATGGTTGTATTTTTTAGCTACTAAAACATATGCATGGGGCAATCTTACCACTGTATGGAGTACATAAAACACTGAGTCTCTTAGTTTCGTTTCATTTCAATGCCCATAAAGATGTCATATGGAAGCATCCATTAAATATACCGATTTTATTTAAGGAATGCTATAGTTTGTTTGTGTTTCGGTTGTGATACGTTTGTGTAAACGTAATTCTCTTAATGATTCTGCTGGTTGTTCTAATTGCGGAATAACTTTATAGTTTTCCTCCAGAATAATAGTTGTTCTTTTATTTTCTGCGCATTGCAAAATTTACACGCTTTGTTAATTTTGTCCCTTTTTAGAAGCATGTAGCTAATGAGACTCGCGAGTTGTGACTCGCATCATACTCTAGCAACAGCCCGTCTCCGTCATTCTGTTTCATGAGCATGTTGCTAACGTCGTTTACCTGCCTGTTCCGGCGTAGCAGCTCTCAAGCTGGCTGAAATTATTCCTCACGACGTTCCCTTTTATTTTTATGACCTCTCGGCAGCTCGCTGGGACGCCGAATAATGATGATGAAGTGTCGATGATGTGCCTGTTAAGGCAGCTCTTAAGGTAGCCTGCCGCTGAACTTATTTCTCACGACATGCCGCATGATTTTTTTGAATCCTTAGCAACTTGCTAGAACGCGAAATAATGAGTATGTTGTTGACATCCATGATATCCATTGCTTGGGATGAAAAGCAGGATACTGTAAGTTTAATTCACAAACATCCAAACATCTATACCTAACATCTAAAACATTTAAATTTTAGTAGGATCAGGATCCAATTCTCAATTCTCGCGGACGAAGTCGCGGGTAAAAGCTAGTCTAGGAATAAATCATGCATGTTAAAAAACTCATTGTTACTTCCCTTTGAACACGCGGGCGAAGCCGCGGGTAATAGCTAGTTTATAATATTAAGTATGGAAGTTTGGAAGTATGGATAGTATGTATGGATATGGAAGTATAGAAGTATGGACAAATACGCATCATAATGGATCTTTCCATGGGAATGAGTTGTTTTACTGCGGTAAAAAGTAGCCTACGTTACTCTCCAGCCTCCTACCTATCTCCACACAAAAAATCTTACCATAACATCGCTCCGTTACGACGTGAATCACGGACAAACAAACAAACAAACAAACAAACACACTTTCGCATTTATAATATTAGTAAGTATGGAAGTTTGGAAGTATGGATAGTATGTATGGATATGGAAGTATAGAAGTATGGACAAATACGCATCATAATGGATCTTTCCATGGGAATGAGTTGTTTTACTGCGGTAAAAAGTAGCCTACGTTACTCTCCAGCCTCCTACCTATCTCCACACAAAAAATCTTACCATAACATCGCTCCGTTACGACGTGAATCACGGACAAACAAACAAACAAACAAACACACTTTCGCATTTATAATATTAGTATGGATACGCATCATAATGGATCTTTCCATGGGAATGACTTGTTTTACTGCGGTAAAAAGTAGCCTACGTTACTCTCCAGCCTCCTACCTATCTCCACACAAAAAATCTTACCATAACATCGCTCCGTTACGACGTGAATCACGGACAAACAAACAAACAAACAAACAAACACACTTTCGCATTTATAATATTAGTATGCATGTTAAAAAACTCATTGTTACTTCCCTTTGAACACGCGGGCGAAGCCGCGGGTAATAGCTAGTTTATAATATTAAGTATGGAAGTTTGGAAGTATGGATAGTATGTATGGATATGGAAGTATAGAAGTATGGACAAATACGCATCATAATGGATCTTTCCATGGGAATGAGTTGTTTTACTGCGGTAAAAAGTAGCCTACGTTACTCTCCAGCCTCCTACCTATCTCCACACAAAAAATCTTACCATAACATCGCTCCGTTACGACGTGAATCACGGACAAACAAACAAACAAACACACTTTCGCATTTATAATATTAGTATGGAAGTATGGATTATTAGTATGTTGTTATATCTAGGAATAAATCATGCATGTTAAAAAACTCATTGTTACTTCCCTTTGAACACGCGGGCGAAGCCGTCGGTAATAGCTAGTTTATAATATTAAGTATGGAAGTTTGGAAGTATGAATAGTATGTATGGATATGGAAGTATAGAAGTATGGACAAATACGCATCATAATGGATTTTTCCATGGGAAAGAGTTGTTTTACTGCGGTAAAAAGTAGCCTACGTTACTCTCCAGCCTCCTACCTATCTCCACACAAAAAATCTTACCATAACATCGCTCCGTTACGACGTGAATCACGGACAAACAAACAAACAAACAAACACACTTTCGTATTTATAATATTAGTATGGAAGTATGGAAGTATGGATGGATGGACAAATACGCATCATAATGGATCTTTCCATGGGAATGAGTTGTTTTACTGCGGTAAAAAGTAGCCTACGTTACTCTCCAGCCTCCTACCTATCTCCACACAAAAAATCTTACCATAACATCGCTCCGTTACGACGTGAATCACGGACAAACAAACAAACAAACAAACAAACAAACACACTTTCGCATTTATAATATTAGTATGATAATATTAGTATGATTTTACCAAGCGCTCACAGCTCATAATGACGTGTATCGTTCTTAATTTATCAACAGAGATAAGTGACATGGGTGCGAACGATAGGAAAATGGGTAATAGTCGAAAAAGGCGTTTCATGAAAGGTTTCGTACATTGAAGGATACGATAAGCCATCCGTCAAAACAATAATTAAATAGATTTTAGTTTATTTACATAACCGTATAGGAATATTTTGTTCAACTTTAACATTATATAGGCCTATAAATAGGTTCATGTGTAACAATTCAAGGTGATTTGTAGTTGGGTTGACCGCATACCACACATAATGCATCCGTTGTGGCACAGAACTGCCTCATCACATACCGAGACGCATGGATTAGATTCACGTATGGTGAATCCTTGGGGACTTAATTCGAGACAAAGCTCAGATTATGCATGTGAAAATCGTATAGTTAATTGTTAAATAAATTCTTCTAAGAAATTCAAATTTGTTTTCGTATATGAGTCTAGTGTACCTAAAGAAGCATTTATAATTTATTGGGGTGGTGACATTAAATTAATTGAAAGTTACTAAACTTAAAACTCTATTTCCTTACTTACATCTCTTTACCCTCAACTTATACAATAATTATAAGTATATTGCATAATTAAAAGTATACCAACACACATACAAGCAACAACATGTGTTTCGCCCTGATGCTCCACCATTGTAAGTTGACTCTACGATGGTTAGTCGCTTTGCTTTAGTATATACTTTTAATTATTGTAGTGCATGTTTCCGCTGTGAGAAGGAGGTGCCACGCATGTCTTTAAAAATATTCCATCATACATATTAATCGCAGATTGTTTTATAATACGATAGACTAATACTAACTTAATCACTTAAATTATTGGTAAGCTTGTCTGTAATCTGGTGTTCCTGATTTAATAATACTATGCTCTGGGCCTTTTGTGTTAATATAGAGCATTAGCACAACAGATGTGATTTGTCGTGTTTAATGGGTAATTGTGCTAATAATGCGACTAATACATCAAGGTTGGTCAATGTTATCAATTTATTGAATGACACATCGTTACATGGAACGATTAAATTAAATTACAAGGCAACAATGATGAACTGCTGTGTATACATTTTGACGACTATTAACAAGCTATAAGGGGTTAATGGATGCATATTTCTAAGCGACTTCCATAAGGAGGAGTCCATTCCATAACCAGGGATGAAATGATAGCAAAGCTAGATAATAATATAATACTACTTAGGTACAATAAATAAGAAGAACAAAACAGGAGCATACTCATAACAAACTATTAATTTTCACTGCTAAAATTTGTGTATTATCCATTCATCCATCCATCAGCCCTTGGAGGTCCACTGCTGGATATAGGCGTCCCCTAACGTTGGACTTACCCATCTGGATCATTTGTCCCAGGCTATTGTATTCGTCTACAACTTCAAGAGCAGCGCCGTCAACAACAACCGCTACGGGTGTGACATGGGCATTCGACATGATTTTCGTCTTGTTAATGTTCATGTTAAGACCCACGTTGTTAGGTGCTGTTAAGTCCCCGAGCATTGTACCAAGATCTTCCAGGTGTATTATGTAGGTACCAACATTAAATTTTCCAATATAATTAGTTTATTATATGTTTAGCACAATGAAGTAATAATTTTGACTACGAAATTATTTGGCTTTCACTTAAATTGTTTCTACAGTGTTTGCCAACTTGAAGCTTAGAGGAGATTAATCAGCGAGCATTTAGAGATGAAATTAAACGGAAAAGAATCAAGAATCACAACTTTCTCCGTCCCACATTTCTGTACCGAAGTTTTAATTGCCCTCCATCGTCCAAGTTGAGAAATTAATATCTCCCTCCCGGTTTCAGTCTGGACGCAGTTCAAGGAACAATTGCTATACGAGACGCTATTGATTCGATATTGCTGTTTCAAAACGTACTATGAATTTCTCTTGAAAGATATCAATGCCTGGAAACTGGGACAGTTACAATTTATGTGAATTTTACTCTTCGATTAATTAGCTGTGTTGCCTGGCGGTTTGGCCGTTAGTCTTACAAATGGAGGAACCTGTGTTTGATTTTACATCTAATATTTATGCGTATAAGAATATATTAATTACTATTCCGACTCTTTTATTATATTGACATGCAGTGTGGTGGCTAAAACTCTCGGCCCGTTTATCGATATCAGATATATACCAAAATATTAGTTAATCTAAATCTAAAACCATATCACATATCTCTAGTACTTTCTTCCAATCAAATAACCATGTGTAAAAGTATGTAGTTTTCTTATAATTCCCATCGCAAACTCAGCGGTATCTGCTCCGTCGCAACTTGTCTTGAATTTGTCGGAAATGATTGATGTGATCAGGCACGTCTCGTAGTTCCGTTGCCTACGAGCATAGTTCTACGGCTCTTCATTTATCACACTTATCGTGCCGAATTGCTGTTATTTTAGGTCGAACGTAATGTCGATATTATTTTTGTCAAGCTATTTGAGTTTTATGCGCTTTCTATACCTAAGTTTAATGTTTTTGTGTGTATGCTTATTATGTATTTACCTATCTATCTATGTAAGTAACGATAGGAAGATTGCAAGGTACTTTGTTTCAATAATATTTCTGTACGATTAGATACGTCATTAGGAAAGTTGATTCATAGAGAAGATACTATTAGATAGAGAATCATTGCAAATTCCACTGATTAAAATTAATTCTTACTAGTGCTCTCTCCGCGTCTTTGCTGGCGTTTTCCGATAAATCCCCCAAACTGATTTTATTCCAGATAATGGTCTATCCGTTTGCTAAATTTCATGAAAATCCGTTAAGTAGTATTTAAGAAAAAGAGAAACTTTTACATTTATAAAAAATTGTAGGATGGTAGGATTCCATTACAAAATGACTAGATAGCATTATAATTAATTTAATCTCTCCAACAGTTATCTAAGGGCAAACATGCAAACCACGTTTACATCCCATCTATCTGTGACACCCACAAATCCCAAGATGGATTCGGACAAACAGTCTAATACAATCAAACCTTATTACCGCTAAGCACTACACGACGATGTACTAGATTAGGGGGGATTAGAAAACGTCTTGCGACGATGAAGATGTATGGCGGCGATCGACAGGTGGCACTACTGTGACATGATTGATATCAGAATAATCTATTTACGAAACTGAATTCGTACTAATGTGTAATGATATTATAAAATATTATTCGCTTTTTTATGTGTATAGCGGATATGAGCCAACTTAAAGTAACCCTCGCGCTGGTACATCAGTTACATCAAGTGTCACCGATGTCTCACTAGCTAAGAATTCTTTCTTCTAAGAAATGGCTCGCAAGCAGGAAGGCTATTCTCTTTTGTAACTTGACAGCGGAGTTTCAAAATTGACGTTCGTGTTCTAGGATCACTTCACTTCGCAAGTGCGTACTAGATGATAAGATAATGACATGTCAATATGATGCAAGTTCGCTTTTGTTTTGTAACTTGACAGCGGAATACACTATGAGTTTCTAAATTGAAGTTAGAGTTCGAGACTCCCTTCACTTCGCAAGTGCGTGCCAGATGATTAGAGAATCACATATCAAGATCTCGGACTCAAACTTCAATTTTGAAACTCATCGCGGATTCCGCTGTCAAGTTACAATAGTGAATAGCCTTGCTGAACTGAGTCGTTTGGCAGATGACTCAAGTAAGATATACAGAGATAGCTGGGCAAGCTTTATAAGAGTACCGGTAACAATTTGATCTGTACCTCTATAATAGGTATGATAATCTCGGTTAACTCTGCTACTAGACAGATAGTCGAAAAATCAAATTATCCGTCATACCTACTTCTTGTGCAAAAATTAAGACCACGGGTAGGTAATCGATGATGTAAAGGTACAACTCAGTTGTAATACTTCGTGTTGGGCAAAAAGTAAAACCACGGGTAATCGATGATGTAAAGGTTGTATACAACTCAGTTGTAATACTTCATGTTGGGCAAAAAGTAAAACCACGGGTAGGTAATCGATGATGTAAAGGTTGTATACAACTCAGTTGTAATACTTCGTGTTGGGCAAAAAGTAAAACCACGGGTAATCGATGATGTAAAGGTTGTATACAACTCAGTTGTAATACTTCGTGTTGGGCAAAAAGTAAAACCACGGGTAGGTAATCGATGATGTAAAGATTGTATACAACTCAGTTGTAATACTTCATGTTGGGCAAAAAGTAGGACCACGGGTAGGTTATCAATTATGTAAATGTTGTATACAACTCAGTTGTAATACTTAAAATTGGGCAAAAAGTAAGACCACGGGTAGGTAATGATGTATAAGTTATTACAACTAAGTTGTATATTATACAACATAAAATAATTTACTTGGCTTTATTTTGTTCAAATTGTAACACTCGTTCAATTAAATTTTCATGACTTTATTCTCTGTTCGTTGTATTAAGCTACGATTGCAATAAAATTTGAATATTCATACTTTATCGAGGTAAACGTGTGATTTATACGCGAGTTTTATGAATTGTCTCTATAAAAATACAAAATGATGTGATGTTTACAAGGCTAAAATATACCATTTATATTAAAATAAAAAAACCTTCAATTTAAGTTTTAACACTACGTAAATCGTTTGTTTTATCATTATTTTGGTGTCTTTTTTGGGTCAATAGTCATTACTCTAACGATTACCTATGGCACCTATGCTATTATCGGCTTCAATTCTGGTACTTAAAGTACAAAAAGATTAACCTAGTAACCTAAAAAAAAGTTGGACCATCCTGAGGTCCTGACATTTTTACGTCCAATGGATGCGCCACTGGTCAGCAGTGAAAAGGGAAACCAAGAAAAAGACAGATGTACTTAAACTGTGAACGGCTTTACCTTTCCACTTCCTTAGCAAACTTAACTGAGGATTTGAGGAAACTTAACTCAAAATTGTTTATTTAGTTTCACTCTATAATTCTCGTAACGACAAAGTTGTAATCCGACAAGTAAATAATTAAAGGCACTTAATAAACATTTCCAATTAGAGCCCGAAAGAAGATTATGGCTACAACCTTTTGAAATACAATTTTCAGTAACAAAAACAACAACAAAACAATTTAACTTCATTACTAATTCGTAGTTTTAACATTTTAGGGGTGGTAGAGACCCGTTCTGTGATCGAAATTCGAGGTTACGTATTAGTTTGACAAACATTTTATTTTTGTTAATGTAAGGGATTACCCTAACCTAAAAAGGACTAACCCTAACAAAAAGATTTTCCCTACAATTTTTTTTATAGTACATTCTTATTTATAATTTAATATACATTCCTTCGTTTACGCGTTCACTCAATTTGTAATATCCCGCATTACCTACAGCTAAATAGCGGTTAGTTTTCTAGAAGCGTACGTTATATTGAAAGCCCGTCGTTTTAGGAATTTAAAACACCTATTTGGTCGGCATCGGTCGTTTCAAAGGTGGGTCATGCAGCCAGTGGTACTTACAATACCCTGTGATATTACGTTACCAAGAGCAATGTTATCTTTTGATTAAAGTCCTTTTCTTTAAGCTTTTATCGTGTTGAAATTACACGTCGAATGTACAATGTAAGGAACTTCCAGTTTTTTTGTTACTAAATTCTAACAATAAAAAATGTAACAATAAAAAAAAATATAAATCTGGTTAATGCACACAACATTTATTAGTACAAATGTGAGGGTGACGATTAAAATTTGTGTTTTATCATGAAAATCAGCCGATAAAACCGTAAATGATACAATTACCTCAAAAAAATTTCGTGCAACTTCTTTTTCCAAGTTGAATGAATGGTGACCCATTTCTAGCAATTCGAGAAGTCGAAGAAAATGCGTTCTCTGTATTATGAGCGAGTACATCCATGCCGCCTATATGGCACTAAATCCGTAATACATGAAAAAATAGGGAACCCTGTCTTAAAAGTGCAAATTTAACCATTGGAGGTTTCCCTTTAAGGGTATTACGATACTATCTAAATTCTAAATTATCTAATACATCGTTAGCAGGTTTGTAATGGCTCCTAGATTAGCCTTCCTTTAAACAAGGTTGTTAATAATAATTTCATGTCATTACTTTCATCAGGGAACATCGAGAATTTATTAGTGAACCGGTACAACGTTCCACGGATTACAGCGCCATTATTTCGACGACACCCACGTCTACGCCGGTCCAGACCAGATTCGCTTAATTATTCACTCGATTCACCGTTCCGAGCTACAAAGTTATTACAGTGATGCTTTGTACAATACTAATTTTAATAGTGCTAATAATTGGATAAAATTAATGAATGTTTACACAACAAATCGTGTTTGTAGAGGAACAAGTGCGTAGAATTGTATTTTAAGTTGTCCTATAAATATAAAACAAATGTAATAACACTATAAGCTCCCTAGATCATAGCGCTTATCATCACATCGTGATTTCAATCATCTGCATATGTTTGAAATATACTGTTAAGTTGAACGCACATTTCTCCGCACCGTCCGCGGCGGACGCATCGCGTTTGTATGAAATCATAATAAGAGAGCCCGATGTGGATGACAGATGCGTCTCTCATATGATTTCATACAAACGCGACGCGTCCGGCGCGGGCGGTGCGGACAAATGTGCGTTCAACTTTAGGAGTGGCTATATTTTATGAGGTATTTAGTGGCAAAGGACGCAGCCAGCGTTTCAGGACATATACTTCCGGACTAAAGCGAGACTACTGAAATATTAAATATTCACTCGTCGGTCGGTGTACGTAAATAATATAGAACGTATCATAGAAAATTTAAATATGAACCTTTGGTTAAATTTTTTAGCGCTGACGTCGGAATACTACTACGATATGAACGTAGCTGTTGTAGACTGAGCTGCGGATGTAGTTTGCTGAGTTCAATAATTTCCTATTTATTGGACGCTTTTTTACGGACACATAACACACAGATGACTCTCCTTACCATATATACTCCATGATAGCACAAAAGAGGGACTGCCAAAAGTCACTATATCGTGACTAGGAATGTCAAGAGCATTCTATAACAGTCAACCTATGAGTCAGAATTGAAATCGTTAGCAATTAAAAGTTATGGAAAATCCAGACAAATATAAAATTATTCGATTTATTTCCATCTGAGTTATTACTATTAGTTTTCTAAGTCGCCCCAATATGGCCAGCTCGTAAAATTCCATTCATTCATCGCAGTTCGTAAAATAACGTTAAATTACATGATTTTAAACTTAACTCATCGTGGACTGAACACATTTTTACTATAATACGGGTACTCACGATCTAATTATTGTATTTTATACGCCGATATTTTACCCAGTTGCAGGGATCGTGGTCACGGCTAGACTGCGGTGGCGCGGAGAATCACTTGACAGGTTGACAGACGACGTTGATTAATTAGTCTATGACGGATGACGTATGTCAGAAACCGGATGTTAGATGTCGGATGATGTTTGACACTAATACATCAGTCTATCTACTTTAAGAGTTTCTCCGCGCCACCGCAGTCTAGCCGTGACCACGATCCCTGCAACTGGGTCGAAATATCGGCGAATCAAATAAAATAATTATATCGTGAGTACCCGTACTATAGTAAAAACGTTAAATTATCAAAAATTTACAAATCAAACGAAACGATTAAAATTTAATTGGTTTAAAATTAACGAATTTAATCAAAATACTTTAAACTGAAACATTACATTAAGTACATTGGTATACACCGAGATACGTGAATGAATGAATCGTGAATCAAACACATGAGTTAAATGATTTGTAGGTGATATACCGTAAATTTTACAAAAGATACTGTAAACGAAATAATTGTACAAACATTACCTATCTCTGATCATAATTATCTCCACGGATAGCGCAGCCGAGCTGAAAGCCTTTACACGAGCCGTCAACCAACATTTAACCGTCATAAATAACATTTTCCGCAAAACAATCGTAACGAATGTCCATATTTGGTTTCGGGATCCCATTGAAAGCTTACAAAATTTCGAGCAATAATGTAGTGTAAAGATCTTTGTCCAGTTTAACTGAATTTTCATTTTGTGAATTGCGTAATGATTCGATTGAACTTCGAAACTTACAGTAGCCTCACAATATATCTATAGTAACGTGGTTTTTATACGGAATAATATAAGCGCGTATAAACAAAATTTTGATATCACTAATCGCCAAACAAGAAAAATGCACCAGTTAGTAACGCCATCTTACCGTCTTTCTAAAGTGAAGCGATCTTTTATGGGCCGTGGTGTACAGTTCTATAATAAAATCCCAAAGTTAATACGTGATTTGCCAGTGGAATTACTTAAGAAACATGTAAAATCTCAACTTTTAGGCAAAGGCTACTATACTGTAGATGAGTACATAAATGACAAAGACGCATGGAAATGACCAGATCTGCAACCAGTTCCGTACAGGCTAGTGATACTTCTTTGTAAGAAATATACCAATGTATTTTATTTTTAAAAGATGTGCTGAGGAGTTTCTTTCGGCTTTTCTTCTCCTCCATGACAAAGCACCTTTCCGAAAAGCTGGTAAATTAAAAAAATGACGTGCATAAGTGTATCAATGATACCTACATGAATAAATGATTTTGAATTTTGAATTTTGAATTTTGAAACTTGGTGTTTAAAGTTTGCAAACAAATTGATGAAATAAATTAAAATATTTTTTACTCAATTGTAAAAGAAATGTTCTTATTTTATTTATACTCACTTGGAATATTTTTTATATAAGTTTTCTGGCTTCCTGACAATACAACCGAAATAAATTGACCCTTAAAACGGCTACTCCTTCAACTATACGTTAATATTTATTTTTGATTTGGATTGATAACATTTCTGCATACCTAAGACGAGAAACGTGACCATCATATGACTGCAAATGAGCGTTTACAGAAAAGAGTTTTGTCTAGAGGTTCTGGTCCATTGTTATGGATATGTCAAACAGTATTGACGTAGCCCTTTACACCGCACAATATATGCTCACCTATATTCCAACCGGCACATAACTGAGGGTGATTTGTGTAGAGCATAATGTAATTTCTCCTACTGACTGGCACATCCAATTCCCGATATATCCCCGAGTCATTTGCGCAACGTTAGGTGAAGGCGAGCAATCACATTAATAGCAGTGTTTGAATAAGACGGAATTATGCGCATATTTATCTAGGTTGGCAGTCATCTAACTAAAACTAAAGCTTAGTTAGCACCTTTCAGAAATGATAATATCAGCTGAAAAATACGTGTTATCATAGACTTGTATGAGCGTGTTATGATATTGATCTACCTAATGTTCGTCTGACTTGAATTTGCAAACGCATGTGGTTTGTTTTTAAGTTCAGAGGTAAAACATGTATCATAAACCAATGAATAAGTAACTTCGATTTTTTTATGGTGACATGACAAAATATATTGGTGAGTTCGTGTGTGATCCTTAATTTAGGCGCAATATACCTACATAAGGATTTCTGATTTTAATCAATTATAAAATTTCTCAAGTAACTTAAAAAGGGCAAACTCATTAAATATGTTTTCTTATATTCGCTGCTGGAATAAGCTTTTATAAGGCTTCATTTACTTTTTATGAACAAATAAATTTAATCTAGCTTTGTTAATGAATTTATTATGAGATCGTATAATTTTTGTAGGGATTCATAAACTAACAATTCTTATTCACTATCATAATAACAATTCATAATCATTTCACTGCTACAATGCCATTGTATTTTAACCTGATCATTTATACCTGATTTTAATAATAATAATAATAATAAATCTTTATTTCAGGCAACGAGGCCCATATCATAAATACCTTACAGACTAACATACATACAATAATGTTATATACTTAGAACTAATTTTAGATTAAAAAGATAAAAAATTTGATTATAAGACGCTGGAAAGTTATAGGTCTGGCTATTTCCGAATCTCTTTGATAAGAATCACCGACTGTTTCGACGCTAAAGCTACAATGTTAAAAGGTAAATTATTATGATCAATAATAAATAACTAAATGAGTATTATTGTTTCTATTATGATTTTTATTATCATTGTCAAATAGTCTAGAATCGTTGGATTTGAATTTTACCGCAAAATCAGAAGAAGATAGTCAAGAATCACCCCGCTTTTCGCATGTTCTGCTACATAACACCTGTACAAAACTTATACATTGACTCATTTCTATATTCTACTGCTATCTCGTCTAGACGAAACACTTATTTAAAACAAAATGACAAATTGGATGAACTCAATACTTCATTACCAGATTTATACAGACTTGGTAGGTGTGTTGAATAGGTACAACGACGAAATTTCTAATTTTCATTTTCATTTGAATTCGTTCCAATCATTAATTCATATTCAAGAGTTACATCCTTCGAAAACTATTGGGTAGATAATGTTAAATCGTTCAGAAACAGTTGAGTAAGGGAATGTATCAAAATGGCTAATAGCTAATATCCCAAAAGAATCAGTATGATTAGTTTTAAAGTCGGAAACATGAAAAGGACTCCTTAAAATGTATAATTATGTGTATTTTTTATTAAGGAGCAATTGCTATACTTACTAAAAATATAGTTAAAAGTTTAGATTCTGATATAAAGATTACCATCTTATGAATGTAACCTAATTTTATTTTCATCTCAATTAATATTCCTTAAAGTACCTATAACTTGGAAACTTTATAAATGAATTTCGTTAAGACTTGATTCCAAGTAATTAACGATAAACTTCAAAGTTACCTATGCGTGTTTTAACGAAGCTTGTTAAAATTTTACCCCAGTTTCAAGTATCAATAAGTAAAATAATTACCTATTTGCTAATTCAATATATCTAATATTAATTTATGTTATTTTGTTTAGTGTACATGTATAATAATCGACCGACGAGCAGACATGACGACCCTGAAGCATTGAGCATGATTGATCATGGTCATTAGTAATAAAGTACAGCACCAATGCGTTGTTGGTTACAATTCAAACTCATTTATTCATATAGGTATCACTCACAGACATGTATACCTAGAGTATACATGTCTGTGGTATCACTGATACACTTATGCACGTCATTTTTTTAATCAACCAGTTTTTCGGAAAGGTGATTTGTCATGGAGGAGAAGAAAAGCCGTAAAGAAACTCCTTAGCACATTTGTATTTAAAAATAAAAATACAAAGACACAGGACAAGACAGCATCCATGTTCTATAATAACATGTAGCCTACTTATCATTCCGGAAAAAGCGTAAAAAGCCATGTCTACGACGATTATGTGAGTATCACGTGTAAGTGCCTCATACCACAGAAAAGGAATCTAATTCCTTTACTGTGCTCATACGATGTACAACGATATATACGAAAAGGTTAACAAAAGTAATTCGATAAACAATAGGCGATATTATCAAAAAAAGCCATCTCATCCAGACAATTTGTTATTCCTATGGTGCTGAACTACTTTAAACTAGTAAGTAAATTGTAAGTAATAAGTCATCAACTGTCAATAAGTCGATGTCATAGACAGAAGCACATCGGTCGGCGGCCTCTGATCAATCAGATTTGCGGTTTATCCGTCGTAAGCACACTGATTGAATACTACACACTGTTAGGGTTCTTGGAAAGTTGCTATCCATCCAGGTTTTAATTTATGTGTATAAACAACAATATAATTTTATTCACATAGTTCTGTGAATAACTATTGTGACGATAAGATTCTTATTGAACATTTCCAATATTTTCATTAAACCCCGGAATCAATCGCTCACGTTAATTATACCAATGATAAAGTTATTTTTTTTTTTGCTATATTAAAGTTGCAAATAAATATTTGATTGATTCGTCGAAAAATACACGGACGAGTATACTATCCAAAAAATACAGAAAATTTTTACTTGGCAAATCAACGAAGTGATTGAAACAAACCTCAATTTGAATTCACTCATAGATCTTATGTAATATGGGGATTTTTAAAATGTAAATATCAACAAAGAATCATAACATGAACATCACAAGACAGCATCCAAGGCGTCACCCATGCGTTGCCGTCCAAAAAGGAAAGGAGAAGGATTCCTGTTTCCCCGAGTGTCTTTAACGATTCTACAGAAAGACGTAATAAAACCTTTACCATTGAAAATATGAAGGAAGATGTCTAGACCGCTCGCGCTGGCTACAATGGTTTTCATGTATCATTATAGGGTTTTTATCTGGCTGATGACAGACGATCAAATGAGATATCGTAGGCTCGCCATAGCCTAATCCGTTGTTCTGTAAAATGCAACGGAAGCAGTCCCCTGCTGGCTTGAGCTCAAGGATAAAATAATTAAGCTTTGACACGCCGAACTTTTATATAATTCTGTTATCAAATGTTACTAACACGTATTACTTTAATAACTTACGGATCTTTGAAAATGAAAGAAAATCTACGGGTGTTAAATCAAAAGACCTTAGTTCAATCAAATTTGCGGTCAGATCCGTCGTTAGTAGAATGTGATTGAACGTCGACGCGCTGACACTGCGGTGAGAGCGGTCTTCCGTCATGTTAATACATACTGGAAATAGGTCAAGGCCTTTTTAAATAGATGTTTTGGGTTCGATCTCCAGAATATTTAAGTCGTGCTTAGGTTTGAAGGTTCTACCGTAATTCTGCAGTAGAGTTACTTTTTTGGTTAAATTTTATTCTCATGTTCTCTGCTGTCGGTACTTCAGCCTTATTTATACTCATTTCTAAAAAGTAATTCAGTCAGTTCTTTATTTCTTTCTCTTTTTTCTTAGTTGGCATGTTCGATAGTCTTCTTGTTATGTTGACGGTAATATTACGTTTGTAAAGTATGTTATTAGTTTCTAATTATCCGCAAAGTAAGTCAGGGCCAATGACTATAATTAGAGGGGCGAAATAGTCGACTCTGGAAAGGGAAGCGTTGTCGCGAATGCTCCAATTAGAGATGTTCTAAAGAGAAATTTTAAACTTTGAGTTTTCCGTTACAGTGTTTTTGTTACTTTGATAGAGATAATTGGCTCGTAAAGTCTTTATTTTGTGACAGTGAAAACAAATTCTACTGTTTTATATTTATATTATACAGTTCGCGTCGTATTTGGGCGGCATGGCACAGAATACTAAGTCCAATCCTATGCTGTCATACAAGGGTATCATAAGAGGCGACAGAATCTGGCCTGCATTGTGGTAAGGCTTCACCAAGACCAAGCTATAAGGGTTTTGACTACGGAACTCTAAAAACTAACTAAGTCGGATGAAACCAGAAAAAGCAGTCATTTTTCCAGTCTCCGAAACCATTACCTTGCACAAAAGCCTCTAAAACAAAAGACTGCTAACAATCTTATTAAAAAGATTTTAAAAACCTCATTACCTCAGAACTGAAAATCAAACCAGATTTCAGAACACATAAAGATTTCAGATTCATAAAGTTGACTTTTCCATTGGCAACAGAATAAAGTTAATAATATCACTAATAGCTCAACCTAAAAGTTAAAGTGCCAAGAACATAATCGTACGGGTTCTACGCCGATATTTTAAAATTTTGAAATTTTTGGTGATATATTGTAAGTACTTGCTCTTTCGCTATTATTTTATTTAAATTTTATCGCACTTTCACGGAAATACCGCAGAAAGTGTAGAAGTAATGCATTTGCAAGGGAAGTATTATTGACACTTTTTGGGGCGCTCAATATCTTGAAGTTGTGAAGTTAGGTACGTTTCACAGAAAGGAAAACGGATTTTTTTCAAATGAACATTAATTTTAGCGTATGCGTTTTTACAGAGTTGCTACCAACTAGGCTACAGGGTTGTCAATCGCTGCTACATGGTACGGATAGCGAACGCGGGCCCTTATCACAATTGTATTACGCTACAGTAGCGCTACAATCTCCTTAGGCACTGTAATGGAAACACGTCAATAAATAATTGCTGACCCGGTAAGGAATAATTCTTGGTTTGAATCAAAGGTAGACTCCATTACTTTTTTTTGAAGTGAAAACTTCTTTAGTACGGGGGTGACTTGAAATTTTATAAAACGAAACTGTCCAGTGGAGACTAGAGATGAGTGGAGACTAGAGATGAGTGGAGACTAGAGATAAGTGGAGACTAGAGATGAGTGGAGACTAGAATTGAGTGGAGACGAGTTGAGTGGAGACTAGAATTGAGTGGAGACGAGTTGAGTTGAGTTGAGTTGATTTTATATTCGTCTTATTATCTTGAAAACAAAATTTTTGAAGGTTTCACTTCTACCACGTGTGAATTGCACACATTTTAATTTTTTGTCTTTAATATGAATACTTAAACACAAGTCTCGTATTAACATTTTCGCCAGTGCCTGCATAATTGTCTGTAGTTAAGAGAGCATAGTTAGTGTTTTGACTCGGATTTCTTCGTATCGCTGCACGAATTAACCTAGATGCCTGTATGTGAAAGTGTGTTGTACGTGTTTTCTATTTGAATTTACATATTATATAAAATGTATGCTTAAATCTTTTGAATGCAAAAGAAAATTTGTGTTAACACATTTGTCTTGAATTTCATGGTGTTTAATTTTACTTATCGGTTTAATATTTCATTGTCAAATTGTAGTTTTTGGGTCAAAGAGATAGAGAAAGAGAAACAAACATCCATCCATACATATAAAAAAACCTTTCACATTTATAATATTAGAAGGATTAGTAGGATCTATTATTTAAACATTTGAATTCAGGATGTAAAAGGCTCTATCCATATAAAGTCCACGTTATCTTTCCTTGTCGATCTTCCCTCCGTTGATGCATTATGATTAAGGAACTTTGGCTAGACTCAAGATATCATACGTTATCATGCATCCAACAAACTACTCCGTAATGTGGACTATTTTACGACTAACTTTTAAAACTTCTCAGCAAACACCAATACTGCTTAGCGTAATATTATATTAGAATACAAAGGACCTATAAAAGTGTCTGAGAGCTGAATTCAACTTGCACAGTTTACGTTCCACGCAATTTACTTTTTATATTCAATAACATTTTTCGTGGGTCGATCTTAGGATTCAACTTTGATACGTTAAGAAATACGTACCTAATGTTTGATGTTTATGCTTTCCTCGTTTATAAACGTTGGTATAACATTCTTATACTTAGTTTATCTAAATCTTAATACAATAATTTTACAAGTAACCGCCCCCGCTTTGCTTTGGTTTTCTTCTTTTTTTGGGTTATATTATTGGAGTTTTATTAAGGATCCCTAATTTTTTTGAAAATATAATAATTATAGCCTATGTCACTCGGGGATAGTATAGCTTCCCAACAGTGAAAGTGTTCAATGCAAACAAACAATCAAATCTTTTCTCTTTATAATATTAGTATAGATTACATGTGTCATACGTAAATATTTATTTATTCAATTTCTACCCTAAACTTGACTAAAGAAAAATATTACCATCAGAAATGAAACAAGGATATTTGACACACTATGAAAGTGTTCAAAAATCATTGACAAACAAAATACGCTTAAAAAATAATACATACCTGTGCACGTATTTACCTAAAATGCACGGCTGTGTCCTCGACACAGCCACAACTTTTTTTGTGACTATTACAATGTAACAACCAAATATTATGATAGATTGATTTTGAAAAACAGCCATAAGACATAAAATTATACCCCTTAACAGTCGAATTCCGACCACTTAAAGAACACTTAAAAAATTAATTTACCAAAATTGTACAACATACTTAATTATTACGCGTATAGGCTCAACTCAATTTCGGCAGAAATACGTTATCGGTTAAGGAGAGCAATTAACCTTTCGGTTTAATTGTGTAGCAGCTACATGACGTCACGTAGCGACCGCATTGATCAAGTGGGGTTATGTACTTTGCGAGTGGTAGTTGACTGTGTTCCGGTGAATGTAGTAGGTACTCACTGATAGTGCTTACATATGCCCTTCACTCATCGTCATATGCTAGCGGAGAAAAAAGAAATTACCCACCAAATCGAAGCTAAAGAAGACGGTTTTAAATCCGTACGTACATATGTGAATTAATGTATGTATCTATGTCTATATCCCGCGATATTTCTACACTACTAAACTTATCATAATTCAACTAATTTAATAGTATCTTTAAAAGCGTCTTAATCATCCGCTAGTATAGGTGATGAGGTGATGTGAGAAAAACAATATGGCGCTTTTAGATGACATAAAGTCGTCCATCAACAGCAGATACATGGCACTATTTCCTTTTTCGTTGATCATTGCATCCAACTCAATTAAACAACATTTTAGCATACCTAAAGCTATGACTTTACCAACAGATTATACTACAGAGGTTAAGGTTAGAATATAAACTACTTACCTTCACCGTTTGATTGAGAAGTAGGTACCGAGTTGACGATCAAAGAGCGGGATCATGTCACCACGTCACGACCGCGTTGTTCAACTTAAGATTGTGTATTTTACACCGGCTTTGAACATTGTGACAAGAAGAGCGATTTCTGTTGATTGTAACCAATTTAATGGTACCAAAGATAAACCTATAATTAAAACAATTATTCAAATCTCCTGCACAGTATAAAACACAGAATTTTCAAAAGAAAACTTGAAATAATGAGACTTCAAAAATATAGATGAAATTAATTAGTTAAAAATCTACCATTTTCTAGAATTTATTTACATACTGGCATCAAATTAAAAAAAAAATTACAAGTATCTCAATAGATACTTATAACTGTAGAACCTGCACCAATGTGCAGTTGTAGTCGTTAATATCGTATGTTCAACCCGTAAAACGAAGATTTGATTCAGGGCCGGGGCAGAAATAATTTTGTGTGTTCACAGGTCTTGAATGTACGGGATCTTTTATTCCTTTTCACCTAGTGCGAGGCTTATCATATCAGTTTACCCATTTTAAATTACATTACTGCTCTTTTGTCTGCTTTTGTCATGAACATAAAATATTTACAGTAAAGAAAAATAAAGTTTAAAGTATTGCCATGCTCGTACAGTAAGCCTGGATACTTTACTTTGTAGTAAATAGAGGCCAACTTAAGTTCCGCTAGGTCATATTGTCATATACACCTCGTAGATATAAGGCTTCAAAGTTACTACCTAACAATCATCGATGTCGTCCGCTTACATGCCTTCTGAGGTACAGAAAACTCCTGATAGTGACATTAACTTGCTTAATAGTTTTCAACATAGGTACCTATTCAAAAAATTAAGTGATTACAAAAGAAAATAGATTCAAACATATGTTTAAATAATAATTGTGTGTTCTAAAAGCAATTTATCACAGTCCCTTTTGAATACGTAGATCCTAATCTATAGTAATGTAGTCTCTCACCCCTTCTATCCTTTCAAATTTACTGTCGACGGCTTATTGAAAATTTTATAGCTTCAGAGTATTTTTACTATCCAGTTCGGCACTGACGATTTAACAATTTATTCAGTTAGGACGCTTTTCTGTTACTTAGGTACAAATGGGGCCTTTTGTTGGATGATACTTGAATAGAAGTAATTACGGTTTGTTCAGATTACCGAGAACTCACTATGAAAAATATTTCCTGCCCAAATGAATAGAATGAAATTTTAGATGGAAAGTGAATGTCACTTTTGAGATATTTTATTCTATTTTTGAATATTTCACACAGACAATCGTGAAATGAACAGATGGGCCTGATAAACATAATACTTAATCACTACGTTTTAAGACACGCCATTTAGAACATTGTCTTTATATAGATAAAATATCTGGTATGTCACATTTTCATTCATTCATTCCAGATTATAATAGAATTGTAGAATGTAGGTGAGATTCTACTTTTGTCAGTAATGGTTTGATATGAAAATTCGTACACTGTACAATTCTTAAATACACAAAAGGTGTTATGAAATAGATTGATCCGGCTATTTATTACCTGGATCTAAACTAACAGTTTAATTTTTAAAATAGGTGGTAGTAAAAAGGCCAGTAGTTTTGGCCGTCAATACGGCCCCAATGGGCGGTCTAGAAAACTGACACCAATCCCTTACTGCAAAACCATGGTGTCATAGGCAACAGATATTACCTGATCAATTTTAGATTCAACCAAAGAATAGAATGGCTTTTTCTTCGCGACTTTGTAGCTGAGTTTAGGGCTTCAATAGTGTTTCTGAATGCTTAGCTCCCATTAGAGGATGAAAATCACTACACTACACTGTAAGGACCCTGTAAAAAGTTCCATGCCTCAGGTTGTTCAGGCTGCTCAATAAATCAATCAACGTTAGTATTAACTTTCTTTCTATGAATTTCTGCATTGAACGTGTATAAAATAAACAATATAACATTCCACTATTCAATGCAGTATTGTACCGGTTTCAACCGCTTCGCCTATGACCAATGAGTCACCCAAAACTCGGAACACGTGCAAATAACGACAGCAGTTGTCTGAACCGGCTGCCACATTATAATTAATTTGATGATTCCAGCTCTAGTAAGTCTCATCACTGTTCGACAGATTACTCTATTCCCTTCCACTTGACCTTTACACCGAAATGTAACATAAAATGATATTCCATATTGTCATCATCATTGTTTAAAGATCCTGTACCTGTAGGTTACAATTATCTATACTAATATTATAAAGAGGAAAGCTTTGTATTTTTGTATTTTTATATTTTTGTATGTTTGCAATGAATAAACTCAAAAACTACTGAACCGATTTTAAAAATTCTTTCACCATTAGAATGCTACATTATTCAGAAGTAACATAGGCTATATTTATTACTAGAAAAAATTAGGGATCCTTGCTAAAACATCAGTGACGTGAACCAAGGTGTGAAAAAATTTGCTTAAAAATTTCTTTCATCGCATACGCTGCGAAATCTATTGACGATAGAACAAAAAAATGTTCTACAATTAGAGAACATATCAATATCTACAAAAAACCTCGCGATACTATATGTCCAACTATTGTCGTTATGCCATTATAACCACTTTTTACATTTTAAAAGTTAATAACAAAGATGACCAAAATCAGAGCATGAAAACCATACCTTCGTATTAATCCTTATCCAAATAAATCATTTCATATTCAAAACTGTTTCAGTACCTATAGATAACTTTTTGAATTACTCAAATCGGACATTCCATTCAGAAGATAATACCAATTAAGGAAGATAAACACCGCCGCCGCGGCCGCGCAATGACCAGTGTGGCCCCACGCAAAGCAGCTTAGCGTAGGCCTTTATATACTAAAGCAATAAAATGTAAATAGATGTATGTATGTACAAAAATGTAAATAGAGGAATGTAAAAAAATTAGTTCAAGTAAAAAAATAAACACATTACGAATAAATTACTTGAGTAGGTACATAAAACTTAAAAAACAATTTTGATAAAAATGTATATGTAGTATGTTATAAAAAAATAAAAATGGGTTGGCAAGTACAAATTTGAAATTTAAAGAAAAAAACACATAAGTAAGTATGTCCTATAAAAAGATAATAAATAAAAACAAATCTATACTATAATAAAACTCAAAGGGCCTGTACATTGAATATTTTTTAAAAATTTTGATTAGGGGGCACTTCAGTAACGTGTTAGAGCACAAAAATATTTTTTTTAGAATTATTGTCTGTCTGTCTGTCTGTTTGTCTGTCCGGGCATCACATGAAAACCCTTAAACGGATTTCGATGAAAATTGGTAGTTGTTACTAATACTCCGGGTCATATTTTAGGATACTTTTTATCCCGGAAAATTAAAAGGTTTCCCCGGGAAACGGGATGAAATTTTGTATGGAATATTTTTAAAACATCAACCGATTTGCTTCAAATTTGCATTAAATGTTCCTTGCTTAAATTTATGGAACATGTATTTTTCAGTTTTCCAAAATTTTGCAAAAAAAAAAGAAAAAAATACAAATTAATGTGAATATTGCTTATTTTTCAAAACCCGCTCCTGGAGGAATCCTTTGTGATTTTATCGTGGGTTTCAGTATATAAATTACTAAATATAATTACTTCAATGTAAATTCACCGTTTTTGAAATATCCTTCTGCAAGAGGTAAAAATAAGGTAAAACATAATTTCCGTATGCGAAGCTGCGGGCAACAGCTAGTTATTAAGTTATTTTAAATGACAAACATTCAGCATTACAGATTAAATAGATGTATAATGTCTTCTATAAAAATAGCAATATGTGTATTAAATAATACTTTGTACTTAATAGGTATGTGATGATCCTAAGTCATCAACCGGTTAAGTAAACCGAGTAAACCTAACCAGCAGGCGGTAGATGCGGAAATCCTTCTGGGTTCGAGTATGTATATTAATGTATAAGTAGGTATCATCCACACTGTATTTTTTCTGCCAATCTTAAGTATATGCGTATAATTTAAGAAAATTTCTTCGTATCTCCACTTATGAGATACAGTTGTATTACGGGGTCTCTTTGTTTCGCCAAACGACGTTATGACGGGACCCGCATCGTCCTTGTCAGATGAAAGCAACTTCATCTCCCGGTTATATTTCTTTAACTTTTTGTTCTCCATGCGAATATCTTTGTAGATTTCATCGCGTAATGTGGAAGTTTAATCTCAAGTAGCAACCGTCACGAGGTATATTTAGAAAGATGAAAAATTTTACAGCATTTTTTGCTTTATTCTGTTTGAAAACATTGCATGCTGTACTTGGGTAAAATATGGAGAAATATTGTACTCAGCTAAACATGGTGAAGTGAGGGGTTACTAGGCTAAAACATAGAGTAATGAGATCGTAAACTAGGGAACATTCAGGCACTGAAGAAACTAAATATATACGTTTTTGTTCTTTAATCATAGCTTTCTAGTACCTACTAATTGTCCTTAAGAAGGGTTTTCGAGCACTAAGAATTGATTTTTAAAAATTCATTCCTTAAAGACCGGTGGTAAGAGATTGTGATAGTTTAATAACTTTGAAATTTATTTATTTATTCTGAATACAGTATAAAATGTGTGTTTAAAAAATAACGAGAATTTTTAAATTTTGCGGATTTGGAGAGTCCGATTGTAAAAAACTTTTTTTTATTATATTAACCCAATATAGATAAAATTTGCAGCTGTATTCATTGTGCACTTTTTAAATAGCAGCCGCTAAGATTAGACGTGTTTTTATGATCTCGGCGATTTTTGATTCGTGGCTTTTGCACCATGATAATGCTGCACCTGCTCACACTTGATTGCTTGTTCGTGAACTTTTGGCCAAAAATAGAATCGGAACGATGCTCTAGCCGCCATAGCTCGTCAGACATGGTTCCGTGTGAAATTTTTCTATTTTCATGAATAAAGAGAACCTGAAAGGGCCGTCGTTTTCAAGCATAGATGACATTAAAACGCGTTGCTGAAAGAGCTAAAGGCTGTCCCAAAAATCGAGTTTGAAAAGTATTTCGGTGATTGGAAGAAGCACCTGACACTAGTGCACATAATATCTAGTGCGGACTATTTTGAAGGCGCCAACACTAATATTTTTTTCAAAAAACGGAAATTCCTGTCATTTTTTGAACACACTACGTACGTACATAATATAAATACTCTTAGAAGTTTAATAATTTTTTTATGGAAATAGCCGGCAAACGAGCTGAAGATCTACCTGTTGGTAAGTGGCTATCGTCGCCCATGGACATCAGCAACACCATAGGCATCATTGATGCGTTGCCGGCCAAGAAAGAGAGAAGAAAAAGAAAATAAATGGTTGTCTATAAAGTCGGTTTACGAACGATAGTTTAACGTGACAACGTCATGACCGCTCCACTCAACTACGATCGCCTACGGCTCGCCGATGCCGTAGGCGAGCCGTAGCTCGCTACGCCGCTCGCTACGCTACGATACACCGATCGTAGCCAATAGTGCCTCTCTCTCGCTTTTGCCGCTCTCTCGCTCGCGGAACGCTACATTTTTTCAAAGATGCGCCCGGCTTATCGTTTTAATAGACGTTATCACGTCAAAAGAACTGGCTCACAAGCCCCCAGCCGGTACACGACGAGTCGTTTGGCAGCTGAATCATGCTCAAGGGTCCGGTTGGTAGCTATCTAGGCAAACCCCATAGAGAAATAATAATAGTAATAATAGTATTAATTAAAAATTTAAATCAATAGGTACTACCAATATAATCCCTCGAGGGGATCCTGCGAACGCAATTTATTTCTGCGAATTATATCATGTATTTCAGCCAATACCTATCCAATAATAAGAACAATGAACTTTTCAACCTTAATACCTTAAAGATACTTCATTTAATTTCGTTACCATTCGCAGTTCTTTTTAACCTCATTACAGCGCTCTATTACGAAAGACAAACATGACATTTTAACAAAAACCAACATGTAGTCTAGACAGCATAAATTTACACTTGCACCTAGTTGCTGTTATCAAACTTCGGTGCTTCGCTTCTCCGAAGCTAACGAAGCAACTGACGAGAGATAGCGACAGTGTACAAGTACGTCTCGATTTAATAAAGCTTTCTTTATAGTTTCTTGTTCTTGTTTTATTCCAGTGCAGTAGTGCTTGTAATAGTAATCCCAACAACACGCATAAAGTAAATTGTTTTAATACGAAAATTCTATATTGTCTTTCATTGTTTCTTAACTAATAATAAGCCAAGAAAACAGACGGGCAGTGATGATATTCAGTCGTCACCATTACCTAAAACAGTATCAAAAGGGCTTCGTCGACGTATTGCCAAACAAAATTGGACCAGAAGATCATTATTGAACATGATGTTACGAGTTATGAATGAATATTTGGAAATAGTACGATTAAGATTGTTTTCAATGGTTGGTTCAAAAAGAACCTTGCCGAAGAAGAAGCCTTGAAGAAAATTGCCTATTTACTCGAAACCTATGTTTCGATAACAACCGGGATCGACGAATCAACGTGTTCTCTGCTGAAATCCCCACTAGGCTTAGTTTAGCTGATGGGGATTTCTGGAATACGTACAGAAAATCACCACTGGTGCGGTGTGCGAGGGATTTTAAAAATGAATCCACGACATGCTGAAGAAATATTCAGCCCGCATCGGGTTTTCATATGATTTTATACAAATGCAGCGCGTTCGGCGTGCACGATGCGGACATATGTGCGTTCAGGAAAGCGATTCTATAAAATACGAACTCGAAATCGAAGCTCATTTTTCGTTTGACAATTGGAATCGAAGCTCACTTTTCGTTGGACATTGGACACGAGCTTCGACGGTGACATAATTCAATGATCAAGAATAATAAATCCCTTACCGTATACCAAACATGTCAAATTTGCCTGAACAAGTAGTTTTTCTCAACTCCTCATTCTACACTGCGGCGCCACCTGAAATGTCGAGTTTTAGAAAATAGGAATTTTGAAACTCATCGCGGATTCTGCTGTCGAGTTACAAAAACATCCTTACAGCATAGCCTTGCAGCAGTAGACGCGCGTCATACGCTCGCTATCGTCAACTGCGGCCGCATTCCACGAGACGCTCAAAACGCTCACAACGATCAAATTAGTATGATATTTTGATCGTTGTGAGCGTTGTAAGCGTCTAATGGAACGCGCCCTGCAATGATCTTCTTTTTCTTCGTCAACTGTCACTTGCTTGTAGCTAGCTTGCATCTATCGTCATAAAATGACAATTGCGTATTACAAAACAATTTAAAAAACAAATGCAAAAATGACGATGCCGTTCCATGGACAGATAGAAAGCTGCAAATAAGCAGCAAGTAAGCGATAATTTGACGATGGCGTGTGTATGACGTGCGTCTCAAAGGACAGCGCGTCTTACTAACGACAAGATAAATAGTCATGAATGAATGTCGTTCCACCTACTTATTTCGCCCTTTCCGTGTTTATTTTCGCGAGCCATGTTTTCTTCATGCTTATTGACTTGTTGACTTGTGACTAGATATTTGCGTCTAATTTGTATTTTCTCTTTATAAACACATATTGATCTTCTACTTGAATTACTTCACATTTATAATATTAGTACGTAGAATTTGAACTTTCTTATAAGTATCATCAAAGGAGATAACCATCTTTTCTCTTAGAATATTACTGAAAACTTATAACTCGTACGCAGCAGTCCACAAAGAGTATTCTTTTGAAAAATTCAGAATTAATTAATGTTAATATGCATATAATGAAGAGGATAAAATAGAGATGAACGCAGAATACTTCATCGATTTCATTTCAAAGAATGAGGCCACTTAGGCCTGTACGACACGTAAATCCTTTGGCGTTACTCGGTGAAGGTAATTTTACTTACTACCGGGGTTGTTCAGGGTGAATTGCTGTAAGTTTTTATGGCGCACCATATGCCATCAACATTAGGTAATGTTAAAAACGTAGAAAAACTCCTTATGACTCATAATCCTTAACTTTAACAAATTATCTATTCATCATGAGGCCTACTACGTCTTGTCAGATGATTGAAGCAACGTCTATAGTAGAGGGGCAATGCCGCTCGAGAAAATTTTTGAAATAATTTACCATAGGCAAGGTAAGCCAACGGACTTACATATGTAGTTATGCGTCATGACGAGGAAAGTTTCTTGTCAGTTTAGATTGATTAATGAACACTTGAACATCTATATGTATATGGGATAACTTTAAAAAATAATAAAACCCCTAATAAAAATGCCTATTTGTAAGCGTAGGTAATAATAATAATCATTTCCATGGTTGGCAGTGAACATTTACCATTGCACGTACTAATTGTATACATTTACATTAAAAATAACATTATAACTGACCATTGTAATACGTTGTGTCAGATTACAAACAAAACTCGTTAAAAACTCAGAACTTCACAAATAACATTGCTCCATGCAGCTTCTATCAGCAGACACAAAATCATGATCCGAATTATTGATGCAGAAGAAAAACTTTCCTTGTTAAACCTTCATTAGCAATACTTTTCAGAGTTTTCGAATAGACCCTTTAATTATCGACATAATGGCGAGTGCTCTATTGAACACGAAGTATACCCCAACTTTGGAGGCTTTCGTAGTCGCTTGTCTTATAAATAAAGGATAAACGAATCTCTATAAAACATTTTGTCACAGGTTGGAACTTCATCTATCCTTAACTCCTAGATATACTCCAAGATATCTCCAAGAGATACTTCTGACGCACACATGACAGTAAAGTGTCATCCAGGTCAGACCCAGAATGCTTGGATTTATGTTTCTTTTAATTGTCTTGCTTAGTGCTATATTGTATTTTGGTTGCAGGTTTGGAGAGAAATTTATCGAATAAATCACTGCTGCCATCTTGACCGGCAAAACAAATTAATCCTATTTCTTTTGGTTGTGCCACGGGCTCGTAACTCTCCAACTATATAATTATATCATGAGCTCTAGACGTATACCACCTTCATGTCTAACACATGCGATCATTTCTTTAAACATGTAGATATGGGGGAGAAAAAGTTTGTACTAGGCTTTGAATTTTGTTTTGGTACTCTGATTATAGAAATGAGGATACAAACTTGATTTTTGGTAAATACCTACATGTACTGTTAGACTAACGCATTCGCCGACAGTGTGGCTACCACCTTACAAAGTCGTTCGTTACTCAATGAATTGCTTGTCAAATTGAAAGTCAGCCTTTTCATGCTTATGGAAATTGATACTGTATTTTGGTAAAATCTTAATATATATCTTAATCTTAATATATATAAATTACGTGTCACGTTGTTTGTCCGCGATGGACTCCTAAACTACTGAACCGATTTTAATCAATTTGCACACCGTGTGCAGTTTGATCCAACTTGAAAGATAGGATAGTTTACATCTCAAAACAAAAAAACTTTTGACAGAACGAAGTCTGTCCGGGCAGCTAGTCTTAATATATATAAATTACGTGTCACGTTGTTTGTCCGCGATGGGCTCCTAAACTGCTTAACCGATTTTAATCAAATTTGCACACCGTGTGCAGTTTGATCCAACTTGAAAGATAGGATAGCTTACATCTCAATAATTTATAGTCAAAAAACTTTTGACAGAACGAAGTCTGTCCGGGCAGCTAGTCTTAATATATATAAATTATGTGTCACGTTGTTTGCCCGCGATGAACTCCTAAACTACTGAACCGATTTTAATCAAATTTGCACACCGTGTGCAGTTTGATCCAACTTGAAAGATAGGATAGCTTACATCTCAAAATAATGAACTTTTGACAGAACTAAGTCTGTCCGGGCAGCTAGTCTTAATATATATAAATTACGTGTCACGTTGTTTGTCCGCGATGGACTCCTAAAGTACTGAAACGATTTTGATCAAATTTGCACAACGTGTGCAGTTTGATCCAACTTGAAAGATAGGATAGCTTACATCTCAAAAAAAACTTTTGACAGGACGAAGTCTGTCCGGGCAGCTAGTATTATATATAAATTACGTGTCACATTGTTTGTCCGCGATGGACTCCTAAACTACTAAACCGATTTTAATCAAATTTGCATACCGTGTGCAGTTTGATCCAACTTGAAAGATAGGATAGCTTAGGTACATCTCAAATAAAAAAAAACTATTGACAGAACGAAGTCTGTCTGGGCAGCTAGTGTTATATACAATTAAGTTAACTTAAATTTTATATTTAGTTGAGTTATATGTAAGAAATACAAATATTTCTTTATAATGTTGAATTCTGCGAATATATAAAACATAGAAACCTAACTTACGCTAGAAAATGACCCAACGTAAAAGTACACCAAAGTAGGCGGAGCCTAAAAATTACACCAGACGAGCTGTCAGTCTCTGTTTGGTCGTATCACAGAGAAGTAGTAACAAACATTCAACATTTATAGATATTTACCACGAAAATGCCGAAGTATGAAGTGAAATGGTGTATTAATCGTGTAGGTGTTCATCAAAAGAACAATAGAATCACATTTCACAAATGAATTTTGTCCTAAATACGTGGATTTTTATTATTTTATGTAAATAATGACAAATATTGACAGCCGTCATGTTTCCCTATACATTGCTTGATAGTTGCTTACAAAATATGTTTTAGTTATAATAAAACGCAATGAATATCGTTCTTTTCTGTTCGAACGTAAAGAATGGCGTATGCGTTATGGAGGCATCATTGTCTGTAAAAATAGTTATTCAAGTTATGTTAAGTTTAGTGTATCTACTTACTACTTACGGAGTTTTACGGAATCAGCTCTTTACTTTATATATATGCAAATGTCCAGTTGGTTTGTCCGTACGTAACACTTTTAATAATTGTAATAATGCTACATACATTGAATAGTGTAATTGTTTGATTGTGATAAAAAATCATACATTCAAAACTCTGTTCAGCATGGTGTATAATCGTCTGGTTATAGGTTCCCAAAAAATGGTTGTCTGTAAAGTCGGTTTACGGACGGTAGTTTAACGTGACAACGTCATGACACAACATTGATGAAATGATTGCATACTTTTATACATAAAATTGAGCGCTTCGGTCGATCGTAGCCGATCGTGCCTCTCTATCGCTTGTTCCGCGCTCTCGCTCGCGCGGAACGGGACAATGAGTCATGTTTATTCGTGCGTGCGCCCGGCGTTCATCGTTTTAATAGACGTTATCACGTCAAAGAAAACAAAGCGCAGGCTAGAATAGACAAAGGCAGTTCGGTTAGAAAGACAGGAATGTAACTGGGACCCTAAACATCAAACAAATCAATTAAACTCTCAATAATTATGCTCCATACATTTAGGTAATGATGACTTCTATGAGTCTGAAATCGGAAATCGAGGGATATCTTCAAATTTTATAGGTATCTGTAGTGTTTGTTGTGCGTTAGTTTCAATAAAGCTCGAAGATGGTCCCGTAACGAAACAGACGAAGTAAACAGACTTCAAAATTGAAAAATAATACGTGTATGCAGGCCCTCAAGTATAGACACAAAGAAATGAAAGGCACCCTGAATTGATATTATTAAGTGTATAACAAGCAATACTTAATTATTTTTCAGTTTAGAAATCGGCCTACCTATTATATTTTTATATTATTACTAGCTGACCGAGCAAACGTTGTTCTGCCAAAAAAATTTTAAGGGGTAGGGGGATGAAAAAAAGATGTTGTCTGATTCTCCACCCTAGCCGATATTCACACTAAGATTCACGAAAATCGGTCAAGCCGTTTCAGAGGAGTTCAACTTCAAAAAAGCCCCATCCCCGCGCTATGGCGCACTTTTAATTCAGAAAAGCCTGTCTATGGTTTATACTCGTACATCTTTGGTATAAACAATATTATTATTATTTTGTGGTTTTCAGTTCGGTTTTTAAAATATTTTTATTTGTAAGACCCAACCTTAACCTTGAGGAATTGAAAATAATCATAAATATGTTTTGATTGCGATTACTAAAACAATACCGTTTCATGATATTATAAATCTTTAATAAAAAAAAAATCCAAATTCTAAATGATAATTATTTGCTGTTCTTCATTTCGCATAACATCATCCTCCTGTGACCTTTCGTTGGTCGGAGAGCGGTCAGAGCGGGCAAGCGCTATACAAATCGATCATTACCGATTTTTCCCGACATTTCATTCTAGTTGCCGACGTACCGAAAAATTATCTGTTTTTACTAGCAGTTATGTTTCTATGTTTTCTATATTCGCAGGTTGAATTACATAAAAATAATCTTGTAGAAATTGATGGAAATAAAGGCATGAACGGTGACGGTTAAGGATTTGTTATTAAATTACACAGAATTTGATAGTAAAATGATAATTCTCAATGGAGATAAACAAACAAATTTGGAGTGTCCTTTGACTTTTGATGAATCAGTTGGTAAAAATAAATTATACAATTTTTATACACTAACATCTAATAACGATCTTCAAAGTCATAGTTGAAAACAATATCCTAACATACTAAACAAGTACACATAAAATATTTTGAGTTATAATCTTTTCAACAGTGCCTCAAATAAATTTATCTTAAGTAGGTAAATATTAAGTGCGACACACAACAAAAGACTTGGCTAACACGTTGTCGTGTGTCTAGATTAATAGCACGCCCGAGACAGTATATATCATAGCGTATAAACAAGAATAAATCAAATTCTAGGCAATAAAGTGAAATAACTGACAAGGGCACGTAGTAGCAAAGTCAAGAGGTTATTAAATTTATTCAACTAGAAGGCACATTCATTATGCTCGACACGCTTCTAGTAGAAAAGCGTTATTAAATTACATATGGCTACACCGCATCTACGTAAACAAACCGTTGTAATGTGCGGTTCAATAAGGCTACTACGCCAGACTATGTGAATAAGGCATTCTGTCTACGAAGACGTACGTCAAACGCACACTTTCGTCAATTGTACCTTGCAGTTTACTTGCGTATTGCTTGCATCTTGCGTAGTAAAAGAATGAAATCTGTACACTAAGCGGCATCGTCGCGAATACCTATTGCCTATGTTTCATTAAGCAGCATGCAATCGTCAAATGAATCACCATGGACAGTGGCCTTAGTCGAGGAGATAGCAAACAGATAACAGATGACATAATCTAAATTTTACTAACAAAAAATAACCGACTTCAAAGTCTCAAAAACTACATAGTTGTCAGATCTCGTTCAAATTTATGTGAGACCACATGACAAGCGCCTGCTTTCGATTAAAAAAAGAATAATCGAAATCGGTTGGCGTGATATTGAGTTATTCGTCAATTTGTCGCGCACATCTTATCACAAATTTACGACTTATGTGGTTTTCTCATGATGCCATTGTCAGATCTCAATAAAATTTATGTGGGACCACATGACAGCCACCAGCTTTCGATTAAAAAAATAATCATCAAAATCGGTTCGCCTATGGTTCGCACACTCCAAAGTTCTGAGGTAACAAACATAAAAAATAAATAAAAAAAATACAGACGAATTGAGAACCTCCTCCTTTTTTGAAGTCGGTTAAAAAAGTTGTTAGTTGGTATGACCACGTGTATTAGTCATTATTACTTTTTCGAATCATCATTTAGACATGACGTATTAGTCATCATATCTATGCTTATCCTTCCTTAAAAACATCCATAAAGACATCCTTAAAAACAATTAAAAGAGCATTGTGCATTAACTTTAATTTCATAGATGTTTGTATATTAAACTGGTGTAAAATTAATAAGATTTGTATTGTATTTAATCATTTATCAGCGGTGAAAGTTCTCACAACTGTTTTAAATTGTCTATCTGCATTCTCCATTTGCAATTTAATTTATTTCATGACGTAGCAAACAATAAGAACGAAACAATAAAATTAATTATATAAAAACAATCCTTGAAATCCCTAGTGCGGCACAATTAATTAAAATGAGATCCACCACGCATCCAGTCGCTGAGCGAATGTTAAGGATGCCAGTACACTAAACTGAATCTCGTATTACTTACTACTGACTATTTTTCCACTTACATTTTTTATTTTTTTATTTAATCTTTATTGCAAAACCTTAAAAATAAAGATGCACCTACAGTGTACACTGCGTAATGTCATTCTGTACCAGTTAATCCTTGGAAGATAAGAAGAGAGTGAGATAGATGGAGTACAACAATATACCAGGGTGGTAAGTTTTGTACCGTTGTAGGGTTTTTTTTAGTTTATATTCGTTATAAATGGTACATATTCTACAAAAATCAATTAACGAAATAAATAAATTCAAAAGATAAACCGAAACACAAATATAAATGAATGAAAGATAAATGGAAACAATACATACTGCCCGTAATACTCGTACTAAAAACACAAAAAGTTCATACCCGGCATCATCCAGCATTATAAGCTGACACCTTTAGCTTTTTGTGAATCTGTCCCGCAATTAAATAAGCCCGCATGACGTCATTCAAACCAAAATCAACCACTTTAAAGTGATCTGAACTGGTGAAAGAAGATCAAAGGCACGGTTTTAATGAACTTACATGTTCAGAGATGGAACATTATGTTTTTGATGTCAGGAACGTAGCAACGTGTAGTCGGATAGTTCGCGTCTGCTTTGTGAGACTGAAACAGTTATTACAAATTCTGTAAGCTTGAATGAAAGGAATATTTTATCACGGAAAAACTTTTACTAAAACTATCGTTGAATTAACTTTGTGTTCAAGGGATCGTCTATTGAGTCCAAGGCAACACTTCTCATGGATCAATGGACTATATGTATATGACGGCGAGCGACCTCTTTGGTCTGTCAGACGAGAAGTCATGAAGAAAAACCAAATGTTTAGAATTAGGAATGTGTCAATCTATTTAGAACAATACGTGTGAGACATTCTATGGGATTCCAATACTGATCACGGAGTTGTACAGATTGTAGGAGAACTTGAAATATAATATCATGGACCAAAGTAAAAGGAATATTATTGAATAACCAACACCGTAGAGTACCCCTTTCTGCTTCATCAGGAGCGGCCCTATCCACGCCTAGATCAGCCATCCAGTAATTATAAATTTGATGATAGAACATGGAATATGGAACAAATGTTACTGTTTTGCCGGAGAAATAATCGGTGTTGGAAGAACTGAAGCGTCCATATTATCGGAAAAGTCAGAAAATAAATGAGGAATGACACTAGTTCGGATGACATTTGAAGAAAATTTTGCAATGAGAAATGAAATAATCCAAAGCGCGATGAAGCGAGAATCATGGAAGTTTATAATATGATCAACGTGGAAAATGCAAAACCATTGCGGAGTAAGATGTGCAGACTTGAGATGCACACTGTTCGCGTCTGGGTTTGAGTACCTACACAACACGAGGTCGTGTTGATGGTCACGATGGCCGAAGGAGTGCGGATTGCAGATAAGTAGCCCTAGTGTAGTTTGAAATGTAAATTGTGACATCGTATGTGTGAAAATAACTTTCCTTGTGTTTTTCAGTTGTGAAAAACGGTATAACGACGTACCATCACAAAACAAGCGAACCAGCATTCAAGGGGTGGCAGTCCAGGTGATGGCAGCATGAACGCGGCCGGGAGAGAGCGACGTGCTGATGTATTCGATTTACAACCATCTTCAGGCGTATTTCAAAAGGTGATTTTGTGAATTTGTTAAGTGATAAAGAAACGTTTGAGAGCTGTCATTACTGTCTTGAATGATATAAATAATAGTGAGCTTTTGCAAATTGTTGAATTGAGTTTCCAAATGAAAGAGATTTAAAGGTCCATATACCTAATCTGTTTGAGGTTTTCATGAATGCCTGTAAGTCATGTACCAGTCGAAGCGGATATTAACTGTGATAAGATGTGATTTACCTATGTTGAATTGAGTTGGAGATGAGAACTTGAGTAAGAAACTTGTTGTGGTGAAATGACGTCGAATGAATAGAAGGGGAGTGTAATCAGGCTTATTAGTAGCGGTGCACTCCTGTGGTCTAAGAGACTTACTCAAGATTTGTTGTTGTTGTTACGTTGGAAAATTGAATGAAACGACTGTGGTACATGGCTTAAGGTATAACATCATTAACTTGTAAATTATTGCCCCGTCGAGGTCAGGAACGGCCGAGCGAACAAGTACTGCCGTAAGATATTTCCTTGCAGAGTAACGACACATGAGGCCGTGTCGGTGTGCAGCCACAGCAGAAGAAAAGGCGTTTGGTGGAGTCCATGACGAGCACCCAGCGAACAAAGGGGTCCACTGGAGACATGGGAGCGGAAGCGCTCGAGGACGAGCGCACGTCAGGATAGCCGTGACGGCGAGCGACCTCTTTGGTCTGTCAGACGAGAATTCATGAAGAAAAACCAAATGTTTAGAATTAGGAATGTGTCAATCTATTTAGAACAATACGTGTGAGACATTCTATGGGATTCCAATACTGATCACGGAGTTGTACAGATTGTAGGAGAACTTGAAATATAATATCATGGACCAAAGTAAAAGGAATATTATTGAATAACCAACACCGTAGAGTACCCCTTTCTGCGTCATATACGTACAATAGTCCTAGATTTCTTTTATCTAAGTGTTTTGATTCTCTACTACCCTACTACAGAAGACACAATAATTAATAGTACTCCAACACACTGGTACTTGTGCATGGTGGTAAGGTTCTAGACGGGTAATAATTATAGTTTTATTCATGAACAGTTTAACAGAGACATCGGCTACAAAGGAAAATTATCTGATTTATATTTGGGAGCCAAATTTGGAGTTTATATTTCAGATTCAATTATGTAAGCGGTTAATTTAATAATTAAATTACTAAACGTTCTAAGATGACTCGTCTTATCTTGGTTAAACTGATGCCCAACTTGTGTCCGTAGGGTATTTTAATTTCGAATCAGCCATTTAGGGAAGTCAAAACTTTTAGTTAGTTTGAAATAAATTTTGGAAATAGGTTAATGTTATTGACTCAAATATTTACTATTAATTACGTATAAATTATTTAAAATTAACCATAATTTACCAGAATTTGTCCCTGTATAAAGCAATAAAAAATTATGATAATATTTTGACATTTATAAATTCTTCCTTATTAATATATTTAAAGTTATATTTTGCATAATTCTATTGATTTTTAATTGTAATCACATGTGCGTTTATTGACCATGTTTTTACATTATTGATCTGTTATTGAAGTGATTTTTACTTTTTTGTTTTAGCTTTTATCTATGTATGCATGTCTAAGTGTTAACTTTGTTGATGCAATATACAAAAAAAAATATCCTGATTAACAATCCTGTGGGATGATTGGGACGTTTATATAATGTTTCTGTAACTACTCCACGGTTGAAGTCACAGATGGAATCTAGTTTGAAATAAAAAATTACTGTAAACAGTTTTTCCAGGCTTCCCCTTCAAGTAACAAATTTGATCTTCGATAACGATCGCAGGATGCGAATGGCAAATAGGATCATAAAATAAAATGTGTCACCCCGATAAACATGATGAACGAGATGCGCAATACAAGCCGATTTACAGCGAATTGGAAGAGGGCTATAATGTTAACGACTTACTGGTTTTAGATGACTTGTGCTATCGCCGTATTTAAATGGTTTTATTAAAGTTACAACACAATATTTGAATCAAGCTCCGGTTTTTTTATGAAAATAAACTCAATCAACTGAGCTTGTTCAATATATTGAATCTATAGATTAGAAATAGTGTGCTGATCAACTCCCTTGTTGAGCGCAAGACATACTCGGCAGCGGAACTAAACTTTATTAAGACAATGAAAACAAGGTGTGTTTTCAGCTTATTTCGAAGCACCTCTCATTCCGAAGTGTAACTCCTAATTTGACTGGGTTTACACATTTTGAGCCATACAATAAGAGTTAGCGAATACCAGTAACTATCTATCTCGCATTGTTTTAAAAAACATGATCATAACATAGCAGTAATTAAAACTTCTGTATAACAGAACTATTGTTAAACAGAAACTATTGATACTCGACTTACCAAGAATTTTATATGTATTTCATGTTTACCACGTAACATTATTTTTGTTGTGAATGTGTAATTAGTAAAAGCTTTAATAATACGAAAATCAACGTATGGTATCTGGAAACATCACGTTCAGACTAGTAGTTCAGATTTATTTAACAAATAAACAAAAAAAAAACAAACAAAAAATACTTTTATTTCTCTTTCATTCTTTTACATGCAGTTTATACACAGTGGGGCATCCTTTTAAGTAAATATATACCTGTGTCAGGATGCCCCGCTCTTTCTTATTACTAGATTACTTTAAATAGACAAGTGAACTAATACTAAAGATTTAGAACTAGAAGAAATTAGTTATTATTTTTTATCCGAGTCCTAATCTCCTACACAGTTATTCGGGAATAAAACTATTTATTGATCACAAATGACTCAGGAATACGCATTGTTAGGTCAGCACAAATAAAAATGTGGCATTGGCAGTTCTTTTATGGAAATAGCCGGCAAACGAGCTGACGAACTACCTGATGGTAAGTGGCTGTCGTCGCCCATGGACGTCAGCAACATCAAAGGCATCACTGATACGTTACTGGGTTTGTCTATCAAGAATAATGAAGTTTATACCTTGGTCCCGAGATTGTTTGGGATACCGAATCTCTACGATACTGGTTTACCGACACGACACTTATTACCCGAATAAATTATTCTGCAAGTATCTGGTATCGTTTAACTAGCATCTAATACGTAGCTTGTTAAAAACCTTTGAATTATTTTATTTTAAAGAATGTTTCAAGAAAATCATTTTGGATTTTTTCTGATTCTGATTTTATTAACATTTTATTTTTACCTTAGAATGCCATTTTTATAACAATAAAATGTAATTATTTTAAAATAAAATAATATTGCTCTTTTGTTGCTTTTCTCAACCGCTATCTGGCTTCAACCCAGTAACGTCAGTAGTGGGCACTACTGGGCACGGTTCTCTCTTCTTTAGGAGGTCTAGAGCACAGTCCGCCATGCTGTTCCAGTGCGGATTGGCGGTGGGGTTAGGAGCCAACCCAAGTGTGGGAAGTTATCATGCCGCCTGAAGGCCTCTGATATGGCTTAACAACTGTTATCTTATGACACCAATGGCTGTACGATTGTACGTGCCCTCCGAAGTACGGAGACGTTCAAGAAATTTTAGTATGGCCACTAGCGGGAACATATCCAAATATCGACTGCCCCTGCTCTTAACTCGGCTGATCACTTAGGATCGACTTAAGCCTCTGGGGTAAGAGCGCAAACGGTGTCTGTTTTGGAATATTAATCAAAAACTAGTTAGCACTTAGTTTATTACTTAATCTGTTTGGATTTAACAAAGCTGTGAATCAATCTCTGCTGTCAATCTAATATCGCTTTGACAATTAAGTTGTTTAGTATTGTTATATTTGAAACATTCTGGCTCTTAAATAAATCATACCCTCGTGACAGGTTCCACTGAACAGCATGGCTATTCTGTTTTGTAACTCGATAGCGGAATCCGCGATGAGTGTCAATTTTGACAAGGAATTTTGACACTCATTGAGGTTTCCGCTGTCGAGTTACAAAACAGCATATAGATACTAGGCTCGAAATACTTGAAGCCTGAATCACAAATGGTTTTTTTAATTACAAACACTAAACTAGACTAAATGGCTGAGTGATGATATAAAATTGTATAATATTAAAGTATGAAAATTACTTTTTAACAGGAAATTAAACCAAGGAATAAAACTGAAAAGCGAAAAACAAAATAAACCATTTTAAATTAAGATCCTAAATTAACAGTAATTAAATAATTTTGCCTCTCCATAGAGAACGTGTGATTAATAAAAGGGTCCTTACCCAATTCTGAAGTCCACGCAACAGAAGTCGCGGATAGATGCTAGTATCTAAAATAAGTTTATTATTAAATCTTTTTTTTTTTTTAAATAACGCTTCACACTCATAGCCCCACACTAGGATTCCCTGTGTCGTGGATGCCATGGACAACACACAATATAGACAAGGACATTCACACCCAGACCGAGAACAGAAATTCAAACTCATCATCCAAACCTCCGCCTCGCTGGGAATCGAACCCAGGACCCTCGGTGCGGCGATCCGGCATGGTAACCATTGCGCCACACGGGTCGTCAAAAATCTTCCTTATTTAGCTGTGAAACAGTTTCTATTTGAATTTTTCTGAACTGTTCAAAAATAGATAGTGTAATTTTTGTGGTAAGGTGGGTTCTTGCACCATCGCCTTATATGCTGTTCAGCAAGGTGCAAAATACTGAAGGATGCTAAACCATAAGCTTGGATGGAGCCCAGTAACTCAGATTGATACATTCAAAATTTATAGAAAAAGTACACATTTCATGTCTATGAATATATACGTATTGAAAGGAACAAAATACTCAGAACAACACTTACAATGCTCTTAACAGAACTTCCTTATGTTTTACGTCACCTCTCGGGAAAAGGTCCATTTCCTGCAACTGAAAGCTTTTTATAAATATGAATCCATTATGTAACATACAAAATATACAAAATTATTTTGTTTCACTGTTTCTGTGCCATGCATCAACAAACAAACAGACAAAAAACCGTTTACCAGGATGGCCTGTATATATATATTCGTGTGTGTGATAGTGAGAATAACGTAAGTTTTTAGTTGTAACAATGGCGAACTTAGAAAGTTTGCAACTTACCTGAATAATAGTTGCAACTTGCAACTGTTAAGTACTGTAGCTTATTTATGTTTGCGTGTGATTAAGTGTTGACAAAATCATACATTCTATGTGTACCTATATTATGAAGTAACACTCTACTTGCTTGTGGTAAAGTTAGTAGTCTTAGATGTTAACTTTACAAGTCGTAAAGCCATGCGTTAAGAATTCAAGCGTCAAATTAACTTAAATGTTATGACAAGAATACATACTATTTACAAATACCCAGCGGATTTTCTTCTTTTTTTATCGAACTCTCATCTGAGGAGAAAAAGAAGATGCTTCTTCTTATTTCTCTTTTGGGATATTTTTTGTAAATATTTTTTCTTGTTACAAAAAATATGATCGACTATTTACTAATGTCTCCAAGGTCCTCTATGCCAGCAGTAGATATCGCTTAACTCAGATTAATTATAGAACTAGAATCTGACTGCACTCAGAGACACTTAACGGTTACTTTAATCGCTCCTTTAGCATATAATCACAGTACAAATTCTGTACTTGGAGTCATTTAAGCGTTAATATTTACGACACGTAATTGAGGTGTTAATTTGTAAATTGTAAATCCCTTAATCCGTACAAACTTTCTACTAAACTACATTTATAATATTAGTAGGTTTCTTTGGTTATTCAAACTGAATAGTAAAGGAAAGTCGTGATCGAAACCATATCTTATTTCTAAAATTACCATTAAAACTGTTAGTTTGCGAAATAGTCTGTGTAATGATGTACCACGCACAGGATGTTTCGTTCACGCGGGGTCGCGACCGATAATAATCGCAATCTATTTTAAATTATGTCGCAGTGACAACAATCAATCTTTGAGTAAAACGGGTGAATTTTGAAGTTTTATTGCAGATTATTGTAAGTTTTTTCTATGTTATTCATAACAATTGTTCATTATTATCATAATCCGAGAAAAACGGGTCTCAGGTCTCATAAAAAATACAACTTATTCCATATAAGTAACAAACGTTTCTGAAATTATTTACTTATTAACTTTATTGTTTGTATACCAATATTAAAAATGCAATGCAATGCAACAAGCGGCCTTTACACTACATAACACCTCTTTCAGGCATTTCAAAATATTAAAACAATGTAAAAAAATGAACAATGGGCTCCCACCTTCTGTAGTGACATTTTAAAAGAATGGACAGTTAATTGCTTTTGTTATTAATAAACTACATATAATTAAATGCATCCGTATCGTAGGAAATGGATTGAAAAACAAGAATGCTTGCTGTGGCTGTGTATTATTGGTCTTCATTAAGGTATTGTATCCCATATCGAAGCGCTCATAGCCCGGCGGCTTGCGTCGATCCTATGTGATCGACAAAGTTAAGCAACAGCGGGCGCGGTCGGTAGTTGGATGGGTGACCGCTAGTGGCAAAAAAAAATTCTTGAGCGTTTCCGTGCTTCGGAGGGCACGTAAAGCCGTCGGTCCCGGTTGTTATCATAAGATAACAGTCGTTAAGCCATGTCGGAGGCCCTCGGGCGGTTTGAAAAACTTCCGACACTCGGGTTGGCCTCTAACCCCTCCACCAATCCGCACTGTAGCAGCGTGGTGGAGTATGCTCTAGGCCTCCTCAAGAGGAGAGACCCGGTCCAGTAGTGGGCCATTAATGGGTTGAAGCCATCCCATATAAATTAATTCTCTTAGCACTTCATTATATTTTAATAGGCACTGTACCTTCTCGAAGTTTCACTACGTGCGTCTGTGATACTCACTGCAAAGTGTTTCGTTGTTCGTCAATTAAAGCTTTCAATCCCTCGATTACCTAGTAGGTTTTCTCCTAGTCATTTACTAGTAAGGCAGTATTGCACTGAAAAACTCTACCTGTTAATATCCAGCAAGGCCACTAATATTACCTTACTATTTTTGATAACTTCAAAAAAGGGATAATTGGACACATATTCGTAGATATTTATGTCAAATACGAATTGCAAAATATTCACATACAATATTGTTAGTAGGATAGGTCTTTAAAAAAATAAACAGCATTTTATAAAAGACTTCTTGATTAGATTCTGAGGAAAACCTCCGAATATCACTCATTGTTGCAAAAAGTAAGTTTTTTTAAAAAGGCCATTTTATTTTTAGGCATAAAGCGTCATTAAAACCATTGAGCCTGTTATCCCAATGTCGTATTCCGGATTTGCTTCTAGCTCTTTAGCTCTCCGGTAATTACCCGGAATTAATTAAAAACGCTGCTAGGCCCGCCATTTTATTACTGAATTGAATTGAAACAGAACGTTTACAAATCTATTTATTTGAGCCATCGTCGTTGTCATGCAGAGCACGAAATTTTAGTGATTGGAATGCCTTCTCCAAATACCTTTAACCGTAATCATTTGTTAGTAAAAAAATACCAACATAATTTTAACTTATTTTTGAAGTGAAAACTTCATAAGTACGGGGGTGACTTGAAATTTTATGAAACGAAACTGTCCAGTAAAAAGAGACAAACACATAAATTCTAAAGTGAGATAGGAAGCATTTTACAGGGGTAGGGTAGGGGAGTGAGGGGTAGGGGAGCGGAGCGGAACGGGGAGGAACGGAGCGGGTCGGGTCGGGGCGGATCGGTGCGGAGCGGAGTGGAGTGGAGTAGTGAAACCTACATTTATCATCTTCCCGAAATTTTACATTCGTCTCATTATCTTGAAAACAAAACTTTTTAAGGTTTCACTTCTACCACGTGTGAATTGCACACATTTTAATTTAATGCTTCTTTATCTAACAATCTATTTTGACATAACAGTCATCAGTTAAATTTTGTAACTGTTGTTTATAATGGAATAAAAATAATGTCACATGGAATATTCGCTGTGGAAGTAGATGATTATAAAAGATAAAAGTGTTCAATAATTAGATTACACATTTCCAAGTAAAACGCGCTATTAAGTGCAATCAGTTCAGCTTGTTAACTTGGTGTCACTTTCCAAAGCGTCTAGCATTCTCAGGTAATTATCCGGAATTAATTAAAACTGGCGCCTCTCGGGCACATAGAGCTGGGGAATGTGGATTATTGGAGGTGAATAATTTAATTGCGGTTTCTGACCATTTTTAGCTTTGATTAAAATTCAGCAAACAATTTAAAATTGATTGCGGTGAGGATTCGAATACGCGGTTTTTGATTCTGTAATAAGTCATTACGAATAATAAATAAGAAATTAGAGATCGGTAGCAATTTGTTTTTAATATTGTAAAGTGAGATAGAATCCCTTTTAAGTAGCGCTAATCTTTCTTCGCGTTAATATTATTATTTATAGCAATCCACAGCTGTCCCGATAGCGGGCTCGTCCAAATTGGCAATTTTTGGTAATAGATGAAGATGTATTTGACGGGACGAACATTTTCTATGGATTCTACAATAACTGTATAATAATACAATTAATGTTTTACTATATTTATATTAGTTACGAGTCACGATATCACGAGTCACGATATTTATGCATTTTGTACATCGATATTTCGTTTCAGTTGCAAGGATCGTGGTCACGGCAGAATTGATAAAACTGATAGGATATTAAATAGAAAATATCCTTAGAACGTACCTATTATGGTCGGCAGTAATAACTTTTGCGTGTGTAATTAACTAATATTTAATTAAGTTTGATATTTAAATTGCTATGAATAAATTAATTTAATTTCGTTTCAAGAAATCTTAACTTCTGAGATTCATTTCTTGGAACTTCATATTATCTTGTTATTTAGCATTTTTCAAATAATAATTCAAATCCCCAGGGTATGTTGATATAATCCTTTTAGATATTTGTGGATTCAAATTATTTAATCATATTTTTCCGGGTGCTTATAAAAAGCGTACGTTATACTGAGTGTTTTGAATTACATGTTATAATTCAATAGTATTTTTTTTCTTTACGATATTTTTTTGCAGAAAAAGCTCTAATTTGTTGCTATTATTTAACCTACCTATAATCTAGGCACTCATTTATGACAATGGAATTACAATTACAACACAGTCTTACAACATAACAAGTGAAATATCCTCAAACCGTAATGCAATACGTACAATACTATAATATATCAGATCAATACAACCAAATGAATGAGTTTTACTGTTTTACGGAGCTCAACAGTATAATCCCAAATAAGCACGGAATTTCACATTAATTTCGCTCGAGGAAATATTGTCGATGTATTTAAAAATCAGATGTTTTGTATATAATTTATTAAACGGTTTTATTTAGCTTACGTTGTTTATGTGGGTCAAAACTTGCAAGCATAATTAGGTAGGCTTTTCATCCTATACATATTGATTTAATTTAGATCTTTATTTCTTTTTCTTCTGTCTTATTTGGCCGGCAACGCATCAGTGATGCCTTTGTGGTTGCTGTTGTCCATGGGCGACGATAGCCACTTACCATCAGGTGGATCATCAGCTCGTTTTATCGTACAGAATCTAGGATCCTGAAAGATCCAAATGCTAAAAGTAGCGCACTCTTTCTCGCTCTGTCTCTTACAAACTGAGGGAGATCAATGTTGCCATGTTGAATAATATGCACTGAACAATGAGCATTTGTCCAATTTTACCAATCAAAGTGCCATGTTTTTAGCGTGCGGTGGCCCTGTCCTCATTATACACCTAAAGTGAGGGGTTCCAAAATTGGAAGTCTTAACTAAATATTGCACTCATAATCGTTATGTAAACGTTACGTAAAAATTAAACTAATGTAACATAAATAAGTTATGCCTAGTTATAAGGAAATGGATTGTCATCAAAATCGGTACAAAAAGAATTGGAGAAGTTTCACAGTATAAAACAACATCTAATTCTCTTAAAAGAGTAATGCCCTGGACGGGGATTATTAAGCACTTGGGAAAAAAGTAAATGTAAAAATCTACTGTTAACTAAAATAGTAGGTACTATTCAAACAAGACACGCGATCGGGTTCGTTCTAAGAAGTCAATAGTTTGTTCAAAGAGCTCGCCTTTAAAGTTAGCTGTTACAATCTTTGAAGAAAGAAAGGTATTATTTATCTTACGCGTAAGTTTTCCTTCAAATATTGCCGATAGCAAGACATAAGAAGGCATACTTCATTAAAAAGATGTCACAAAAAGATTAAATTATGTTGCATGACATCATTCGGGGTTAAAGATAAAAATTATTATTGTGATTAAAGATTATTATCATTAAAGATTACCTTTAAGTTCGTTTAAATTCTCCATAATAATTATGCACAAAAGTGTATGAAGTCCGTCAATCCGCACTTGGTCTGCGAGGATTGTGCAATTATGCATGTATAAACCTAAGAGCCTATCAAATTATCTATACAATAAAAGTATCAAACCAAATAGTAAACGTACCTAACTACTCGTCTCTTAATTCAAATGAAATAAAGTTGACGACTGTGGAGTTCAAGTATTCTAAGAATCTGAATGAAATTCTGATTACAAAATGTCTCATAGAACGGTAAAGAATATAACACAAAGGATAAAACATGTAGGATCCTTGAAAGAGACTGAAATCAATGGGTAGGTACAAAGAGAAGTAGAGATACAAGTATAAAACTTGGAGAAATGTGCTGAATGTTTTATTTTGATTTTATTTCCATTTAGATCGTATCGAGAGGAAATGGAATAAATTTCATACGCGACTGCATTTTAAGATTTATTGTGTTAATAAAATTGAGAAATATTTTTTCGAACACAATAGGTAGGATTCGTATCATGGCGAATATAATTTTATTTACGCTTCTAAACGAAGTATCTGGGCTGTTTTATTCAATATTTGGAATGTTCTTGATTCGATATAGCATTTGAACTTCGGATTATTTTCACTGGTTCGAATAAAATTTACCGTCGCAAAGATTTCAATTTTTCCAGCGTTTTTGTCAAATTGTATATCACTTTTTGTAAAATTTATGTGAAATATAAAAAATAGAAAATGATTGACAAGGATGCTTCAAATACTTTAATGTAGTCTTTGTTCATATTATTATCAAAACATTAAATGTTTGAAAACTATACAAAATTAGTTACATTAGTTTCAAAAGTGGTTAGGTTAGTATTTATAAAACTAATAATCAAAGCAAGGCCAAATTAAACCAAAATTTCGATTAGATCTAATCGGTAATTATATAATAAAATTGTTTTAACAATCTGTATTATTAAATGAACTAAATAACTTACATCACACCGGTTAGTTAATTCGCAGTCGTTTAAGATTCTCGCAGTCCACAGAGCTATTAGCACTTCATAAGTGCTCTACTATAAGACAATTACTGAATAAGTGCAGCTCATGTTGGATAACGTCCAAAGATCTGAAACTCAGCCAGCTCAGATACATAACACTATTTGATGACAAAGACATTCAAGTTTTACAAACTTTTGTTGATTTTTCAGAACAAAAAAATACTCTTTTTAAAATATTTTAAAATTATATTTTTTTACTTTTAAAATTATAATTATGGCAAAAGGCATACAAAGTCAATATGAGAATGGTGACGAGTCTTTGATGATTGTCAATGTTGTCATCCTCGGTCCTCGGTCTATGATCATCAAAAAATTATACAACATCACTCGGTTTTTGTGCTGGTGGCATACAGATTCACAAATGAGGCCTCATAAATAGCGACCCAAAAACTACCATGTCTATCATAAAATAAATGTTTGATCTGCCCGAGTATCGAACCATTCACAGTGATAACATCAATGATTTACATCGATTATGGAAATCCTCGTCCGTTGGCCAAAAGGAAGTACGAAGGCTTACGAGAAACTTAGCATAGGATTCAAGCTAAACACTGAAACAGCATGGTCGTGTATGCCCTAGCTAGATCTGCCTCATGGTAACAAGTTCAAGTCCAGTATTAAAAAAAATTATAACCCTTTAAAAACAATATTAACTCGAGATTAAAGGCATTCCGTTAAAAATTTACCTAAGGAAAAACAACCACATCCAAAGACGAGCTAAGACGTTTGTTCATTTTTAAAGTGTATAAATAGTGTTTAATTAAAAGTAATTTAGTATTTACTGCAGCTGGAAACAGATGGCGTAGTAATCATCGGAAGAAATGACGTCATTATCACGGCGTGGTGCTTCAGCAATTAGAAAAGCAATCTCCGGCCTCAGCGGCTTTCGCTCGCTTGAGGTTTCAATTATTGTAACTTAGGTATAACAATGACATAATTATACAATATACATCTATTACTAATTTGGTTGCAAGTGGAAAGAAAAATACCAATTGGTATGTAATGTATGGGTAATGAACACTTTTGTCATCAAATGATACCTGAAACTGTTCAGATATTTGCGATTTAAGTTCTTTTCTTTTTAAATATATAAATGAATGCTTACTCACTTGTACGTTCGTAGGATACACTGTATCTCATTTAGATAATTAAATCGTCTTACTTAAACAAATTCGATGACTGTTGAGACACTCGATTTATTAATAAAATAAGGATTTCGACGTAGTCAAAAGGAATCGTTACGTCACTCCGAATTGTCGGTAATCCTCTTCAGGCCCCTTCGAAACATAAGTACCTATTACCTCTCTTGATCTCTCAGGGATATTTTTAAACAGCCTTCTCTATACTCTCCTTGAGGTTAATAAATAACCATGTTAATAACAATCAGTATTTACCGAAGCTTTCACGAAAATAGGTTGTAATATTTACTCACGAAAGTAACCTCACGAACTCAATCCTCAAAACATAGTGATTCTAAAAGCAATCATGAACATCGATAAATCAAACTTTCTTAATCATTGGTCGTACACGAGAACTAATAGCTAAACAGAGTTACGTTTCGGCTACTGAAAGTGTTGAAGGGCTGGTAATGTAAACATTTTTGAACGATAGTTACAGTGTATACTTTATTTTATTAATGACTACTGATGTATAATGTCGGCGAGCGTCTTCTTTAGTTTTACAACGATCGGCCGATGCAGATGCTGTCATACAAGGAGTCATGAAGAAAAACTAAATATATAGAATAAGGAATGTGTCGATCTATTTAGAACAATACGTGTGGGAGATTCTATGAGATTCGAAAAGTGATCACGGAGTAGTAGAGATTGTTAGTGATGTGAACGTTAGGAGAACTGGAAATATATCATGGAGCAAAGTAAAAGGAACATCATATCATAACCAATACCGTAGGATACCCCTTCTGCTTTATTTTATTACTAGCAGTTGCCCTCGCTTCGCTTCGGCAAAAATAGTAGGTAGGTACTTTAGTTAACTTACAGAACATACTCTTAAGGCGAGATTATGATTGATCATTAGAACCGCATTACAATGAAAGGTCAATACACCACATAACGTTTCAATATTTTAGGGTTCCTTATCTCAAAAGAAAAAAACACGGTTCCCATAAGATCACTCACTCCATTGCCCGTCTGTTTGTCTGTTTCTCAAGACCTTTTTTCGCAGGAACGCGTGAAGGTAACCAATTAAAATTAATATCCAATACTCAGATCTGCAATCCCTAGGAGCTGTGAAAAGAACAATATTCTATGTCGTCAACGCAATCAAAAGACACTCGGCTAGAAGAAATGTCTTAGGTATAACATAGGTTAAAGAAAAAATCTGAAAACTGTTTTGTAAGTAGGTATCACAAAGAACATGATTTTACACCTATTTGCAAACTTGGTAATTTGATCAGGGCCTATGTTGATATATGGGGACGACAGTTTTTCAACGGCAAAGTTATGTTTGTTTCTTAATTCCATTTATCTTTTCGTTACACAGCTACTTTAGGTTTCACTAAATAGTTAAGTTAGGTTCAACAATCCTAGCTCGCACTTGGCCGGTTGCTTTTACTTATTATTATTATTTCATGATATTTTTTCTAATGTTTGTGTTTCCTGCTTAACCCATAGTAAATTACACTGAATAAATAGTTTTTATGATGCCGAATGGCTAATCCATCAGTATTTCACATTACATACCTACATGATAGGTACCCAGACTTTAAAAAAAGTAGTAATCCTTCTACAACGTACAATCTATGTCTATACCCAAACACATCAAAATTGGTTCAGCGGTGCGAGAGAGTTAAGGTTAATTCGATGAGTTATGTGTGAATGATAATAAAGGAGGCAACACATTTTCGCATTTATTACATTGTAGTTTTGGCAAACCAATAATTCGGCAAAGGGGAGATATTGCTTCACATAAAATGAGAAAATTCAGCTCTCAGCACTCTCAACACGATGTTCCTAAGGATATTATGCATTAAAATTGTTAATTAATACCATTATGAGCATTATTATTTCTCCATAGGTTTCTCCTGGATAGCTACCACCCTTGAGCATGAGTCAGCCGCCAAACGATTCGTCGTATTCCGGCTGAGGGCTTGAGAGTCAGTTCTTTCTTTCTTTTTCTTTCCTCTTTCTTGGCTGGCAACTCATCAGTGATGCCTTTGGTGTTGCTGATGTCCATGGGCGACGATAGCCACTTACCATCAGGAGGAACGTCAGCTCGTTTGTCGGCTATTTCCATAAAAAAATCACGAAACAGTTATTTCAAATAACAATCCTAAGCTTCATGACACGTCGCAATACGCTTTAAGTATGTGAAGTTATGTATTTTATTATCAACTAGCAGTTGCCCTCGCTTCGCTTCGGCAAAAATAGTAGGTACTTTAGTTAACTTACAGAACAGCAGCATGATCATTAGAACCGCATTACAATGAAAGGTCAATACACGACTTAACGTTTCGATATTTTAGGGTTCCTTACCGCAAAAGAAAAAACACGATTCCCATAAGATCAATCACTCCATTGCCCGTCTGTTTTTCAAAACCTTTTTTCGCAGGAATGCGTGAAGGTAACAAATTAAAATTAATATCCAATACTCAGGTCTGCAATCCCTAGGAGCTGTGAAAAGATCAATATTCTGTGTCGTCAACGCAATCAAAAGACACTCGGCTAGAAGGAATGTCTCAGGTATAACATAGGTTAAAGAAAAAATCTGAAAACTGTTTTGTAAGTAGGTATCACAAAGAACATGATTTTACACCTATTTGCAGAAGTTGGTCATTTGATCAGGGCCTATGTCGATGTATGGGAACGAAAGTTTTTCAACGGCAAAGTTATGTTTGTTTCTTTATTCCATTTATCTTGTCGTTATACAGCTACGTTAGGTTTCACTAAATAGTTAAGTTAGGTTCAACAACCCTAGCTCGCACTTGGCCGGTTGCTTTTACTTATTATTATTATTTCATGATATTATTTTCTAATGTTTGTGTTTCCTGCTTAACCCATAGTAAATTACACTGAATAAATAGTTTGTATGATGCCGTATGGCTAAGCCATCAGTATTTCACATTACATACATAGGTACCCAGACTTTAAAAATAGTAGTAATCCTTCTCCAACGTACAATCTATGTCTATCTACCCAAACACATCAAAATTGGTTCAGCGGTGCGAGAGAGTTAACACCATTATTACTATTATTATTTCTCCATGGGCTTCTCCTGGATAGCTAACACCCTTGAGCATGAGTCAGCCGCCAAACGATTCGTCGTGTTCCGGCTGAGCGCTTGAGAGCCATCGCAGTTCTTTCTTTCTTTTTCTCCCTCTTTCTTGGCCGGCAACTCATCAGTGATGCCTTTGGTGGTGGTGTCCATGGGCGACGATAGCCATTTACCATCAGGTGGAACGTCCGCTCGTTTGTCGGCTATTTCCATAAAAAAAAAACACGAAACAATTATTTCAAATAACAATCCTAAGCTTCATATAACACGTCGCAATACGCTTTACGTCTGTGGAGGATTTTATTATTCTCAATGAAGAAAAAAGCATTTTATTATCAATGAAGAAAAGGTTTTGTAAGTTTAAAACAAATCGACTCATATTTTATTTTCTCGAATTGTTATGGATATGGAACCCAAAAAAATATCCTACAATTTAAGTTGAAGACTCGATATCGTAGTAGAGTCCTGTTGAAATCCTTTTAGTGGTTTCAGAGATAAGTGGCGACAAAGAAACAGACAAACAAAAATTATCAAAAACTCATTTTTCAGTTTTTATATTGTGCAAGTAACTATTTACAACATGAAAAATGCAGTTATTTAGGAATCACAGACGGACTCTTCAATTTTATTTATTTGTAGGTAAATAAGAGGTTTGTATGTACTAAAATCGTTGACTTGAATGAACAAATACAGCGACATCTAGTGGCCAAGATATTAATCGATCGGTTACTCATACAGAATTAATTTGCGTTTTTCCACCACTTCTAAGGTGAAATTAGTAAAACGCTGAAATTATATTGGAGTACATAGATAGGCAAAAAATATGATCTGGAAAACAAAATAAGAAAACAGATATCCATTCAGTAATAGGGTTGTGAATTAATGAAAAAAATAACCTTTAAAGGCATGTTATGGTCTTTCCATGTCATATAAGTAAAAACTAAGATATGCATGTATTACTCTTTTTGTACGGAGAAAACGTTTTTTATTATTTAAAACAAATCAGCTGACATTTTTTTATTTTTCCATACAAAATATCCCTAAGGAACCCTTTGGTTTGGAACCATAAAAAATAGCTTAAATGCTAAGTTGAAGTCTTTTCAATATCTTAGTGAAAGTTGTGTTAAAATTCGTTCAGTGGTTTCAGAGATTTGCAAAGCCAAACAAACAGACAGACAGACAAAAATTTTAAAAACTCATTTTTCGGTGTTGGTATCGTGCAAGTAACGATTTGCACTTGAAAAATTCATTTATCAAAATCACAGTTTGACTCTTCAATTTTATTATTAGTATAGATGAAGAAAAGGTTTTGTAAGTTTAAACAAATTGACTCATATTTTATTTTCTCGCTTTGTTATGGAACCCAAAAAATATCCTACAATTTAAGTTGAAGACCCGATATCGTAGTATAGTCCTGTTGAAATCCTTTCAGTGGTTTCAGAGATAAGTGGCGATAAAGAAACAGACAAACAAAAATGATCAAAAACTTATTTTTCAGTTTTGATATCGTGCAAGTAACTGAATTTACAACATGAAAAATGCAGTTATTTCGGAATCGCAGACGGACTCTTCAATTTCATTTATTTGTAGGTAAAAAAGTGGTTTGCATGTACAGCGCCATCTAGTGGCCAAGATAGTAATCGATCGGTTACTCATCTATACTAATAATAAAATTGAAGAGTTAAACTGTGATTTTAAAAATGATTTTTTCAAGTTGCAAATCGTTACTTGCACGATACCAACACCGAAAAATGAGTTTTTAAAAAAAAATCCTGTCTGTCTGTTTGTTTGTCTCCACAAATCTCTGAAACCACTGAACAAATTTTAACACGACTTTTACTAAGATATTGAGAAGTCTTCAACTTAGTGTTTAAGCTACTTTTTATGGTTACACACCAAAGGGTTCCTTAGGGATATTTTGTATGGAAAAATAAAAAAATGGTAGCTGATTTGTTTTAAATAATAAAAAACGTTTTCTCCGTACAAAAAGAGTAATACATGCATATCTTAGTTTTTACTTATATGACATGGAAAGACCATAAAATGCATTTAAAAGTTATTTTTTTCATTAATTCAAATCCCTATTACTGAGTAGATATCTGTTTTCTTATTTTGTTTTCAAGAGCACTGTTTTTGCGTATCTATGAGCTCCAATATAATTTCAGCATTTTATTAATTTCACCTTGGAAGTGGTGGAAAAGCGCAAATTAATTATATATGAGTAACCGATCGATTACTATCTTGGCCACTAGATGGCGCTGTACATGCAAACCACTTTTTTACCTACAAATAAATGAAATTGAAGAGTCCGTCTGCGATTCCGAAATAACTGCATTTTTCATGTTGTAAATTCAGTTACTTGCACGATATCAAAACTGAAAAATAAGTTTTTGATCATTTTTGTTTGTCTGTTTCTTTATCGCCACTTATCTCTGAAACCACTGAAAGGATTTCAACAGGACTATACTACGATATCGGGTCTTCAACTTAAATTGTAGGATATTTTTTGGGTTCCATAACAAAGCGAGAAAATAAAATATGAGTCAATTTGTTTAAACTTACAAAACCTTTTCTTCATCTATACTAATAATAAAATTGAAGAGTCAAACTGTGATTTTGATAAATGAATTTTTCAAGTGCAAATCGTTACTTGCACGATACCAACACCGAAAAATGAGTTTTTAAAATTTTTGTCTGTCTGTCTGTTTGTTTGGCTTTGCAAATCTCTGAAACCACTGAACGAATTTTAACACAACTTTCACTAAGATATTGAAAAGACTTCAACTTAGCATTTAAGCTATTTTTTATGGTTCCAAACCAAAGGGTTCCTTAGGGATATTTTGTATGGAAAAATAAAAAAATGTCAGCTGATTTGTTTTAAATAATAAAAAACGTTTTCTCCGTACAAAAAGAGTAATACATGCATATCTTAGTTTTTACTTATATGACATGGAAAGACCATAACATGCCTTTAAAGGTTATTTTTTTCATTAATTCACAACCCTATTACTGAATGGATATCTGTTTTCTTATTTTGTTTTCCAGATCATATTTTTTGCCTATCTATGTACTCCAATATAATTTCAGCGTTTTACTAATTTCACCTTAGAAGTGGTGGAAAAACGCAAATTAATTCTGTATGAGTAACCGATCGATTAATATCTTGGCCACTAGATGTCGCTGTATTTGTTCATTCAAGTCAACGATTTTAGTACATACAAACCTCTTATTTACCTACAAATAAATAAAATTGAAGAGTCCGTCTGTGATTCCTAAATAACTGCATTTTTCATGTTGTAAATAGTTACTTGCACAATATAAAAACTGAAAAATGAGTTTTTGATAATTTTTGTTTGTCTGTTTCTTTGTCGCCACTTATCTCTGAAACCACTAAAAGGATTTCAACAGGACTCTACTACGATATCGAGTCTTCAACTTAAATTGTAGGATATTTTTTTGGGTTCCATATCCATAACAATTCGAGAAAATAAAATATGAGTCGATTTGTTTTAAACTTACAAAACCTTTTCTTCATTGATAATAAAATGCTTTTTTCTTCATTGAGAATAATAAAATCCTCCACAGACGTAAAGCGTATTGCGACGTGTTATATGAAGCTTAGGATTGTTATTTGAAATAATTGTTTCGTGTTTTTTTTTTATGGAAATAGCCGACAAACGAGCGGACGTTCCACCTGATGGTAAATGGCTATCGTCGCCCATGGACACCACCACCAAAGGCATCACTGATGAGTTGCCGGCCAAGAAAGAGGGAGAAAAAGAAAGAAAGAACTGCGATGGCTCTCAAGCGCTCAGCCGGAACACGACGAATCGTTTGGCGGCTGACTCATGCTCAAGGGTGTTAGCTATCCAGGAGAAGCCCATGGAGAAATAATAATAGTAATAATGGTGTTAACTCTCTCGCACCGCTGAACCAATTTTGATGTGTTTGGGTAGATAGACATAGATTGTACGTTGGAGAAGGATTACTACTATTTTTAAAGTCTGGGTACCTATGTATGTAATGTGAAATACTGATGGCTTAGCCATACGGCATCATACAAACTATTTATTCAGTGTAATTTACTATGGGTTAAGCAGGAAACACAAACATTAGAAAATAATATCATGAAATAATAATAATAAGTAAAAGCAACCGGCCAAGTGCGAGCTAGGGTTGTTGAACCTAACTTAACTATTTAGTGAAACCTAACGTAGCTGTATAACGACAAGATAAATGGAATAAAGAAACAAACATAACTTTGCCGTTGAAAAACTTTCGTTCCCATACATCGACATAGGCCCTGATCAAATGACCAACTTCTGCAAATAGGTGTAAAATCATGTTCTTTGTGATACCTACTTACAAAACAGTTTTCAGATTTTTTCTTTAACCTATGTTATACCTGAGACATTCCTTCTAGCCGAGTGTCTTTTGATTGCGTTGACGACACAGAATATTGATCTTTTCACAGCTCCTAGGGATTGCAGACCTGAGTATTGGATATTAATTTTAATTTGTTACCTTCACGCATTCCTGCGAAAAAAGGTTTTGAAAAACAGACGGGCAATGGAGTGATTGATCTTATGGGAATCGTGTTTTTTCTTTTGCGGTAAGGAACCCTAAAATATCGAAACGTTAAGTCGTGTATTGACCTTTCATTGTAATGCGGTTCTAATGATCATGCTGCTGTTCTGTAAGTTAACTAAAGTACCTACTATTTTTGCCGAAGCGAAGCGAGGGCAACTGCTAGTATATAATTAATTTGCGCTTTTCCACCACTTCCAAGGTGAAATTAATAAAATGCTGAAATTATATTGGAGCTCATAGATACGCAAAAACAGTGCTCTTGAAAACAAAATAAGAAAACAGATATCTACTCAGTAATAGGGATTTGAATTAATGAAAAAAATAACTTTTAAATGCATTTTATGGTCTTTCCATGTCATATAAGTAAAAACTAAGATATGCATGTATTACTCTTTTTGTACGGAGAAAACGTTTTTTATTATTTAAAACAAATCAGCTACCATTTTTTTATTTTTCCATACAAAATATCCCTAAGGAACCCTTTGGTGTGTAACCATAAAAAGTAGCTTAAACACTAAGTTGAAGACTTCTCAATATCTTAGTAAAAGTCGTGTTAAAATTTGTTCAGTGGTTTCAGAGATTTGTGGAGACAAACAAACAGACAGACAGGATTTTTTTTTAAAAACTCATTTTTCGGTGTTGGTATCGTGCAAGTAACGATTTGCAACTTGAAAAAATCATTTTTAAAATCACAGTTTAACTCTTCAATTTTATTATTAGTATAGATTAACCGACAAACTAGCTCTAATTAGATTGTTTGCAAATATTACTTTCATGCTATAGACATCATTATAATCATCTATGGAAAAATGGAATACACGCTCTCAGACGCTTGGCTTTGCAAGTATAAATAAAGCAACGTTGAAGCCACTGCAATCCAGTAACTGAAAAACCAGTGATCTTAACGGTCCTAGGTCCGCTTCCCGGTTTAAATTTAACATTTTGTTCTCGCGTTCTGCATTCTCATTAACTCTAATTTCCATAAGCCTCAGAAAAGGAAATCCTGGTGTAGGATTGTCATTGTATATCACACCCAAAACAGATAGTCAGCTATCAAACAATTCATTTTAATTGGAAACTTTTCTGTTAGTCTCAATTAAAAAACAATTGAGAAAATATAATTGGAAGCCCCATTTCAATCTAATGGTTAGATGCCATGTCAAAGGAATTCTGTAAAATGGGGTGCGGTAGAAATACATCCTTTGGTACAAATGGTGAAAAAATCTTAAGCGATAGGTTGCGTGACCTGTTGGTCAATGAAAATTCGGACTGCGTACGAAACATTCGATTTCTATAGTTACTTTTTGTGTGCTTAGCGAACTGCTATTTCAATTTAGCGGTATTTGAGCACAAGAAATTGGTTCAGAGAAATATTATTTCGGTTCATTTCATTTCTCGAACAAACGTTATTATAGTTGGTTTTATTATAGGCTTTGTTCAAGATGTTAACGAAAATGCTTAAGTTTATGTCCGAATTTATTCAGGTGAACAGGGTACAAATCAATCAAACCCTATATTAATAAATTATTGAATTATTAACAATTTTTGTATAACGTAATTGTTAAATCCACTAACTCAAATGGAGTTGTTTTAAAGTGTTAAGTTTAAAACTCAATCAGATCTGCCATAAATCTGAGCGAGCAACTGACATGTAATCAAACTAGACAAAGGATTGATGTACTGCTTGTAAATCTGTCGGTTTCATAAATTATAACGTGTTCATACGGATAATACGGAACAAGTAACTGAGATAGGAAGTGGACGAGTTACAACAGTTTGTGTGACATGCGCTGTCGAGTGAACAATCTATCAAAACAAGCTTCTAATGTTTAACGTAATTGAGAACTGCCTTATTGTATAAAAAAATTACTTTATAAAAAGTATTTTATTGGTGTTTTTCTGATTTGGTTGCCGGTTAGTTCTATAGAGAAATATTAATTAATCATTACATAATAATATTAATAAATAGCTGTGTCCCACGGTTTCACCCTCGTTAATTTGTGAAAAAAACTAACTACTAAAATATATGACGTTACATAGCCTATAGCCTTCCTCGATAAATGGACTATCAAATACAAAAATAATTTTTCAATTCCAACCAGTAGTTCCTCCGATTAGCGCGTTCAACCAAACAAACAAACTCTTCAGCTTTATAACATTTGTATAGATACTGAGATACATATACAAAAATATGTTTTTGATATCATAATAATATGATTTCAGGTTATATATAGACTATTTATTACGTACTTTAATAATATACAGCACACGCATTGAATAATAGGTGAAATGCTCGATTTTGATTCAAAGATAGAGGCAAAGATAGGCTCAAAAATACCCCAAGTTTGAACAAAAAACTGTGTACCTACCTACTATAAAAACATTTAACACTCCTCTAATTATGTCCATACCTATTACAACAGCAAACACTATTACAACTTCCATAAAAGTATGTAGAACTAATTTGCAGTCACGCAAAAGGGTATTTAGGTATAGACGATGCATTTTTTCTCGTATGTCGTTCATAGAAAATGCTGTTATATTTTTAAATCACTCTGCGTCCTCAAAAAAGCAATTTTCCAGAAATCAATTTGATATGAAATCATTTCTAATACCCACAAGGTGGTGTTTTGAAGAAAATTGTTTCTTTGTACTTCTTTGAACTAAATGTCTTTATTAAGTACTTAGCGATGATAAATTAGTTTTAAATTATGAATTGTACAATATGTTTGGGAGTATTAAAAACAAATTTTTATATTATACAAAATTCAGAGATAGCATAAAACATACAAATATAGGTTTGTGGCTGATTTCCTACTGAGAAATGGACTTTCTTGATCTAACCTAGAATCTATCTGTAAAATAAAAATGTAAAATGTTTTAAAAGTGTACAACTGAATCTCTATCTTTTATTTTGCTTACTTTATCATAATATTTTTAGCCGTTTACAATTTTAGCCGTAGGTCTTTAGAATACTAACCCCAATCCTGCACCGGATGAGTGTCGTAAGAGGCGACTATATCCGGCCCGCAGGTGATAGTGCTCTCGGAAGGATTATTTTAATTGTTAATGAATACCATTAGTGCTATTATTATTTCTCCATGGTTCGCCTGGGTAGCTATTTACCATCAGGTGGATCGTCAGCTCGTTTGCCGACTATTTCCATAAAAAAACATTTAATTTGTAAGTAACAGTATGTGTAAGTGGATAATGAAGATTGCAGGAATATTTTACTATTACACAAAGTAGAAGACAAGTACAAGATTACATGTAGTTTTTATTTGGCTATAAACTACACTATCATCAAATTCGTGACATTGCAGACATGACGTCATTCGTCGAGATATGGTACATAAACTGGGATACGGGATAAATTGCTTGCAAGTACTAAAGTAAGAGTTTAAAGGCTCATACTGTCTCGCAGACTGATGTTCATGTTCTAAAAGAAACGAACAAGAAGCAAAGCAGACGTCTACATTAGATTCTTCAGGTATTTTAAGACGAAAAAGCTGATTCACACGATACGTCATGACGGATGCAGGTTCACATTGCTTTGTCCAAATATCCGAATAGATGTACACACTTTTCTTGATTTGTATTGTTTAACGAACGTGATTTTCAAAAGACGGTACATCATTTAAGACGTATTCTTAATTTTTCACGATTCGTGATTCCTGTGAACACGGCCATTTAAAAACCATTGATGCCTTAAAAGAATTACGAATCGTGAAAAATGATGATACGGCAAAAAACACATATCGTCCTCGTGTGAATGGGCTGTAACATGTTTGGGTTTGTCGCTTACCGCATTTTCTAGCAGCTAATTTACATTAAGTATTGGTTTAGCGATTCGATTGCCGACCGTTTACGGTGACAGCCGTGTGTTTCGGTTCGACGTATTCGGTCGTAAGTCGTAACTCATTCACGATGCCCGACTTGGTCAAAGTGAGTCTGTTTATCTGTAGTATGATTGTTGGTAGATAACTAATTATGTTCATCAACTGGTAAAAAGTAAAATTAATAAAACAAGAATAAATAATTGCCACACACCCATAGTCTCACACGAGGATTACTGTGTCGCGGGTACTATGGACGATATACAAAGACAAAAGCACACACGCTTAAACTGAGCACAGAAATTCAAACTCATTATTCAAATTTCTGCAGGATCCTTCGAATGCCGTAACATGATAACCGTTACGCCACGCGGGTCGTCATAATATTGAATAGATAAGAAAATGTTGAAGAGATCATACGTTCTTTTTAACCGACTTCAAAAAAGGAGGAGGTATTCAATTCCACTGTATTTTTTTATGTTTGTTACGTCAGAACTTTCGACTGGGTGAACTGATTTTGATTATTCTTTTTTTAACCAAAAGCTGGTGCTTGTCTTGTGGTTCCACTTAAGTTTTTGAGTTATCCCTAATTTTCGAAGTCGGTTATTTTTTGTCAAGCATTATTTCAGTATTATAATCTATAAATATTAATTTATTTAGTAGTTTAGGTGAATTACTTGTTTCTAGCGGGTAATTTCTTATTTCAAAACATTCGAAACACAAGTAGAAAAACAGAGATGCAACAAAGTGAAAGAAATGAGGACAGACAACACAATGAAATTCTGCAGTAAGGAGTTTATAAATATAAATTAGGGTTACACAAACTACGGGGTCGAATGAATGTTTATATTAAAACTTAACTAAATGCAAACTCCAACCGTTATCGATATCATTTTAGCCAAGTGAAGTTGAAGGAGTTCACGAATAAAGTAACAAATTGACGATATCGGTTAACGAAATTCGGTTATTGGTCTGGCCTTATTCTGCTAAAAAGCGAAGCTTAAAGTATTTTTTTATGTTAATCGTTTGCAAACGAGCGGACCGACCATTTAATGGTTAGGTTGAATTTAAGAACCGAAATATTTTACATTTGAAACATTTCAAGTTAAGGCTTAGAAGGAATATAGTATAGATGAAGTAGTAAGTAATACAGGTAAAGAAAAAGATAAAGGTATTATTACGCTGTAGACCCCATAGATCCACGATTGTATGAGAAAAACGGCGAGACAGGAAAACATTCGATAGGAATAGAAATTGTCTAAGAACAACTCAATACGACAATGACCAAGTGCGACTAAGAACAACAACCAAATACCAAAGAAGGAACCTAGCTATTTCCCTGTCATTGAACCTCCTGGATAGTAAAACTCATCCAAAAAATAATTCCAATCTAGACCTTGTGTCGAATTACAACTGTGACCTACTTTACCAATTATGCTATGACGAAAATCATATAAAACAAATGTTAAAAGTTGAAGAAACATTTGCTTAGTAAAATTATGTAAACTACACTTTAGCTTTACGTAATAGTGTAATTTGGAAAGCATAAATAGTAATTTAGAATTAAGAAATGTACCCATTTCGCACTGTAATTGTATTCTCCATTCCTAGCAGATAAGACGTCGCAATACTCGTAGCTAACCGTTTGAACTGAGGCCTTGTTAAAGGTAAACATTCCATTTTAGCAAAAGTAGGGTTAAAGAGTTTTATGTGACGCTACTGGATTCTCACGATTAATAATAACTTGTACCGTTTTTTCGAACTTAAAAATTAAAAGTGTTTTAAGTTAAGTTAAAATTAAAAGTGTTTTAAGTTTCAAACAGATTTTTCACCTTCGTTAATTAATCTTTCTTTTCTTAACACCTCTCACTGAATACTAGTACCTACTCAATCAATTGTTAGCTAATGAAACATTTGAAACTTGAAGATTAAGGTTGAAGGCAGTCGATGTGTAATGTGTTTATCCATAACAATGTAAACAAAGCTTTAAAAGCCTTAAGAGCGACAATGACATCGCATCTACTTAATGCATAAATGTATCTATGAGTTAGGCAACGAAACTTTCCTCAATAAGATACGCAAACTAAAGAAGGAAATGGTTGATAACATTAAAACGCCTCAAAAGAAGTGTAAAAACCTAATATTTAATAACAAAACAACGTGATGTACATACATTATTCAACATAAAAGCAGTTTTTATTCTATAAAAAGTATTCCACCAAGAAAGGTGAGAAGCAGAAAAAATAAATCGTAATCTGGGACGAGGTAATGTACATGTTTCGCATTGTAATTTTTACGCTCCATTCCCCACGACAGACGTGGAAACCTCTCTGGCTGTAGTGGAGACGAAACAGGAAAATGGAAACTGAAAATGGTTAATATACGTCCAAAAATTTGCAGAACGTTGTAACTGAACTTTGTACATTATAAGGCTCTACATACTTATGCGATTGAATCATTTATTAAAGGTGTTTTTAATCTTAATCATGTATTACGTAAAGATTACCCTTATATAAGCATATAGCGGTTTATTTAGCATAGTTGAAGAAAAGTAAATGAAAGAAATATAAAATGTTCAGAAATTCACAAATTGTTGTAATAATAATTAGAAGTGATCATACTTGAGCAAAATATTGTTTTACCTAGAGCTGATTGGAACTTCATGAAATACATTGAGAACTTGTCAAGATGAATTAGCTGCATAGCTTACGCTGTAGTGCGTTGTTAAGAAAGGCTCTTAACTTACTGGCGTAAGAACATAATTAAGAAATGATACAACGTTCACAATAGAAAAAGGGTTAGGTTTGAGTGTGAATAAATCTGGTGAATGATTGACACTTGACAGCAGATGAATGATTGAGAGCAGACGATAAATAATGAACGATGAACCTTATGTCATTAACATTATTTAATGAATCATGAACCTTAATTTATAATCATCATAATAAATTAAGAATGAAAGTTAAACGATGACGACCCGAGTGGCATAATAATTACCATACTGGAACGCCACCGCGCCGTTCGAAGGGTCCTGGGTTCGATTCCCAGCAAGGAAGTTTGAATGATGAGTTTGAATTTCTGTTCTCGGTCTGGGTGTCAGTGTTCTTGTCTCTGCGTGTTGTCCATGCCACCCACGACACAGGGACTCCTAATATGGGACTATGAGCGTGTAGCGTTTATTTATCTATGCTATGTCTACGGTAGAACTCTATTGTATCATTTTCATCCCAAATTATGAAGGTAATTTGACTTCATTACGCAATAAAATAACTGCGGATCTCTCGTCCGATATGTTGATCAACAAATTTTTAAAATCACGTTTTTGTGGCCAACGGAATTGCTCGTATTTTGCATCCATATATTTTATACCTCGATAAAACCTACGGCTGGGCTTGATCCATATAAATCAAATGATTTATTAATGCAAAGAATATTGAAGCGACATGTTACTGTTAGTGGGGGAATAATTATTTTTGTATAACGTTCGTTAATTTTTGACATACCTAATAATATATAGTACTCGTATGCATAAAATTTTGTATATTCTTCGTTCGTTTTAGAAATTATACTGTGTTATTGTACTATGTACATATCGATATTATGTCCTCTATATTCGACAATATTCGTATAATACAAACAGTAATTTGAATGTAAAACCCAGTATTTATGGATGTGCTTTCTAAAACCCATTAATGCTTATGAAATATTCACTCTATCGAATTTTCTCTCAACTTTCACAGTAGTGCTAAAAATGTCGTTTCGATATGAGTGCTTAATTTATACTAGGACCCGTTACTTAAAAAGTTTTGGAAAACAACACACATAGTCTTTCAAAACAGCTGATGTCTAACAATCCACAATTCATCAGAGTCTTGGACAATTGGAAGGAAACCACAGTCAGACATTTTTAACTTATGACGAGGAATTGAAACCTATATTTGGTAGCAGGGAAGCAAAACATTTTCGGTGACACGGCAAGATTGTGTATTACGTATCACCAAAATGTAGTGCAGAATTGCAAGTTTGAGTGTAGCGCATTTCTATGACATACGAACATTGCCGAGTTTCAGTTTGAAGGTCCAGTAACCATGCGACAGGCGTATAAATTACTGAACCTGCAGTTTCGGCTACCTCTCAAAGTGATTGTATAGACAAATATTTCTCGATATTTGATGCGTCACATTCTGGAAACCGCTTTTAGTCAATACTTTTAGTTAAGGCTTGAATCAATGTTAATCTTTTGATAGATTGAAGTAATGCTGTTGTAACAGTATCCGTGAATAGGGTGATAGGGATGTGCTTTCTATATTTTCTTCTCTGCTTCTTACCCGGCATCATATCAGTGATGCCTTTGGTGTTGCTGATGTCCATAAGTGACGATAGCCACTTACCTTCAAGTGGATCGTTAGCTCATTTGCTGGCTACTTTCATTTAAAAAGTGAGCATTTAGAAGCTCCTTATGTGGAAAAGTTATCAGTTTGATTAAGATATGGTAATCGAAACTTCTACGGAACTTTCGATTACAAAAGAGAACATCCTTAATACTGAATCACATAATATATTGAAATCATGCTTAAGACTGACTATAATAATAAAATTTTAAATAATATGGTCAGTAACCTTAGTAATTAATTAATTTAATTAATTGATTAATGAACAATGAATGAACGCGTCGCTTACACACTCATACCCCCGCGTGTCGCGGGTGGCATGGACGACACATATAACACATCACAATAACACCCATGACCCGAGTACAAATATTTATCTGTCACATAAATATCTGCCCCGGCCGGGAATCGAACCCGGGACCCCTCGCTTCGCAGGCAGGTTTGCTACCAACTAGGCTACAGGGTCGTCAAATCAGTAGTTTCGTTATAGCTTTCAACTTGAGAAAATTAGAAGGTTCTTCGTCTAAGTATAACAATCATAATTATAATAGAGGTATATCTGAGTAAGATCTTGTACAACTTCGACAAAAATTCGATTGACATTCAAAACATTCTGAGGTTTTTATGATACTCAATATTTTTTGTTGATAAAATATGTACTACTCAAGACACAGAATCAAGAATTACTGTTCTTAAATCGCTCCTTAGTAAAGAATTTGTATTGTGATTCTGTATTAAGGAGCGATTTAAGTAACCTTTAAATGACTCTGAGTCCCCACTAAGTGAATGAGCATTAATTCAGTGTAATTATCAAGCCACACTTACTAATTGCTGAGTTATGTCAAGCTAAGTATTACTACACGAATCGTTCACCTAGCACTCAGAGCACATTCGTCACAATAGTACTTGACCCATATTGGAATCCTTCGTGAAATAAAACAATAGTAACACGAGATTTTTCTCGGTTTCCCTTTTTACCTGAGCCCTAGCTGTTCAATGCAGTTCATTTCTAAAAAGTTGAGTGTTAGCTACACAATACCGTGCAATTACTTAGCGGTATTTTATCAAATTGAAAAGCGTTTAGCCTTGTTAGTTTAGTCTTGTTAGAACCCAAGAAATATTTTAATAAGGGTTTTAATGTTGTATCAAATTATAAGCGGCTTTTACATTTTGCAGACGTTAAAATCAGGCAAATTTAACTTATACTTTTATTATGACCCAAAAATCCTTGGGCCTCAGTGTTTTTTTTTCAAGTTTGAAGTGTGGGAGGCTTCTTACGTCCTTGAGAGTTATTAACCATAATCCCTGTTTTTAATGCAAAAAAATAGACAAATAGACAAAAATACTACAAATCATTGCTATGGAATCTATTGCATTAATTAATACCCGTAGTAAAGTTTTTCTCAAATATCTTCCCTGTACAGATATCGTCTACAATTTTATAGTTACGATAAGGTTATCTTTCCAACATAAATAGCAGTAAATCCATTGTTTTAACTATCGGGTGTTTCAACCGTTACATTCGTCTAATCGACCTTCGTATCCACAATTGCAGTGAGTAATTTTTCAGTAGCAGTCTTGTCTGTTCAATCGGCAACCACATCACGTAAATAACGCAAACTACGGGCAATTTGTACGCCGTTACAACCGGTCTTAGGATTTGAGACGCATCTATATATCTCGATAAGTACCGTAAATATTTATTGCACTACGACTGCGTTGGCTGTGACTTTTTATGTGAAGCGTCTATATGTGAAGCGATATAGTCTTACTCATGTAGGTACCTCTAGTACCTATAGGAATGACCTGAAATAGATATTGTTTAAGCTTTATAATTCTCACTGTTTTGGAGAACAGTTTTGACTAATGGCCTTTCCTGATTTATATTTTCTCCATCTATGTTAGGTTACCTATAAAATTCGAAATCATATAATAATATTATAGTGTAAGTTATTATGTCTTTATCAATACTCCACTAACATTATAAAAAAATTCAATTTTATTTCAATAGTATTTTGACGAAAAATAAAGAATAACAGTCATACTTGCAAATGAAGAGTTCCGTACAACAATTCTATGTTTATGCAGAAAAATTAATTTACCCCTGTCAGTTGTTGTTGTGGCAGTTATAACGCGACACGTTTTGTAAAAAATTCAAGTGTAAAAAGTAAAAATGTATGTGTAAAAGTGTATTTTTACTGTAATTATGTTGTTATGGAGGACACAGTAATACATACTCTGTAGTTCTTGTTACACATTTTGTAAAAATTTCAAATATGTACCTACTACAGTTAAAAAAATAAAGCCATTTGAAAGACGGACGACAAGACAGACGGACAGACAGCGAAGTCTTATAGGTACATAGGGTCTATTCACATTGCTTATTACGTTGGTACACTTTGGACACAGAACCCTAAAACCGGAAAATATTTTTATGCTGAGTTTTAATAATATGAACGCCTTTGTCCCTTATCTCATTCTAAAACCGGGCTTTGATCCGCTTAAATACATTGAATATTCGATTAAGGTTCACAAGTTTACTTCGATTCGACTGAGGACGTTTTTCAATGGATCCATTTCAAATTTGCTAATGTTGCAGAATGGAAATCTAGGAGTTAGTGCCACCATTGACGATAAACGACCATTATGGAAGTAAATTAGTATAGAGATATGAATGTTATACGTATACTAGAATACTTGAATATACTATATACTAGAATATTTGTAGCGTTGTGTGACGTTTGTTGCTTAATTCTAAGAAAATTTTAATAAAATAACACGTGTTAGCTAGTATCCACACGTTATCTATAGCTGTTTATATGGAAATAGCTCACAATGAAGCTGATGATCCATGATGGTATGTGGCTATCGTCGCCCATGGACATGGACAACATCACTGACACGTTGCCGGCTAAGAAAGAGAGAATAAAAATAAACAACTGACTCTCAAGCCCCCTCAGTATATTAATTAAATGAAGTTACTCATCTTTTAAGACCAAACACTATAACCTTAGCTATTGGTGTCATACTCGTAGCTGGAAATGTTAAATTATGTGATCTATACCCTAATATTAGCTCCAATATGGATATTTTCCAAAGAAACATACTTCACTGGAATGGATAATTCAGATTCTGCTTCTCATTAGGTATGAAAGTTCAATATCGGTACATCACTGCGTTCACTTTTCACACCGTTTTCAATATAATTATCGTGGATTTAAAATCTATATTTTATTTTGGCAAACCGGAGATTTTGTGTTCACATCCTAGCAGGGTAGTATGTTCAATCAACTTGATGACTCCGTAGCCTAGTTGGTAGCGACCCTGCCTGCAAAGCGAGGGGTCCTCGGTTCGATTCCCGACCGGGGCAGACATATATGTGGCTATGAGAATATTAAACGTAAAAGATTTAATTATAGAATTGTATTCTAATTTAGTTTACACTACAATCAAAAAGTGTATAATAATATAATCCTCTACTTGTTCGTTATAAGACACATTCATATACTTACCCGAATTTGTGTGAAAAACGTTAGGTTCTCTATTCACTATCTCTTCGAACTTTATTAGAATAGTACCTTTAAAATCCCTTTCCCATTCGACCCATGTAATTTGTTCATTCGTAACATGTATGTTGATGCTTATTGGAAACCTTTCCTTTGTGTTGAGATGCGTGACGTTTGTATAAGCTTCTACTGCCGCATAAAATTTATCAGCAATCGTCTGTACGTTCTACTTCAAAACTTTTGGCGTCTGTCGCATTATTGGCAACGATGAAGTGAATAATATAGTTGGAGCACAGATACTAATTAAGTCTTAAAAAACTTGCAAAAATATTTTTGAAATTTTCTCCTCTTTTTTATTCCTCTATTTTATTAATAAAACTGTTACTGTACTTCACTTTGGCCAATGATAGACGCGTTTACGAGTAACCTTTAAAATTTTAAACTATCTACTATTCGAAGAGAAAATAAATACTTTCTTAAGCTTCATCAAAGTCCTAAAAAAATTATCAAACTTTAATAAGGCAAGACAAGGTCTATCGTCATTTTCTTGGCCGGCAACGCGTTGGTGACGCCCCCAGTGTTACTAATATCCATGGGCGGCGGTGATCACTTACCATCAGGTGACCCGTCTGCTCGTTTGCCTGCTAAAAACATAAAAAAAGGTCACAAACGGAAACTTTGAAACCTCTGCTAGTCTTTCCTTTTGTTAGTTGCAAAACTATTTCTATGTTGTAGCAAGCTTTCACCCAGCTATTTATTAAAACAAAACTTGATGTTAATGTTCTGAGTCAAGTTTATTCGAGAGTAAACATGAATCAGTCACTGGAATTTAAATACTCCGTCTTTCTTGGAAAAATATTTTTTCATTGAACTGAGTAAGGTTAGGTTGAATGATATTAAACAGAAAAGGAAACGCGTAGTGCAGTTGAAATTTATACTGAAACTAGCTGACTCGGCAAACGTTGTTCTGCCAAAAATTTTGGGGTGGACGGGGATGAAAAATAGATGTTGTACGATTCTCCACCTTAGCCGATATGCACGCTAATGGTGGACACTCACGGTCATTCCATCGCGTCAAATGGCGTGATATACAGCCAAAATTTGATCGTGAATGTGAAAAACTGATGGCGTGATTTAAAAAATTTGTATGTCCAATCGCGCCATTTTGACATATGTCGTTTGGCGTGGCTCCAAAAATGACGCGATGGAATGACCGTGAGTGACCACCATAAGATTCACGAAAATCGGTCGAGCCGTTTCGAAGGAGTTCAACTTCAAAAAACAGTGACACGAGAATTTTATATATTAGATTCACAATTATCTGTAATTGATTTAGTAAATAAACACGTTACTGGAATATTTGACGCAATTACGTAACTAAAGCAAAATGTACCGCACCGCTCTTAGCTTCTCCAATTTCATTCCAATGTATGCTACTTTCTGATTCAAAATCCTTACACACTCTAAAAGTTTTACTTTTCGACTATATTTCTGCGAGATTCGATCCCTAAAAGAAACAAGTATTTTTACCTTAACAGTCGATCCGATCGAAACAAGCTTATTCGGCAAAAAAATTACGATCCGTCGCTCGTAACCGAAAACCTTACCTTACTTTTTTCAGGTACCTACACTCGAAATAGCCGTTTTGTGTCACCAGTTCAGGTACGTAGTCGATAACGGAAAATAGCTTTGTTATCCTTATAATAAGATATATTATATCATATCCACGGACCTGAAAAAAAGACAGACGTAACCTCGTCTAATCGAGAGTGAAGCATAGCAATGCCGCCCGCTTACCATGTGTGCGTTATTTTTGATTCGCGATTGACGCAGTATGGTGTCAATGTGTGGGTGTACGAATAGAGAGTTGGTATTACTATAGGTGCTTCACTGAATTTGTTCTTGGGATTACGTCCGTCCTTTTTTTAGGTCCGTGATCATATCGTAATTTTTATCAGACTACGCTGTATTTTTACAAACTGCAATATGGCCTGAAAAAATGTACATGAGCTGTGGTTATGCATTGCCTAGTTATTTACTCGTAGTAGTAAGTATACGAACGTCTAAGTTGTTGTATTTAAAATTCAAATAACTCTTCGCCTAATATTATTATCATATCGATAGTCAAACAACCATAGACCCACTAAACATTTTATAAAACATGAAATTTTAGTCACCCATGAAGCTTTCAAAATAAACCACGTTAAATTATTATAACACATTCGTCATAAAATACGATTCTTGTTATCGAAGTTTAACGATGTTTTCCCCGATTCTGTTCTGGATCGAAGTAAACAAGTGCGATATGAATGTAACATGTGATACTAAAAGTTTTGTTATGATGAATTATGAAAACTAGCCTTATTAATAGTTAACCACCATGCTCAGCAGTAAACACCGCATACAACATCATGACGTCAGGAAAGACGTCACGTGTATAAAGCATGCATGCGCCTTTGCCGATTGAAGTTTATCTATTAATTAATTTTACTCAATTGTACATACAACCTGTAGCTACGATTACAAGGGAGAACTTAATGCCTATTGGTATTCTCTACCAATCAACCCTGGATGATGGACATGTGGTAGGTGACAATAAGTTCCGTCAAAACCAGAGATGTTAAGGCTACTCGCCCACGTCCGATAATCGGTGACCGATTTTTTGTAGGAGAAAAATAGAACGTACTGATAGCAATAGTGCACACACACGTCCTACAAAAAGTCGGTCAGAAATTATATGGGAGGAAAAATCGGCCCGATTATCTGTCCTACACATTTTACTATAATACGAGTACTTACGATATTTATTTTGTATTCCGGTATTTCGACCCAGTTGTGTGTGAGGTCCCTTCTGTTAAAGGAGGACTCTATAGCGTTTTTTGCCTGCCAGCTAGCTACTATTTTATGTAGTTTATGTACAGTCACCTGCTGCAGTTACCTGACTGTATCTACCATCAACCGTTAAATGTATTTTAGATGTTTTGGTTGCACTTTTCGACAGCCGGAGAGTATGTAAGTCGATCCCACTTTTTTGGCCGGCAATGTGTTGATGATAATATCTTCGGCGTTGCTTATTAAAGCTTGTTGGGTGTAAAAGTAAAAAAAAATATAACGTGTAAGTACCTAACTTATTGTCTCCACCGATCCGCACTGGAGCAGCGTGGTGGAGAATGCTCTAGGCCTCCTCAAGAGAGAAACGTGCCCAGTAGTGGGCCATTAATGGGTTGAAGCCAAGTACCTAATATATTAATTCAGATACGTATTTCTAACCCAACTATCTTTTTCTTCTGTTAGTTGCAAAACTATTTCTGTCGTTACCATCTTTCATCTAGCCATTAATAATTAAAACAACTCGATGTTTCAGTGTTCCGAGTCATGTTCATTCGAGAATAAACATGAAGGCAAGTCACTGGAATTGTTAATTACTCCGCCTTTCTTGGGAAATCTTATTTTTATCAATAGGAAAGAACGTAGGATTAAATTCTTTAATGACATGCTACAATTGAAATTTCCGTATAAAGCAATAATATAATTGTACTCGTATAGGTAGGTACTTAAGTACAAAACATCCCACAAAAATTATAAATGTAAAAATTTGCAGAAGATTTTTGTTACTTTATAACTGACTTCAAAAAAAGAGGAGGTATTCAATTCGACTGTATTTTTTTATGCTTGTTACCCAGAACTTTCGACTGGGTAAACCGATTTTGATGATTCTTTTTTTACTCGAAAGCTGGTGTTTGTCATGTGGTCCCACGCAACTTGATTTGACGAGAAGTTTTTGAGGTATTTTAAAGTCGGTTATTTTTCTTGGTAAATTTCTAATGAATTTATAAGTGCAAAAGAAATAACGATAGTAATAGTAGTAGGAGTATCCGTAAAATATTATTAAATATATATAATTACATTTTTTTATCATAGGTTCTTTAGAGAATAAAGCAGTATTGTTAAAAACAATACGCGCTTGGATGCGAGTGAAAGATTAATTAGAGGATTCTATTATACATCAAAGTAAATAAAACATAAAGAAAAACAAAGGGATACCGACACGCCGTGCATTTCATTATGTTATTTAGCCCAGTATTCATACCTAGATAACAATTCTTATATGTATAATTTATTCTTCATTTGCATTACACTACGTCCTACAAACAACCGGCGAAGCGATGGGGTTGCGGAGAACGACATTGTATAATGGCATTTATTCCTCATGTGATAGGACTCAATATAGAATGTGTAATAGGTAGTAATAAGGAATACCGAGATACATCGAGATAGCTCCGATTGTAGCGAACTTGAAAATTGTGTTTACGTAACGTGAGATTTATTATTAAGTTTCAATTGTTGGGTCGAGCTTTTGTTGCCTGTGTTTATGCTGATTTGAGGAGTATGTGGGTATAGATATGTTTGGTAATTCGAATTCACTTTAAACATAGCAAAATATACCTAACTTGGGAATCTTAACGTAATTACTAGGTATTGACGAGTAATATGTTAATATCGGTACGAGATGGCCCGCGTAGCGTAAGGGTCTACGCAGCCGTCTACGCACATTTATTGAGCTCAATTCAGCTTATAATGTCCATAGAAAAAAATATATATGGAGATGCGTACACATCTATTTAGCTCTCCGCGTTTATTCAGCTTTCGCGAATGGCTTTCAATAAGTGTGTGTAAATGGTCGGCCGTTCGTAGGGTCCTGAGTTCGATTACCAGCAAGGTAGAAGTTTAATTGAAGAGTTTGAATTTCTGTTCTTATTCTGTTCTGTGATTATAATATTAAATACAGGCACTTATTTGCTCTTAGCTGTTGTTGAATATCATTTTAAATAATATGTTTTAGATGTAAATTCCTAATTTAATACAGGTTCTTACAATTAGTAACTTTTGGTAATGTGCAGAATCAATTTTTTAATTTACAACTACTCTTGAAATGTGGGACAAGTAAAAATGAACGTAAGAAAAGTTGTATTAAAAGGTTTTATTGAGTGATTAAAACCCTTGTGGGCTGGAAAATACCTACATATGCATTAGTTAATAATATAATTATCGAGTACTGTAACGAAAATATGCTAATCTTGTGCCATGAAGTCCTTTTACGGCCGGTCTCAATAATGTACTAACAGCTAAAAAAATGTAGATAAGGCTGTCATTAGTACGTCATCTGTCATATTTTTCAATTTTTGCGTCTCAATAACCTGCGATGGATAGAAAATATATACCGATGACATTGATCTACCGTTCGGAGGGCCAAGTCATACCGTAGGTATGTTGGTCCATACAAAAATAAATACTTGCGTCTCAATAACGCTTTGACAGCTAACTGTCGGTAATAGAAGTTACCAACTATCGGAGTCTTTGACATCGCTCGATTTCGACGGATAATTGGTAGATTTCTCATATTGTAAAGAAAATTTATCAAAACATCATGGATTTATTAATCAGTGATGAGTGATAATGAATTTTGTGAAGCCTGTATATTTAATTCCACCTTTTTAATACGATACCAATATCGCCGAAATTGTCCTCGTAAAATATAATGACTACATAATATATGACTGAATTTTGTGAATCCAATTTTGTTTATAACTACCTAAATTCAGAATAAACATAATCCATAATCTAAATTTTACTAGCAAAAAATAACCGACTTCAAAGTTACTCAGAAACTACTTGTCAGATCTCGTTCTTTATGTGGGACCACATGACAAGCACCAGCTTTCGATTTAAAAAAAAAACATCAAAATCGGTTCGCCCAGTCCAAAGTTCTGAGGTAACAAACAAAAAAAATACAGCCCAATTGAGAATCTCCTCCTTTTTTTGAAGTCGGTTAAAAACGGCAGTGAATGAGAATTGATAACAATTCCTATCTTTAAAGTTTTAGGTAAGTAGGTATTTTAATAAAACAAGAACATCAAAATCTTTTTAAGTTAGATTTATTTTGAAATTATAACAAAAACATTTCGCCTTTTCAGAAATAATGGTGTATCCCTGCTATATCAATAGCTATTGGCTACTATTTGGGCCTTATGAAGAAAGGTACTTCATCTTTTGTGAAGGGTCTGGACTTCATCTGAAAAGAAACTTCCTTTAGTACATTTTTGGCAACAATTTTTGTTTAAAAGCAAAAAGAAGCAACAACCCATAATTGCTGGGCTCGGGGTGTCCTCTCGCAATGTGAAGGGTATTAGGCCATAGTCTACCACGCTGGCCAAGTGCAGATTGGTAGACTTCAAACACCTTTAAGAACTTTATGGGGAACTCTCCGGTGTGCAGGTTTCCTCTCGATGTTCATTGTTTTCCTTCACCGAAGCTAGTGATAATTAACTTCTAATACGCACATATAATTTGAAAATTAGCGTACCAGGATTTGAACTCAGGCCTCGGACAAGTGGGAATAAACACTTCGTTCGGGAAACCAACGTTCTAACCGCTAGGCTATCACTGCTACAATTACTATAATTTTTTGTTTACTAAACATAATAATATATTTTATTTTATTACCAAATAAAGTCTATACTCACGGTAATTGTTGAGCTATGTGTTTCATTAAATATAATCCTACTTTATTCATAAAACTAAATAAAATTATGAGAAAATACACGTTGTTTATATTTTGGGTCGCCAAGCGACACAGATTAAGTACTCTGTGAAGCGACATAAACGAATGTCAAATGACAATAACATGTCATCGTCGTCCGGGATACCCATGAGTGATAAACGTCAAATGCTGCGTTTTGTTACTAGTGAAGCATTGTTCCAGGTTACACATAACATTATTTTATTAACTTCATCCGCGAAATTTACAATACATTTGGAACAAATTATCATTTTAATATTAAAATGAAATAAGTTTATAATCAAAAACACTGAGTTCCTTTTTATGATAAAAAGTATAAAAGTATAAAAAAATATATTGTTATGCGAAAACGAAATTTTCAGAGGGACATAAAAACCAGAGGTAGAAATGTCACTGAAATATTATCTTCCGATGATCTTACTTTTTTTTGCTTACTTTTGATTTGTGAGACGGCAGTTAGCGGGAGATCAATGTTTACTTTTTATCTCTGATATGTACCAGAGTTCCACTGACAGTATAATATTGAGACCGGCCGACTGTTTACATCCTGTTTTAAATCTCACTTTCTAATATAAATATTTAAGTAAATAGCTGAGTCTCTCCGCCCATTATAATCGAAAACAAGTCAACCTATAGCGCTAACACCGAGAATTTTAATTAAAATTTTCAGAGGTGAATTTTTCGTCAGACGGGCGTCGTAGATTATTAGGCAGCTTATTATTTTAGGACCCCGCTTAGTAATCAGGTGCTTTTATCAGGGCCCACATAAATTTCAGCCGAGCATAATGAGACAGCTATGTGGTAAAATGATGGGATCACTTTAAATATTTATGAGCAAAAGTTTTGTCTTAGTAAAGGCGTCTAAATGGTTAAACACAACATTCATGGCCGTGTTTTTTCATTATTCGCTCATAATTATACTGTCGTGAAATGAAAAATTTATGAAAGTTTGCTCCGACGCTGGATATTAACGAAATTATGTGGTTTATTAATATCTCTGAATAATCTTTTATTTACCACCGCAGCCAAAGTATGAAGGAACAAAAACTAAGGCCAGAGTTCTTCCTATGCTGACGTCGTTGATCTCACTTGTCCCATGGGACTACTGAGAGTACTAAGACTGGTAATAAAACAGTGCCAGTTGTGAGTTGTCCCATCATGGGACAATTTAATAGGACTAGTGGGATAGACCCGGTTGTGGAAGTCGGCTGCGCGTACCAATATACCTACAGTATTTTGAAGCGTCACACTGCAAAGTAAGCGACATATTGTTCATAAATTGTTATACCGAGCTTAGGAGCGAGACAATTTAAATATTAAAGCTTTGTCTCCCAGTTATTTTCATTACGAAGCTACCTACCGTTTTAATCCCTAAAAATATATATTTCTTCCTGATTTCCTAAATGTTTGTATTTTGCAACAACGCCTTTAGTTTATACGGTAGCACAGCTCATAGCTCGTCGTATGTCAACAAACAAAAGCGGGGTGTGTGAAATAAGAGAATACAACTGGCACGGAGCGGTGTGGAAGCGTTTATTTGTTTTTTTCTTAAGATACCGTATATAGGTCAAGTCCTGAGTCGCTGAATGATGAATGCCTCACTAAAGGAAATTCTATTAAGCACGCAAGATGTTAACACTATAGTCGTGAATGAGGTTAATACGAGCAGTGTTCGGGAGTATTTTTCTCAAATTAACGCTCATTCGATTTAATACACCGCGGACTTTAACCCCGAATAAGGCACGCGATCCCCTGCATTAACGTCGGAGAAGAGTTTCGTTCATTTCAACACAAAGTAGTTTTAATCCATGTTTGGATTGAATAAAACTCAATATGGCCTGAGGATTTTCGGTGTATTTTCATATTAAAGCATGTGAAGGGAAACTTGAAACTCTGTATGTTTTTTTAATCTTAATATATGTATATATAAATTACGTGTCACGTCGTTTGTCCACGATGGACTCCTAAACCACTTAACCGATTTTAATCAAACTTGCACACCGTGTGCAGTTTGATCCAACTTGAAAGATAGGATAGCTTACAATGTTCCTTAAAGCACACGGAAGGTTTTAATAAAAAATACTTTTGACAGAACAAAGTCTGTCCGGGCAGCTAGTAGCTTTTATTTATTTAGCTTACACTGTGTGTGTGGGTCAAATTTTGCAAGCTTTATTCGGCCTAATTCCTCATAATTAAAGCATGAATCGATTCTATACTCAGGTTATTTTCAGGTTCGAGAACTTCTTAAAAGTTACTTACATTGTCACATTTTTTTTGCTCTACTAAGTACATTGAGACTTTAAAAGAAATTTCATGCACCCCTCCCTTTTGTACACACATCTACTATGACATTTAAAAGCATGTGGTATATACGTTTATTTCTGTTACTGTGATGAACCAACAATAGGGGAATCGGTACCTTAAACATTATATTGAAGGTGTACTTAATGCGAAGAATATTATATTTGTGGGAACGAGGTACAACGAGCGTGGGCACAACTCAATGAATTAATTATTTGAGGTTACCGCCCACGCGTGTAATCGATAAAAGCGTTTACCTGTGATATAATGTTCTTTTAAACGCAGCTAGACTGAACTTAGTTTAAATATAAATTAAAATTTTAAAAACTCCCGATAGTTTTATTTACACAAAATTTTGCCAAGAACACTCCCGGGTAAGTCACCTTTCAACAAAAAACTAGATCAAAATCGGTTCATCCGTTTGGGAGCTACGATGCCACAGACAGACATACAGATCCACAGATACATCAAACTTATAACACCCCTCTTTTTTCGTCAGGGGTTATATATACATATAAATAATTTCAGTGATACGTTTTAAGGATTTAACAATTTACACAAGTTATGATTGATTGATGAATGTGCAACTTCTATTATTTAGTATTATAATAATCTATCTATACTAATATAAAGCTGAAGTTATTTATCTATTTAAAAGTAATTATCTCAGAAACTACTAGTAGATAGGACATTAAACATTATCTATACTAATATTATAAAGAGGAAAGGTTTGATTGTTTGCATTGAATAGGCTCCGAAACTACTGAACCGATTTGAAAAATTATTTCACTGTTGGGAAGCTACACTATCCACGGGTGACATTGGCTATATTATATTTTCAAAAAATTAGGGATCCTTAATAAAACTCCAATAATGTAACCCAACCCAAGGTGTAAAAAATAAGAAAACTGAAGCAAAGCGAGGGCGGTCACGAAATGTACGTTACGTTTAATTCTCGCTGCTCCTATTCCATCAGTAGTTGCTTTTATTTCTTGAACACTAGACGTAGGTACTTCTCCTTTGCATGTGTAATGCACAGCCATTAGCTGAGCATAATGAGTCGTAATTGTACCCGAGCGGTTGCAGAGAAAGAAATTCAAAACTCAAAGCCTCTAAATTCCTTTATTTTAAACGGCTTGAATTAGAGAGGTAAATAACACGCTGCACCCTTCTTTCACGTACACTATTTGAATTTAAAACAGAAAAATCGGAACGTTTTAATTGCGTTATATTTCCATTTATCCAATCCGTAATAGGTAACGTTACATTAATATTACTGTAGCGTGCACTATGAAAAATTGTATTTTATCACCGGTAAGCTTAAGTGAAAATAGAAAAATATTTTAAAGGAATCCACCCAGACCATTTCAACAAAATAAAATTTCTAATATTAAAATATACCTTACTAAATATACTATCTTTTACATAATATTCACTAAGTTATTTTTGATCGATTGATTACGCGATGGAAAATTATAGTTCTTACGTTAATTTCAATAATATCCACTTTGGGAAGTAGGTAGGTATATTGAGTCAAACATAATGCATTCTTAGGTATATTTGGCTTCAGCCCATTAATGGCCCACTACTGGGCACGGGTCTCTCCTCTTGAGAAGGCCTAGAGCATACTCGGGTAGGTATATTTATACGGGTAGGTATATTTGATGTTCATAAACTTCATTAAAATAACTGAAATAGTATTATAGTAGTAAAGTAAAGAGTGTATTCCATCAATCTAATTAGCATTCAGAGGTCCACTGCTGGACATAGACCTCCTAAAATGCGTCACTATTATCTACCGGTCCTGAGCCTTTTGAATCCGGTGGTTACGCTCTTAGCTGTCTTTTTTTATGCAATAAGTCAACTTGGTCTTGACTGACACAAAGGTATATTGAAGGACGAGATATGACATCATTTTTAACCGACTTCAAAAAAGGAGGAGGTATTCAATTCGACTATATTTTTTATGTTTATTACCTCAGAATTTTCGAATGGGTGAACCGATTTTGATGATTCTTTTTTCAATCGAAAGCTAGTGCTTGTCATATAGTCCCACTTAAATTTGAGCTAGATCTGACGAGTAATTTTTGAGTTATTTTGAAGTCGGTTATTTTTTTGTTGCTAAAATTCAGATTATTATAAGTACGAAACAATTTAAACACTGCAATAATACATGTAAATAACAGCGCAGTATTAAACAAAAACCTATAAACGTTTGAAGTTGCTTGCTCCAGTTGTAAAATGCGTCAAACTGAAAAAAGGCGCATCACTCTCTTCTAATGAGACCATCATCCTTTCATGAAAACAATAGCAGGAAGATTACGGAATGCATAAAGATCTTAGGGAGATGTTTATTGCTTCGTAGAACAATAGCGTTCGATATGACGTAGGAAGCATTCCTATTAGTTGCTGTGACAGCTGTTTGTTCTCAAAGCCTCGGTGTTTGTGACGTTTCATTTGTGAATGTCTATATTACTCGCAAAATAGGGAAACACAGTGTACAGGTGAGGTGAGGTGAGAATGTAAGCGTTTATTTATTTAGTTGCCACGTAAAATTCCGTCGTAGTTTACATATTTAAGTTTAAAGTTTATTGTATTTTTAGAAACCACACAACTTTTACCTCTACAGTCTTTGTATTTTTAGGGTCTGAGGTAACTCATTGTAATTTTTACTGAAAGACGGTTCAGTTTCGTAATACAGCTGTTTCCTAAGATTGATAAAACACAGTAGGTATTCCTTTGGCTTTTCATCAGAATAATTATTTATCTTGAATAATAAATACGCGTACTGTGGTCCAAATCTTTTCTACATTAAAGCCGACGCTAAGTGGAGCTTAAGATAAATAAATAGTCCGCAATCAGCTTGTCTCGTGGATCGATGGTAGCATTCGTTTTGAGCGCCTTGTACACAATTACAGGCTTTATTATAATGCCTTAAAGGTCATCTGTGGTTGAGTTCTGACACCACGGGTCGGCTTAATCAAATTATTCAAATAAAGCAGATTCTCGTTCGCTCGGCGCCCGTCGAGTAATCTACAAATACGAGTATTTACTGTGAAGACAACTTGTCCCGGATTGCAGACGGTTTGTGTGTCTAGATTTGCTCGGATCTCCAGGACAAAAATAAACCGTATGGACAAAACCGGGATTCAAACGCTTAGATTCAGTTTGATCGGCTAATAGTGAGGGGTGCTTTTACTTACCTGTATTTTCCAAACGTGTCGCGTTTAATCCAATGCTTTCAATCAGATACGTGTTTTATTTGTCATCTTGAACTGTACAGATAAATTGTATGTCCACACGCTGGATTGTTGTTAATAATGAGTTATTATATTCTATAGCACTAACAAAATTAACGTTGAAAAACGACTTCTTAAAGCATACTCGAATCAAATAATTCTTGACAAAAATAACCGACTTCAAAATTAGGGATAACTCAAAAACTACTTGTCATATCTCGCTTTAACCCTTATGTGAGTGACGAGGTACCCGGGTACCTTTAGCATTTTTAAATTTAAAGAAAAGTATGTTTTACGCCCTGTAGGTAGCTGTGATTTTCTGAGAGCTCTTAACTTTTTATGAATTATGTATTTTTTAATGTTTTGACCCAGTCAACTATTTATAATGTCTTGTGGAAATTAAAACATATTTTATCCTCACAATAGAGTGACAAGGTACCCGGGTACCTCTTTGTGTTTAGTACGACTATGAGCAAAGTATTTATAATTTCGTACAATAATGAAATAATAAACATTTATTACAATGTTTTATTTATATAAAAATTACAAATTCTTTGTTTATACAGTATTAGCACAGCTCTGGAAGCAAGTGTTACATGTTGGACGAGATATTGCATGTTCATCACAAACTAGTTTTTTGCAGTTTGTGCAAGCTTTTCGTGTCTTTCTTTGCTTGAGTTTGAGTTCTCTGCATAAGTAGCAACTTCCGACGACTGCAATACGCCCTGTGGAATCTCTTCTAGTCTGACTTATAGAAGCTGTATTCGTAGATCCAGAAGAAATCGAAAGGCTTAGTTCTTGGCCAAGCACGTCCTGTATTGCAGTTCTTACATGTAACTTTGATATCACAATGCAATTTTTTGATCTTTGTTCTATATTTTTACCACACAGCTGTAGACTGTCAATGATTTCAAAAACTTTCTACGTCTGTCACTCAAGATAAGTTGTGGGTTATGTTCCATGTAAATGTTATATGCTGCCAAAGCTGCGATATCAATGATGTTGAAAAATAATGCTAAAGGCCATCGATTCGTTCTGCGTTTTACGATATATTCTGGTAACAGTTTTATCCATGTTGTCCACCTCCACTTTTTTCCCCGTACAGGACGGGGATGGGGCATAAATGTACATGCGTGCCCCGTTCCCATTCCGCACGGGATTCCGTTGCGTATGCACGCACTATCGTATACATTTTCTATGAAACGATGTTTCTAAAACTTTACGTCCCGTACGGGACGGGAATAAACCCCGTTACGTCTGGTCTTTTGTTTAGAAGTACTTGCTCCAATATTCATAATGAAATAAATATAAATTCACACACAAATGTCACAAATACAATACAAATCAACCACAGTGCATTGAATGGATTCAGTGTTTCTTGCGCGCCGATAACCATGTACCGCACTCCTCCTCCACTTTGGTCGCCGCAGACCTTCAAGTGTTAAGCTTAACTAAAACAATAATATTTAAAGTATGTGAAACGCAAAACCAGACCTTGATTGTTTACATTACGTATAAACTGTATGAAGGTACCCGGGTACCTCGTCACTCTGATAACGGTGTTTTATTTGTCACTCACATAAGGGTTAAGTGGAACCACATGACAAGCACCAGCTTTCGATTAAAAAAAGAATAATCAAAATAGGTTCACCCAGTCAAAAGTTCTGAGGTAACAAACATAAAAAAATACAGTCGAATTGAATACCTCCTCCTTTTTTGAAGTCGGTTAAAAATGCATGGGTGGCATCTTTGGTGCTGCTGGTGTCAATTGTTGACGGCGACTTATTACCTTCAGATAGCTCAATATCGTCATTTGGGGAATGGGGAATGTTCTGAAGAACTATTTGGCTTAATACCTGCAGTTGGTTTTCGACACCGCACATCACGGGGTACCAGGTTTCACCAACATCACCTGGATACCTGGCATTCGTCCACAGTTCGATTCTCACGTAATTTTCTACCTCGTACGTGTAAACTGTGGAACAAACTTCCTGCATCGGTGTTCCCTCTAAGCTATGACATGAGGTCCTTCAAGAAGCGGGTCTATCGTCATTTTCTTGGCCGGCAACGCGTTGGTGACGCCCCCAGTGTTACTAATGTCCATGGGCGGCGGTGATCACTTACCATCAGGTGACCCGTCTCCTCGTTTGCCTGCTAAAAGCATAAAAAAAAATTTGGCTATTTAGTTAAAAAACAAGTAGGTACCTATTACATCGTAAATAGTTACTAAAGCTATTTTGAAAATACTGGTATGTTAAAAAGTAAATAAACGAAGTCAATAACCTGAAAATCGTTTTATCCGCAAAGGCCGTTGTTTTATTGATAGCTCAATTACTTTCTGATATCGACGATAACGTAAAATGAACTATGTAAAACAGCGTATTTTATCACGCGACATGATTAATATCAGCAATGAAATTAGCATTTTAATTAAACTTATTCTGTACTGTAACGAATTGATCATTGTTGAGTCCATTGCAATCAAGCTGAAGTTCTATAATGATGGTTAAATGAGATTTATCTTGTCCAAAATTATATAGCATACATTGCTGGTTTTTATGAATTTATTTCTTTATAAAAAAGGATTTTGCTGAGGTCCCTTTTTAATGTTTACTTAGTAATATAAACAATACCCTATAAAAAACTAACCATTTGCACCTTGGACCACGCGCTACTTATAAGATAAGGAACACACTCGTAGTTAGGCTTACGTATCTGTAATAAATTTTAAACAAGAACTCCTAAAGTGTGATGTGTACGTATGTTATTTGCCTATTTACCCGACAGCGCGACGCAAAGGAGTGTAATGTGTTTATCAGTCTATGTATGTATGTGTGTTCCTATGTGGGGTTGTAGAGACCAAACGGATTGTCCGATTTTGATGATTCTTACTTCAATCGATTCGTCTTAACCTTGCGAGTATCACTAAAGATATCATAATAATTTAAATTTACCATAGAGACAACCAGACGCCATATTGTCTAAATGAAAAAAAATTTCGACGAACTACGTCAAGTGGGGTATCGTTGAATAGGTATTCAAAAATGATTTATAGGTTCCCTTCATCATTTTTAATTTTAAGTGCCAGTTTAGGATATATAACGATTTGTAGTCCCGACTGTTAATCCTTCTATGATATAGTTGTTCAGCATTACTTTTAACAACATTCTGAAGTACTGTTTTTTTTTCTTTTGATTTTAAATACGTCTATTTCTAACTTCAATGAATTCGATTAAAATAACAGTTATTAATGGATAATAACTAATCATTGAACTTCCATTTCAAAATTCAAATCATTTCCTTTTGTTTGAACAGCAATTAAAAACTTATACACCTTTATTATTATTCTCTAATAAACCTACCAATTTTATTCAGAAATGAATACGAAACGACAATTCTATCGTATCACATCATATGAAAATACTGTAAGAAATTATGTTTATTTACAATTATTATAACGTATATCTACGACATTAAACGGTAGCGAAAACAGGATGTTAAATGAATTAATTATGAGACCCGTTACATAAACGTATCTTTCAAGAATGTCTTATTCAGTAACGGTAGGTTAGAACACTGTTTTTGCTTACACCAAAATAATGAAGACACTTAAGATCTCAATATAAAGGGAAGGTATCCGTAATATACCTACACGAAAATAACTCGATTAACACAATTTCAGGCGCGTTATTGTTACATTAGCATAATGGTGGCTTTTACGTCTTGTAACATTGCAGAGAGGCAAGAAAATGGTATTGGAATCTATACTAATATTATAAAGAGGAAAGCTTTGTACAATATTTTTGTATTTTTATATTTTTGTATGTTTGCAACGAATAAACTCCAAAACTACTGAACCGATTTTAAAAATTCTTTCACCATTAGATTGCTACATTATTCAGAAGTAACATAGGCTATATTTATTACTAGAAAAAATTAGGGATCCTTGCTAAAACATCAGTAACGTGAACCAAGATGTGAAAAAATTTGCTTAAAAATTTCTTTCATCGCATACGCTGCGGAAACTATTGACGATAGTATTAAATAATACACTCAAATATATTATTATTATTATCATAACATAAACAATCATCACATGTAATTAAATTTATTTATTTCTGTTATGACGAAATATCGTTCGATTCAGCTGATTTCTTAGCGTTCGCCATTAGGTCAGATCTTTACAGAAAATGTTTACGCCACTGAATAATTCGTACTAAGGCAGTATATTATCCATAATTATTATGTTATGGTTTTGTCTACTATAAACTGATTATTTAAGGAATTTTACACATTGAAACTTAACTTCAGATATTCAGTGCCATCCTCGTTTTGCCAATATTTTGTTTATGAGGTTACTTAATATTTTATTATCCTTTAGCAAATTACAGCCTTCTAATTTTTTTTAGGGGAAGCACGCGTTTAATAAATAATATTAGTCAGTTTCATTGGATATCAAATAAAAATAATTCAAAATTAGGCAAGTACCACACTTGTCACCTTATTGTTTTGATAGTTATATATCACACACAAGCTTAACTAGATATAAATTTAAGTTTTTTTTAATCGCTTAAGTAGAAATCCAAAAAAAGTACTAGGTACGGCTGTTTGTTTTGAGCTAAACTTGATTATCGCACTGCCGTGCCCTTAAATACTAACATGTAGGTAATATTACGGAAACTTTGGCTAATATAATGTCACAAAGCTTTATGAAAATCTAACGAGGCAAAGCTATTATCAGCATGGTCCATTAGATTTTCGGTTTCCTAATCCGAGTTAGAACCAACCTATTCTGAGCCTTGTTGAAGTGAAATTATAACTGCTCACTGGACCATTGTCGAATGAACCGAGTAATCAATTTAGGCGTCCAAGTGAAAAATCTTTGAACAGGAACTGAATTTAGTGAACGTTAGGGGAGTTCATTGGCATTAATGAGGTGGTTTCGGTAACCAACCGACTTCATTAGGGGGCAACTGGGGCAAGTAAGCGGTTTAGGAACAAATTCCCACCTTTTAATTTGCGATTGTTTGGTTTTCTCCTAAGGTACGCTCGCGGCGTAATTGGATCTTTATTCTTCTTTTGGAATCGAGGGATAATTAATTTACCTTAAACTTAGCCTACCTTTAGTAGTCACGCGTATGCGATGTGTTGTTTTGGTAGGTATTATGTAGAAATTACGCAAGTTTTGTTTTAAGCGGTTTGTGCAAAATGGATGTGAATTACAATAATTTTGGGCAAATACAGCATCAAAGATATTATTTAAGTGCGTATACCTTTATACAGCGTGGTACGGTAGGTTATGGCTTATGAAATTCATATAGATACAAGAATACTTGAACCCGGCAGTGGAGTAATAACACGTAATAAAATAAAATGCATCGATGCCGCGCTCGTGGAACAGTGGCATTAATGGGTTGCCAATATTATGTATAATGTATATGAAGCAGAAGGGGTATTCTACGGTGTTGGTTATTCAATAATATTCCTTTTACTTTGCTCCATGATATATTTCCAGTTTTCCTAACGTTCACATCAATAACAATCTGTACTAGTCCGTGATCACTCCTTGAATCCCCATAGAATGTCCCACACATATTAATCTCAATGGATTGACACATTCCTAATTCTAAACATTTGGTTTTTCTTCATGACTTCTCGTATGACAGACCAAAGAGGTCGCTCGGGGTCACGGCTATCCTGACGTGCGCTCGTCCTCGAGCGCTTCCGCTCCCATGTCTCCAGTGGACCCCTTTGTTCGCTGGGTGCTCGTCATGGACTCCACCGAACGCCTTTACTTCTGCTGTGGCTGCACACCGACACGGCCTCACGTGTCGTTACTCTGCAAAGAAATATCTTACGGCAGTACTTGTTCGCTCGGCCGTTCCTGACCTCGACGGGGAAATAATTTACAAGTTAATGATGTTATACCTTAAGCCATGTACCACAGTCGTTTCATTCAATTTTCCAACGTAACCTCAACAACCAATCTTGAGTAAGTCTCTTAAACCACAGGAGTGCACCGCTACTAAGAAGCCTGATTACACTCCCCTTCTATTCATTCAACGTCATTTCACCACAACATGTTTCTTACTCAAGTTCTCATCTCCAACCCAATTCAACACAAATTGCATCTTATCACAGTTAATATCCGCGTTGACTGGTACATGACCTACAGGCATTCATGAAAACTTCAACCAGATTATATGGACATTTAAATCTCTTTCATTTGGAAACTCAATTCAACAATTTGCAAAAGCTCACTATTATTTCTATCACTCAAGACAGAAATGACAGCTCTCAAACGTTTCTTTATCATTTAGGTAACTAATTGACAAAATCACCTTTCTAAATACGCCTGAAGATGGTTGTACACCGTATTCGGTGTACAACCATCTTCAGGCGTATTTAGAAAGCATCAGCACTCGCTCTCTCCCGGTCGCGTTCATTCTGCCGTCACCTGGACTGCCACCGCTTGAATGCTGGTTCGCTCGTTTTGTGATGGCACATCGTTATATCGTTTTCCACAACTGAAAATTACAAGGAAAGTTATTTTCACATGTACGATGTCACAATTTACATTTCAAACTACACTAGGGCTACTTATCTTCGATCCGTACTCCTTCGGCTATCGTGACCATCAACACGACCTCGTGTTGTGTAGGTACTCAAACCCAGACGCGAACAGTGTGCGTCTCAAGTCTGCACATCTTATTATTAGATGGATTGGTTTATTATGAAGCATCCCGCATCACCACGTTTTACATTTTCCACATCGATCATATTATAAACTTCGACGATTCTCATTTTATTGCGTTTTGGATTGTATAATTTCTCATTGCAAAATTTTCTTCAAATGTCATCCGAACTAGTGTCATTCCTCATTTATTTTCTGACTTTTCCGATAATATGGGCGCCTCAGTTCTTCCAACACCGATTATTACTCCGGCAAAACAGTAACATTTGTTCCATATTCCATGTTCTATCATCAAATTTCATCAAAATTTATAATAACTGGATGGCTGCTGTAGGCTTGGATTGGGCCACTTCTGATGAAGCAGAAGGGGTATTCTACGGTGTTGGTTATTCAATAATATTCCTTTTACTTTGCTCCATGATATATTTCCAGTTTTCCTAACGTTCACATCAATAACAATCTGTACTAGTCCGTGATCACTCCTCGAATCCCCATAGAATGTCCCACACATATTAATCTCAATGGATTGACACATTCCTAATTCTAAACATTTGGTTTTTCTTCATGACTTCTCGTATGACAGACCAAAGAGGTCGCTCGGCGTCATATATATATGCCATAATAATTAGTGTCCGTATTTTTAATGTTATACATAAATTTATTTTTGAGAAAGGATTTTTCTCCACATTTGAAATCAAAAAATTTATAAAATAATTTTCAATCATAATCGTGTGAAAAAAGTAATTACCATAAACTCTTAAATACATCCAATTTAAGGCCTTAAAATGAACTAGCGCTTTATAGCCGAGCAATTTCCGTCCGACCCATATATCTCCTCATTCAACAGCCGGCATAGCGAAATGAGCGGAGTGAATTGGTAGGCCATCACACCATTACTGCCCACTAATGGGTTCATTTTTATTCACATATTCTTACTAATATTATAAATGTGAAAGTTTGGGTGATTGGATGTTTTCCTTAAATCAAGACAAACAGCTGATCTTATGTAGATAAATTTTGGCGCACAGATAGCTTAAAACCTAGAATAAAGGTTGAGATACTTTCATCCCGAGAATGAAGTACAATTTAGTTTTAGATAATAGACTCGTTGTTTACGGTGTGAGCACACACACACACACACACACAGCCCATCTGTCTATTATTATTTAAAATTTTACTAAATTAAAATAATTTATTGCGAGCTTGGAAAGACTCAGCGGAGAAGTGGTGTTTGAATGCTACTTTGTCTCATTAGTGCAGATAGCCTAACGGTTAGAACGTTGGTCTCCCGAACGCAGGGGCCCGAGTTCAAATCCTGGCACGCACCTGTAATTTGCACATTACAAGTTAAATATCACTTGCTTCGGTGAAGGAAATCATGGTGAAGAAACATGCAAACGAGAGAGTTCTACATAAAGTTCTCATTGGTGTGTGAAGTAGACTATAGCCTGTACCCTTCACATTGTGAGAGGAGACCCCGAGTCCAGCAGTGGGACAATTATGGGTTGTTAATTTGGTTTTGTCTCATTATACTTATTGTTAATTTTCATTGTGACCAAAAAACAGGGAATTCTGCAGATGGATATGTGTGAGCGTAATAAAAATCTCTTTTCACCTAGCTTGGTTAGGTTGTCGGAGACTACGAAAACGCTTCGGTTTTGGAAAGTACTAAGAAAACTTTTAACGATGCGAAGTCGTAAATACAAGCACACTTCCTTATTCTTACTGCCTTGCGGTAAAAGTTTAGAGCGACATGAAACTAGTCGCGTTAAAAAATTGCCTTCCGCACTAAAAGTTTCTACTTCCGGCGTTATAAACTCGCCTTTGCACTAAATTTTATTAGTTCTTGTTAAGGTTGTTTAATCCTTTGTGAATTTATTATTTTACAGTCGGAAATGAATTGAAAAAGTTGTTAGTCTTGTCACTGGCCAAGGAATCATGTTTAAAGTAAAGATTACGTGGCAAATTTAATTTTATTTCCCAATGCTCTCACTATCAAGTACCTTATGTAACAAAATAACATTATTATGATAAAAACTTTTTATTTATTGTACATCCAATCCATCATAGTAAGGTTCGAAACTTGTTATCTACTCACTGACCTATCACTGTTTTTGGCTTCCTCAGCAGCAAACGATTCAATATTGAGGACGGGTCATCTTCACGTGGCCAACAGCATACTTGACCAAGCTACTGCAGTGTGGATTGGTGGAGGAAGTCACCATAGGAGCTGGTCACGTTTTTACCGCTACTCTACGCAAGGCATAGTTAATGATTTATTTCTTTAGTGCGAGGTTGTTTAACTAGCAGTTAGTGTTTTACAGTGATCATAATTCATGACCTAAACAGCACAATTTACAATAGTAATTACCATTTGCAGAAAGTGCAACGCTTTGCATCGTGATCAGGATTATTATGTAATTAATCGGAAAACTTAATCGTATGCATATAGTGTACAATTGACATGGCAAAGAGTTGTATGATATACCTCATTTTAGCATTCTAAATAGTATCTACTTCTTAAAATACCGCATTGAAAAGTTTTTTATTAAGAACAAAATGTTAATTTTTTTTATTAATTTTTTTATATCTATTTTATTTTATTTATTTTTGATCTACCCAAATATTATTGTCTTCCCTCTATTTCAACGGCACGAACGAATAATAATAACTGTCCAATAATTAAAATAAGACGGTCTTTACATTTGGAAACGTTCTACTTACTTCTAAGTTCTAATACTCAGACGAATTTTTCTCACGAACGAACTGAAACATTCAATTACTCATTAGGAACCAGATTTAATGATTAATTAGCTGCTTCAAAAGGAACGGAAAACGAGATTTTTGATGGATGAAACGCTTGGATTATTCTTTTGTTCCTTACAGTTAATAAAGGAACAAAAATAGCCGCAAAATTTGGCATAACGTCGTGGATATCATTATTACAAGCGTTATAAAAAATTGTAAAAGAGAATCGTTATTATGTATTTTTTAAGATCTTAATTTTGTAAATTAATATTTTATGAGTAAATAGTATGTTATCATATACACAGAGAAACTAAATAGCAATAGAAAAGAGATAAAAAGATTCTTACAAAGAAATGCAGTAAAGAAGAAGTGAATGTTGGCAGGTTTTTATACTCAATTTTAATTTCAATTTCACAGCTTTCAAAGTTATGTATCAATTGCACTAGATTAAATTAAAATGTAACACAAAAAATATCGATGAAAATCAATTGTTCTCGTGTGACCCGTCCCAAAACTGAAACCTTCATACATACTCGTATTTGGTTGCATTGCATAACCGTATAACAGGGCACTCGAAAATTACGCTAGACTATAACTAATTAGAAAACATAATTATTTGTATTTTAATATTGTAATTGGGTTCGACTTTCATATATCATATGAAACTCTATAAATTACACTTTTATTGAATAGATAGGTCTTAACGTTGAATGTTGGAAATGTAGAATAATAACTACTGGTATGAAATAAAAATAAACGGATGGTTCCATTTGTCAGAGGGTTGCATTTGATTTCAGATCTTATGCCTTCTTTCCCTTGGCTCCATTACTGCAGTATTTGAGTGGTGTTCTGAGATTACTTCCTCCGTGTAATCCAATATCTTCTCTATTTCGTCATGTCTCCGGGCGACGATAGCGACGTCGCATATCTGGAGAACGACAGTATTCTTTGACCCTACTTTTCGGTTATCTTCGTGGCGTCTGGGGAATGTTTAATCTCAGGGCCGCTATTTTCAAATTCAGTTGCAATCATTTGATAGCAAGATGTGATGTGATATAAAATGATATATATAATTATAACCGTAGTCGGGATCAATATTTATCATGCATCATGTGTCGGCCTGCGTTACAGGAAGCATTGAAAATGGTACACCACACATGTAAGCATTATGGATGCTAACATACATCCGCTCGTTCATCTTTTGTTTCCATAAAAAAATAAGAAAATTTATATACAAAACCTCAACCGCACCAAGGTGTCCTTTTAACAAAATCTCATTAATATTTTTTGTTGACATAGCCATCCCCTTTCCTTTATCTAACAACAGAAACAATAAGGGGAGGATTCTATAGACTCGTTGTCATTCACGCCGATTTTTTACTCCCAAGTATGGCTCGTTTCTTCCCCTTTGTAAGGTACTTGTCTTACAGAATTCAAGTGATGACTAACGATAATCCATATCCATTATCCTTAACCCTGATATATTGTTTTAATTATTTTACTTTTGCAACACCTAATACATATTGTTATAAATATACACAATAAAATTTATTGTACAATAAAATATTTAAGTATAATTTATTGTCAAACAAAAAACTGATTAGCAAATAAGAAAGGTGCTGTAGACTTCTAATTCATCTGATGTAAAAGTCAGGTATTATCGCCATATTCGTTTGCCGTCCACAGTAAAGTACAAGTTCCCACGATTTTTATACCCCACCCCCCAATCTGACCTTTATACGTCAATAATTTAGACAAGCCTTCGTATAAAAGCCTTCACTAAACATAAAAAATAAATCTTCATTATAACATCAAATTATTGGTCATGGATCAATAATTTACATCTCATAGCTTGTCGTTTATTTCTCAGTACACAGCAAGCTGGTAAGGATTAAAACGATTTGGTGCATTATTCATCCACATAAAATGGGCGTATAATTTTTTCCCCCAACATTTATGACGAGATTTGAAATACGCGGGTTGGAATTCGTGTTTTATCGACTACATCTTTGATATAGTTGATTTGAGCGGTGGAGTATTTTATGATCGAGTTATGGATTTCCCTTGCGTTGTAACATCTTACATGTAGGTATTGAAACAATCCATTCGTACGTAACTTAAATGTATAAATAGGAAGGGTTACCTGAAGGTAAAATAAGGTAGGTAAGGTAAGTTTGATAAATCTAACTTGGATAAAGTTTTTCCAAAAGTTACTTAATATTATAGATATACTATCATGTGGGAGTTAAAAATATATCATTATATTTGAAGTGAAAACTTCTTTAGTACGGGGGTGACTTGAAATTTTATGAAACGAAACTGTCCAGTGGAGACTAGAGTTGAGCGGGGCGGAGCGGAACGGGACGAGGCGGAGCGGAGCGGAGTGAAGTAGATTAGTGAAACCTACATTTATCATCTTCCCGAAATTTTACATTCGTCTCATTATCTTGAAAACAAAAATTTTGAAGGTTTCACTTCTACCACGTATGAATTGCACACATTTTAATTTTTTTTTGCTTTTATCATCGCAGTGACAATTCAATTGTTTAGGGCACTTACGATTCTTGTGTTTCATATATTTCATATACTTCTTCCTTATTTCATGGATAAGCTATGATCGAAAATCATTACTGGGTTTAATTAATATTGTAACAAACAATAGAAATCGCAAAGTTGGGAATTTATTTATATGCAAAATTTGTGAATAATCAAACAAAAACAAGCACTTTCTTGAATTGTAACCCTTGTTATTTTTAACTTTTTAAAATAGTATTACATATATAGAGTGTACTTTTTAAGTTATTTTGAAGTCGGTTATTTTTTGTAAGTAAAATTTAGATTATAACAACACCAAAACAGCTAATGCTTATGCAACAGTGATAACATAAAACATTTTTAGTAGCTCACCTAAATCTCGGTGGCCCCATTCCTGTCACGTTTCTTGGCCGTATAGCAGTTTGCAGAGCCCTTGGTAAACAAGCATAACTTGAATGCAGTTTAATAAAGATGCGCTACAGAATATTACATTGTTATTATGTTCAGTTGAACTTAGACAGAACTTAGGCAGTAAAGGGAGTTTTGTGTAATTCGGGACTGAAACTAAATGTGTGTGACAGAAGTTTTTTGCGGGTCTTCTTGATAATTGTTTGTGTTATATAGTGTTGTTTATTAGTACATAACCGTATTTTATGTGTATGTGTACTTCCGTATGTATTTGAATAGGGGGCGTCCATAAATTACGTGATTTGTTTTAGGGGGGGAGGGGGTCGAGTCAAATCTCATCTAATCTTACGTTGGAGAGAGGGGGGGTCTCGGCAAATACATATCACGCAATTTTTTCTCTGGTTGAAACAAAAAAAAATTATACTATTTTGGTCCATTTAATCCAGATTGTACATGCTCAAGATTTAATCTTAAGCGTAATCGTAATACGATTAAGATCATTCACTAAATAAAAGCACGAAGCATTTTTTTTTTCTTTTTATAATAACAATCCAATGCGTTTACGTAAGAAACCCACATTTTGAAAAATCTCACGTGAGATTGAGGGATGGGGGAGGGGGTTGAATAAAATCTCACGACATCTCACCAGGGGGGGAGGGAGGGACAGAAAGTTTAAAAAAACACCTCACGTAATTTATGGACGCCCCCATACCTATTTGAATTATACCCACTTATTTTTCACTAGACGACAAATTATGAATATGTAATTTTTAATTGATTTTCCGCACCTCATAATCAAATCAAAGGTATTTTAATGTATAGAATTATCCCTTTCTAACAAGATACAATCATAACTCTTGACAAAAAGTAACCGACTTCAAAATTAGGATAACTCAAAAACTACTAGTCATATCTCGCTCAAATTTAAGTGTGACCAAATGCCAAACACCAGCTTTCGATTAAAAAAAGAATCATCCAAATGGGTTTGCCCAATCGAAAGTCCTGAGGTAACAAAATAAGGTTAAAAAAAAATATAGTCGATTTTTGAAGTCGGTTAAAAATAGATAATGTCATTACAATCTTACCATCTTCATACATTTCCACAAAACAGCATCTGAAACTAAAACTACTGACGGAATTAAAAGTCAGTATTTAAAATGTTTTTACCAGTCGAAATATCAACTTCTTTTATGTTTATATTCGCCAGTTTTGCAACTTCGCTTTGCTGCTTCGTTTAGCGAAGTCAGCTTAACAAATGCTGGTTGCGGGCAGTCGGGCACCTTGTCCACACTTGTCGCGAACAGGAAAAAACAAAGATAACGTCATGAGTGAAAAGTTAGGAACATGTTCTTGAAGATAGCCACAAACCTGCGTGTGATATATTGCCGCTGGTTTGAACTTAGTATTTGCTGGCAAGTGAAATATTTCAAAACAGACCGGGAACGAAAACAGCAATTACCTATCGAAAATGTGTTCTTAACGTGTAAAGGTACATAATGTGTATTTTAAATGTTTATTACCTGTACTGCAAAAAAAGTGTGTGCTTGTAATCTTTACGCGCGATTGAAGTAAAACTTCTTTGGCGTTGGTACGTATTACCAAAAAAACCGGGTAAGCGCGTGTCAGGCAATGCGCAATGTTAGGGTTCCGAAGTAGTAAGTTTATCGACTATTACACATTAACTAACTTATGCTCATATATTTCGCAAACGGACCCCTAATTTGAAAAATGGTTTAAGAAGAAGTTATTTTTTGTTAACAAATTATATCAGGATGCAACATGGATTGGGCAGGTTGAATTACACTTCCCAATCCTAAAAAGAAAGTCATGAACGTTTTTTATTGCACATAACATGACGTATAAAATTATATCAATATCGAATTAAGTAAGTAATAGCTTATAATAATACTTTCCACAACTTTTGTTAACGTGATCAAAACACATTACGTAGAACCCGCGTCGTGTAACGATTCGTCCAATGCCACTCAAACCACAATAAATGCTTAAACGGAACTCTGCTTTAACTAATTACTGCTAACTGTCCCCGTGACAATGCCATTTCACGCTATTTTAATTATGTACCCTCTTTTGTTCTAGCCCGTTAGAATTCTGTCAGCGAGGCTGACGTTAAATTGTTTTAAACTCACTACAATTAGTTGAATTATTTTGTGAGACTTTATTAATTCACAAGTTAAATTTCGTGCTACTTTTTTCATTTTAATTCCATTAAACTAAGGTTGAAACTTTATGAAATTTTGTAAAGTATCTCCCAAAGTAACTCATTACCAGATTTGTGTAATCTTTTGGCAGCGTAAGTAATCGCTCTTAGGCGACAAGCCCGTCAATAGTTATTTATAATTATGATGGAAATTAACGAAGAATTTGATAAATAGAAATCATTAAAACTTAGCATAAATTTAAATTAGGCACCTTCAAATTTACCGCAGATCTTCACAAGGAATTTTAAAGTGTAGATAAATTTGAAGTTGATTAATGTTAAACGCACATTTGCCCGCTACGACCGCGCCGCGGCGCCGGACGCATCGCATTTGTATGAAATCTGATTCTGTCATTCGCATTTCATACAAATGCTATGCGACCCTCGCGGATGGTGCGGACAAATGTGCGTTCAGCATAAGATGTATACACATGACAATACTATATACTCATAGAATATAGTTCTGAACCTTTAACATTAAAATTCAAATTAGTAATTAATCTGCAATTTTAAGCTATGGATGTATGTATGTGAGGTTTGTTACGGTGTCTGTATGGTCAAATGAGGAGGCTGGTGGTCATTAATCATTGGCGGGCATAAATCACCACAACTTAAGGACATTCACGACACTAAGCTGCTACTGAAACGCCCTGTCGTTATCATTTAACATTCGAATATGCATTACTCATTTCATCACATAACTGGCTCAAAACGAGCATTTCAAAAGGCAGATTCTACGAACCTCCGTTCTGTTATAATAATATTAAACTGATCGATTGACCCCAACATCAATATGGGTCAGGAAAAATAAAAACTAAAGAAACAAAAGCGATCCATACGCATTGCGTAAGCTTTTCAACCAAATTCTCGAGTTTTTCCAAGTATGTTGAACAAATAAACCCTGTAGTGTACGTACATATTTTTGATTCTCCTAAAATAATAAAATCACAAAGTAAACAATAGTAGCTAAATTTAGACGCCATACAATTTGGGGCACATAAATTTTATAGTGAATGGGGCCTTCTAACTTTGTTCAGTATAACAGAGAATACGTATGTCTTCAGATCCTAATATCATACTCGTAATATTATACTCTACGTACTACTTATACTAATATTATACTCGTAATATCTCCACTTACTACTTTTACTAATATTATACCTACTCGTAAATTTAGTTTGCATTTGGTATCCTCGAATACATGTATTTCATTTCATTTTAAATGTGAAATGAAAGTTTGTGAGGATTTTGTTACTACTTTACGCAAAAACTATTGAACGGATTTTCATGAAATTTAGCATAGAGGCAGACCATGATCTGAAATAAGCTATTAGGTACTTATTATCCCTGTCAAAGCCGAAGGCAGAGCGCTAGGATTACATAAAATTATTACCTTTCTACACTCCTTTTCCATGAAAACTTGAACTGTGCCAAACTTCATACACCTCTGCGTAATTTTTGTAATATTGGGTACAACGTTTTGCACGTATTGTTGGGTAGTTTAAACGCAATGATGTTTTTTTGCCAACGATGTACTCAACATAGTAATTTACAGATATATATGAAAAAATATTTTTTAGATACAGGGTTGCTTGGGAAAAAACAAACAAGATTTGATTGGTTGAAGAAGGGGTCCCGACAGTTAATCCTTCTATGGTGTAGTTGTTCAGTATTACTTTTTACAACATTCTGAACTTTTTTCTTTTTGGTTTTTGTACGCAGCCGGGTTTTTTTTTATATATTTTTTTGTATTTCTTATATTCGTTCGTGTTGATTAGGCGCGAACATGTATTCATTTATTTTTCTTAGATTTTCCTGACATCAGTACATTTTAATCCTTTATTCATATCCATTGTGTAAACAGCTTAACTCGTCCAGCAAGTCACGCGGCCAATTTAGTGAAATGGCGCTCGTGCGTAGTAATAGCTTCGTGCAAAGTCGACGCCGGTCATTATGGCGCAGGAACTTACTGCTTACGTACCCATTAAATTAAAAGAGTATTTTTATAACACCGATGGAGGAAACAAAATGTTCAGAAATGTTATTCAATTATCTTTTTGTGTTATAAAAGTTGCAAATGGGGGCTAAACACATATTAAATTGTGAGAATGGACATGTTATCAACTGGGGATCTTAATGAAACTCGGCTTATGTGGGAGAGAAATGAAATATGAATGAAAATTGGACTTTTTTGATCGGATTTCAACTCAGTACTTAAAAAAATCTTAGAATACTAACCCCAAGCCCCCGCCGGATGGGTGGCGGCTAAAACCGGCTCATTGGGGCCCCTCGGAAGCATTTTATTTTTGTAATACTGACTTTAATAGTTATTAATACCATTATTACTATTATTATGTCTTCGAGGGAGCCACTGGATAGCTACCAAACTTGCTTGAGTCAACTGTCAAACGACTCGTCGTGTTCCGGCTGGGTTCTTGAGAGACAGTTCTTGCTTTCTTTTTTTTCTTCTCTCTTTCTTGGCTGGTAAGCTTCAATCACTAATATAAGTGATCGAAGCTGGCAAGGCATCAGTGATGTCTTTGGTGTCGCTGATGTCCATGGGCGACGATGGCCGCTCACCATCAGGTGGATCGTCAGTTAGTTTGTCGGATATTTACATAAAAACAGTCAGTTTTACGCATCCAGTAGGAATTTCTCAGTTTCTCTGAATGAAACGTATTTTATACTGTATTAAGAGTACTCATGTGCTCTTGAAAATATTTGTTTTGGTATTCATGCCAATCAGTAGCTCGAGCACGAATATTTGCGAGAAAGTATTCGTATGGTTAACGTAAGCAATTTGTATGGCCTTTTTTCAAAAGCGCCCCTATCGTGCGTAAATGGTACTAAAATTGACAAATTGCTTACCTTAACCATACGAATACTTTCTCGCAAATATTCGTGCTCGAGCTACAGGTTAGCGGTTAAGGCTTGAAGTTATGATAATATCATCAGTGTTATGTTCTTAATGTTACAGGTAATGGATTCGTGTCAGACCCCGAATTGAAATTTAACACTTATACCGTAAACATAAAGTAAAGCAATTAAGTATCGCTTACAACCAAAGGAAGGAAAATTCATCAAAATAGGAAAGTTTTTGAGTTCTAAAGGAATCGATTCGAACTTTTCCGAGTTTCCCTTCACAAAACTTTTTAACATCCAAACAGATTAAATTACCCTTTGAATAAGTTACCGATAAATATTTGCTATCCCAAGTCACAAAATGAGACCGAAAATAAACCGAAGATCAATAATTTCAGTACATTTACCGTTTAACCAACATGACCTATCTATGTCAGTTATATGACACACTCAGGAATTTATTCCTTTCTTGCGCGATGAAAAGCGTCTGCGTGGAAATAGGTTATACCTACTCTTTTGTGTACCTCTGAGGCGGCTCCAAGCCCAACCCTTTCGTTAAAAATATTGCTAGAAGGTTTTACTGTGGAGCAATAGTGATGGGAATTTGAATTATTTATGAATCTGTTTATAACGTCTTTGAGTGTTTCACGCCTACTGGCTTGAAAATTAGCATCCCACAAGATTTTTGGAAAGAATTGTAGAATTTAGGGCCCACTTTAGGAATTTTGGGTACGCACTTTTTACTTCACAGAAAGCATCGTTGAATATCTTTTACTGTGCATACCTAGTACCTACATACAACTTTCTTTCTACTTAACAGTCTAATATTTGTAGTAGTGATTCTTTCCAGACGTACCAGACGATACGTTAGGACATGGAGGAGGATACGTAGGATAGGGTGGAGTGAAAAAAAGTTTCGAATTTAGAATTCCATGTATTACCAATCGATGCCTTGGCGATACATTGTAAAGTACACAAAATACTATCAAATTCTAACATTATCTTCAGGTGGCGCACTAACTCCAAAGATAACTGTACTACTGGGTGGAGTGAAAAAAAAATTTTCGAATTTAGAATTCCCTGTATTACCAATCGATGCCTTAGCGATACATTGTAAGGTACACAAAACACTGTCAAATTCTAAGATTATCTTGAGGTGGCGCACTAACCCTAAAGTTTTGCAAAAAAGTTATTTTTTGTCAAATATTGCATGTAGGCAAGCACCGCTTGTTATCTAATTTAACAGATCAAAAACACTTCCCCCGCCCACGCTCCCTTTATTAACCCTGTATTACCAAACGTTGCTAGGGATAATTAGCTGCTGAAAAACATAAAATTTTACTTTTTTACTCGTTTCTTTGGGGTTAGTGCGCCACCTCAAGATAATTTTAGAATTTGGTAGTATTTTGTGTACCTAACAATGTATCGCCAAGGCATCGATTGGTAATACAGGGAATTCTAAATTTGAAAATATTTTTTCTCACTCCACCCAGTAGTACAGTTATCTTTGGGGTTAGTGCGCCACCTGAAGATAATGTTAGAATTTGATAGTATTTTGTGTAATACAGGGAATTCTAAATTCGAAAAATTTGTTTTTTTCACTCCACCATAATGCATATCCAGTGCCGATAGCTCTAAAATCGGTAAAAAGTGGAAGAAAATTATAGTAAAATGAAACCTATTGCAAAAGGAAGAGAATATGACGAAGATTATAGGAAAAATAAATTACGGGCGATCTGAGGTCGGGAAGGGGGGGAGAGGGGGGGTTTAAGGGAAAAATGGTTTATTTCGATTTCCGGAAAAATTACAAGTCCTATTGAAAAAAATTGAATGGCAAAGTTTTAGGTAATAAAAAGATCTACAACTTTTGTTTTTACATTTTTTACATAACCTCAAAATTTATGTGAAAAATTCAAAAACCACGTTTTTGGTTTTTTATTTTTATCATTTACAAAAAATATTTTTTTTTCACGAAATTTGGTGAAAACTTACCTTTTTATGTCCTTAACATATTGTAATTTTTTTGATTCAAAAAAATATTTTTTTCACCTTATTTTGACCTTAAATCAAAAAAACACCCTTATTTTCAGTCGAAAAATCTGACGTCAAAATATCTGATTTTTTTAAAAATTTGATATCTTTTTGTTCGTTGGAATCTCTACTTTCTACTGGTATATAAAAACCTATGGTAAATGTTCTCAGAATATGCAACGAAACAACTACTATTTTCGCATGTTTTTTGCAATCTCGCAATCAATGGAATACGAATTTTTTTTGCGAAAATCTCTACTTTCTAATGGTATATAAAAACCTATACACTACTATGGTAAATGTACTCAGAAAATGCAATGAAACGACTACTATTTTCGCATGTTTTTTGCAATCTCATATGCAATCAATGGAATCCGAAATTTTTTTGCGAAAATAGTTGTCGTTTGATTGCATTTTCTGAGAACATTTACCATATTAGTGTATAGGATTTTATATACCAGTAGAAAGTAGAGATTCCAACGAACAAAAGGACTACCGACTTTTTAAAAAAATCAGATATTTTGACGTCAGATTTTTCGACTGAAAATAAGGGTGTTTTTTTGATTTAAGGTCAGAATAACGTGAAAAAAAACATTTTTTTGAATCAAAAAAATTACAGTATGTTAAGGACATACAAAGGTAAGTTTACACCAAATTTCGTGAAAAAAAAAAATTTTTTGTAAAAGATAAAAATAAAAAACCAAAAACGTGGTTTTTTGAATTTTTCACATAAATTTTGAGGTTATGTAAAAAAGTGTAAAAACAAAAGTTGTAGATCTTTTTATTACCTACAACTTTGCCATTCATCTTTTTTCAATAGGACTTGTAGTTTTTCCGGAAATCGAGATAAACTATTTTTTTCCCTTAAACCCCCCCTCTCCCCCCTTCCCGACCTCAGATCGCCCGTAATTTATTTTTCCTATAATCTTCGTTATATTCTCCTCCTTTTGCAATAGGTTTCATTCTACTATAATTTTTATTCGTTTCAAAAATTATCGGCACTGGACTAATAGCCCTATTATAAATTGCATTGTATGTGAGTGTATTACGAGTAGTAGATATGTACTTTTAGTAGTATAAGTTCTTGATACAATTGTGTAAATGAATAATTGTCTTACCAATATACCTAGTTATGGAATTGTAGTCTTCATACGGGAATAAAATGTTATACTCTCTGTAAAAAGGTCAATAAACCTTCAAACTGTTTTATATGCAATATGCATCACGTATATTCAAAACATTACACCAAACGAATATTACATAAACATACATTATTCACCCCTCTATTCATAAATTTAGATAAGACATTTGCTTTTCTGACACGCTGTATAATTTGACTTTTACATTATTCCTGTTTTCCTAACATTGTTATTTTACATTAAAATTTGACATTGTTATGTAAGAACCGAAAAAGCAAAACTAAAATACGTGAAACATGTAGGTATTTATCTATATTTATACAAAACACAAAAATGTTTGTACGGATGTCCTTATAAACTCTGAAACCATCCAACTGATATACCTCAAAATGGTTTCATTTGAAACGCAATAACCCGAAGGTGGTTTGAGACCACAAAAAAAAATGCATTAGGCATATTCGGTCCATTGATAAAGTCGATTTTCCCATGTGAAGATGGCGCATGGTCATGTCAACACTGATCTGTCATTGTCATCAGAAAAATAAGCGAAGTGGAACACGCTGAGTATTTATTTTTTCTTTATTATTTTGAAGCGATGGTATAAATTGACGTTTGAAAAGAGTTTCTAACAAACCAAATTCAAAATAAATATTTGACTTTGGCTTTGTTTATGATATCTGTTGTTTAATATGATCGTAGGTGTTTAAGTGCGTTTATTTGTCTTTTATGGTTACGTAGATATAATGATATTGAGATTACTGGTCTCAACTCAATCACAGACTTATTTACACAGTTTTCTACTGGCTGCACAGTGGGGAATGTTCTGAAGAGCTGTATAACTTGATATTTGTTGTCTAATACAAAGAAAAAGATAAAAAATAAATTTGGACTATCAGTTTGCAAAGGATTGTAATAACAAACTCTCAAATTCCTATGTTTTGTGCATAAATATTAATTAAAATTGTTATATTACGCAAATTACCTTACCTTATCAGTTAATTAACGACCCGCCCCTTACAGATTTGTACGAAAATGAGCCTATCTTAATAATTAACATTATTTTGGCTTACCCATTAGCACCCTACAGAAGTAGGAGGGTCTATTCTCGTAATTGGGAGACTTGGTACTTCATCACAGTGCTTCGAAGCGGATCGTGGTTGGCAGTGCAAGGATTCGTGATGACGTCTGGGTTACCAATGATATACTGCTTCCTAATCTTCTAACTAATATTATAAATGTAAAAGTTTGTATGTAGATGTTTGATAAAATAATAGATCAAATAATATAATAGATGTGATAGCCCCTTATTTAACTAGGTTATTCAATAAATGTGTAGATCTAGGTACTTTCCCAGATCTTATGAAGTATAGTAAGATTATTCCGGTTTTTAAATCTGGGGATAAAGCAGACGTTAATAATTACAGACCTATTTCTATTTTACCTACTCTCAGTAAAGTCTTTGAAAAAATTATATTAAAACAATTGCTGATGCACTTCAACACTTATAACTTACTCCACCCTGAACAATACGGCTTTACCAAAGGCCGTAGTACAACAGATGCAGGTGCTAGGCTTCTTAAACACATCTTTGAGGCCTGGGAAAATTCACAAAATGCCATAGGGGTATTCTGTGACCTGTCTAAAGCATTTGACTGTGTTGAGCACGAAACACTTCTACTTAAGCTTAGTCACTACGGTATCAAGAATAATTCACTCAACTTGATTGCGTCGTACTTGAAGGGTAGAATCCAATGTGTTAGTATAAATGATACCAAGTCATCGGGATCTCAATCTGTTATGGGGGTACCTCAGGGCTCGATTCTAGGCCCCTTTCTTTTTCTAGTATATATAAATGATCTGCCGTATTATATTAAGAAATATGCAGAGATTGTCCTGTTTGCTGATGATACTTCTCTTATATTTAAGACGAATAGAAATAAAATGAATTTTGACGATGTAAACAGTGCTCTGTCTCGTTTATCACACTGGTTTACTACAAATAATTTGCTGCTAAATGCTAAAAAAACTAAGTGTGTTGAATTTTCACTACCTAATGTACGGAATGTTAGTAAAAGCCTCAAATTAAATAATGAAATTCTAACTATGGAAAAATCCACGGTTTTTTTGGGTGTCACCTTAGATTCTAAACTACAATGGGGCACCCATATAACGGCTCTCGCGAGTAAGCTAAGTAGGTCAGTTTATGCCATTAGAAAGATAAGACAGTTTACTGATGTAGAAACTGCTAAACTTGTTTATTTTGCATACTTTCATAGTCTCATGTCCTATGGTATATTGATGTGGGGCTCAGCGGCTAACGTTAACGTTGATGCTATATTTATTTTGCAGAAAAGGGCAATCAGAGCCATTTATAAATTAAAATCACGCGAATCCCTGCGTGAGAAATTTAAAGAAATAGGCATATTAACAGTAGCCTCTCAATTTATTTACAGCAATATTATTTTCGTAAAAAACAACTTAGGTATGTTCAAGCAGAATAGTGATACGCATAATCATTTAACTAGAAACAGACATAATTTGGTTACGTCATCTTTTCGCCTAAGTAGGGTACAACGTTCTTATATGGGGCTCGGTGTACGTTTTTTCAATAAATTACCTAGGTCAATACGTGATTTACCTATCCAAATGTTTAAGAGATATGTGAAATCTCAGCTAGTAGGCAAAGGATACTATAGTATAAATGAATATATTAATGACAAAGACGCCTGGAAACTAATGCCGCATCCAGTTCCGCGTAGGTTAGAACGCAATATTATGTAACCATCCATGATTTTAAAAGATGCGCTGAGGAGTTTCTTTCGGCTTTTCTTCTCCTCCTTGACAAAGCGCCTTTCCGAAAAGCTGGTAGATTAAAAAATGACGTGCATAAGTGTATCAGTGATACCTATATGAATAAAAGATTTTGATTTGATTTGATTTGATTTGATACTCTTTCATACAAAATCTACTAAACAAATTTTCATGAAAGTTAGCACATGGGTAGACTATCATCTGGATAAGATATCTAGGGTACTTATTATGCCTGAAAGCGGGCAAAGTCGCCGGCAGAGCGCTAGTATGATATAGATGAATGTTATAAATACTTTTGGTTCGGTTTGTATTCAATTGAGAATAAAAGTACATATATATTTATTTAAGCTCGCCATACACGATCAAGCTGACTTGTCAAGTTTGCAGCGGACTTAATGCGGCATGTTTTACAATTTACCACGGTGGGCAGGAAGCGACCGCAGGTATGGGAAAAAGCGGCCAAGTGCGAGTCGGACTCGCCCATAAAGGGTTCCGTAGCAGCAAGTAACATAATATAAAAGTTCTTGAAGTTCGTTGTAACTTTGATCGAGGTAAATTGCGGTTTACGATTTATGACGTATTAAAAAAAAACTACTTACTAGATCTCGTTCAAACCAATTTTCGTTGGAAGTTTGCATGGTAATGTACATCATATATTTTTTTTAGTTTTATCATTCTCTTATTTTAGAAGTTACGGGGGGGGGGGGGGGGGGACACATTTTACCACTTTGGAAGTGTCTCTCGCGCAAACTATTCAGTTTAGAAAAAAATGATATTAGAAACCTCAATATCATTTTTGAAGACCTATTTATAGATACCCCACACGTATGGGTTTGATGAAAAAAAAATTTTTGAGTTTCAGTTCTAAGTATGGGGAACCCCCAAAATTTATTGTTTTTTTTCTATCTATAGTTTCGGAAAAAAGTGGCTGTGACATACGGACGGACAGACGGACAGACAGACAGACAGACAGACATGACGAATCTATAAGGGTTCCGTTTTTTGCCATTTGGCTACGGAACCCTAAAAATGACGACTAAAACTGAAAATAGGGCTATATTTGTGCATAATTATAGGTCAAAATCCCATTGGAATTTAAATCCTAGCTGCTTCTTCTTGCTAGATATCCACATTTTCCATTTTTCTGCAGGCACTCATGTATACGTGAAGGATAATGCAAGAATTATTGCCTTTTACGGTCTGATATTGATCATATTTATAATGATTTGTGCATTAAATAATAGTCTCACACACACGCACACACACACGGACGCGCGCGCTCGTTTACAGCCACACACATACACAAACTAAGTGGACTATTGCATATAAATATATTTTTCACAATTTTTGTTTAATGAATCTTAGTTAATACACCTAACGATAAAATCATGATCAATGACTTATTGTGCCCTGTAAAAGACGAAAGTGTTCAATAACTTTACTACTGGTGGTTACACAAAAAACCCATCGTGTACAATCATTACTTACGTTCGATAAAGTTCGAATGATACACAAATAGGTTATACATTTACCTGAAGTCTTTAGTAGTGGTGAGCAAGTCCCTTTAAAAATCAACAAGATCCTAAATGGATTTTTGAATGGCATGTGTGTATAGTACAAGATTTTCATAAATTTATCCAGTCCGTAACAAAATTCTCTATGAGGTTTACCTAACTACCTTTTTTAATCGAATAGCAAGTTTAACCCTCATCTAACTTCATCCTCTTTTTATTTGAGCACTGAGTTTACTCAAATTTTCTTGCTGGAATAACAAAAAAAAAAATTATTTACATCCTTTGTAAATAATTTTTTTGGCCGAAATGGTCTGCGTAGGAATTTACGTTTTCCTTAACAAAATACGCCCAGTGTAGCATGCAAATAAGTCTTTATGAATTAGGGAAGCCATCTTTCATCTCTTTCAGTGTGATTAGATATTCATAAGGCGCCAAGAGTCCGTCTCCTCCCTGTGTTTGCGCCCAACCCCAAACAATGAAGTTATATAGGTATATTCTTTGCGTGTAAACAAAGTTTTCGAACTTTGTTATGAATTTCCAAAAAAAATTAATGTTTCATTTGTTTTTTCTAGTGTTCTGCATGAGGAATCTTATCAGTTTTTTACGTTAATTAATAACTATATTAATAAATTACGCGAAATATTATACTTGAGGTAAATTGATATTTGTAAACTATATTTAGATTATTCACGGTTGGTACCACCGTTCCGTCGTGTAATTATGGCAACCCTACGTAGTACACCCACACCTTTATTTTGCTTTTGACTTATTATATTGAAGTAAATCTATTTACCCGACTGCCAACGAAGGGTTATCATAATATGTTAGGTACTATACATCTTTTCTAATAGTTTATGTATTTTGTCCATTCAACATTATCTCAACTAACCGGCTATTGGATATTTTGAACAATAAATGAAACACTGTTTTTTCAAAACTTTATTATTTCTTTATAATCATGTTTATCATTACATGTAGTTTATATTGTGCTGTTGCACATTCAAGTACCATTATACATACAACAAATAATTTTAATCTATTGTTACTTGTATACAATAATAAACTTTCGTCATAATAATAACTGATTGTATTAATTTATCGAGATCTCTCATTTCATACACTATTAAGAAAAACACTTCAATGAAAGATTTTGTTTGTTTTTACACCAAGTGGATTTATCGAAATGCTATCAGACAACATGTAAATGATTATGTACAATTATATTTGAATAATCAAATTTGAATAAATAAAATATTATTTTATAGTTATTTAATGACAGTATCTGTCTTAAAAGCACTTCAATCTCTACACACTGAGAGATTTATATTAGGACAGGGACAGGTAGCAATTACACTCTGTCGTTACAAAAATAAGTTACACCTAATTGAAAGAGATGTTTCACCACAAACGAGTAACGAGTCGGAAAATATAACGATACAATTATCGCTGTCTCGGTATGGATTATCCTCGTTAACAAAGTGCCCGAGATTATTTTTTCCCAATTTTCAAACTAAACTAATAAACAACGGAGCATCCTGACACAGGTATATATTTACTTAAAAGGATGCCCCCACTGTGTATAAATTGCATGTAAAAGAATGAGAGAAATAAAAGTATTTTTGTTGTTTTATTATTTTGTTAAGCAAACTAACTAACAAATAAATAAAATTGTCAGACAAATATTATTATGTCGGCTCGCTTATTAGGTACTATTATATCAGCCACAATCACTTGATAAAGCTGTAGTTTAGGTCAATTATTTAAACATTTGGAATGCAAACTTATATACAAAACAAAAGCCAGTGAATTGATGTCGGATTTTTTCATTTAAGAATTTCAATTACACTGCTAAATCACGATAGCGCAGTTTTTAACTTCTGAAGTAATTTGTCAGTCCATTTTCTTGCTGATAATGTTTCTCTTCAAATAATTCTTGTATGATATATTTCTATGTATATCTGTCAGTGGAAATATTTTTTCCTATTACGTGCCAATAATTCTCATTTTCTTCTCTAGTATTTTATCAAACAAACTTAAGATTTTAATTATACGTTTTAAACTTTTTATCCCTTCCAAAAAAAAATATACTTGTTCACAAAATAATATCATTTCACAGAACAATTCGGTTAAATGCATTTTGAAATAATAATCGTTATTTTTAATATTTTAGAACCACCGAAATATTTTTTTATTTTGAGTATGCTAACTCGTTTGATCGTTCGCGGTGAGACAAATCATAGATAATAATAATTAAAGAAAATATCGTTTTGTCTTTAATTTAATACATGTTTACAAGAGTTATATAGAAAGATTCTGCTCTGAAGGAAGAACGACTGAGTAGAAACAGCTTGTATTTTTAATTAAATAAATTCTCTTCTAACTTATTTGTAAAATATTATTCATTTCTAGTAATGATGCTTATAATTTCTATCCTAATGTATTATAGTTACAACGAGGTTTTATACAGGTCATTTGTGATTCTATCATTACTTTTCAGCATTATAAGTTATCTTACAGTGTTACCACTTTTTTGTGAGTGAAATTCCTTCATTTTCGACTTTTCACATTCTCAACATTTCTTCATTAAAAATAAGTCCATTTCGTCAAGTAGCAATAACGTTTTAAGCTTATTATTATCACTAACATTTCCTTCTCTTACATTACAAAACATCTCCGCTCTTCATCACATGACCTGCACAAAAGCCTTTTTTACAATATTTACAACATTTTAAGTGACCTCACAATGAGAACACTAATACTTACACTTTACATTTCTTAAAACAGAGTAAAGCTAATTAGAATGAATCGTATATCTTTACTCTTTAATACATTATATACACTCTTGTCTTAACATTTGCTTTATTGTAGTATTGTCACCTGATCATTCCCATTTCACATCTTTATTTGCCAAGTGTTTTCCGTGGCCTTTTTTTATTTTTTTTTATAGTGGTCATCATTGATATTTAGATTTGCTTCAAATCATGTAGTATCACTCATCAACAGTGTTTATAGAACTAATAAAGATAATAGCGACCGCTTAACAGAGAATTTCGTGATGAGAGCCAATAGTCTCATTTATTTTACCTTAAAATACTTTATATACAACTCTATACGAAACAAGCACGTCTACTTGCTCAGGGAATCATTAAATTTATATCGTACATAACACAACCCACACTATAAATAGCGAATATTCGGTTGTTTAGATTCACATTGGCGTTATTCATAATGTTTTTGCGTCACTAATGTCAATGTAAACATCGAAATTGGTAAAAGTATATTTACATGTTGATGAAGGTCGGTGTATGTCAGGAGAGCGCCACCAGGAGACCGATGAGGAGGACGAGACAATGCGTCACTGATGTCGGCGCGAACGCTTGCCCGCCACGCTGCATCGCCGCAGGGTATTCACCTGATAAAGGGAAAATCGAGTTTGCTTCTTTGGCAAACATTAAAACTGCTCTGAACAATACCCATAAAGAGAAACATAAAATATTTACATAACAAAATGTAGAAAAATAGTATACATTCAAAACAATTTGTAATAGCATTTTTAAGATTTTGTCAATCACTATCTGAAAAGGCACTATATTGAAGATAAGATATTAATTTGTTTTATTAAACAATAATTATTATGAAAAGTATAAAATAATATGAAAATAAGATTTTGACGGAAGAATTTACTGAGTAGCGATTAAGATCAGAACCTGACAAATCGTAAAAGGCAACGATTATTTTCAGGGTTGACAAAGAATTTGTCTATATCGCAATTTGAAGGGATAAATGGATGACATCACTTCGTAGGCGTGGCTTGAACGAGTCTAACAAAAAAGTGCTACGGCCGTTCTATCTCCATTTATTTCTTTGGGTAACATTGACAAATTTTTCGCCCTTGGACAACATTCCGTAAATTGGTTTATTCTAAAAATACTACGAGAAAGTTCAAGAGGAAATTTCGAAATAAGTTTTTTTATGGTATCAGTCTTCGACAACAGTCAAAATATCTGTAAATAGACTAAGACCTTGGGCTGATTTAGGGAGGTATCATTTACATTATTTATTATTGACTCAAATTGAACATAAAGAGCCAATCGTTTGCAGAGGGGTTTAATTTATTGTGATACTGGGCTTAGTTTCAAAATTGATTAATTCACAGTCGGCTATGCCTTGTCTAGTAAACTACTATTCCAACTGAATAATGTCACTGTTAAAAACTAATAAAGCTTATCTAAATTACGATCGCGAATTTTATCACACTCACAGAAACATTAATTTAAAAATCTTGGTTAACTGTACGGTATTTAGGCTCATCACGGCAACCCACGCCCAATTACACCCTTGTAGTTAATAAAAATTATAAAGGAAAGCATTTAAAGGAACGTTCCATAACGCTTCATTTGTTTGATTCATGGTCGTCGTTGTTTTAACGGTAATGGCCTGAATCCAACCTTTTTCTCTAAAGGAGTTTTAAAATTGTATTTTCCCTTCCGTTATCTAAGTGAGGTACTTTGTCAAAAAGATTAAGATCCTCTTCAGATAAAGTCAGAATGTCTGATTATTATTGCACATTTTAACACTTCAAAGCGTTAGTGATGTCTAAGTTTAGGATTTTTTTCTGTTGTCAGCCGGCCTTTGCTAGTTGAAAATATTGGCTAGATGTTCTTATGTTAAGTAGGTAACACAACATTGATACAAGTATAGTTAAGACAAGTATAGTTAAGCTCCTTAACGTACTCAGCAAAGAAACGAATGCTCGAGAAATAGAAAGACCTTTCATTAATTCTTGTCACAGGCAGGCCACAACTTGGACGTCACCTAGCGCTACTTAGCTTTTTCAATCATTAATGATTAATCTTTGATGAATTAAGTTTTGAGTACTACACTCAACTAACAAAAATACGAAAAACTAGCAGACAAAAATAGCAAGCAAATAAGAGTTTTTTTTCCACAAAATTTACTTTCACTTGTCAACGAAATATAAAAAAAAATAGTAAGATTAATAATAAAGAATTTTAAAATCACCATTTAGCACGTGCACCACAATACTTTTGGCCTGCGCGTTGCTTGGGTTGCACTGATAGGTCCCAGAGTCGGAAGGCCTAGCTTGCTGAATGAGCAGGAAAGAAGTAGTTGTCTCTCCTTTCTCCGTCACGACTGATACGCCGCCTCGTGGAGAGTCGTAGCTTATGATCTAAGAAAGTAATAGTTTATCAGAATAAAGGTAGCTACATCGCGATCGTAAGGATCATGAGACCCAAAACACAAATCAAACGTAACAAAGATTTATTGAAAGCACCAAATGAAAATACACATTAAGTTCTAGAAAACTATCTGCACATAGATATTTTACAAAATAAATTATATACGTATTATCAAATGCTATGAAAAGTTATACTAACCGCATCGTTATGATTCCAAAAAATATATGCAGGCGGTTCAGGAGAGTACAGAATGACGCATGTCAAGTTTATTGTGCTGCCCCGATCGATGTAGAGGTCGGGCCCGCCAATTATCTCCGTTGTTGGTTCTAAAGTATGAAAAATAATATTAACATACAATTCAAAACGTATATGAGAAGCAAACGCTCGTGTAATAAAAGATGAAGCTTTAAATCATGAAATCTTTAAATCATAAAACCGGAATGAACCATTAAATATAAAAAAAAAACCTTTATTGAGTGTAATGAAAACTAGGTTAGATTTTTATTCAATCTCAACTGAAACTACTGAAAGTTATCGTAAAATTAAAAACCAGTGAAGGAATATATTAAAACTATTCACGCTAATAAAACGTCTATCAAACGTAGCTGTCCGGAAAGAGAAAGAAAACGTAAGAAAGATTCCCCTTTCCGTCATAGAAAGAAATTAATTTCAGTCACGAAGATGTTTTTTTTTCGTTCCCTAAAGTTGTCGCCTTGCCGTACTTTTATTACTTGATAATAAACGCCCTGTGATAAACATCGTTAATGTCGACGATGTTTATAACAAGACATTAATCTGCGGAATTGAATCGAGACACCGTCTTCATTGTAATTAGGTCAGAATTTAAATAGCCGTTAGGATTTACATTGTGCTTGATTTAAAAAGTTATGGCTTTGTTATGTTGTTTTAAAATTAGATAAAAAGTTTCGTAAACTACTATTAGACCTCTAAACTCTAAAGTATACATTTGGGTGCATCAATTTGTAAGTCTAGTAATAGCACAGAAGATAACATAATAGTACTTAAAATAAGACTATTAAAATTATGTACTATTATTTCTTCTGTGGTAATAGCAGTAACTTTAGTCAAAGCTTTGAATAGGTATTTTAATAATTAAGTATCATTAAAGTATTTTATAAATAGTAAATGAGATACTTTAAGTACATTATAATTAAGTTATTATGCTTACAAAACTGAAAAAAAAAACATAATTTTCCTGCAGTTATAAGAATATAAAACAGTCTTTAAAATAATCTTTACATACTATTATTTTTGCAGCGATTAAAACTGATTTTAAGTGGGGGACCGGGGAAGGCAATTCAAACGCTAAACGGCCGCATGCATAATACATCAAATTATAATGTCGTAAATACTCTAAAGGCTATTATTTTTCTTTTCTCTTCACTGGCGATTCTGTTTTGTTGAGTAGAAAAGCAATTATATTACCAAGTATTTAAATTTATTAGCACTTAACTATAATCCTAACTAATGAGTTAACGATAATGTAGTCTAGGATAGTAAAAGGCACTCATTCAGTGACAATTAGCTTAGTATACGTAATAATAATTCATTCTTAAGTATAGATGTTAAGGCAGACAAATATAATAATAAACGCTTACACACTCTTAATATAACGTTAATGTTCGACTACTGAATATTATATTTCAACATACCGACAACGTGTAGATGTATAAAGTGGCTCATGTGAGGGGTCGTTGATATCTGACACTCGTAGATACCAGAATCCCTGTGCTGCGGGTACTTTATCTGAAACAAGATTGTTTACACGTTCATAGGGCGCCGTGAAATTCATTTATTCAAGCAGTTGCTTTGAAACTTCAGCATTCATCTCAAATTTCCGCCCTCCGGATTAACATTTATGAAATTTTTTAAATATTTATATTCAAACAAATATTTCATTAGTCTTTCTTTGCTTTGATTAATTGGGTTATAATGAATAGTACAACAATATGGAAAAAAGTAATAATCAGTTTGATGGCAGATGAGATTCGAAGATTTCAAAACACCACTGTTTTAGTTTTAATTGTACATACCTATTTAGATAGACTTAGTTTTTTATATACATACTTGTGTGTATAATGTATTATATAACCTTATAAGAAATATTTATAATTACCTGTAACGTCCAATCTTCAGAATGTGGCAAGTGAATTGCTCTGAAGCGCTGGTCGCTCGTATAGGTGTACCGTCCCACAGTCAGTAAATGGATGTCTCTGTGACGTACCCACGACACTTGCATGTTTAACTGCAATAAAATATTATTGTTAATATTTATTAAATTACAATTTAAATCCTATCCTAGCTACTAACTGTTAACTAGCAACCTGACCTCGTTTTGGTTCAGGGAACAATCCATTAGTTTACTAATAATATCTACCCGTATAACAAGACTAAAGGAGTTAGCAAAATTCGTATTTTGCAGAATTATATCAGTAAGTATAAATCCATAATAATAGTACGTATTACGAGTAACTAATAAAAAAATTATTTGACCGGAAAATATTCAGTCAAACCTTTATAAATCAAAAGAACAACAAACAAGCCTTTGCAGCTTCAAGTTGTTTCTCGGATGATAATATAATCAACTAAATTCAGTTGTACCGAATTTAAACATTCAGTGTTTGTTGTAGAAGGTCTGATTGATTTAATTTCCTAGAAAATCCTTGTTAATATAATTTAGAGTTAAACTTGTTACTCTGAATACAGCCAATACCTACGGAGATAATCATTTAAACGGAAATTGTTAGAATTAACGGACATTTGTTTACAGCAATTTAACTTTGGAGTAGAATTGTACGCAGGGTGAGATCCATAAATCCATGGATATATTACTGTATCTGGATTGCAGACTTTGTAGAGGTATCTGAAAATCGATGACGTCATAGCGGACTGACCATTCGACCAATCACAGCCCGCATTGAGGTTGTCCTTCATAATTGTAGGGTGTCCACACTTAGAAAATTATCCATCACATCCTATTTTGACATGGTCCTTCAAAATGTTTTCTATAGGTCATGTTTCTGGTGGTTAAAACTGCTACGCGGCGCCGCGTCGCAGATAATATGTGTCCATGCCATATCCATATAATTGTGACTATAAGTTAGGCGTCAGTTTTATTCGGATAATTTTAAGTCTGAGCAAAGCCTAAGTTCGCTTTACAGATTCGCTTCACACCCTTTAGAACGCTTTATGAGAAAATAGACATCTCCAAACAAAATTGTTAGCGGAATTTCGCTCAGCCGGTAGGTAATGTGTTACAAGTTTGCGGTGGTATAAATTAGAGTTGGTGGAAGATAAACTTGTCCTGTAAGAGACCTTTATTCGAGAAAATTTGTTGTTTACGTGATTTTATTTAAATTGTTTACAATTTTTACTCAAAGCGTAAATAATATTACTTGAATTTTAATATGTTGGAATAAGAAGTCAAGACCGACTGATTTATTATAGCACAGCCTCACTAGAACGTTGAAGTTTGCACACAGGTGTCGTTTAAATTGTGAACAAGGTGTTGGCAGGAATTTTATTTTATATTTTATATTTAATTAGTTTTCTCGCTGAAATTACATTATTCCTAGGATATGAAATACAGAGGATTTGTCTCGGTTTTATTAAATGAACACTGTAGAAGAAAGAGGCATTATGTATTTTCTTTCACGTGGGGTAATTAAAATTATTAATAACGATTTTGATGTCTTGAATTCCCACGGGATGGGGAATAGTATTGCAGTCACTAAAGCCAACCAAGCTAGATAGTAAAGTGGCTTTTAGAAGTTCTAAATTCTAACATAGTTTGACAAATTGACATCAGGTTCCTTTAGGTATTATTATGTATTCTGTGCTTTAGGTAAGTTTTGTTACAGTTTGGTTATACCTATATACGTTGGAGATCATAAATTGGAACGTCAAGCCGGAATATGCTTGGGTGTATTCGGATGGAAGTCGAAGATGGCAGTACTATGTAAATTGTCTATTGCCATTTGAGTAAACGCCGTAGCTGAGATAACTGATAAGAGGCCAGCCAGCACTGGGCCTTCTGGAGAAAGACTCCGGGCTGAGCGGAACGCAACGTGTGAATTATTTATTGTTGGTTATTCTAATGCCGTACCGCGCTGTCCGACTTCACCGCGATCCATTAGTGATTGGTTACTTTATTCGAATCAAGATGTATTCAGAGCCGTGTCTATCGGTAGTAATCACGTATTAAATTAGCAGCGAGTGTAAAACCAGTGTGTTTCTGACTAAAATTATGTAAACGCGCACTTTCTTATCATTTTCCGAACCACCCACTTCTCCGATAATAAAGAACATAGGTCTGTGTCAGAAAAAAGTAAATGATATTTATATTTATATATTATGGTATTTGTGCTACAATGAATCCTGAAGCTAATTAAGTTAGTTATCCTATCAAATCAAAGCTTGGTTAGATTTCCAATCCGGCAAACTTTAAAAATTAAAGTTTGGGATCGGAATATTTACAAATCTAATTTATAACATACTAAAGATCATAGACGACATAGCCGTTAAATTATATCGTTGGCTTTCGGTTGAGAAAAGGTCTTCAGTCATTTGAGTTTGTCAATAACTCCACCTTTATGTACATCATTACTGAATACATTCTCTCCCTATAACGTCTGAATATCTATATAGCCGATATCCCTGAACAACCGTTATTGGTAAAGGTATTAAAAAGCGTACAAATAATACGATAAGTATCGTTGAAAAGAGAATCGGCAATATCATTTGTGTTATGAATCGGTTCGCAGGGAACGTTGAACTACGTTGTTATCTTCTGAATGGTTTCAAACCACTCGTGAGGGCGATCTCGTTAACCTTGTTATTTATGTGGGCGATGTGGCTATACCCTAATGAGACTTTTATTTATAAAGTTGTTGCACAATGGCGACTTTAAACTTCCATTGTGCCATTGTTAGGTTTCATTTTAAACGAGTATTTTGTGGTATACCGCTATGTAAATTGGACGTTGGCTGAACCGGGTCTCATTACTCCGAATGTAGGGAATATACGAGCTCGTCGCGAGAATGCAGCGTCAGTTCGCACGAAATGGCTCGGTCGCGTGCAAGCTTCATCGACTAAATGGAAGTGGAATTTGTTTTGTAAGGTTTTTCGGTGCTGAGGCAAAATTTTCGTCCAACTAATCGTTTATGTTGAGGTATAATTTCTGAAGCTATTACTGTGGTAATTATATTGAATCTTGTTTCACGCAAATTAGGTACCGGGTTAAGCTCTAATTAAAATTTATCATAATGTTATGTATAGGTGAGGTATTTGATACGCATTTGCTTATCTAATTAATACCTTGTATCGGTAGTTAGTCCCTATACATAGGTACTATACTAACTACACAATACGTAACCCACATAACAGTGTCGATTCGATGTAAAAGCGGGTATAAATAAAAATATGTACAGTAGAAGTATTTCGATTGTTGTTTATGGTATGTGTAAAATATATTGGGGTTTAACCGCTGTTTGTGGGGCTACTTTGTTGGCTTATTTATGACGGTATTTAGCGCTCGAAGCTGACGCTTGCAGGGCAAATCGAACTCGTTTAAAACGTCACGAGTTGAGCCTTCATGTGTGCCGTTTTATTCACTTACCTATGTATAGATTACTCTTCCCCGAGCAGTGATCCTTAAGTTTAAAGTCGGTTTGTTGCACGGATGGCGCGAATTAGTTCTCCGTAAAGTTTTCAAAGTTATGTGAACTATGCCAATTTGCATTTGACCAGTCTGCTGAAATATGCTCTAGGTCTTTTCCGTTATAAGACACCCGTGCCTTGTAGGTCATTAATGGGTTGCAGCCAGCATGCTAAACTATGTCCTATAACCATCTCGTTATTGGAGACTGGGTAGTATTGCTAGAAACTTTCAAGGTTCATCACCAAAACACTCACCGTCTTATTTCCTAAGTTCTTCACTCGACAGTTCAGGTAAGCGGTCTTGCCGAGCAATGCGGTGACGTTTTTCGACATCGCCAGGTCGAAGTAAGGGCCAGTTCGCGGCGTAGGCCTGGGATCGGCTACCGCAGGGCCAGTCCGTATCGCGTTCTCGATCGTGCCGACAGGGGGCGATGTAGCTGATGTGTTAGCCGGCACTCCCTTTCCGAGCTCGCGTTGTGCTGATAAAACTGTGGACAATAAACATACGATGTAACAAATTGTTTTAAATAATGCTCAGTTTTTTGAAGTGAAAACTTCTTTAGTACGGGGGTGACTTGAAATTTTATGAAACAAAACTGTCCAGTAAAAAGAGAAAAACACATAAATTCTAAAGGATAGGAAGCATTTTACAGGGGTAGGGTAGAGGAGTGAGGGGTAGGGGAGCGTAACGGAGCGGAGCGGAGCGGGGCAGAGCGGGGCGGGGCGGGGCGGAGCGGAGCGGGGCGGAGCGGAGCGGGATGGAGCGGAGCATAGCGGAGTGGAGTGGAGTGGAGTAGTGAAACCTACATTTATCATCTTCCCGAAATTTTACATTCGTCTCATTATCTTGAAAACAAAAATTTTGAAGGTTTCACTTCTACCATGTGTGAATTGCACACATTTTAATTTTTATAGACCGCTCTGTGCTTCCCCTACATCTGTGGTGTTGACGAGATCTAAGCGACGAAAGTACAATGGAACTTCTGGCACTAAATGTGTCGCTTCACGCTTGTCCCATAGGACAATTCCGAAACGTTTGGTGAAATTACTATATCCTATCATAGGTAACATAATAGACCACGATTTTCAAGCATTTGATTGTAAATCACTTTTAAAATAATCATTTATTTCAAGGCGTGTAATACATTTAATGATAATATTGTACTATAACATATCGAGTCTTGTACTCTTATTACTTGAAGGCATTCCACCATTGTAACAATTGCTAACAACACATTTAACGACTACTGACAAAGTTCAATGACATGTAGCTACTTCAGAACTTATTTTTTTATCCCTCACATCAACTTTTAAATTCATAGCACCCACGATAAGAGCACGGTTGCATGTGCACTTAAAAACAAAAAATAGAGACGTTGAGCAGCTGTTTTTTTTATATAGCCTGAAGGGCAGACGAAAACATACGGACCACCTGTTTCTTTCTATAATTAAAGAAAGTGCGGTTTTCTTTTTGGCCAGCAACAGATTAGCGATACCTTTGATTTTGCAGATACCCATAGCCATTAGCCATGACTCTTTAGGTATTGTCCATCTGTTTCTTTGCATTTGTTTGTTACCTATTAACATATAGAATAGTAATTTATTTACTTGCTGTTTTCTTTCTGTTACTGGGTTGCCTGGAAGAAATCGCTTTAAAGCGATAAGGTCGCCCATTGTTTTGTATTCTTTTCTTGTGCTCTTATGAATATTATTTTATGGTGTACAAACAATAAAGTGTTAAATAAATAAATAATAGCTTTTTTATAGCACTCCTGAGATAAAATTCACCATTGTAAGTTAAATTACAGTCGTAATTCTTGTAGGTTCCCATCTCTATTTACATCCGGAGTATAAAAGGTCCTCAAATCCGCCTGCGAATAAAGAGGGAATTTGCAAAATGACTGACATGCGTCCTTATTTTGCTTCCACATTAAACGCCATATCCATAGATGGCTTTGGCGCGAGGATTCCACTCGAGTCTTTCGCCCCGACGTTAAGTGATTAAGAGCGGTTGGGGGCTCGTTCTTGAGGAACAAGGGTTGTGTAGGCATTTTTAAAAAAGCATTATCATCGTGTTCGTATTAGTAATAAAACTGAGATGCCTTTTGAATACCTTAAATTTAGTTATCAGTCAGAAAAATACCGGTAACTGTTGTTAACTGACAGAAAACGCACACCTTTACCAGACTCAGAAGCACGAAATTTTCTACTTCTTATATACATATAGAACGATATAATATAGAACGATTTTTAGGGTTCCTTACCTCTGTCTGTCAAGTAAGTCTTGGATGACCCGCTTAGATTATACATATAAGACTTATTAGATTGCCCAAATCCATTACACCTCTCGGTACAGTACAAAAACAAAACAAAAAAGCAATACTAAGTGATGGAATACAAATATTATACTTACTATTCCTTTCACCCGCAGCTAATGCATATTGTTTCAAAACCCCCCCACGTCCCCGGATCGCCCAAGCACAATATTTGCTAAACGTTTCGAGGACTCTCAACCATAGGCCGAAAAAAAATACGACAACGAAGGTAATATTAGGTTACTGATAGAACAATGGAAAGATAATATTAATAGTAGACTAAAGAATATTTAGTAATCTTTCCTTCCTTATCTTTCGTAATGCTTCCTACCTATTTTGTAAAGCATTTGAACGATAGAAATCCAACACATAATTAGGATTTTATTTACCTCCGTGGGGATATAGAAACTAAGAAATTAAATTATGCGGTACTGAGAGAGAGAGAGAGAGAGAGAGAGTAAAGTATTGTAAGGTATCATGTATTTTTGCAAAATAATAATTATAACTAAGTAGGTATATTTGATTTAGTGTTAGTATAATCATTGTATCGTCACAATATGTAAAGGGAATCATATCGTTACTTTCAACTAAAATGATGCATTATTTGAAAAAAAGAATCTTAATAGTTCAATAGATATTTTAAATCAGTGCAGGTTTAAAGTCGATTTAAAATTAGCAGATGTTCGACTTAGAAACAGTGCACAGAAAAATTGTGTCGTGTCGTCACAACTGAGTTGTGGTGTTATAAATTAATAACTATATGGAATGTCAGTCTGTCCTTCTTGTAGTACACAATGCCGCACAACTAATGTGGCAAAAAGAAAGGCCATCCCCTTATTGCTATTATACATATAAATGCTGTCTTCTACTTTGTGGTAGGATTCGGTCGACCTACTTAAAAACATGTTAACCAAAAATGTTGTTAGCTAATTTACGAATATTCGACACCATCCAATGTCCAAACGTCATAAGATGACATACTCTGTAATTCTGTATTAAGTTATTAGAAAAAAGTATGTAAACATATAGCATTATGACACGAACCTGTGGTTTATATAATGCTTATCTATGACTGTATGTAACTTTTGTTATATGTTAAATAAATTAAAAAACGAAGTATTAGTAGATTTTATTATAGCCAGTACCACTAAACAGCAGAAAGTTTAGTGATAATGAGTTTTCTCTCATAGAGTACATATTTTTATTGTTGTACATTATCAATGCAAGGTTGAGCTACTTTGCTAAAAGGTTTTATTATTTTACACACCCTGCTGTGTGATAGTGGGGAGTGCTGTAGTCATCTGACAATATTTTACTATGACGTCATAGCTTGGCCGTCTCTATATATTTATTTCAGTGTCATTAATAAGAGTTAACCAACGATGAAATCAAAATATCGCATAATTACTTTGTCGTTAAAATATAATTGGGATTCTCAGATTCCTCCGTAGAAGCATTGTAGAACATGACATGTATCGAAATATATTTGTTGTAATAATAAATGCAAACCTTTCTATTCAGTATTATTCAGTCAAGTGTTAATTTTGGTTATGCCGTCACTTGTTCACCTCTTTCCGTTTTGAGAAAACTGTTTTACTCTGTTTGTCTACATTTAATTTCTTTGTAAAATACCCGTGTTCAAAAGTAAAAATATAGTCTAACAATTTGAACAATATTAAATCTCAACAATATTAAATTCAAACTAATAAAAGGGTTTCTAAAGACTAGAAAACCCCAAAAACTCTTACCCATTGTGTGACTCCGATCGCGCTAGTAAAATATTTGCTTTGCGTCACAGCTTTCATGCTGAGTGCTTTTACGTAGCTACTTTATTCTTATAGAGAATTAGATCGGTACATTCGATATAATACTCTACAAGACTCTATAGACTTAAATACATTACAAGTGAAAAATGAAAAAATCTTAATATATATAAATTACGTGTCACGCTGTTTGTCCGCGATGGACTCCTAAACTACTTAACCGATTTTAATCAAATTTACACACCGTGTGCAGTTTGATCCAACTTGAAAGATAGGATAGCTTACATCTCAAAATAAAATACTTTTGACCGAACGAAGTCTGTCCCGGGCAGCTAGTATAAAGTATAATAAAGGTTTGTTTACAGTGTACGTCCCTGTGATATTATTTTGTAATCGACAGCTAATTTCCTTCGTAGGCTAGTGTTAATTTCCAGATCATTATAAACATTTAATCTCTAAGTATATTATGTTTTATAATAATAGATAGAAATAAATAAACTCCTCTCGACTTAACAGTAACAATCTGAATTATCGTACTTCAGGGCTTCACACTTAACAAAGAACTCAAAGGTTTGTTACCTGCTACCTTCACGCATGAAACTTTAATGAAAATCCAACGCTAGGGCACCAGTGAAGGTCATACTCGTATTATTAGGCGTTCTTACTTTGTTTATTTAGTAATTCACGAACTTGGAATTCTATTTAACCGTTTTATAAAATAACGCCCTTATTCATTAAAACAAGCATAGTTATAGACGGCGTATAGTGTTTTGTTTCTTTCACTCTTATGAAAAAAGATAACGATATAATTCTTGACAAAAAATAACTTCAAAATTAGGGATAATTCAAATGCTCCTCGTCAGATTTCGTTCTTTAAGTGGGACTATATGACAAGCATTAGCTTTCGATAAAAAAAAGAATCATCAAAATCGGTTCACCCAGTCGAAAGTTCTGAGGTAACCAATACCTATAAAAAAACCGTCGAATTGAATGCCTCCTCTTTTTTTGAAGTTGGTTAAAACATATTATAACAGCTAAAATAGGTTTATTATGCGTTTATGAATAAGGCCGTAAAAGTGTTTAAAGCACATTATAGAATAAACGATTTTTACTGTAATTTTAATCTTTTATTATTAATGACATGGTATAATTGCATTGATGGATCTGGTCGTTTCACGCATTAAATTTCGGATTAAATCGATCTTATGGCCTATAAAAATATTCAAGAAATCTTTGAATTTGATTGAGTTTGCTATGTACTATGTATGGTAAGTAAACATTTGTTTTCTTTTACTGCCAAAACCGGTAAAGTTATTTGCTTAGCACACATTCCAATATGAACAAAAATGAATATATTATGAAGCTGTAAAAAACGCTATGATTTCAAGCATGCATGTATGTATACTATATTCGTTCGTCTATTTACGCAAAAGATACGAGTACTTACAGTACATTCAACATACAGTCCGATACTATGTTAGTGTTAAAATTATACTAACAGACTAAGTTTGACAACAGCTCTAATATATGTTTATAAGCGTCTTATACCAGTATCTTATGACAAACTCATTTGCGTTTAAAACGTGTCTTTGTGGTTTATAACTTTGAATGTTACTCTAGCGGAAATAAGACATAACTTATAGTATTTCGTGTTTCGTCAGTCTTATGTACCAAAAGAAAAAAATGTTACTAATCTATCTAGCTAGATTCTTTTGAGATAGACAATCCTTTTTGTCGTATTTTGTGATTTAAAAAAAAGGTAGGAATAAAATTAAAAGTACCTATTTAAGCATGAATAATCATTTCAAGAAAAAACTAGTTTTTGCTTACTATTTTTTTTAATAATATTCAGTTAAGTATTATATAAGTTTTAATATAAGTACCAAGATTGTTAACCAAATAAGACTCGTCTTAAAAAGCAGACTATAAGTACATTTTCGGTAGTGGAATTGTGAATATTTTATCAGAATATTTTCTTTGAAAAGCGAAATGCCAAACCAGAATGCACGATGCTAATTGGCTTGTGCAAGGACACTTAGACTCAAGATAATCTCCAACTACCACTAACTGTGTCCTAAATAGAGTTTCTGTACTAAACAAAGCTTCGTATTATTAATTAAAATGAAGGCATTCATGTTAAAATTTTGAATTTAAAGAGAGATTTAATAATGACTTTTGAACAAAATTTATTTTGTTTTTGCTTATTTTTATTGGTGGATTCTTGTTTTAAAAACTTGTCTGATTTTCAGTTACTGCCTGTACTCGCACGCGAAACAACTACGTGTACTTACACCTAAAAAAAGTGCTGATTATGAATACACTTGCAGTTTTTCAATATATTTCATAAACTCGCACATTCCTCGCAAGATATCAGCTAGCCCCTCCGTGAGCGTCCTCTTGTCAGTACAAGTACTCGTAATATGTATGTAGGTACCTGTAGGACGTAGGTACTCATAATAACAACCAAAATAGTCGCCTGACACTTTTGTTAGGTTTAGGGGTTCTGTCAAAAATGCACGGTGGGACCTCATTTTTGACATGATATCAAATCATACTTCAATATCATGTCATTCAGAATCAGTCAAACAGAAAAACACGAACTCGTTTTTTTCCTTTGTTTCCGAAGGGCTCGGCGTTTTATGGAAACCATAACATATTTTTACTTTATTACTGAAACTACTCGTATGTTACGTAATCGGTAACCACCTGCGCTCAGAACATCATAAGCAAACAAAATTTGCGGCCATATTTTATGCTTCGAAAATAAGGGTAGGCTATAAAACGTCCGAATGAATTTTTTGCACCAAATATTTTTTGCAAAATATGATGATAACATTGACGTTTTATACAAAAATCTACTGAATGTTATGTACTTCACTTATATTATTTTACTGAAGTTTAAAATTATTATGAACTTATTATGGCTGTTATAGAATACAATGTACGGTACCATTAGAATAGGTAACTGTAGTGCTCTTTAATTTTTGATATGTTTCGGTCTACCGTACTTCGTTTGTTAAGCGACAAGTAGCGACAAAGCGCGATACTATGATAAAACCTAAGTAAGCTGTTCGCAATTCCATATTTGCCTCCACTTCCATCACGACTGACTAAGAATTGGCCATGTCTTTCGTGTCAAATGAAGGAAGCTACTGTTGTCGATGGGAGGCACTGACCACTTACCAACAGTTCATACCATCAGGATTGTTTATCATCGTATCGTATCTTTATATTAAAAATAATGGGTTGCCACTGAGTAATCCGACTTCAGATTGGTGGTTTACTTTACAGCACGTCGAATTAACACGTGACTTATTGATATCTTGTCCTATCTAACTAACACATCGTTTGTCTATAGAAATTGAGATGCGTCCCATTGAAGTATTATCATAGAAGAAATAATAGCACTGGTATTATTATGATGTGTCCTTATTTAAAATTCTAAGTAGGTGTTACAAATGAAATTCTGTCGTTCTCTAAACCTGTCTGTGACTAGTTCAAGCAGCCTACATGACGTGTTTAGTCAGACACATAATTCACATAAACACTTGATTAAATGTATTTCTCACAACTGAAATCGTAAGAGAATCTGTTATTATTATAGAAATAGGTCTGAAAATTAATTAACAGAGGATATGATTGAATACACAAGTTGGTAAGCTCCTCAACCGAGCTCATCTCCGGAATAATACAGTTAAATACCTCAAAATATCTAGCAAATAGTGGTTTGTGCCGCCTTTGAGATCATTGTTTCTTTGATTATAATATGACAACGTCGAGTCGCGTTAACCTAGATTTGCACACTTCATAATTTAATAATGATAATAAAATGTTTGTCGTTGTGCTTGTGTATGTATACTCTTCATTTTTAAAACCAAAGCAAAAAGAGTGTTATATATTAAACATGTCTGTCTGTGTATCTGTGTGTTTCTTTGTTTAAAATTGTAAATTAACTTTTGAAGTGAAAACTTCTTTAGCATCGTTGTGATTTGAAAGTCGATGAAACGAAAAAGCGACAGTAAAAAGAGACAAACACATAAATTCTTAAGATTTAACGTGGGAGAAAATGAGATAGGAAGCATTATACAGTGTTTCTTATGTCCGTGGTTCTCTTTGTGTTACTTTAAAAAGTGCTAAGTTGTATTCATAGATGGCGCGAGGAACAAGATCGATGATTCGTTTTATTGCTGGATAGATGGCACTAGTCGCTCATTTTACTCTTCATATTATTATGGTAACTAACGCCAGTTACCACTTTTTTATTTTTATTTAGTACAAAATAGTTTTTTAAAGATAATTAAAACTAATACACGTTATTAAATTAATACCTTTATTTTTGAAGTGAAAACCTTGAAACCAAAATTTTTGAAGGTTTCACTTCTACCACGTGTGAATTGCACACATTTTCTTTTTTTATTAATAATTAATCGAAATAAATATTCTTATAACTACGTCAGAAGAGTTAATTGAAATATCCCCTTAGTATTGAAGTACTTATTGGTGTTTTTATTATTTATGTGCAATATAAAGCTGGTGAAAGTGATTTAAAATGAGTGGATCGTGATTTTTTGATTTGGTGACAACAGAACATTACTTCTACGCTTCGCGTTTGAGGGGTGCAAAAGAAACGCAAGCTAGAAACTTTTTCTCTGGAGTTTTTATAAACACGTCTATACTTTATGATAATAAGTTTCCTAATAAAAATAATGTACTAATGGTATTTTACATTATTATTAAGGAAATTTAACTTCAGGTTGGCCCCGCAAATCGAACCCGGAACCCTTCGTTCTATAGATATGGTTATTACCAGTTTGGATTGACAGTATTCTAAATTTTATAGAATAGATAGACAGATAGATTATTGTTTGTGCACAAAAAAACACATGAAAGATTAAATTAAAAAGAATAGAATATTTATTTTATGTACGAAAGGTTTATGTAAAATACGATCGTCGCTTAAATTATACCTGAATGGTATAATATCCTCTATTTATTGCTTAGAAATATTACTTCTAAAGACTAGTCTTACAAAACTAGATTTAATTAAATTCCGAGTATGATAAATCCTATTACGTCCAACCTTCAGAGTTAGACAGAGAAGAATGATACCGCAGATAGGATCGCAGCAATAAAAGTGACCATTACGAAGCAAACAATATTAGGAAAAGTCGACGCTATAAATTCAGCTAATACCTTGACCACTACGACGCGCCAAATTGTGGAGAAGACATTGTATGCCAAATATATATCGCAGTTTCATATATTCCAAGTTCAAAGTAGCAAGTGGGATCGATAAAATTCTACGAGGATTCGTCGAGATTCGTATTCGGATGGCTGTTCTCTGAATTTTGTAGTGAGGACTTGAGGAGATACTCATATTGTTTGTAAAGACGTAAACTGAACTGTTGCTTTCGTTGCCGTATTGGGGCGGCTAAGAATACTAAATCTAATCCCACGTCGGATAGGTGTCGTAAGAGGCGACTAAATCCAGCCTCTCGGAGGGATTATATTGGTAATATTGATTTTAATAGTAATAATAAACGTGGGATTGGGGTTATTATTCTAAGCCGCCCCAATACGGCTAAACTAAGCTCTAAGTAACTAAACTCAAAGTGCGCATGTCTAATCTTAGATGTTTGTCGTGTGTATACAATATACAATATAACACTTCCTTCAGTAGACTCGAACAGGCGAATAATCCTGTAGGGTTTCCATTTTTTCGTTTGGCGTAGGGAACCGTAAAAACTACAATCAAGCGGAAATATGATCTTGAGGTGACCTTTGACCGGAGCCAAGTAAGTTTGGTGAGATAGCGTGTTTTCGTTAGTAGAAAAGTATTCCTTCATTTATATCCTCAGTAACTTACCTATCTACACGATATTACACAACTATTTTACGAAAACAATGCATTAGTCAAAAAACTGTGCAAAGTATTACAAAGTTCTATTCCGTTAGCCTACATTGAAATGAAATGAAATGAAATTAGTTTATTCGAAGTAGGTTTGTTACAAACACTTTTCGAAAGTCACTCAACGCCATCGCTTCAACAAATCCCTACCGTGAGTGGTCCCGGTAGAAGAAGCGGCAAGAAACTCCCGGGATTATTTTTTTTCCTACTCACAGTTACAGACAGTACTTACTACTACTTATTACATTATTTAATTTAAAAAAAAAAACTCATGTCCAAACAGTCTTGTCATTTAAATACTCATCAACTTTGTAATATGCTTTCTTCATGAGAATACCTTTTACATGAGTTTTTAATTTACAGTATGGCATTTCTGTTAATTCTAACGGGATTTTATTGTAGATTTTTACACATCTACCCATGAACGAGCCACCAGTTTTGTTGAGTCTAAAACGAGGCACAATCAGTCTAGCCTTATTTCTTGTGTTAATATTGTGAACATCACTCTTTTTAAGAAAAGTATCGGAGTATTTTTTAACATACATAATATTTTCCAAAATGTATTGTGAACTAACAGTTAGTATATTGATTTCTTTAAAGAGTTCTCTAAGAGAGTCCCTAGGCCTGAGGTTGTAAATAGCGCGAACTGCTCTTTTCTGTAATACAAAGATTGACTCAATATCTGCAGCTGAGCCCCACAACAACAAACCGTAGGACATTATACTGTGAAAGTAGCTGTAATAAACTAATCTTGCTGTTTCTACATCAGTTAAGAGCCTTACTTTCTTAACTGCATAAGCAGCGGAACTGAGCCTCCCTGACAAGGCTTCAATATGAGGACCCCATTGTAGTCGAGAGTCTATGGTAATGCCGAGAAATGTTGTAGAATTTACTAGTTCTAATACTTCCTTATTTAGGACAATTTGAGCTGGGATCTGTTTCACATTAGGTAAGGCAAATCTGACACATTTAGTTTTTTTCGCGTTTAACATCAAGTTATTACATGTAAACCAGTGTAATACTTGCGAAACAGTATTATTTACGTCGTCATAACATTTTTTCCTCCTATCTACTTTAAAAATTAGAGAAGTATCGTCAGCAAACAATACCGTTTCACACATGTCCTTAGTGAAATAAGGAAGATCATTGATATATATTAAAAATAGCAGTGGTCCTAATATTGATCCCTGGGGCACACCCATGGTCATGTGCACTCCAGGTGACTCTATTCCATTAATAACTACTTTTTGACTACGTTCAGATAAATAAGATTTTATAAGACTAACTGATTGTGTTGAGACACCATAATGCCTAAGTTTGTTTATTAATATATTATGATCAACACAATCGAATGCCTTTGAGAGATCACAGAATATACCAATAGCATCATGCTTATCCTCCCAAGCATTAAAAATGTGTTTAAGAAGTGCGATGCCTGCATCAGCGGTGTTTTTCCCTTTTGAAAAACCAAACTGATTAATATGAAATAATTTGTTTGTAGAAAAATGCGATAGTAGTTGGTTGTAGATAATTTTTTCGAAAATTTTACTGAGGGCTGGTAAGATGGATATTGGTCTAAAATTTGTTGGGTCGTTTTTATCTCCAGATTTAAAAACCGGTATTATTTTCCCATGTTTCATAAGATTGGGAAAAATACCATCTTCAACACATTTCTTAAAAATAAAACTTAAGTGGGAGGCAATTGAGTTGATTATTGATTTAACTACAACTGTAGAAAGACCCCAGATATCACTTGACTTTTTAGCATTTATCGAATTGAAACTTTGTATAATTTGATTACAAGTAACGAGTTTAAAGTTAAATGAGTTGTTACTTTTATCAACACATGATTCTAAGATGGTCATAGCTAGTTGGGGGCATGCATTTAAGTTTTTTGTAATCACATGCGGTATTTTAGAAAAAAAAATCCTCGAATACGGTGGCAATCACACTATCAGAAGTGACATTTACATTATTGATTTTTAGCGAATATCTATGCTTATTTGATTTTATTTTGCCTGTTTCTTTATTAATAACATTCCAGGTTGCTTTAATTTTGTTTGAAGAATTCTTTATTTTATCAGCAATGTAGATAGATTTCGCTTTAGCACAGACTAACTTAAAAGTTTTAGAATACATTCTAACACGATTTAAAAATTCCAGGTTTGTGGAGGTTGATTTTTCTGCGTATAATTCAAAAAGCTTTATTCTACTTTTATATATTCCTAGTGTGGCCCAGTCACTGAATTTTGTTTTGGTATTATCACACTCAATTTTTTTTTGTTTGAAATTATTATTAAATTCACATTTTATTAAATTAAAAACTGTCGAGTATGCATTGTCAGGTGTGTCATCTGGGTTAATATTCAATGACGGGAGTTTATTCGCAATGTTTTTTTTAAATGTATTAATCCTTCTTTGTGTGATTGGCCTGCAAATTATATTCTGTTTAGGAAGGTCATGATGGTACTCAATGGTGGCAAGTTGTCCGCTATGGTCTGAACTAATACAATTTAAGATTGACTTATTTATTATTGTGCAATCACAAAAAATGTTATCTAAGCAAGTAGCCGAAAATGGAGTTATTCTTGTAGGTTCCAAAAATACATAATCTAAATTAAATGATTTAAATAAATTAATGAACCGTACTGAGCAAGAAGTTGTAACTAATATATCAATATTAAAGACTCCACACACAACTACTTTTTTATTTTTTTTACATACAATTTTTAGAACATCCTCCATAGCGGATTCGAACAATGGGTAGCTGCCAGCAGGTGGTCTATATACACATACCACGACCACCTTTTCAAAATTTCATTGCAAAGTTATATGCATTTCCATAACCTACTTTAATTAATTTGCTCCGTTGAAAATATTTGTGGAATAGCTCGTTTTTACTACAACCGGTCTAAACAAAGCCTACTTGGTGATATTTCCTGCAAAGCTGCCCTCGGAGTCCAGGGGTTCAATTTTCTGATGGGCAGACATTTTTCTCAATTTATATTTATTAGTGATGTTCTTTTTGTTTTGTCAATGTCTCTCTCAATATAAAGTATCCTAATGCTTACAGCGTTTATTTTTTATTTATTTAAAAACCTTTACGCGTGTAAAATCTAATTCATTGTTCGTTTACATCTACAAAAGGTAATGCACCACAAGATTTCTGATCCGATAGCAAACAATCCATTTCAACATCTGCGTTTTGAAATGAGAGTTTCAGAACTTTCATTCCTCTTCCTGACCCAAATACAAAAGCATCTTCCGAGCAAGAACATTAATATCTCTATTCCGTCTCGCTACTTAAGGAATTCATCTTTTGTGCTATCCTATTTTAGCCGCAATTTGGAACAGACGGCATTCAAATGAAATTTACGATGTTTCGCGCCGGCACTAGAGTGTGAAATGGCTGTAGTATTCTTCGAAATTAATTAATTTTATGCGTTTCGGTCTATGCTTACTTACATATAAACTATCCTGTAAATGTAGAAATTTACTATTCAAATCATAGTCTTTGGCACTATTTTACAGAACAGAAATTAGCCTATTTCTTATAATAAAACTGTAACTAATTAATTTTTGTACGTGAAAGATATTTAAGAAAAAATTTATTGAAGGTAAAACAAAATTATTTGGTACTATCAAAATGGATACCATGACAATCGCTTTCAGAATTTTCACTTGGGCCCGGTTGGGGGCTGCGAAGTCAGTTCTTTCTTTCTCTCTTTCTCTTCATTCTCGATCGGCAACTCATCGGTTATGCCTTTGGTGTTACTGATGACCAAGGGCGACAGTAACCACTTGCTATCAGTTGGATCTTCAGCTCTCTTATCGGCTCGGCTAGTTCCATTTTTACGGAATCGGAAGACTGCGTATTTAGAAATGTTCCCTTTCAAGTTTATCAATCATCTCTGTACACAATTTAGTCATTAAATTTCTGTTTAAGCAAACATAGTCAATATTTACTCGCTGCTCTTTGATGTAAGCTATCTTGTTATCTATATCGATTGATAGTTTAATAGCTGCGCCGGAAAGTTAGCTGAATTTTGATTGAAGATCGACATAATAGGTGCGCTCAAAGGTAAATCTACCTATCTCAGTTGCCTTAAAATTAACTTGTTGTCGTTCGGTTTGAAACTGTCTTGATATAATGAATTGCTGAGAGCAGTAGGTACCTTTGAAATGGTGAAAGAATTTTTCTAATAGGTGTCGTAGTTCCAGAGACCCTTCTTCAAGAAGTTGTGCTCACAGAATTCGTCTTCTCTCTTTATAATATTAGTATGGATAGTATAGATTGCAATTTTTTTCGATAATGACCCAGGTTAGAATATCGAGACATAATGAGTAATAATAATAACGTCCAAATCTATAAATAATGATGCCCAGAGAAGAAAAAAATATCTCTGACATAAATGTCTGTTCGGTCGGAAAGCGAATCCAGGAATGAGCAGGTTGAAACTACCAACTGAGTTGCAAGGCATCATTTATAAAAAACATAAAAGCAATATACTAGTTTTTTCTGAGACTACCAACTGGGTTGCAAGGCATCATTTATAAAACATGGTATGAAAGCAATAAACTTGAATTTTTTTGCGAAAATAGTATTCCGGTTTTCGATAGGTACTTGTGATAGTATTGACTTTACGTTGAAGATATCAGTGTTGGTTACAAAGGTACCTGACATACATTCCCGCGTTCATTAGTAGTTTCAATGAATACCCGATACTGAATATAGAATCTGCGAACGTAAAGAATTTCCTGTGGAATATTTGGCGTAAAAATAATTTAGTTCTTATATTTTGTGCCTGTGTATTTAATGATGATGATATAATATTTACAAGTAAAATATGGATTAAAATACATATTAAAATAACTAAGCCGTTGCATACTGTCTCTAAGTAGCTGGCAGAGAGAGAGAGAATTCTCGCTGCAATGCAAACGCTGAATGAAAATGCTGTCAGCGCTGGATTTGCATGTCGTATCTATTAGGCTTTCCGTCCACGTACGTCACTTGCTTGAAGCTTGCGTGGTAAAAATATGAAATCTGTCCACAGTTTGCCTATTGCCTATGTTTCATTAAGCAGTTTGCATGCAATCGTCAAATTAAGCACCGTGGACAGTAGGCCTTACTGTTTTAGTTATTATTAAAAAGATAATAGGCAAAGGGACCACACGGGCGAAAATTTTGACTGTAAAAGCTACACTACTATAAATACACTAGGTTACTATACACTTAGAATATGGAATAATGATGGCAATTAAATCTAATTTCCTTCAACTAACATTGAAATGATAACAGTTTACGTGGCAGCTTCGCGCTGCTAAGTTACGAAATTTAATTAGGAGTAGGGAATCCGTACTTGTTTATTAATTAGTATTATAATATACGAGTATAGTTTCTTTTGTTTCGTTCACGTAATGTTTATCATTCGTTCCATCGTGTAAGTATAGTAATATTGTATATAAGTGCTAATATTAAAACGGTATTATTAACGGACCGTTAATTACGGTATATTTCTTTTTCGAAAAGTTTCGAATCTGACAATATTAACCAATAATTATTATTACAAACAACATAGTTGACTAGATAGATGCTGTCCTGTCAAAAGTTCATTATGTTATTTTTGCTATGATGGCATTTGAACTAGATGTTCCACGTCACTTAATCCATGAGTGTCCACTATTTACAGCTGTACACAATACATACTTACATAGTAATTAAGTCGTTGTCGTGTCCTGAAGTAGTCTTGGTAGTAGTTTCTTGTTACGACCTGTGTGGCGCGATGGTTACCATACCGGATAGCCGCGCCAAGGGTCCTGGGTTCGATTACCAACGAGGCGGAAATTTCAATGATGAGTTTGTATTTCTGTTCTCGGTCTGGGTGTGAGTATTCTTGTCTCTGTGTGTTGTCAATGGTACCCAAGATACAGGGAATCCTAGTGTGGGGCTATGAGTGTGAAGCGTTATTAATATTATTGTCCAGTAGAGCCGTCTATCAGCACTTTGGTTCTGCTACTCACACATTTGTTATTCGTAGAAAGAGTATATAAGCGTGGAAGTAAATGAGTTATGGAGAGTTAACCGTACCTTTAAGCGCATTTTTTTACTACGGTACAGACGTTCTAGTACAATACATAGAAGTATTTTATCGGGTCAAATAAAGTTGTTTTCCATTACCATTACCATTACATTACCTGTGGCTACACAGGTAATGAATGTGCCAAAAAGACGAGACATTAGAATGTAAAACACGCGCTAGATGTTTGTATAAACGCTAATCTAACTTCTTCAACTTAATATAACTTTCCGTGTTTCGTATTCGTATATACATATTTCAGTGAGTCATGAATAATAATTTTATGGAAACAGGCTATGGTTACGTCATTATATAGCGAAATGAAATTATGTTGTATCTATTCGTCGTATATATTATATCTATTTGTTAGATCTTACAGGTTATCGCATTAGATGCCTTCGTTTTTTCGATCTGAAAGTTGCTGGGCTCAGTACTACACGTCTATCCACTCTTATCCTGATGGTAATTATAATCTAAGCTCATAATATTCATTACATTACAAATTACAATGTTAAATAATAAAATAATTGTATCCATAATTTTTTTTTCATTAATGTTTCTCGTCATAAAACATTCACAGGACTAAGCGTAACTGGGTCACAGTAACACCCATGACCCAAGTACAAATATTTATCTGTCACACAAATATCTGCCCCGGCCGGGAACCGAACCCCCGGGTTCGACCTTTCACTTCGCAGGCACCGTCGCTACCAACTAGGCTACAGGGTATTCTAGTCGTTACAGAACGCTACATAACGCATGCCCTGACACGCACTTGGTCGGTTTTTATTTACGAAGCTTTTGTATAAATTGACCGAATTACTTACGTAGGGATAAATATGGGTAAGTCGGAAAACATCCATTTATCGGATCTTTGTTGGAAAAGAAGAAAAGAACTCGGACAAAAGCACTGTGAGGAAGCCTAAATAAATGTACGGTGAACATAGTAAAACGTTTCATAATGAAAACTTACTTAGTGAATATAAAAATATTGTTTCGATTGTTTATCTTTGAAATATTATATTTTAATGGCACATAACAGGAAGTCGTATGTTCTCTACCTATCGACGAAGAAGTAGGTCAGTTTAAAAATGTATTACAAAAAGTGCTGTTTTCATACAAGATAAGGGTATACGGACTTAGCTTCCTTATAGCAAAGTTAGATTTATATTCGGTGTTTCAGAATGTATAAAGAACAGTGTGTTGTTTTGAACATAAATGAACAACAAGAACGTGTTGATATGTTATATATGTTTAGTGTTAATTAAATGTTTCAATTTGGATTCATATGCCCATGTAAAATCATTGGTTTTTAGGGTTCCGAACTAAAATAGGAACCCTTATAGTTTCGTCATGTCCATCTGTCTGTCCGAAGCAAAGCGCCAAGACCCTTAGTGCTAGAAAGTTGTACCTTCGCATGGATATACAACTCCAGAATCGTGGAATAAAATATAGAAAAACATTTTTTTCAGTGTACCCCTAACAGGTAACGTGGGAATTATTTTTTATTCGTTGCGTACCCTATATTGTGGAGTATCGTTGAAAAGGTCTTTCAAAAATATTATCGGTATTTTTTGACTATTTTTGGATTTAGGGGTCCGTTTGCGAAATATTTGGCTGTAAAATGCTACTTTTGGTTACAGTCAAGTGTCCCCCCCCCCTCCCCTTTTGCCGGCTAAATGGTTAGAGTTGGTCAAGCGCAAAAAATCTCAAAAATAAAATTATCAAGGTAACAATGTGTTGCCTATAAGGGGCCGTCCATAAATTACGTGAGGTGTTTTAGGGGGGGAGGGGGTCAAGTCAAATCTCATCTAATCTTACGTTGGAGAGAGGGGGGGTCTCGGCAAATATCACGCAATTTTTTTTCTGATTGAAACGAAAAAAAAAATATACTATTTTGGTCCATTTAATCCAGATTGTACATGCTTAAGATTTAATCTTAAGCGTAATCACAATACGATTAAGATCATTCACTAAATAAAAGCACGTAGCAATTTTTTTTTCTTTTTACAATAACAATCCAACGCGTTTACGTAAGAAACCCACATTTTGAAAAATCTCACGTGAGATTGGGGGATGGGGGAGGGGGTTGAATAAAATCTCACGACATCTCACCAGGGGGGGAGGGAGGGCCAGAAAATTTAAAAAAACACCTCACGTAATTTATGGACGCCCCCTAACATGTTACAATAAGTATCTAATGAGTAATAGTCGATAAACTTATGCTTCGGAACCCTACATTGCGCGTGGCCTGACAAGCACTTGCCCGGTTTTTATTCCGTAATTTAGTCACTGTGATTCAGTATACATACCTACATTGAAAGACATTAGTAGTAAAAAAATAATTGTGTAAAATTTCCTCCCATTCCATCTCCGAGTAAATGTATTGCATAAAATCGCGCTTTTCTGTTCACTACATTTCCGTTATATCCTCAACTGTAAATGTACCTAATATGGAAAATGTTTGTTTTCAATCTTCCTATTCCCTGGATGATTCTCAAGGGTTCACAACCTCTTCGGACCCGTGACTAAGTCTTAGTTCGACTTATCTTATTTGTACGTATTTTCATTGAATTGTATAATAATTTCTATTTAATGTCTTTTATGTACGTACACCCTAACCTGATTTCTCCCAGACTCGATTTTCTTCTCGTTTTTATGTGTTATCTGAAAGAAATCGCTTGTTAGCGATAAGGCCGCCCATTGCACTGTACTTACCTGTTAACAGTGTACTCTTTTGTAAATGTTCTTAGTGTGTACAATCAACAAAGATTTTAAATAAATAAATTTTGTACTTCAGTCTTTAAATTACAATAATAATACAAACTTATAATTATAAACTCAGCCCTAATCCTACTTAAAAATATGAGGTAAATCTTACCCAACGACATAAAGGTCTCTACCAAAATCATAGCTATTATTAATAATTGCATTAATATTCTTACAAGCGTCATCTCTATTTTATATGAGCCAATAAACTCATGCCTATAAAATTTCCCCTTCATCAGCGATTACTACACGATAACGGCTATCTGTAGCAGTAAACAATGAAAACGAGCACTTTTCTGACCGCGGTAATTAAAATACACAAATATACAAACAACAATAAATCTTGTATTAATGCCAGGTCAATGCTGAGTAATCATGACATGTGTTAAACAGATATATTTATGTGAACAATTTCACATTTTTGATCTTCACACATAACGTACACATAAAAAACCCGATTACCCGACGCAACAATAATATTATTATAAAAATTATACACACAGACACAAATACACATAAACAAACAGACACAGAGACACACACAAACATATACAAGCAAGAATGCATGCCAGACACAAAACTTAACTTAGTTTAGTATTTAAGTTTCTCATTTTAAGTGATGTAAAAATCTTATGAGAAATAAAGATTCTTTGATAGTCATATTTTATAGAAATACATATCCTACTTTCTAATTCCTATTATTCTTTTTACTACTAATATTATAAATGTGAAAGTTTGTGCAGATGTATGAATGATTTTGAAATCGACGATATTAAGTAAATGCTTTTTTAATAACTTCATAACAATAATATTATTCAAATTCTACTTTTGAGACTAACTTTTTCAGATATCAGTTTTATAATAGGTAAGTGTATATCAACATGAATAATGTTTGCAAAAACAAAGACCCAAACTGTGTTCGTTGAATTTAGGTTGTTGTAAAATATTTATACACTTTTTGTGGTCAATTAAAATAGATTGGAGCCAAGTATTGCTGCAAACCAAACCGAAACGTAAAAAGTTTATAGTTAATTTGAATTTGATGGATTTTAAAAGTGACCTAGGCAAAAATACAGTCCGTAGATTAAATTTCACGGATTCATGATTTAATTAAAGCTCATTGTATGGTTTGAGGGATATGTGACAATGTTGAATATGTAAATATAACAATATTTTTAGCGTTCCATTAAAAATCAGCATTTGGCCTACACAACTTCTTTACCAACTTTTACGTGTTATTATAACATTTGTCTTAAAGTGTGTTTTTACTATACCTATTAAATATAATATGCTTGATATCAATTCTATAATGTTACCTTATTTATACTATCTGATGATTTGGCTTTATTTCAATGTTATATGACTCGGAAAATGTTTTCCGGACCTTGATAATACGGTCCGATAAATGAATCCTAGGACTTAATTTGTAATTAAATTCTGTATCCTTGCTCATGGGGCATGAAATAAGCTATAAAGTTTGCGAATTCAAGTTTATAACCCTGAATAAATATGTAAATTAAGATACTATAAGCATCAGACAAAATTGTAAGATACGAATACTGTCATAAGAGTTAAGGATTTTATTATGTAAAAGTCGTATGTTAAAGTGACATTTGTAAGATCTGAGATCGCTTTATAAATTAAACGGTTTTATTTAGCTAGCCCAGTTTGGATCAAAAATCTTGCTAGCCTAATTAGACCTCCACTAAGGAGTTGAAATTTTACACATTGCTTTAGTTCTGATGACAATGCATTTTTATGACAAGCTTGACCTGATACTGATCCCAGGGTTGGCTCCAGCCGAGGGGACTCCTTAATGGTTAACAGCACAGTCCCAATTTTTTTCTTCAGTATCTACATTGACACCTTAAGGGCTTGTATTTAGTTTTTTTTGAACATTATATTTAAGACATGCTTGGCACTTCCCTCCCTCTTCACCTCGGAACGAAGCATCATCAGAGTAAGTTGACTTTATGATGGTTAGTTTCCGTGATTTTTTTTCACTTTGATGTATTTAAAAATGGGTTTCCGCAAAGTAACCACTGATACTATATTCTGTAAATAATAATGTTTATAATTGTTATTATAAACAGTACATATATTTTTGATTATAGATAGACCTGAGCAATGGATATGATATTTCGACGCGTTCCTGATAAAAAGGGTCTTGTCAAATAGACAGAAGCACTAACCAAAACAGCTGATCCCGTAAGGGTTTCGTTTTTTCCTTATAAATATGGAACGCTAGAAAAGACATACCTATAAATTAAGAGGTGATTCAGGGCGGGTAATCTTAACCAAGGATGAGGAAATTTAAGCCTATCGTCTTTTATTGTTTCTTCGAGATAAACGCAATCCTAAAAGTAAAATCAATATTAAGAAGGAACAACTTTCAGCGGCACCGATTCCCTGTTTACGTAACGGTTCGCGGGTGAAACGTGCCAAAACAAATGCCGAGTCGTATCGCAAACAATCAAAATATTAGATAACTTTTTGGAATATTGTTACTGACTTTTGGAAATGGGGTAAAGTTTGTTACACGTGTAAAGTGTTTTTTTGTTTTATGTTACAAGCCGATACTCAAGCAGATGAGCCAGTCGCCCATGAATATCAACACACCAAATGCATTAATGATGTGTTGCCAGCCAATAAAGAAGAAAGAAGAAAAAAGGAAAGGAAAGAACTGGCCCGCAAGCCCTCAGATGGACATGATGAGTTATTTGCTGGCTGACTCAAGCCCTACCAACAAACAAGATAATTGAGGGTCATTACGAAGGTTACTTGGCATCTTTGCAGTTCGTTGGTTACTTAACTATTTAGTGGAGGACTTAATTTACTATACTAAGGATATATTCCATTTAATGCTGTCATGGTACACAAATCCATTTTATCAGCGGTTCCGAGAGATTTGATAAGAAACTACTGAGACTTCTGGCTAAGGCTATCTGAAATTACTGTCCAAGCTGTATATGTATATTTAAATAGATGACTGTTCGAACCAACACTACTATCGTACCATCGGAAAACATTTCCATCTCTGTCATCAAGTCTGATTCAATTTCAAATTTCAATCTTCAAACGTCTAATATCAAAGGCTAATAAGTACACATTAAGTTCACTTAATATTTACATAGACGGCAAAACTAATTAACTTGGGAGTGTGCATAAGGCGACCCACTTCCTGGGCGTGAACGTAAGCTTGGTGTTGGTGCTTTTATTGCAAGGAACAAGTTTACATATTGTAGTTCGCTGCGATTTACTTCGCTCCTAAGTAGTTTAGGGACTTCTGCAGTATTTCAACTTTATAATTTAGCGAATTTGTTGCGTTGTAAACAACGTAGGTGTTTCAAATAGCAAATTCACTTCCTTTATGAGATTCTTACAACGCCGGTTGCTATGTCCTCTCTTCTTAATTTTATAAGAAACAAAACACATACTGTATAAACGGCCTCAGTAAGTTTTCCTGTGGATAAATATTTTAAAGACAAATGACAGTTGATTCTTATAAGCCATAACTATGTCAAGGTGGATTCCTCTCTCTCCTCTCACCTGCCACACTTGAGAAATTATGGGAAACTCTCAGGTGTTCAGGCTTCCTTGTTATATTTCTTCATCGAAGATTTTTCTTTCTAATATGCAATCATTTGAAAATTAAACCTGCATGCAAAATTAGAATTCAACTATGACACATTTAAAACTACTTAAAGCTGTCTAAAAGTAATTAACTATCTGCCCCATCAACATCAGTTCTAGTTGGAAAGCGAATTTCAGCAAGAGCAGTTACTATTAACTGAGTCACTGAGTGTTCATTTAATAAATGTGCCGTGCAACCTAAAATTACATTTGGGAATAGTGACAGTGCAGAACACAAAACTTAGGACTAATTAACAAGTGTCATGTTTGTGCTACATATCCGCCAAAATGGGTACCAGACAGCACTAGTAGTGATTAAACGATGACGCTAAATTTTCAAAGGATTAACGCCCCAACTAAGAGTCACTAACGGTTACTTTAATTGCTCCTTAGTAACGAATCACCATACAAAATCTGTACTAAGGAGCGATTTAAGTAACCATTAGTGACTTTGAGTTGGGGCGTAAGTATTATAATTTTTATTTAGTTTAAATAATTATTTAATTTAAGTAGTGTCACAGTTTGGAAAATGATTGCAATAAGTATATAATAATGTCTTATTTACTAATTTATTTTAAATTATGATAATTAATATCATTCAATGATAAGATTTTAATTATAATGATGTAATTGTAATGATAAATTAAATTATATATTTTAATATTTGCATATCACAACAGGTGGAACTTGGCGGACCTAAAAATCGAATGTAATCTTTCATGTATATTGCCCATGTTCATGCAAATAAAGATATTGTATTGTATTGTATTACAAGTATCTAAATCAATGTGCGCGGACCTTTCAAAGAAGAAATCAATGCGAGCACACAACTATCAAGATTTGAGGCAGTAGCCAATACAATTTTTCTGGGAATAATCGTGCTTATAAAATGAAAAATAATTTTCTGTTTTATTTTGTCAAATAGATCTCAAGTAAGTCCATTTTCATCGGTTTTTAGTTACGGAACACATTTAATTTATAAATATACGTATTACTCAGTATGAATGGTTCATAATTGAGCACGGGTCTCTCCTCTTGAGGAGACCTAGAGCATTCTCCACGCTGCTCCAGTACGGATTGGTGGAGGGGTTAGTTGCCATCCCAAGTGTTGGAAGTTTTCATGTTGCCCGAGGGCCTCCAATATTCCCATATTGGACGGCTTTACGTGCCCTCCGAAGCACGGAGACGCTCCCAAAATTATTTGCCACTAGTGGTCACTCATCCAACTACCGAACGCGCCAGTTGTTGTTTAACATTAAAATATAATCCGTATAAATATTCCAAATAGAATCTTACAGAATCTGAAGCAGAAAACGAAAACATAACATAGTGGAATTAACTTTTATGAACCAACCATTCATGTTTATATTGTGACATTAATGCGTTACAAAAATTAACCAAATGTTTTGTGATGGTCATTCGCCACGTTTCCGTAGTAACCGTAGCGCAGAGCAGTGCGAGACCCACTAGCCATGTAATCGTTCGATTGCGTGTTACTAACTTAGGGTTGCCAACCAACATCTTAAAGTAAAGCTTTTTATGTAAAAAAAATCTGCTAAAGCTTCTAATTACAACCGTTTTAACATTAATTCCAGATTTGATATTTATAAAATAAACTAGCTTTTGCCCGCAGCTTCGCCCGCGGTAGAGATCGATTTTTTACAAATTCTACTTACTTTTACTTAGTTAGATTTAGTTGCCTAAGACTTAACTAATTTACATGTATCATTTGATAGTGTGATTCAGAACTTGCAAATGAATTTTACTAACGCCATCTATTAACAACATCCGGAACTAAATATCAAGTAACTAACAAAATATGGATCTTCCCATGGGGATGTTTTACCGCGGTAAAAAGTAGCCTACGTTACTCTCCACCCTCCTCACTATCTCCATACACAAAAACCATACCATATAACAGCTTCGTTGCGACGTGAAAGACGGACAAACAAACAAACAAACACACGTATAACACATTTATAATATTATAGTATATAGTATAGTATGGATATGGATATTGGTGTATACAACGGACTTAAAGCTATTTTTTTAATTTAAATGCCATCTTTTTATCTCTTAATAATAAAAGGATTCCTTCTGTTTCTTCATTTTAATTTAAACACTGCTCTTACTCCTACTACATCCTACTAAATGTGAAAGTTTGTATAGATGTTTGTTACTCTTTCACATAAAAACCACTGAATGGACTTTCATTAAAAGTACACACATAGACCACGTAGGCAAAGCCACCCAGAGCACTAATAATAACTATAGTTAAAATTTGTAGTCGCGAGCAAAATATTTTGTGGTTACCCTACACTGACGTCGAATTTTAGTGCCGTTCCGATCGGATTTATGGAGCCAAATCAAAATGTCATGCGGCGTGGTACAAATAAAATGTTAGTTGTAAATCGTGCGTTTCATAAATATGCTATAAATCTCACTTAAAAGTGTACTGGTTTTGGTAATATCACAACATATTGTTATTTTTAGTAAAGCTTTTATTTTCAGTTTTTTTTTTTTTTAATTCCTATATACACTGGTCTTCTTCGGCAGGACCGAAGACCTTGAGTACACTAATATTAAATTTCTTATTAAATTATGTTACTACAATAATAAAATAATAATAATAATAATAAACAATGCAATAATAATTATACAATACTTGCTTACTACAATAATAATTATAAACAAAATCGAAAAACAATGGATAGATGGATGGATGATACACTCAACAATTTAATGTCATTATGTTTTCGTCGGCGAGCCACTTCACCCTACTACCGTTACCTCTGCACACCTTATCAATCACCACCTTTAGGAAAACCAGAAAATTTGCTCTTGTCTGTTTTCCAGTTAAGAGCGTTTGTAAGTTTTCTGCATTTACTGCCAGTCCTGTTTTCATGCTCACGTCGTGCCGCAATTTTGAAAACCGTGGGCACTCGATGAGGACGTGCAGTACATCCTCAGTTACCCCTGTCTCGCAAACGCACCATGGAGTGTCGCGCAGTTTCATCCTGTGCAGGTACTGGCCGAATCCTCCGTGGCCAGTCAGGGCCTGCGTCAGTAGTCTGTTCGGCCAGTACCTGCGTGCATGGTCATATGCAACAGGGCCATCCGGCAGGAAGCGAAGTATAATTTTCCCTTCAGATTTAATTAGGTAGGTCTGGTTCCATTTAGCTATAGTTTCCTGTCGGATGACCCATTTTGCATGCGATAGTGGATACTTCGTGTAGTCTGCTGCGGTTCTCTTGTGCAGGGCGGCATGCTTTGCTAACTCGTCGGCCCGCTCGTTCCCGGCAATCCCAACATGCGCCCGCAGCCAGAACAGCTTTACATCCACACCGACGGAAATCAGCTCCCTAATTTTTTCCCTTATTTTAAAAGCAAGAGGATGCAAGGTGGTATGGTCGCTAATGGCGTCGAGAGCCGACTTGCTATCTGAAAAAAACTTTATCTCCTTCTCTTGTCTAAGCCTCCCTGCTAATTCTCCCGCCTTTAAAATGGCCAGTAGTTCCGCTTGGAAGACGGTGCAGAACGATTCCAGCCGAAATAATTGTTTCTTAATTTCTGCACCGTCCCTCCAAACCGTCAACGCGGCACCTACTTTGTCTTTAATTTTACTTCCGTCGGTATAGATGCAAAGCCCGACACACCCATGGGTTGCCTGATCATTACAGCAGTCATACTCAATTTTTATAACGTCAGATGGATGTGGCATTGCGAGGAAAGATACTTTACTCTCATATTCAAAGGCGTCCGATTCCAGATGAAGTGCCTCTCCACGTTTTATCATGTATAATCTAGCTGCTTCCTGTACTCTCATATCAAGGGGGAGCAAACCAGCAATCGCTAGACTCGCTGTCAGCGAGACAGTTCTGTATGCCCTACAAATTTTTAGTGCAAAACCTCTTTGTAACGAACCTAGACGCTTCCGAACTGATACTTGGTCTACTCCCCCTACCCATACACTTGCAGCAAATAGAACAATTGGCTCAATAACAGCGTTGTATATACTTCGGATAATATCTGAGTTCAATCCCCACGTGACCCGAGATGCTTTCGCAAGCCGTCTGTATATGGCTGTAGCTTTTTGTATAACCTTGGTCACATGTGACTTGAACTTTAGTTTATTATCAATGATGACCCCCAGCAGTCTGAATTCTTCAACAATCTGTATTTCAACGTTACCCATGGGTATTTTCAGATTAGTACCTATTATATCGTGATTCGTTATTGAATACTGATTACCCAACAGCCAGGAAGGGTTTTTTATATTGTTATTTGTGCTCTGCGTTTTTCGGAATAATAAGTATCCTATATCTTATACTAGACCATGGTCTACCTGTACGCTAAAGTTCATGAAAATCTGATCAGTAGTTTTGCATTAAACTTTCGTGTCACGTGATTCGTCTTCAGATAGCTCTTCAAAACGCGGCTTCCAGATTACTAATAGCTTCATATACCAGACTCTATACTAGGAATCCTGATTATAGTTAATATAATCTTCTTCATTTTAATACTTCTAGAATAGTTTTGACGTTAGAACGTTTCATGAAGCAAGTTTATTACAAAATGGTAGTTATGTAATTTACCGTCTGAAACGTGAAACAGACTTTTTCTGAACTTAGAATATAATTTAGTCAGTTACCTAGAAAATTGAAGGCAGAAAAGTTATTAGACATCAAAACTAATTTACTTTTACATGAAGTTAAAATTTATTCCATAATCAAATTTTTGATGTTATACATTGAAATCCACATTATAATGTTTTATAAAATTATTTATGAAAATGGGATCTACGAGGAATCAAGGGAACTTCTCAAATATTGTTTAAATAATTTCTTCCAAAGACTGTTTCTTCGAAGTCGTTTTTTTGGCAGAATTTTGATTATTCAAAGGCAATTTCGTTGTAACTGCAACCCGAACCGCTGAAACCTAACTAATATACAAAGTGGGTCGTACTGCAGGTTATTACGTTCATTGTAAACATGCGGCTGAACGGCCGACAACAACACTCACGCTGTAATGAGCTCATGTCCATGAATTTTGTTACTGTATTAGACTATTTTTACAGCTTCCTCGAGCCTACTTTATGTCACCCTTTTACATTACATCAAGCTGCAATCATGACACGATAAATAATCTCAGTTTTACCAAGAAAAAAAAACCAACTTCAAAATAACTCAAAAACTACTCGTAATATTTAGCACAAATTTAACTAACCAAGTCAAATGTAGAGCATGAGTTACATGTTTTTATGACTAAAATTTTGCGATTTTCTACACAGAACTTGGCACCCATTGAGATCTCAATTTTGTTTTGAACTTGGTTCTCTCAGATGTTTTTGATGAGATATGGTATATTTTAAGAATAATTTCAATAAATGAGATGGTATTAATTGTAATGAAAATACATATCTCATAACATGCATATTTTTATATTAATGAAAAATGTTTTTTATTACATAATTGAAGATAATTTGTTAACAATAGAATAGGCATGAAAACAAGCAATAATACGAGCCAATGTGACATTTCTCACTTTGGTAAATTTCTATGGATTATGACTGTAATCCCGGCTTATGGTATGTTACAGAATAATGTAATTATGATTCCAATGTAATATTTTCAAATTATTCCTGAGCTTAACCCCTCGCATTATGAGTGGAGACCCAAGCCCAGGATAATTATGACGGTGATAATGAATTTATGACATAAAATGTATCTTAATTAGATAAATAAATTGTCGTTTACGATTTACTTTTTATTTTGGAACGGAAAACGAGTTAAGCGACGAAGGATACCAGAAATGTTCATTTAAAAAGTATCACTAACATTCTGACATTATTCTTATGAAATTACTCTTATGAAACAATATTATTCTTATGAAAACATTACTGCTATATTAAATATAACTCTACAATAGTTATGGAAAAGTGTAAGAAAATTTACATGTAATTTTTAGATACCTAAACCTGGACGATACAAATCTTATTATGAATAAAAAATTCTTTTGGAACAGCTCGATATAATTTTAGTAGGTTACCTTGAACCAAAACTTCCTCTGAAAAGAAAACGTTCCTTGAAGTATGAGCGGATCTTTTTAATTCTTCAGTCGAAGTAAGTACGTGATCCAACGTTCATCGGAGCGCACGTGCCGGCTTCGGCGAGACCATTCCGGATAATGCGGCCGCTTCAACCAATGGAGGAAATTTATCGGAAGGATTCCTTACAGGCGGTGTGTAAGCTGTTGATACCTCTTGAGTTTCAACGGAATAACACGTTACTGTATAATAAGTATAAAATTATTCGTTTATAAAATTGGTTAGATTGTGTTTTTAAGTTCTAGGGGTCTGTCTCTCTTTTCCATTTTATACTAGCGCTCTGCCGACGGCTTTCCCCGGGTTTTCTGGGATAATATATCCCTATACCCATACCTTAATCCAGATATGATCTACCTGTGTGGTAAATTATATGACAATCTCTTTTGTAGTCTTTGCGTGAATAATTCTTGACAAAAAATAACCAACTTCAAAACTAGGGATAACTCAAAAACTACTCGTCAGATCTTGCTCAATTTTAAGTGGGACATGCCAAACACCAGCTTTTGATTTAAAAAAATCATCAAAATCGGTTCACCCAGTCAAATGTTCTGAGGTCACAAACATAAAAAAATACAGTCGATTTGAATATCTCCTCTTTTTTACGTCATGTAGTCCCACTTAAATTTGAGAGAGATCTAGTCAGATCTCTACTACTAGTCAGTAGTTTTTGAGTTATTCCTAATTTTGGAGTCGGTTACTTTTCGTCAAGAATTATTGTAATTGAAGTTACAACTGCTTGCATAATTTATATAAAAGGAAAACAAATCAAGCATTGTTTTCAATGAGGTACCTACTTTGTTTTTCGATGAAGTTTCAATCTCAAGTACCTAGCAATGGCAATTTCATTACACTACTTGAGTAAAGAGAGTAGAAAAAAAATTAACAGCCTATTTCGTCATATATTTGTCAAACTTAAACAATAATCGTCATTGAAAAGAGAGAAACTTTTCAAATTACACAGCACCATCCAGAATAATTGTTAGCGATTCAGTTAAAGCGAAATGTTTCAAAATTAATAGCAGTTATACGTAAGTCAAGCTAACAATGAGTAAGGTTTGTAATAGGTAAATTATCCTCTGGGAACCACTTGTTTTTATATTTATTGCAGGAATAAAATCAAAATGTTATAATGTTATTTAGTTACGTTTATTGCAGGGTCCCACCCACCCAGGGTTCCATCACTCTTAATGAAATGGATGGATCTTTCCTCTCCTGCCACAGCTGCTATGTTGCATCCTGCAGTTCTTCAGATAAGAACCCATGTATTTGAGTTTCTTGGAGTCTGTACCACCCACTTTAATCAGAGCTTTAAGCCGAGTGGCCAACAATATTCTCCGTATAAAATAGTCTGTAAAAGGTTTTAAACCTGTTTTGGTACTATTGTTCACTTTACATGTATTAAGTAGTTAACTAAATTTTAAGTAAATGAATACGTGTAAACGGACAATTCAGTAGTTAAAATTTAGTACGCAAGTAAACAAGTAATTTTAGAAATTTTTCTATTTTCTGTTAAGTAGGTGGGCGGAGCTTATCAGTTAACTCGTTTGGACAGGAACTCTTTAGTAAAAATTTAGTAAAATGTAATAGTAAAAAAATTCGTTAAAAATTAAGTAGGTTGTGAAGAATTGTATGAACTAAAGAGCATTACTAAATTATTACGTTTGGACGCGCACTAAAAATTATTTACTTAAAATTTAGTTATCTACTTAACTACTTAATAGTTAATACGTCTAAACCGAACACATAGGATGTAGACAGGTGTCGGTGGTGACTTACGTACAGGTCACTGCTTACTCTTTCTCATTTTTAACCGACTTCAAAAAAGGAGGAGGTTCTCAATTCGCCTGTATTTTTTTTATGTTTGTTACATCATAACTTTGGACTGGGCGAACCGATTTTGATGATTCTTTTTTTAATCGAAAGCTGGTGGCTGTCATGTGGTCCCACATAAATTTTATTGAGATCTGACAATGGACTCCATGAGAAAACCACATAAGTCGTAAATTTGTGTTAATATGTGCGTGGCAAATTGACGAATAGCTCAATATCAAGCCAACCGATTTCGATGATTCTTTTTTTAATCGAAAGCAGGCGCTTGTCTTGTGGTCCCACATAAATTTGAACGAGATCTGACAAGTAGTTTTTGAGACTTTGAAGTCGGTTATTTTTTGTTAGTAAAATTTAGATTATAAATTTTAAGCTTTTCCTACCATTTGCTGTTGTTACAGAGTATGAAATAGTTACACATATTCGAAATAAAAATGTAACTTTACAAACGAATATGGGTTTACATTTTACCGAAACCTACAAAACGTGACACATTACGGACAAAAGAAAACAGACTGTTATAAAATATTTCCACGCATTTTAAACTGGGCATTATACACAGAAGGCAACTCTAATAACAGCGTAGGTACTCCGCGTCAACAAACACATGTTTACAATCGCTGTAATTACAAAACTGAAGTAGTAGTTTTACCTTTGACCTACTTCCTCGGCTTACTTTCTACGTGTGTCCAAGGTAACTCTTCTAGTTAAACCGCAAGTCAGGCCACACACGTGATGTGTGAGTACATTGCCTCACCTAGATTTCTTATTGCGAACAAGGTTGTCGATAATTGGTATTCTGAATGCTATCAAAGGGTTTTAAAGAGTGCTTAATGGTGAGTTGGTGAAAGGATCACGGTTAGTTGTATCGCAATTTAGATTAAACAATTCATGTTCCATAGTCTAGTTGTAAATGATGGCGTGGATTAAAAATGCTTCATAACAACTTATTGAGTAGACCTTTGTATAAGCATGAAATATTCATTTTAATTAAGATTTTCTGATTACGTTGTTTCATATATTTTTCATTTCTTAAATATTATTCTTTCTTTACTAATATTCTTAAGCAAATAAAATTGTGTCGTAATTAATTTGTAATTAAATTAGTTGTTATTCATATAAATTACTTTAGCCTAGTTGCTTTAATTGTTCTGTCACTCAACAGCTATGTAAGAAACTTAGTTTCTTCGATTGTCACAAACAAATCCAGAACAACGGCTGTAGGGACCCGCGAACGAGAATGTTTAGGAATCCGTTAAGTCACGCTAACTTCCAACATGCTTTACATTTCAGGGTTTCGTTGAATACCAAACCTTAACTTGAATGAAAAAGAAGCTGGATGGTTACATATTTGGGGAATACTCCATTCTTTATTCATCCTTAAGTCTTTGACTCAGAGCCCATCTTCCTACTGAACAATGGACAAGATGGCGCCAGATCTCAAGCCAGTGCTGCCATTGGGTTCAGTTTCACAAAGTTTAATCCTAAAAGTACTTCATCCTCTTCGGTACTCCTTCAACAATCGACCGTATTAGATTAAAAATAAATGTGTTTCCTTCAGAGTGTTGAAGCACCGTTATAGTGCGGGTATCTGGCTTCCATTTTCAATCGGTAAGGTGATGCTTTTGAATTTACTAATGCCTATAGGGAGCCCAGTGGCATGATGTAGTTTCGTACCGATTTTAGGCGGAACAAAGTTCGTTTTTGTCACATGTTAAATGAAGTGACTATATGTGAATTTATTAATGTTTTTTCTACTTAATGGCCTGCTAACGATGTTTACTATAGACTAGACACTAGTATCGACTTTATCGACAAGCTACCACAACAGAAAAGTCGGTGATCAAATACTGTAATCGAGTCGCGTTTAACTGTTTCACGGTTGAATGTTGTAATGAAAATATTAATTATAATAATTGTAATTAAAGATTCAAGAGATAGAATCTTCAACTGTATATACTACAAAAAAAAAACAGATTTCACCCAGATACCGGAACCACGAAAACTTGAACAAATTCAGAATTTTTCCCTTGAATTATTAAGTCAAATATAATATTCATAAAAGACCTTGAGGCATTATAGCGCTGTTATTGTTCTAAAAAGTTCTTTGAAGTTTATGTTTCTTCGAACTAATTATCTTAGTTGGTACTTTACAAAGTTCATTTTCATTTCTAAGGGCATGGATCTCGTTATTCTCTAAGAAGTATGTTTTTAATTCGAATAACTAACAAAAAACTCAATTAAAATTCGTGTAAATAGAAATAGTCCTGTTATTTACATAGTAAAATCCACATGAACCTGAATAAATGGTCCTTAAATTCAACGTCAAATTTTGTCGGCACGTAACTAGTTTTGTCTCAGTTAAATTTGTTACTAAAACTTACGAAAGGAATTGAGTCAGGCCCTCGAATTCGGGTTCACCCTACGATAATTGGGTTTGGGAACAATTTGCGAGACTGGTTACCCTGTGAATGTGAAATAACAACTTTTGTGTGTTGTTTTATTGTTGAGTGTCATTATATAAAGGGTACATTACAAAGGCCTTTGTCTGCAAAGTAGGTATTTCAAACGTTAGGATCAGATAACTAAAATTCCAATGCTAGCAATGGACGCGAGAATCCGCCATCCTTTATTGAAAGTAACCCAACTACATTTATTGAACCATTCGGTTAAGATCAGATTGAGATATTTTTCTGGAATAATGGTTTTCACAGATCAAATATTTTTTTAAACAGCTTCTTACTAAGGATCGTAACAAACTTTTTGAAGCACGGAACCCTTTTTTATTTAAATAGCTGACGAGTGCAGATAACCCTCAAAGTAAATAGTTGTGACTCTGAAGAAGACCACTGTTACCTTAATACTCAGAAACATAAAGGTATCATTGATGCGATAGCGGCCAAGAAAGTGGGGATCCACTAATTAGTAACTTCCATTTAATTTAGTCAATGATTTCACAATTTTATTTTAAAGAGTCGAAGTATACTTAGGAAGGTTAAAATTCTTCTACCAAACTACCAAATACTGGTGGACAAACCTGATGATATCGAATGTAAATCCTGGTGACATTCAACACAAAAACTTGTCTAAAATAAGGTCCATTCTACTTTTCTCTGAATTATGATAAAAATATTTGCATTGAACAAAATATTATCCCTATTATTATTATTAACCCTACTCACTAAGTAATTTTGAACTTGACAAATTTTATTATTTATAAAATAATTCTCTTTAAAGAGAATTTACTCGCAAGAAGTTGGTGTTTATAAAATAGACGCTAGACTGAAAAGCTTTTCGATGAAAAGAAACTTTACCAATGCTCATCTGCTTTCAAAAGCTCTATAAGACTAAAATAAGACTTAAAGCTCGTAAAAGGGAAATGAATGCAAAATGGAGAGTTTAGCGGCAAAAGTTTATACGCGTTTATGGGACATCTTTCAAATTCCAGAAATGAATGACAACTCACACAGTAAGTGACCCTGTCAATCGATGAATCAGATAAGACCTACATGTGTTTGAAAATAATCCATTATGCATACATTACCGTGTAAAGATTTGTGTCTTTGTTATTAATAAATAGTAATTTTTATTTTTAAATTTTTCCAAATTTATCAATTATTTTGTGTTAAAATAGCCGCAAATTACGCTCAAATTAAAACATTAAATTCATTTATTGAACTGAAAATTAGTCCTTAAACATTTATTTTTAAATTGTAAACTTTTTGTGACAAAATGCTTTCCTAATTGAACTTAACATACATATTATTGAACGTAGAATCGTTAAATATGACACGTAACTAATATAACATTTACAAGCTTATTCCCAATAGATAATGAGTTATTGAGCCAATGTGATAACAAACACAATTGAAATATTAATATTATAAAAGGAATATTCAGAGCGGACGCAATTAAATTTGAAGCGGTATGCGGGTGCGACTCAGTAACTAGGTTAAGAGTATAATGGTACATGTGAAATAGAAAATTTGAAATTCATAACAGCAAGAAAAATTAAACAAGAATCTCATTTTGAAATAAATATTATATTTTGAAGAGGATGTCTGAAAGCATGGTATAAAAAGAAAAAGGGAAATATAATTTTTTAGATCATATTAAAGCCCGCGGTATTAAATAATGGGGAGTAAAACTTTCCCCGTTACGTTATGCGTTATTTTTGTAATTCGTAACACAGAATCTAGATGGCGTTGGATGACTGATCAGTAACAACCCCATCTAATAATAATAATATTCTTGGTACATCCTATTCTGATGATGTGAAACATCATCATCATCATCATCCGTTGTTACTGATTTGACGATTGCAAATTAGATGGCGTTAAACTCCAGTCGTGCGTCAGAGCTGACATCCACAATTTTTTTTACCAATTTTCTATGCATGATCATCAAAATGATTATTTTTTATCAATTTTGTATGCATCAAAATGATACTATGGAATCTAACGAAAGCTTAATCGATTTTCAGCTTAACTCCATATCAAAATAAAGTAAAAATCTCCTGATAAAATACAAAAACTTCAATAAATAGGTAATACAAATTTCTATGCATGATCATCAAAATGATTATTTTTTATCAATTTTGTATGCATCAAAATGATACTATGGAATCTAACGAAAGCTTAATCGATTTTCAGCTTGACTCCATATCAAAATAAAGTAAAAATCTCCTGATAAAATACAAAAACTTCAATAAATAGGTAATACTTATTGACTGTAAGGTTTTCGTACCCGTAACAGAGGGGAACCCCATAAAGCGGTGTCTCGTCGACTCTAAAGTTCGTTTACATATCGCCAAAGAAAAAAGGCAAAGCATCGGAAAATTCTACTACATTAATGGTTTATGCTTAGGTGTAAGTATACTGTGACTCGTTGTCGTTGTGGACCTGTACATTATGCTGTCTTTGTTCCCAAACAAACTTGAAATACACTTGGAACAAGTTCAAAAGGCTTGCGGCAGTCTGTAGGAAAACATTTGCCAAATTAACCTGACGCTAGAGAGTATACTTATTTAGGGCAGAGGCTACCTCGTGACTTGAATGCAATGAGGGACATAGTACAAGTTAGTGCAATAATTGCTTCTTTTATTTCATTGTTAAAGTTGTGTCCACTGCTTTTAATAGTATGAGAAGCTTTGGTAAAACGAAATAAAATTAAAGCTTTTTTATCAATTTTATATGACACGGAATCAGACTATAATAATTTTTCCCTTGTTGTGTCACTAATTTTAGCCGTATTGGAGTGGCTTAGACAATGGACATTCAATCCTAAACGGAATGGGTGTTGTAAGAGGCGCTTATATCCGGCCCGCTGGTGGTAGGGCTCTCGGAGTATATTGGTTATATTGAATTTAATAGTTTATTAATAACTTTAATATACTCGTATAATATGCGTAAAATTTCGTGTCACGGTGTTTGTGGTCAAATTCTTCTGAAACGGCTCGACCGATTTTTATGAATTTTTTTGTGTATATTTGGTAGATATGAGAATAGGTCAAGTATATTTCATACCGCCAGGTGATTAGGGTGTCCCTATATCTACATACAATTTTATTTATATCGCAGAACAACTTTTTCCCGGCTCGTATTACTTACCTTATATTTTTCATCTCCTATTCACTAACAAAAGAAAAGGTGTATTGAATTTTGAAATGTCCTTGATATTATGACCTAACCTTCAGCTTTGGATTTCAAAGATGTATAAAGTCGTTATGTAGTTTCCAAGCGATTATCATTCTTGATCTTCTCAAATCCGAAACTCAAATTCTCAAGAGTTTCTCCTTCAAATCTCGACAACGACTTCATTGTATTGTTAGATTTCTTAAATGTATATTTTCACTCTCCACTTTCAATTTAATTTAGAATTCTGTTGAACGTTGTATTTTTATTTTATTCAACAGATTCAGAGGCTATTAACTGACAGAATTTATTAAATTTTATTTTCTGCTTTAATAAAGATTTCATTATATTGTACGTGTATTCGAGTTGTACCTATAACTTGCTTGAATAACACACCCACTTTGTACAATTTTATGTCCTCTTAAGGTGCGCAATATATATTATTGTAATTAGCTATCATTATTATACATAACACATACACTAGAATAAACTTTGACAGTACCATATCACTTTACCATAATTATATTGTGTACATATACAATCAATTAATTTATCAACCTATTTCTAGGAAAATTTCAAATTACTTTTTGGTATGAAATGTTAAATTACCTTACTTAAATATCCAATTAGTGACATAAAGGAGGGTAATTTTTAAAAACGTAGTAAGGTAATTTTTAAAAACCACAAAACTTCGTTGTCTGATACTAACTCTGGAGGAGCAGCTAGATTATATTTAAATTCACATAAAAAATAATGTGTATCTTGTTACCCAATAAGAGTTCCTACAACTGGAGCCAATTCTGCGTACTGTCATGTCATACTTATTACAAAAATGCATTATTATCGAAACCAAAGCAAACGTAAAATTTCAGCTGCGTAGAACAAAACGAAACAAAGAACTAAATTGCAAGATTGGTCCCAAACAAACTAAAAAACGCTGCAAAAAATAAAAGCTTGTTACAAATCCAATACCATTAGAGCTCCGTTAAAAGCGCTCTTAAACCAAAAGGATACGAACCCTACATTACTTAACTAGGAGAGCATAAAACAACACTCACCATACTCGGGGCATGTGCTACACAACGCTACCGCCAGGAAAAACCCGATCACATCGCCTCCGAAACCTTTGCAGGCCATCTTTTTTATTTATCTCAACTGCCGCTGGCTTTTACCAACATTTTTACTTGTCTATTTTGTGTTTCACTGAAACCCGCGCAGTGCATTGATCGGCCTTTTGCCGAGAAGCGATCCCGCGGGCAACATTGTCGTCGGTTCTTATTAACGTTTCACGGCCACGTGCGATCACATCTGAAACAAAAGAATAATTTACTTTTAATATGGTATTGGTTAAAGTTATGTAAAAGACTGAATTTACTGAATTTAATAATAATGTTATGTTACCAATTTTATGAAAATGAGAAATAAAAAGACTTATTTATTATTTATTATTATTAATATGGTATTGGCGACCTGTACGGTATATGGATACCATGCCAGACCACCGGTCCTGGGTTCGATTCCAGGCGAAGAGGAAATTTATATGATAGGTTTGAATTTCTGGTCTCGGTCTGGGTGTGTGTGTTCTTGTTTTTGTGTGTGTGTGTCCATGGCACCCACGACACAGGGAATCGTAGAGTGGAGCTATGAATGTGAAGCGTTACGCTAAAATCTACCATCTAAATAAATACTAGTAACACAGCAATAAAGTACGTAAGTACAGTTCTACCTATTCCGTGAGAAATATGACGCAATACGTACGGTTCTAATCTAACGCCAATAATTACTCACAGAGCACTCGTAGTTTTATTTCATAGCATACGTTCTGAATAACATTCTTGTCGATCGACTAATTAAATTTTACTTTGGATTAGGTACTTTGGATAAACGTTGTTTTTCGTATAAATATGTGCTACAACATGAATTACGATCTTACAATACGCTGAAAATAACAAGCCCATAACGCAATGCAAAATGCATTAGAAATCATATCATATCATTGAATCCATAATATACTCAAAAGCAGCTTTTGATTTTGCTTATTATCCAGCCAGCCTTATCATCAAGAAAAATATCAAAGACCAAATGAAGATACATGAGATTCACGCCGTTATAAAGCAAATTTTAATATGTCAGACATGATTATGTACGCTGGCACATTGTCATCTAGGCGCATAGAAAACTTGACTATGCATAAATTACATTCATGCCGCATCTGGTTCCCGTGATAAATGATATTAACCGACAGCCATTTTTTGTTCATGTTTTAACTTCAGCTCTGATGCCTCTGATATAAATAAAGTGGTCGAGCTATTAGCAAATCCATTCCCGAGGACTTAAACATCGCGATCTATTACGTAAAGTAATTAAAATAATCGATCAATGATCTTTAAAATAGGGCATAAATAATAGACGACCCGTAATGGCAAAGGGCCATCTGTTCATCCATAGTCATCAACCCTTCACCAAAATCACATTATAGGTTGTTGATCAAAAAGAAAAGTAAAGGAAAACAATTCATAAACAATTTATCATAGGATGGTAGTAGCATAACTACCATCGGTATTAAAGTAGTTAGTCATTGCTCAGTGACCTCCAAGAAGGTGACTTTGGCGGTGTCAATGTTTGGTTGTATGTATTTAACCCTGAAATAATTCAGAATACCTTTGATATCAATGGCTAGATTACAATTGTTTTAAAAAAACCGCAGAAGGTTCTTTTTATTTTCTTCGCACAATCAAATACACTTTTTCGATAATCAAACATTTCTCCGGTGGCAGAAATAAGAACGTTGACAAAGAGAAATTAAAGGAATACCTTTGTACCTTTTTAAGTTTTCTTTGAAATAAAAATGAAACACGACGCCGCGTTTCTGCCTCATTATGAAAAATATGTATTTTTATGGAAAATGTTCGACTTCGTAAACTTTAGCTGTAAAATATTAAAGATGGTGACAAGAATGTTGCTATTTCAAATAGTTTACACAATTAAAGATACTAATTTAATCAATAACAAATTAAAATTTTACGTAATCTAAGCCAAGAAAATATTTAAAACTCGTTCTGATTCAGTGATAGCACCCAAACGACAGACAATCCAAAAAACAAGAGAGGAATTCTACATTCTTTTTTGTTATATTATGTACATAATATCCTTCTTCATTTGGTATACACACTGCATAGGACTGACTTAATTGCTTGCGGCGGTCGAAAAATGAACAAACTTTTACTGAGATAGTGCTTTATAGCACGCTTTAGGTATATGGTAAGTTCATGCTAGCAAAAAATACACGAAAATCTTTATTTCGTGTATTTTTTATCCATAAGAAATACATGTCAAAAGCGCAGGAAGGCGTTTGTCCTAGTTAGTTACCTAATGGTTCTGGAAATTCTGGTAAGTAATTTTATCAAAGATTGAAATTGGCAAAAAAATATTACTAAGAGCGTATTCGACTAAAATCATATTTATAACTGAGTAAGTTCTGGAAAAGTTTGAGCATTATAATGAACGAACATGTACGCCACCAAAAAATACAACGTTAGTGTCAAAGGCAAGTACCTACTAGGACAATATTTGAAAGGATATTTTTATTATGAATAGTTTAGAAAATACGTCTGTATCATGTTGTTCAAAATAAGCGTATCTGTAGGCGTATAACTTCGTATAAGCTTCAAATTATGTATAATATTTCCATCTGCCAGAAAAAGCACCTACCTATTTTATTTTATAAATGTAATATAATTTATATCGGCTTCAGCGTAATACATTGGTTGTGTGCTGAATTCAATTGCTTTGAGTACCTAATAATAATACAATAGTTCGTATGCGTCACTTAGAGTCGACAATGTCCTCAAATCGACATTCATGTAGTCCTGTGTAAATTCGATCGTTTGTATTGTTAACTGTAAATTCGTAACATCCATCCATTTATACCTTTGCATTAAGACCTATGAATTAGCATGGTGAACATGGCTTTGAGATAAAAAAACAAACTCCACCCTTGAACATGTGAAGAGGTGGAGAGTAAAAAATAAGCTGAAGTTAACTGAAGTAGCCGTAAAGTTAGCCATACAAAACGCAAGTACTGTTAATTGTAAAAGTTTGATGAAATTATTAAAACATTAAACTCATAATAGTCAACCAACGGAGATGTAATTAGATTATGCGAAGTTCGAGGGCGACAGGTTCCTGAAACTTTAATAGTAAATTAATTTCGTCTTTTCTTTCAACACCAAAGGCGTAGGTGCCGTAAGTAACTAGGTACGTATTACTCGAGCATAGCACGCAATACCCAAATAATGGCAAGGATAAACATTATTATGGTAAAATATGAATCAACAATTAACCTAAATTCACTAATTTGATTTTTAAATAATACCTACTTCACCAAAATATAATCTTAGGCTATTTCTTCCTTCAATTTTTTTACTCAATTTAACTTTTAAAATAGCAAGATGAAGGGTATTAATTTTAATCTCAAAAACAGAAAATAATATACCACTAAGTTATCCAAAGCAACATTGCGTCACGACAGAATGAAAGATCAACTTCCTTAATTTCCTTACTGGGAAATGTTCACTTTATAAACACGTAGGTTCCATTCGTAATAATAAAAATAAATGGGGATACGACCTTTTTCCCGCTCCCGACCGTACAAAACGCAATTAAAACGAGCTTTTTTTACACAATACGAGACGTGTAATTATTTGTTGAACGCGTTACGACTGGAAGTGACCTGAAAAGGACGATGGGAGTACAAAGCCGTCCGAGGTAGAAATTGTATTGTATGAACTGCTTTATACTAACCGCGAGTGTCGATTCTGTTTGCCGTCACCTATATCTATTCTTTGCCTTGTCACCCACTTAATACTGCTTCTTGTGTCCTCATTTCATTAGTTTTCTAATGAAATGTTTTCTTTACTGATATTCTGTGTCGTTCTTTCGATCAATTTGACATGGTTCGTAAACTATGGTAAATAGAATATCACGAACATGTTCGTAGTATAAAAGATATTGAAAGAAGATAGTTGATAGTAAAAAAAATTGCGCAATGATTAAATCTATGAGGTGAGAATAGTCGATTTTTATGGTAATACGAAAAACTAGATTAAGCCACATTACCTATTTATAAGTGAACACACTTGCTATGATTCCGTGTTCAAAGTTTCCAGCCAGAAAATAAGTGATAAATAGGCGTCTTAAGTAACAAAACGGAAATCTCTTTTTACAAAGTAAGTGCGCTTTATCATCTACGACTTCACTGTCACTTACCAGCAACTTTCGAGTCAAGCATTAACTTAATAATAACTAGATCTCTGAGCCTGTGGCTTTGCCAGTTAAAGATGGTATAAGAGTTGCATGTTATTTGGTTTAATCATAATAGTAGATACAAACTCCTACCACCAATAAAGTCGCCCATAATCATTATATTTTTATGTTGGCACTCCTAATTCATGGGTAATCCAATCCAAATTTAAACGAATATCCACAGAATACTCTTACAGAATACGAAACGCTATATTGAGGATTGAGAGGATTTATTAAACCGCAACTCCGATTCTACTAATCTTAATGAAGTGATCAATATAACGTGCAAAAAGGGTCTGTTCAAACAGATTTAAAACTTTCGAAAGGTGTTTTAAATCTCCATGTTTTCCAGGCTTTGTAGCACCCAATTTAATCACGACGTTACTGTTGTACTATTCTCTGTCTAAATGATACATTTTACTTATTTTATTTGCAAATGGCTGCCTTCAAGCAATAAGCAATAAGGGGCAACTTCTATATTGGAGTAGCAAAGAAGTTATGGACTCGTCACACCACACAGAAATGGAGACCGCGTTGAATAGACTTGATCAAGTTGTAATGTACCAAGGTAACATGAAAGACCTCACATAACATAACGCTGTCATGCTCGCGTCACTGGCAGCGTCGCCGTTTTCTGCAGGATCCCTCCCTGTGAGCACAAATAATTTATTGGCCAACTCACTTTAGTTGTGGAAGTTCTTATGTAAATCATGTATTGTATAGTCGTCAATATATTACAGAGTATACTGAGAAATCTGGTCTTGAAAGCCCGATTAATTCTCCATACATCCCTGACTTAGCTCTTTTTATTGTTTTATATAATGAAAGAAGAGTACCAAAGTTTTTGGGAGCACTGAAGAAGCCATAATTGTCTACGTATTGCGATTTTTGACCTAGCGGATCAAAACTGGTAGAAGTGTTTTAAAAGTTGGTTTAGACGAATGGAACTTTATTATACATCTTGATAGAAAGTATATTGAGAGTTGAGAATATGATGTAGGTAAAATAAATAAGTTTATTGAAAACGCTATATGGAAAATGTTATTTTCATTTAGCTACGAGTACCACAAAGAAAGCTGTACCGAGAAGTAGTTTCATAACGCTTTATTGGAGTTATAAAACAAGCAATCATTTCCATTAGTTTATGCTTTTCAATTAGAAGAGGTTATATTATTAAAAAAGCAATAATCTAAAAGCTTTTAATGACCGTTTTTTAGGGTTCTGAAGTAAAATCGGAATATTTATAGGTTCATCATGTCCGTCCGTTCGACTGTCCATTCGTCTGTCCGTCTGTCTGTCCGAAGCAAAGCGCCTATACCTTAGTACTAGAAAGCTGCAATTTGGCATGGATTTTATTAAAACTCCAGAATCGTAGAATAAAATATTGAAAAAAAATAGTTGTCTGTAAAGTCGGTTTACGGACGGTAGTTTAACGTGACAACGTCATGACAAAACATTGATGAAATGATTGCATACTTTTATAGACAAAATTGAGCGCTTCGGCTGATCGTAGCCGATCGTGCCTCTCTATCGCTTGTTCCGCGCTCTCGCTTGCGCGGAACGCGACCGTGAGTCATGCTTTTTCGTGCGTGCACCCGGTGTTCATCGTTTTAATAAACGTTATCACGTCAAAAAAATTGTTTTCAGGGTACCTAGGGGCTGTTGTAAGGGATTACAGGTAACTTGAGGATGAATTTTTTATTCATCGCGTCAAGTGTCCCCCCTCCCCTTCCGGCTAAACGGTTGGACTTGGACAAGTGAAAAATTCTCAAAAATAGTTTATAATAATATGATGAATTTACAAGGAAAACGATTACAGCTATATTAGCATAAGTAGTTGACTACTTCAGAACCCTACATTACGCGTGGCCTGACACGCACTCGCCTGGTTTTTTTAAGTTATTTTCAAGCTTAATTAAAATATATGAAAACACGTGCTTTAAATGTTAAATTTTATCTGATGATTTAATTTGAAAATTTGTCTATCATAACACAATATCTACTTTTGCAGTTATTTCATTTGATTTAACAAGTAAAGATAACACGAATTTCCAATACCAGAATTGCTGTTTAATGAAGTGCTACGAACCCCGTGGATCGGACGCGCCGCAAATTGTATTATGGGATTAAGGTCAAAGTGATAGAACTACTTGTACTTAAGTAGGTAAACACCTAACGCAGCTCGACCTTGTGCCTTTGTGACACTGCTGCCCAGTTTGTAGTGATGAGTCCCTGTTCGATTCACATAAACACTTGGATGTTTGTAATGAATGTATCAATAGTAATACGGGAAACCATAGCGTAAGGGAAGGCATTTTTAAGATATATCTTTCTCCAAGTGTTTCGTGTCTCGCAATATTGTTTACCAAATATCTAAGACTCGTCTTTTTTCGCGAAGAGGTGGAATTTCCATAGAGCGTCTCGTTTTACAAGGCATGTTGGAATGGAAGGCATAAGACCTTCATGGTCACCCATGCATTGGACCGACCAAATAAAATCTGGGGTGGACACGAGTGAACAATATCAACAGGGATAGATGGTGAAATAGCGTTAGATGAGAGACATCAGCCCTTAATGCTAGGTACTTCATGATGACCATCATCATTCTGGCATGCACGTATCGACTGAGAACGAGGAGAAGACTCATCTAAAAACGATCCCACTTCTGTGGGACGGTCTCCTGGAGACCGCTTATCTGTGTGGCCGACGTGGGGGCGGGGGACGTTACACGGTGCGCGCTTGATAAAATGACTATATCTCAAAATTGTTAATGAGAGCTATGTACAAATTGTACAATGCTTATGTCGTTGGAATCGTTTTGAAACAAGCTAAACATTAAAAAAATATTAGTCCAGTTTTGTGTTTTATTGTACTCATGATTTTAATGCGAATAAAAAATGCAAAATATTTTCGCAAAAAAAGAAATACTCGTCATAATTAAATAAAATAACCGATATTTCGTTATTACTATGTTTTATTTACATACATATACATACATAATTTAACACGAGTCAATACAAATAAACCACAATAAACTAAAAATTCGATTAAAATAAACTTGGGATTTGCGGACTTATCATGTCTTTTTTCAGATGACATTCATGACTGACACTTTGTTAATAAGAAAAAAAATTAAAGTTATAATATAAAACGGCTAATGTTAAGGTTGATTTCCATTATTTTTATTTGGATAATTTTAAGTCTGAGCAACCATTAGTATCTACGGCTTATAGATCTCACTCTACAGATACTAAGATAGAACAGGATGACCTCTTGACCTGATTACAACCCCAGATGCGTGTTTCTGGTTAATTTGCACACAAATTGACCTCTGTTTTGGTATTCAATAGATGATTAATTGTTTTATATGTCAAATTAAGGTCTAAACAAAACACTCGACACTAAGGTTGTCGAACAAAATTTTATATCCACATAATTTAATTTAATTTTTTTCACATTTTCAATGTTATGTTGTTTAACCACAACATCTAAATTTACATGGCTTTTTTCACATTATTTTCAAAGTTATTAAGGACATGGTGTTTAAGTACTTTGTGATAAAGGATATTTTCTACTGGGACATTCATTCATGTAGGCTGTCAGATTCACATTAATTTTGAACGGAAACATGCAATATTGCATAATAATGATAACCCACTGTTTTTCATAAAGACCTTATTCAATTCGTCAACAAATTTGAAATCAGAATAAAAGGTAACTTTATTTCGAGCCCAATAAATAAATTCTTAAAACAAAAACACTGTGCAGTATAAATAAAATTGAGATCACCGGTATCCGTTGTATTAACTGCTCCATTCTTCGTTTGGGGTCATATAAACAGGCCATAAAAACAAGTTTTGTACTAAACATAAAAACGGTTTATGAGACAACCGACAACGTTCCTCGGTAAGAAAACATCGCAAGGGACTATGATACAATCATTATGTAATATGTTTTTATTTACGTGGTCCTAATCAAAATTGATTACAGAAATCTGTAAGAAGAGAATTATTTATCCTACGATGACGAAACTTCGGCGCCATTTTGTATCAGTGTTGAAAGTTACTAAGGACACTATTATAGACGTGATGGTAATGTGAAACCTACGTGATGTGAAAATTGTTTTGAAAAGTTTGAAAATTTTTAAAAAGCCATAATAATAATTAGAATAATTACTTAAGTATTTTTAATGATTTCTTACAAAATTTATAGTTTTACATCGTAAATGTAAGCCTATTAATATTTGAATTACAATACAGTGAATAGTAAGTACCTATATGTATAATGTTATTCAGTGTTTTATTTCCATTAGGTATATTTTACTTTGCTTTATTCTCTTTACTTCTCGCGTCATCTTTATACAAAATACTTGTAGACTTTTAGTCTTTGTACTCCTGAATATAAGCTTTCAAAACATACTTTTCAAAAAAATCTTTCTTTCACAAGCTACTGTATGTCGGTAGCCATTTTAAAGACTCGTCCTTGCCGCAAACAGCGCAAGTCTAAAAACTTCTTTGAAGGAGTTTATCACCAATATTTCAAAGCAAGACGTCCTTTTTGCTCTACTTTTTCTTCTCTGCACACTTTTGTCCATCGCGATAGTCTGCTAAAGTTGTAACTTAAAATAGCTTTTTATTTTATAGGTTACATATATAAGTATTGAGGACCTGGGGTAGTTTTCATGTGATAATAATAAAGAGTAAAGACTAAATAATATAGACTAAATAATAAAGAGTGAAGATAATACACTATATAGCAATATACTTTTTAATTAGGGGCTCTCAAGTTTTTTTTTAAGTAGTACACTTTATAATTTATGTACTATACCACAGAGGAGGATATGGCCTTGTTTCATGAAATAAATTGCCAACTATCTTAGTGCTTGATAGTAAATTTTTGGCAGGCAACAATGTACTAACTTCATGAATATTTACCACAGTTTATATACTTAAGATATTAGGTCAAACAGTTTGTTGAATATACATACCTGATATTTGTTATTCAAGAAAGAATATTTCTAAAGATGTTGACGTACATTTCTAATGATTTGTAGGTATACCTATTCGTTACTTCACAATACCCTTTACAGCTCTAACTGCAAAACGGCAACAAGGTAACAAAATTGTATGCCACATCTAACTGAACGTAAAACAAACCGCAAGGGAAAAATTCACAAGAATAACTGCATTTAACTCAAAGATATTGCGCAATAAATTTGCTTAGTCGCTCATGGCCGTAAACTTTTTACATCAGAACAACTTACTTGCAATGCAATGAAAATTAGTTTTGTTACTCTTTAACATCTGTCTGATTTTTAACTAAATTCAGATTATTTGTTTTTATTTAACTGAGGAAATGTTATATTCGTATTCCTTATCGTTAGGTCCAGCAGAAATTTTGTAATGATATTTTGATTGTTAGGACATTTTATAGTTCTTATACTTCGCTTGTCGTAAGGTTACAGTATATTTTATGGTAAGGTGACAAAAACATTACGGCTGACTTCAGTCAATATTGTCTAACTTAATTATAAAAATCAATGCACCAACTACGTGCTAGGTATAGTTATTTCACAAAAAAATTAAGTTTGTGTTTTATTTTTCTTTTCAAAGTTTGAGAAACTCTATAATACGGAAATATTTGGAGAGTATTGTGATTTTAGTCACGTTGTACAAGGAGGCTGATTCTCCTTCAGGAATCAAGGTGCGAACTTACAAAGAAAACCAAATAAATGGTACAAGAATACCTACATATATTGCACATCTTTTCAACACCTACTGTTTAGCTGGTAGGTGGGGGGAGGTGGGGGGAGGTACACTTGAAATTGCAAAGACCATCCCCGTGGTACATATAGCAGAGATACCCTGAATTTTTTTTGAGTTTTTATTTTACGACTTTGCAGTTTTAATAAATATGTGTTATGTTTCTTCATAAATACTTCATAAATGTATCTATCTCTTTAAAGTGCGCGATAGTTATTAACGTTTAAATCAAATAAATGATAATTTATTACGACAGTAAAATAATCCTAAGAAATCTTTTCAATAACCTATTTATTTTCAAAAATAACGAAAATAAGTCACAGTTCAGCCAATTCTTATACGGGAATCGGGGCGCGAACTTACCTAGAATATCAAATAACGTCTCCGATGTGAAAATTGTACAGATTCCAAATACGTATTGATATATTATTACAGCCGATAGACTGCGAAACAGCGTTAAGGGTATATTGCTTTCGCAATAAAGTTTCAAGTTTCGTTCTAGATTCTTATATTTTAAGCCTCAAATTTTAAATTTATCATCGAACTTGTTGTAAACTGCGCATGTACAAAAAGAATATTGGGATCTATGAGTTTGATATATTGTTTACCGACTTCAAAAATGGAGGAGGTATTCAATCTTAATATACAGTATGTACGACAAGAACGTGACCGGCATATTTTAAAATTTTGGAATGAAGTTTATAAAATAAATATCAGGCATAATAGAACAATCCTTTCCCTAAAATGCTTTGTAAGAAAACTTAAGTTTTTCCTCCAATTTCTTCTTAAAATATTATTTTTTACAATGAGTGCCACGTACGCTTCCAACGTAAAGCTGTGTCATTGTACTCATCCGAAAGGACCCAAAATATTCTATTACCAGACCATCCACTATATGAAATGCCTTTTGAATATGAGCAAGGCCTTCGTGAGCAAGTGGATGAAAAGTTATTCCCAAACAAAAACCATCGATAGCTCACCAGATCGTGGCAAATCAAAAAAGTCGTCTGTCGCAGCGGACAAACGTATTTTTCAGCTGTTTGCCAATAATTCTTTATTATCACATCGTTCTGGACAAGAACAGTTGAAAAAAAGGGTCTGAATAAATCATTAGACAATATTAAAAAGCGTTTAGTTGAAACTGGAGTGTAATATCGAAGCACTTTTAAGAAATCTTTCCTTTCCGAAACAAATATTGAAGAAGGTGGTTTTAAAAAGGCTGTATTGGGCGTGCGAAAACAATGACTGATTGGGTCAAGATATTTTTTTTCAATGAAGCTTCATTTTGAACAACCGATTGCGTGACTCAATTTTGGACTACGGGTCAGAACCGTAAAACATCAATTAGTGGTGCATCCTTGGGGATGCTTCAAAAAAAATAATTTCAGAAATTTGCAGTTGTGTATTGGTACCTTGGATACTCAGAAAATGACGAAAATTTACGAAAAAGCACATTTCCTGTCGGCCAAGACGATGTTTCCACGTCACAATTATTTCTGGTTTCTAAAGAGTTTAACGACCCTAAACACCGAAGTCGGCTTTGTACCACTTGAAAGGCGGAGCATGGTATCGACGTGTTGGATTGGTCCTTACAGTCCCCTGATGCCAATCCAATTGAAAATTTTTGTTCGTAAATAAAGATTAAAGTAAGGGCAAAATATACAGTATCCGTAGCTGAACTAACTCGTGAACTGAAAATTGTGTGGAGGTCTTTACCTCGCAGTTATGCTAAAAAACTTATGGAAAATATGCCACGGAGATGGCAAGCGATTATGGACAATAGTGTAGATTGGATGCCATATTAATATTAAAGCATCCAACAGCAATAAAATAACTTATTGATAACAATTAAATCGTTTGATATTTCTAAGGTTTTCATCTGGGGGCACGGCAGTGCCCCCGCCAAGTCGAGCAAAAAAGCGGCACGGCCGTACCATCCTTTTCTCGAAGCAATTCAGGCCATTTTCGACCCCCTATAACTTACTTGTGGATAAAGCTAGAAGTCTGAATTTTCAGCTACCAAGCAGTCATGGTATAAACACGCTATATTTCAAATTTCATTCAATTTGATTCAGTAGTTTTAGAATTATAACTAGTCAAAGTTGCTTAATTTCGTCACTCACTGACTGACTGACCGATCATCAAAACTCTAAGGCACTTCTAGCAGACATAGAAGCTTCAAATTTGGAACACAATTAGTGTTTAGTGTATAGATCAAGGAAAAACTAAAATATTTTGCAATTTCGCTCCAGTTTTCTAGATATATCAACTGCATAAATAACTTTGTAATCCTATATAAAGGTATAGGATTACAAAGTTACATTTGCAGTTAATGAATCACTGTACCTGTATAACAAAGTTACATTTGCAGTGAATGAATCAGTGTACATGTATATAATATGTGTAGATAGGTACCTAGATATAATGGAATAATAGGTGTAGATAGGTACCTAGATATAATTATGTTCAAAGATAACTTGTAAAAGGAAAAAAAGTAGGACTATCTACAAAAAGAAATGAGATGCCATCAAAAACATAACTTGTAAAAAAACCCAAGTCTCGCAACTCAGTTCTTCTACCGTAAAAACTTGTGAGATCCATGTAATACCAAGTCGGTTAATTTATTCAGTTCCTACTTAAGGTTCCTTCTGTCTTAAGTTATTACGTAATTAGCTAACCTAACAAGTAACAACATCTTATAGTGACCATATCAATATTGAAAATCTTTTATGTTTTAAATAAATAGATTGACTTGGCAATCGCACTAAACAAATATAATATGTAGGTAGATATTACTTGTGAGATACATTGTGTTTTCATGCGATGGTCAAGTCGATCTATTTATTTAAAACATAAAAGATTTTCAATATTGATATGGTCACTATAAGATGTTGTTACTTGTTAGGTTAGCTAATTACGTAATAACTTAAGACAGAAGGAACCTTAAGTAGGAACTGAATAAATTAACCGACTTGGTATTACATGGATCTCACAAGTTTTTACGGTAGAAGAACTGAGTTGCGAGACTTGGGTTTTTTTACAAGTTATGTTTTTGATGGCATTAAAATTTGCCGGTCACGCTCTTTTCGTACATAGTGTATGTAAATTACGTGTCACGTTGTTTGTCCACGATGGACACCTAAACTACTTAACCGATTTTAATCAAAGCACATCGTGTGCAGTTTGATCCAACTTAAAAGATAGGATCTCAAAATAATAAAAAAAACTGGTTGTCGGTAAAGTCGGTTTACGGACGGTAGCATAACGTGACAACGTCATGACAAAGCTCCACTCCGCTCCGCTCCGCTCCGCTCCGCCCCGCCTCGCTCCACTCCGAACCGCTCCGCCTCGCTCCACTCCGAACAGCTCCGCCCCGTCCCGCCCCGCTCCGCTCCACTCAACTACGATCGCCTACGGCATCGGCTACGATACGCCGATCGTAGCCGATAGTGCCTCTCTCTCGCTTTTGCCGCTCTCTCGCTCGCGGAACGCTACATTTTTACATAGATGCTCCCGGCGCTCATCGTTTTAATAGACGTTATCACGTCAAAAACTTTTGACGAAACGAAGTCAAGCAGCAAGGAAGAGAAACAAGCTCGGACACGAGCAGCTAGTTCGACTGTATTTTTTTATGTTTGTTACCTCAGAACTTTCGACTGGGTGAACGGATTTTGATGATTCTCGAAAGCTGGTGCTTGTCATGTGGTCCTACATAAATTTGAGCGAGATCTAACAAGTCATTTTTGAGTTATTTTGAAATTAGTCATTTTTTGTTAACAAAATTTAGATTATTTTAGTATTCTAAACAGACTACGTCACTCGTATGGTCTGCGCTGCGCAGTCAAGGTATTATGGTTGAGACGAACTTACTCGATAAGAGTCCTCCGAGAACTAAGATGTTATAAACGTCTCTGGGCGACTACCACTTGCCATTAAATGGCCAGTCTGCTCTTTTGTCCTCATTTGCACAAACTATTAAAATCATCGCATGACTTGGAAAAGTGTGAAATTTCATCCGTATCCACCTGGATACGACTAGATACGAACTAGTGGCAATCTTACACGATATGATTTTCACGATACTTGCCACGTATATTCAAATGAGCTTCTTTCTGAGATGTTTACAGAGCGCTATGACTTGGGGTTTCTCAAAAAAGATTGCCTTCTACTCTGGTGTTGCTCATATCCATTGCCGAACATGACTACTTATTATAAAGTCTCTCTGCTTTTTCGTCTGCAGTTCACTAAATAAGTACTTTTTTATCATAATACATTAATAAAACGATTGACACGTTATCTTCATAAATTCAATGAAACAATTGACCACGTTTTATAAAAATCAACGTCGATGTCAACAAAATCAGCTTTTAAATCCATAACAGAAACCAATCAACAGATTATGAAGATATTTAAAAATATTTATAATTTACATCTAGAATAGCACTTGTCCCGGAAATTGGATTTATTTAAAAGGAATCAGAGAGAAAAGTTGTTGGACGGAAATTTATTGCGGTAAAAATATTTGCAGCGGATTTTCCAGTTATATCTATACTAATATTATGAAGAGGTAAAGTTTGTGAGGTTGTAAGGGGTAATCTCTGGATCTATTGAACCGATTTTGAAAATTATTTTACCAATAGAAAGCCACATTATTTGTAAGGGGTGAAAATAGGGGTTGGAAGTCACTTTCATACAAAAGAACTTCGTCAGTCATAAAAAATAATGTAAGTTTATAGTTATAAACAAAAGCTAACTTTAACACATTTTTTGGAAAATCCTTAAGAGGTTAATTTAGGGGATGGAACCTAGTACGCAACTTCGTCAATTTTAAAGTTAAAAATATGAAAACTTATAAATCAGCAGTCAAGTTAGTATAGAAACTTTGTCAGTTTTGACGTTAAAAGAGTGAAAATCTATATATTAGATATAAGCTTAAAGTTACACACAGAAACTAACTGTATCACGGTTTTCTCGAAATTCATCCCCTAAGGGGTAAAACTAAGGGGCTGTAAGTGTTTAAGGAACTTCGTCACTTTTGAACTCAGAAATGTGAAAAACATTATGTAAGCATATAGTTAGAAACCAGAATTAACTAAAAGGGAGAGAGAGACTAGTTGAGATATATTTTCAATCAACAAAATCAACATACTTCCAAAAACTCTACTTGATTCCGAGAAGGACTGTAATATGATGCGAAAATGAAATTAATAATTAGACAAAATAGATATTATAACTTTATTAATGAAGGAAATGGACAGTGTTACAAATGAAAGTATTCGTAAAAAGATTAAAAACTCTATGTGTATTTATCATAACTTAATAAATACTTTCCTCAGAGAATTCCACTGTTTACCAAAGGAATCTCTGCTTTGCAAAGAATTTCACCCTACAAACAAGAAAAAATTGAATAATATCGGAAAAATATAACCATGAAACGTACGGCAGAGGATCATATAGAAATGCGAATCTGATGGTAAGCTTGAAAATTCAATCTACTTAAAAGGAAATTGGGAACGGAAAATCGTAACTGTAGGGTAAGCACATTTTTATGCTCGCATAAGTTCAGCGAAAGGTAAAATAATCAAATGGACTATTTTTACTGAACATGAAAACCTGATTTTGTAATAACCGAATAGGCGTGTTCATTAAATCAAAATTCACTTTTTTGGAAAGTTCAATGTAATTTTTTTATTAATATATCTACCTATCCGGATATCAGTCTGCCCGAGCTTCACAGTTAAACAATATCTGGAGTAAGGGTTACCGCTAGTAATACTCGTAACTTTTTGGAACGAAGTTCCTTATCGCGCGTTGCGAAAGGGGGCTAGGCGGAAAATTTGGTAACGACACTTTTTGCCGGTAACGACACTTTTTGCCGTCTTAGTTTTTTTTACATAGAAAGCAAGCCAGAATACTTTTTCGTGAGAAATTTAATACCTTAGATTTGTTTTGGCACACTTGCTGCATGTTTTTGCTATCCTAGTAGGTACTGATGCAAGGAACTTCGTTCCATCCTGGTGTCCCTTGACACCTCTCAAGTTTTTTTTATCTTACTTATGTTAAGTTAATGCTTGAGAACAATGCCGCCTGATGGTGAGTGGCCATAAAAAAATATTTTCGCCCTAACCTAGTGAAAGCCTCTAAACACTCCTACATCACAGGCAGGCGGAATGGCCGATAGGTCTTGAACATTTCCATACTGCAGAGTTATACCAATTGCGCTACAGGAACTTTAATACTGCCTGAAGGCCTGTAAGATGGCATTCAAGCTGTGACAGTAACTTGAATACCATCTCACATGATCACAACTGCGACTATAAGGGTGTTCTGAAGCCGTCTCCGTTAAAATTATATCTACAATACTGGCCAGTGTCAAATTTCTGACTGCAAGTTTTTAGTGTTTTCAATATTTACGGTTGACACAATCTGACGGCCAATGAGAATCTGTGACAATATGTAACTCCAACTCTATTACAAAGTTGCAAATGGTTCATATCGTTTCATTTTACGGCCTGTATGCAAACGGAACAAAGTTGTAAATATTCGTGGGCTAAGCGTTGTTTTTCTACAAGCAATGTTCAATGTTGGTCCGACACCCATCCTATTTTGTTCCTATACATTTGGATTTGGGCCAAATCGTCGAGATGTGTTATTATATATCTTTCAGTGGAGCTCATTTAGTACTCTGTACTTGTATGTACTTGTCGTTTTGTGTTTTTGTAAGTATTGATAGTTACATAATAAAAGTGATCAAAGGTTAATTTATACGACGACCCTATAACTTAGTTGGTAGTGACCCTGCCTGAGAAGCGAGGGGTCCCAGTTTCGATTCATATCTGCCAAATTTGATTTCTCCTTACTCTCACGCAAAAGATTTGGCCGCGTACCATGCACGAGACGAGTTCAATCGCTTAGATTCTCATTTATTAACAGAACCAGACAGAGCAATTGAGATGTCTGTGTCTTAATTAAAAGTTATTTAAGAACATACATTATATTATCAGGTTGATCGGTTTAATAATAATAATATAGTTTTTACTGTCACCAATAGAACATATAATTAATTCAAACAAGTACATAATATGTATCCAACGATAGCTTGTTAATTCCGACAGCTTTGTTCCTTTGTTTATGTATGAATACGTAATAAGCCTATTTTACAGGAAATGTATGAATATTTTATTCAGTTGTAATATCAGTTTATAGCACTTGTACCTACATAAACGCAATAATGACACAACTCTGTATTGCATGCTCATAAACAGGGCTAGGTATATTCGGCTTACACTGTGGCTTGTGATAGACCACACTGCTCTCATTTCAGTATACTACGTAGTGCGATGGGTAATTTTAGTTTTGTTTATCGAACATTATGTACCAAGGTTCCTGTAAGCACACCTACATTATTGTTATTTACCTACTTATGGTTTCAATTTATAAACAGCCTACTACGGAGGATGGGTCACTTCTTTTAATTGAAAAGGCCTAAAGCATACTGGACACTGTCCCAGATGGATAAGTGTTCGTGGCCAACAAATGTGTCGGAAGTTTTTATGCTATTCAAAAGTTTCCTTCATGGTCTAACAACTTTTACATTCTCTATAAATGCAATGGAAATAATATATTTGAAATATTTTGCCGATCATATACAAAACGATAGCACCATAGCGATAGGAGAAGAACGAGTATCAGTAAGGACCATATTCGAGTAATGTCTAATAGGTGTTCAACATAAAGTATAAGCATAAAGTTGTAAGGCTTTAGTAGATATAATAGATGATTGGATGAACCTTATATCGCTAAAGTTATAATATTTTCAACAAAGATAAATTCTATCAAAAATGTCATACGCCTAAGTTACCAATAATTACGTCCAATTTTGATTAACTCCTGTACCCATTGAAAGAAATACACCCATTTATCTAACAGACGATTCGAACCATATAATGGTGTATTACAGAGGAAATAGTACTGTTTGTTATGATTTAGTGTCGCCCAGTTAGCACTGAAATCGGTCCCCAAACAGCGACTTATAACGAAACTAACCTTAATTCGGGCTATTAATATAAATTACTTGGATTTACAGAGCCTGTGGGGAGTTGAATTGATGTTGTTTTGCTTTGCACAATATTACGCTTTGTTTTAAAGATTTATATCATACAACTTTAAAGATAACTGTAAATATTGTACGTCTAGTACCATTTATATGGATTAACGTACCTAGAGATAATTAATCATTGTGTTATTTTAGCGTTTCATAGTTCACGGCCTTCGAGATAAGGAAACGAGTAATGTATTTCGGTGACGAATGAACAGGCAGTATTCTAAACCGTGGTTAATTAATATTTGTGGTACAACGCTGAAAATACATTTGTTTTTCACTTTATATTTCTTTTATTAAAGACGTCAAAGAAAATGGAACAAAAACAAACCCTTTTTTTGGTACAATAGTGATTTTCACCCACCCCGTGGGTGATTCTTATTCCGGAATATATTTTTGAAGATTTTATCGAAAAAAATTAAACCTTGTGGCACAACAATTATTTTATGCCCGAATGATTTCTTGATTGATATAAGTGAAATTGATAAAAGAGGCACCATTGTGAAGTTAATATTTTCTGAGATAAATCCCATTAAAAACAAAATACTGATGAAGATAATGACAACGTGTGGAAGTTAATGATTTTGTGCTGAGGAAAAATGACGACTGATACGAATAATGAAAAAAATTAATTAAAAGTTACATAAATAATGAAATAAAACAACTCAATTAATAATCAACACCATATTTTAATCATAAAATCACAGATGGAACGTATATAACATATTATGTAAAATAATATAATTTTTAGATGATTAATATTAAGTAATATATTATTAATTTTCTATTTAAAACACAACATATATGACCACATACACACACTGCGGCAGATTATACAGAAGACCGAGGAGTACAATCTGCCGCTATGTGTTGCCTATGTGGACTATGAGAAAGCCTTTGATTCTATTGAGACCTGGGCAGTACTAAATTCTCTTCAGCGGTGCCGGATGGACTACCGGTATATCGAGGTGTTGAAATGTTTATACACATCAGCCACCATGACCGTCAGAGTACACAACACAGCAACGAACCCCATCCAACTGCAGTGAGGTGTCAGGCAAGGGGACGTCATAACCCCAAAACTGTTCACCGCTGCGTTGGAAGACGTGTTCAAGCTGATGGAGTGGAAACGACGTGGCATAAACATAAATGGCAAACACATCACACATCGATATGCGATATGCCGATGATATAGTCCTCTTGGCGGGATCCCTGGAGGAACTTGGTACAATGCTCGGACTTGAACAGCGCTTCACAACGGGTGGGTCTTAAGATGAACATGGACAAGACGAAAATCATGTCGAATATCCATGTCACACCCGTACCGGTTGTTGTTGACGGCGCTGCTCTCGAAGTTGTAGACGAGTACATTTACCTGGGACAAGTGATCCAAATGGGTAAGTCCAAATTCGAGAAAGAAGTCACTCGTAGAATCCAACTCGGATGGGCTGCGTTCAGGAAACTACGTCATATCTTGTCGTCCAAAAAGTTACCTCAGTGCCTGAAGTCGAAGGTGTTCGAGCAGTGTGTGTTGCCAGTGATGACATACGGATCCGAGACGTGGTGCTTCACTATTGGCCTAATGCATAAGCTTAGAGTCGCCCAGCGGGCTATGGAACGAGCTATGCTCGGTATTTCTCTACGCGATCGAATCAGAAATTATGAATACCGTAGACGAACGAGGGTGACCGACATAGCTCAGAGAATTAGCAGGCTGAAGTGGCAATGGGCTGGCCACATAGTTTGAAGGACTGATAACCGTTGGGGAAGAAAGGTCCTCGAATGGAGACCACGCCTCGGTAAAAGGAGCACAGGACGCCCCCCGACCAGGTGGACAGACGACCTAAAGAAGACAGCGGGTATCCGCTGGATTCAGAAGGCTCAGAACCGGTTTGAGTGGCGTAGATTAGGGGAGGCCTATGTCCAGCAATGGACCTCAAAAGGCTGATGGATGGATGGATGGAACATTTATCATCAAATCTTAAATCTTTCATTTTAAAAACTTTTAATGCTAATGGCATTAAGAAATTTTTGATGAAGTATCTTTAGTGGAGCATTCAGATACCGTTTCTGCATCTAAACTTTATTTTTCGTCACAAACTCTTTTTTACCAGCACTTATTGAACTATTAGAATCATCATTATAAAATTTATGAACTTCTTCTACGTGATCTGCTATTATGCTTATAGATGATAATTTAGTTTTACCTTGTTTTACGAACTTGGAGATGTTTGTTTGACTATGTTTGTTAGTATTTTCTTGCACTTGAAGTTTTTTATTTAATCGTAGTATGTTTTTTTTTTGGCTTTCAATTTTCTTTTTATATTTATTAATAGTATTTATCAACACACACCTCTTCTTATACTGATTATAGCGTATCCTTCTTACCACCACTTTCATAGCAGGAGAAAATTGATCACGTAATGGATCACGCAACTTTTCTATCTTGGTCTGTCCCTCTATCTTGTCTTTTGACTCTTTTGCATCTTCTAATACAATTGGCTCAAATGTAGGGCGCGTCGTTTCTTCTTGTTTTTTCAGAACTAGTCACACATTTTGAAGCTAATGATGATGATGAAAATGACGAATTGAAGAAAACAGGTTGTAACTTGTCAAAACCGAATAAATTCTGCTTTAAAACACATGGATATAAATAAGTTCACTTTCAATACATAATAATAGCACACAATGTGATTGATGTGACAATTGATCGCAACAACAGACGGCAAAAGTGTAATGATTTCTTTCATAACAAATTTGTAAGAACGAAATGTAAGCTTACCTGGTCGACAAATACGATACGTCCAGTCCGTTCAAAGCGTGCAGCTCGACTGGGGGAGGTACGAGAAGCGTACCGCATACTTCAAACTCAACATGAATTGGAAAACCACAGAGAATAATTCGAATCAATCCTTGCTGCGGATAATGATTTTTTTTCATAACAAACTATACGTCGTATTGGTTTCCTATATTAGAATGAATGAAATGTCTATAATTTACGGTAATTAGAAACTTTGATCATTTGAGGACGATTCTGCATTTACAAATAAAATGTTTCGGTTTGTTTGATTTTTTTATTAGATGAAATATCCACGTGCAGTCATATAGGACATGCGAGATAATGACGTTTGAGGCAGATTTTGGCTTAAATTTCAAATTATACTATATTTAATATTCTTTTTTGGTGTGTAAATAGTTGTGCCGATAGTTAAAGTATCTTAAAACCTTATTGCTATTGATTATGGTTGTATAACGAAGAAGTATTTGGACTGGACACGTTTTATCCTCCCTTTTTAAGAATCACCCCCGTACACTCTTCCATAATCCATTTGATTTCCCCAAGATTTTCCAATAACCCCTTGTTAGCTGACTACTGTATTCTCTTACTCTAAATCTACCTTTGTTATTTTCATTTTCATGAGTCAAGTAGTTTATGAGATTTTGTGTTTAGTGAGCCATTTGTATCTTTTCGCTTTTAGAAATAGATTACGACTTTTGATTGCGTACACTTGTGTACATATTGCAATATACATTCAATGTATAAGTCATTGGCCCGCTGACCCAATGTATCGCGACTGGGCTGGAAGCCAACGATACGGAGATTTAGATTCATTCCGAGGACCTCTGAAATATGAAACCCGGTTGGATGACTATTTTCCGAATTGGTTAAATGGACTGTGTGACATAAAATTGAGTTTTACAATTCATAACGTGCAAAGGTTTGAAGTTGTTGGACTTTGACGCAATATAATGTTTGTTAATTGTCAGATATTATTTTAAAGACATTTATGCGTATTATGATATTGTATGTATAAAAAGAGGGTGTCCTTATTATTTTGATACCTCATGGTATGATGACCTTTCCTTTACTACTGACATGATCAATACGAAATGTTACAAATATAAAACAAGGCTGGCGAAATACTCTCTTGGCACCCTATTTTAATCTATGAATTAATGATACTGTATTGTGTTACTACTCTTGAAAATAAGTATGCAAATTTAATCTGGTTGGGTATGTAAAAAAGGCATGAAGGCAGAAAACTCATTATCGCTTTCATAACATTAAAATATGCACTTTATTTGAAAACTAGCTTATACCCGCGACTTCGTCTGCGTGGACTTGAGAATTAAATGAAAGTAATTAAAAAACATCCCGGGAAATGCGAGTTTTTTTGGCACCGAGGGTTTTGTACTTTAGAGAACCGAACATAAGAGCAATATTAAATGATTCAGTAACAAAGTTAACTTTGCCGCTGTAAAACTGTAGTTCCTATGCATGGACATAGTGATTTGTATTTGGTTTTTTTGGAATGATACCTCCACGCATTCCTGAGAAAATAGGGTTGATAGATAGATAGACTGACGGACAACGAAGTGATCCTATAAGGGCTATATTTTTTCTTTTGAGGAAAACTCTAAAACAATAAATAACCTGTAAACCCAACTTCCAAACTAAATTATACCCTTGACCTGATGAAGAAGGAGATCCATCTCCGACCTCGAACGACATGCACCCTGTTATTTGATCCGGGATATGAAATATTTGTGAGCTAAATTTCATCTAAATCCATTTAGCCGCTTTAGCGAGAGTAAAAAATATCTTAATATATGCCTAAGAAATATTAGTGGGATTTTATATACGTACACCATCAGATCTTGAATTGGTCAATGTTGTACTGGTTTTGCTATGTCAACGTGACCATCAACAAATATAAAACTGTTACTCCCACCCATTCTGGAGTTACATAGTCTATCTCTAAGATACACAATCAGACCCAACCCAGCCCAGACCCTAATACAATATACTGTTACTTCGTAGCAGCTACCACACAACATTTACCATAATAATGTATTTTTTATACCACCAAAAAGTAGAGATTTCATGGAAAAAAATCCCACCGACTTTTTTAAAAATTAAAGCAGATATTTTGACTTGAGAATTTTCGATTGAAAATTAGTGTGCTTTTTCGGTGTTAAGTCAAAATAAGGTGAAAAAAGAAATATTTAAAATCAAAAAAATTACAGTGTGTTTGGAATATAAAAAGTTAAGTTTTCACCAAATTTCATGAATTTGTTTTTTGTAAAAGAAAAATAAAAAACCAAAAACTTGGTTATTAGAATTTTTCACATAAAGTTTGAGATTAAATGAAAAAAATGGAAATCCAAAACTTGTAGATCTTTCAGAGACAACTTTACCCTTTAACTTTTTTCCATAGGACTTGCAGTTTTGCCGGAAATCGAGATAAACCGTTTTTACCATTAAAACCCCCCCCCCCCCCCCCCCTCTCCACTTCCCGACCTCAGATCGCCCGTAAATTATTTTTCTTTTCATTTTTATTATATTATTCTCTTCCATTTTCAATGGGTTTCATCCTACTTATTTTTTCACTTACCATTTTCAAAGGCTTCAGCCCTGGTCAATTAAGATATATCTACAGAGATAAATAAAGACAACTGAAAAAAAAGGTTTTACTTCGACTACACCTCCTCGAAATTAAACCAGGACATTGTATGAGTTAGAGATTATAAATGACAGTTTAATTCAGACTACGGGAATACTGGACTGCTCCTATTTATTCATAGACCTCGACAATTTTTTCCTGTATACAAATAAATAAAACAAATAAAATAAACAGCAAAATCTAAAGTAATCGAATTCTTCTTCCATTTTAATTACGTAGTGTTTTATTGGCACTACTTCTTCCTTCTTTTCGACTTATTACCTATGTGTTTTCATCTGACCAAGTAATGTCTATAAGACGGTCCCCATGCTGCTCACCAGATCACGCAAACTGCCGCTGTCTCCATGATCAGATTGGGTGGTTTAGCAGGTAGCTGAGGTGTACCATGTCAGGTTTATCGGTCAATGTTTGATCGCGCCGACCACGGGCTACATGAGTCGTCAGGGACGTCTTGCCCCTCCATATTTGACTGCCTGAGAGCTAAACGCTTCTGCGCGAAGAGTCAAAAGAGCCCCCCCGACTATTTGGGGAGTTTCGCAACCGCGGTACCAGCTTGATTTACGGTAATGAAAGGATCCCCTACCCGACAGCAGGGTCCGCCTCTCAACCGGGAGACTCTAGTTCTCCTGAGTTTATTCCTGAATAACTTTGGAATTTTAAGCGTCCAAAAACCTGGCCCAAATACCAGACGTATATTTTATACCTATAAAACGTTTCAAAAGAATCTCATTGTTTAAACTGATTCGCCATTTGTGGATTAAACAGCGTGCCTGCATTACCATAACATTAGTTTATTTTTCCTACTATTTAAATAATAAATATCTCACTGCTAAATCATAAATAACTCACTGTAAACTTGACATGAAAATTTAATCATCTTCATAATTTATTATTTTTTCATTCTTGTTTTCTTTCTTGGATAACAACCAATGGGTGATATGCCTTTAGTTTGATCTGATCACGGACGATGCTTTTAGTCATCCATGGAGGATGATGACGATTTAGCATCAGGTGGCTCATCTGCTTTTACGTGGCTATTTGCAAATTCAAAAGTATTTTAGTTATGTATTTGTATTGCACTTACATCCGGTCATAATTAGCCTATGAGGGGCCGCGCCGGCTTGGTACGCATTGACCAGTAGGTGACAGCAGTAGACGATTATTCGCAAATATTTTAATTTCTTACTCATTGTGATTTGTATTTTGATTAATATCTACTTTCTTTTCCTACATCACAATAAGAAAATCTAAATTGTAATACTTTGTCAAAATTTAAGATTTTTATTTATCTGTAGGTAAAACAATATTTGATGATAAAATTTTCCTAAATTGTGTCATAATAATATTATTATCACTAACTCTGACCCACACCATCATACAACGAATTGAATATAGGAACAGATTCCTACAGTTATGTTAGCACAATCTAACATATTTATGTGTTATTGATTGAGTATAGTAACTAATTTCTTAAAAACCCAATGTTTTAAATATTGTAAATATGTATAGTTATACATTCATTTCAATAAAAGATTTGTTGACTCGTTCTCAGACCTACGTATATTTTTAAATTATGGCTTCTAGTTACCTAAACTGACATCTATTGTTGATTAGCAGAACTAATGCACAGCAAAATTATAAATAAAAAAAAATTGGTACACATTGATTTTTTGAAGAAATAACGTATATTTCCGATACTAAACAATCTTTTATATCCCTCTATCGGGCAATTTCAGTATTTCCTGCAGTTATGTGGCGTATCAAAAAGTCCTATTTATTGATATCTCGGCTTCTAAGCGACGTATCACGATAAAACATACACCAGATTTTAAGTTAGACCACCAGTAATACAATTGTGAAAACCGCATTCAATTTCATTCAGTGGTTTTGGCGTGATGCTGTGTCAAACATACAAACAGACACGATTTTTAAAAATGACAGATTCGTAATCTATTGGTCCTATATAGTCCCCTGATACCAAATTTTCTTAAATATCTTCAATGTACAGACATTATCGAGTTACAGTTTTATAATATATATAGATAGTGGATGCAGTATCCGAATCTGTATTCTCAAAACTCATATGCAGACCACAAGGACTGCTTTTATTATATCTAGAAATAATTTAATAGATATCCTATTTTTATTATTGTAATAACAAAACAAAACAGTGACTCGAATAGTTTTTCAATTACATAGTCTTGTTATTCTGTGATGACTATAACAACGAAATAATGCATTATGAAGCTCTAGAGAGGGATGTTGTTAAATCAAAGTTCAGCCACTATCGAGGCGAGTACGAATTCAAGCATCGATATTCCCATTTCCAAGTTTCCTCAAGAGGGATATTGTCATTTAAATTAAGCCTTTGTGAGCTATTTTATCTTGGTCAGTAATTATTACTAGCTTAGAGTGGTTTTTGTAGTTTATGTTTGGAAGTCTTACGAATAATAATCTATACTATAATAAAACTCAAAGGGCAAATTTACTGTACATTGAATATTTTTTAAAATTTTTGACTAGGGGGCACTTTAGTAACGTGTTAGAGCACAAAAATATTTTTTTTAGAATTATTGTCTGTCTGTCTGTCTGTTTGTCTGTCCGGGCATCACATGAAAACCCTTGAACGGATTTCGATGAAAATTGGTAAAGTTATTACTAATACTCCGAATCATATTTTAGGATACTTTTTATCCCGGAAAATTAAAAAGTTTCCCAGGGAAACGAGATGAAAGTTTGTATGGAATATTTTCAAAACATCAACCGATTTGCTTCAAATTTGCATCAATTGTTCCTTGCTTAAATTTATGGAACACGTATTTTTCAGTTTTTCAAAATTTTGCAAAAAAAAAGAAATAATACAAATTAATGTGAATATTGCTTATTTTTCAAAACCCGCTCCTGGAGGAATCCTTTGTGATTTTATCGTGGGTTTCAGTATTTAAATTACTAAATATAAGTACTTCAATATAAATTCACCGTTTTTGAAATTTCCTTCTGCAAGAGGTACAAATAAGGTAAAACATAATTTCCGTATGCGAAGCTGCGGGCAACAGCTAGTCTATCTTAATATATATAAATTACGTGTCACGTTGTTTGTTCGCGATGGACTCCTAAACTACTTAACCGATTTCAATCAAATTTTCACACCGTGTGCAGTTTGATCCAACTTGAAAGATAGGATAGCTTACATCTCAAAATAAAAATAAAAAATTACAGAACGAAGTCTGTCCGGGCAGCTAGTATAACTGTAAATTTTGTGTGTAAATAAAAAAGTATTATAAAAGTAATATTCAAAAGCCTTAAATGTCCCTCTGCTGGGCTTGGATCTTCTCTCACAATGTGAAAGGTACAGGCCATAGTCTACTACGCTGGCCAAATGTGGATCGGTAGACGTCACACAACTTCGAGAACATTATGGAGAACTCTAAGGTATGCAGTTTCTTCACGATGTTTTCCTTCAGGGATGCAGGTGATAATTAACTTTTAAAACGCACATGATTATGGAACACTAGAGGTGCGTGTCGGGATTCGATCTCGTGGCCCCTGCGTACGGGAGATCAACGTTCAAATGCTTTTACAGCGAAAATGGTATTACAATATTGTTAAATTGAATACTATCATTAAGTCTCAAAGACTCCAAACTTATTGAGACTTGTTTAAAATTTAAGCCCTTTGTCTCGCCAAAACTATTTAAATTAGCGCTGTCAGCTTTCATTATAAATTCTGGGTCAATTTTAACTTGACAACGATCTCTGAACGGGCTAAAGTATTATAAAAAGTATAATTATTCCAGCAATGCAAATAAAATTCTAGTAATTTTGAGTCAAGAAAAAAATTGATTTAAGTTTTTTTTTTCTATAAAAACACTCAAGTCAGTAGGTATTCGATTTCTATAGTTGTCTTGTCCGTCTTCTTTGCTTCGAGAATGTTTAACTTAGTCATAGAAGACATAATAGTACATATTGTGTAACATAATAATCTTAAATCGATTTGTTCTTGTGTGAGCGTTGAATTTTTTTTTCTGAACGCATCTAAAATCACACATAAAAAAAAACTAAAAAAATATTGTACATCAACTACCTACAGCTTGAAATAGTAAACTTAGAAAAAAAAGTGTTTTTGTCTCTTGTAAAGTTGTCCGATAATGACATCGAACTTAATAACATAGCTTTTTAACCGACGATGTTCAAAGTCGTTAGCAAAAGGTGGCTTCACAAGATGGATTCACGGTGCAAACTATGTGATATAATATTCATATCAGTGATGCTGTCAGGACGTCGAATGACCCCTTTCGCGGCATCTGCAAAGAGCTGTCGACATTCTTCGTTACTGAGACTTCGTGACACACTTCTGAACTACGCTTTAAAAGTGTCTCATAATACCAAGGAGCACCTTGATCAAAGACAGTATTTAATTTTTTTTATGTAACAGCGTACTTTCCAATTCTTCTTCCCATCAAACATATTTTTACCATCCAGAAATCCATACTTATCCCTCCTAAATCTCCTTTATCTCCTACTAAATATCACGCCTTTCCTTAAACATACCCTAGAAGTCAAATGAACTAGTGTACTTTTTAGTTATAAATAAATGCCTACCTCGTATCTCATTACAAGTAAAACCTAGCTTTTGAAATGTTCTTTAATATTTGCGAACTGTAAGGGACTAAGCGAAAACTGAGGATGGATGTTATTGATGTATTTTTATGTTATTCCTAGTAGCTGTTACCCGTATTCCGAAGAAGGTAATTTTTTCGTTATTTCAACCTGCTTTGTATTCGTTTTGATAAATTATTTTATAAAAAGTAGATATTAATTTTACAGCACTAAATGGATGCGACACGAGAAAATGTCGCAATTACCCATGTATATTATCGTTGAGACATTTTGAAAAATTGAGACCGCCAAAGTCGTAGTCGCACCCCTATCGCACATAACGTGATTAGAAACTTCAGCTATTCATTTGTATAATGTCTGTACATTGAAGAGATCGCGTCATTGATTCTAAGTTTTATGCATAACTGCTTTAATACAATAGTATAACAAAAAACAAAAGACAAGGATTGTTTGATATTTATTAGTTCATAGTTCACACATCTGCATCGACGGAATGGATCTGGAAACGGTGTCCTAAATGTACGACCGACCTAAAAACGAAAGCGCCAAAGTTACGTAGCAGCTCGGTAAGGTAGTAATGTTGTCAACATTTTATTTATAGTATTTCGAATTGCTGTGTAAGGAATGCGTATTACAATAAGCAAGTCTCATTTCGTCTTATATTTTTTGTTGCTTAAATTGCTATCACTATTTGCTTAAGCATCTACTGCTGACTCAATTTTAATCAATTATTCATTTGTCCACTCACCATTTCCCTTTATTTGAAACTACGGGAACAGTCAGGAAATATCCTGTATTAAAATATATTTTAGTTCAGTTTCAGGTAGTAGCAAGAAGGTGGAGTTACCAACACTGATTAAAATTAACCGTGAAATCTCATTATAGAACGTCTGGGGAAAAACAAAGCTTCTGGTTATAAATTTAAAAGATTGTGCAAGAATATGCCGCGTGGATTACCATTTAAATGGACTAGTTTTTTTGTGAACACCCTATACAAATGGATGAGAACAGTAGGGTTGGAATTTCGTATGCGAAACTCAGACTTTCAGAATACCGTTGAGAGACGAGCAGACAGAGCCCTTACATTACATTATGAACTTCTTGATAAAATGTAAAACTTCAAGGCACAGAATCAAAAATCAGTATTAAAATCAGTGGCGTAGCTAGGCCCTAAGGAGGCCATATCAATATTTGTTGTGGGCCCCCCCAACGTCAAATATAAAAGGAATGCCAACTGTAGCGGTCGTAAGCCGCTGGCGAGCTTTTTTTGGGAGTGTTAGTGGGGGCCCCTGTACACTTGGGGCCTCGTATAATTGATACGGCTGATACGGCGGTAGCTACGCCCCTGAATTCAAAAATGAAAATATAGTGCCCCAAATATCACGACCTAAAAAGAAAAGAGCCAAAAATAACGAACCAACTTTGAAGCACTGTCGTAGTGCTGTAAGAACTGTGATTTTACATTAAATTTCTTCGCTTTAAATCCGAGTCTTACTTGTAAGATAAGAGTTCTGTCTTGTATTTCCAGACGTTCTACATAATTTTCTGTTGAAATAAGTCTGTAGCTCCCAAGGTACAAGTATCAAAAAGGTACAAGTATCACTTACAGAGAGACTTGTGAATTCTGAAAATAATTTGAAAAATCAGAAATCAGAAGGTCATAAGTTATTAAGTTTAGTTATTGTAACTGACCGTAACTAAGACAATATTTAAATTATAACTTTCTATTTCAGTAACATTTAATGATCTTGAAATAACAGTCACGCAGGTACTTAAATTAAGTATTTTGTTTTTATTGCGCTTTATCTTGACACTTGTCACGTGCATTAAAATTTAATTTCGTAAAAGCTTTATTTCGTTTTATTAAATCTATATAAATGCACGATCGCACACACTCCATAACCATATCATAAAGACATGTGGTCATAACATAAGGGCCGCTGTCGCAATACCATTCCATGAATTTTAACGAAAGCAGCCAAATAAATTTTATTATTCAACAACTTTCTTATGGATGGTAGACCCATATAGCGGTAAATATAATATAGCTATCACTTAATACGTGTATTCGATATTCTTCTTTACCGAAAGCCTACATTTATCTTTTTATAGCCTACATTTATATTTATCACATCATAAGAGTCTGATATACTTTATGCAAACGCTATGGTGCGCTTCTATGTCAACTCATTTCATAGCAAATATGTACCTACCGTAAGGACATGCCCGCGTTTCGCTCGCCTCATACAAATATACCTTTGCAAAGAGGTTTTGAGCTTATAAACTAAATGTTAGATTTTTATGAAAATCAGAATTAACTACGGCCTTTTTATGTAGTCTGTAGAAAGGTTCGGATTAAGATTTTGACTGTATTTTTACTATATTACTAAGTTACAAGTACATAAAGATATTTCTAAAATTTAATTCATTCATTTTCTTCATAGATGAATGAATCATACTTACCTGTAATCTTATTTACTTTTCAAACAATTTATCAGATTCTTTATCTATTCATGTCAGACCGCTCGATAATACGGACACAATTATGTTGTTATGATAATTTATAATATGCACGAATATAAATTTTATAATCATCTTTCCTTATCTCCGAAATTACTGAACACTATTAAAAATATACATTCTTAATAAAAACCTACTAAAATTCAAAGTCATATTTTTAGCAAGAAACGGAAAAAGGTATTTATTCCTGGTTACATTTGCAGTAGGAGAAAATTAGTAATAAAAGCAAAGAAACCAAAATCCTGCTCTGAGTCTGCCTCGACAGGTTATTTTCGTAGTGATTATATTATCGCAGAGTCTAAACATTAATATGTTAATGACATACCTTCAGCAAAGCGACACGTTTCAGACCCGCTCCTCGCTTCACTTATATAACTCAGTTACCTACGAAATGAAAGTTAACGAACTGAGCTTGATACGACCAAGGGATTCCATCAAATCAGCGGCATGGTCTAACTTTTATGTTTATAGTCCCAACCTCTAACTAAACTTGGCTCTCACTAAGCGTTATCATGTTTCAGATATCTCTTGTTTTTATGGGGCATGACTTAGTGCTCCACTAAGATTCCTTTGCTAGGAACTCTTAATTAGTCTAATACATAGATTTAATACGGATGTAATTTGAATGGTGAGTTTTAAGTATCTGTTTGCCGCTAACTGTCAAACATTTTAGAAGTAAACATAGCTTAGCGTTCTATACATAATTTTTTAGTAAGGAATTAATTAACACGTTCACTGCGGATCACCCACAATCGGCCCGATGCTGTACCAACGCGCTGTGCGTACAGGAAAAATAGGTTCTTCCCGCCTGTGCGGGACCGGTTTCTTGGGAATTTTTACGAGTATGACAGAGACAAATATACTTTTCGATTCGTGACTAACAATGTAGAAATATAGCAGTTTAATAAAGTGGGGGGCCTTTTTCGACCTCCACCGCACAGAACGTAAAAAAAGTTATCTCAGTGCGGGAGCGGGCCTGTTTTGGTAGATGACCGCCCGCGACCTGATCCCGCACTGTGGAGATGCGTACGCGTCGAGCCGCCAGTAGTGTTGTGCTTGCTACACGAGGAACACGCGCTCGCGCTCGATATAATGGCGAATTGCAATAAAAAATTGTTATTAATAGAAAATAAAAGTCACACCGGGGAGGACGCTTCAATTTCAAAAACGAACATACAAAGTAAAATACAAGAAAACTTATTTTAAACAAGCAGTAGAGCCATCCACCAGTAAAATCGCAGTTTTAGAAGATAAAATAATCCGCTCAGTCAATAAACATTTTATTTATTATTTTTTGTATACAGGGTGTTGGTTTGGTTAACAACGAGCGCTGCAAGGGTGACTATATGCACGATACTGATTCCCAAAAAAAACATTTAAAGGAGGTGGCCAATATGTGCCCCGGAAATGGTTAAAGTACGTTTATTTGAACAAGGTTTTAGTCCTTTGAAAATACATGTTTTCCATTTATTATAACGTAACTAGAATTTTAATTTTCTTCTGAACTTCGCAGTGAGTAGTTATAATAAATTAACAATAATAATAAGTTGTATTTTATACACTTAATCTTCTACTACCTCCATTGCTATCACTGTAGGTTGACAATTGACTGACAGAAATGCGAATATCGGCTATATTGCTATTTGCTATGGCAAATATTGCAAATATAATATATAAATTGCTGTGGCAGAAGAAGATTTTTTGAGTTTCATTTCTGCAAAATAATAATTGTGTTTGATTTTTTGCCATGAGGTGCATTAATTGCTCGTATGATATTGAGCACATGGCACGTCACTCCATGTCTTCGCTAGCAAGAAACCGTCAATCCATATTGGTAGAATGGATCACTGCAGTACAGGTATGGCATTTTCACATGATGACATTAGTTTGATATTTGGGGTGGGCACGTCACCAAGATCACATAGAAGCCCCTGCATCACTTTTAGATTTTATATTAATTACTGCTGATCTTGAATAGAGAACAAGTAGATGGGTACAGATAAAATCAGCCAATCCATCACCTTATTTGCCTTGTTTGATACTATAGTTTTATTTCCAACGCTCGCTGTTCCTCAAATCAACAACCTGTCCGATAATTTTTTTTTTTTCATAACTTTTAATAATTTTTTTATGTAAATTACATAATTTTGTTTTACATATTTTTAACACATATTAAAATTGTACTTGTTAAAATTTTATTAAAATATAATGACTCGATATTTTCTTTTCTTTCACTATCCCATCACTACAAAAATAATGCTACAGTGCGGTATCGGCCCTTATCGACCCGACGTTTTCAATTGCTAATTACTCATTTTCTGTTTGGAGAATCCAGGGGCGAGGCCAATGCAAACACAAGTGATTCATGACGATTTTAAAAAGTATAAAAATTGTTATATACCATACTCCTTGATTAAGATATTGAGCTTTAATACCACTCAGAGGTGTCGGATCGAAATGGACCGCCCCGCACTGTAAGAAAGTCAAGTGGGTGCCTTTTTGGACCGCCACCGCACCAGCTGAAAGTCACTGTTTTTAATGCCGCAGTCAAGGTGTTAAACAAAGGAAATAACTTCCTAAAAGATAATGTTTCCTCTTTCTTAGCTTCATTACGAGGGATTTTTTGTACTGATTTGTACTGAGAACGCGTCCGCGAGTGATCTTTAGATTCTGACGCGTTCAAAACAACAATTTTGCTACTTAAAAGTATCAGTAGTTCGGTTACCCGGACTAACCGAACTACAGACAGAAAAAAGTTGCAATAGTTCGGTTGACCGGACTAATAACCGAACTACTGCCACTAGACACAATTTTCGCTATGTTTTTTCAGTGGCGCTAAGAGATCTGAATTAAATAATCCTGATTAAATTTCCACGACACTTTGAACGTTTTCTACGTCCCTCTGCGTTACTATCGAAGCTATACGAGTAAGCCATGAAATTTTCTCCCCGAAACGTCTTTTGCGTTCTTTCAAGGAGGCAATTTCCGTAAGCTGAATTTCATGAGCTATAACAATTCGCATATACCGTTGTTTCTGCTAACTGCCGAACATTTTACTGACTTTACGTGTTACGTGGGATATTGATGGTAGCTGTTCGATTTTAAGTTTGTTCGAAGCTGCATGATTTTATCAACTGGACGCTATTGTTTTAGTATACGTATAACTGGGCTATGTTCCTTTTGCCTTTGCCTTTGAGTACCCCTTTTATACTGAATTACTTGTGTAGATTTCGATTTAATTTAGTTTTCATCGTTTTAGTGTTCCGTTCCTCGAAAGAAAAAAAGAAAATTGCACTCCGGTATTGCCGACAGAAGTAAAAACTTGAAACTTGACGTATGTATTTTTTGAATCGTCAGGAAATCTTTTATTGTGCAGGAAATACTTTTAAATGAAGTGTTTTTTTATTCATTACATTTGTAGTGAATCGCTGTCAATGCCTCGTAAAGCATAATTGTAAACTTTATCCTTGATATTAATACGAAATGTTATTAAATAAGTAACTATAGTTCTGTACTTATCTTAGAGATGGCGCTACAAGTAGGGGTCGATTAAAATGATTACGGTGTGACGAGCTGATTGGTTTTATCGCATCTCAAAAATGCCCAACGCACCTAAAGAAGTTGTCACTTCAAAAACACAACCATTATCAGATCGCGTCGTTGTGCATCCACTGTCTGTCAGTCAAGACCTTTTTTTTCAGGAACGCGTAGAGGTATCAAATTGAACTTAACATTCGATACCTACTCAGGTCTGCAATCCTTTCCAAATTCAAGCTTTTAAGGCGCTCCACCCACTGCACCGCGCACCGCGACGGGGCGCGGGATGGCAGATTTTACCATTGTATGCAAATATCTCAATTTATATAGAAATCACGCCTAGCACAACACACTGCCGACGCGGAAACGCGCGGGAAGGCGTTCCGCGCGCGTTTTCTGCCAATCTGCGCGGGAGCGCGGTGCGTGCCGCGGGGTATGGCACACCGGCTCCGCAGTACCGGGCGTGATTTGATACTGTGTAACAGACGTGATGTACCTAAAGCGGGGAATTCACTGGCGGTACGATCGGGCATGTCTGACCTTTACCGGAATTTTGAACTTATTGCTTAGGCTACAACGACAAAATGAGATCGCGCGGACTTGCAACAGGCAAGTCTGCCAGACTGACTGCAACGGTCCTACACTAGCAAACATTGCACAGACCGATAGTAGCGTGGCCCGGCGGACATGTCTGCAGACTTGCCCGTGGGTATGTATGGCCGTCTAATGAATTCCAATAAGTTTTTCTTCCGGCGTAATGCAAGGACGAAAATTTGTATCTGTTCCAGTAATGGTCACTCGAATTTTGCTTAATAAAGAATCAAAAGATGCAGTTGACATACGTGTGTAGCTAAAGAATTTATCTTCATATTTTCTTAAGTCTCTGTAACTCAGTGCAAATGATCCATTTATAGATCTCGATAGTAAATAGGGATGTATCCAAAATCTTCTATGGACGCAGTGTCTTAAAACCAAAATGATAATATAACTGCAACATCTTGAAATTGAATAAGTTCGTCCATTCTCCACGACGATCGACAACACAGTGAACACATGAGTTTATTTAGCGCGAGGCCGTCGTAATCTGCTACACCGCGCGGGGGAGCAGATGTAAGGCAGATCTGCGCCTCCGTCGCCGCGCGCGTTTTCCGTCGCTCCGCGCACCGCGGCGGGACGCGTCTTCAGTGGGTGGAGCGCCTAAGTCAACGTAATCAAAAGATCGTTTGCCGTCTTTTCGAATTTGGGAAGGGAATCAAAATGTATTTGCCGTTGACCTTTATGTCCGTATCACGACATTCAACATTCAACAGCGTATGACGTCCCTAATTGCTAAATTCTAACATACAAATGTGAGTGAGTACCTTCGTACTACCGGACCCTGGTATAATTTAACCGCAACTATATAAACGTTACCTTTGATTGAATGTAGCGAAAATCTGGATGTAACTGAATATAAACTAAACAGCTAAGGTTACATTTGGAACTAACATTCTCCCGCAATGTTCCTGGCTGAGGTCCAAGCGAACAGAATGTAGAACGCGCGACACATTTCTTATACAAACCGTTTTAGAAAATGAAAGAGCATTGTACCTACGGCATTTTAATCTTAAGAGCAAATAAGAACCGTATTAAAAGATTCATGCGGGAGACGAGATTGCCATGCAAATTTTAGGGAAAAGAGAATAAGTTTGTTATAATCACCTTTATTCAGTTATAGTATTATTATGTTAGATTTGGATGTAGGTATTATATTAGTACCAAAAAATTACTTTTTTTTTTTTTTTACACAAATAAGTTAATGCTTGACCACGACATATACATACATACATACATACATACATACATACATATACTTGTGATATTTGTAATGTTACACAAAAATATATCATATTTATCATATTTAAAATTGAAAATATCGCACTCAGAATACGGCGTAGCAAATACCAGGTACTTTCTGCGTCCCATGGACATTAGCAATACCAAAGACATCACCGATGCGTCACTGAATCTTTGAGAACATAATGGAAAACTCTTAAAATGTGCAGATTTCCTCATTACGTTTTCTTTCACTGAAGATAATTAATTTTTAATAAGGATATAACTTTGAAAAGAGGTCCGATTCCCGGACTCTCCTCGCTACCCCCACGTCCTCGAAGCGTAAGTTAGTTAATAATATCTTCGTAATTTTTATCCCCTTGTGACTATTTTAAAGTCTCAGCAAAATCCTCACCCCTGTTCCTTCGTTTGAGAGACTAATGTTCAAACCGCTCTAGTACTTCTTAGCTCATAATCTAAATTTTACCAAAAAACATAACCGACTTCAAAGAACTAGCGTTTGTAAAACGTGAATCTAAATCGCCATTAAGTATACCGATAATATTTGAGGGGAAATGTCGTGGATCCCGTCGTCAGGAAAATATAAAAAAAGTATAAGACTATTCGAAGTCGTTTTAAATTAAACATATTTACGAATATTTGAGTGTTATTTTATGATTCTGTGGTAAATGCCGGTTGAGTAAATGTGTCGTTTATGCCATCTTATTCTAACTATTGCTTACGTCACTAAAAGCCTGAGCGGTTTATGCTTTGCTGAATAGTTATGTCTTATTTAACAATATGTTACGCCTCGTTTTATGAGTCATCCTAGAACTCGTCGTTTATTTGCGTTTTACGCCTTTACGCTATAAAATGGCAGTACGTCTGAGGATATTAATGAGAACGAGATTCGGAACTCCATGGCAGTTAAAATTTATTGCCTGAAACGTATGTATTAGGAAATTTAGTAGAAAAATTCTGAACTTAGTGACGGTCAAACTTACGAAGCATTTTCGATCAACACCAGTATAAGACCTAATTGTCGATTTAGAAAATTATTAAAACAACTTAACTATTAATTTACTAAACTCATTCATACTCATTAAATACAGTATTATATAATCCTAAGATAGTTTTACAACGTTCAAAGTACCAACCGCAACTTCGCTGCTTCCGAACAATTATCTAGGCTTTGCCAAGTTAAGTAAGATAATCAAAACGTTTTCAACTCAGCATTTAATGCCAGCGATAGCCTTGACAGCTTCAATTTTTTTCATTTAACCAGAGCTGGCAACATGCCAATCTGTATACTTAGGTCCATATCAAGTGTATAATTAACAATTTTACTTTGTTTCAACCATTTTCAGTTCGAAATAAGTACACTTGATTCATTTCAAGAGTTTTAATTTAACCAGCCTTTGTTCTCGACAGTGTTTTGTTTTAATTCCAGATCAGACTTGAAACTAATTTCACGAAGGTTTTACTTTACTGAATAAACAAATTTAAATAAATTTAGGATCTTAACGATCCAAAATGTTATTAAACTGTTAAATCCACGCTGGATTCAGAAGGTTCAGGATCAGTCAGAGTGGCGAATGTTCAGCAATTTTGACCTAAAAAGGCTGATGGATGGGTGAATGGTGTAACGTTAAAACTCGCAACATAGTGGTATGAACAGGGTCTAATACATGCTACGCCCTTCCCCTCAAGTATATTGGATATACTTAAATGTTTCATCGAAAGCGGATACATAAATGTATTGCCCATTTCGTGAAATTGCTTATTTCGTGTCTGTACGATTTTATTTATTTGTAAGGCAAACATTTACATACACTATAATTGACTTAGTAAGAGAGGACATTAAGCTACATTTGCTTACAATATTTGTTTATGTAAGACTGAAATGTAGCCTATTTGAAAGTTACTCCAGACCAGACTTATTGCCTGGTTAATAAGGGTTGACGAGTTGATTTCCGATCTCAATAAATATTTTGGACGTTGACAGGCCGCCTGAAAAAAACTGAACGCTTTTTATTTAACTTACCCTGATTGTGAAGGTCAAAACTTGTAAGCTTAATAAGACATTCTTCCTCATATCCTTTGAAAATTTCCATACTAACTTTACTTCTGATGACAATGCATTTTTCTATTTTTTCTTTCGTACTTTTCAACAAAGCTTGGTAATTTCAATTTATAGCCTGGGTAAGTGACGACAGATAATTAGTTTACTATAACCATGAATTTTTATCAGTATTGTAAAAAATGACGACTATTTTTTATGGAAATAGAATGGGAGGCCTAGAGCATACTATACTATGCTCCTCCAAAACTATTTGTAGCCAAACCAAGTACTGGAAGTTTTCATGCCGCCCGAGGGCCTCCGACACGGCTTAACGATTGTTACCGTACGATAACAACCAGTACCAACGACCTTACGTGCCCTCCGAAACACGGAAATGCTCTAAATTGACAGTAACGGTCATCCATCCAATCATCGACCACACCCGCTGTTTTTCACTCGGCCGATCATTCAGGAATGACACAACCAAATAATTAAATAATTGTATTGTTCAAAAAACCTTTTACAAAACTAAATCTCATCTACAAATGCAATAATGATTCCACGTTATTTAATATTTCTGCCATTCTCACTAACTCTTAACTTATAACTCTTTCGAGCGTACATTCATAATATCGTAGTAAGATGTAGAACTCGACAGCTAAGGTACAATATACTACCTGAAAGCATCCATTCGTGAGATCAGATACGAGTAATTCCGAGAGTTGCAAGCACTGAACCGTGCAATTTAGTGTTGCGTGCAGTAAAATATGTAGGTATGTTCCGCAATAATGATACCCGCTCATAACATTGTTACTGAGCTGCAGTCTTATTAAGGTAATTGTAAAACGGCAATTGAAGGTTTTTGTAGTCGGTATAAGAATGGGATGCATTTTATTAACAGAAAAAAAATGTCGTACCTATTTCATGTTAGTTAGACCGTACCATCTAAAAACAGTAAAAATTGGATCTATAGAGTATCATCTCAAATATTTCTATTTACCATCCCATATTTACATATTCCAAGAAAGAGGAACTGTTATTCCTAACTTTTAGATTTGATAGCCGACTACTGTAGCAACTACTTTGGTGAACATTTTTGAACTTTTACTTAGTTTTCACTCATTTACACAACCATATTTTACAGATTGGACAGAAAACTCACAAAAAAAGAAAAAAAACACTTCTTAAATTTAATCAGAAACCATATAACATATACCTTGGATTGATTATAGGCAGCTGGACCTATTGATTTATATACCTTAATAGGTATATACGCAGTACTACTGTCGCAGTACTACTACGAGGACAGGGCGCTCAAAATGTGGCTTTTAAATTGGTCTAATTGGACCAATGTGCAGTACCTACTCGTACATAATTCTCATAGCTCTACAACAAAACAATAACTACACCAAAACAAAAACATTAGGTAGGTATGTGTGAAATGTTCCGACGGCCCTATCCATCCTATTTAAATCATTGGTCGGACCACAGACATGATGGAAATCACTGCCCATGTAACGTCTTTAACTACATCTTACGTACGTCTTTTACTAACGCAAGATCAACACGTTTCCAACAAAGACGGTTACCAACAATTCATTTAATCTGATCCTACTCATGTTTTAGGTCAAACTAATCCTCGTTACCTAAAAAGCGAATAATCTGATGACCTTCTTAGTTTCGGCTGGCATATTAGAGCCAGCACGGTATTTCATTAAGAAACTAGGTTGGAAAGAACGGTCGTGGCTTATTACCCCAGGTCATGCATTTTCATGAAACTGCCACAGCAATTTCGTGTCGCGAATTAACATATCCGTGAGCATAACAAGTCAATCGGTGACATTACATGAACATTGCACGTATTATTATTACATAGAAGTCTATTTTATCTTGGCACGCTATCTTTTGATGACGGTTATAACAATCCTTGTAGATTTTTGATTCGATTCAGACTAGCAATATACTCAAATCGGTATTACCTTGTCCTCAACATTAAAAACAAAGATTGCAGATTATCTTGCTCTGGGTTTTCGATTTTAAAATATGAATTTAAGTAAAAAATAATAAATGTTTAGTAAAGCTTAATATTTATATTATTTATATGTTATTATAATAATTGAACTATTTTCAGGATTCATATTATTATTTTATAAAAAATCAAACAGAAGAAGTTTTAATAACAGAATCGGACCAGGGGTTATGCGAGGCTTGGGGTGGCTGATTAAGGGGAGGTTGGAGGCCACCGGGGGGGTTCAGCTCTCATCCCTGACTATAATTGTCAGAAATTGGTGGTGATAATACCTGCTGCTCCGATATAACCAATATAAAATGCTTCATTGAGCATGTCAGTGCTTACAATCCTCTAAGCAAATTGATAACCCATTACCCTACGAATGGATGCGTACCGATGAGTATGTAAATCGTTTCGTTGTATGATTCGATTTAACGTATCAGTAACTTCAATGTGTGATCGTGTTATAATTTAATAGGCTGGGGGATCTTAGAGGTAGCGTTTGAGTTATCGAGTTGTGACTGATACTACAATCAAACACGTAGGTTTTAAGAAAACTGTTGATTGTTGAGCCGTTGTTTCTGAGAATAGCTATGTTTTTTTTTCCCGCATAATATATTTATTATGTTTTATTTTATGTCACGGGCAATTATCAAATAGTATAGTTTGTCTTAAAAAAATACTCTTTATTTGTAATCAGTTTACAAATAAAGATATACATAAATATACCTATATACAAATAAAGTTGGAATCAGTTTACAGGTAACTTCATCACGTCGCTTTTAGTTGTCGCAGCAAATTACTTTCATACTTTTACTTCAAGAATTGTTTTATCAAAAAAATGGTTGTCTGTAAAGTCGGTTTACGGACGGTAGTTTAACGTGACAACGTCATGACAAAGCTCCGCTCCGCTCAACTACAATCGCCTACGGCTCGCCTACGGCATCGGCTACGATACGCCGATCGTAACCGATAGTGCCTCTCTCTCGCTTTTGCCGCTCTCTCGCTCGCGGAACGCTACATTTTTTCGTGGGTGCGCCCGGCGTTCATCGTTTTAATAGACGTTATCACGTCAAAAAATTAACACAATTATATACCCACTGTGTTATGTAAAGCGCTTATTTCATAAACAAACCAAAATTGAATTTACTTTGAAGAATAAAAATACATTTGAAAGTCTAAAATTCTAATACTAAACTTAGCAATAAGGCTTTCAAAGAGTTCGCTTGTCGACTTTGTCTAACATTATTTCCTCTTCACTATACTCCGCTTCAAAGTAGGAAGCCGTGAAGTTGGATTTCACGGCTGAGAATGAAAAACTATTATACCACAACGCCGCTTAACCATCAGATAGAGGAAAGACATCGTTTTACTTTTATTTCGTTGGTGAGATAGGAAAAAAGTCGACTCTAGTAAGACGCTGACTCGGCATTCATTTGCAATCAAATCGATTAAAAGCATTTTCAGACTTGCGCAAATCGACGGACCAAAGGATCCATTTTTTCCTCCATACAACTGTGGCCCAAACATGTACCTTGTGTACCTTGATGTATTTTGGTATAAAAAAATACGCTGAATTCAAAAAAAGAAAAATCGGAATTTATTATTCATTTGTACCACTCAAAATTATCGTTCAAAGATATAATTACGCGGCAACACAATTATTGTTCATGGCAATACTATACTTTTAATGTTACGTACTTTATTCTCGGATTTAATAAAAAAAGTAGGACTGATCGGCTTAGAAAGGTATAAAAACATAGAAAGTGATTTTTTTTTACAAATTAATTAAGATCACATTAAAAATATATTCAATTAAGTAAAATGGTGGCTAAAAGACCAGTAGCCAAGCCGATAAACAAATGTGAACTGTCATCCATGCCGCAATTGACATGTCATCGTATCGTTGTTTTGTTTATTCCGTTTCTGTGTTTCGTTTGGTTAACCCAACGACCTGTTTATAACCCCGGACTTCCGAACTGCAAGCGATTTGGTATTGTTGTTAGAAACAAGGATAACCTCATACACAATGAGGTGCATTTCTTGTGATGTGTTGTTGTGCAGTGAGATGCAACACTATACCTAATGTAACGGACATCGGCATTGAACTAAGTGCAGTTATTGTGAGAACCTTAAACCATGATGTGAGTATACCTGCATGCCTATTTTTAATGTTTATTACATACACATGACCACACACTTATCACAATTAGATTGACTAGAGCTTAGGGTAATACTATATCAAAATACACTTGAGAAACATTTGAATTAGGGTTCAGTATATTGCCACCAATGAAATCATGTACATTCTAATTCATTTATCGCAACTCCTAATAACAACATCACTCAGTTAACGTAAGACTTTTCTCTACTTACCAGGTACTTAGCAGCATTGAAGGCTTATATTTATTTCTTGTTTTTGTTTTAGATTGTCGATGAAGGCTACTTGTGCGAAGACTGTTTTACAAGAGCTGCAAGACAGCTCTCTAGAGAGTCGAGGCCTCATTCTGATAATCTTTGTGCTTGGTGTGAAAATTCAATGACTGGCCAACACTCTCATAGTTTACCAAGTGGCCCTGAACGAGATCATATAGCTTTATGTATACAACCACGACAAGTAAGTGTTTCCTTCACATTACATAGAAACATAATGGAATCCACATTTTATTCCCCTCCGTCTTGATTTTATTAGTAAATTCAATCTAAATTACATTTTGTCATGTTTTTTATTTATTATTATACATATAAATCAAGTAGTTTGCTTTTAAACATTGAATATTTATTTTTAGATAAAACCTGGACAAAGAGCATACTATGCATGTTGGCTGGCAGCTCATAGACACATCCAACGAGCACAAGTGCAAGACCACAACAGATGTGATCAAGCCTCAACCTCTCAACCTGAACCATCTACATCACATAATGTTTCAATATGTGCTTGGTGTCAGAGATCGATTGCCGTTCGTCATTCGCATTCTCTGCCAAATATTGAATTCATTTTATTAAGAGGGCGTATTAAATCAAGGCATCAGAATAGAAAAATATACTATACATATTATATATTGTTAAATATTCACGAAAATGATTGGGAGCACAGAATCCACGGTTACTACTGTAATTGTATAGTTGGAAGATGTACCGTGGGTTGCTGTGCTCATATTATGACTATCGTTTGGTATATGAGTTGGGCTCGATATCAAGAAAATGTAACTGCTCCTGCCTCCTTCATAGACAATATTTTAGTTAGGTATGACGTTGAAACGGAAGAGACAAATGATGAATAAATAAAAAAATTATAAAAAATGTTCTGAGTTTTATTTCATAATAACTTAAAATACAAAACATGGGTAAGTAATCCTCATTTAATTTCTGTCATGTTTTTAGTTCTGCTGTTTATTCAAATCTTATCCTGTATAATAACATTACTAGGTACCTCAGAAATACCATTTATCTTCCACATACATGGGTTCTTCACAATAAACTCGAGTTTTGTATCTTAGTTTGCTGAGGCTAGATTTCTCTACCGTGAGTTGAAAGTTCTACCTCGACAGCTGATTTGCCTATATGTGATTCCGCGAAAATCCTATAAGAAAACTAAGTTATTACTTTATCCTGTACACGGCACACGACCGGGATCCGATTTGTAATAATTGTACCCCAGAAGCCGAATGGTTACCTAGTCATAGCAATCCTTGTTGTTCAAAGTATGGATGTTTCGTTTACCAATATGGCTGGCAGACGGAAAACGATTATTTTATTATTTAAAAGATGATAAAATAATTCATATTTGTAGATTTTAGGAAATGTAAACAACCGTCAACCTGCAATGCAATGTCACTGTCACTTTGATAGTTGTCAAATCAAGATAACGCACGTTATATTGAACGCAGTTTACGATATTTTAATATATTTTTTTTTCACGATTTAAATGCAATATAATATATTTGGATTGTAGATTCCATTTCTACAAAATTTAAGAATTTTTTTGGTATAACTTGTACCTCGGTACATACTAGGGCCAAAAACTAAAGGTCTCCTTTCATTACGTTTTTTTTTCTTTTTCTGTTTCTTTAATCGTTTTAAAAGAGATCACCGAAATATGGGATAACCTTTATCGATCTGTATGGACACCGAACTTTGCGAATATTTTAATGCCTAAACTTTTCTTGCTTTATCTTCTATGATTTTATCAAATTAGTCGCACAGTCGAATCCTGTTTTAATCATCAAAAATTTAATTTCATGATCATCGCTACTTAACATGATAGGTACAAATATGTACGAGGATAGAGTTCGTATATTCCACTTGCTAGAGGTTAGGCTTTATTATGTTAGTTCAAGCTTATAATTTTAAACTTATATCATCGCGGACACAGAACATTTTAAATACGAATCGAAATTTTAAGTACGAATCACGATTCGTACGTATTCGGATACTCACGAGTATCCGTTGCATTTGAAATGTCAACCAAACACTGCAATATTTCCAAGAATATTATATCGAATTCCCATTAGAATTTTGTTAATTATATTGTACAGTGTAATTGTACATTATAGATATGATAGATGTGTAAGCATAATATTATATATATTTTTCTCGCCTGAACCAAACTTCATTTAAATGATTAAAATTATTTATTTATAGCTTTCTCTCTTTGGTAAGTGAGTGCGCTGTAGTTGCGGTTCCTTCGAATACAACCACATTTGGAAAATGCTTCCAAAAATGTTAACAAAATAAATTAAATAATTAATTAAGTAACAAACGGAAGGGATAAATGACACTCATAGTTTCAGTCTTTGTCGTCAATACATCATTCATTGTTTGGCTTTTGAATATGCCCATGGAAAGGCAGTGATCACGAATCAAGTTGGCTTTTAACATAAGAAAACTGTTTAATATTTTTAATTTCCACAACAGCCAAGCTATTAGTTGAAAATAATTAAACCATTAATGGTGTTAAAACGTAAGAAACGTGGCTAAAACAAATTGAGCTCTAACTTTAGATTACGGTTAAAACAAATAACTTTTTATGAACATTTCATTATCGCTCTACTAAGTACATTTGGGTACAAAATTGACACAATAATTTAGAAGCAGTTATAGTATATAAATAAGTAGACTTGAGAGCAGTTTTTTTTTTTAATTTATCAGTTACTAGCTGTTGCCCGGTTCACGGTTCACAACGCGGTTCACACGCGGTTCACAACTTCGCCCGCGGTAGAGATCGATTTTTACAAATCCCACGAGAACCCTGAACTTTTCTGGGATAAAAAGTAGCCTATGTTTTAATCCAGGGTATAGGCTATCTCCACTTCAAATTTCAGCCAAATTGGTTAAGTAGTTTTCGCGTGAAAGCGTAACAAACAAACTTACATTCACATTTATAATATTAGTATGATAAATCGAGTGAAAATAAGTACATTTTAAACCTGCACTTGACCGACAAGACTATCGTCGTAACCTTTAACTTATTCTAACTGAAATCTTCAGCCAAGCAATGTAGTACAGTTACAAATTGAGTTGATGATGAATGAAAAAGTTGAACAGTTGTAAAATTTTTGTTAAGAAAATTAAATGGAAAAACTTTAGTACTTTTGCGATGAGTGTACTGGGATCGAATAAAGTATGTTCATTATTTTTCTCTTTACGCCAATCGAAAGCGTGATTTGAATCCGTTTTGAATCCGTGTGCAATGTTTGTCAACAATTATTATTAACATAATAAAAACGTTTTGAAAATGTTATCCATACATTTCGTTAATAAAATGTACTAACATTACATTACCGGCATGAGACAAGGGTAAAACAGGATAGTGATATTAATTTCATTACACACGCGTCCCTAATAAATCAACGCGTATTTCGTTTCCACGCTTATAAATAAACGGTGAGTAGGAACCATCTTTAATTTATTTCCTTTATTTACCAAAGAATAAAAACCTCATATTTTTTTTTGTTTTTAGGTATATCACTGCTAAATTAGTTTTGAAATAAGATTATTTTTCCAAATGTCTTTACTGGCTGTTGCTACCACCAATGAAGGGCATTCGAAAATGTTTACAATTTGCTAGGTAAAAAGTCATGGTAAATCAGTTGCCTTGTTGTAATAGTAATATTTTTAATAGCTGGTATGTGTTACTCAATAATCTATAAGAAAATTGAAATTAGCTTCACAAATTTTAATTGTAACTTATCGTAAATCCCTATTTATACTGTAGTACGCCAGAGGGTAGCTATTAATTTCGATTATACTGTCAAACCGTCAATCGATTTTATTATTAAGAGGGTCTCAAGCTTCACTGACATAGATGATTACTAGGTTCTAGGTTAAATACTCGTATTTGAAATAGGTATTGCTTTAGTTATATTGCTTCAGTTCGGTAAAATTCTATAAATCTGTATTCTTTGAAAACTACATTTATTTAATTTGATAGTTGGAATTGGTTGATATTTTGTCAATACATTTATGAACTTAATTCTCTGCTTCTATTACTGTTTCGGAAAGGTGAATTAAATTCCCTGATAAAAATGACTGAATCGTCATGAATCCATACTTCCATACTAATATTATAAATGTGAAAGTGTGTTTGTTTGTTTGTTTGTCCGTCTTTCACGTCGCAACGAAGATGTTATATGGCATGATTTTTGTGTGTGGAGATAGTGAAGAGGGTGGAGAGTAACGTAGGCTACTTTTTACCGCGGTAAAACATCCCCATGGGAAGATCGATATTTTATTCCTTGCTAAATATTTAGTTCCGGAAGTTGTTAAGAGATGGCGTTAGTAAAATTCATTTGCAAGTTCTAAATCACGCTATCAAATGATACAATACATGTAAATTACATAATTCATAGGCAACTAAATCTAACTGAGTAAAAATAAGTAGGATTTGTAAAAAATCGATCTCTACCGCGGGCGAAGCTGCGGGCAAAAGCTAGTAATAAATATTTCAAGCCTCGGTAGTATACTTGTCGTAAATTATCTAGCCAAGTTCATCTATGTAACTAAATTAAAAGGTGAGATAAAATACATCTATACGAAATCGTGGTTACATTATAATCACCTTAATTTGAAGCGCTTAATCTCCAGTGGCATGAGTCGACCCTAGGTGATCGACTAAGTTAAGCAACTTCGGCTGTGGTAGAAGTTGGATGGGTGACCGCTAGTTGCAAAATCTCTTGAGCGCTTTCAGACTTCGAAGCGCAAGTTAAGGCGTAAGAACTCAATTGTTGTTAGGTATAATAGTAATAGTTAAACCAAGTCAGAGGCTTTCAAATGCCATAAAATCTTCCCATGCAAGGTATATACTGATTCCTCCACCAATGCACTTTATAAGCTTGTCAAAGAACGGCCTAGGCCTCAGTTATGACACGTTTCCTGTATTACCATGCCCGCGTCCCAAAAACAAACATAATTATCTGTTTTAGCCAGGAATCGCTCGCATTTATAATTTATTACAACAATACATGCATACTACTTGGTGTAATAAATTATGTATCTACAGTAATTAATGTACGTTGTAAATGAAAGCTTCGCCACAACTACTCTTTGTTGGAGCAAAATAGCTATTTCACTTCGACATATCAAAGCGCTATTCCAATAGTGGTTACCATTCGATATTGCAAGTCTACACACATGTGCGATGTTGTCAATGACATGTATGTGATGGGCCTTTGTCTTTGGAATAGGGACGTGTCAAGTAGATACTGGAAGGCTCCTTTCTGGACAGTACGATATTTTATTAGTGAGAGATTAACTGTAATTCCTTATTAACCCTACATTGCGTGTTGCCTGACAAAAACTTGGCCGATTTTTTTGAATGCTAGTTATAAAATACTAGCTATTATTATTAGTGAAACAATATTGCGCAGCCTATAGTTGGTTTATCGACCCATTGCTTTAGTGATTTAATTATGTTAAAAAAAGGAAGGGAGCCTAAATATTATCATAAGAAATATTATTAGAACAGACCTTAATTGCTGTTTTTTTCTATTGTAAACTTTCGAGAATCCTACTCTACTTTCGATAGCTTATATGAGAAATGTATTTCGATTTTACTATTTTCCTCCTGTCATCTTTAACGATAATCAGCCTTACTTATAAACGTTAATTAAAATTTAAGAAACTCTTAACAGCCATTTAAGAATATTTTTTACTTATAAATGTTGATTAGCTCTAATCAGTTGCTTAGAGGCGTTTTAAAGTAGCTGTCAAATTAATCAATGGCGAACCCTTGTTTAGGGCGCTAAGTAACACAATGGCGGCTTGAATGTTGTCAGCTGGTCAGCTGCACAGCATCTGTTGTACCGTATCTACCTAGGACTGAAGTCAACGATGTTTTTTACTAAGCTAGCTAAGGTTTATTATTTTGTCGTTTGTCATTTGAGTTCTTTGTGTTGTTGTGGATTGAAAATAATTTAATAAAATGGACATTTTTGAAGAATCTAATAGGTAATTAGGTATATTATGTACGTTTCGTAATGAAATGGAAGAAATAAAGATTAGTAGTAGTTTTCTTGTTCGCCCCAATTAGCAGATCGCAATATTTTTTTTAGTAGAATTTTCCATTTTAAACACCGACATTCCGACAGTCATAATCACAATAGATACTCTTCAAACAAAAATTTACCAAAACACCGAAAACACCACGTTCTATTAAAACGTAGTGATTAAGTACTCTGTGATTAAGACAGCTGACTTTTTATTGATGAAATGTTGCTATTATGAACCTTATGTACGACATTTGCAGCAAAAAAATGTTTTTGTGCTGTCAACGTGTGGCAGTGTCCACAGAGTAAAATATTTTTTGGGGAGTTAAACGTTAATTAGCTAAGTCAAGCTTAATTAACGTTTTTAAGTAGAAAATATTTAGTCATTGCTTAAGGCGTTAAGAAGGTGATTAGTCGATTTTTATAAGTAAGGCTGATAGTATCTTGTGATGACAAGAAAAGACCTTAGATTTATAATTTTGGTTAATATTATTTAATAAATTTCAAGTTAACAATTAAAATGGTTTGTTAGCGTGTCTCGCAGCTGGGCTCACTTCTTTGTGTTTAAATTAATATACCTAGATTAATATTGGATTTTAAACAAAATTAAACTTACTTATCTTAATTACTCTTAAGTATCACTTTGTTACACGGTGAAAAAGATTGTCTTAAATATTTCGAAGGTGGAGTTTTAAGACTTAAAATAAAATGCCTACGCTAGTGAAGATAAACGAGTCTTCGCGGAACGGGAACACTTAGCTAAGTGACATCAAGTATTGTGCTGTTTCGAGAAAATGGAGAAAATGCGAAGCGGCGGAGTTACGTGTCCACAAATGTTTAAGTATTTATTCTTTAGAAAACAAAAGCGCTGGTTTAAAACAGTATTCGGTTACACAGACTTTAATCGCTATGAGATACTCGCGTAGGCTTCAACTGAACTGCTTAATGAAATTAGACAGTACGAGTATTTATCAAATTATCATGTCATTATATTGTCAAATGATGAAACATTTTGCAAGTAAACAAAAACAATTTTCGATGAAAAAGTTAATTCTGTTCATAAAAATCACGTCGTTTTCTTAAAAACAAAGTAACGTAGTTTGTCCAATTGCCGATTTGCTGATTCTATTTGTTACCAACTAGAAAGTTTTTGAGTTTGAGAACAGTATGGGAACAGTATACAACATATGTTGCCTTATCATTTTCGCCGAACAATTTTTAACTGTCTCATTTTTCCACTAGTAGGTTAAAAAAAAGCTCACCAAATATACTTTTTTTAAAGTAACCTTTTAGAAACTAGCAAACGGATTAGGTAAATGATCTCTGCTTTCACATCCGCAATGCGAAGGCCTTTATCAAAGTGTTGTCGGCATAAACCGCCAGTGTAACCGAAACAGCTTTAACGTTCCGGTTTGATTTTTAGAATTAATAAGCTAATATAATAAATCAAAGAAAATCCCTGCTTTTCAAATTTCACTAGGTGATCAAAGTCTGAGGATCTCTTTTTTCTCTATGGATCTATTGAGTACACCACAAACAGTGGAAGACGGTGCGTATTCAATAAGGACAGTGCTCCTTATACTCTAACTAGCAAACTACTGCCCTTTGAGCTTATTATCACAAAATATCACTTTACTTAATATCTACTCACGCATACATACCTGAAGCCCCATCATTTTGGAGTGAAGCACAAAGGTAAGATATCACGAATTTAAAGCTATAACATCAGAATCTATCCGCAATGTAAATTTTAATGCTATGAACAATTTTCTCAAGCATTATAAACTAACGCAATACTGTTATATACTTTCCAGCCATGTGTGTTAAAGCACTGTAAGTACCAGGAAACCATAAATATAGCTTTATTTGATACGTGTTGGAGCGCAGGCACTTTATGAACGGAACAGCGCCCTGGGGTGATGTAAGGGACAACTTCTGTGAATTTTTATACGAGCCTGGTGGCAAACTGTGGCCTGTTTAGTGCAGCATTAAATGCAAAACTTATTAGTTTTAATAGTCGACTGGGAGAGTATATTAGCGTGTATGTATTTGATGTAACAACTCTATAATTTGAAGATTATATAGTAGTTATTGGGCTATGTGGATCTGTAGAATGGAATTTTATCGTTTATTTTCATTCTCAAAGGTATTTTTTACATTCATTAAAGGTCCGTTGCAATATTAAAATCACTTACATGTCTATCTGTGTGGTGCGTTGGTGCTATACCTGCAATAATTAAAGTCTCAATTTATTTATTTATTGAAAAAAGTTGAATTGTTACACATAATATTCTTGTAATAATCAGTGAAAATAAATCTAATACGACTCTAACATAAAAAAAAAATAAGTTGCATACAGGATTCAATTGGGATTTTTTGGGAAAAGCTATACGACAACTAGACGATACTACTACTTTCCTGATACGATAATGGTTTGATAAAACCACTATTTCAAGACAAGTTTTACACTTTAATAATTTTGATAGCACCATCGTATCTATCCAATTAAATTTCACACAATCCATCCATTATTTTCCAGGTAACAACACGTATTATCCTTTTATCCTTGTTTATTCATCCGTTATTAAGCAGAAATCTCCCCATTGTCATACAGTTACGTGGCTGCCCACTCTATTTTCCAATCGACTTTTTTATTAGAATAACCGAACGTTTGAATGGAATGCAATCGGTTGCTTCGTTCTCCTATTTTTCTGAAATATACTGGTAGGCACGCACGATTGAGGTCGACGATAAAATGGAGATGAATTTACGTAAAAATATTAAAGCAGTGCTCGTAAGTTCCAAAAAGTTGTGTTTTTTTTTTTGTAATAAATGTCTGTATTTATGTGAAGGATAGAGCCAATAAATTAAGTAATGATTTGGCTTTAAGCAAGATCACAATACTACGGCGTGACTATGTATGGCGAAAATCTGCAAAGTCGTATAGTTAACCAATCGTGTGAAAATTTTGCGTTTCGACTATGCATCGCATTGCGGTGTGGCATGGTTAAAATGAAATCCTGGGCCGCTAGTAAAATTCACTCTGCATTATTAAATCGATATACCCATACAATAACGAGTGTAAACCTAATCCCAAACTCATAATCAGTTGTTTATTAAATTTTATTCTTAAAGGAGAACTCAAAAAATATCGTCACAACTAATATACAAAAAATATTTTTCTGAAATCGTTCAGCCTGTTACTCAAATTCAACGGGACATTTCAATAACAATGATATGCAATTTTATATGGAAAGCGTATTAACATTTTTGGTTTTTGCTGGTTATTTGTGATTTTTTGTGCAGCCCATGTTAAAGGGGCAATAGGAGTTTAATATACAATGAAAAATGAACGAATTTCTCAGTAAAAATATTTCCTAGAATAGAATGAAATTCCGTACGATCTTCCCTTGCAAACCACAGACAGAGTAGCATAGACTAAATAACATAATAGATATTACGGATTAAAAAATCAAATTAACTTTATAAAGTTCGCATAGGTAACTATTAAAGATATTTTACTTTACTTTTTATAGTACACGTATACTATAATTTATTATGATTTAAAAATTATTACATTACAAATGAACAACAATGGGGTCTCTATATATTTATCAGATATTCTGAAATTCTATTTAGTATTCCTAATCGCATAATCCTACCTTTTTTGCTAGAGTTCACTCATCGTAATTAATTAGCTCAAAAGTCTTCCATTGTTTCATTGTCCTAGTCGTTGCTACTCCATTACTTCACCTGTTCTATTTCCAATTCACTTCTTTATTAGAGCTACCGAGCGTTCAATCGAGTGGCATTTGTCCGCGACCAGACAATTTCACATCTGTTTTGTCTTTCGTTTTTGTTGACGCTGCGGTCTTTACCAAATAAATCTTGGGTAGTCCTACAATGGAGAGACTGTCGGAGTTCATCAGCGTTTTTATACATGCTCAAGATTTCTCACAAGCTTACGTTTTTCGATGTACTTTTAGTATACGGTTGCAAGGAGAGCGGTTATGCGATTTGCTACGAATATTATTATGTTTACGCGTACTTACTTAAGACATGCATACGTACAAACATAACTATGGGAAAATAGTATAGAAAAATCCAAACTCTACAAGAAATGTAAATAGTTTTTCCGATCCTTGCAAATAAAGGTATATGTAAGTACTGCCTTTAAAAGCTAGTGCTACCAAAATGATATTAATTAATACAGTTTGATACTGAGAAAACACTGACGAAGGACAAGAACAACAAAAATACTAAGTTCGTAGTGCAGTGACCTCAAATTGTACTTATTAGGAATTGTAATAACTGTAATAGTAGTCTAACAATTCACAGACACGTCAAAGTTTTAACACTCGGCTATAACACGTACGGCTTTTTTTCTCCTCCATCACAAAGCACCTTTCCGAAAAGCTGGTATACTAAAAAAATTGTAGAATAAAAAAAGTGCATAAGTATATCAGTGATACTATACATGAATAAATAATTATTTCATTTCATTTAATTTCATTTCATCAACACCCCTTGCGTCAGAGGTGAAAACCAGAAAACATGTTATAAATACATAGTTGATGGAATAGAGGTAAATAATTATGTGTCGCAGTAGTTACCTAACATAGCTCGAATACGGCCAGCTAATCGACTGTAACATTAAATAGAGCAGATTCTTTGACATGAAGCTTACCGAAGCGAGAAATCAGAAGCTCGTGACAAATTGCTTCTAGTGGTCGGGCAGCCAAGGATAGGCTTAACCCGTCCTTGCTTTTTCTACTTTTTTAGCGCTATGTCTGCACTATGTGAAATTACAAAATTTGCTCTAGTGATGGGTCTTGCTATGTTTCGTTTGGTTGTCTGGTTGTCATCGTATTTTGGCTGTCACTTAATAAAAATATTTGAAAGGCCTAACTTGAGGCTATCGTAAGAGCTATCGATAGTTTAATGGATAAATTCCTTCAGCATTCACATGCTTTGGAGAATTCTTTGTTTGAAGTCTTAAGTAAGTCTATAATAAATAAGCGTGTTATAAAAAATACCTTCATGTTGTATCGCTTCAACAATCAAACAACTACCCTGAATTTCTTTACGATGTTTTCCTACGAACAACGCGTGATAAATGAGCCTGAGAGACTTATTGGTGCTCGCACAGGATTGAAGCTCACTGCTCGGCCATAAAACGACGCTGTCATGCATTCGCAGATAAACCCGCCTTAGCTCTGACTCAATTTACCCGGTAACCTACTTGACGCTTTGGTCCAAAACTGTATGTTTTTAACCCCCGACGAAAAAAGAGGGGTGTTATAAGTTTGACGTGTCTGTGTATCTATGTATCTGTAAGTCTGTCTGTGGCATCGTATCTCCGAAACGGAGCAACCGATTTTGATTTTTTTTATGAAAGGTGATTATATCGAAAGTTTTCTTAGCTATGTTTAATGTAAATAAAACTGTGAAAGATTTTTTAAGTTTTATTTAAGATTATTAAGGAAATAGAGGACGAGTGAATAGTACCTAAATATAAGGAATGAATGAAAAAAAAAATTTTTTTTTTTTTTTGTTTAGAAACTCTATTTAAATGTCAATCTACACCATTGCTTGGACCTGGGAGAAAAACCATTAAGAAGCTACCGAGGTGTAGGTAAGTATTTTTCCTGCACATAGGTACATATAGTAAGTATTTACGAGTATTACCTGCTACTAATGTCTATTTATAAAACTCATGTTCAAGCAGTCTTGTCTTTATAATCTAAATTTTACTAACAAAAAATAACCGACTTCAAAGTCTCAAAAACTACATAGTAGTCAGATCTCGTTCAAATTTATGTGAGATAACATGACAAGCGCCTGCTTTCGATTAAAAAAAGAATCATCGAAATCGGTTGGCGTGATATTGAGTTATTCGTCAATTTGTCGCGCACATCTTAACACAAATTTACGACTTATGTGGTTTTCTCATGGATGCCATTGTCAGATCTCAATAAAATTTATGTGGGACCACATGACAGCCACCAGCTTTCGATTAAAAAAAGAATCATCAAAATCGGTTTGCCCAGTCCAAAGTTCTGAGGTAACAAACATAAAAAAAATAACAGTCGAATTGAGAACCTCCTCCTTTTTTGAAGTCGGTTAAAAATAACCATCTAACTGGTAATAACCTTTCGTCCTTGTTGGATATATCATTAACATCTCAAGCATCACCAATGAGCCAGACAGAAATCAAACGGTGAACCAGCATTAGTAACTCTGTATAAAATTTCCTCAATATAATCTCTATAATTTTAAACCCAAAGAATTTTTAATTTGATTCAGTTATTTTGTTCAGTAAATAACATTAACAAAATAACTTCGATTAAATATAATAAAGGAAAATATTTTTGGTGATAACTAACTTCAAAGGGAGCTAAATTCTTCGTGGAAATAATCCTTCTTAGACAAGGGTCCTTTATAGTGAGGATTATCTTACGAATTAACAAATATAATTTTATTAGAGTTTTGATACTGTGACATGATAATGCGACATTGTTAGCATCTAGACTTACCTATTGTTAGATAAAGTAAGGTATCATTCATTTTGATAAACTTAGTGACGTCTATGAATTCAATATTAATATAATCAAAGATTTAGTCAATACATCTTACAAAACAAGCCCAATAACGTTAAAACATAAAAAATTGTTGTGTGCGTTGATATTAAAAATAATGTAAGATCTCTCAAAAACTAGGAGCGTTTTATGTAATTAAACACACGTTTATAAAACTGATACTCCACCGTAAAAGCACACAAATATAGCGCAACATTAAAAACAATGTTCTGACTAGACGAGAGGGCAATGCGCAGGGGAATCACCGGTGCGTTCACTAAAGTTATCCAAAATGCACCAAAAGACTACTGAGGGGAATACTACTAATTTCCCTCTACTGAGGAGAATTTAGTCGTTAAAATTGCACGTAACATGCTTGCTACCCAAAGAAATCGGATTTCACACACTGTTAGATTTTAAATCGTTCTGGTCTAATGTTTAAAATTTGTTTTTTTTTTCTTGTATTGTTATGAATTTCGTTAAAGAAAACGAATTACATTTTTTTTAACTTTGAAAAAAGGATTCCGGATGAATCAATACACCATTATATTTTACTATATTGTTATAACCCTACAAGAATGATAAACCTAGGAGCATAGAAAAAAATAGTCATAAACTCACACAGAACAAGTACCTACCTATGTACAGAGCTCTTCAGAAACCGAACTGAGGCACTTAGACACAGACAGACAGGCCACTCCGTATGTCAACGACTGAAGACAAGGGCTTAGCTTTTTATGACAGTAGCCAACCAGCGAGCAAAGTACCTGTCGTTAAGAGGACACCGTTGTCCATTGATATTCCTAACAACTACGGCATTACCGACACGAGGCAAGACGAAAACGAACCTTATTTAATAAGTGAAATATTCTATAATTGCAAGATTGTACTTCTAATATACATGTATAACGCATATAATATAAAACGTTGCAATCATAGCAATACACTAAGACACTAAAAACTCGCACACTCAGACCGAGAACAGAAAAACTCTTCTTTCTTTCTGCCTCGTTGGGAATCGAACCCAGGACCCTTCGAACGGCGGTCCCGCAGCGGTCATTTTTAAACAGATAGAACTCAGCATTTATATCCAGGACGCACAGCGAGCTCGGAACACAAGACACGTGCAACTTAGTCTCCCAACTCTCGTTGCGATTTAGTAGCGCGGCAACAGTTTATGTCCGCGATTGCGGCAACAATTATCCGGCACGAAGGACCGACATAAATTCACAATCAAGTCTGGAGCTTCTGTCTGTGGTTTTTATACGATCGTTATTTGCTGATGGGTACGCTCAGATTCAAATTGTGCGTAGAAAGACGTGGAGAAATCTGAGGTATGAGGTTAAGATGTCGATCAAACTGAAACTGAACTGTTATTGTGGTTAGAAATGCAATAAAGCTGTCAAGTTAGTGTAATGTGCGAATATACTAGTAGTAGACTCGTAGAAAGTTAGTAGTAAGTACTAATAAGAGTATGGGGGATAAAGACTTCAAGAAGACTAATGTATTTTTTCTCTCTATTCCACTTATGTGGCCGCCTTCTGGAAGAGATTTCTTGAGAGATTTGACGCGATGGACTGACCGTGAGTGACCACCATTAGAAATAAGTAGTACCCTTGTACAAACGATTTCATATACTGTATATCTTGTAAATGTTACAAAATAAATAAATTAATAAAAATAAAAACCCAAGCGGGAGAAAACGAAATAAAAATTTCAGCGGAAACGAAAAACATTCATGTATACATTTACTGTGGGAAATCGTATCCCACGTAATCACCCAGTTAAATCTAATAAGTACTTGGGTGATTTATTCGTTACTATCCATCCACATTATTATCTTTATTTTTGAAAATTTTTACTCTGAACAACTCAGAACAAAAATCCAGATGCAGATATAAACCAAAGGATTCATATTCCAATTTTCCTACTGTAAAAAACCGCATGCAGTGCAGGCCATTTCGTAATATAAAGTGACTCGTATTCTCTGTGACTATACCGCATAGCATATTATTACTTCGTGCGATTCTCAAGAGTCACTGGAGCTTAATAGCCGTGCAAGTCTCAAAAGCAATACTCGGTTGGACTTATGCCAATTATAAGAAACCCGTACCTAAAATGGTCCGAAAATAGCTTCTTTTATTACAGTCACCACAAAGAGGATTATAAAAATCTAGCTCTAAATTATCTCGTGTTTTATATTATGGTCGACCAACAACTAACGGACCTCAAGATGGTAAATAATTACCAACGTTTGTTAAATACATTTGTTAAATTAAATGTTAGGTAATTACATTGGACATTAGTTTCAGAATTACCTTTGTATACATACGTATAGTAATAAGTGCTATCTGTAACTGTGTTGAAAAAAAACTACTCTGGAGTTTCTGGCTATTTCTTCCCAGGGGTAACTTACAGTAGGGCTTTGTTGCAGCAATGGCGTAATTTAACGATCAAAAAGTGTATTTATAAATTTATTTCGAACAAAAATATTTGACTTTAGATTTTGCACACTCTGAATGCTCTCAATCCATGACTTTTTTCAGACTTAGTTCACGAATACGAGTACAAACAAACGTTCTGCCAGGTAATAGGTAAGGAGGTAATAATAGGTATGTTACTTCATTAGAAAGCATGTCATGTTAGGCAAAAAGCAATAATGCACTAAACTTGTTCCTATGCACGTCTGCTTAATAGTATATAATCTTCATCATCAGAAATTATGTCATGATGATAAACAAATTGTTCACTATATTTACATGGATCGTTCATTACAGGTTTCCGAAAGACCCGCGGACGTCGAAATCCACCGAGACCCAACGGAATATCGTCTCACTTCACAGATTGAATTAAGTGAATTAATTATGTGTGTTAATAGTCTGATTGATATAGAAATATACATTGATACAGATGGTATTTGTGTTATGGGTCTAGTTGCCTGAAATACAATACTATATGTAAATATTATTATTGTTATTGCATATTACTATTATAGTTGCAACGTATATGTTATTTTCACAATTATAGTTAACATTGTGGTTTAGTGATGCAATAAGATTGTGATACAAAATTGATGATTATTGAAGAAGAATATGATAAAAACGTCGCGGATAAATCTTGAAAAATCTTGAACCCAGTTCCATTCATCCTTGAGGTTAAGTAAAACCCCACTCATACACTGTTGAACAACGGATGATGCCTAGTGCCAGGTCCCTGTGTTTGGCCGCTGGGCTCTGCGTTCTTCAGATCCAGACGACACATATATAGGATGGTATGATTTTTGCCCCTTTTCTATCCGACGAGTAAATAAACTAATGCTTGCCTACAAAATGAATTTTACTACAATATTTTTCTCCCGCCAAACCCATTTTCGACAAGATCACCCAAGCTACGTCCCATATACAACCCACCTAGGGTTGATAGTAAAGAATAAACCAAAGTAAATTAGATATTCCGAACTTTGCTTCCTAATAAAATTGGCATACGTCCAACCGAATCTAACAACCCGAATTTATTATACACAACGTACATAAATAACTTGTACTTGTTACTTGTAACACACAAACAGAATAAGGAATGGCGTCACATAGTGTATTGAAATGGTGAACATATTTTTTTAATATTGTTTTCGTGAAGGTATTATGAACCGGTACTTATTAGATGAATTCGGTAAAAGGAGCACAGGACGCCCCCCGACCAGGTTGACCGACGACCTGAAGAAGACAGCGGGTATCCGCTGGATTCAGAAGGCTCAGGACCGGTCTGAGTGGCGTAGATTAGGCTCCCCTAATCTACGCCACTCAGATACTCAGCCTATGTCCAGCAGTGGACCTCAAAAGGCTGATAGATGGATGGATTATAGATGATTAGATGAAGGTATTAGATAATCAACGGACGGACATGACGAAACTATAAGGGTTCCGATTTTACTTCGGAACCCTGAAAACGTTAATAATATAGAGAGCTACGAGTTTAAAAGTACAGTAACTCCGTTGTTTACTTCACAGTATATGCTACCGTCGCGCAATATTAAAAAATATTTTACTTTTATAAGACCGCAAGGCTATCACTGGCAAAGCGATGCACATACGGCCACTCAAGAGACTCTTGGCTACGCTCGGAGAATACTATGTGTTTTAGATGGAAATCGAGCGTCGGTTATAATAATGTATTTTTATATAAATATTGCGCATCTGTTACAGAATTTGTGTTGTTCAACGATTACAAATTGATCGGTTGAATAATTATGGGGCGCTGAGGTAAAACCATAAAAAAGAAGCTTCTATTTTTTTAAGTCAGTTAAAAATAGGAAGATAACATGAAAAATTTAATACAAAGATTTATATTTTGATGAAATCCATTGCAGCTAATCTGTTAAAGAAGACGGAAATTGGTGATGGTTAAGATAAAACCGGCAAAAAATAAAGTAGCTTCTACATTAAACTCTAATTGCGTTTTTATAATATTTATTTATTATTACACTATTTATTTATATAAAATGTACTACAAACTTGCCCACACGCATCCTCAAAAGGTTAAAGATATTTGGGAACACTGGCCCCTACGCCCTCAAAATTGACCTATATAGTATATACAGCTCCATTAGCCGATATGAAAGAGTTTGTTAGGCTGTGTTATACTATTTTAATTCCACCCGATACTTCCATGTAACTGGCAATAGCCTTGCCAAGGTTAGCTGTGCCAAGATCTGTGCAAACGACCACTAAGCTCGAGTGCCTATCGGGTTCGCTCGAGTATGTTCACAAAGCGAATTACGTATGCAGATATTTTGTATCTTCGATATTAGTTATTCAGTCGATTATTCAGTCCCAGTAGATTAAGGGTCGTTCGCAATAATGTATCTATCGTTCATTCTTCAGTCTGTTGCTTATCAACTGTTATCAAGTTAGTACAATAAATAATTTAGTGGTCATTAATATAGAAACTAACTTATGTAGAGATTATGGATAGATTGATTATATTATTGAAATGACTACAAAAATAAATTGAATTTGTATAAACCAAGTTAAAACCGAGTTAAAGAATTCAAGTGGGCCTTGGCTTATCTTGTAATAGAGAGTAATCTTAAGAGTAATCTTAAGGAATCTTAAGTTTTGTTAGAAGAATATTTTTATTTACTTATATAAATAATCAAAAAGAAGAACAAAAGAGAACACAGAAGAAGACTATAGAACAACATCAATGAAAGTCTTACTCAATGTCTGTTTGAATAATTATTAAAGTTAATATTTTTAAATGATATATTTTTAAATATTTCAGAAACGATAATTCCGTTCAATTGTATTGTCTGGAGTAAATCGCTTGTAAGCGATAAGGCTCCCCATTTTATTGTGCTTACCAATGGATACACCGATAATATCTGACAGAGGCCGGCACATTACTTGCGGTAAGAATTATGTATATGACAACAGGTGGATCGTCTGGTTGATTGTTAGCTACATAAAACAACTATGTAACTTGTCACAAGCAGCAGTATTGCGTAGGCTACTAGCTTCAATGTAAACCAGCCTTAGCTATTAATTACGTCACTCTAGCTGACCCGCTCGCTAATTGTACCTACTGGCTTGGAGTGAAACTACACTGCACAAAGGGTGCTCGGAAAAGTGATTTCTAGTAAACGTAACGAGCTCGTCCCGGTAACCTGATCGCAACACAATTAGATGGATAAATGAACAGCCCTGTATACAAAATTATTCATTGTTAACAATTTTTTCGTCATGTGGTTTCATTTTGCGAAATATACCTACTACTAAAATTATGAAAATGATAAATCTTTAAGTTTCGATCAAAAACATAAAGGTTAGGTTAGGTTAGGTTAGTAATAAATAAGTTTTTTTTTGTTTTAGGTAACAAATACTAGGAAGTGAATTGACAAAATGCTCTAAAAGTATTCACTTCACCGTTCAGTGGCCATATTGGATTAAAGGTTTACTACACTTATCGCTTAAGGAAAATGCCCTGGAGGAGCTTACGTAGACACGGAGTTATCTTTTAATGTACGATAGGAATACAACGGCAAACAGTCCCTTTTATATCACGGTTTTCTTTCGTGTGTATTTTTTTTTTTTCTTAATATTAGTTGTAACTACAAAAAACTGTTTACTTTCTTGACAAAAAATAACCGACTTTAAAACTAGGGATAACTCAAAACTACTAGACATATCTCGCTCTTTAAGTGGGACCACATGACAAAAACCACACTTTAAAAAAATAGTTAATCATTAAAAATTGGTTCACCCAGTCGAAAGTTCTGAGGTAACAAACATAAAAAATACAGTCTAATTGAATACTTTCCTTTTTTGAAGTCGGTTAAAAACGGTTAATAATCAGAAATGCGGATCAAGTTTTAAAATGTTAATTTGAAATCTCTATAAACGTTACTATGGTTTACCTGATTTGCGGAAAAATCATCGAAAACATTTCATCGAATTACATTTAATCGAACACATTTCATCGAATTACAATTAATCGAATCGACATTTCATCGAAATCACAATAAATCGAATGATCATTTCATCGAAAACACAATTAATCGAATTAACATTTCTTCGAAAACAATTAATCGAATGTCATTTCATCGAATGACAGTTCATCGAATGACAATATATCGAATTACAATATATCGAATGACAATATATCGAATTACAATATATCGAATGACAATATATCGAATCACAATTGGCCGAATCGAATGATATAATTTTCATATGATCATTAATAAATATTTTTTTATTATTTCAAACATCACACATCCTTGAAAGGCAGCATTAAGACGTAAGCAGCATGCAACATGCAGCAAGCATAGTTTCTGTCACGGCTCCGGCGCTGCGGGGCTCCGGCGGTCCCACGCGAGCTTATCGTCGCAGATGCTTTTAATGCTCACCACCGCAGCTTCGGCTTCTTAGCTCGCGGGCCGCCTCGCCCCTCCGCGCCTACGCGGGTTTACATTACACTCTAGGGGTAGGGCAAACAAGACTACGTGGAGTCGGTTTTGCAGCAATTCGTTTCTGTCACTAACGTAAACGTTTTGAAAAAATGAATCAAGGAAGAAAGTAAACCTAAAATTTTTATGTACAGAAAAATATTAAATTGTTATTGATCAAAAAATAAGACATACAAAAAAGTTATAAAAAGCTTAAAATTGTTTCTGTTAATAATAAAATATTTTAAACGAGAAAAATTGCCATTCGATGACAGTTCATCGAATGGCAGTCCATTTGATGAATCGCCATTCGATGATTTGCCATTCGATGAAATGACATTCGATGAAATGGCATTCGATGAAATGACATTCGACGAAATGATATTCGATGAAATGACATTCGATGAAATGACATTCGACGAAATGTAATTCGATTATTTGTCATGCGATTAAATGGTTGTTCTACGTAATGCTATTCGAAGAAATGTCAATCGATGACTTGTTTGTTCTACGTTTTGTTAGTCGATGAAATGTTTTTTCGATGTATTGTGTTCGGCGAATTGTAATTCGATGAAATGTTTTCGATATTTTTTCCGCAGACGGGTTTACCTACCTAAATAAAAAATAGTTAGTTTATATATATGTATTTTATTTAAACTATACTACTTACTTATTATAAACAATCTTAATCTATAGTGCATTATCCCAGATCATTGTACACTACATAGGGAAGAGGGGACTTTCCAAACACAAGTTTTATAAACATAAATGGAAAGATCCCACATTATATGTAGCAAAATGTAAATTCTGGTATAATAAACGAAAAAAAAAATGTATGTAATGTCATTACTATTCATTTTATAACATTCCATCCAAACCTCTTCATCAGCATGAAAAAGGTTATTTATCTTCCAATGTTTTGTGTCACAATGTAAGTAATACGACAGAAGAAATAATAGTACTTTTGTAATACAAACAAAACGTAATCCTAAAACCTTAGACATATCGAGTTATAGCCAACCATCTGTAAAATAAAAGCGACAAATAGAAAATCATATTTTCTTTACACGTTAATAAAAGCCTTGTGGAATGAACAATATTTTCCCAAAGCTGCGAAATTTATTACTACTCGTATTATATTAGTCATATTTGAGTAAAGTGAAATTTATAACTTGCTTAAGTTACACACTAAATTATCATCATCATCACAACTTAAACCTGTTCCACTGATATAAAGCTAGGATCTCCTCTATGTTCATTACATTCCGTTTAGGTGTAAGGTAAAGTTTTGGTCGGATCATTTTCCATTGGAGGTTACATGCAAGTGGGGTAATTTAATACCGAAAGCTCTATTTAGTAAGGCAACTAATGATAGCATACGGTGGGGTGATAGGAACATCCAACAGATAAATAGGTATAGTGACGAATGTAAATATAGGTTAAGAGAGATTGTTTTTCCAGCAGAATGTAGATATTGTACTGACAAACTATGTAACGTTTTAGAGCATAGGAAAATTATTGATAATATGTATCACAATATTGTTGACGCACTAAGAAAGGCTTCTAAAATCAGTAAGGAAAGTAAAAATAATGGGAAATATAAGAGAGTGATAGGCTGGAATAAATATGTTAGGGAGGCTCACGGAGAGGCAAGGCTTAGTTTCCAGACTTGGATACTACATGGTAAACCCAATGGTGGGGATTTGTATGACAGGATGTGCGAAACCAGAGGGCGCTTTAAGTCCAGACTGAAATGGTGCCAGGATAATGAAAACCAAATTAAGATGGATATATTAGCTAGTCACCATTCCAGGAAGGACTTTAGGGGATTCTGGAAACATACAAAAAAGTTGGATTCTGGAGCGTGCCTGCCTGCGAACGTTGGGGGTCAGTGTGAGCCAGGCCAGATTGCTGAAGTTTTTAGGAAGTATTTTAGGGTGGATGCTTCCGTGGTGTCCGCGGCGGGGGTGCTCGATGAGGGGCCCGTCGATGGTAGTAGTACGTATATACGTTTTACCAGTAAAGAAGTCGCAGCTGTCATTCGGGAGATGACGCGGGGCAAGTCACCGGGTCACGACGGGCTCAGCGTGGAGCATCTGCGTTATGCGGGTGTACATCTCCCTAGAGTTCTGGCCTTATTCTTTAATTTGTGTATGGGGCATACGTACTTACCTCAGGAGCTTATGAAGACCATCGTTGTACCGATACCAAAAAATAAAACAGGGGATGCCTCCGACCAGAATAACTACCGACCAATATCGCTTGCGACCGTGATAGCGAAGGTGCTGGACGGTCTTCTTGATCGCATTTTCGGGAGGCATATAAAGCTGCACGAGGCTCAGTTCGGTTTCAGGCCAGGATTGTCAACCGAAACAGCAATTTTGCGACTCAAGCACACCGTCCAGTATTACGCTTCACGAGGAACGCCAGTTTACTGCTGTTTTTTGGACCTGTCGAAGGCATTCGACCTTGTGTCGTACAACTTATTATGAGAAAAGCTCTTGAGGGAGACTAGTACGCCTAGGGAGGTGGTCAGCTTAATGAAGTATTGGTATCAGCACCAGACTAATACGGTAAGATGGGCTGGCTCATACTCGAAAGAGTACAGGTTGGAGTGTGGGGTGAGGCAGGGCGGGCTTACCTCTCCTCGGCTTTTCAACCTGTATATAAATGGACTGATTGAGGGGCTCAGCGGAGCCGGAGTAGGCTGTTCAATTGATGGCACTTTTGTTAATAACATCAGCTATGCCGACGATATGGTTCTGCTCAGCCCTTCAGTCAAAGGACTTGAGACTCTTATTGCAGTTTATGAGAGGTACGCGATGGCTCATGGCCTTAGGTATAACACAACAAAAAGTGAAATCCTTGTTTTTAAAGCAGGAAATAGAACACCTAGGGTCGTACCTCCAGTCAAACTTGGAGGCATGGTCTTAAATAAAGTCACCAAGTTTAAATACCTGGGGCACTGGGTTAGCGCTGACCTCTCAGATGACCTGGACATTGAACGGGAGCGTAGGGCGTTGGCGGTGAGATGCAACATGTTGGCGCGTAGGTTTGCACGGTGTAGTACAGAGGTTAAACACACACTTTTTAAAGCATACTGCCAAACATTCTACACATGCAGCCTATGGGTCAAATGTACAAGCAGATCACTCAACGCCCTACGAGTCCAGTATAACAATGGGTTCAGGATGCTGATGGGGCTGCCCCGCTTCTGCAGCGCATCCGGTATGTTTACGGAAGCTCGCGTCGATAGTTTTCAGACTATTATGCGGAAACGCGTAGCGTCAGTGATGCAGCGGGTGCGGGACAGCACCAACAGTCTCCTGAATACCATACTGGACCGGCCAGACTGCCCAGTGGTAAGGCACTGGAATGCTTGTCACATGGGGTCCAGGCGCCATATATTTAATATTAAGTAGTTTTTATCATTAATTTATTTTAGACGTGACAATTTTTAACCAAAATGTAATTTTAATTTTTAATTAAATTTGATATAAATAAATTTTTGATTATTAATATAATTCAGATTATTGATTAATTTTTATTTGACTTGATTAATTTTTTATTTGACTTGATTTATTTTTAACTTTAGATAACATGTAATTTTAATTTAATTAGATTCAATTATGTAATTTTAATATAATTTGATTAATTTTTAATTTATCATTCAAATTAATTTAATTGATTTAATGTGATTTTAATATGATTAGATTCGATTAATTTTAATATAATTTGATTATTTTAATTTATCATTGTTATACGTATATTATCATTGTTATTATTTATTTTGATGATTTTTATAATGGATTTGTATGTAAACTTTGTAACTTATTATGGAGGAATCTGAAATAAAGTTATTATTATTATTATTATTAAAGACTTAGAACAACTCATGTTTTTGTAAAAAAAACCATAGAGATTGTTTAGAATAATTGTTACTTACTTAAAACCCTTTGAGAGTCATCAGGAAAATAAGGTACTAAGCATATTATATTATGCAAACTTCATACTCAATGCGCGATTTAGCTTCTATCATCCTTTTCAATTTCCATCCAGAATTATTTCGATTTTGTTTTGAAAATGGTAAAACAATTATATCTTGAAGGTAAACGTAGTGACGACTTTAAAAGAGATACAGGCTTTTTCTTCAATAACACATTTCATAAAAATACAATGCCTTTAACATTAACTTTATTTATGAAAGTCGTCTAATTATTTTTAACGACTAGTTTCCCATCCATAACAGTCAAAGCTCAGCTGCCCTCCAGTCCATTTTATTTGACGGGTCATTAATAAATAATTCATCGAGTTATCTACAAATGTAGGTTACAGTTATTATATCGTAGGCAATAATCTTATTTATCAATAGGACAGCATTCCCAATTACATTTGGAATGTCAGCTTTGTGGTTAGTTACAATTTCTCAATAAAAAAAACAGCGAGAAAAATCGTTCATAATTGCTTTTTACTTGGCTTCAGCCCATTATTGGCCAGTGGGGAATATGAGGATCCAAAACCTCCTAACCTGAACCTAATTGAATAGCTGACTAAAACCAACCAAGAGGATATGCTATCTTTGAGATATAGGAAAGTATTTGAAGTATATGTTAAGAACAAAACCTAAAAACGGTGTAGTTTGCTGCCCTCGGTTAGGTATCTCATAGCATGACAATTCGTGTCATCGCAGGAATCGACTTCGTCTTTCTACCACGAGCATTATAGTGAGTAGAAGTGGCAAAACTATTCAAGCGTTTTGGTGCTTCTTAGAATGAATCGAAAGTTATTTTGGTTCCTAAAAATTTTCGATACGTTGGTACTGTTTTTGGTAACTGTTGGTAACTGTTTTTTCTAATTTAATACCAAAAAGTCCAGTATCAACAAAATCTGACTGCAAAGTTTAATTTCAGCAGGAAAATTAGTTTTTATTTATTTATTTAATCCTTTATTGCAATTTTACACAATGGGCGGACTTAATGCCAAGTGGCATTCTCTACCAGTCAACCCTTGGTTATGATGAGAATGTGTGGTAGGCTTAAACATTAAAAATGCAAGATTAAATGAATAATTGAATAAATGTTCTTCTGTAGTTCTTCTGTATTAAACTTAGTTCCTGAATTTACCTCGCTACAGTAAATTAACTCTTCGCTCCTAAATAATCATTTTACGTCATAAAAAATAAATGTTAAAGATATCTGCTTACTGCTTGTTAGTAGTCCATGTTCAAACAAGCCCCTTATACTCTCAAATTCACTGTTCCGACTGATGCTTCCAAATTGGCTCGGCTTTGATCAAAGGTTCTTTACTTTGTGGTTAAAATGTGTGTATGTATGTATGAACAGGCCAATATGTATCTTTTAATAGCTGCCCGCTCCTCTATTTAAGACAATGTAGGATGAAACATTTGTTTTACTCTGAAAACTTGATAAATCAAGCTATTTTTGCATTTATACCGATATTTGGACCCAGTTACATGGATCATATTCACGGCGGTACTGAGGGAGGTGGGGAGAAAATCTTAACAGGTGACGCTTGATACTAACGACAAATAAGCTTGTCTAACTTCCGTCTCGATCGTTTTCCTTGCTTATCACGGCACACTGCACTAACGACATCTTCACGCACTGAACTAGAGAACGTTTTCGTTTCTCTTAACAATATAAATAAATCAGTAGTACGTTTAAATTTAAATAAATCCATTGTACGTTAAACTCCAAATAAAACAATCCAAATAAAATTATCTTAGTTTGATCTTTTTGCCTCCAACAAACTGAATAAAATTCTATGAAAGAATGTGAATAATATTCTTTTATATGAATGGGAAAATATACAGTGTTTAAAAAACTGGATCACTAATAACGTCCAGTACAGTTAAGCTATACATATTTAGTTATTAGTTCTATCATTAACACAAAATTCTATCCCATCAACAGCTTCCACGCGTCGCGTCGCTTCAAATTGAATAATTTAAATTCCCACACAACCTCGAAATCGATTGCATCGATTCCTATTTTAGTTTTCCAATTAACAATTCATTCACATTTGAAAGGTATAGGTGGTAAAATTTTAATGCGGTTTTGTATGTGGTTCCCATATTAGCTGAGGCGGAGTCAACTCCATTTGGTTAGAAAAAGCTTTGTCTGTACCACGCTGGTTCGGTGTTCGGTTCGTGGACAATCAGACCTGTCGTCATTGCTTTAGATTTACCGGTATTTTCTGCTGATACCTGTCGATGAACTCATACAAAGATAAGACTTTTAAGTCCTCAACTCTCAGTCTTAAGTCTACTAATCGTTTTCATCTATTCACAAGATAATTTTCCAAAGAAGTTAAATGAGTTCAACAACGTCCACCGAGCTGCAGAAAATGAGCAAACTTTTCAAAAAATTACCATTGCAAATTTTATCGTAAACTTTTTACTTTGTTAAAATTTGTATTCACACAATATTTGATTACTGTCGTGGCCAACTTTGGGTCATTTGAATTAATATCATCTTCGTCTAATAGCCTTGCTTTGTCGCTGAAGTGTAAATAGTAATAAAAATAGGAACAAATAAAAATACTGATTTAAAAAAATATATGTTTAAGCCAAAAGAATCAAACTTGTTTAAATATCTTTTATTGTACTTTTAATAAATATTTTACGGTCTCCAGGTTTTATTCGTTTATTAGAAGTGTTTGTTTTGAATCAGTATTATAAGGGTAGTTGGCTTCAGGGGTCCTGGGTTCGATTGTCTGGCTGGTACAGATATTAATGTGATAGATGAATGTGTCTGGTCCTGAGTGTTTCCGATGTCTCATTTATGTTGTAATAATAAGCGCAACACCGGGAATCTTGGATGATTTTTTATTTGTTTATTTATTATAACAGGAAACTTACGGCTAAATACAAAAAATGATAATGAGTTTTAAGCAGGTGTTTATATACAATTCTTTCTAAAACTTTAGCAAAGAGACATAACTTAGAGATAGACCTGTAATTTTCAATGTTATTTTTCGGTCCAGATTTGTGTATAGACATGATATAAGCTGACTTCCAAATTGAAAGGACATCTATAAAGCGCGAAGTGATATTTACAAAGCGCACTTAGATTTAGACTTTACTCATACAACAGACTAATATACTAGAAGACTGACACTTTGATAATAAGAAAAAAATAAAGTCATATAAAACGGCTTTATGGTTTAGAACCATGATTTTTATTCGGTCAAAGCAAAGCCTGAGCACGGTTTATAGATCTGACCTTTAGTACGAAGGTGTGATTCTGATTACGTAAGCTTCATAATAATCCTAACTAATCATTAGGTTCCTTTAAGACCCGTACAGTAGTGGGCTATTAATGGGTTGAAGCTAGTAACGATTTATTTATTTTGTGACATTCACAAAAAAAACAGGAGAGAAAACAAGTTTAAGTGAATTTACAAGAATAATACATCTTACCCACTCGAAATCATTATGATATATATAACAATATTTTGTATTTGAGATTTTATTTAACTTTTCAGAGGTCGATATTTCGACGCATTTTCATAAACATTGATCATAGTTTATTGTTCCACATATTTATTGTTCCACGAATTGGAACTCTCCATTGTCTTCTATTGTCTTCGCTCAGAGCTACAAGTAGTATCTATTTACGGCAAAGGTAAATTAGATTCCACGGGCCGAATGATACATCTATACGTAATATTACATAAGCAGTTATTTTTCGTATCGAAATAAAACTATTCGTTTATCTTTGCAATCGTTTGCGTGTCTTTTATTTCAACGAATTGACCAATTGAATTCATATATTTTTCTTTAATTTATTTCTGCATTAAATTAGGAGTCAAAAGGATATGTGTGTTCTTGTAATAATATAGGGCATATTATTACAAGAATTAACATAGTTTTATAATATTACACATAATTTGAACATCACTTACAAGCACCCGAATTTGTTGCCCATCCCAAATTGCAATAGAACCCGGGACCCTTTGCTTTTCAGGCAGAAACATTACCGTCTGAATTACACACTTATCAAAATTCAACATGCGTTATAATATTTACGGTTATACATAAAAATGGCAAAACTAAAACGGGCAATAATTAATTATATTACATTACACATTTAGGTATCTCACCTGAAGAAAAACGGCTTATTCAAATAAAACCAATTTAGCGAATTAATTAACGATAACAGTTTCGTTACCCTAATCGCACTCGAGATGGTTCGCAATGTTAAGCGATTCTGCAAAAAAAATAAGAGCTTTAAGCAGCGCAATAAATTAGATTTTTGCTTAACCAACTCAGAGTCACTAAAGGTTACTTAAATCGCTTCTAAGTACAGAATTTGTATGGAGATTCTTACTAAGGAGCGATTTAAGTAGCCGTTAGTGACTATGAGTTTGGCTGCAAGACTTATTTTTTTATTGAAAACAGTACTTTACATTACAGTACTTTTTCATGTATTCAATTAAACTTATAGGTACTTCTTGTCATTTACCAAGCATTTCACTCGAAGTTAAATAAATGTTTGTAACCTATTATTATTTTATCATTAACGATGGAAACAATACTTGATTTTACTAAGTATGAAAAGAAACTATAAATCACTTAAACAAGTACAATACAAAATTATTTATAGAATTATCAATATAAATTTCACTTAATTATAACGTATACTAAAGCTATTTATTATTCACATTCACACTAAATTATATAGAATAGTAACAGAAAAACTGGGCAAACGTGTGTCAGGCCACGCGCAGTGTCTCTACAATGCGCGTAGTAGTAAGTTCCGAAGTAGTAAGTTTATCGACTATTACTCATTAACTATTGTACTATGCCATATGACATAGCCGTCATAGCTTTTCTTGTGAATTCATCTGTAACCTATTTAAAAATATTCACTTATCCAACTCCAACCGTTTAGCCGGCAGGGGGGGCGACACTTGACTATAACCAAAATTAGCACTTTAAACGAAATATTTGGCAAATGGACTCGTAATTCCAAAAATAGTCTTAGAAGTACCATAATATTTAAGAGAAAGACCCTTTCAACCTGAGCTTTCAACGATCTATCTATCTAACAGCCTTTTAAAGACCACTGCTGGACATAGCCCTCCCCTAATTGGCGCCACTCCTACCGGTCCTAGGCCCTCTGAATCCAGCAGCTTTCAACGACGCCCCACACTATAGGGTATGCGACGAATAAAAAAATCATCCTCACGTTACCTGTAAGAGAGGTACCCTGAAAAAAATGATTTTCAATATTTTATTCTACGATTCTGGAGTTTTAATAAATATGTATATCCATGCCAAATTACAGCTTTCTAGGACTAAGGGTTTCGGCGCTTTGCTTCGGACAGACGGACGGACAAACGGACGGACGGACAAACGGACGGACGGACAAACGGACGGACATGACGAAACTATAAGGGTCCCGATTTTACTTCGGACCCCTAAAAACGAGATATGCATAAATGAATGAACAAAATACACTATAAATAAGCCACTTAAATACCTTTATAAATATTACTTATTGAGTTTATAACAAAACTATAAAAAATGTTGTTCACGCACTTTGTAACGTCGCGCCATCTAGGGTTATGGAGCAAAAAGTTGATTTATAAATAAAGGTTATTTCATTATTCAACGTAAATTATTTTTTGAGAAAAAGAAACAATTAGCTATACAAATAGTTCTTAAATGGTGAATAAAATCGCTTGTTACACCACTTTGCAATATTATATTATTTATATCTGAATAAATAACCATTTTCATCAACGTTACATTTTACCTAAAAAAATCATACATCCATCTCGATTCGAACACCGGTAAATGTAGTAAACTTTCTACGCTCCATCTGTTCTCCTCGTTAATTTATGGCGACGGCGAAGAGGAATAGTTGACAGACTGACAGATGACACTTGACACTAATGACTCTTTATCTATTTGCAGAAGCTGCAATTAATTGATGTCTGTGGATCCATGCATCTCCCATGTCTCTCTCTCTCCCTCTCTCTCCTTCTAAGTGTGTCTTTAATATGCTCCACCTGCGTCTTAACGCGATAATTAGCGTCTTAATAACGACACAACCCAGATGCGGCCAACAGTTAGCGCGCTGAAAGGGGCGTGGCCGTCATAATTCCATTACACTTTAAACTCGGGTTTTATAACTCTGGTGGCGGTTTCTCCATCATCAAAGGATTTTAATTCTATTGGCCACATCTGCGGCCTGACGCGCTAAGTAATGCGCATTCTAACGCAGCTCGCTTCCCGCCTACGTGAGACTTTTTGTAGAATAGATAATCGGCCCGATTTTTCCTCCCATATTATTTCTGACCGACTTTTTGTAGGACGTGTGCGTTGCACTATAAATTGCTATCAGTAAGTTCTATTTTCTCCTACAAATAATCGTTCACCGATTATCGGTCATGAGCGAATAGCCTAACGTTAACGAAGATGTAGCAGGAACAATACAGATATATTAACTAGTACCTACTAGATACGACGCGCTATGTTTTATAATACGGTGTCGATTTTTTTTACACTCGTATTCGTATGTGTATGATCTAATACAATTTAAGCCGATGCTTATTTGAATGAAAATTGTACCTATGTACAAGTTAACACAATTTTCAGCGTAGGGTGGGTTGTCTTCACAATATATTACATTTTGTATTCGTTTAGAAATTATTTTGTAGGCTCTTTACTGTAAACGCCATGTTTGTCGTGAACAACATGGTATCACAGCGTATAGCGCCATCTAGTGGTATTTTCTTCCATAAGTAGCTGTAAATTTTTAAATTCCTGACGTGTTTTTTCACCAAAAAAGAGCTAACAATCTTGAAATGCCTTAACAAATCTTCAAAACATGACTTAAAAATTTTCAATCACGGTAGCTTTCAAATAAGAAAAACCGCATCATAATCGGTCTATTCGTTACGAAGAAGTTAGAAGCTACAATGCCATGAACAGACACAAAGATTTCGTTTTAAGTATACAAATAGAAATTGCATGTGATTCTTAGGGCTTGTTTCACAATCTTCAAGTAGAGTCCTGAATAAGCTATTCGCCGGTTAAAGTGACGTTAAAGTGTCATTTTACATACACGAAATGTCAACTTAACCAACGAATAGCTTACTTCGGACTTACTTGAAGATTGTGAAACAAGCCCTTACTATACTCCTTTTCACTCACTATTAACAGCACAAATGTGACGTAACTCGTGAGCCTACGTCATGAGCCTTTAAACCTTATACCTTGTTTAAGATATTTTCTTCATTTACATTTAAAAAGTAAAGTACCTATTTAAGCAACGTTGTACGTGGGTGGAACGAGCTAGGTGTAATTAAATTTTCATGAGCGTGTACATACGAGTATGAACACAGGAGCTTTGGTAAGCTCTGGTAGAAAGTCTTCCATTTGCAGTATTTAAAAGATAATTGTTGGCGATTATTTTTCTAAGCAAAAGTGATTTTAGCGTGTCTGCTAACGAATCATTCAACACTTGACTTATAACTTATTGATACAAACTCATCATCACAATCTTCAACTGCTCTAACTATGCCACTGTTAGGTAATTTATTTGAAATAAGAGTATTTTATTAACCGACTTCAAAAAAGAAGGAGGTATTCAATTCGACTGTATTTTTTTTTATGTTTGTTACCTCTGAACTTTCGACTGGATGAACCAATTTTGATGATTCTTTTTTAATCGAAAGTTGGTGATTTGCGCAAGATCAGACGAGTAGTTTTTTATTTTTCCCCAATTTTGAAGTCGCTTATTTTTTATCCTCTAACAATTTATAAAAGCGTCGTCTATTCCATCACACTGCATATTTACTGGATTGTCAGACTTCACTAACTTGTTGACGACCAAAATGTCAACAAGAATACAACTTAAGTAATGAAATTTAATGTAATTGCACCAAATCTGTCGTTAAAAGTGATAGGCGCGGAGAAATTAGTCCTAATTATGGCCCTTAAAATTAATATTGTCGTACTCATTGTTAAATTGAAAGCTTTGATCTTACCGTTTAAAAAAATGTCTCATGTGAAATCTCACATATTTTTTTATTTATCTAAGCAGTCCATTTAGAATGCCGAGTTTCCCAACATCTCTGTAATTTGAAGTAATGTGAAGTCTTGAATTTTTTTGCTAGAGTTGACCGAGTATGATGTAGTTACGCCTGTTTCTGGTTTGGAGCATCTTTGCGTTTGTTTCAAAGCAGGTAGGAACGTAGTAGTAAAACGCGTTTTTGTAATCCACCCATTATTGATTCACAGGTAAGTGTTAATACCAAGGGAAGAAGTCGACTCCATTCAAATAGGTATCCAGGAAGATAAGCGATTCCGATGTCTGAGGGTAGGTAAAACATAGCACGTTGTAACCATCAAGAAGATTTCATTTATTAATACTTAAACCTTTGCGTTAAAAATATTGTCAAAGATGTAACAAACATATTTTAATAAAAGCAAATTAACGCTATTTCTATTAGATCAGTACGTAAAGAAATTAAATGCACAAAAGCAATGAATCTTGTAAAGGCATGGACCGCACAACCGCATCATCTCTAATCAATATTGGGACTCTATGATCCAATCGTGTATGATGGAATAGATGATTGTGTAATCCACTTGTTATCCATTGGTCACACATGGATATAATAAGCCTGTAACCAATCTCAATTATACCAACAGTTTTGTCAAGGCAATCGTAGATGCGTTGCTACCTTTGAGGACTAAGGATACTGACCTTTACTGGTTATTAAGACCATTCCTTCTTGATGAAGCATTATTTCTTCAAGCAAGTAGTTTCAATGATGTAGAGAAACTTATGACACATTATTTAATATGAGATAATATAATATTGCAATACACATTTAAATAACTTAAATACAGTAATCGCCTACTTAAGAAATAAAAGTTCTTTAAAGGAAAAGATATCAAAGTGGGCAATTACGGCGCTGGCTTAGTAGCTAAGTGGTTGGTCTCAGATCAAAAGACTCTCGCGTTGTAAGAATACATTTTATTGAACTTTTTATTAGCAGAAAACGAGAATAACTTTTCTCAGTAATAATTTAGCAACTTATTTATCTCTGGCGGTTATTAGAACGGCTAATCATGGCTATTTCATACTTTGAAATTTCTGGCAAAATTAATTCAGCCCTAATATACACCACGTTTATTGAGGACTAGGCAGTAAAATAGGTACGACACTTATTTGTTAGTTTAGAAATGTAGACGGCTTAGTAAAGCCATACGAGTGCCTTGTCGGTAAACTTAGCCATTATTTAGCAAAACGATTATAATTCCAGTACTTAAGCCGTAAGTTAATCCTTACACAACACGACGGCACGACAAAATAATACCTATCACCAATTTTAACCAACCAATCCTTTTATGCTAATTTTATTACAGAAAACACCGAGACTTACAGGAGGTAATCAGCGGTCGCACGAAGCACTTCGAAACTCGAACTTCGAGCTCACTCACGAAAACACTTCACCAGTCACTGACATGAGTTGGTCACAAAATACGGGTGTTTCAACGCATGTGCGCACTATCACGTCACAGACACTGGTGGGTCACAGTATTATGGGGCACTACACACGACAAGCGCACTCGTCACCGTCGCAGCCTCAACTGGCTGGGGCGACGCTACCGCGCGTGTCCTTACCCCCCACCCTTTCCTCCCCCTTTCCTCACGCTTACCTCGCACGGGCAAATAGAAATAAAGTATGCACTGTAAGGACAGACCGTGGAAGCAAAACGAATCTAGATGCCTGAACTGAATTAGTTGGGAACCCACCTTGGGTATGAAAAGCCTTCATACACTCGAAATATTGTCTTTTAGAGGTAAATTTTGCCACATAAATCAGATTTTTCATGGGTTGCACAGAAAAATTGCTTTCACACCTGTTAATTCTGCTGTAGAGGTTTACGGTTTAATTTCGTATGCACCGACAGCAATAACTTAGTTCATAGCATTCACAGATTAAAATTGTACAATTTTAAGCGTCATATTATTTCGGAATTCCTTTACATTACGGCATAGATAGTTGTCGTATTAAATATTATTATACTTCCAAGTACATTATTATAACTTTATTATTATTGTGAATACACAATAACATAGTTTGTACCATGCCGCGTTTATTTTTATCTATAATATTTTTTATTCACTCTGTCGCTGCGTGTATTTTTGATTAAATATCCATCATTTAGCTACAATTACCCTTTACTATTGATATCTAGAACTATACTATAGTTATACCAGGTACCTATTTTATGAACTAAAGCGTCACCCAGTGGCTAAATAACTCAATGCATTGACGGTGAAAAAAGGACTTATATTAGTCTGTACACACTTATTAATCTGTGTCTTAAACAATGATTAAACACAGTAATTTATAATTTCGAAGGCCATCATATTAATTACGCCGGCATAAAATCAACAATCCCTCCGTAATCTATTTGAGCATCCTATTTCTCGTTATCTCCAATGAATTTATTTGATGTTTGCGGATGTCTAATATTAATATATTACAGTTAATTATTTACACAATTTCAAGGCAATGGAGCGTAATATAGAGTAAAGATTGAGTTAGTTTTCAAAGCTGTTTGTGCCAAAAAAGAACTGGGTAAAACGTAAAAACGTCGTTTTCTTTTTAGGCTTACACATGAAAACTCGAACGTTGAATGGGGGACGGCATTCATCTGCCTCTTAAGATTACAAGTTCAGGGCAAATAATAAAATGAATTTTGTTTTTAGAATCTCGTAAGCAAAACATCTGAAGTTTCCATTTAATTTGCTATTTGAAATACTTATTCTCCAATTTACCATGACTCAATCTGTTTAAGTTACAGTCATAGAAAACTACTGAACGTTAAAGTTAAAATTTTCCATTTAGCCTAATTATAGGCCGCCGTGTGCTCATCGCTATTAACATAAAATCAGATATGAGTGTTATAATATTATGATTAATTGAACATTACTTCTGCTCCACTTACCGAATACTGAAACCCTGACGTGAGCACTCACTTGTTTTTTGTTAGAGCTGTTTAGAACATGGAAGCGGCCCTACTCCCAGCGTCGAAGTGTGGGTCACTTTTATCGGGGCTTATTTAGGCTTGACCTATTTGTATAACTAATGAGGACTACAGTTTCCGAAACAACTTTTCGCGAGTCATAGCTTGGAGTAATCGGAAAATTTAAAGTCACTATTTAGAGTATATTATATTATTGTTCGTATTTTATATTAGTTAATCGATTTTACTCGTTGCATTAGAGCTATATTTAGGTACAAATATGATAAACATAATTTGCGCGAGCAAAGCTGCGGTCAACAGCTAGTTAGTAATATAATTTCAATCAGAAAATAGGTTATTAAAATACGTAATACTCAGAAATCATTATAGTTATTACATGGAAGAGTGGCTACAGACTGCACTAATAAGCTACGAACGCTCTACGTAATATCGTAGACCCGTAGATGCGACGTAGCACAGAATAAACGTAGCACTAATTAGTTGAAGGGATATTAATAAGCAGTTCGAAGTCACAGGAATTTATTAACTGCTGATTCTATTTAAAAGAACTAATTTTCTTGAATATATTTATTAGAATATCTTATCATCAAAGAGTATTATTTTTTTTACTTTCTGTATCGCAAGAGCAACGGCCTAACCAAAAAAAATTTACGTGTGACTTTTTGCCCTACTTTGACGTAGCTGTTTAGAATCTAAGTTAGCTAGGATATTATATTCGTATGTGTAGAACTAAAATAAATAAGTACAATATCTGTAACTATATAATGTAATTATTTATTTATAAACATTTAAATAATACTATACATTAAGTGCGAAACAAAAAAGAATAAATAAATAAATAAAACCTTAATTAAAGTCTATACTAACTTATATAATGAATCTCTGTGTCTGTTCGTATAGATGGGTACACAAATTTTATTACTTTAAATTCAAATAGATCAAAGATAATCCAGCCCGAGTCCTCTTTTATGATCTCGTAATCCATCGCAAGAACTCTCAGGTATGTTGCCTTTCTCTCGATGTAGGCTGTTAATTATTGTTTATGACGCGCTTAACCTTTCATAAAGCTCATTATTGTAGGTTTAAAAATAGATTTAACAGCTACCGGGCCTAATTAAATAAGCATTATTATTTGTATGACTGTTATATTTTTTGTGTAGTTAGCCGTCAAAAAAGCAAGTTGAGTCTGATGGTAAGTAGTCACCATCGCTACGATGGTCATTAAGCCAGCATTGCTGGTCAATAATGAAAAGGGAAATAATCTGAATTTTACCAAAAAATAACCGACTTCAAAATAACTCAAAAACTACTCGTCAGATCTAGCTCAAATTTAAGTGGGACCACATGACAAGCACCAGCTTTTGATTAAAAAAGAATCATCGTTTCACCCAGTCGAAAGTTCTGAGGTAAGAAACATAAAAAACACGGTCGATTTGAATACCTCCTCCTTTTTTGAAGTCGGTTAAAAAGGAGGAAAGAACAGGCCCTCAAGCCCCCATCAAAACATGACACAAACAATTTAATTGCAAACATGTATTTTTAAACCTTTATACATAAATCTGGCATAAGTATCATAGCTATTCATAAAATTCATTCAACTTTTGGGTAATTTAGCCGGTACTTGTAAGCCAGTTAACGCATATGTCCGGCAGTAATGTGATTACACGGCGCGGTTCCCTCGCTAGGTTTTATTTCCCAAATGTGTTAATGCAACCCTCAAGACAAGGGACAAATTAAGTCGGCAGGTCAGGGCCGCCTTTCAACGCAATTGTTGTCAACATTACATAAGATTATTTTATTCTATTCGTGGCTTGTTGGGGTATACTTGGCCACAATCTTAATATATATAAATTACGTGTCACGTTGTTTGTCCGCGATGGACTCCTAAACTACTTAACCGATTTTAATCAAATTTGCACACCGTTTGATCCAACTTGAAAGATAGGATAGCTTACATCTCAAAAAAAAAAAACTTTTGACAGAACGAAGTCTGTTTGGGCAGCTAGTATATTATATAGGACTGGCTCAATGTTATTCTTTCTAGAACATGGTCTGCCTGTGTGCAAAATTTCATGAAAATCATCAAACACTACTTTAAATTACTATTGATTGATAACATTTAAAGGATAATGAAATAGACATCTTATATTATGAAAGAAAAGTTGTCGTAAGACGCGAGGAGTTCAGTAGTTACCGTTATGAAGTAGAAAGTATAGCAGGCTTTCATTCGATATTTGTTGATTTTTAGTTTCATTTCATAGTTTTTACAATTCTATATTGATCAATAAGAATTATTAGAACCAGTCAAAATTTTCAGCAAATACTGTAATGTTTCATCTCTACTATGAGATGAAATATGGTTGTTTGCGGCGAGTAAGTGGATTCTGCAAGTCATAAAGGTAAAATTAGGGTCATTTGTTTTGTCAAATTCTGCATATTGAAATATATGGCATTAGCGAATACCTTATTATGAAATACGGAATACTAGTTTCGTTGTATGAAAATCAATGATTTGTAGAACGTTAACATACAATTAGATTATCTTGATTTTGTGTTATATGTACTGTATACATTTTCAATTATTATAACAAACGAATAATTAATTAATCTTTAAAATTTATTACTTTATTGTGTTTAATTTGATTTTATACTCTGAATGGTGTTTACTTAGGTACTATAAACTTTATAGATAATCTTTACCAAAATATAACAATCAAATTTGTATATCAAATTTTATTAAAGTATCTTTTCTGTATTCATAAAGAAAAAACTATAATGAGGATTGTTAGGTTATTCGAAAGTTTCAGTTCGTAATCTAGACACGCGGAGCGTGTCAAGTCAATTTCTTAGCTAACAGAATATAATATTCAAGAAACGTGAACTGTTTATACAATATTCCAATTATGTCCTTTTTTAGCAAAACTTAAGAAAAAAAGACTGAAGCTTAAAATTTGGTACAATCCGTTTAGCCTTGTCTTTGTACTAGTATTGATATTGAAAATATCTAATTTTGGAGGAAAATTATCACTATATTTCATCATATATACCATACATTACCAAATACCTATGTATTCTGAAACCAAAGTTAAAATATTAATTTCCATGTGACATTCTCTATGCGAATCCCTAGACCTGAGGTTGTAAATGGCGCATACTGGTGTTTTCTGTAAAATAACAATTGAGTTTATATTACCTAAGCCACACAACAACAGATATTACACAATGAAAGTACCTAAAATAAACTAATCTTGCTGTTCTATGTCAGTTAAGAGCCTTACTTTTATAACTACGTAAGCCCTGAATAAGTAACTAAGTATCGCTGACAAGGCTTCAATAACTGAGAATTTGTAATATGGCAATATCGCACTACACAATACACGGTGACGTCACGCCGACCTGAATCACGCTATGTAAGTTTTTTGCATCAGTTGCATATAAAACAACGCTTCGATCAGTCGGGGTTCAACCGCCCCCCAGGCAACACCACCTCTTCTGGCGGGAGATCTCCCTTTGCTAAAGTAAAATTTAGGATTTTCTTTATACCTACTTAACGTCTAACACTGCGAGATTAATAAACTCCAAACTTTTCAATAATCTATTCAAAACATGGTAAACCATTTTATATTGTACATTCAAGATAAGTTGTTCGTATCTAAGTCTTCTAAACCTGAAAAAGATTGGACACTATTTATTCAACAACGTATATTTTTCTTTCAAATATTGTTTTAAAAGCTTAAGCTTTCTTATAGAGAGTCTAAGAACCTTTGTATATTTACTGAGGCTTGAACAAAATAAAATAAACTAGCTAATATTGATAGCACCAAAAACAGAGTGGTTTGAAAATCGATCTACGAGTATTAGGACTCGGATTCAAATTCTATAGTAATGCGCGTTTATGTGCGATAGAATCCAGCATTGAGGATCGAAATGTTTTGAAATGTATAATTAGATGAAGTCTGATATACTAACGCAGTAACTATTCATTCTGAGACACGAGCCCAGGAATGGAACAGTCATAGACCATGACTATGTATATGCCTATGAAAGCATGTACATTGTACACTGTAAACAAAATATTTTTCACGTACATCTGTCAAACGTCTACTCGAGACAAGTTAACTGATGGTAAGTGGTCAGCATAGCCTATGAACAGCAGCACAAAAGACACCACTGGTACGTTGCCGACCATAAAACGAGAATAAAGAAATAAAACTACGTGTATAGTTACACGTTTTAACAGTGTAATTGTAGTCAATTACACTGTTAAAACACAATTATTATTATATGTTACTGCAATGATATTTAAAAATATAGATACGTTATGCCCTTACAAATCAACCAAAAAATCTGTTCCGAAAAGAGCTACAACACACACACGTTTACCTTATGTTTCACTACACCAATCACATTGGCATAATACACGATGGCAATTTAACGCTCTATGTCAAATGTCAAGCACTTCGGACAACAACAAAAGCGTGTGTATCGTCTCGTATTGACAGAGCGACTACGAGCAGAACGGTCAAGTGCCTGTTCTTACGCTCTTCTACGTCGGCGCGTTAGTGACATATCTGCCTCTTTTTACATTATAATATCATTGTGTTACTCTATCAAAATTCTATTTGCCCCCGACTTCGACCTTGAAACAACCTGGCTTACCTAGCTAGCAAAGCTTTCGTTTGTCAATAAATCCAATTACCATAACCATAAAGAAAATGAGAAGTATAACTTTATATCAGATTATTCTACACGAAACATATCTCGGATTTATATAATAAAATGACTACAATTTTAAGCATACCGAGTGAAAATTATATAGTGTACACGTAAAAACCATAACATCGAAATATTTATAACAAATCGCATTTCTGTACGTCTGTGATCATATATTTTTAAGGATTTTTTTAGAAATTGACTCAAGTTTAACCAAACTTTTGTTGATTTTATCATGCTACTTCCATTAATAATAATGAGATTCAATATCTATCCCCAAGGTACATAAAATAGGGGATGAAAGCTTATTTTGACTTCCACTTTGAGTTTGGTAGCTTTTAAGTTGGAAAAATACTGTTATTTAGATAATAGTCTAGACATTCACTTAAAGGATTATGCATTGTTTAGGAGTAAAACTCCTAAAGGAGTAGAACAGAAGATATGTTTTACGACAGTCTGTAATAAAAGTCTGTAATAAAAGCGGCCAAGTGCGAGTCGGACTCGCCCATGAAGGGTTCCGTAGTAGCAAATAACATAATATAAAAGTTCTTGAAGTTCGTTGTAACTTTGATCGAGGTAAATTGTGGTTTACGATTTATGACGTATTAAAAAAAAAACTACTTACTAGATCTCGTTCAAACCAATTTTCGTTGGAAGTTTGCATGGTAATGTACATCATATTATATTTTTTTTAGTTTTATCATTCTCTTATTTTATAAGTTACAGGGGGGGGGACACACTTTTTACCACTTTGGAAGTGTCTCTCGCGCAAAATATTCAGTTTAGAAAAAAATGATATTAGAAACCTCAATATCATTTTTAAAGACCTATTCATAGATACCCCACGCGCATGGGTTTGATGAAAAAAAATTTTTTGAGTTTCAGTTCTAAGTATGGGGAACCCCCAAAATTTATTGTTTTTTTTCTATTTTTGTATGAAAATCTTAATGCGGTTCACAGAATACATCTACTTACCAAGTTTCAACAGTATAGTTCCTATAGTTTCGGAAAAAAGTGGCTGTGACATACGGACGAACAGACAGACAGACAGACAGACAGACAGACATGACGAATCTATAAGGGTTCCGTTTTTTGCCATTTGGCTACGGAACCCTAAAAAGTAGTGTGTGTGTAGTGTGTTTTGAAAATTGTTGTTAGTATGACGTAGCAGATAGGGTAACGTGGGCAGGGTTACGTACTCCCAATTGGGCTACAGAAACTGTACTTGGTAACTGGTCGTCTACAGAAACTAATCATTAGTTTAAATTATTATCTTGGTTTATATTCAACTGAAGGTGTAGATTCTCTATTGATTGTGTTTTTGTTTTTCTCCAAACTCCGTCATTTATCAACCGATTTAGAAGACTTTTTTTCATTTCTAATTGTTATAGTTCCAGATAGTTTTTTTATTCCACAGAATTTTTTGAAAATGGATCCAATAGTTATTTAGGAAACTCCACTTATAATATACTGCTACAGGAATACATTGCTATACATGATTGTGGCAACTGATATGTATTTTCAAAGGCTTTTCGAAGTCGGTTTTCTTGGTGTAATTGGTGTGATTGGTGTAATAATCGACAAATAAGCAAATGGGCCACTTTATGGTAAGTGGTCAGCGTCGCCTATAAACATCAATAAAATGGTAACACCGAGCATTATACCGTCAAAGAAAAGAAAGAAAGAAATGAGGTCAGGTAAGAAGTAAAAAACTATTTTTAGGGTTCCGTAGCCAAATGGCAAAAAACGGAACCCTTATAGATTCGTCATGTCTGTCTGTCTGTCTGTCTGTCTGTCTGTCTGTCCGTCCGTTCGTATGTCACAGCCACTTTTCTCCGAAACTATAAGAACTACACTGTTGAAACTTGGTAAGTAGATGTATTTTGTGAACCGCATTAAGATTTTCACACAAAAATAGAAAAAAAACAATAAATTTTTGGGGTTCCCCATACTTAGAACTGAAACTCAAAAATTTTTTTTTCATCAAACCCATACATGTGGGGTATCTATGAATAGGTCTTCAAAAATGATATTGAGGTTTCTAATATCATTTTTTTCTAAACTGAATAGTTTGCGCGAGAGACACTTCCAAAGTGGAAAAATGTGTGTCCCCCCCCCCCCCCGTAACTTCTAAAATAAGAGAATGATAAAACTAAAAAAAATATATGATGTACATTACCATGCAAACTTCCAACGAAAATTGGTTTGAACGAGATCTAGTAAGTAGTTTTTTTTTAATACGTCATAAATCGTAAACCGCAATTTACCTCGATCAAAGTTACAACGAACTTCAAGAACTTTTATATTATGTTACTTGCTGCTACGGAACCCTTCATGGGCGAGTCCGACTCGCACTTGGCCGCTTTTTTTATTTGTTAAAAATTATTATATTCCTTTTTCTCCGTACTTATTCCTCTTCACAATAACTGCACCGTTCTAAAAGCAGGCGAGCCCCTGAGGTATAATTTGTCTAACGTTATAATACTAGCTACCCACCCTACTCCTAACTATGATTGCGTGTCCGCATTTTGTACTACGATACTCAACAGCAATAAATGTAATTATAACAATTACTGTAACTGCTATCTAGGGGCCGAAATGATACCATTTAGTTCGTCTAATTTTAATTCGTTTTTACTTTTTACTGGCATACATTTAGATATTTGATTTTTATTTGATTTGAATTTATGACACATTTTTCTAAGTTCTGCTTTTTATTATTTTTAATCTGCAGAAACGACATTATTACATTTTTATAGTTGTACAGACAAGGCTGTGTCTTTGTGAATATTTAAATATTTATGGATGGATAATAGCAGCTTTTATTAGACAATTAAATCAAAGTAATGACTTTTGTGGCTTCAAAGTTAAACTACGCATTTAGCTACAGCAAATCCTGAAATAGTTTCAATATAAAAAGCTTCAAGTATCTTCCAGGCTAGTTCGTACTACTTGCCATCATAAGTTTTAAAGATAAGCGCGTTCTTCATTCTCTGTGGTACCTACATCCGTCCACCACTGGCAATGTCATTGTTTCAAAGCTCTACAACTCAACTTTCAGAAAAGGGGATAGAGTAGGCAATATAGATCATCAGGAATGTTACTTACGGAATACAAATTATTCTTCAAAGGACACTAGTATTTATACTCTTTTAAGAATATTACTGGGAAGGGTTGGATCTAGGATGAGTCAACCTGTTCAACAGTGTTTGAACTCAAACATTCGATATTTAGCATGCTATGTGATATCGTGAAATACCGTGATAAAAATGTATCAAATACAAATTAAGCTATAAAAGTTTATTTTTAACTCTCTACGCAATGAGAGGGGTGGTATAAAGTCTGTTTTTGTGTTAAGTATCTGTATGTGTGATTTCGTGTGTGTATGTGTTAGTCTCTGTCACTGTCACTGTGGCATCGTAACCACTAATAGGAATAAACGAATAAACTGATTTTGATGTCGTTTTTTAACTGATTTGATTGAAATGGTTGTTACATATCTGAATAAAAAAGATGTGGCACTCGGGGACTGCCGCGGTAAAGCTATTGCATAGCATTTGTTGCGAAATAAAACCTGACACCCCCCACTTGCAGTCAGTACTAGGATAGCAAAAACATGCAAGCAAGTGTGCCAAAATAAAGCTGGGGAATTTCTCATCGGATTTGTTCACCATTAATAAACAAATAAAAAATAAAAAAAATAGCCTTTTATTTCATGCACAGTTTGCTGTTCACCATTAGTAGCAATTAATTAAAGAGAGTACTAGGCGCACAGAAGTCTCCGAGGATGCCTTCTGTACGCCTAGTACTCGCTTTAATTAATTGCTACTAGGTGAACAAATCCGATGAGAAATTTAATACCCCAGCTTTGTTTTGGCACACTTGCTTGCATGTTTTTGCTATCCTAGTACTGACTGCAAGTGGGGGGTGTCAGATTTTATTTTGTTACGGAATTTCTTGATTCGGTCACCGCGCTCAAGCCCGAAAGCTATGCAATAGCATAATAAAACTTACGGGTGTTTTATAATACTTTTTCATAACTGTATTTACACAATAAACTGTTAGTCAATAAACAAAAGGTATCTTTAATATCGCCTTTACCCAACGCACTGGACTACGTCAGTAAATAAACTACACTTTGATGAAATATTAAGGAGCTTTTTATTTTCAACAGCTATTAATGATATCTTTATAATGTACACAAAAATATAAATTAATTTTTAAATTAAAGTTTAAGCTTTTTATTTACTAGAGTTCAATTTACTTTTTATAATACAAACCCTTTTTTGCAACAATTCTAATATACCTAGTATCATTAGGTTCACACTCTATACTTTAAACGCTTATCCATTATACCCCTGCCGTGATTGTGAAATTGTGAAGCATTTCGTTTCCGGCGCTTCAGATGTATCCCGAGGCAGGCTTCTAACACGATCAATTATAGGCGACGGCTAAGCTATTTATTACCCGTTCCCATCAAATCGCTTCAGGCTTTCTCGTTGCATGATTTAAGCTGAAGTTGGTAACAATTTCCTAACTAGATTTTTCGGTTCAGTGCGCATAGTTTATCTGAACAGATCGAGTCAGTCTTATATTTAATAGGATCTTCTAAATCATTTTAATTCTAAATCATTATAATGATGCACTATAATGATGATAAATAGTTCAGCATCATCTTAATAATTAAAATCATCAGGGCATAACTATGAAAATTGTTTACTATTTTAAATTATACTATTGGATTCATGAACTGAGTCACAAAAATATATGAAAACCGGTGAAGTGCGTTGACACGCACAAAGTTGATACCCTACATTGTGGTTTCATAGGGTTCATTGACTCGTTTACTATTTCAGCTACCCTAGCCGTGATAGTTTTCCTTTTAAATTCACCCTTCTACTATATCATCCTACACTACGGACGCACGGATGGACGGACATGATGAAACTTTGAGTTTCATTTTGACTACGGAAACCTAAAAACAAGAATTTTTGTGTGGTTTGCAAGTGTAATTTCTAAAAGCAAATAAATGAAAGTTTTCTGTTAATTGTACCATAGCACGATTCCACGTACGCACAGTTCGTTGACTTGTCATATAAATGTGTGAAACATTCAGTATGACCAGCGTAAACACACAATACGTGGTTGGTGACGTCACTGAGCACGTGGCTTGGTATATTGTTCACGTAGTTTAATACTGCGCAAGCTATTCAAGTGAGACTCGGAGACGTTGCTTTATGACGTGATAGATGGAGAGCTATTGAACCATTTGACTAACCCATTTCCCACAAAGCTAGAATTTTTTAAAATGATATTTTATTATCAGCCAATTAAGAAAGTACCGTTCTGGCAGGCATCTCGCGGGTGCGTCATGGCCCATAAAATTTTTGAAATTGCAAAAAATATATTTTTTATCCCACTCCCACAAGGCTACAATTTTAATATGTTGTAATTTACATATGTTTAAGTGTAAAAAAAAATTGTCAGAACATTTTGAGGGTTGCAAGTATGTGCCAGAACAGAGCAAATTTGTCATCGGGAGAGCAATTCATAACCCAATTCATAACACAAGGCTCAAATTTTCAGGGAACATTCTTTCAATTGTTTAAAAAATATATGTAAACAGCCAGAACATTCTAGCGGTTGCAAGTATCTGCCAGAAGAGTACACAGGGTGAATTTTTCAAGTGAGCGTGGATGGACAAATTCAAAACTATGAGGAATAGCGAAAAGTGGTCAAATGAGTCTCAGGGCTGATTTTGACGAAAACCAAAATGGCATAATTAGATTCTTGAAAAATCAATATTATTAGCCAGGAATCGAACTCGCTGATTATGCCTCATGAATTTTTTTATTTTTTTTGTAGGGTAACACTATTTTTTTTCCACCAAAGTGTACAATCTGTGAGATCCAACGATAGTCCTGTACATTTAAGTGACATGAAAAGCAGGCTAGAGCTTGAAATTATGCATAGAAGGATACATTTGTATGAAAATTATTATATTTTGTATGGCAATACCGAATTTTTTTTTCACCAAAGTGTTTTTTTTACACTTAAAGATATGTACATTGCAACATATTAAAATTGTAGCCTTGTGGGAGTGGGATGAAAAAAAAATATTTTTTGCATTTTCAAAAATTTAAGGGACCATGACGCAACCGTGAGATTCCTGCCAGAAAGGTACTTTCTTAATTAACTGATAATAAAATATCATTTAATAAACTAGGTTTGTGGGAAACGGGTTAGTCAAATGGTTCAGTAGCTCTAGGGTTATGAGCGGGAGGTTGTAAAGAAGGAGCTAGTTATACTAACACGTACCTAGTTAAATTATTACTTCTTTATCGTCATAGCAACGCATATGTTATCCCATTACAGGGTTTCTCAGATATGCAAGTTTATTCACGATATTCTCTGGTGACCGAGGAAAGTGATACCTAGATTTAATTGTTGAATTGAAATTGATAGTTGGTATTAATTTACCTAGCTGTTAACTAATCTTACATCTTAATAGAAACTTCACTGCCTTGATTAAATTTACTAAGAAATTGGTTCACCTTAAATCATTGAAGTATAATTACTAGAGTATAGAACTGACACCACAAACACGATTGATGCCCCAATGAATTGGCACCAATGGGCTTCAATTTTCAATGGATTCTTTCGATTTTGACAGGAGAAGGGGGCTCAATTTTGAAAATAGAACTTCCTGTTCTGGTACTTTAGTACAAGCACAGAAGAAATAACAGTACAAAGCTCAATGCCTGAAATAGATATTTTTAAAGAGCAGATTTTTCGCTTCTTTATTGCAACGACTTGATGCCGCATATTGCAGGTGCCTATAAATAAGTGTTGAACGCATAAAAATCTTAAAAACCCACGCATTTCAAAATGTGCTACGTTTATAAAGTTAACTAGCTGCCCTAGACTTAGACTTCGTTCTGTCAAAAGTTTTTTTTGAGATGTAAGCTATCCTATCTTTCAAGTTGGATCAAACTGCACACGGTGTGCAAATTTGATTAAAATCGGTTCAGTAGTTTAGGAGTCCATCGCGGACAAACAACGTGACACGTAATTTATATAGGTATACTAGCTGCCTGGACAGACTTCGTTCTGTCAAAAAATTTTATTTTATTTTGAGATGTAAGCTATCCTATCTTTCAAGTTGGATCAAACTGCACACGGTGTGCAAATTTGATTAAAATTGGTTAAGTAGTTTAGGAGTCCATCGCGGACAAACAACGTGACACGTAATTTATATATATTAAGATTTAAAACCCACGCATTTAAAATGCGCCGTATGCTCCACACATTGCGCCTAAATTAAAACGTGCCTTGATGGCTATGTTAAGTCGTATAAAATATCTTTCAAAAAACAATGCTTCAAATTCTCGTCTCCTATTGTATTATTTTTCGACCGGCGTATTTACTTACCAATAGAGAAGGTGGATTACCGTCGTACAAAAGAACCTTCGGACTATGTGAGTGGAATCACGAGATAATACTGCGAGCATCTATATTAAATGACGTGTCTCAACGCGAGCGAGTGAGTTAAGTTTTAGTTTAAACAGTATTTAACAAGGTTTTATTTTTGTATTTTTTATGGTGTTTAAAGTACCTTTAATTTAAAGTTATCCTTTAAATTATTTTTATAGCTTCATAAGCTGAAAAGAAAACTCATGAATCCACGTATGAAATCCACCACTGGCGCTTCATTTCATTTGTCATCTATTTCATACAAGTATTTTAGCACAGGAAATAAACAACAAAACTATCGCTCATCGTAGCAAATGTGACACGTTCATTCTGTATCCCGACCCGTGTAGGTGTGGTATTGACACAAGTCCTTCAGATGAAATATTAAATAACGAAAAGGAAACAGCCTCTTACTGAAAGGTATTACGCTTCTTAGCATATTATTGTATGTGACAGAATTCTTTATTTCATTCACCTCATATAATCCTTTTGTTGTTCATCCGATTTTTATTTTGGAATTTAAGCATTAAGAAATTTATGATAAGGAAAATATATATCACATATTAAATCTGTGCTTCCTGTGATAAGTGATCTAAGTCGAGTTGTGTGTGATTTTAACATAGAAATATATATATTGAGTTATAGAAATGTTGAACGCAGTCAACAAGTCAGCAACTCAGTTGGGAATATAACAATTAGGTAACATTGTAACAAACATTTAGGATCAATCTCTCAGAAAAGTTTTAGAAATTAGATTGAATTACCGAGTTGCAGATTTCCTCACGATTTTTTTCTTCATTGAAATAAGCGATAATTAATGATTAATTTACCTAATTTAGAAGATAAGAGGTATGAGAAGGGTTCATGCTTTAGTCATCCAAACGGGATAATTATTTTCTAACCACTAGGCAACCTTGAATACCGTTTTATTAGAATTGAGAAATTTCAACATCGGTAATATTTTAATTCAGTCAGTGTTGCGTCAGTAATGTTTTAATTATACATTACAACAACAACTAAATTACACATCTTTAGAAAATATTATATCCAAACAATTATGATAATGTTTACCTACATATTTTTTACATAAAAGTTAAACCACCAAAGTTTGTTTTAAAAAATTACGTCTTCAGGAAATCTCAAAAAGTAAATGATGATTGGCTGAATAAAATCTTATATTTTACGTAATAGAACGTAAATGTATCTCTGAAATATCGTAACGATACAAATAACAATGTGCCACTTATTACTCAACGATTTCTTTCAATCTTGATGAGGAGCAATACATAAAAATACAAAAACCTTTGCCGTGACAAATTAAATTCGATTCATAAAACATTCGTTTCTTTTATTATTGGAATACGAGTAAATAATATTGAGTCTACAGGAAATGTAAATCATCAATTCAGAATTTAGTGAAATATATGTCAGGGTTTTCTTATCGATTCGAGTTCAATTTTTAAGCGATGCCTTTAACTGTTTTTCTTTAATAACGTCGTAATATTTCGAAATATATTCGCAGTATTTTATTGATAGGCCTTGCCCATACTTCTCCATTTATAGATTTGGTTAACTTGCTCCAAGAGTGTGAACTGTCATACAATAATTTAAATCATTAAGATAGAAAAACGACTAGACCAAAAACTTGTATCGAATTAGAAATTATTATCACTTGCTTAGGTGAAGAAAAACATTTTATAAAATGCTGGAGAGAATAAGAAAATGGCCTAAATACTTTTTTCAGACTAGTTCGTTGCGATAAATTGATAGACTTTTATAAATTTATGTACATCATTAGCATTACAATAATATACTTAATTTAATGATAAAATATACGTAAGCTATTACATATTTCAACCCGCCATAACAATATGTTTGCGATGATGAGAATCAGTTTCGCATGTAATTTGCATTCCAATAAAAGTAAACACTGTCAAAATATTATTTAATAACCTATACTTGGAACAAACAAAATTAACTTATGGAAATTTCCAAATTCCTGTACATTATAATGTTGAAATAAATAGATAGATAATACTCTTTATTGTACGCCGAACATAACAGACAAAGACATGAAAATAGGAAATACAAAAGGCGACCTTATCGCTAAGCAGCGATTTCTTCCAGGCAACCAACAACTTTGGAGTTTAAGATATGAATACTTTTTTGGTCTAAATATTCCCAAATAGCTATTAATTGTTATAACAATGACAATGAAGGAAATCTGAAACATAAACGACAAAATGTAAGCCACCAATCTTCTAAAAGCTAGTTGGTGAAAATGAACCGATCGTTACTGGAATAGATTGATTTAAGGCGATTAATTAAGTCGTCGGATTCGATTCGTTAGATTAATATCGAATGAGCATCGTTTGTAAATCAAACACTCGATTGTTATTAACTCTGTTTCGATGAGGCCGTCCATCTCTCTTTCGACTTCTATTTCCAACCGTTTTTACGAAACATGATTGTGGTGTGGTGCAAATACATTTTTTTTATTTTCAATATAGAAAGTTGCCATGATTCTTTAAGCATTCAATCACGAAATATGGTGGCTATATCAGCTGGCCACTATAGTGGTCAACCTTAATATCAGATTAAAGAACCGGATAATTCAATGATGTTATATCTTTTCCATTTTATTTTATAATAATTTGTGTCTCTCTAGGGCAGTTATGGTTATGCGTTATTCCTACCCCCTTGAGTAAGGTTTTGCGGACCTCCTCACAGCGCACTATGGAAGCATTTAGTACCATACAGATAACTTATATAGTTATTTAAATGCAATGCTTACTATAACACGGGCAACGTTTTAAGGTTGTGTGTGTGTGTGTGTGTGAAACTTGAGTGTGAGATTCAGGAAATCGAGCCAAGTCGCAAGTGGGAAAGATTTTATTGCTGTTCATTGCACTGATTGCTTGCTTGTTGCGTTGCGGTGTTGCGAGATTGCACTCAAACAATCTACTTCTTTTCTCTCGTCCCCTGAAAACGCGTACGTTGCATTAAAGCATCATTGCCTAGCACGGGATGGTACGTCACTTACGTTACGCCACCGCTTAGTGGGAGTGAAAGTTGTGAGCGATGAATCGTGGTTATCGCTTCAGATCTACTATATTATACGAGTAAAACAGATAAGCTGTATATTAAAATACAAAAACAAGTCTCTGTTTTTAAATAATTTATTACAGGTAAATTATTTTCTTTTGGACCATAATTATAACCTTACCTCAACGCATCAGCTTTAATAGATTAGTTTTATAGAGATCATTAAACATTAAATCACTGCCAAACCAAAATCCAGCACCAATAAAGGCTGTAATATGAATACCTGAAACGTTACTTGCCCAAATCGCCAGCACTAGTAATAATTAGCAAAACTGTGTGCCGTGTATAATTTCCATACGGTAGCGTGCCAGTACGAAGCTTCATTATCGTGGCAATTACTGAGTGGCACTCGCGTTCACACTTGACCGGCTTCGACCGAACGTAGCCGAGTTTAATTTCATTATTATACCTATTTCACTGTTTTATTACTTGGCCAGCTTTTAATGTTATGAAATCTTGCATGTAGTTCGTCTGATTTTATATGGTAATTTCAGGCGAATGACCTGAGCTATCAATTAGTCGTGACTCGTGGCTTGACGATATAGATATCTAAATTGCGAGTTAGCAGTGATGTTAATATTTGGCTGGTTTTGGCTAAGCAATTGACTGTTTCGCAGTTTAAACAGAGAAAGAAAGATCGGATATCATCAGATAGGAATTTTTAAACCCTGTCGCAGGCCTTCGACGGCGTAAGCTCTTCCGACATGCTTTGTAGCCATTATTTGTAGCCATTTTACCGACTGCCAAGGAAGGGTTTTTAACCGACATCAAAAAAGGAGGAGGTTCTCAATTCGACTGTTTTTTTTATGTTTGTTACCTCAGAACTTTGGACTGGGCGAACCGATTTTGATGATTCTTTTTTTAATCGAAAGCTGGTGGCTGTCATGTAGTCCCACATAAATTTTATTGAGATCTGACAATGGCATCCATGAGAAAACCACATAAGTCGTAAATTTGTGTTAAGATGTGCGCGACAAATTGACGAATAACTCAATATCGCGCCAACCGATTTCGATGATTCTTTTTTTAATCGAAAGCAGGCGCTTGTCATTTGGTCTCACATAAATTTGAACGAGATCTGACAACTATGTAGTTTTTGAGACTTTGAAGTCGGTTATTTTTTGTTAGTAAAATTTTGATTATCGCGCGTATCATGGATGTGTGTCTGTATGTATGCATGTAATATTCTATATTACCTCGTATCTTCCAAACCACTGAACGGATTTATATAGTTAAGATATCGTTAGATTCGTCTTAATAACCAAAGTGTTCTTAGGTAAGTGAAATTAAAAAAAAACACATATGGTGGCTGTGAGATGCCATTGTTTGAAGTATCAAAAAATTAAAATAAATCGAATAATGCAATGTAGGTGCCAATTAAAATTGAGAAACTTGTTATAACACGTAGGTATGTTTTGTCACATTCTATATAACAATCAAATTTAACGACCAAGCCTTAAAATTCACGTGTTTTTCATTATATATTACGAAACAAAACGATCCAGTCTCGCTTGCAAAGAACCACGTAACAATTCAATAGCATAAAAATGGTTAGTACAAAGGAATAGCAATTTAAGGGGCGTCGTAAAAGAATTCATTTTTCGTCGACGGGTCCCCATCTCATCACTTTCTGGAAAAGGCTTTGTATGCGGCTCTCTCGCTAAGTACATTATGTAAATGTAATGCTGTTGGCAGGACGACCGCCCCAAGAATGCCGAAGATGCCGCATCTACATTATTATAAAAGTACCTAAGCACAGTCAGTTCACAGTTCCTGTTTAGAGTATGTTACTCTCAATATTTGTAATAAATTAAAGAACATTCGGAGAAAAACTGAATAACCTGTCGGCTTATCTTTTTAGTGAATGACGTTGAAAGTATCGGAAAGGATGGACTTTTTGACGAAAATACCTGTAATGGATACCTTTATTTCACCTCGTGAAGCTAGTAACCTAGTTTTATTTTCAGGTAAATGCAAGAATTTACGCACGATATACACAAAATTGAGCGTAAATTTTAAAAACCAAACATCTATCGTATCGAGATCGAAAGGATACGATTGTGAATGTTTATGTACCTACCTGAATATTTTGGGATAAATTAACACCAATAAAAAGAACATTAAAGAACACATGTTCTTAACATGACGTTTTAATTTTAGTAATACTCTATCTGCAGTCTGCACCTACCATCTACCAAATTATTAAGTTGGACATGTATTTAATACTGACCGCCATGTGGTAATAATGTTTTATTTGAGATTCTTAATAATAACTCTTAACAACTAATATGATGCATAATTTTTGTTGAGTTATTTAGAATTAAAAAAAATTAATTCAAACAGTTTTTAATAAACCTCAAAGTTTACAAGAGTTCCTAGCGCCATTCTGCAGGAGTTTTAATCCGACCTATGAGAACGTCGAAAGTCCTTTTAAATTAAAACTAGGTATTACCAAGGCTCGGGAGTTCCAGGACATAATATTATGTAAGTATGGTGTAGATGACGTAATATAGTTTGAAGTGACCTATGAAGTAGCACGTAATCTATCTATACAATATTGCCACCTTGGAAAGGATAGGCGTATATTGCCATTAGTATTTTTGAGTCCTAACCCAACGCAGATATATTTACTACAAACTCAACCTCATTATCCAAATTGAATTGAATTAATTTTAAATACGCGCATGAGTTTTATAATTTTGATGTTTGGAAGAATTTCACTCATTGCTAATTAATAGACCTTTTGCTTCACTTCGCTTTAATTTCACTGTTATTTACTTGCTCATTTATTTGCGCCTCGCAGAAAAGCTAACAGTCGGCCAATTTTGTCAAACTGAATTTTGATACTAATAGACTTGGCTCTTTCTTTCTTCCCTCTTCTTTTATGACCGTCCATGCTGCTGTTACCGCTTGTAAGCTGCTTATATAAAACAAAACTATTTATTAGTTGCTTTTTTGTCAGTCTTTTTGCTGTTCCTTAGATCCTTTACACACACATTATGCCGTAAGTTCAAAAGTTATGACCAAAATCATTGATCAGATCATCATTTGTTTCAGTCCATCTCTGTTTTCCAAAAATTGCGTTACAAAAAATATGGGGCCGGGAAAGTGTCGAAGCAACGACGATGAATATCGCCGAAGGAATCAGACTCTAATCCTCCTAAATTGAAAGTAGCGGCAGCGTGCATCGACTCTGCTCCCACTTTGAAAGCAAATAACGAATCGGTGAAATGAAAATTGCTAACGTAGACGAAAGAAACCTTATAGTTTTAGAAACCTTAATTCAGCCACATTCATTGCATCAAGTATTTGAGTAAAGTTTGAGATTTGTCACCGTTTAAACAGTTTTTCGTTGAAGTTTCTCCTTTCCAAAAATAATTTTAAAATCTTAAAATTGTTACTTGATACATATTCCTATTTTATGGATAAAAATTTAAATAATTTACTTCAACATGACAGGCATACTCAACAAGCTTGTTGAATTATTTATTTATATATGTACGTATATTATTTATATATTTATGTATATATATTTAATATGTTGTTGTATTTATATATGTTTATAAGTAGATATTTTTTTTATGTGTAATGTATTCGAACACTATTTATGCATTTTTTTTGTTGCTTTACGCTTTAACTTACCAACAACAGTTAATACCGCTCTTCGTGCATATCTGTTTGGCCTGATGGTTAGCTGGTAGAGAATGCATTTAAGCATTAAGCTCGCCAATTGTACCGTGTTTTTGTGGTCAATAAAGATTAAATAAATAAACAACAAGCAAGTTGAATCAATTAAATTTCACTGCAGATAAAAGCGACCTCTTTCATCCCAGTCTTGAGGAATCACACATGTTACCTGACTTCAAATTGCTTTATCGTTCCTGACGTAAAAACAATAAAAGTGAATTATTAGGTGCTCAAAAGATTAGGGTTCACAGCCACTTGAGGCTTGTTAAGTAACAAGAAGTTAGTAAAAGTTGTTAGCAAACAATTTCGCAACGAAACTGTCACCGCTCAGCAACAGTTGCCGTTAACACGACTGAAATCAAGTTATGGTAGAGTTTACTCCAAACCAAAGACAAAATAAGTGTACAAATGTAATCAATAGCTCCCCATACCTGTATCTACTTTAAAAGTCGCTGTCTATGGCAGATTTTGCACTTAGTTATTTTACAACGCAATAAATTTTAATTATTTTCTCAAAAAGTTACATGAAACTTTATAAGTGCTACGCTGTTAAGGGTCTATTAGAAAATAATTTAATTATGATTAAGTGTGTATTGGCATAAAAACATGAATTTTAGTATGTATGAAAATGCTGATGCATTAATGAAAAAAACTTCGTTTTAGTTCATTAAGGTAAAATTGTTTTTGTTGGGGTCAAGGAATCCATCCCCCCATTATTGCAACTGACACAAATTATCTGCTTGTGGTACTAAAACCAGGATGAAACATTTTGAGACAGTAATATTCTTCTTGTTGGAAGAACTCTGTTCAAGAAGTACCTATGTATGTTTAATTGTGTAGGTATGTGATCGGTTCGGTCTATCTTCCAGGTTTAGCGAAAGGTACGAATATTCCATAGCAGTGTACTTTGCATCGAATTTTGCTTTAACATAATTATATGCGCTGAGAGATTAATAACTGCAAAGTTTATTCGATGGGTGTCAACAAAATATGTAAAGATGCGGTTACATTGCTTATAGATACGATGTATTCTGTGGTATCTTATTTCATATCCGATTCAAGTCAAGTTTAAAAGCAAGCGTAAAGTAAGAAATTATACAAAGCACTTTTGATTGACGAATTAGTTTTAAGCTTGACGAGGCCGTCATAATTCCGCGTTATAATAAAATTTAGTTTTAAAATTTAGTTTGTCCATATATTTAATAATGTATGTATTTATAAAATTTATATTTATAAAATGTGTATGTATTAGTGTATATTATATAATTTGTATGTATGTATACTTGTATGTATGTAATTATGGAATAAATTAATATGTATCTTAGATATTATTTTAAATATAAACAAGTGCATGCTAAATTAATTTTATATCACTTTTCCAGTCCTAGATGTGCTGGAAGAGATTTCTTTTAGAAATAAGCATTGCCTATGTACAAAATTTCTTTTATAACTTTTTGTAACCAATTTTATAGGTACGTGTACATGAACTATTAAATAAATAAATTTATCGTCACTTTTGGCAATTTATGATGTATCTTTTCCCAAGTTTGCCTTTGACTTGAAGTGTAACATAAATATGTTCATTAAATGCTTTTGTAAAAGTTTAAACCACAATAAAAGATTGAATTTATCATTGTCAAAAAGTTCATTCATTATTTTATGCCTGAAGAAAGACAATGATAAATTGTTGACATTTAGTAAAGACTAGAATGATAACATGTGGTTTACGTTATAGAAACATTTGTTCAAAGTCAGCCATCTTGCGGTTAGCGAACAGAAGTTGTTATGCGAAGCGGTTTTGCTGACACGCCATATCCAATAAAATCATACTATTATTTTCAAACGATGCCGTGAAAGCTCGTAAAATATAACCAACTTCAAAGTCTTCAAAAGACTATACCAAAACCGCAATATAACCTACCTATAATAAATAACTAAATAATAAATAACGCTTCACACTCATAGCCCCACACTAGGATTCCCTGTGTCGTGGGTGCCATGGACAACACACTAGACAAAGACATTCACACCCAGACGGAGAACAGAAATTCAAACTCATCATTCAAATTTCCGCTTCGCTGGGAATCAAACCCAGGACCCTCGGTGCGGCGATCCGGCATGGTAACCATTGCGCCACACGGGTCGTCATTAATATTTAAGGCGTGCCAATAATTCCTCATGGAGACTATCTTCAGAACTGAAGAAATATGGAACCAATCTAGAAGTATTCCCTTTCAAATAAAAAAAATATTCTCAAAAATCGATTCATATATAATAGGTAGGTACCTATGACAGATACAGTTAATAGTACTTTGTACCACTTACTAAAGTTCATACCGACCTTTTAAAACCGTTTTTAAAATGGTTTAATGTGTTTAAATAGTTTTATTGGAAAGTAATTATTTCACAACTTATTCCACAGCAAATCAATCATAAATAATGGAGAACATCGATCCATAACGTATCTGACAGGGGAAAATAGTCCAGGGCTTAATAAATTAATGCCATAAATGCTCCAGCAATATGTATAAGCGTGTATTTAAAACCATTTTCACTCTTTTGCCGAGTTAATTCGTAATATATTGATGTTTGAACTTGGATGTATGTTATCTTATGAACTAGAAAATAAGACTCAATATTGGTTGAATGTCAATCGCAGATGCACTAGCTATAATTGACTGTGACACGGAATTGCAGGCGGCCTGCGGAAATGAACCCATCCCACGGTTCGAGTGCAGTATGGAGCAATTTCTTGCGCTAGATCTATTTCTTGCATTGAGAGGTTACGACCTAGCATAAGTACATACTGAGCGCGTTTACTGCTTTAGATTGAAATTTGATGTGCCTTTTGTGTATACTTCTTCCAACATTGGTATGGTTCAGATTCCTAGAAATACTATTTTCTTGCTTTAACGACCCTTAAGGCAATCGGACCGACCGCGACCTTCGAGGATTTCGGGTTCGATTCCAATAGAGGCAAAAAGTTAAATGATGAGTTTGAATTTCTGTTCTTGGTCTATGTGTTTCTTTTTGTCTATGTGTGTGTTGTAAATTGGCACCCATGATAATTATAAGGTATCGTAGTGTGGGACTATGAGTCCCATGACTTGGTCCATAACATGTCAGTCGTTGGTAGGTGGTAATATATTGCTGATGCCCATGAACGGTGGTAATAGTTACCACTCCTTTAAGATGGCTCGGCTGCTGGTTTGTCAAAAAGAAACAATTTCATTTCAGAACACCAACACTAGAATTAAAGTTTCAAGTTAACGTCAGATATTTTTATTTAAAGTTGTTGTGTTGATTATCAACAACCACGATATTATTTTACACAACACTGTGCAAATCACGATTAAACTTTTAAAAGTCAATACAGGTTGCCTTTTCATAACTTGAGCGGAGTAATTTATGATATTCTCACTATAGCGGATCGGAGCCAATTAAGTTGTGCAGTGAGTATTGAACGGAACATAGATTACGCTGCACTAATTGGTATTGCTCCGATGACCTTTCATTGGATTCGTTTATCGATAGATGAACCTGCATCTTAATGCTAATTATAATACATCCGCATTTCTAACTTTTATAGCGTAAATGTTTATATAAATCACTATTTTAAAAAGTTAACTGTACGTATCGTGAAATTATCACTAATTGAATATTATAAACATTTTCAGGGTTCCAGAACAAGTTTGTGGTTCAACAGGTTAGAAAAATCGCAAAAATATTGGCATAACTGTTTTGTATCATTTTTTACGCACAATCTCGCCCTCAATTTAATTTAACTTTTGGATTTTTCATTCGCATTCATATAATAGACATCAAAAAAGAGGGAGATGAACTCAGAATTTTGTCATTTATAAATTGGAAAATTATTTTTATATTTGAAAAGATACTTCCTGATTGATCCCTTGTTTATCTAAATTCAGATTTGATGACGGGCTCCATAAGAAATGAAGGAAACTTCTCAAATATATTTATATAACAAAATGTTATTCAAGTAAACGCATTCTTGACGATAAAGTCGTGCTGCGGTATTTCTCAATTTAGGTTTAAGTTGAAATGTGAAATATTTAAGCAAATAAACAAATAGTTTAAGTAAAACTACTTGAGGTTAAAAGCACAGCGCAAATTGTGACTGCATTCTGGAATTTTTACTCGACTACTTTGTTTCCTTACCATTAATGACGCCTATGCTCCTTGAAGAAATACAATTAGAGTATAATCCTGGCAAAACATACCATATGGCTCGACGATCCACTCTCACTCTTGTCCAAGTTATGGAGATCTAGAACGAACACAACCTTACTAATTCTTTCGGAATTATTGGTGAATGGGCTGGCAATTTTATAATACCGCTAAATGCTTAGTATTACATTTAACAACTTATCTCTAAAGAAAAAAATAATGATTAATGGTACTTTTCAGAGTACGAAAGTGGTGTTGAACTAGCAATTTACTTCGCCTATCGTTACATAATTCGCTCGTTCGTCTATAACTGTAACACACTGATACGATCATAATATAACGCTACTCCCTAGACGCTTTTTAAACAGTTGAACCAGATAACCTTTTTGAGAATATTTGGATATTTTCCATTTGAAGAATTTTTTGGACATTCCATTTGCATAATTTAATAACTAATTTGGCTGATATGAATTTTCTAAACAAAACATTGTAAAACTGAACAACGTGGTTAGAAAGGTGTTCAAAGCAAAATGACATTGTATATTTACGACAGAACAAATGTTTGTAGCTAGTCTAGTGTCTTTTAATTAGTTTGCTCTTGAAAATGCTTTGATGTATTTAAAGTTTCATTAAACTGCTGTTTATCAAGAGGTTTAGAAGCAAGCGAAATAATAAAACACGATTCTATATTGACATAAGATACAAAATTTTAATGGAGAATTAGAAAATGAAAACGGTAGCATATACTTCCCAGCCACATACCATGGCATAGCTGAATTAGTTTAGTTAAATTGCTGTCAAAATCAAATTAATAATAAATATTATTAGTAAGGCCAATTTCGGAAATTTTAAAAATATTGTTTAATGGAGAAGATATATCAATAGCTCCAAAGAACCTTCTAAAATTAGCGGAAATTATAAACATATTTATGTAAAATACCCTCGCACAAGACATGAATACTTTCAGGATAAGGATTCAGAGCCCAGCAAAATCTACAAACAACACCAATACTAATTATTCAAAAGGCTGCATAAACTTGGAAGGTTCCGGATAGTAAGCTCCATTCACCACAAACTATCAGTCCCAGACACAATTCACCCGTGAATCCCGTGATACACCCATGATACAGTCGTAATACTGTGATATAGCCCCAGACGAACCATTAAAAGGTTCAGTCACCTTTATACCCATTCGTTGCGTTCGTAGCAGGATGATTAGAAACTGTTTGCATGGGTCCGACGTCTTGTAATTACTTGTCTGTGTACCGAGAAGACGCCGTAAAATTGTATACACAACCGAGCTGGGGAAATGCATTATCACCGCAAATATATACAGAGAATGTTGTTAAGCTGTTTACCTGTTGCTTATTAAAGTTATTATTCTTTAGGCGCGGTTTAGACCGACGGACGAGGTTATTCACTTCACGACAGTTCCTCTTGGTAGAGGTCACCACTTTCCAACAATTACTTGCCTGTCTATTTGACTGCTATCTATTTTTTGTAACTTGAAGGGCTGACGATCAAGCAGACGGGCAACATAATGGTAAGTGATCACCATTGCACATGACATTGCATTGTACATGAGCAACGCCAGAGGAATTATCAATGCAACATCGGCTTTGAAGGAAAACTCTTTATACGCTTTTTAGGGTTCCGTAGCCAAATGGCAAAAAACGGAACCCTTATAGATTCGTCATGTCTGTCAGTCTGTCTGTCTGTCTGTCTGTCTGTCCGTCCGTATGTCACAGCCACTTTTTTCCGAAACTATAGGAACTATACTGTTGAAACTTGGTAAGTAGATGTATTCTGTGAACCGCATTAAGATTTTCACACAAAAATAGAAAAAAAAACAATAAATTTTGGGGGTTTCCCATACTTAGAACTGAAACTCAAAAAATTTTTTTTCATCAAACCCATGCGTGTGGGGTATCTATGAATAGGTCTTCAAAAATGATATTGAGGTTTTTAATATCATTTTTTTCTAAACTGAGTATTTTGCGCGAGAGACACTTCCAAAGTGGTAAAAAGTGTGTCCCCCCCCTGTAACTTCTAAAATAAGAGAATGATAAAACTAAAAAAAATATATAATGTACATTACCATGCAAACTTCCAACGAAAATTGGTTTGAACGAGATCTAGTAAGTAGTTTTTTTTTAATACGTCATAAATCGTAAACCACAATTTACCTCGATCAAAGTTACAACGAACTTCAAGAACTTTTATATTATGTTATTTGCTACTACGGAACCCTTCATGGGCGAGTCCGACTCGCACTTGGCCGCTTTTTTTGAAGAACGCCACGCGTTGTGAGAATACCTTAGAAGTAAGCTCAATCCAGTTTACACGTTCATGGCCAATAACCTAATTTTATACGCTTATGAAACAAATAACGAAAAATAATAATAAGAATAACGGGATAGTGGAATATACTTGTAGTTTTTGACTTGATGTAGCATCGCCAGACATGAAACGAGCTTTCTTTACGACGCATCGTTTCGAAGCGATCGAAACGACAAATCGAGATCAAGTTATTGTTACGAGCTACTTTATGTAAAACTTTAAAGTATTATAACATATTACAAACATCCTGGCTGCTCCGTTGGTAGTGTTCTGTGCAACAAAGATTTGATAGTTGTGATGGATAAAATATGTCATCAACCGCCAATCCAGTTTTGGCCACAATCAACTAAAACAAACTAAACAAATCAAAACGAACAAAACATCCCTCGCCTCAAACCATCAAAACTTCAAAGTGAAAGTTTTATTAAAACCACACCCCGCAAACACGATTCCGCTTCGTTTAATACTATTGATCATAATATTACTAAATAAAAATTCGAGTCGGGCTCCCACATCGAGAGTTCCGTAGAAACTTATAGAACCAATATTTTTTTATAAACTGAATTGGATAACAAACTTAACTTTATCGTCAAAAAACTACAATCAATTTACCAAATGCAATAAATTAACAGTTATTTTTTTGGTTAAGTAATTACTTTGGTTTTTGGATTTCCCTATTCGGATTATCATTTACTTGTACTAAAAGATATTGCTTCTTGCCAAATTTTTAGGTCAACAGAAACCTTAATTCTTACTGTAACCGCCAGAAACATTCTCCCATCTTCTTTTAATGCTACAGAGTTCCATAGCCAAACACAATAAACTGAGGTATACTTTACATACCTTACTACCACATTTCTTAACAAATCAACAGTAAAATTTAGGCGTTTCATTGATAGAGTGGCTTTTCGAGATAATTTTTATGCAAATAACCGATAAACTAGCAGATGAGCCACCTGAAGGTAAAAGGTTAGCTTCTCATGAGCATCAGTAACACCGAATAGATCATCAACGCGTTGAAGTCCAAAAAGGAAGTGACTCGCATCAGTACCATTATCCATTATTATCCATCAGCTATTAATGAAAAAAAAAAACTGGAAGCATATTTACTAAACCTACTGCTCTCCTCTTACACAAAGCGTTGATGCACAAAATTGACAACTCAAGCCGAAACGTATCGTCTGCTTGTGACAAATCGCCGCTATAAATTACGCAAATGGCTTCCAGGCTTCGCACGTTAAATATACAAATGTGTTCCTAAAACAAATGCCATGTCACGTAAAGCTTCAATCGGTCAGTGCACATCATGTTTGTGATCTATATGCGCGTCCTATTTCCATTTTTAGTTGGATGTTGTTAAAACGTTGAGCGATAGAATGAGTGGATAAAAGTTCTACTGTAAATATTTTAGATTTAACAGTAGATTTCAGTTTTGTTTGCGATTTAAATGTTTTGGCTTTCTATAAATCTATGTGTTTTTATTAGTATCGATTGTTCGGATTATTTATTTGTTGTCTGATGACCATATCCAGGGTACTGGTAATCTAAGAGTTGGTGGTCAACTCATGGGGTGGAAGACCCAAAGAAAGATGTCCAACGATGATGGATGAGACCGACTGAGATGGCTGAGATGATGGCTGTGCCGTCTGGGACATGGAATCTTTCAAGAAAGGCACCCAATAATCCATCATGACATAAACGGTATACATGCACTCCAGTTCTAAAATAGTGTACAAGTCACATATCAAAGAGAATTGGAGCGATTTTCGAAATATCACCATCCGTCCTACTTTTGAATTTTCACATGAAGTATTTCAAGAGACGATATCAGTTTGTGAGTGAAATTCAGTCCTAGAAATTTATTGGAGATGTAGCGCTTGTTGAAGATATATTGCAACGATCGTACGTATCGAAAACCCATTTAAGCCAGCTTGTTTGTTTAAAAATGCACAAATTATCCAGCAGTTGTACAGTTGTTATACTATAACTAGCAATGTTTTAACTAGTACTGTTTATATCGTCATATTTACGCACTTTCCTTTTTATTATCTTTACTGAAGTTTTTAAGCTATTGCATAGCTTTTATCGCGGGCTTTACCACAGCAGTCCCCGAGTGCCACACGTATTTTATTCACTTTAGTTTTTTACAGAAATAATATACGCTGAAGGCAAAGGTGCTGCCATCAAAAATCATAAAACGTGATATTTAGAAAATTTTAATAAACAATAATACAAGAATTTATATAAAAGCGCATGAGCCGAGTTTACGGAGAATACGAGAATAACTTTCAAGTTATGAATTTCGAAATTGCATCTGCCACACGGCGTAGAGGACGTGTGTTTCAGCTTGAATCATAGTATTTGGAGAAGTTCCGTATGAATTAAATTTAACATTAAAATAAAATCTATAAGATGAATAAATGGTTATGCAAGTTAAAAGTAATATACGTTTATTTAATTAAAGTTGTCAAAATTAAATAATGATGATCACTTAATGTCGGATGAAGCAATGACGGCCATAGCAGAAGTCTTTGGCTGTGGCTACGTGCTTTGGAGCCAGTTTTTTTCCTCTTTATTTCTTCTTTCTTGATCAGCAAAGTTTCGGTGATGTATTTGGTGTTAGTGATGTAATACAGTGGCCACTTACCATAAGGTGGAACGTCAGTACTTTTGTCAACTAGTTATTTAAATAAAAAAGCAACTCAAATACTTTTGGCACCACCTTCCATGAACATCAGTAAAACCAACGATGTAAACAACGCGTTGTCAGGTAAGAAGATACAGAGATAATCACTTTTTACCTATCTATTTCTACTGCTCTTGATTTAACCCTAATAATGTGTAATAAATATATAGAAACAAATTATTAAAGAAAGAAAATTATCAATCATAATGGAATGACTCGGATGCTTGGAAGTAAATAGGGCGTCAGCCTGTTTCGATCAAATAAGTAATACATAAAAATCTGTCTAACAAAAAAATCTACCAAAAACAAATATTAACAACCTTTTCAAAGGTCATTCAACGTCCACAAAATTCAACCATTCCTATTCAAACCACTCAAATAAATAGAGAAGAAAAAGCTTGTAATCGTTGGGGAGTCGGAGAACTCAGTAAGTGCCATTTCAATTTGCAACTTCTTCAAGTCAATTGTAAAAATCGCCCAACTTCAGGTTTGCGTATCAGACTCCGTTATCTACGCAATCACGTTGAGCGCCGGCTCATTATCTCTATTCACAAAACTAATATTAACTAAAAAGTTTCATTCGACGGAAGCAGGTACAATGCAAGTCCGCCATTCGTTTTGAAATACAATCGACGAAGTTCGGGGCGCGCCATTTAAACTTTGCAAAATAGCTTCCCAGTTAATCGTAGTCGTTTACGTGAGCGCCTCCACAATTTAGTTGATGATATTTTAGCAAAGTTCTCAAATTTGATGCTTCGCTCGGACATTTGTTCTGCGTAGTTTTATCATCGTGATTGGAGCTGCTTTTTGCCAATTGACAGAAAATGTTTAAGAGAAAAATTGTAATAAGAAAATCGGGTTTGCGAATGAAATTTTTTTTTTTATGTAATATGCAAGCAGGCTGTAAGTGTATCTCCCGAACGCAGAGGCACGAGTTCAAATCCTGGCACGCACCTTTAATTTTCAAATATTATGTCCGCATCAATCTTAGCGCTCTCATATGATTTCATATACTTAAATGCGATGCGTCCGGTGCGGACAAAAATGTGCATTCAGCATTACAGTCTTATGTCGCTTAGGAACTTAACGACCCTTTAGTCCAATGAATAAAGATCATATCGAACCTTTGGATATGATTCCTAGATTCAAACCAACTACCTCTTACAGCTTGGCAAAGATGGTAATAAATCTTTTTCTACCTTCTTTGACAACTATATGTACCTATGTATATTATCATTATGATTTACCATTGAGTGTAAATCTTCTCTTCTAAAAGATTTTTAATTAAAAACTATGTATATTTACTTCAAAACTTATAGTAATAATATTTACTTGCATAACTTTGCTTCGTGTTAATGGAAAATACAACTCTTCTGTTTCAAAAAAGCTTATTACTAAAACATAAAATTTGTACAAATGCTCAGCGAATTGAGAAGTTTCAAATCGTACCCGACCGTTGTCCAATACTAACCAGGTTACAGCAGCTCCGAATCGAAATGAATCCGACGTTTAGATTCGATCAAATTACATTGAGTTTCGTCAAAAAGGTGTTTCCGTAAATGAATTTTTTTATTAGTGCGTCGTGAGTAGGTATAACATTTACCTACCGAAATTCATTTACATTTTGTACAGCGCTTTTTTACATTTTGTCTTTCATTCATCGTAATTCCATTGACTTTAAGAGTTTTGTTACTGATCTTACTCCACTCGATATGCCACTACGTGCACCGAAAGGGACGCTAAGTGAACAGAGAATCGTATCACGATATCATGCCTAAACATCGTCATAATATATGATGCAATAATGGCTTAGGACTGTACACCTTAAACTATGAATGTCGTTGGTTCACACCGAAAGATAAATTTACTCGGCGCAATTTATTTCACAGTAGAATCAACATTGGAGGTCTCACGAGTTGAACCATACAAATGTTCTACTATACATTTCAGAGAATTCTCAGTTGTTAGTTAACAAAATGACGTGTGATTCTGTCAACCTTTCTCTAACAATGATAATAAAATGTAAAAAATAGGTAGATATGTCACTAGCGCCGACGATGAAGAGCGTAAGAACAGGCAATTAACCGTTCTGCTCATAATCGCTCTGTCAATACAAGACGATGCGCACGCTTTTGTTGTTGTCAGAAGTGCTTGACATTTTACATTCAGCGTTAAGATGCCTTACGCCCCAACTCAGAGTCACTAACGGTTACTTCAATCGCTCCTTAGCAAAAGGATCACCATACAAATTCTGTACTAAGGAGCGATTTAAGTAACCTTTAGTGGCTCTAAGTTGGGGCGTTAGTGTATTTAACCAATGTAATTGGTGTAGTGAAACAAAAGATAAACGTGTGTGTGATGTAGCTCTTTTCTGAACAGATTTTTTGGTAGATTTGTAAGGGTATAACGTATCTATATTTTTTAAATATCATTGAACTCTAACTTGTCGTGTGGATTAATTTAGTTTACTTAATATTATTTTGTCCTAGTTCGCAGCTTTGTCACAGCGAAAACTCCAGATAAATAAAACAAACGCGGGTACTAAGTAATTTACACACATAATGTTGTTTTTCGACTTCGTACCCGCACGACCAACTTGGTACAATCGACCTTTTTGTTCCATTTGCCATGTTCACTTCGCTTTGTTTTCCTTTTGACAAAAGACGCACCTTTTGAAAAGGAAATCCAGTGAGCGTGTTATGTAAATTAGAAACAGAACAGACTCCTCTACGTCCGGATGCACGTTTGTATGTGTGTGGCTCATTCGTATGGTTACAATGTAAGCGAACAACATGACGAAGGTTCATATTCCTGACACCGTCCATATTGTGTCCAGCGACCAATTATTATTTTTTTCAATGTAGCATGTAGCTGGACGCAAGAAATATGGAAACTCGCATAAGGCTCATAATCAACAATGATAATATTATAATGTAAAAAAGAGGTAGATATGACATTAGCGCGCCGACGATGAAGAGCGTAAGAACAGGCAATTGACCGTTCTGCTCGTAGTTGCTCTGTCAATACAAGGCAATACGCACGCTTTTGTTGTTATCAGAAGTGCTTGACTTGTAATGAAACAAAAGATAAACGTGTGTGTGTTGTAGCTCTTTTTGGAACAGATTTTAGATTGATTTGTAAGGGCATAACATATCTATATTTTTTAAATATCATTGTCTGACACTTAATGCTATGTATGAAGGAAGACTGACATAGTACCTACCATGTTCGGTACATACAGTAGTGTAGGTACATACAGTAGCAAAATCTTGTAAATTTTGTCACAATAGCTTAAACACGTGTTATAACGTGTTCTCATAGTTGTTGTGTAATGTGGGTGCAGAACGTTTATATTGTAAAATTTAACACGACAATAAATATTACCCGGGCCAAACAAAACAACGTTTTACTCAAACCTGCTACCGAATTAGAATTTTAAAAAGATCCTATAATCCCACGTAATAGCTACTTACATCAACGCGTCCCGTGTGTGCATAACAAAGTATTCGGTTTTATTGCTGTAATATACGGGAGCACTCAATTCCGAGTCTCAGTATCTGCGGGGTCTAATGAAATTTTTTGATCATTGTACCTATTTGTTAAGGCACTTACGCAGTAACAATTTCAGAATGAAAAGATGATGAAGTTTGTAAAGAAACATTAGAGCTAATCTAAAATACTGAGGCAGTAAACCAAAGTTCCCGACACTAACCACATTCACAACAAACATACCAGCTTTCAGCCAAAACTAGCATGGGAACGGTGAAACTACGCTCAACTATATAGTGTTAATTGAGGCTAACTTTTAGCGAAATGTTTATAATCCGCGTTAGTATAATGTTACACTACGAATTCCGGAAGGGAAATGTCGTGTTTCATTTTCAAATGAAGTAAATTAATAGGAATTGAAAATAATAATAAAATGATTTGCAAAGAAACTCAAAAGTTGTGTAGGTATTTTATAATTCCAATTCAGTTTGAGCCTTGAGCAACGTTGAATGTATCGGGCAATGTTTAATGGTACGACACGTAATAACATAATTGATAATTATTATGAGAATACTCGTACCTTCAAAAATTATATTTCTTTATAATAATGACAATGATCAATCATGAATTATTATGTAATTATTATCATTCTGTATAATCTAAATGCCAAAAGGTAGATAATGCCAAAATCATGTGGCGAAAAAAGAAAAATATATATTGTAAGTGTATATGATGCGCGAGTTGTAAGTTACTGTAGCACGGGCGATTAGAAATTAAAGTCCAGTTCAATTTACACCACTCTATTCACTAATAAGAAAGATATTACAGCAGAAAGCAAGTTAAGCAAAGTAAGAAATAGAACGAAGTAAGAAACATAGAAACTTAGTAGAAGTATGAAAGTAAGACGATAGGATTTGAAAATAAATTCTAATAGCAACGAATAACGGAAAGAACATAAAATTGCGTAGCAAGTTAATGTGCGCGCGCGCCTAGCATTCAAGGTGGAATGTGCGACCGGTCGGCCGGCGAGTGAACGAACGCGCGGAACACGGTAGCATTCACTCTGCGCTCTGCAGGAATTAGCTATAACACAGCGCCGGAGTATTATTTATTTTGTCCGCGTGTGTATCGATTTATTTTATCATTTTAATAAAATGTTGCTTTTAAGTTTTAATTTAGTTTGTAAGTAATGTATATAGTTTTATTAGTCACTTTTAAATTATTTATACAATTTTAATATAGCATTTAATAATTATTTTTTTAAGATTTTCAGATTAGCGCAGAGTGTATGCTACAATATTATTTCCTAGCAAAAGATTATTACAGTACGTATTCAATTGGGCTCACCGAGTATGCTAAACAGTGTTAAAATCTGCGATAGACGTTGAAATGCCTACAGTTATCAATTAAAACCGACATTTTACTTTCCCAGAGACGAAGGTCGGTTTATCGATTTCACGTGCTATTGAGAAATGAATATTTCCATTAAAATAATTTTAAATAATAAATAAATAACAAGCCAAAAACATTGTGTTCAACAACACTCCCCCGACACTAAAAGGAGATAAATCTCGAATAAAGCAAAAGCTCTCGAACTTTACACCCTGTTTTACGTTAAATGCATACATTAATGCAGCTGAAAGACAATTAGTGTCTCCATAGGTTACTTTTATAGGCAATAAATTCGTCGCCACTATATCGGAAGAGCAATGTAAAATATATTAAAGATAAAATCGAAGCGGCTTACCGCTAATGCCCCACGTACCCCGCTCTACCCTTGAACAGATCATAAATACCGTGGAATCCTGATAAGCTGTGGTAAAAGAAATACCGATTCTACCTTTGGAGCAGAAAATAAATTCCTGAATTTGAGGCAAGCTCGCATCTCTGGTTTATCGCATCTGAAGTGGATTGCCGGTTAATACTTCCAGCTTAAACAGTTGCCGGCACATCACTGCTGAATCCGTGACGTTTTTTGCTGTTTTAGGACATTTTCAAATAAAATCAAGTTATTACGTTCTTCTGAAGGAACGTATTAATCCATTGTATCTTTAGCCGATCAATTAAGAAAGTAAATAATAAATGAAAATACGCTTAACAATTTTCAATCGTGACGTAATCGCTTCTGGGGGTTTTGAAAATCGATTGATGTGGTTTTACAAAGTTTAATAATGAAATCTTCTTGCTTACGATCTATTTATTGGTTCTTTAATTAATTCTGACCACATCGAAGTTGCCTTTGAAGAATTTGATAATCGATTAGAAAAGTTTTATAAATAAGGACTTCTTTTGGCACGTGCTAGAGGTTTTAAATTAAGCGCTAAAACTGAAGAGGCGGGAAAATAATAATTTTATTATCCAATGATATATTTTCCTTGTAGAATATGTCGTAATAATGAAAGAAACAAATTGCAAAACTTTATTTAAATTCGTATCTCAGCAGATAAATTATTAATTCCATTACTCCGTTGGTGGAGAGTTTGCAAAATAAAGGACATTATTATGATGTGTTCCTTTCTAGAGTAATCCCGGACCCACTATCAGTAAGGTCACGACGAACTTGCCGTAGAAGATTACTGGTTTGGTGGGGATGCGATCAATGTTGCGTTTGTGCCAAAATATTTTAATATAAATTATATTAAATATATCACAAATAGTACAAGTACCATATTAAAAGTATCCGTGATCATCATGATAGGCTGCAACCACAGGAACTAACGACCCAACTGGTGCTAATGGTCTACCTCCGACCATAGACAGCAACACCAAAAGCATCACCGACGCATTTCCAATGCGTCCAAGATAGAATAAAGAGAAAGAAAGAAAAAACTAACAAAATAAAGAGTGGAAATGTGTGTGAGACTTTACTTACCGATTGATTTCCAAATTATTAATAAAATTTTGCTTTCTTCTATTTTTTTATCTTTTGTTGTTGAATAAATCATAATTCTTTGTTTCATAAGTAGTTTGCTTCGGCCGGAAATGGTTTTATTGCGATCACGTAGCCCTGAGAGGATTTCTATTTGATGTTACGCGACTATTCCGTAAGTTAAGTTAGGTCTTCCATTTTTTCGACCGCTTATCCCAATGTGGATCCGGTGAAATGATATAAATGGAGAGCCATATTTTAAGATTGTTTTATTACAATTCTTTGATATTAATGATTCTGATTTTTATTTTTAATTTACAGATTAACCAACTGATGGTAAATGGTCATTACATTAAGGAGAATAAAAACATCTTGATGATAGAATTGACACACTGCTTCGACTGCTTCGACGACGTAACTGATAGAATAATAATAATAAATGAGTTATAATTAATCATACTGGCACTACACTAAAATATGTTTGAGGGTGTCACCTATTTACCTGTCTCTCAGATAATAAAATATCTGTACAATACAATGTACATACATGTGCAATGTGCATAACAAAAAAAAACGATAAACAAAAACCGGACAAATGCGTGTCAGGCCACGTGTAATGTATTTATGCCAAACTATAAGGAAAGGAAACTATAAGGGTTCCGATTTTACTTCAGAACCCTAAAAAGTTGGCGTGAAAAAACTGGTTAGCGAGAAAAACCTTGATAACGGGCTTAAACCGGAGATAAGGAGTTACACAGCCCAGTGGCTCCCAACGGAAGGGGCTCAACGCATTGCCTCATCCAAAATTCAGGTCGACTTGGACACAAAGACAAAAAATCCCTTTACATTTCAGGCTACATCATTATACACAGCACTGTTCAATATAATTAACGAACGAAACATCAAAGATATTTCCAATAGTATTAATATTCCTGATACACTTTTGATGCCGTCTGCTGCAACCTTTATTACTATATTCTGCAACTAATTGGCTTAAAATGTAGGTGAGTTTGTTCTGTCCTTGCCTCTTGCCAAGTCGTTGACAAACGTCTTAGTGCAATTAAAAACTTATTTATTATTTGTGGAAATGTTCTTAATTTTTGACTGTCAGCGTGTGATACTTTTGGTGTTTCTAATTTCAATAGCCGTTGGTGACCATGATGTCCATAATAGTACCACATAGGTAATTGGCTTACGGACTAAATGGACCATCTTATAGCATAAGATGGTCCATTTGCTCCTTTGTCGGCTATTTGCATAAAAAGTATGTCAGTTAAAAATGCTGAGTCAGGCTTTATAACCTTAAAAGGAATTTTTATAAACTTTAAAAATATTATTATTTTTATGTATGTATGTACTTAACTTTATTTTTGAGCATGGAGGTAGAATTTAAGGTCAGATAGCTTTATTGATCTTGGTATTCCCTGTAAACCTATTTGATTACATTACGTAACGCGTCCTAAATTAGCGAGGAAAGTAGGTGAGATAAGTAACTCAGTATAATACAGAGTTGCGCTAACTAGGTAACATTGTCGATGTTTTACGAGATCTCGCGTAGTTATTCTCGTCCTAAATGCTTTCAAAGTTGTTTTGACTTAACGGTAACTTTTATCTGCTTGTGTTAGATTTAGTGCGCATGGAGGGAGAGTTAATGCTTTTATGTCATGGACGTTATTTACATACGTTTAGGGTTTTACTGTTCACTCAGAATCACAAACAAGTTTTGTAAATTTTGAATAGTTGTCATTCGGATTTATAGCCAGATCTTTATGTTTGCTTTGAAAATTACGTTTGCTTCTTTTATTAATACAGCAATATACATATGTATTAGGAATAAGTCCGATTAGTCTCTGAAGTTAGGAAAATCTTAGAACTCCTTCATTAAAGCGCGGCCTACACATAGCCTCTAGTTTCTAATCTGCAAGGCTATTCTGTTTTGTAACTCGACAGCGGAATCCGCGATGAGTGTCAATTTTGTCAAGGAATTTGACAGTCATCGCGGATTCCGCTGTCGAGTTACAAAACAAAATAGCCTTGCTGAGCAAAAATGATAAAGAAATGTCTGTGTTATCGTTAGCAATGATACTATCAACTTTGAAAAAAGCTTCTAGCCTATAGAACGTTGTATGCCACTATGACGTCATGCATTTGTCAGCGTTTACCGCCGCTTTGTAACGGCAGGAAACTGTTAGAGGGAACCTTTCGTCACTCAGTATAATTTTATCTCCCTTTCTTGTATTTCTTGTATATATCCTGCTAGTGCTAGATAAGACAAGGTTGAAGTAAGATAAAGTTGCTTTTGTTTCTATCATTCTTCTTTCTGCGGACAGGAGCACTTTTAATGTTGATGCTACAAGTTAAAAACAGCATACTTATAAAAAAAATGTAATTTATCATAATGGGGTTCCATAGGACGGGTGTCTATGGGAAACAAAGAGAGAAATAAACATTTATTCCGTCATAGCCGCAACAATGTTTACAAATTAGTGGAAAAGGCACTGAGTGAATAACCCATATTATATTTACAAATGACACAGGGTCTAATTCTTATCTTAAACACAATAATTAATATACAGATTGTCAGAACAACACAAATAGAAACAAATAAAATTTTGCGGCTTCTCAACCAATCCGGACTTCGGAAACATGCGTAAACATGGTTCATCACATAAAGCCAATTAAGTTTCCCCTCGAACATTAAAAATGACACAATTAGGTCACAACAACATAGGCCATGTTTAAGGCAAGGATACAAATACATGAGTCCTTCCATGGAAATAAAAATACGTTTAAAATATAATACACTAGGGTTATAATACAATATTTTAAGATGGCCCTAGTAATGTCTCGGTCAAATCAAGCGTTCCTGGTTCGATTCCGTAATGGGTCAGTCATTTATGAAGCAATTATACATTAATACAAAACTTCTTTTGGGCAAGTTTAGAGTAGAATTTCGAATTTATGTACGTGGGTAATAAATAAAAAAAAAGAAGTGATAGCCTAGTGGTTAGAACGTTGGTCTGTCAAACGGAGGGTCCCGAGTTCAAATCCTGGCACGCGCCTCTGATTTTCAAAAATTATGTGCGTATTAGAAGTTAATTATCACTTGCTTCGGTGAAGGAAAACATCGTGAGGAAACCTGCACACCGGAGAGTTCTCCATAAAGTTCTTAAAGGTGTGTGAAGTCTACCAATCCGCACTTGGCCAGCGTGGTAGACTATGGCCTATACCCCTCACATTGTGAGAGGAGACCCCGAGCCCAGCAGTGGGACAATTATGGGTTGTTGCTTTGCTTTTTTTTTGGGCAATAAATACTATAAATACATTAAGGGAAATAAATTTTCGTAAACTTCATAAAGTTCTCAAGGATAAAAATATTAAGTATGCTTGTCCGAAAAATTTGTGTGGAGAATTATAAACTCAGACCAACGTGAGTCCGAGTGAGAAGAGACCCAAACCCAGCATTTACAGCTGTTTTATGTAGACTGTGTAAAGAAAGACGCTCCATCAAGATTTTATTGTGCCAAATAAACAGTTCGTTGAATAATTTCTTTGAAAATATAAACGAAAATAGTAGAAAATTTCAATTTTCTCTTGAATGAGCTCGATTACCTCAGGTCAATAAAGTGTACCGACCCAAAAGCTTTCAGCTTTGTCCGAAAGGTCTACTACTTGTTCTTATTGATCCTAGTAGAATGAATAGGACAGTGATAGCTCATTACTTTGAAAGGTTCACCGCACGAAAGACAGGTTTGATTCTAGCCTTAATTTAAAAACGTTATGGAAATAGCGTATGGATAGATAAGTTTGTCCTTTTTAAAGATTATTACTTGTTTCAGTAAAGAATAACGTGAGAAATCCTGTAATTAATCATCAATATAAAGTTTACTGAAACACCTTCCTCCACCGCAGACATAACATAAATTATTGTTTTTGGTTGGTTCCTTAAAGGTCTTTGCACATTACACCAACTTTGGAAACATAAGTATCATGATATAAATTTAAAGTTGGTATAATGTGCAATGACATTTCTTTGCATTCACATGACCTCTCTTGTACCGCATCGCACGATAACGAATTTTCACGTAATTACGTACCATTAAGACTAAAAATTCGAAATACTATAATTATGTTCTTTGAACACGAAAAAAGAAAATAACTTATACAGTTTTTTGTCTGAAACCTTATATCGTGTTCTAATCATTAATATTTGGATAAAAATAGGATTTATTTACCAATCACTTATTAGTAAAAATAAAAGTTGAATGGCAGTTGATTGAACTCTTGCAGTTTATAATTAGATTTATAACCACTGGCATTTCTGTCTAACTGCTAACTCTTTATGGAACTATGTATTTGAAACGATATTAAAATTCTAGCTTATATTATAAAGGAATACAAGCTATAACTGCAATTCGTATTACCTATTAAGGACTACTATTAAGGATAATAATCCTTAATAGTAAAACAGGTTGTAATTATGGGTGTATAAACTTGGTACTGGTAGAAATTCTACCGATGTATAGTAATTTACTTACTGTAATCTCATTTGTCAATTATCGGAAGTTCATTCAAATCAATATTCAAACCATGTATCATAATTATCCATACTAATATTATAAATGTGAAAGTGTGTTTGTTTGTTTGTTTGTCCGTCTTTCACGTCGCAACGAAACTGTTATATGGTATGGTTTTTGTGTGTGGAGATAGTGAGGAGGGTGGAGAGTAACGTAGGCTACTTTTTACCGCGGTAAAACATCCCCATGGGAAGATCGATATTTTGTTAGTTGCTAGATATTTAGTTCCGGGTGTTGTTAATAGATGGCGTTAGCAAAATTCATTTTCAAGTTCTGAACCACGCTATCAAATGATACATGTTTACTTAAGTCATAGGCAACTAAATCTAACTATGTAAAAGTAAGTAGGATTTGTAAAAAACCGATCTTTACCGCGGGCGAAGCTGCGGGCAAAAGCTAGTTATGCATATTATGCATACATCCATCCATCCATCAGCCTTTGGACGTCCACTACTGGACATAGGCCTCTTCTAACAAGCGCCACTCTGACCGGTCCTGTGCCGTATTATGCGTAATTTTGTTAAATACGAAGCTTTTCAGCCGTAAGACGAGTATATTTGAACTCTCTCCATGATATTGAAAAACAATAAAAACATGGTATTATTACCATGTAACAACAATTTAAAGACTTAGTTTATTTTAATCTTTAGAAATAAGATTTACCTATTTAAAGACGTATTTTAGTATAACTTGCTTATAGTAGTTAAATGTTACTTAATTTAAGGATTCGATTACAACCTCTCAATTTTCACGTCGGAAGAGTATACCTAATATCCGATGCCAAGCAATTAATGCAAGGTTATCCGACCGTATTAAATTTCTTCCATTCTTTCTTCCTCCTAATTAATAGGATAGCTCATATTTTCCCAAAACAAGTTATTAAGCCCAAGGAAGGATATATTTGCAGCAATTAAAAAAATGGATGTTTAAAAATGCTAACGAAGGCGATTTTATTTATTTAAAAAGTAGATAAAAAGTAAATAGTAGAATAAAAAGTAACAATTGGTAAATGACTAAAAACAACAAGAAATTATTTGAAGCTTACTTATTTGCAAAAAACATACATTTAATGTTCTATTCAATTAATTAATTGAAACGCAAATCTGTTGCCAACCAACTAACTTCTTCGTTTAGTTTATTTAACTCACTTTAGATTATACGGAAAACGTTTAGTCAGTCTCAGTTTTGGTAAGATAACTCATACACGTTTAATGAGATTCGTCTCCGTACACCTGAATATTCTAGAATTCGTTAGCGCCTTTGCAAACTCATTGCAAACGTTTCATTAAGATATTAATAATTTTAAATCTCTTTACATATTGTAATTGAATAATTGAAGAAACTTAGTCGTTGTTTGTTTGTTTGTTGTTTTATTATTGATATTCATATACATAAAGTCTGAAAGGTAGAAGAAAAAAGAGTGTCGGGATCTTTGATAAAATTTGATTGCGGCAGGAGTGAAATGGGAGAACGGAAGCTATTATATTATATAGCATTTTTGAAAACAAAAAAGAAACTCTTAACCTACCATTTCGGTAAATTTAAATACCTACTTTGAAACGTTGGTAATAATTAATATAATTGTGCCGGTTATAATAATGTACCTTTAATAGCGAAAAAACTTCGTTCTCACGTGGTTTCCCATGTGACACCTCTCTCATATTTATTTATATGCTTTGTGTCTCTTTTTTTGACCTAACTAGAATTACAAAAGAGTCTTCCTAGCAGTGGCGTAGCTAGCCCTAAGGAGGCCCCATATCAATATTTGTTGTGGGGCCCCCTCAACTCAACGTCAGTTATCGAAAGGAGTGCCAACTGTAGCGGTCATAGGCCGCTGATGAGCTTTTTTTGGGAGTGTTAGTGGGGGTCCCTGTACGCTGGGGACCCGTATAATTGATACGGCTGATACGGTGATAGCTACGCCCCTGCTTCCTAGACTAAATAAAAAAACCATTTAGTTACATAATTACACAATCATTTATACGATGGTTCTTTGTAAGTTGCTATCTAGCGCAACAAAAACGAGCTATGCGCCAAAAATACGCCCAATCTCTAAGTACACTTTGTTCGGTTGTCAGCGACACTTACAAATGAGTCGTTCCATCTCGTTTCTCTGTAGGTGATATATATCAGTGTCCGCTTGTCCGCTGTGAGTTAACTCCAGGTGGACTGAGTTCCTTTGTTGTGTCTATATCAATAAAAAGTAAAACAAAATAAAACTCTAGGAAAAGAAAACAAATAACATTATTTTGTGTTTAATCTAGGAAAATATAGAAATCGAAACAGCTAGAAATACCGAAATTATTATACTTCCTATTACTATACGTGTCATTAGCATTACTGATCGTCTAAGAGCCGTTGAAGATCGACCTTCACCGATCTGATAACTCGATGAGACATATTTTTTATCAAATATAATTTATAAACAAATATGCCTATGATAACTTGCCTATCGAAAAGTGTTCATGGCTATTTTTAATTTAATTAATTTTAATCGATTTTTTTGCATCACCTTCACTCATGTGATAACCGAATGAGTTTTATCTCAATTGATATTATATTTGATAAATAATCTAAATTTTACTAACAAAAAATAACCGACTTCAAAGTCTCAAAAACTACATAGTTGTCAGATCTCGTTCAAATTTATGTGAGACCACATGACAAGCGCCTGCTTTCGATTAAAAAAAGAATCATCGAAATCAGTTGGCGTGATATTGAGTTATTCGTCAATTTGTCGCGCACATCTTAACACAAATTTACGACTTATGTGATTTTCTCATGGATGCCATTGTCAGATCACAATAAAATTTATGTGGGACCACATGACAGCCACCAGCTTTCGATTACAAAAAGAATCATCAAAATCGGTTCGCCCAGTCCAAAGTTCTGAGGTAACAAACATAAAAAAAAAAAAAAAAAAAAAAAATACAGTCGAATTGAGAACCTCCTCCTTTTTTGAAGTCGGTTAAAAATATGTCTCATCGAGTTATCAGATCGGTGAAGGTCGATCTTCTACGTCTCCTCTACCATGAACTGGACTCATTGAAAATCAGCGCCGTAGATTACGGCGGGCGCTGAGTTTCTACGGCATTATGCTGAATGAGAGCTCCACTTTCTGGGCCACTGGACACTGTATGCAAACGTTACAGAATATTGTAAATATAAATGCTTTTTGTTTTTTGTGTGTCTTTTGTAAATGTATTGTTTTTGTTATTATCATTATTCGTGTGTGTTATGGCCACGGAAATAAATATTTTCTTTCTTAACACGTTCACTGCGTTACACAAATTTGATGACTTTCAGTTGGTGCGGTATGGGGTCTATTATATCCGAAGCACGAATTGTTCCTGGTGCGTTGCTGGGTCGAAAAGATCCGTTTGACTTCCATCTGTTTAAGAGGATTTATCTTTATAGGTATAATGATTATAGTGTATTTTTTGTAGCAATATATTGACCAATAATCACTCAATAAAAGGCTGAAATCGTAGGTAGATGCACTGAATGGTTTCTTTGTAAATAAAGAGATTGTCTGGCGGATCTTTACGACCCGTTCTCCGCACTGGTTAGTAAAATTGTCGATACATTTTTAGTGTTGAGCATGATAAAAAGACATCGATAGCGATAAAATAATGCAGTTTGTAGGATTTGTAATGTGTGACCAGTTGACGGGCTAGTATATACATTGATATATCCACTTACCGATTATTATTTGTTTTGGGGAACATTCGCTTACTTAATTTTTCCTAGGTTTTTCACCGTTACATGACTTAAACAACATTTTTCTGGATAGCTTCATGTTACTTACACAGACAGTGTTACATACACTGTACAATACAACTGTATAATATAACTGTACAATATTCTTCTTATTTGCATAAAAACTCATCTAACCATACAGACCTCACTAGCTCAACTAGTATGTAATCTAGTGCGGCTATAGGGTCATCGGGCATCGGGTCGTTAAGAACCGATAAACGCACTAGATGTAAATTTTTTACGTTCAGTCGGCATCGGGTCGTAAGAACCCGATGCATTTTTTTTGTATTTACATTATCTATTTAACAAGGCAATTCCAAAACACTAACCATCTCATTCATAACCATAGGGAGACCAAAGATATCTGTCCCGCACCAGCGGTTGGAACAGTAATTTTTACCCCGCACCGGAGGAAAGTTGAGCATCGGATATAATCAACCCGCTACCGCACCGAACGTGTTAAATATTATGGGTACATAATATTAATCTAACATAATATTACTCAAAAACAACAGAGCATCCTATTAATGAAAAGATTTTTTTAAAATCGCTCCATTAGCTATTCAGTTGATCTATTACAAACAAACAAACAAAAAAATCAAAATTTTCCTCTGTATAATATTAATAGTTTAGATAAATAATCATGTGTCCTTAACTCTAAGCTAACTTCAACTTTGAGTGTTCAGACCAACAGATGGCACTCGCTTCCTTCTGTTGAAAGTTGCTAGGCTCTGCGCCAGAGTTTAAACCTGCCAGTAGGTACTCGTATGTGGTAATAGGAACCTGTATGGATAATGTATTACGCTCTCATCTCTCTAGAATTAACCGCAGCACGACTTTACATAGTACAAGACGTAAAGACGTTGTCTTTAATATACGGGACCCCCCCAATAAATTCTTTACCACGAAGAAGTCGGTGACGATTTTGGTATTTTGAATAGACATTCATTCTTAGTTAAAAAAGCGGTGACTTATCTCTGTTACATTTCATATTCTTCATCTTTTTTTAATATTTGAAGAGCGGAGTAAAAGTTAAAACACTAAAAAAATCAATGCTTAGTTAATACTTCAATTAATTCGGACTTTCTCAAAGACAATATTGAAATAATCATAAAAATATCCAAAAAGTCATAAAGAAGATTTGTTTATTTATCTTGAGGTTTAAAACCCGCACTAAGCTTTGAATGAAATGTTATAAATCTCCCAGACCTTAGAAAAAATATTATTTGTCTGAATGAATGTTTGTTTTCGGGCATACTCGTATCTTTCTTCGTTATCTTTGTTTGAACGTTGTGTTATTTCAAGTTAGTTTTGTGATACCGAATTTGAGTAAGTGTTTTGTTTCTATGTCTCTATGGTTTAAGATAAGGCCAAACAAGCTTACATATTTTTAAGCTGTCAGTCGCGTGAAGTGAGTCGGTTTCATACTAAAGTCCAAACTCATTTTGCGTCGCCGCGCCATGTGGTACAAACAGGACTTTATTATGAAACCGGATGCACGTGACTCATTTGTCACGACTGACAGCTCAAAAAAATACGCTCCTTTGGCCTCCGCCTTTCCGTCCCCTTAACACTTCTGTGAGCATTCTAACTCTGTAGTAAACATAATTTTCATTTAGAAGGGAAATTAGATTGTTTCGAGGGCAAGAAGGGAGCGATAAAATAATAACATTACAAGATATGGGAAGCTAAAGAAAAGCAACACCATTTTCACTGTCGTTAACTTAGTTATATCGTCATCGTTCTTTGCGCTTGACAAATTAATTGTTTCGGCGACAAATTGTCGTTGTTTTTCTCAGTAGGTATGTTCTTTGACGAGGGTCTGCTGACATTCACAAGATTTTAGGCACAATTTTTAATCCTGAAGATATTATCATTGGAGCTGAGCAGTATCGTATTATCTGATATCTTTTTAAATCTACATTAATTAAAAGTGTCTCATATTTTGTTCTTGTTAACGTAGGACCAATCTAAGTAAGAATTAGTGCTGAATGAAAACTCATGCATACCCCACTCTTGAGAAAATATTGATTCTCCGTAGAAACTTCCATCCCCTTAAGGGATGATTTTGGAGATGATTACTATCTTAGGGTTCTTACACAAAAACATGATACGACGTCACGTCGTGTCGTGGAAATCTACGACGAGCAACGGCCAACGTAAAAATTCACGACGTGACATCACATCGTGCCGCTACTATCTCACTATATTCACAACGTCGCGTGCACCGTTATCAGAATTAATTATCAGAATGATAATGATGGAGATGATAATGATGATAGTGATGTTAGATTCTGTGGTACAAAGCTTAAATTAACACGTTCACTGCGTCAACACTTTCAAAGAACTTTCAGCCTGTGCTATGGGGACCTCAAAAACCCCTTAACTAAACTTTCCTGTGGTGCGTTAGGGACCTCTTCAGCCCCCTAAAATAGCAGTTTTGAAAATAATTAATATCTTCGTCAAAACCAATGATATATTTATGAGTTTTTTGTGGCTTAAACATAGGCTATGACTCTATCTTTTGGTAGGTTCGCACGCAGTTCTGACTTTAGGGTAAATCGCTATTACAAAAAAAAAATTAGGGATATGTTGTATCCCGTTCCGCAACAGATGATGGTTCAATATGTGTAGCTACTAGTGATGGGAATAAAATAAAATCCTAGTTGTCGATAGGTAAAAAAGTTTTATTACAAAAAATGGTTGTCTGTAAAGTCGGTTTACGGACGGTAGTTTAACGTGACAACGTCATGACAAAGCTCCGCTCCGCTCCGCCCCGCTCCGCTCCGCCTCGCCCCGCTCCGCTCCACTCAACTACGATCGCCTATGGCATCGGCTACGATACGCCGATCATCCGATCGCCCGGCGCTCATCGTTTTAATAGACGTTATCACGTCAAAAAAATTGGTACATATGAATAATTTAATATTTAAAAAAAGTGTTATAAAGAAAAGTTTGTGATGAAGGTTTTTGAAGTTATACTGCTTTAGGCGCGTTGTGAAATAAATGGAAAAAATGATGAGAGTGAAATTTTAAGATTTGTAACACGGACGGTGACACAAAAACGACGGTCACAAAAAACGTCACGTGCGTTTTTAAAAACGCTCGTTTTGAAAAATTATTATATTATATTAAATTGTTTTTTAATTATTGTTAAAATATTATTTTTTAATATTGGTTTTTTGATGCCATAGAAGTATAACTTTGCACGCGCGTACGTAAGTACACGTTTATGTTATTTTTTTCTTACCAGGACGATTAAACATCTCTTTTAATCCGAATCACTATCACTGGCCACTGGCGGGATATTTGTATGTTTTGCAAAATTTTTATTTTGACATCCGATGTATACGTTCCTGTATAATCCGACGTTGACTTATTTACATACTTCCCGCACTTTTTAGGGTTCCGTACGAAAAAACGAAAAACGGAACCCTTATATCACTCGTGCGTTTGGGCGACTGCCGTTCACAGCCAATTTACTCCGATAGAACTGGACCAAATGAGTTGAAATTTGGTACTCATGTACATTTTTGTGACCCAAAGACGAAGGTATAAAGTAAACAACTGAATTTTGAAAAAAAATATTAACAAATATGTTTTGCGAACCGTATCGCGTTGTATGTCAAATAAAAGGGCTTGTTGTAATGATCTCATACATATTTTTTTATAGTTTTACAATGGATAGTTTTAAAGTTATTAAAGAAAGAACGAAAATTACTTAAATATTATATATACTTATATTATATATACTTAAATATTATATATACTTATATATATAATATATACTTAAATATTACAGGAAAATCTATAAGAAGTCTTAAAAAATGACAAAAATTAATAAAATAGAAAAATAACGGTAAATACATAAAATCAACGTACGGAATTCTCTCCAAGCGAGTTTAACTCGCACTTGTCAAGTTTTTTCATTTTAAAATAACTCATTGTTCGTATTTACAAATCAAATCAAATCAAATCAAATCATTTTTTATTTGTTAAAGTACAGGTACAATAGATGTAAGTATAACAGAATTTTATGTCCCAATATACTTTGCCAATTAATGGCGTACAAATATTCATTATTTTTATCAGATTAATAAATTAATTTACATGCATACCTAAAGAGTTAATTAAAATTTATATTTCACACAATTCAAAATAATATGTCATTTAATATTACACATGTCATTTAGGAAAGAAAGATCACTACATAAAAACAACAACAATAACAAATATAATTCATTTAGTATTATTAAAAAATTCATTAATATTATAAAAACATTTTTCAATCAACCATATTTTTAATTTTTGTTTAAATAATTTGTCCGGCAATTTTTTAAAGTCACTTGGTGTGTTATTAAATATTTTTCCACACATCGCATAACAATTTTTACAGAACAGCTTTGTTCTCGGATTTAGAGGTAAAACAATTCTGTTTTTATTTCTCGTACACCTTGGGTAAATTTCCGAGGCCTTAACAAATAAATTCGGGTTTGATTTCACAAAGCATGCTGCCTCCAGAACATACATACAGGGCAAAGTAATTAGCTTAAGTTTTTGGAAAAGTGGTTTGCATGAGTCCCATGGTGCTTTACCACACATTGCCCTGACACATTTTTTTTGTGCTACAAACGCTTTGTTTATGTGAGTCGAGTTACCCCATATGAGTACACCGTAACTGAGTATAGATGATACGTACCCATGATATGCGGCGAGCAATGTGCTTATTGAAGACGTCTTCCGTAATTTATGAAAGAGGTATACCACCTTATTGATTTTGTCGCATACTTTATTGACGTGCGCTTCCCAAGTAAAATATTTGTCAATAGCAATTCCCAGGAAAATAGTATTCTCAACCTCTGTAATGTGTTGTCCATTATGCTGTATATGAAGTTTGATATTAGTAGCCTTTTTTGTCGACAATTGCATAAGCTTTGTTTTATTTATATTAACTTTTAGATTGTTATAACTAACTATTACGAGCGTAATAATTTGATATCGAAGCGCGAACTTAACGATCGATACATGAACATCCCTAAAACAAAACTTGTGGTGCTCGTGCCTCCAACTCTCCCGTCCTTGCGGCTACGGGGCTCACGATTCACGGGTATCAAAGGACACCCCCAACGCAAGGAGTGAATATATTTTCACTTCTGTGCGGTAGGGACCTCGTCGACCCCTAAAATATTTTATTACACCATTGATTCAAAATTTAAGCGGGAAGCAAATATGTATATTTGTCTTTATCATACACATAGAACTTTAGATGTTATAGCCTCCCGCACAGAGTGAAAGAACACGATTTTTGACGCCGCACAGTATGAAAGTTCTGCACGGGATCTCGTAGAGATCCCTAACGCACCGAACGTGTTAACAAATTTTATTCATACTAAGTTAAAAACCATAAAAGTTAAAATTTTTCATTATAAAAACGCGACGGAAGCCCGTTTTATTAGGTGTTTTGAAGCCACGCTCAGAAAAATAATAAGGATCTTTTTATTAAAAATATGTTTCGCGACAGAAAATTTTATAAGTAAACTGTTATTATATTCCTGTATATTGTTTATGTGTAGATGTTCTAGATGATTAAATAAACGTATAATCTTTATAGTAATTTTTTTTCATTCAGCGACTAAGGAACCCAAAAAAACTGATTGAATTAACGCAGTGGTGTGTAGCTTGCCTTAATCACCTAGGTGAATTTAGGTCTACCGCTTTAGTATACTTAATTCACCTGTGTGTAGCTTGCCTTAATCACCTAGGTGAATGTAGGTCTACAGATTTAGTATACTTAATTCACCTGCGGCCAGTAGAATTAAATCACCTGGGTGCATAGGTGAATAAAGTACACTAAAAGTAGACTTAAGACACCTGGGTGAATTAACTCAGGTGAATAAAGTCGACGTCACCGATTTTAGAACTACATAAACTTTTTGATTTATACCGTTATGATGATACATGGTGAACTGTGGCAATGGCTATTATTTCCGTTTATTGCCCGTGGACCAAATGCGTAGACCAACTGGTTGGCAATTTTTTTTCCCGTGGACCACAAACATATTACCTTATCACATAAGGAGTTCCCCGCCTGGAGCCAAACCTGTACGTACTATTACTTCATGCTTATATCAGAACTAAAGCAATACGTAAAATTTCAACTCCTTAGTATTGGGTTCGGCCCAATGAAACGACGATATCCAAAAGCTATTTTATTATACTTTTCTGCAAGATAATCTTAACACTAAAATTAGGTTCTAATATTACTAACTTCCAGAGAGACATAACTTTTGCAACCGACTGTTCAGCCCAAATGTCGAAAGACGAATCCTCCGCGTTCGGTGCTCTTTGCTAAACGTAATCAATAGTGACTGGCGTTGGATCAATACATCACTACGCCTGACGGAGACTGATGACAGTAGGCTGCACAAGTCAATTACCATACTGATATTCATAATAGTTAAACAAAGAAATGTAATTATATATTAGCACGCTAACAGCTCGGCCATCTGACTTTGCGTACGTCCTCGTACGCGATCTCAAAAATTCGATGAAATTGTACAGTCGTCAAATCTTCGTAGTAGTATTATTACGATATTACGATATGTTAATGAACTTCCTTTATCTACATCATTAATACATTCATCTCTGTTCTAAGATACCGCTGTCATTTATAACATTTTTCTATCTATCTTAAATAATTGCATGAATACAAATTTTGATTATTAAAGTTATGCACTTGCAATAATAATAATACAATGACAATTTCTATGTCTTTAAAGTAAACATTACTCGTGTTAAAATTTTACAGTCCTCAAATCTTCATAGTAGTATTATTACGATGTTACGATATGTTAATGAACTTCCTTTATCTACATCATTAATACATTCATCTCTGTTCTAAGATACCTCTGTTATTTATAATATTTTTCTATCTATCTTAAATAATTGCATGAATACGAATTTTGATTATTAAAGTTATGCACTTGCAGTAATAATAATACAATGACAATTTCTATGTCTTAAAGTAAATATTACTCGTGTTAAAAATCATTTTACATTTTTTTTTTCAGGTCAGCATTATCCCAATAATATCAATACAATATATCCAAATATTTTAAGCAGGTGTATACAATAGTCTTCCAGTTACTTAGTTAGGGTAATCACAATCAATTATTTCAATTATTTCGATATCATTCATTTTCAATAACAAAAATTTTCCTCAAGTCAGTTTAATGCCCATCAGTTAAATTATTGAAATGGAAATTCCACCGCGTAAACTTTTCATCTACAAATGGGCGTTAATAACAGTATAAATGTTTAAAAATTGTTTTAAATTTATATCAAATTTTTTTAATAGATACAATATGAGGCAATCATACGTTTTACATATTAATGCGAGCAGGTAATTACGATTTGTATAATGTTAAATATGGCCATACCAAGGCTATATACTCGTATTACTCTTTGGATTGTGACTACCCGAACCAGCAAAACCATCTTTTACATCAGTAATTACATCTATAAATTGCCTAATGTCACGATAGACAGTACCTAACTTATCATCGGCTTTAAGAGAAAAATACATTATACTTAGTCTATGTAAGTTAGGGTAGGCCAGGAGAAAAAAGCCGGAGGAAAAAAACTCCCAGAACTCTTTTAAAAAAAAGGTCAATAGTAATAAAGGTCGAAAACAGATTTATCATACCCAGACGGTTCCGGGTCGTGTTTAAATCATCAGCTACCTTGCTGCGTGGCGCGTCTTGAACATCTGCTACTTCTTCCATTGTCCTTTTCTCCAATCAGTTACATCTCTTGCCTCATACTTGGCCGTGATCGGAGAGTGTTGCTCGAGCTCTCCACCACGTCCATCACGACCAAGCTTTTGGTCCACTAGGTCCGTAGCTCATTCTTATTCTCATCGCTCGGACCGTCTTTTGACAATCCTTCAGCCGTCGCTCTAGCTCGCCGTCCGAAGAATTTAGTGGGCCATTTAGATTCACGGATCGGTCGTCATCCAAGCTCACCGCCCGAACCGTGTATCTTCACTCTTATGACTTACAACTTACAACCTTTTCAGTCGTGGTTTTCTCTCAACAGTGGCATTTGTGTATCTACCTCCAGGCGCTGATGTATCCACATTGAATCTGAAACTTATTACTGTATTAGTGTGGATTCATACTTCAAGACAAAAGACCAAGATTACATGACATGAATGATGATGAAGATAATATTGTCGCGTTATTATTAAGATGCTAATGTTGCTAGGGATCAATTAATGGAATTATTTTCACATTTTCATAACAATGTACTGCGATGACTGCAAGTTCTTTGAGTTTGTTTATCTAAACTAGTGACTGAATGCGGCTACGCTCGCATGGATTTTTGTCGCTGAAATAAAGCAGTTTAAATGCAATAATAATGTATCAGAAGCAGAATCGGCGCGAAGATTGATAAGGAGAGGAGTGGGTAAAAGATGATAAAACGACGGTTGACATTTCATGGAGCGACTACACCTTCCTTCAATAAAATTTTAATTAGTTGTTACAAACATTATTATAAAAGCGATTAAGAATTATTCAGTTATACCTTACTTATTCTCATTGTCATCATATGGGTCAATTCATCGTCATTACCTTATTCATAAACGCTTAATAACATACTTTAGCTATTGCAATTTTTTTTATCTCAAAAGTTTTTCCTAAGAGTGAAAGAAGTAAAACACTTTATAAGCCGTGTATAACTTTGCTTGTTTTTATAAGTTAGGAGAGATAGTTTAGTCACAGTTCAAAGTCATAGTTCAGAGTCATAATTCACATTCATAATTCACAGTCATAATTCGTAGTCATAAGTAGTTGACATAGATGTACATACATACATAGGCTTTATAATATACTTGATCTTATCTTTTACCATAATATGCTCCAAAATAAGTGTATTATATCAATAATAAAATAAACCTTTCTCAAATAATTTTTTATCATTGTTGTGATGTTATGATGAGTCAGTCAGTCGGATAGAGCGAATGTTTTGTTTGTATGTAAAATATAATATAAATATAAAACAAACGACATTTAAAAATTTCATTAACACCGTGCTCAAAAGGGACTATTTCCAATAATCTGGAGACCTTATTTATAATCCATATCCAGTGCGATGGTTTTCGATGATTAATGACTCAGTACTCTGTATTCATTTGACGTTACAACGATCGCTTCATTCTATTATAGTTAACGCGAACTATAAGGCGACAAGTGACACTAGAGATATACAAAAAAAGGCTCACGAAAGAATCAAATTGTAAGACCCATCAATCCATTCGCTAATCAAATTGTAACTCCAAAAACTGCAATATTAGGACACTTCTATTGAGCTACCACTTCGATTGAGCTCCCTTGAGCTACCTCGCACCGCGCATTCCCAATACGCATCTACGACTCCAATATGGACTCCTACGCTACTAAACTTAACCGAGTTTAATAAATTTGCACATCGTGTGCAATTTGATCCAAGTTGAAGGATAGGATAGCTAAAATCTCAAAATAATAAAAAAAACTTTGGCAGAACGAAGTCTTTCCGGGCAGCTAGTTACATATAATTATATGCGGTTACTGTTCATGGATGGCGAAGTGCCCATACATAATGGAAAATGTCCCTTGTAAGCGTCCAACCCGTCGTGGCACCCCTGCGCACCTAATTTTGAATTCAAATGCAAGTAAAACATTCTTAACAATGTAATTACTTAAATCAATTTTCATTCTCAAATTTCGATTATAGTAATGTATCGATTATGAATCTCTTCACGAACGGCCTCAAGCCGTCATATCGCTTTATTAAATCATTTTTCATTAATCTTGCTTAAACTATGATGCGATGGAATCTTTACTAGATTTTATCGTAAGTACTATCTAAACGTTTTTTTTTTATTTTGATTTGGTTGATTGATTGGTTAATTTATAATAAACGCCAATGAAAACGAGTAGGAATTTCCTAACAAATTCTGTCAAAATCCCTTGTCCGTAAGTATCCAACTATTAATATAAAAGTAAATAAAGTAAGTAAGTAATAATAAATGTTTATTCCATTTCGCTCAAAGATGCCCATACGAGGCTAGTTCATATTAATAAAATGGTAGCCATCATCATGTCCAATCCGTGCAAATAATTTTCAGTATATGGGAAAGTAACTCTCAAACTTTCCAAAGAGGCCCGTCCACCCGGGCAGCAGTCTACGACCGGTAAACAGCCAAGTAATATCACCAAGGTATTACATACATCCACATCGCAAGGGAAAGGATGTCTGAATGTCATCCTCTATTCTGAACCATCTTTAGATTATTTTTAATCGCTAAAGCATATTCAATAAAACTTGCCCCGTGATGAACCCCTCATCAACAAGAAGACAACAATCACATTTACTAAATACTAATGAACATTATGTAGGTATTCCCATCCATTCAATAATGGCTCTGAAGTCAGTTTGATACTTTGAAGTTTTCACACCACATACAAATTACACACGTGATAGACACACATGCCATACATACATCATATCACACATACAGATCACCAATTTTTATATAGCTACAGGAAGGGTTATGTGGAATTCGATAAACTCGTAATAATGACGCTTCATCATGTAATAGATTGGTGCTATATATCAGGCCCACTATGTTATATCAGTCTATAGTTTGCCTGATGCCTCAGTGAATCGCAACATCGCCACTCATCATGTCAAAACTCTTCTAGTTAAAACCTGGAACTAATCACAAATTCACAGAAGTTTATTTAAGTCTAATATTAATATCATGTTTAAGTGTGTGTGCCCAGATGAATTTGTATTGCAGGAACAGTGACTAAATTTTACTTGTATGTTTGTCGACAAAATTTTTTTTTTTTTTTTTACTAGCTGCATCGACTGCAACACACAATATATTACCTACTTAGCCGCCTATTTTCATTTACCATCCTGAAAAATCGCTTTACTCCAGAGATCTAGTCCTAATTCCTTAGTTTACTAATGAAACTAACTAAACCTAAGGTATTATAAATATATCGCGTTTTAAGGGATTTTAATACAAGATTAGGTACATTTATGTTTCACAGTGAACAACTTCTTGATAAAAGATTCTAACTGTTTAGCTGAAATCAGATACTCGAGCTTCAGCATTATGTTCATTATCATATCATCATCATAATATTATGTCATACCTACCACATCATTATATCACATCATATCGTCATCATTATTATACACGTAAAGATTGGATTAACATCTAGTGTTTGTTTTATTACAATCGGTTCACTTACTCCAAAATATACCGGTCAACCTTTAAAAAAAATACCGTCCATACATTTAACTCTAGTTTGGTTACCGAACCGACTCTAAAAAGGGCTCCTCCCTTTTATCAATTCGTCGCGAATATACATAATTCACCATATTTTAACTATCACGAATATTTAAAATATAAAAAAAACAGACATTCGTTTCTAAGATTTCTAAAATTTATATATAAGACTAGCAAACCAGCCGTTCGGAGCAATTAGTACTTGTCCCGAAGTGAACTTATAGTACCTCCTAACGAATCTAGTTAATTTATAAGATAATTCGGATGATATAACTTACAATGGTGGAAGAATTTTTCAAATAGGTGTCGTAATCATCAGTAGGTAATCATGCTCACAAAATTCTTTTTCTTCCCTTAGCAAAAATTTACATATTCTAACCTAACCAAATCTACAAGTGAAGTAATATTCAAAAGAAGTTCAGGAGTTGCAGAGATTACTTCCCACGACAAACTCGCGAACCCAAGAAACTCACGAATTTTACTCTTTATAATATATTTTGTATTCCGATCGCATAGCGTGTCGCGTATTTGTGTATTGCACCGCTGCAACGTGCAATGCTGATAAGTTAGGAATAAGCCCGCTTTCCAAGGTGATGTGAATGTCGCATCTACCGTAAGCAAATAACAAAGTAATATTAATCGCGTACTAAAAAGATGGATCTTTATTTTACGGATTAGCCGTTCATTGTTTACTTTCAGCCTCAATGTTAAACAATCCCTGAAGAAATAAATTACAGCAGAATCCCGACCGCAGAACAGGAGTCGCATGCCTTAATAAAATCTTATCTGTAGTACCTACTTATAATAATCTGCTCATCATCATGATCCTCTCACACACACTGTCACTAGTCAACGGTTTAGGTTCGTTCCGATTAGTCTGTCCGTTTCAATTATACATAATATATGTACTAATATATGTATGTGCTTAACTCTAATACAGTTTGATAATTTCATTATCATTACTAGTAACAACATCAACGGAAATAAGAAGAAATATTCCGAAGTAGCCGTCTGATACCGTTATAGGCAATAAGTTATTGTCCAACATAAACCTCAATTCAAATTCAATAAAACAGTTGTAACCTCAAACATTTCAAGTAGTCCTCTAAACTCACATACTAAAAAAAAATCATAAATCTTACCAGTTTTAAGCTTCTATTTAGTTTTACCTGTCCGGTGTCTGTAATCAGATTCTAGTCAATTGACTCTCTTCTCCGTATCCAATCGATCTGAAATGTGGCGCACATTTTGGGTTATTACAACAATGTATTTTTATGGTAAAGATATCCTGACTAGGCCCTACATTCTCAATTGGCTCCAGGAGGAGCTCCATAATGAGTAATATCACATTAAATTTCACATGCACATCCTGGTTGGCCTCAACAGTAGAACTACACAACGTTAAATACACATATAAAAGTGTGTTTATTTTTTTTTTAGCACAATTATTATTTTTACCTACTTCTAATATCCAATTCACGTCACCAGGTAAGTTTAATGTATGGAACTTAAAGTTTTGGACTCAATTCTTTTCAATACAATAAAATTGAACTATTAATTTTAAGTCATGATCTACCGCTAAATAGATATACAATGGACACTATGGAGTGGCTATGTCGGTAGATACGATCGTAAAAATATTTTTATGTTACTACCTGCACTGAATTTACTTATAAAATGTAACAAATTATTGCATAGGTTTAATGAATTCTAGTGTGACGAATTATGTGTGACGTATAAAAAACTTGTGGATACCCGGCGTTTGCAACAACACTAAAAAATTTGTACGGTAAAGTCAAAAATCGACTTTATGAATGGACTGCATCATCATGGACCATCTTCGCATCATTGCCTTTCAGTTCCTAGCATATCGGTTGGATGGTTTCAGAGTCCAAAAAGGACATCACCACTATATTTCTTGTTTTACATACAGAAAAAGTTTATAAACCAAAATATCGGAGAACTCTCCAAGACTAAGCAAATTCGCACTCGAAGAGGCTCGTAATAACAGCAGAATAATTCCTCTGTCCCTTGATCTGTCTCTTTATCCCGTCATCAGTTCATCGTAATCAAGCCGAAACTGCCATACCGTTGTATTGCGTTGGGTGACCTGCAGTTCTACATGCTGGAAAGACTTACATTAAATGTGATCAAAGGAATAATACGATTATAGTGTCAGTCTAAATAGAACGGTCTAAAATAAAATTGCAGCATTATTATTCAAATATACAGACAATTTATATGGACCAACGCAATGTTGTAACACTCTACGGAATCACCACACAATATTTTCGAATATTTCAATAATAAATACAGGTACAATGAATAAATTTCCTGTGAAACAATTGGTGTTTTATTTAATCTTCAGTTTTCAATTCTCGTACATTAATTTCATTACAGCATTCGCGGGTAGTCGTTTTCAGTAGGTATTGGTGTTTTCATTGCTGGCCCTGAAGGAACTTAACCCTCATTATGAAAATAAAAACCCTATGAATATCCACATCTTTGCAACTTAAATTTAAACATACTCGTTTACTTAATTTCCTTTCCTTATGACAAGGATGACCATACAAGTATACCTAATGTCCTAATAATAACTTCAGTTTAGTACCCATACATTTACGATTTAAAAACGTATATTTTCTTAAAAGATTTTACAAAAAATCACTTACTGAGAAATAATAGTTATAATATACAATAATTCATAAGCCAATTCAATGAACAACATTAGTTAGATATGGAGGGTAAGTGTGAAAAATGTTTGCTAGTGATCAGTTCAAGTTAGAAAAACTGGAAGCGGCGTAAATGAATTTTTTTCTTAAGCCCATGATTTAATATATTTCTTCTAGGTTATACGGTCAACTGTGCTCAGCAAACCCTTTACGATGTCGTAGCTACTTAATATCAGTTCTCGGGTAGACAGAGGTTGAAGCGCAAGCAGAATAAGAAAAGAAAAGAGAGAAAGAGAAAAAAAAATCATCGAATCTTTTTTGTATTTCAGCACTTGTCTTGGCACGTGGCAATTAGCACGTAGCATCAAGCAGAGAAGAGAAAAAAAATATATGCATATACTCACTTTCCTTGGGGCGTGGCGTTTATGTCACTTCTGAGATATTGGGCTCGCCCCAATGAAACGACGATATCCAAAAGCTATTTTATTATACTTTTCTGCAAGATAATCTTAACACTAAAATTAGGTTCTAATATTACTAACTTCCAGAGAGACATAACTTTTGCAACCGACTGTTCAGCCCAAATGTCGAAAGACGAATCCTCCGCGTTCGGTGCTCTTTGCTAAACGTAATCAATAGTGACTGGCGTTGGATCAATACATCACTACGCCTGACGGAGACTGATGACAGTAGGCTGCACAAGTCAATTACCATACTGATATTAATAATAGTTAAACAAAGAAATGTAATTATATATTAGCACGCTAACATTAGGGTAAGAAGAAGTGGGTTTAATTATAGACTTGCATGATTTGATACACAAACGGGGTAAGCTAAATAAAACCGTTTAAAAACATAGACCTATATGTACATATATACTATACTAGACAGGCTGATCAGTACTTTTTTACATGAAATAATTTAGTGCTTGACAACAATCCCACCTTATGGAAAAAAAAACACTAAAAAGTTGGACAACTATATTGACACCAAATGGTGCCAACGAATTTTAGTCGGCTGCGAGCAAGCGAGTCAAGTAGATGCCATTTCTGAAAAACGCCGGCCGTTCAAGAACACATAATAACACATATTATTTATTGTGCACATTTAAAACGTTTATTATTATTATTTACGTTTGAACTTTATTTGAGTTTATTTAAAATTATAATTGGTTAATAACTATATTTTTACTGACATTTTTAAAAATTATTTAGTGCAAAATACTTGACACCGCCATCTTTAACCAAACGAAGCGCTGTCACAGAGTATGAAAAATGTGACACGGATTTTGTTCGGAACAGCCCGTCTATATATTTAAGTCTATGTTTAAAAGCTGTTGTTATGAACATTGGTGATTTTCTAGCTCGCCTCGCTACCTCGTCTTTGGTGAATCTCAGCGTCGGGTTGTGGTGAACGGTGTGTGCGCGATCGATTGAACAGTGAGTGGGATGTGGGTTACACCCCAGGGGATGAAAGCTAACACTCCATTTACAACAGTTTCTGTTATGCCAGATTTCAAGCAACATATGTGGCATATTTATGGAAAACTTTTATTACTATAATATTTTTAAGTTGCCCAAAGTTTTGTTATAACCTTTATCAAACCTCTGAATGAAATGTTATATTTTAAACACATTAATATAGCAATATAATAAACAAAAATACAGCAGTATTTGTAAAAAAACTGAGATTTTTGCGAATAAATTCTTGACAATTCGGCATTTTATATTTCGTATTAATACATACTTACAAAATCCTGCTATTTAATAATAATCATTCACAAATACTAATACTAATTCATTTCATTTTAAATCAATGGGAAGTACCCTACTGGTTTTATTCCTATGCGAGTGTGAAAACATGCTGCATAAACGATTGTTTCATTTCATACCTCCATGCACTCCGGAGGGACGGACGGACGAACAAGGAAGTAAGGTTTCTTTTTTTGGCTTGAAGTGCGAAACCCTAAAAAAGCGGCCAAGTGCGAGTCGGACTCGCCCATGAAGGGTTCCGTAGCAGCAAGTAACATAATATAAAAGTTCTTGAAGTTCGTTGTAACTTTGATCGAGGTAAATTGCGGTTTACGATTTATGACGTATTAAAAAAAAACTCTTATTTTAGAAGTTACGGGGGGGGGGGGCCGGGGGACACACATTTTACCACTTTGGAAGTGTCTCTCGCGCAAACTATTCAGTTTAGAAAAAAATTATATCAGAAACCTCAATATCATTTTTGAAGACCTATTCATAGATAGTATGGGTTTGGTATGGTTCAACACGTATGGGTTTGATGAAAAAAAAATTTTTGAGTTTCAGTTCTAAGTATGGGGAACCCCCAAAATTTATTGTTTTTTTTCTATTTTTGTGTGAAAATCTTAATGCGGTTCACAGAATACATCTACTTACCAAGTTTCAACAGTATAGTTCCTATAGTTTCGGAAAAAAGTGGCTGTGACATACGGACGGACGGACAGACAGACAGACAGACAGACAGACAGACAGACAGACATGACGAATCTATAAGGGTTCCATTTTTTGCCATTTGGCTACGGAACCCTAAAAATGGGATTACTTTAAGTAGGTATTTCACGATAAACCTGCCTAATTGTGATTATCATCCCACATAGAAGACAGGGTGTGTAAAAATTTGTATCTAAAAAGATGCAATAATTTTAGGGCTCCGATTGCTGTTGTGCGATAAAATAATAACAACACAACACTTTATTACTGAAGTTAATTATGTCCACAAAGGAAGGTTTCGTGTGAATCGACCAACTATCGATTCCTCGACGTGTGAAGTTGAGGTAACGGATTAGTGGTGAGCTGAGCGCGATCGATTGAGCAGCGACGCCCGTTCGCACAACTGCACTCCAGTGCGGTTGGTATGTGTTAGGTATAAATTATTAACGAAGCACACGTTGAGAAGCTAACTTTAGAAGCTAAAGTGTGAATCGACAGGCAGCTTCCGTGTATGTATTGGTAGCTTCTTTGCTGTAATGCAGCCGGTAAATTCAAATTAAACTCATTTGTTTAACAAAGTTTTGTTAATTAAATTAATAAATTGTCTTGGCCGAGAATCAAACCCGAGACCCCGTACTTCGTAGGCAGTGTCGCTACAAACTTTTGTTAGTTCTTCGCATATTAGAAACGATTGAAAACTCAACCTTAAGTAAGTATGATAATATATTGTTGTTGTTTTGAAACTACTTAATTAATGTCCAAATTGCATATGAACTTCTGAACTATGGAAATGCAGTGAGATTTATTACGGCCTGGCGCACATTATAACAGAGCAAACTCTAAGCGATGTCACATAGAACAGAATTACAAATGTGTGCAAAGAAAATACAGTGAAATAGTCCCTTTGGACATAAATCTTTATTTACGTATACAGCAATAAAGTAAAAAATCGTTTAGTGTTTATTAAAACGAAATATAAAAGTACCATGAAAAATTGCCTAAATGATAAAAATCTGTTTGTAATAATTTCAAACCCATTCGATTGTTCTTTCTTTGATTAAATTGGCAGTGTTTGCATATTATGTGTCCGTTTTTAATCGAGAAAGTTTCAATTTCCAGTAAAATTATATGTTTATGAAGCAAAAGATTTATATTCCAAAATATATTATTGTTGGCGGGTCTTAGTTTTTTATGACGCTCATTTGGGTAGTATTTATTTATTTACACTTTATTATAGATTAAAGCTAAGTGCTACAAAAGTTCGACTAATGCTATAAGCACTCTCTGTCAGTCGACCTTTGGTTTAAACAGAGAACAGCGAAGACGGTACGAGAATTTCAAAGTAGAAATGGAAGAAGGAAAAGGAATACGGAAAATACAATATACATATTATTCATTCTATGATCCACAGTTCTGCTCTCGGGTAATCTCTTTGACACATAACATAAATCATGATTGAAATCTGCCTTCAGCTTTTTCTATTTTCATAATTGGTAAATGCTTAATTTTTAAGTCTGCACCATCATATAATTAAAATAATATCTCACTCGCTAGTTCGTTACTCACTAGCGGTGAAGCAAGACAGTTATACCATTAATTAATAGAGCAAATGGTGTTCTACATATAATTTGTATATAATAAAATGTACTGTTGAATTAATTAAATTATACTGCTCCTATTTAATTGTGAAGTTGCTGATTCACATTGATTTTAATTTTACTGTACGAGTACGATACAGCAACGCAGTATCCGATAGCGGGTATTTGGATACAGTAAAGTGTATTAAATGTTTAATTGACAGATTGACAGGTACCGATTAGTCCAGCTCGGGTCTGCCAGACCAGATTTTTGTGCGATACATTGTGTAGAGGAAATGAAAAACAAAATCATTATTATCCGTGAGTCATCTTTGCGCATTACAAAAATAGTCCTATTAAAATTAAGATCATAGGCACCAGATGTATTTAAAAAAAATATAGTTTTATGGCTCATATTCTTTTTTTAATATAAAATTAAATCTGCCTTAACTTAAGCCATGAATTAATTCTTAGGAATCAGTTGCTAAATGCACGAAAAAATTGGACTCACTTTACTTACAGTCTCATGACTGATTCTTATATATATTGTGTGATATTCCTGGTTTCGGGCTTAATTAAGGATATTAAATAGAAATGCTTATTCAACTTTTCAGCATATATAATAGAATGACAATATCTTGACATATTACAAATAATTCCTTTTTCTCTATCTGGCCATACACTACAATCCCTCACACTAAATTTCTATAAAATTATAAACAAAACTATATTAATAAAATAAAACTTTCCTATTGTTCAAAGTATATAAAGTAAACAAAAACAGTAAAATTAATCTTTATATCGTGGTGGTTTAAATAAGCGGCATCTTCGTACTGGACGAGATTGAGTCGGTACAGGGGTGACAATTTGAGTCTGCTCATTTGAAGGCGTAGAAAATTGTTCGCCATCTATATCTCCTCCTGCCAAAACCCTGGCTGGAGACCCGCCTGGCTCGTACGCCGTCGACGTTCCCGCAGACGGTTTCGACTGGTTTTTAGTATCAGTAGGACATACAATAAGATTTTTGTTCCTGCGTATAAGTTGGTCGACGTGTCTATGGATTTGATTACCGTTGGAATCCGCTAATTTATAATCAGTTATACCCAAAGACTCCATTACCTTCCCAGGGAGCCATTTCTCGCCTTTAGAATACTGACGATACCAAACGTCATCCCCTATTTTGAAATTTCTATTTGATCCTCCCGCAGCGTCAACCTGACGCTGTTGGATTCTTACTACTTTAGACATTATGTCTGGTTTTAATATATCCAAATGTGTACGTAAACGTCTACCCATCAATAACATAGCCGGACTTTCTCCGGTTGAGCAATGTTCGGTATTCCTATAATATAACAAAAACTTATTAATTGAATGTTGAATATTCGACTTTTCAATAGTCGCTTTCCTAATAACGTTCTTAACAATTTTCACCGCATTTTCCGCTGCCCCGTTAGAAGACGGATGATAAGGAGCCGTAAAAATGTGTTCCACCCCGTCAGCCGATAAAAAGGTTTGAAATTCCCTACTTGTGAACGGCGGTCCATTGTCGCTAACAACTTGTTTAGGTATTCCCCACCTAGCCCATAGTTCACCTAACCTTTCTATCGTGGGACCTGCAGCCGTACTAGGTACCTGAAAAACTTCTAACCATTTGGACATTGCATCGACTACAATCAAGAACGTCTTTCCATCGACTGGGCCCAGAAAGTCCACGTGAATTCTAGTGAACGGTTTAACAGGATATGGCCAGCTGCGTGGTGTGTGACGCGGCGGCATGTCGGCCACCGCTGCGCACACAGCACACGCTCGGCACTGCGCTTCAACCGCCTCGTCGATGCCAGGCCACCAAACGTAACTCCGAGCTAAAGCTTTCGTTTTTGTTATGCCCATGTGTGGTTCGTGCAGGATCGACAAAACCTTTTTTTGACATCCTCCCGGTACAACCACCCTGTGGCCCCACATGACACAGCCCAACTCTTCATATAATTCCGACTTCCTATTAAAATACGGTTTCAAGCCCTCTATGTCAAATTTCTCCGGCCAACCGTCTCGAATAAAACTAAGCACTCTTACTAACAACGGATCTTTAAGTGTTTGTTTTTTTATCTCATTGTAATCCAGTAATAAAGCATCTTGTGCAAAGTGCAAATAAGTCTGTTCCGGTATCGTCTCATAACTATTACTACAACTTCCGTTATTAATAGGCATTCTTGATAAACTGTCAGCACAGTTGGCTTTAGTGTTAACATATTCGATGTCGTAGTCATAAGCCGACAAGATAATAGCCCATCTCTGCATTCTACTAGCCGTCATAGTAAATATACCCGTATTCGGACCAAAGATTGATACAAGAGGCTTATGATCCGTACGTAAAATAAAATGACGCCCGTATAGATATTGGTGAAATTTTTTTACACAGAATATTATTGCCAAAGCCTCTCGATGAATCTGCGAATAATTAGTTTCCGCACTGTTGAGAGTGCGCGACGCGAAAGCGACCGGCCGCTCGCCGCCGCCCGGCGCCTCCTGGGTCAGCACTGCGCCCACCCCGCGCGCACTGGCGTCGCAAGTCACTATCAACCGCTTCCCCGGGTCGTAGTGAGCTAACACACTTGCCCCTGACAGTAACTTTTTAACCTGTTCGTAAGTCCTATCGCACTCAGAACACCAATTCCAATCTACCCCTTTACGTAACAAGTCATATAAGGGTGATAATATTGCACTTAAATTCCTAATAAATTTACCGAAAAAATTTACCATTCCTAAAAATGATCTCAACTCCGAAACATTCGTCGGTTGTTTCATTTTCAGAATTGCATCCACCTTCGACATATCCGGCTTAATTCCGTCCTTAGATACTACGTACCCAAGATATGTAACCTCCGAAGTTAAAAACACGCATTTACTTTTCTTTAATTTGAGACCGTGCGCCAGCAACCGTTGGAACACAGACTCTAATGCCTGCATGTGTTCCATTTTTGATCTGCCACAAATGATTACATCATCCAAAAATACTTGAACATTAGGAATATTTCCTAGTAAGTTTGTCATAATACGCTGGAATATACCCACACTTGATGACAACCCGAACACTAAACGATTATACCTAAATAACCCTCGGTGGGTATTTATTACTGTGTAACGTTTGGTATCGTCAAGTTCAATCTGATTATAAGCTTGGGACAAGTCTAGTTTACTAAAATATCTACTCCCGTTTAAATTAACTAAAATCTCTTCTATTTTAGGAAGAGGGTAACGATCGACCAACAAATACGGGTTTAAAGTGGCTTTATAATCAGCACAAATTCTTAGCGAGCCGTCCGGCTTGTTAATCGGTACCAGTGGAGAGGCCCAGTCGGAGCAGTCGACGGGTTCGATGACGCCGTCCCGCAGCATGGCGTCCAGCTCCGCGTCAACACGATCGCGCAGCGCGTACGGCAACGGCCGCGCGCGGTGAAACACCGGCATCGCACCCTCTCTAACCCGGAGTGTCGCGTGTCCTCCCGTGTACCGACCCAGTCCGCCCTCGAAGAGCACCTTATATCTGTTTAACAAATTAAAAACTTCATCATCTAAACTAACTACCTTATCTACAAAATTACAACGAACTTTTGGAATATCTATCGATAGTTCCGCCAACCACTGCCTTCCTAGCAATGATGTTGTGCCCCTATCAATGATAAATAATTCCAATTGCTTTCGGCAATTGCCATATGAAACGGTCGGCTTAATAATTCCGAGTGGCTTGATCTTTGAGCCATCATAAAACTTTAGAACCGTGTTATCTTTTATTATGTCCAAATGTTTAAAATGTTGGTCGTATGTAGCTTTGCTTACACAAGAAATTGCCGTACCCGTATCAATTTCCATTTTAACGGTGACGTTGTCAATGTTTATCGGTAAACTCACCGCTCGGTAATTATTTAGACATAACTGGTGAAGGTCCTCCTCGATATCACCGCCGAAGTCCTCACTTGCATTGCAATCGCCACTACCAAATTGAAGACCTCCGCGCTGCTCGCGTTGTGCCGCTGCCGCCGCAGCTCCTCCGCGCTGGGTGCTCGCCCGAGTCGCCCCGCACGAGACTGTAGAAAAACCCGCCTCCTTGCATACTCGCCGCAAATGGCCCGTTTTCTTACACTTGCTGCACACATATTTGCGAAACTTGCAGTTTGCAAAATCATGGTTTCCCGCTCCGCAAGCATAGCACCTGATTCTATTATTGCTGTCGGTCAATCCATGCTGCACCTTATTACACAATGGTAAAATAGCGTGCAGTTCATTTGCCCCGACTATATTATTTGCTGACAGCTTCGCCGGTTCCATCACAGCCGCATTCTGCTCCGCAGCTTCTAACGTCGTTGCAAGCTTAACGGCTTCGCTGAACGTAACCGAATCATTTTCAGCAAACAAGCGCTGCCGTATAATATCGTTATAGAGCCCACAAATAAATTGATCTCTCATATCCTCATTTAAATTTGCCCCAAACTTACAAAATTTTGACAGCCGTTTTAATTCTGCTACGTACGTCGAAATGCTTTCGCCCATCTTTTGCCTCCTCTGTCTAAACCGGTATCTCTCTGCCAAGGCGGACGGAGCCGGTTGTAAATGTTGGCTCATTAGCTCATCTGCCTTTTTAAAAGTAAGGTCCGCCGGCTTAGTGGGACTAGCCAAGTTTGCTAAAAGTTCATATGCCTCGTCCCCCATGGTGGCAATTAAAGTGGGTAATTTCATTACCTCCTCCACTTTATTTACTTTAAAATACATGTTAAGGCGATCGATGTATGATGACCATGTTCCCGTCAACACATTAAACTCATTTAATTTTCCGATCGACATTATTATTGATCAATGTTAATACGTACGTGAGTTTTTCTTTCCTTTTTATCTCGTCGCCACTGTGATATTCCTGGTTTAGGGCTTAATTAAGGATATTAAATAGAAATGCTTATTCAACTTTTCAGCATATATAATAGAATGACAATATCGTGACATATTACAAATAATTCCTTTTTCTCTATCTGGCCATACACTACATATTGTAGGGAATACTGCCCTGGGCTCTCGGAATATTATACTTACGGGGTGAATAATACTATTAAACTAAACACTTTCTCTGTGGCACCAACATAGAAACTGCGATAAACATCAACTGTTCTATAAAAAACATCAATACCTATTCAATCCAAATGGGACAGATTTTAGGGTTCCGAAGTAAAATCGGAACCTTTATAGTTTCGCCGTCCATCCGCCTGTCCGTCCGTCTGTCTGTCCATCCATTTGTCCGAAACAAAGCATCGAGACCCTTAGTGCTAGAAAGCTTTTTGGCATGGATATTATGTAGGTATATATTTGTAACTTGAAGATGATTTTTTTTATTCGTCGCGTACCCATTTTTTTATCAGTGTGGGGCTCTTTTCAGATCATTTTTGGAATTAGGGATCTATTTGCCAAATACTTTTATAAAGTAATAATTTTGGTTTGAGTCATATGTACCCCCCCCCCCCCCCTTGCTGGCTAAACGGTTGGATTTGGTCAAGTGAAAAATGATGGATTTACAAGGAAAACTATTACTGATATGTTGGCATAAATAGTTAATGAGTAATAGTCGATAAACTTATAACTTCGGAACCCTACATTGCGGGTGGTCTGACACGCACTTGCCCGGGTTTTTATTTTATTTCAACGTTGGTCTTAGAGATAGTTCAGTTTGATGATAAGATCCGTCCCCTTGAGTATCACTACCCATTCCTGTTACATCCAGTATTTCTTTATTTTTTCACAATACACCAACCTCATTATTTCAGAGTACAGACTTCAGTATTATGTTTTCCCTCCTTTGTACAATTTACAATATCATCGTTATGTTATAATATTTTGTATGCTAATCCTAAATTCTATTCATGTTAAATTTCGCTATCACAAAATCTTTGAGTTGAATATTTTTGTTGAAACTTTACACAAACAGGAGGTTACATTTTAGTAAAAATTATCTCAGAATATTCTAAAAGACAACTAGTAAATTAAGAAAGTTTTAAAGGACAAAACTTATATCTACTCCTCAGAGAACTTTAAAAAGTCACAATATATTCAACATCCTTATAACGTAGTTATGGGTCAATTTCAACAAACACGGATTTTGCCTAATTACAGTGGCGAATTTAAATTTGCTGTTTTTGATAAATTTTTTAGGCTTAAATAATAGGTAAATATTAGTACTACTTAATCATATACTAGAGATCGAAAAAAAAATATTAGTTCATGAGATATTTCGATTTGAAATTATCAAATGCCACCGAAATTATTAAAGGGCCACCGGAATAAAAATCTGAGCCACTGAAATTGATTAAATTTAAACCTGCTGTTTCTAATACATTTTATTTGGCATAAATAATATGTAAATAGTATTAATAATTAGTCACATAGTAGAGATCGAAAAAAAATTATTAGTTCCGGAGATATTTTCAAATTACATTATCAAATGCCACCAAAATTAGGACCACTGGAATTAGAATCTAATCCACCGAAATTGATTATGCCAATGAGGAATAATAAAGGCAAGATCATCTAATACTTTAAAAATACATTTTGAAGAGTAGGAGTCTAGATGAACGGACTTTTTTTAGCGGTGATTAGACACGCTTGTGTTTCTGTGGCCTATTAGACCAGTGCCGATAGCTTCAAAAACGGTAAAAAGTGAAAAAAATATATAGTAGGATGAAACCCATTGCAAAAAGAAAAGGATATAACAAAAATTAAAGGAAAAATAATTTACGGGCGATCTAAGGTCGGGAGGGGGGATGGGGGGTTTAAGGGTAAAAAACGGTTTATCTCGATTTCCAGCAAAACTACAAGTCAAAATTTATGTGAAAAATTCAAATAACCAAGTTTTTGGTTTTCTATTTTTATCTTTTACAAAAAAAAATTCACGAAGTTTAGTGAAAACTTACCGTTGTATGTCCTTAACATACTGTAATATTTTTGACTTAAAATATTTCTTTTTTCACCTTATTTTGACTTAACATCGAAAAAGCAACCTAATTTTCAATCGAAAATTCTCACGTCAAAATATCTATTTTTTTTTAAATCGGTGAGATTTTTGTTCGTTGGAATCTCTACTTTCTAATGGTATACAAAAAAACTATAAACTACTAACGACTACTACTACTACTAACTACTAACTATAAATTACTATGGTAAATGTTCTCCGAAAATGCAATGAAACGACAACTATTTTCGCATGTTTTTTGCAATCTTTATGTTTTTGTAATTGTTTTGTCTAACAAAGTAACATGAAATCTTACGTTTTTCGATTAATTAAAGTGTAAATTCTGATAAATAGCTAAAAATTGTACACAATGAATGACAAAAAAAAACTTAAAACTCGAATCCGAAAATAGTTGTCGTTTCATTTTCACCAAATTTCGTGAAAATTTTTTTTTTTGTAAAAGATAAAAATAAAAAACCAAAAACTTGGTTATTTGAATTTTTCACATAAATTTTGAGGTTACGTAAAAAAGTGTAAATAAAAAAGTTGTAGATCTTTTTATTACTTACAACATTGCTATTTAACTTTTTTCTACAGGACTTGTAGTTTTGCCGGAAATTGAGATAAACTATTTTTTACCCTTAAACCCCGCCCTCCCCCACTTCCCGAGCTCAGATCGCCCGTAAATTATTTTTCCGTTATTTTTCGTAATATTCTCTTCCTTTTGCAATGGGTTTCATCCTACGATTTTTTTTTCGTTTCAAAAATTATCGGCACTGGTCTATACACGTCCCTATGCGCTTTCATTTGCCACCGGAACCACCGAGATTAGGCCACCGGACATAGAATTAGAGTCAAAACTTGAATTTTAAAGAACACCGTTATTCTCAGGTTAACTTTTATTTCACAATTATGGCTGAAAACCTTTAATGGAAGCCTCCATAAAATTTCTTGATAATCTGCTTTGTAGTTTTACTAATATACATGACATCGGAATTGCATGATTTTGTATTCCTGCGCCACCGCAGTGAGTACTTACGTGTTTGGCAGGAAAATTACGCAGCCAGTCGGTCATCCTAATACGCAATTTGCAAGAGCACAACTGAACGGTGCGGGGAGAGCCAGTAAGGTGTCTTCCAAATAGTTTCGTAACAAGATATGAAGTGTACAAAATGCGCCACCGGTATTGCTTTTTTTTGTAGGACATTTTTAAAAGATGTTTTAAGAGCTGTTGCACTATCTTAAATTACTCCGTAAATATATATTAGTTGTGTTATTTAATGCATTTCTAAAAAATATTCCTTTTTAATAAAATTTATTTACCAAAAAAAATTAAATTTATAAAATATGTAAATACATGGAGGTCGGACAGTACACCGGAATTAGATTTTAGGTCTTAGATATTTTTTTATAAAGAATCTATGTATTAAATACATCTGAATACTTGGCTATCATGTAGATCACTATTTAAACTACCTATATAAAATTATACATAATTGTAGTTTACCTCCACACATTAATTTTCAACCTTGCCGTCTCAAAAATGCACTTGGGAAATTCACCCTTATCATTATTAGGTCTGAGATAAACATACTTGAAATAAGCATGCTACTTTACATGTTCAAATATTTAAATACATAAATATTTCAGCACACAAGCTCAAATCACGCTCCTTTACACCCGCGCCTCAGGGAGAGGATTGCATTGCGTAAACTCGTATGCTTTTAATCACCATCATATGCATTTAATAAATTAATTAAAATTAATGCGATCCCTCAAAATCAATGCTAATAAATAAAACTTTAACGTGTCCATATCAGATCTATATATTAAATAATTTTGCATGTTTTAATTTGAATGTCCTTACGTAAAAGGCAAATAATATTTTCCTGGGAAACTGTTGTCACATTTTAGTGCGAGTATCACAAAGATACTTTTGCGCTCGAAAAATATTATATTTTCCCGCAGAATACAAGTCAGATGAAAGTTTCTGTCAAGAGATTAGTGAAATATAATGTGAATATTTTTATGTTCCTATTGCAGTAAATTTATAGCTATTGATTTATAAAACTACAATAAAAACCGACAAGTAAACCGATAAGATTTTCAGAATTGCCTGTGTAATATGAAAACCCACTGGTGTTCATAGACTCTCGGAAAAAATACAAATTTAATTGTCAAGCCAAGCAACGCTATACCTACATATTTTTCACCTCTATAGATTGTTTATCGACAAAATGTCGCCGTTGAAATTCGACACGGCACACGTGAGTGACGTATAAAATATTTGGAGAACAATTCCGGTAAAACAAAGCAGATTTGTCAGCCAGAGATTGAGTTAATCTGCAATTAATCTAACCGCACATGGGCGTGACGAGGGTCAAAGCGTGACAGCGCGATAATTCTGATGTTATGTTATCGCAACGAATACCGTCGTGTGTGCCAGGACTGCCAGGATAGCTAGGACTGCCAAGTCCTTTGAACAGGTTAAGATAAAATTTATCTGCCATAGAACAATGTACTACTCAGGTACAATTCAATATTCTTTTGATATAATACCGACTTTGAAACTCGACTTGGCAGACTTGACTGATGTATAAAATATTTCAAGACTTATGATACCAGGATACTATAACTTCGTTTTCGGAAAGCTATGCCTTAAGTACTCGAATAAATTGTTCGGACTAATTTTATAAATCGATGCAGTTATTTTATATGATAACCCATGAAAATAAATCAAACACTACTTATTATTACCCAAAGTTTGGTGAAATTTGTATTCAAAGCGGTTGAGGTTTTTCTTTGATAATTGAAAACAAAGGGCCAGGCGTTAAGAATCCACAATAAAGTTTTGCACAAATATGCCAGGTAGGTTCAGGAAATCAGTTACCATGTTTTTTTATAAAAAGGATTGTAGCTGCCAATCCAGATGTCTGATGTTTTAATCATCAAAACTATTCTAAAATTTTGCTCCTAACTGTCCGCGTTTTTCAGGCACTCTAACGATCAGCCTATACTATATTTTAAAGCTTTTTGCAGAAGTGTAAATAACCAAAATTTTCTAATTGAATTGACGTAGAACCCTAAAGTCCTGTTTCCTTCACGGCAAATATAACAAGCGTGGCTGAACCTTAGTCGATCCGTAAAAAGATCTTACCGCCTAGTAAACAACACCTAATAATAAAGCAGTAATTTATCTGTTTTTTCAGTCTTTACAAAACAGAATTAATCCATCACATTAATGTCTTTTTCTTCTGACAGTTAATTCCGTATCAAAACATAAACGACGAAGTGTCGGAGTCGACGTGACACATGACACGTAAAATATCGAGAAATTTTCGATACTGATTTGTCCACGAGTGCTTGAGTTCATCTGTGATTAATCGTTCGGTCATTCAGCTGTTGAAGGCCGTCGCGTGTGACTGCCTGATATAATGTGATTGGTATATTAAAACTAGGTTACATTTTGTATCAGGACAGTAGGTATATGCTTTTCAGATTGTAGTCTATTTACGGCCGGTCTCAATATTATACTGTCAGTGAAACTCTGGTACATATCAGAGATAAAAAGTAAAGAATGATCTCCCGGCAACTGCCGTCTCTCAAATCAAAAGTAAGCCAATAAAAGTAAGATCATGGGTAGATAATATTCCAGTGACATTTCTGCCTCTGGTTTTTAAGTCCCTCTGAAAATTTCGTTTTCGCATAACAATATTTTTTTTTATACTTTTATACTTTTTTTATACTTTTTATTATAAAAAGGAACTCAGTGTTTTTGATTAAAAACTTATTTCATTTTAATATTAAAATAATAATTTGTTCAAAATGTACTGTGAATTTTACGGATGAAGTTAATAAAATAATGATAAGTGTAACCTGGAACAATGCTCCACTAGTAACAAAACGCAGCATTTGACGTTTAGCACTCCGACGATGACATGTTATTGTCATTTGACATTCGTTGATGTCGCTTGGTTACCCAAAATAAAAACAAAGTGTATTTTCTCATAATTTTGGTATTATTAATTAGTTTTATGAATAAATGAAACACATAGCTCAATAATTACCGTGAGTATAGACTTTATTTGTTGATAAAATAAAATATATTATTATGTTTAGTATACAAAAAAATGTAGTAATTGTAAATTGTTGTAATAATTGTAGCAGTGATAACGTAGCGGTTATAACGTTGGTCTCCCGAACGAAGTGTTTATTCCCACTTGACCGTGGCCCGAGTTCAAATCCTGGCACGCACATCTAATTTTCAAATATTATGTGCGTATTAGAAGTTAATTATCACTAGCTTCGGTGAAGAAAAACAATAAACCTGCACACCGGAAAATTCTCCATAAAGTTCATAAAGGTGTTTGAAGTCTACCAATCTGCACTTGGCCAGCGTGGTAGACTATGGCCTAATACCCCTCACATTGCGAGAAGAGACCCCGAGCCCAGCAATTATGGGTTGTTGCTTCTTTTTGCTTTTAAACAAAAAAATTGTTGCCAAATGTACTAAAGGAAGTTTCTTTTCAGATGAAGTCCAGACCCTTCACAAAAGATGAAGTATCTTTCTTCATTAGGCCAATAGCTGTTGATGTAGCAGGGATACACCATTATTTCTGAAGAGGCGAAATGTTTTTGCTATAAATTCAAAATATATCTAACTTAAAAAGCTTTGTGTTCTTGTTTTATTAAAATACCTCCTTACCTAAAACTTTAAAGATAGGAATTGTTATGAATTCTCATTCACTGCCGTTTTTAACCGACTTCAAAAAAAGGAGGAGGTTCTCAATTCGACTGTATTTTTTTATGTTTGTTACCTCGGAACTTTGGACTGGGCGAACCGATTTTGATGATTCTTTTTTTAATCGAAAGCTGGTGCTTGTCATGTGGTCCCAAATTTTGAACGAGATCTGACAAGTCGTTTTTGAGTAACTTTGAAGTCGGTTATTTTTTATTAGTAAAATTTAGATTATGGATTATGTTTAATCTGAATCTAGGTAGCCTATAAACAAAATTGGATTCACACAATTCAGTCATATATTTTATACGAGGACAATTTCGGCGATCTTGGTATCGTATTAAAAAGGCGGAATCAAATACACAGGCTTCACAAAATTCATTATCACTCTTCACTGATTAATAAATCCATGATGTTTTGATAAATTTTCTTAACAATATGAGATATCTACCAATTATCCGTCGAAATCGAGCGATGTGAAAGACTCCGATAGTTGGTCACTTCTATTACCGACAGTTAGTTGTCAAAGCGTTATTGAGACGCAAGTATTTATTTTTGTATGGACCAACATACCTACGGTATGACTTGGCCCTCCGAACGGTAGATCAATGTCATGGATAGAAATTTTCTATCCACCGAAGGTTATTGAGACGCAAAAATTGACAAATATGACAGATGACATACTAATGATAGCCTTTTCTACATTTTTCTAACTGTTAGTACATTATTGAGACCGGCCGTTAGGAATATTACTCATATGTAACAAGAAGGTATGTAGTTTGTCAATTGTAATTTAGTTGTTCGAGTTTAAAAGCAGGATTAGGATAATAATTATCTTACTCGGTGGAAATTAGTACCTTATTTCACAAATAAAATACTATTTTATTGATTGATTGATTTAGTTGGTTGGTACATAATATTAGTAACTCTGAAATGATACGACAAAACCAACGACAAACAAGCTGAAGTTCCACCTGACGGCTAAAAAAGAAAAGTAATAAAGAAAATAAGAACTGTCTCGCAGCTGGTACACGGCGAGTCATTTGGCGACTGGCTCAAGCAAGAAGTGGTAGCCAGGCAGGCATCAAGAAAAGATAATAATAATAATATAACCTAATAATACATAATAATGATAGTAGGTAATAATATAATCATTATGAGACGCCTTACAGCAGTACCATCAAGCAAGAGTGTGAATGTGTGAGCTAAACTAATCTAAATAGTTAAACTTCTCTGTGTTGCCTTGGTTACGTAAATCCTTACAATAAAATTACTGTTCACAACATCACAACTCATGTGTATAATTCAGGGATGAATGACCCAAGAAAGGTCGAAAGGTCTTAAGCCGAGCCAGAATTACACATGTGAACGACTTTGAATAATGTAGATATTACAATCCGTATTTATAATACTCTAAATACTCGCCCATATGGACGAAGCAATTTCACATTAATCACTTAGAATAACGCAATATCTTTGCAGTAAATATTGAACAGTGTAAGCTTAATCAATATCTTAGTCAACAGCTGTTTTGTGAGATCTAATAAAATTTATGTCTAAATATAGTATTAGACATTAATTTAACTAGTACCTACAAATTATTCTTAGATAATGTAGTGTGTAAAACTATTCTTAGATATCACATGAGAGTTACGCTGACTTACCTACTGGTCTTACGAGACCAGTAAGCCAGTAACGAACTATTATACAAGTTAATTTTTCTCAATAAAAAAAAAGCAAAGTAACAACCCATAATTGTCCCACTGCTGGGCTCGGGGTCTCCTCTCACTATGTGAAGGGTATTAGGCCATAGTCTACCACGCTGGCCAAGTGCGGATTGGTAGACTTCACACACCTTCGAGAACTTTATGTAGAACTCTCCGGTGTGCAGGTTTCCTCACGATGTTTTCCTTCACCGAAGCAAGTGATAATTAACTTGTAATACGCACATAATATTTGAAAAATTAGAGGTGCGTGCCAGGATTTGAACTCGGGCCCCTTCGTTCGGGAGACCAACGTTCTACCGCTAGGCTATCACTGCTTTTTATTTCATGTGTCATAACCTCTCATCTGTTACGTAATCAATATGTATTATAAGCAGTATTGTGTTTTTTTGCAGAAAATTTCGAAGTTCCTATAGATTTTGCATGCTGAAACTACTAACGGATATTGATTAAATTTTGTGTGGTGATGTTGAACACAGAATTTTTTCAGCTCCGACAAATTGTACGTGCTTTATCCGTCTGAAAACTAGGTAGCACTCAATACTTTTTAATTATTTTGTTTAAATATATTTAGTTACGCTTCATACGTATGAAAATAAAATAAAATTTCTCGGTAAACTGATAACTAAATAACATAATGTGACTGATCTAACCATGCTAAACATCCGATGGTAATCCAAGACAGTAAGATAAATCACCGTAACAATGTAATAAACACAAAAACTCATTATTGTGTTTCTCACACAGATAACAAATGTCACCCATTTGCGACATTAAATAAATGAGTCTAATAAAATATTCAGATATTTTATGTAAATGATACACGTCGGTTATAATACTCGTTGCCTTTCAGCAAAAGTGATTTTTAACGTTTCATCGAGCGAAACAGGACTCGTTATTATAACATCGGCGGAGAAAAAAGGAAGTTAAAATAAATGGTATTTGATGAAATGCGAGAATCTTTTATTCAATTTTGGTGTTACGGTTGGTTCGTATACTAATTAATATTCAGCAGAGAGTATAAAATTATGCTCCGTTCCTCAAAAAATAACCAAAAAAATCAAGCAAGTTTATTTTCTACTTGTTATTTAGCTAATTTTTACATACCTACCAATTATGTTATTTAAACAACTATAATCTTCATTCTCAATTAAAATGATCGATAGGTATATCGAATCATTTATATTTGACCAACAAATAAAGTGAGCTTAAAATCTAAATAATTTACCAAAAATATACGGACTTCAAAGAAAGTTTAGTTAGTACAGTATTTGAATAACGCACCTATATCAATATGAAATGAATTAATATGTCTAAGAAAATGTCCTACATTTGAGGAACGGCTCCTGGAAACGTACCCTACATTTTATATTTTGCAAGTAAAATTTTAAAATAATTACGATTCATTCAATGATTAATATCAGGTTATTTTTGTCGGGCATCTTTTTATGAGGTGGCAAGATTTATAAAGGACGGGTGTCGTGAAATATTCAAGGATCACGTCAACCAGTCGTCCCGAGAAGATTTCTCTTTAGATGATTTATGCTCAAGGTTAGGTTTCCGTTCTGAAAAAATATAACGCTTCAAAAGCGAGTCAGGCCCGCACAATTTATCAACAAAGAACCGATACATAATATGTTTACATATCTATTCGGAGCATAATATTTTATTTTTAGAAATATGTATTGTTTTACTTAGTATTAAGTCCTTATCCACTTTCTTTCTGAAGTAAAAACTAAACATGATCATCATGACCTCGAGTTTGAACCCATATTCTAAGTTTTGATGAGTTATATGCAATATTTATATGCTTATGCTTATATAATGCTACTAGCTGCCCGGACAGTCTTCGTTCTGTCAAAAGTTTTTTTTTATTAAAACCTTCCGGGAACATTGTAAGCTATCCTATCTTTCAAGTTGGATCAAACTGCACACGGTGTGCAAAGATTAAAATCGGTTAAGATAAGAAAAGAATCTCATTAAGATAGAATTAAGATAAGAACCTCCTATGTTTCCCAATAAACTCATCTATCTTCCAATGAAAATCTTATTAAAATCAGTCAGCCATTCCAAAGAAACAGAAAGACGGACAGACAAAAATTAAAAAAAAAGTTTGTGCTTTAGTAGAACCACAGAAGAAATAATAACTAGTACTTGTACAACGTAAATAACTATAAGCACTTGAGAAAACAGTTATTTTGACATCACAGACGGATTCATCAATTTTATTTATACGTATGTAGAGATTCAATAACTTATACGTTACTTTATACCCGAGCGTGGTACTTTCCAATATAGTACGATAGGTATTGATTGTACTTTAAATAACTGTTCTATATTAAAAGGGCTTCAGGCTCGTGTGATAATTTGAACGTATATTTTTAGCACGAGGTTACAGTGAAATATTAACATTGTAATTGAATAGCGCAGTACGAAGCCAACAATTCAATCCTGATAACATGAAAACAGTTATAAAAACTGTTTTGTCAGAACAAAAACAAACGATTTTAATTGTCTACATTATTATTTTTATGAATGAAACAATTTTGTTGTTTGTAGTTCACTTAAGTCGGCAACCCAAACAGAATAGTTTTTTTGTTTGTGTCAACAGAATTTTTTGTTTATTTTTTAAAGATTGAAGGGAGTTAGGTCAGAGGAGAGCACTATCTACGCTTCTCTTGAAGAACCCCACGTTATAGCGCTTTGAGAAAACAATGAAGATGAAATCGTACGACTTATTGGTAAGTTTTGCTGCAGAAAGCATCTATAGATATTATTTCTGCCCCCTATTATTGAAAAGACGCATCTAACATTTTTTGCGATATTGAGTTACGTATATTTTCAGATTCAGGAAAGGACATAATTATGCCAATATTTTTTATATTTCTCTATCTCGCTCCGTTGCAATTATAACACTACAAAAAAAGGCGATTCTGCACACTTTCTCGCACCCGGTTGAAGACGAAAAGAGGAATTTATCCGAAACTTAAATGAAAAGCCACAGTAGGTACGTAGTACCTCATGCAATAATTTTTTTGTTCTGAGTAACGGAAATTGAAAATACACATATTTAAGTTTATTACTGAGAGGAAGTTGACAGGGCGCAATTAACCGTCTACTTCTAACGCTACGAGTATAATTGGCAATTAATGAATTCACACTAAGAATAAAGATAATAATATCATCTGCCAGTGGGCGCAACTGGCCAAGCACTTAGCCAAGGATTATTAATATGATTTTGAAGTCAAAAGCACATGTTCTTCTTAAGAATATCAATGCATCATGACACATGCTACATCCTCGACGTTAAATATAATCCACGTTAAAAACAAAACACTGTGAGTTTTATCGAGATCGAGATAAAGCCCAAAGTCTATCGAACAATAAAGTTTCAATAACAGTATAGGTCGACGAAATAATATCGGGAATCAAATACAGAATCGTGTTGAGCGAAATAATCCTTAGGCTTACACAACGGGTACAAGCGCTCTGTCGACCCAAACGGCTTCATGATGTATACCCCAAATTTACTCCAGGTAATACATTGCAAATAACGTTTATATACCTTGTAATATGATCGTCCATAGTCTACGTGGCTTCAACCCATCAATAGTTCACTACAGGACCCGCATCTCTACTCATTATAACAGAGATCTAAACTATAGATACTCCAATACGCTGTTCCAGTGCGGATTTTTTTGTGTTTTGTGCATTTGTAAGTAATAACAAAAGATTGATTAATAGCCATGGGGTCTAAACCAAACTTTTGATTTTGATTTTATTTTTACTTATCGTGTCTTTGTGGATAATTCCATAATTTCCAGGTTTACCACATGGTAAACAATATCTCTAACAGTATTTCAGTCATCCCATCCATAAATGACAGTTTTAGGGAGATACTGAAACGAATACCAGAGTAACTTAAATAAGAATACATTGAAAATTTTAAAGGAATCTATTTAGTCCCTCGAGGTCTATTCTGACAAAAGAAAACAGACCGAAAATTCTTAAAAAAGTTGATTACTTAGACATTACATGCATAGTAAACATTTCGACTAATTTATTTTAAATCTTTAAACTGAAGTAGCAAGCAGATAGATGATTTAATTTAACTGTAGTATTTGAACTGGTGTACATAGCACATACTTACATAAGAATAATGAATATGTCTTGTAGAGAGTTTAACGCCCCAACCCAGAGTCACTAACGGTTATTTAAATCGCTCCTTACTACAGAATTTGTATGGTGATTAATTATTAAGGAGCGATTAAAGTAACCGTTAGTGATTCTAAGTTGGGGCGTAAGAAACTAAACTTTATAGAAGCAGTAGGTAGAAGCTAAAAGGGTAATTTTTAGAACGTCTGTCTCTTCGTCATGCAGCACCCAAAAACAACTGGATGAAAATGGGTTGCGGTTTTCACGATAGTATTGCTGGAGATTGGATGTTATAACTGAAACACTGATGCATGTTTCAATTTCATACGTAGCTTAGAAGCCGAGATATTAATAATTTCAATATTCCATGCGTAGGAATTCGCAGAAATATAATTTGGTTTAAAGCATAATTTTGTGGAAAAAGTATGTATTGTAAAATTATAACTATTCAACCTATGAACCGGCCAAGTTCTGTTAGTTTCTGGGATTATTCCGAAACTGCCTTTCAAGAAATGAGCGTTTTCATCCAGTAAAAATTCCTAATGAAAGAAAAGTTTAAGAACTATACAAATAAACAAGTATTAGTTTGAGTTCATTGTTACCTCATTAATCCACAAAGTAGTTTGCAAGAAGGATCCTTTTCGCAACTAATCCAGTCCTTTTTGTACCAAATACTTCGACAAATACTTTTAAAACAAAGTGCCGGCAAAGCAAACTAAGACAACAAAGAAAGCAAAGAAACTTCCTACTTAGCAGTCTTATACGTGTTCCGACATCCTCTTCGGGCTACTTAGAGTGATGGAGACGGATATACGATTGGGTTGATCGACTGTTGTCGAAAAATTCAATCGTAAATTATCGAACGAGTTAAGTGGGTGAGGGTCACAAGGGTCACTTTTACGTACAATATCAATTTTCAGACTGTAAAAGACCAAGCAACCTTCGTGGTGTACCCTGCTGAATAGATAAGGCGATGGCGCGAAGCTTTTCTGTTAGAAATCGCTTGGGATTAATCAGATTAATCTCAATTCTCAGGTTAAAGTCGACCGCGAAAAACACGTATAATACTCGTAGGTACTAGGCTCGTGTATAGCTTGCGTTAGGCCGGTACCTCACCGGGACGCCAAGGCGACGTCGCCGGCCACGTATCCAAACAGTTTATATTGAAATGTATGGCGGATACCTCACCTGGCGACGCTGTGGCAACGTAGTAAATTTGGAAGCGTCGCCATGACTGCCAGCGCGCTATGTGGAGTCTGGAGACTGTGGCGAGCTGGCGACGTCGCCAGTAAAATGTACACGTGTAAGTTGCACCTCCCTCACTGAGTAGCCAACCGGCCGCCATTTCAGGCGCTCGGTTAACTTATATATGGAAAAATTAGTATCGATACAGAAAAATTTATTGTGAAAATTCAAAATTGTCCATGTTTGTGGGGTAGTGCACAGGATATTATCTAAAAATTCTTAATATAAATTAAAAAAAAAGACCACATCGGCTTCGATCTGATAAAAAACGATGAATCCAAAGTTTCTTCTTTTTTTTTTTCTTGTCGTATTTTTCAGCGACTTACGTAACAAATCAGCGCGATCTCTTCTACGTTAATTCCTGACATTATAAAATCGAACTGACTGAAGAGAAGCCATGGCTACTCTTTTGGCTACCTTCGGACGCCAACGGTAGCCATGGCAACTACGCCGGCGACGTCGCCATGGCGTCCCGGTGAGGTAGGGCACAACATCACCTAGGATATTTAGGCCCGATTTAGAATACTTAATTCACCTTCGGCCAGTAGAATTAAATCACCTGGGTGCATAGTTGAATAAAGTCTTCTAAAAGTAGACATAAGAGACCTGAGTAAATTAACTCAGGTGAATAAAGTCGACGGCACCGTATCGGTCAGTCTTAGAGAAAGTAATGATATGGGTGTTACCGCTGTCCATGGGTGGCGTTGACCACCTGGCTTACTTATGTGCCTCATTTGCTCGTTAAACAACTATTTATACAAAAAAAACAATTAACAGCGTAAAATATATGCACGATCCTTATATTTACGAAGTATAGTGTCCTTCATGTCTTAAATTCAAAGCAATATTCTTTGTACGTTGCATTTCGTATTTCACTTCAAAACTTTCCGAAGAAATATTTAAGCGACTTTTCTATGTACCATCAAAACTTGCTCAAGAACTATCACGAAATCTCAAGCATATCTCAGCATTTCTATATTAACATAAAAGTATATTAAAGCTTACTTGTGCTAGAAACAGTTGCGAATTCTTCTCAAAATCATGTTATTTCATGTATACTAATCATTGAAGAAAATGACGTTCAAATCTACAAATTACATAATGGTTGGATTAAATAAGTAGGAATCATTTGTAATAGATTTATGGAACATAAAACCAGAATTTTCCGCTAGGCAGTCCATTTTCCAAGAAATACGTAATATAAGTAGATAAGAGTCATCGAGAATTTTTCGAAGACTGTATTTAATTGACAAAAAATTTTAATTAACAAACAAGTAACTTTGACCTTTGACATCAGTCTCTTTGAGTCACTGGACACGGACGTCGAGGCTTTTAATTAAGTTCTAGAAGTATTCAGAGCATTTAAAATATCAATTTTAATGGATGCGAAAGTAATGTAATTTGACGCTTATTGAACTTGTTTGTCGTTGTATGAATTGGAAATTTGGTAAGGTTTTTTGTGGAGGGTACAAAAAGAGTCAGAAAATTAGAATGGTTAATTAGTGGGTCGTGGCCTGGAATGCTAATAAGATGTTAATAAGAAAGTTAAACTCTGTTTCTTCTCCAAACCTAAATAAGGCGCAAATTTTGAATTAATACAATATTTTTCCTTTACATTCTTCGAAATTTATTCGATTTCTTTTTAAAAAAAGATTGTTATTTTTTAGGAAATACAGTGATAGGTGTAGCAATATCTATATCGATCATTTATTAAAGGTTTAAATCATTGTTTTATGTCCTTTTCTAAGTACAAGAGTAAGTCCCTCGCCTCGTTTATAATAGTGTATTATCAAAGTTCATTTAGTTTTGTACGCATAGTTTATTTTGAGGTCTCTTTAAACAAGTTCTTCAATTGATTGGTTCGCTTTGTTCACTAAAGAAAGAAAGTGAATATTCAATTTTCCATTCCATTCCGGTTGATCGAAATGGCTTGGAGTAGCTAAAGTTGTAAAAGGTGAAGGTGAAAATTACGGTAAACGAATTAGTGAAGGGGTTTTTCAGAGCTTAGAGGTACATTTCTTTATTGTATAATGTATATTATGTAAAAGAAAAGTTGTTCAGTCAGTTAAGAAATTTTTGGGCTTTTTTCACCATAATGCATTTGTCTAGCATGTTAATGAGACCTACATACGTAATATTTGTCGTGCAGATGTTTTCGGCATTGCAAATTTATGAAATTTTGGTCACTACTGTTACTGTCAAAAGCTTCACCAAAATCACTAAATAGAAAGAAAGAATCGATTGCTTATATTGCCATCTTAACATTTGCATTTATCATATAATAACTATAAGAGTAAATGCTGCTTCAAATAGACAAGGGTCCGCTCAGCTAAGGGATGACTGCGAAATGGAAAGCTTGAGATAACGCACGCACTGCGCAATACTGTTCTTCGCATGGCGTTTCTTCATTACTTACCCAAGTGTTGTTCCTTAATAGGGGGGTTATTTGTATACCTACCATCGCAATAGAGGCTAGTGGATGCGGATTGCACTAGCAAATAACGAGCATATGAGAATTTATTTTTATTTTTAAATTTATACAATGACGTACAAAATACAAAATTAAATACCTTCATAAATCTCTCTTTACACGCTCACTCTACGCTTAGCTTGGTCCACCAGGTCCTACTATATTTTAAAACCGACCGTAACAGATGTGAAAAAGGCGTAAACATCATTCAAATTGTATGACCTGGGACATGTCTGTTCAGTAGCGAATAAAAAATTTATGACGTAAAAACGGGAGACCGTTAAATAAAATTGTACAATGTAGAATATCTGGATAATCGTATGCGCATTTCATTTACATATAGTAGTCTTTCAATAATGATATGGCTCTGAGCTTAATATTGTAATTCCAGCCAAAACATAATAACCTCGTTATAAATTATGCGATCAGTTCATAACGCAATGTTTAGGTAGTTACGTTAAACTTAATTTGCATTTAATAATGATAATGGTACATGGTAAATTATTATCAAATTATTTTGCTATCGAATTAACATGATAATTTAAACTTTGAAAAATGAAAACTAATTTCTACAGTTCTTTTATGGAAATAGCCGGCAAAAGAGTTGACGATTTACCTGATGGTAAGTAAGATGGTAAGGCTATCTTCTGCCATGAACATCAACAACACCAAGGGATGACTGATGCGTTCACTGATGCGTTGCCGGCCAAGAAAGAGAGAAGAAAAAGAAAGAAAGAACTGACTTTCAAGCCCCCAGCCGGAACATGACGAGTCGTTTGGCGGCTGACAGTGGTGGTAGCTATCCAGGCGAACCCCGTGGAGAAATAATTATAGAAATAATGGTATTAACAAACAATTAAAATCAAAATTACCAATATAATCCCTCCTAGGGGCACTAGGGGTTTTTTGAAGCGACAATACATAAATTATTGAAGTGTGATTGACCAGGTGACCCGTGACCGTATTCAGACGACCTAGAAAACTAACCGAAATTCACTTACGGTTTATATTTCATTAATATTATTACCGGTGAAGTTCTTTCTTTCTTATCTTTTCTTTCTTGGCCGGTAATGCAGGGTTCATTGACAATTCATTAGGTATTGGAACTTGGAAACTATAATGAATGAATGCTAATCAAACTCTTGCTTAAAAGAATAGTTATTACCTGTCTGATAACCACCCAGATATAAATATAACCACCCATCGTTATCCTACATCTATAAAACATAAACAAAACATTTTAGTGAACAATATAACAATTTGAAAGAAAGTTTATCCATAATCAGTACGATGTAGCCATTCGGTTTCACGAATAAACTCAAACAATGCTTCGAATTTAATGTGTAGATAATAAGTACAATATTTATTTAAATTTCATCGAATATTTTGATTGAATAATATTTGGAGGGCTTGTAGCTAGTTTCAATTTGCGAAACGGGAGAACCAGTACTATATGATAAGATTTAGCGATTTATTACAAAACTGGTACTGTGAAATCTAGACACGCGGAGCGTGTCAAGTCAATTTCTTAGCTAACAGAATTGACGAGCAGCACCGTGTGTAATATTACACGAACCATTTGGAGCCACTTTTGACCACCTCATAACTCAAAAACTATTCAACATAAACCTGTCAAATTTGGCTCATTTATTAAGACTTGCGAAATACATACGTCTTTCAAATTTCATAAACACATCTCAAACGGTTATTTAGATATTAACGTCCAAAAATCGAGAAATTTAACACTGACTGACCTATAGATCAAAACTATATCCAACTTCCAGGTGACCTAGAAAGTTAAAATTTGGCATGCAGATAGGTAGTCGGGTGAATACAAAGGAATAAATCTGAAAGTAGTAAATTTTTATCAATTTATGATAATTTTTCAAAAAATTGATTCTATTAGGAACACTTACTTAAAATGCCTGAAATTTAAGAGTAGCGATCAAAATTGATGACATCTGGTCATTATGTGGATTCCAAGGTGAATATATAACGAAACATACCAGTTTTAGTACTTTCTGAAGCTTTCAACGGGAGGAAGATGTTCAGTGTCCCAATTGCCTGTGAGAAGTGCACAGCACATATACATTTACGTGAAGATCAGTGGTTCGTCAGGAGACGTTATTTCCAGTGTATTACGTCGTTTTATTTTTAATGTGTGGAAAATTATTTTTCTCTAATCTACAAGATTACACCACAAAATTTTGTATTATTTCCGTAATTATACCAGTTTAAAGTAATTCGAAGTATTGTTTCAAAATTTATTGTTGCACGATGTCATCGAACATAAACAACTTATCTGTACTAATAGTATAAAGAGGAAAGATTTGATTGTTTGTTTGCATTGAATAGGCTCCGAAACTACTAAACCAATTTGAAAAATTCCTTCACTGTTGGAAAGCTACACTATCCCCGGGTGACATAGGCTATATTATATTTTCAATAAATTAGGGATCCTTAATAAAACTCCAATAACGTAACCCAAGGTGTAAAAAAATAAGAAAACCAAAGCAAAGCGAGGGCGGTCACTCGTAACTAATAAGAGTATAGTCGACTTTCGTATTTATTACGATAGTATAATTGGGATTTAGTATTAATTATTATTTCAATATTTAGCGGACATCAATAGTGGAAGATCATTACTTATAAATAATGAAATAATAGGTCCCGTATTTCGGACCACGGCGCACTAACTACAGATTTAGTTGAAGAGCACTATAACAGTTCATGTATTAAAATTAATCAGTAACGTTATGAATAAGTACTTACTAATCATTTCTATACAAAAAGTAATGATATCCCATCAAAAACATAAATGTAAAGTGAGAGTCAATTTCAAAAAAAAAAAAGAATTGAGATCTAAATGGGTGCCAATTTCTGTGTAGAAAAGCCTAAAATTTTAGTCACAAGAACATGTAATTCAAGCTTTACATTTGACTTGGCTAGTTTTCTTTAGTTAGCAACCAACAAACCAAATTAGAGAAGAGTGTCATAAGCCATCAACCTAACAGATTTGACGAAGCTAATTACATAGATATAATATAGCCTAGGTAGGTACGTGAAAACTAACCAAGTCAAATGTGGAGCTTGAATTACATGTTCTTGTGACTAAAATTTTAGGCTTTTCTACACAGAAATTGGCACCCATTTAGATCTCAATTCTTTTTTTTTTTGAAATTGACTCTCACTTTACATTTATGTTTTTGATGGGATATTTTATACGCGAAAGAGCGAGCGTTCTTCCCGAAACACAAGTGACTTTCGAATGGTCTCTTCTCGCGCAAACCGCACTACTCACGCAAACTCTTAGTATCTTCACCGAACTTTGTAAAAGATGGAGTAATTGTTTAGGCTGTATTACCATACTAATGGCTAAAAGTTTTTCCAAATAGGACGTATAATATGTCCACAATAAACCAGTGATCAGAGTTGTTTCCATATGGGTGCATGAGTGAACACAAACAATGCTCTGGGCATATTGACACTGAATTCATTTAGCTCAACGATATTAAAACTGAATCTGACAATTTGCAGTAAAAATATTTGAAGTTTTTTCAATGATTTACAGCTCAGTTAGTAGTGGGAGGCTCTCTGCGTACAAATTTTCATGCTACAATGATCAAAAATTTTTGTTTTTGAGATCGCGCACTTTGTAGTGGATCGGGTGTCCACTTTCAGAATCGTGTAGGAATAAATATCCCATATTTGAATCACTTTCTAAAAAACCCTAAGAGTGGGTTTAGTCTCTGTGCGTCCATGTCATAAACCCCACGTTAAAAAACCATATTCTATAAGTTCTTAATTATTTTTGATTCGTTCCACGTCATTTCTCTCCTATTGCGTCATAGTCATATAAATACATTGCTTGTCCAACTCCTACGTTTCATCATTTACATTTTCATAGGACGTCACGTTTCACTTCCTTAGCTAAAGTCGTCGAAGGAAAACTGCTGTTGCACGTATTATCATACATGATAGTTCTAATAACGACCTGTTAACATGAAAAATGTGTTCCAATCACCCACTAGCATGAAAGTTATCTAGAAAGTCAATTGTAAACATGAAACCAACTTGAATAGTTACCTCATAGAAATGCAAATTTTAATGAAAAGATATTTTAATAGAATCGTTCATAGCTTTAAAAGAACAATAATTAATTACTTTGTTTGCCCCGTGCATAGATTTAATGCATGTGCTTACACTACATTTGCTTTTATTTGTATTCATGTGTTCACCAATAACGATTATGTCAATTTCAAATATTCAGTCTAAACCTTAGAGTGTAGATACTAAAGCATAAGCATAGTTATTATTATCAGACGTTACTTTGCGGAAATCCATTGTTATTAAGTTAGTATTAGTCTATTTTGCAACAATCCTCCAGGGAGGGAGGTGCCACGCATGTCTTAAAGTATATACCTACCATAATACACGTTAACCGCGGATTGTTACAAAGTAGACTAATACTAACTTAAACATAGATTTTCTCGTCTTCTGAAGCAAAGCGGGGACTGCTAGCATACAAGTTTTAATAAAGAGGAAAAGTTTAAACCTTATCAATTATCATTGGTCAGTGAGCCGGTCGCACAAATAAACAAACAATATCTCGTGTGTATCGGCACAGAATCCATTTAACTCGGCGATATTCATTACAAGCTTCGATTTAAATCGTGCGTGAACGTAATGACGGTCATAATGTGGCCATAGAATCGGGGAGGGAAATAAATATGTAGTCACGGCATTGTATTTTTCTGTTTGGCTCCAATAAATACGGTCTAGTTGATACCGCGATGGTTCGAGTAGATCGAGTTGTGGATGTGGACGGAATCGGAATATAAAGAATTGATGCAGTTCGTTCCAATTTTTTTTTAATACTGAATAAGCTAATGTCTGACTACAAATTCACCTCATGGTAAGTGACAACATAGTCATGAATGTTAAAGCGCGGATGATAAAATTGTCTGTGAATTTCTATATTGTTAATTATTTATAGGTACGTAGAAATCATACAAAATGCTTGAACATAAAGAAAATGAAATATGTTGTTAGTTATTGCTTTTTCTACATAATTCGTAATAAAATCTTAACGATAAAACCATTTTATCACACCATTACACGAAAATGATTGAAAGATTATGCGTACTGGAATGACTTTAAGTCCAAAATATTTTGCTGCTACTTCGTTTTGTTGTTGTGGTTTCATATTTTTACGGTCTTCTTAAGTAAACCAATTAGTTTGCAGACGAGTACATCGCTTCAGCTGCATTTACTTTCATGACAAAGTTTTACGATAAATAAAGTAGATGATTTTGTTAAATATAAGTGCTTTATCCGCTAAGCTCATCGCTTGAATCCATCTAAAGTTATGGCCCATTATAAGTCTGAGTTTTACGGAGTCGTTGGCGGGTGTACTTTTTAATTCAGCCATTTCCCTCGGGTTTTTAGAGTTCTGTACACAGTATTTACAAGTGTTTAGTTATGCTGTATTTAGTATTATTTATTTTACTATTAACACGCGAATTCCAGGTCAGTTAATTACTACGCTACTCTGACGAATACATTATTATCTACAGAGATTTTCAACTTCCCTGTATGATAATTTTTTTTAAATTACTTTTAACTTTTCCTAATATCTCCAATGGACATTCAGTATAATATGTTCGTTTTAAAATATATTATTGTGTTCATTTAATATCACATTGGTTCATTTCATGTAACAAAAGTCACGTCTAGTTATCTGAGAAGTACTCTGAAATTTCACCCTCAATCTACTAAGCAACATACAGAACCTTAAATATGGAAATTTCATTTAGGGGCGGCTGCCATTCATCTCAAGGATCACATTATTGCGGATCCCCGGCTTTATATGAATGGTTGAACAATTCCTCGCGAAATAACTTAAACCACTCAATAATAAATTAAATTCAAAGAACAGCAAGTTTCCTGAATTAGTTTTTTGATAATAAGGGTACGCTATAGAAAAATGAGACAATAAAAATATTGCAGAAGTAACAGAGTGATCGTGTACTAGATTATGAATATTTGTGCTATAAATGTATTTTACTCGAAAGTCAAATTTTGAAGAAATTTCAAGTCACAAATTATTATTTTATATCCAATAATAAAGCGAACATTATAATATTATTGCAACATATTAGTTGGATATATTATAGTTTGTTCCCAGGGAAATTGTAGAAAATTATTCCTACCTCTTAGATAATTACACTCATAATTCTGTTTGTACAACTTAGATTCGAATAAAATTTGATCTAACCAAATTACTATTATAATTATTTATAAATTAATAAAAAATATAAATAACAGAACCACTCTATTGGCAAGTGGTCAACGTTATCAATGGACGGTATCAGTCAAAGGCATTTTAGAACAGATGAAAAACCTCTCTCAATTTGACAGGAGAACGATCCCAGCCACGGGCAAGCCAGTGATCATTACAATAAACTGTAATTGCGGTTCTTTTTTTCAACTTAAAACAATGAATCTAAAAAGCCATAAAAATATGATAGGAGCGTTATTACTTATCTCAGCTTCGCCCAAGGGGGTGCTAAATCATATCCTCCTCCGATGCGTCGAAGATCATCCCAACCCAGCTTGGGAAAAAACATCTATGTAGAAAAATGGCGTCGGATTGAAAAGTAAATAGTTTTACGAACAAAGGTAGTACCAATCTAACCTTTTTAGAAAGTTTGATGTTTTATTCTCTCGTGAATCATGAATTTTTTCATAGTTTTACAATTCGAATATGAATACGAAATTTCGAAATACGAATATTCGTGTATGGAGAAATATGTAATGGAATGTAATTGTAATTGTAATGGAATCATGAAACCTGTATCAACATTATTCCCTTTTTTAGTACGACCTTGTTTCGGTTCTTTTATTACCCAACTGTTAGGAATGGTTATGTATTTCCCGCATATCTTGAATGTATGTATGTTTGTATCTATGCACGTAATATTCTTTTTTGTCTCGTATCTTACAAACCGCTGAACGGATTTATATAATTAAGATATCGTTAGATTCGTCTTGATAACCCAAGTTTTCTTTGATAACTAAAATTAAAAAAACAAATATGGCGGCTTTGCGATGTCATTGTTTGAAGTATTAAAAAATAAAAATAAATCGAAAAACGTAATATGGGTATCAAATTAAAGAGCTCACCATAAGGATTTCAAAAGGTGGTATATCATGATAGCTTTTTTGATAGCAGGTTGGTTTTTTTTTATTTTTAAATGTATACTAGTTAAACTTTACTTATGATTTCCTTGCCATTGCTTTGCTTTTTACCCGACTGCGCCAGAAAAAGGGTTATGTTTTTTGAGTGTATGTATATAGGTACATATGTGTGTATGTATGTATGTATATTTCTTTGGCACGCTCTATAGCCTAAACGGCTGATCGATTCCAGCTAGAGAGGTTTCGTTAGATTCGTCTTAATTGTGAGTGACATTGGGGACATCAAAATTCAAAAAAAAAATGAAATGGCCGATTTTTTACAATATTTTACCGGCATAATATTTTCTTCAAAAATTTTTTTTCTCAAAACCTATCGAGTGCGGTATCGTTGTAAAATAAAAAAAAATATATTAAAAAAACAAAAAACCCGACTGCGTAAAAAAACTAAACTACTGGGCTTTTTTCTTTTTAGTTTTTTACGTAGTCGAGTTTTTTGGTTTTTTTTTTAATTAATTAATTAACCACGGAAAATAAGAGGCATAAAGGAAGGACTCCTTTTCGATAACAGGACATACTATTCGGTATTACTTTTTTAAATTCATACTTTATTCACAAGTGGCAAATTAATCCATTGTATTACACTTTGTTGTTAAATTGACGTACCTAATTGAATAAAAAATTGTGTAATAAAAAATTAATTACACTACAATAAAAGTAACAAAGTAACAGTGTACTTTCTGTCACAAAGTACTTTGCATTACGAAGCAGAGCACGTTCCAACAGAGTCCCCACAAGCACAGCATTGCATGAGTAAAATAAAATTCTAGTTTAAGTTAGCAAGAAATGTATAAAAAAATAACGTAGCAAGTTTCCTGCATGGTTTCTGCCAAAAAACGAGATTAAAATAATTACTGAGAAGAAATGATAATATTTTAGTAAATTTTATATGAAGATTTTTTTTAACAATACATTTTTGAATAATTCATACATTTCATTTTATACTTTAAGAGAAGCCTTAAAATTGATATTTTAGTATATTTTTATTTCCCAAAATTAACATGTAAAATAAGGTGAAATTATTCAAAATATACAAATGTTTTTCATTAAAATAACAAAACGCAACTAGATACGCTCTAGGCCTTTTGGAAAGATTTGCTAAAAGCATAAAAATATTCCAGGATAGACCTTTACTTAGCCTCTGAACTGCAGGCTCAATAGACACCTAATGACAATAGGTTTGAGCAACACTGCAACGTGTAGATTCTGCAGCTACACAGAAGAAACGCCCATCCATCTGTGACTGCCCTGCCATAAGTCACTGCAGAAGCCGCATCTTAGGATGCCACGTAATCCCACCCAGCCGAGTAAGAGATCTGGAACCTAGGAACATCCTTCTGTTCGTTCGAGCAGTAGGACTTGGGGACCAGATCTAACTCAGAAACGGGTACGGCTACAATATATCAAATTTGGTTGCAGTGGCCCTTGGGATCAAAAAATCAAATAATAATAGCCTCTGACCACGTTACATAGCTAATAAAAGTATTTGTACATATAATGGATTACTAATAGTCCGTGAGCCAGATAGTATTTTTTGTCAGTCATTTCCTCTCAAGCGATAACTCGTGAAATACTTCAGAGAGTTGCATTATGTAGCATGGTGAACGTCAGCTACCGCTCCAAGGGTGGGTAGGGGGGCGGCAGCCTTTCAATCATGTAAAAAAAAAATTGTTTTCAGTCATTTCCTCCCGACTGATAATTTGTTAGATGATAGATAACGTCATTATTTAAAGGTAAAAAAAGTCAGCTGGCCATACCGTGGTGGATTATACGTCAGCTGGGCACGCGAACATGCAAAAAAAATTTTTTTGTTCAGTGATATCCTCTCACTTGAAAATGCGTCAGATGATACTTTACATGTTATTTTGAGTAATTAAAAACGTCAGCTGGCTGTATGTTGGTGGAAAGGTCGTCAGCTGATGCAGTGAATGGTGGAGTTCAGAAGCCAGGCGTGAGCGCCGATCGCTTATTTACATTCGGCAGCTGACGGGTTTTCCACCAACTTAGAGCCAGCTGATGTTTTTGTTTATTCAAAATAGCACGTAAACTATCACCTGACACATTTTCAAGTGAGAGGAAATTACGTAACTACAGTTATTTTGAAAATTGGTGGCTTCTTAGAGCGGCAGCTGACGTTCACCATGCTATATAATGCAGCTGACGTATAATCCACCACGGTATGGCCAGCTGACTTTTTTTTACCTTTAAATAATTACGTTATCTATCATCTAACAAATTTTCAGTCGGGAGGAAATGACTGAAAACAATTTTTTTTACATGATGAAAGGCTGCCGCCCCCCTACCCACCCTTGGAGTGGCAGCTGACGTTCACCATGCTATATAATGCAACTCTCTGAAGTATTTCATGAGTTATCGCTTGAGAGGAAATTGGTCAGGAAAATCTGTCGCTAGCTCACGGACCATAAATCTAAAATAACAAAACAGTAACCCTAAACCAGTCATCATTCAAATAATTAAAAATCTAAAAACTTATAGCGACCAATATTTAAACGATGTTAATAGTATCTATCCACTGACTAATTCACCCTTAAACGTAAAAGGTCAAACTTCGTATAAAGTTCTCAATAAACACGAATAAACTCAAACACATGAACGGTCGCAGAAAGCGGTGAAACGCTAAAGCGGGTGTTCCATTTCATTACACTTTAATCATTCGGAAATAAAACTGGAATTCAATAAATTTTATGACTGTAAACAGAAGGAAAGGTACGTCTGGCGCGGCAAAGCGTTCCAGCACTTCCAGCTGATACTGCTATCAATATTCATACTTTTATTAATTTGTCTCTTTTTGCGTGCCATTGCATATTGAGCGGGTCAGAGCAATTAGTGAGGAATGCTTTCGAATATCAGCCATCCATTTGGTTGGAACGGACAAAAGGAGTCTATTTTTATATCACTCGTTTGAGCAAGCGATTCTTTTAGTTTATTTTAACTAGAGAATGTTTGACGTTTTTCTTTTCATTAATACTGTATTGTGTGCTAATGTGTTTGAGGATATTAAATAAAAGTTGTAATGGAAGTTAATGTTTTGAGTAATTTTATTGGATAAAAATAAATAATTGTTTTTAAATTATACCATTTCAAAAATTTGGTTCAATGACACTGACAAAAATCATATTAACATCAGTAAAAGCAGTCATAATTAACATTAAACAACAAAATTATCGACTAATTTCAGAATAGTTCACATAAAAGCAGGCGACGTCATAGCTGATTCGCGCCTCACGTCTCACTCCATTCGTGGAGTAAATAATTCGAATATTCACAAATTCGTTCATCATTTTGGTACAAAGCGGTTTCCGATGCCATTCAAAACTTGATGCTATGCGGCACTGTTATTTTATTGTGTGGAAATGAGTCCCTACATTCACTTTAAAGCAGAACCATTCATTCTATCACATCGTACCACCTTGTTGAAGCATAATTGAGCCAATTTTATTCATTTATGTCTGTATATATATTTTCTCAAACCAATTCGTTAAGTAACACTTATGACTGGATGTACTGTGAATTTATAGAACAGACTCAGGATAAAACAACTTTGATCAAGGATTGTGACTGATACAGTACACTACTTCAGTAGTTTTGCGTGAAAGAGAACAAACATCCAAACATCCATCCCCACAAATATTATACAACAGTAATACATATCGGAGAAGTGGGTGGTACGGAAAATAATAAGACCGTGGGCGTTTACATATTTAACACACAGATTTTACACTTGTTACAAAAATACACGATTACTGCTGATACATACGACTCTGAACAGACTATTATGTGACTCGAATAACATAACCAATCAGTAATGGAACACGGTGAAGTCGGATTTAGAGCGCGGTACGGCATTTAGAAAAACCAAGAATAATTCACACGTTGCGTTCCGCTCAGCGGAGGTTGTCTAATATAAAGAGAGTTGGTGGCTGGTGAATCAATAGCTCTCCTCAATTATCCCGCTACCGCGTGTACCTACTCAAAATAGCAGTAGACAATTTGCATATTGCTGCCATCTTCAAAATTCAAATACAGCCAAACTTGTCCCGGCTTGACGTTCCATTAGGTATACATACATATTATTATGATCTCTGACACATACCTACTTACGGCCGGTCTCAATAATGTACTAACAGATGGAAGACTGTGGATAGGGCTGTCATCTGTCATATTTGTCAATTTTTCAGAGGCAAAAATTGACAAATATGACAGATAACATACTAATGGTAGCCCTTTTCACAGCCTTCCATCTGTTAGTACATTATTGAGACCGGCCGTTATAGGATAAGTTGTTCAATATGACGCGGGATTACTGCCTCGTCTAGGCTGCGTCTGGCAAGCCGAAATGCTATCTCTAATATTTGTTCAGCCGTCTGCGAAGTTCCTACGAAAGCTTTTATTAACACATATTAAATGCCTTCCTTATAATAATTTGAATGTGTACGTAAACGTATTTTAAACTAATTTTTATAATTTTACATATAATATGGTATTGTAACAGTTAAGTGTATAGGTAGGTAGTTTATAATATACACTTTTGTATTCTAAGATCATTTAATTTTGTATCTTTGATTTTGAGGGTGGTGAACGTTATATTCCCAAAACCTCTACACCAAATCTATTTAATTCTAGTGTACCACACAAATAATAACAATTACAAATAAGTATAACAGTTTCTCCACTAATGCGCACTGGAGCAGCGTGGTGGAGTATGCTCTAGGACACCTCAGCAGGAGAGCCCCGTGCTCAATAGTGGGCCATCAATGGGTTGAAGCCAACCAGCCATTACAGTTTAAGTATCCTTACCTAATGATATTTAATTAACTATAATTAACTAGATTAATTAATTAAACAATGCTATCTTTAGGTGTTTTCGAGTAAATTAAAGCATAGGTTTACCAAAGCGAAAGGAGGGTGGTTACTCAATGTTTTTACATAAATGTCTTTTAGTTCACTTTATTTAATGCTTACTCATTAAATATTATCCGCAATAATTTATGAATACAGATAGGTACTCATTTTATATGAATACGAATAATTACCTCGGCTTTTTCAATTAACTTTGAAATGTTCTCAAATATTCTTTTATCTGTTCTACGAAGTCCATAACAATGGTAAGGAATGTTCAATACAGATTGTTTGAAATGTTCAACGCAGTATTATGATTATTATTTTATCATTCATTCACTTACTAATTCAATGAACTTTATTTAATAAGTGTTTGACAAGAATGCTTAAATTCAGCTTTGCCCCATTTTCCATTCAAAAAGAATTTGAAACGATTTACTCAGTTAAGTACTTAGATAAGTAGGTACCTAATATCTAACGAACGTTAAAATTATTTTCAAACCATTGTGAAATTCATTCACCTCATTTAAGAGTTACATACGAAAAAACAGAAAACGAAATCCTTACAGGATCACTTGTGTGAATGGGCGACTGCCTTTTAAAGCCAATTGCTCGGAAACTACTGGATCAAATGAGTTGTTTGGTACTCTTGTACTTTTTTAAAAATTAAGCTTTTCTTTTATATTCTATGAGTAACCGCCCTCGCTTTGCTTCGGTTTTCCTATTTTTTTACACCTTGGGTTACATTATTGGAGTTTTATTAAGGACCCCTAATTATTTTTAAATATAGCCTATATTCACCGGGGATAGTGTAGCTTTCTAACAGTGAAAGAGTTTTTCAAATCGGTTCAGTAGTTTCGGAGCCTATTCAATGCAAACAAAAAATCAAATCTTTCCTCTTTATATATTAGTATAGATGTCTGTACTATAATGGGTTACTCACAATTTTCGCGTTTTAATACGATATTTTGATCCTTCGATTATAAAACGATTACAATACGATGAATGTGACTTAAAGAAGTAAAACGCTTATTTCATTCGATAAATAAACATTAAACTAAGCGCTATAATGAAAAGACTTGAAACCTTGAATAAAATACAAATAGACGTCATTGAAATTCATCTGCAGCGGAACTGAACCACACAAAAAATCTTTATCTGTCGCCTTTAAAGACTCAAAACACTTACAAGCGAGGTCGCCGCTTGGCTGAGCACTATTCGAAGTACTAAAATAAACTTTTAAAATAGTTTCCAATTGAATTTTCTTATACGAAAGAACTGTATGGTTCTGCAACAGGAAATATAAAATTTGTGAACATAAATTTCACTTCGGAAGTTTAGATAGGTCGTTTTAATTTTATAACCCTGCGAGAATATTTTTATGCAAATAGTTAAAAAATAAGCAAATAATCCACCTGATGTTATGTTGCTTCGGATGAATGGTCATCCATGGTCAGCAATAATACCAAGTCATCACCGATACGTTGCCGGTACCTTCGTTTAACGGTACCTATTATTTCATTAGAATACCTTACGTAGCATTCCTAATAAATTGATTCACTCATCTCTGAGTTAGTTATGTTCATTTATTTTTTTAAAATTTAGAATTATTCCTCAATAATAATTACTTAATAATGCATTTTTTTAAATGCATGCCATACCAGTTTTGAACGCACGCAATCTGAGTGGAATGTTGAATTGCAAACATGTGCTACAAGTATGATACTCGGTTTACGCAATAACACATTATAATAAAACAAAGACCGAGACAATGCCATAAACGTAATGCATCCTCGCATTATATCAACCAGACAATACAATTTCCTCGGAACTACGCGAGAACACGCAAAGCGGGCACAATATATGAGGCTAAGGTCGCGACAACCAAAACATTCGCAACTTCACTCCAGATAAGGATATGGTTTACTGAAGAATTTCTATGACAGGCCTATGGAGTAAACTTTATTTCTGATTAAAGGATAATGCTAGGGCAGTAGCTGACAAACCTTACGGAAAAGGGTTACAAGACCTATAGTTCAATGCAACACTGTTATCGGTGCTACCAACCAAAAAGAAAACGAGGGACCTGCTCCATATTATGTTGTTATTATGGTTTCTTATACAACGACGGAAATAACTAGCCAGGGCGGTAAAGAAGTGTATGGGGATACAGTTTAATATTTTTGCTTTTAAGATGCCATTTTCCCCAAGATAATTGACGCATTTTTATATCTTATCATGCGTACCTGCAAGGATTTGCTAGTTAAACATATAATGTCTCTTATAAGAACAGATTTAAATACTGACTTTATTTCATTCCTGTTCAATATTCTAAAACACGGTTAATAAGATTAAGCCGAGTAATTCATAACTAATGCTGTTGAAAGTATAAAATATTCACCTAACAAAACAGACAAATACTACGGCTGACGTCACATTCTTCCGGATTATTTCTCGTAAAAGATACAATCTTCGCAGCTATGTAGAATACGCAAAGCTAGGGCAATATGGCAGTAAGTTTGATCCGAACGACGTTTGCTATTTCCACTCAGATAAAGATGTCTTTCGCTAACCAAATTCCACGTTTGTATTGCTAGGAAAATGTCCTATTTGTCCTATTTGTTATATCGTCTTAACTTGTACGAGTACGTGCTCACTTGGCTTTGGATATCCTACAGTTTCATATGACCTCAATTTTGAGCATTTACCCTATTTCTTTAACCAAATACTATAAGTGCGATATTATCTACTACGAGTAGGTATGTAGCACTAAACTTGGTTAGTGTGTGATGCTGCGTGCTGAATGAAAAGTATTCCATTGATTCCCGACCTGAATTCCCAACATTCCCATGACATTAGTTTTGATGTTGACTATTCGTGATAGGTATCTCAATCATTGTGGGAATATAACAATAGGAAACCTTTTAAAAATGAATTAAAAAAAATCTATGTCTTGTGTTTAAGTCCAGCTAATATGCAAAAATCTATCACTCAAAATGATGATCTTTTAAAAATAACTAAGATCCGCATGACTACAAATACGTACTCGGTACTGCACAGATGCGCGGTTCTTCATCTCATGTATAAAAGATGTCTGCGATGCTATGTAGATTTTTATACAAACAAGTCTATCGTAGCCGGCATGTTGCCTAGAAAAACAATTTTAAAATGTTCTAGCCGAGTAGCTTTGTTCATAAAATCTTTGTTATAATATACAAAGTACTTTGTAACAGAACAAGCGTACTAACCAGGTATTTTCTTTTTATTTCTTTGGTTCGTGTATTATGTATGTGTATGTATTTGGTACAAAGTACCTAAATATTATATTAATGTGTAAAGACTTGTATAAAGTTTTACTTTTCTACTAGATGATTGTCTAGTCCAGTTCTGCTAGTAGTTCCTACCAAGGTCTGCTAGTAATTTGTTCTTAGGCTTGGGTGTCTATGATGTCCTATTTATGTACATACATTGAACATGTATACGAGCATACGAGTACTGACACAATTGCATTAAATTAATTAATTATTTAATTAATTATGTTGCAATTCATATTCAGTCTGTATTTATATGACCGCATTCGTTGTCCTCCCACTGCCCAAAGCTTGACTGGTAGATAATGCTTTTAGCATTAAGTCCGCATTTGGTACCACATTGTACCGTATACGGTATAATAAAGTTTAAATAAATAAATTGTTACTTAAATATGTTTATTGTAGGAAAGTAACTATAAATCCTAACTTTGTAGTAACGTAAGTACCATGTATATTGGTATAGTAACGACACTATCGTGCTGCCATCTGTGGACCAAGAGAACAATTCATTAAACATTCCAGTCTACTCCACTTTACATGCTACACGCTTTCTCAATGTCACTGTACTCTTGGGTGACTTTTAAATACTTACTATGCATGAGTATTATTCAGTTTCATTTTGTTTATTCTCCTAGATCGTTTCATTTTAGTACAATTGGCTGAAAATCTTTGTGTTCTATCATTGGAGCTTTAACTGTAATGTAGGTCAAACTGAATTCATTACGGGACGTTATTCAAGTGACTAGATTATTAAATAGTTAACATTGATTAATATTTTGTGATGGCCTTCATTTTGTGCGTTAGTATATTAGTTCATTGTTTGTAACAGTTGTTCTTAAGCTTACTTACGAAGTCTGTCTGGTATATAGACTTTTTTGACACTAACTATTCATGAAAAAATGCTCACAGCAAGCCTACACAAAATTAGAACAACATATTCTCAGTAAAAATACGTACAGTTTAATTTAAAAACTTTAAATTTAACAAAAGCTAGCTAGGTACCCGATGCGAGATAACGGATTATCGGAACGGATTATCGGATACGGAATAAGATTATGGATATTTAATAAACTTAGAGCCTCTTTTAACAATCGTTTCTCCAGCGTAGGCGTTCGATAAACGAATAAGTCTTGTTCGCGCCAGTAAGGCGAATTCTTAATCCACCCTCAACTACACTTTTATTAACGCGTTTGTCTACGCGTTCGTTTCTAAAGGAGTCCATACTTGGCTATCGGGCTGACCGCTTGCTCTCTGAGCTCAACCGCGCCGCTGTTCTTCCACCATCGTGGAAACCCTTTCTCATACCGCTTAATACAGTTCCGCTATTATCGAAGGTCGTGTGTGTTGTGTATTGGATACAGTTTGGACAAACCAACAAGCTACAAGTAAGTCGCGTGAAGAATCTACCTGCATCACCATCCAACTTGAAGGTAAGTCTAGACTGGTCTAGTATCTCTGCACACACGGAATACCGCATTTGGTAGCGTTCAATCCTATTGCTGAATTGCCGCGCCAACATTAGTTTTTGGTCCATCGATCCGGACCATAGTTTTGGTCCACTGAGCCGCATGATTCGTTTTGGCATAACGAGCCAATCCTTAATTTAGAACCTTAATTGTTCTTTCGACTCCTATTTAGTCCCTTCTCTTACTTCCCGCTAAAAAACATAAAGTTATTATTCATTTGTGTTCCATTTTCTACGCATAGTCGGTTCCATACAATATTTTATTTGTGTCGGTAGTTTTGCATTACGCGAATATTATTACCGGTTAGCGCGTTCTCGATCGTTCCATCCGCTTGCTACTTGTGAAGTCTAAATTGCGTGGGCATTAACATCTTTTCATAATGCCTCCTAAACTCGATATTTGTGAAAAGAAAGATGCGCACGAGCCTGCTGAAGAAGACGAAACTTCTATTTTAAAAATTAATTTAAAGGTGTTAGAAGGCAGACGTGACGCAATCTTCGCTCGATTACAGATCGTTTACGATCGTTCCTTAAATGCTTTTGAAAGTACAGCTTCTGAAGAATTATTTATGTGTAGCACCGCAACTTTAGACAATTTACGTACTGAATTCTATAATATAACGAATCAGCTGATCGAAACACAAATAAAACTTAAACCTGACGCTGACGTCAATTATCAAAGTCAATCGGCTTTTGAAGATTTGTTTTGTCGCTGTAAATACGTGGAATCAAAATTAAAAACCTCATCTACTTCGGTAATTACACCGCTTTCCGCTGATAAAAAATCAATTAAATTGCCTGAACTTGAACTAGCCACCTTTTCAGGTGATCCAATTAAATGGCCAATATTTTATGAATCTTTTAAACGCACTATTCACGAGAACCCCGATCTTTCAGACCATGAAAGAGTCCAATATTTAATCGGCAAGCTGTCTGGTCGCGCCCTCAGCGTGTGTGTAGGTATAACACCAAACAGTGACAACTATCAAACTATTTGGACTTCATTAGTTGATCGTTACAATGACAAACGGAGCCTCGCTACGGCGTATCTAGATCAAATGTTTGATTTTAAACCATTCACAACCGCTAATTCAAAAAATATCGACTCGTTTTTAGATTCATTTAGTACCGCTGTATCAAGTTTAAATTCTTTAAAAATCGATAACCTATCAGATTTAATTATCTTATACTTGGCGTTAAAGAAGATAGATTCAGAAACCGCTCGCTCTTTTGAAATGTTAAAGAGAGACACCGCTTTGCCTACTTACAACGATTTGATTATTTTCCTTCGCGAACAATCAAAAATACTGAACCGCACAGCCACAGGTGTTAGTGGTTCGTCTAATAAACGCATAAATGAGACCGCTTTGAAATTAAATAAACATTCCGTAAACCCAAGATCCACTCATTCATTCGTTACATCTGGTGAATAGTTTTACTAGTAATGCGATGCGGTTCTATCCACGCGCGGGAGCGCGGAGCGGGATCCTGAATTGCGCCTGTTTTCACACCCAAGACCAAAATGCCAGCAACAAGATACTGCACTTACCTTTCGGGGGAAGACTTGGAACCGGGATAGACGTCCTTTTCAGCTCGCTCGGGCACAATCCAGATAATGTATTAGCGTGGTAAAAACGATAAGCGGAGATGCGGGTCTGCGGACGCACGCAGCGAAACGCGTGCGGTATTTGCGGTAATGGCTGCCGATGGCGGCTTGCAAAAGCGGCGTGTGCGCGGATAACGACGGCCCAACGACAACTAGTCGTGGATTTCCGCGCGGCGGCGCGGCGAGCGTCAAATCCGCCCGATTGGTAGCACAATATCAATATTGCCAACATAATGGCTCGAGTGCAATAAACCGGCGCAACCATTCTCCCCGGCTTGAGAATCCTGAGGGTTCTCAATGAAAACAAAGAGCGGATAATGCGAGTATATGCGGTGAAAACGACAATATACATGATATGCGGATAAACATAAATGCGGATATAAATAACAAATATAATAAATATATATAATTTAATATAAATGCGGGTATAACTGAATATACAGATATATAAGTACGTATAGATGCGGGTATTACTGTGCTTGAAGAACTTAAAACTAGAGATAAGTAGAATTCAAATTATTGCGATGGTAAGGGACATAATTTTACGACTGGACGCTTGTAAGTTCCAGTTGTAGTGCGAACTAATGCGACGCGCGCGACTCCGTCCTTCCCAGGGTATACTTGCTCAATAATGCCAGTAGGCCATCTAAGCGGCGGTGAATCATCTTGGTGAATTAGAACAAGTGTACCTGGTTGAATTGGCTTGTCCGGAGTATTCCATTTTTGCTTGAGTTGAAGCGTATGCAAATAATCAACGTGCCACCGTTTCCAATAACTCTGAACTAAACTATCTAATAGTTTCTTTCTATCTGAAAGGCTCACGGATTTGTCGACCTCACAAGCCGGTAACGATTGAAGCGGCGTCGAATTAAGGAAATGAGCGGGGGTTATAATAGTATGAGGCTGATCAGACAGCAGGCATAGCGGACGCGAATTTAAGAGACATTCTATCTGAACTAGAACTGTCAATAATTCCTCATAGCACAGAAGTTGTTTCCCAATACTACGATATAGATGCGTTTTTATACATTTAATATTGCTTTCCCATATTCCTCCCATATGCGGAGCGTGATTTGGAATATTACGCCAGGTAATCTTATGATTGATCAATTCATTATTAAATGCGGTATGTGTGTCTTTAGAGGACAAAAATGTGTATAATTCATCTAACTGTCGTCTTGCACCGATAAAATTTCCTGCGTTATCAGAATATAGAACAGAAACTGGTCCACGCCTAGCCAAGAAACGTTTGAGAGCGTCTATGAAAGATGCAGAAGACAAGTCAGATGCAATTTCTATATGAATTGCCTTTGTAGTCAGGCATACGAAAAGACAAATATAACACCTTTGGCTTTTAACACCTCTGCTGCGGGTTAATGTTATATTTATAGGGCCGGCGTAATCAACTCCAGTGTGAGTAAAGGCCTTAGCTTCTTGTACCCGAGCAGGTGGAAGACTTGCCATCATAGGCGTGGGATGCGAGGGAGCTGTCTTAAAACAGAAATTACATTGGCGTATGCGCTGCCGAATAATATTACGGGCAGAAATAATCCAGTACCGTTGGCGTAGTAAGGACATAAGGAGATGCGAACCGGTGTGACAATTGACGCGATGACAGTCATCAATTATAAGATTAACTATGTGGTGACGACGGGGAAGCAACAGCGGATGTCGATTTTCAAAAGGTAGGTTGGCATTCGTTAACCGACCACCGACGCGGAGTAATTCGTTATCATCAAGAAACAGATCGAGTTTTCTCAAAGAAGGCGAAGTTAATTTAGAATTTTTAATATTATTAATTTCAGATGCGAAGTGCATGACTTGTAATTCGCGGAGGATCACGAGTTCAGCGGCTTCCATGTCCGATGTCTGCACTGAAGGAGCACGAGGTAACCTTTTTATAAAGCGCAAGATGTATACAATAATACGTAATAATTTTTTCCAGTTAGATACACGAAGAGCAACATGAATAAGCGGAGAAGTATCCATAGTGGATATAGCGGTAAAAGTTAATGCGGTTTTTGTTTCAGGTATAGGACCTTCAACGCGGGAATAATTGAATGGTTCAATTGGCCATTCAGCGGTTGGGCGATGAATCCAGAGTGGACCATGCCACCAAAGCGGGTGATGGATTATTTGTGAAGGTAGAAGACCTCTCGATAAACAATCACTAGGGTTTTCAATACCACTGATATGAAAGAAGCGGTCAGGAGATAAGTTTTCCTGTATTTTAGTAACCCGGTTGGCAACGAATACTTGCCACCGGTGCGGTGATGAATGAATCCAAGAAAGAGCGATAGTCGAATCACTGAAAGCGAATATATCCTGTATAGGATAGCGGTCATGAAAAAGCGTATGTACTTGTTTGACAAGTGTAGAAAGAATTAACGCGGCACAAAGTTCTAATCTTGCTAGTGACACAACCTTGAGGGGCGCTGTCTTGGACTTTGCACCGATCAAGTGCACTGATATGTCACCATTGGGATGAGTCACGTGTAAGTATAGGACGCAGCCATAAGCTTTCAAGCTTGCGTCTCCAAAAGCGAGCAGGTTCACCAAGCAACCCGACCCAACACCTAGGTGGCGAGGTATGTGCAAGGTAGATAAAAGAGGTAATTCATTTTTAAATTTAACGAAGCGTTCAGTGATCGGCTCAGGTGGTTCTTCGTCCCAGCCCACTTTAGCAATCCAGAGATCTTGCATTAACAGTTTAGCGTATAGGATGACAGGAGCGACGAAACCTAATACGTCAAATAAGCGAGCAATCGTTGACAATATGGCGCGTTTAGTGTTGCCACTAGACGTAGAGGAAGTAGCGAACGAGAAAGCGTCAATGGTAGGCAACCACTTCAAGCCTAAAACCTTCAGTGTGTCACTGTCATCTGTGAACTCGATAGGCGCACGCTCCGACTCTGGTAAGCAACCGAGAAGTTCGGGGGAATTGCTGGCCCATTTGACGAGTTCAAATCCACCATCTTCGAATAAAGCGCGTAACTCGTTTGATAAGCGGATGCCATCATCAACCGTCTGCACCGAGGTGGTTAAGTCGTCCATGTACAACTCTCTGGTAGCGACTTCAGCGGCGAGAGGGAAGCGGTCTCGATTGTCCTCAGCTAGCTGGCGGACAGTGCGCATTGCCAGGTAGGGACTAGAACGAACACCGAAACTAACACAATTGAACTGTAGAATGCGGACTGGTTCGGATTCATTAAAGCGGTATAATATTTTTTGATATTTACGATCCTCTTCAGACACCAAAATTCTAAGATACATCTGACGTATATCTGCGGTAATTGCTATTTTAAAATACCTAAAATTTAACAATAGAGAAAATAAGTCCGCTTGTAAATTCGGCCCTGTATGTAGTAAATCGTTAAGTGAGGAACCGTTATCAGTTTTAGCACTAGCGTCTAAAACGATGCGCGTTTTAGTTGTTGACTTGTCAGGACGAACAACAGCGTGGTGCGGAATGAAGTAGCCTTCATTTAAAGCGGAAGGAGAATAAGGTATTTCAGAGAGATAACCCTTATCCATATAATCTGAAATTACATCATTGTAAGATTGACGTAACGTGGGAAGCGAATTAAACTTACGTTCTAATGCGGTTAAGCGGCGCTGCGCATTCGTGTATGAGTTGCCTAAAGCGTTACGGTCGCCTTTGAAAGGCAGCGACACTATATATCGACCGGACGCAGTTCTGCCTACAGTAGATTTATAAAAATCCTCGCACTCTTGATTTTCAGGACTTATAGTAATAGCAGAAGCGGGTAACTCCTCGATTTCCCAGAATTTAACTATATTTTTATTTAAACTATCCATTAGCGGACCGAAGGACCAGACTACATTATTAGAGTTGACAGAAGGTGTCTCACCCATAACAATATAACCAAGCGTGGTTTCGAGAGCGTGAGGTGTTGCGCAAGCGGCACTCGAATGATCAGCTGACTGACTGTAAGTCGGCGGTACCACTTTGCCCCCTAATAATATGAATGCGAACATCTGCGACCCGAGAATTGCGTCTATATTCCCGGGCGAGTGCCAACCCTCATCTGCAAGCGGCAAGTCCTGGAAATATTCCACTACTGAGGCTTGGATCGCGCGAGTAGGTAACTGATCCGTGATATGATCGATTACTAAAAGCGGTATGTTATATTGTGCGTCCGATACACGTGATTGTATTGTAAGCGTTACATAACCTTTAATAGGTGCGGAGATCGACCCTACTGATTTTAAAGACGAGTTAACAAGCGGTTCAATATTTAACTTTAACTTTTTACAACATGCGAGAGTAATTAAATTATTTTGCGAAGCACTATCTACTAAACAGCGAATAACAACCGTAGAATTATTACATTTATTACTAGGGACATAAACTTGAGCGGTAGGTAACACTGTCGTGTTATATGATGCGCAAAAATTATTTGATTCGAAAGATGTAAGTGGCGCCATCTGTGTAGGCGCGTGCGTATTGTGCAGGCACATTGTTTGTGATTCGCCAGAGTTAGCGGCAGAGCGCGGCGCGGGCGGCGCATCGCCAGCTACAGGGGGGCTATTCTCAAGCCTAACAGTTGACTGATAAGTATTCGGAACTCGATCGTTATGACTATCAAAATGTAATAGCGTGTGATGTTTTTTCTGACAATGTTTACAAGTGTTATTCGAACGACAATTAAAAATGTTATGTTTCCCACTTAAACAGTTTATACAAAGTTTATTATTTTTAACAAAGTTAAAGCGTTCTTTAATAGCAAGTTTTTTAAATTCAGTACATTCAAACAATTGACAATGTTGCGGTTTTTTACAAAAAATACAATCGAGTTTAATTTTATTGTCAGTTACAGCGAATGTATGCGAAATCTTTGTTGACGAAGTACGCGGTCGACTTTGAGAATTGGACCCCTGCTTGTTGTTTTTAACCGACTTCAAAAAAAGGAGGAGGTTCTCAATTCGACTGTATTTTTTTTTTTTTTTTTTTTTTTATGTTTGTTACCTCAGAACTTTGGACTGGGCGAACCGATTTTGATGATTCTTTTTTTAATCGAAAGCTGATGGCTGTCGTGTGGTCCCATATTAATTTTATTG